>OZ014532.1:43595593-45077538 GCA_963966105.1 Volucella zonaria | reverse complement strand
CAAACTTTAAATCGCTATAACTCCTAAACTAGGCGTCTGCGGGGGTCATATTATGCACCAGAAAAAAAATTCAAAACCATAAATGGCTATAACTCCTAAACTAGGCGTCTGCAGGGTCATATTATGCACCAGAAAAAAGAAAATTCAAAACTTTAAAATCGCTATAACTCCTAAACTAGGCGTCTGCGGGGTCATATTATGCACCAGAAAAAGAAAATTCAAAATCTTAAAATGGCTATAACTCCTAAACTAGGCGTCTGCGGGGGTCATATTATGCACCAGAAAAAAAAATTCAAAATCTTAAATTGGCTATAACTCCTAAAATAGGCGTCTGCGGGGGTCATATTATGCACCAGAAAAAAGAAAATTCAAAATCTTAAAATGGCTATAACTCCTAAACTAGGCGTCTGCGGGGGTCATATTATGCACCAGAAAAAAGAAAATTCAAAATCTTAAATGGCTATAACTCCTGAACTAGGCGTCAGCGGGGGTCATATTATGCACCAGAAAAAAGAAAATTCAAAACTTTAAAATCGCTATAACTCCTAAACTAGGCGTCTGCGGGGGTCATATTATGCACCAGAAAAAAAAATTCAAACCATAAAATGGCTATAACTCCTAAACTAGGCGTCTGCGGGGGTCATATTATGCACCAGAAAAAAGAAAATTCAAAACTTTAAAATCGCTATAACTCCTAAACTACGCGTCTGCGGGGGTCATATTATGCACCAGAAAAAAAAATTCAAAATATTAAAATGGCTATAACTCCTAAACTAGGCGTCTGCGGGGGTCATATTATGCACCAAAAAAAAGAAAATTCAAAACTTTAAAATCGCTATAACTCCTAAACTAGGCGTCTGCGGGGGTCATATTATGCACCAGAAAAAGAAAATTCAAAATCTTAAAATGGCTATAACTCCTAAACTAGGCGTCTGCGGGGGTCATATTATGCACCAGAAAAAAGAAAATTCAAAATCTTAAAATGGCTATAACTCCTAAACTAGGCGTCTGCGGGGGTCATATTATGCACCAGAAAAAAGAAAATTCAAAATATTAAAATCACTATAACTCCTAAACTAGGCGTCTGCGGGGTCATATTATGCACCAGAAAAAAAATTCAAAATCTCAAAATGGCTATAACTCCTGAACTAGGCGTCTGCGGGGGTCATATTATGCACCAGAAAAAAGAAAATTCAAAACTTTAAAATCGCTATAACTCCTAAACTAGGCGTCTGCGGGGGTCATATTATGCACCAGAAAAAAGAAAATTCAAAATCTTAAAATGGCTATAACTCCTAAACTAGGCGTCTGCTTGGGTCATATTATGCACCAGAAAAAAAAATTCAAAATCTTAAAATGGCTATAACTCCTAAACTAGGCGTCTGCGGTGGTCATATTATGCACCAGATAAAAGAAAATTCAAAACTTTAAAATCGCTATAACTCCTATACTAGGCGTCTGCGGGGGTCATATTATGCACCAGAAAAAAAAATTCAAAATCATAAAATGGCTATAACTCCTAAACTAGGCGTCTGCGGGGGTCATATTATGCACCAGAAAAAAGAAAATTCCAAACTTTAAAAACGCTATACTCCTAAACTAGGCGTCTGCTGGGGTCATATTATTCACCAGAAAAAAGAAAATTTAAAATCTTAAAATGGCTATAACTCCTAAACTAGGCGTCTGCGGGGGTCTTATTATGCACCAGAAAAAAGAAATTCAAAGTCTTAAAATGGCGATAACTCCTAAACTAGGCGTCTGCGGGGGTCATATTATGCACCAGAAAAAAGAAAATTCAAAATCTTAAAATGGCTATAACTCCTAAACTAGGCGTCTGCGGGGGTCATTTTATGCACCAGAAAAAAGAAAATTCCAAACTTTAAAATCGCTATAACTCCTAACTAGGTGTCTGCGGGGGTCATATTATGCACCAGAAAAAAGAAATTCAAAATCTTAAAATGGCTATAACTCCTAAACTATCCGTCTGCGGGGGTCCATATTATGCACCAGAAAAAAGAAAATTCAAAATCTTAAAATGGCTATAACTCCTAAACTAGCGTCTGCGGGGGTCATATTATGCACCAGAAAAAAGAAAATTCAAAATCTTAAAATGGCTATAACTCCTAAACTATCCGTCTGCGGGGGTCATATTATGCACAGAAAAAAAAATTCAAAATATTAAAATGGTTATAACTCCTAAACTAGGCGTCTGCGGGGGTCATATTATGCACCAGAAAAAAGAAAATTCAAAACTTTAAAATCGCTATAACTCCTAAACTAGGCGTCTGCGGGGGTCATATTATGCACCAGAAAAAAAATTCAAAATCTTAAAATGGCTATAACTCCTAAACTAGGCGTCTGCGGTGGTCATATTATGCACCAGAAAAAAAAATTCAAAATCTTAAAATGGCTATAACTCCTAAACTAGGCGTCTGCGGGGGTCATTTTATGCACCAGAAAAAAGAAAATTCAAATCTTTAAAATCGCTATAACTCCTAAACTTGGCGTCTGCGGGGGTCATATTATGCACCAGAAAAAAAATTCAAAATCTTAAAATGGCTATAACTCCTAAACCAGGCGTCTGCGGGGTCATATTATGCACCAGAAAAAAAAATTCAAAATCTTAAAATGGCTATAACTCCTAAACTAGGAGTATGCGGGTGTCATATTATGCACCAGAAAAAAAGAAAATTCAAAACTTTAAAATCGCTATAACTCCTAAACTAGGCGTCTGCGGGGGTCATATTATGCACCAGAAAAAAGAAAATTCCAACTTTAAAATCGCTATAACTCCTTAACTAGGTGTCTGCGGGGGTCATATTATGCACCAGAAAAAAAAATCCAAAATATTAAAATGGCTATAACTCCTAAACTAGGCGTCTGCGGGGGTCATATTATGCACCAGAAAAAAGAAAATTCCAAACTTTAAAATCGCTATAACTCCTAAACTACTAGTCTGCGGGGGTCATGTTATGCACCAGAAAAACGAAAATTCAAAATCTTAAAATGGCTATAACTCCTAAACTAGGCGTCAGCGGGGGTCATATTATGCACCAGAAAAAAAAAATTCAAAATCTTAAAATGGCTATAACTCCTAAACTAGGCGTCTGCGGTGATCATATTATGCACCAGAAAAAAAAATTCAAAATCTTAAAATGGCTATAACTCCTAAACTAGGCGTCTGCGGGGGTCATATTATGCACAAGATAAAAGAAAATTCAAAACTTTAAAGTCGCTATAACTCCTAATCCAGGCGTCTGCGGGGGTCATATTATGCACCAAGAAAAAAAAATTCAAATCTTAAAATGGCTATAACTCCTAAACTAGGCGTCTGCGGGGGTCATATTATGCACAAGATAAAGAAAATTCAAAACTTTAAAGTCGCTATAACTCCTAAACCAGGCGTCTGCGGGGGTCATATTATGCACCAGAAAAAAAAATTCAAATCTTAAAATGGCTATAACTCCTAAACTTGGCGTCTGCGGGGGTCATATTATGCACCAGAAAAAAAATTCAAAATCTAAATGGCTATAACTCCTAAACTAGGCGTATGCGGGGTTCATATTATGCACCAGAAAGAAGAAAATTCTAAACTTTAAAATCGCTATAACTCCTAAACTAGGCGTCTGCGGGGGTCATATTATGCACCAGAAAAAAGAAAATTCCAAACGTTAAAATCGCTATAACTCCTAAACTAGGTGTCTGCGGGGTCATATTATGCACCAGAAAAAAAAATCCAAAATATTAAAATGGCTATAACTCCTAAACTAGGCGTCTGCGGGGGTCATATTATGCACCAGAAAAAAGAAAATTCCAAACTTTAAAATCGCTATAACTCCTAAACTAGGAGTCTGCGGGGGTCATATTATGCACCAGAAAAAAGAAAATTCAAAATCTTAAAATGGCTATAACTCCTAAACTAGGCGTCAGCGGGGGTCATATTATGCACCAGAAAAAAAAAATTCAAAATTTTAAAATGGCTATAACTCCTAAACTAGGCGTCTGCGGTGGTCATATTATGCACCAGAAAAAAAAATTCAAAATATTAAAATGGCTATAACTCCTAAACTAGGCGTCTGCGAGGGTCATATTATGCACCAGAAAAAAAAATTCAAAACTTAAAATCGCTATAACTCCTAAACCAGGCATCTGCGGGGTCATATTATGCACCAGAAAAAAAAATTCAAAATCTTAAAATGGCTATAACTCCTAAACTAGGCGTCTGCGGGGGTCATATTATGCACAAGATAAAAGAAAATTCAAAACTTTAAAGTCGCTATAACTCCTAAACCAGGCGTCTGCGGGGGTCATATTATGCACCAGAAAAAAAAATTCAAAATCTTAAAATGGCTATAACTCCTAAACTAGGCGTCTGCGGGGGTCATATTATGCACAAGATAAAAGAAAATTCGAAACTTTAAAGTCGATATAACTCCTAAACCAGGCGTCTGCGGGGGTCATATTATGCACCAGAAAAAAAAATTCAAAATCTTAAAATGGCTATAACTCCTAAACTAGGCGTATGCGGGGTTCATATTATGCACCAGAAAAAAGAAAATTCTAAACTTTAAAATCGCTATAACTCCTAAACTAGGCGTCTGCGGGGGTCATATTATGCACCAGAAAAAAGAAATTCCAAACTTTAAAATCGCTATAACTCCTAAACTAGGAGTCTGCGGGGGTCATATTATGCACCAGAAAAAAGAAAATTCAAATCTTAAAATGGCTATAACTCCTAAACTAGGCGTCAGCGGGGGTCATATTATGCACCAGAAAAAAAAAAATTCAAAATTTTAAAATGGCTATAACTCCTAAACTAGGCGTCTGCGGTGGTCATATTATGCACCAGAAAAAAAATTCAAAATATTAAAATGGCTATAACTCCTAAACTAGGCGTCTGCGAGGGTCATATTATGCACCAGAAAAAAAAATTCAAAACTTTAAAATCGCTATAACTCCTAAACTAGGCGTCTGCGGGGGTCATATTATGCACCAGAAAAAAGAAAATTCAAAATCTTAAAATGGCTATAACTCCTAAACTAGGCGTCAGCGGGGGTCATATTATGCACCAGAAAAAGAAATTCAAAACTTTAAAATCGCTATAACTCTTGAACTAGGCGTCTGCGGGGGTCATATTATGCACCAGAAAAAAAAATTCAAAATCTTAAAATGGCTATAACTCCTAAACTAGGCGTCTGCGGGGTCATAATATGCACCAGAAAAAAGAAAATTCCAAACTTTAAAATCGCTATAACTCCTAAACTAGGCGTCTGCGGGGGTCATATTATGCACCAGAAAAAAGAAAATTCAAAATCTTAAAATTGCTATAACTCCTAAACTAGGCGTCTGCGGGGGTCATATTATGCACCAGAAAAAAGGAAATTCAAAATCTTAAAATGGCTATAACTCCTAAACTAGGCGTCTGCGGGGGTCATAATATGCACCAGAAAAAAGAAAATTCCAAACTTAAAATCGCTATAACTCCTAAACTAGGCGTCTGCGGGGGTCATATTATGCACCAGAAAAAAGAAAATTCAAAATCTTAAAATCGCTATAACTCCTAAACTAGGTGTCTGCGGGGGTCATATTATGCACCAGAAAAAAAAATCCAAAATATTAAAATGGCTATAACTCCTAAACTAGGCGTCTGCGGGGGTCATATTATGCACCAGAAAAAAGAAAATTCCAAACTTTAAAATCGCTATAACTCCTAAACTAGGCGTCTGCGGGGGTCATATTATGCACCAGAAAAAAGAAAATTCAAAATCTTAAAATGGCTATAACTCCTAAACTAGGCGTCAGCGGGGGTCATATTATGCACCAGAAAAAAAAAATTCAAAATCTTAAAATGGCTATAACTCCTAAACTAGGCGTCTGCGTGATCATATTATGCACCAGAAAAAAAAATTCAAAATTTTAAAATGGCTATAACTCCTAAACTAGGCGTCTGCGGGGGTCATATTATGCACAAGATAAAAGAAAATTCAAAACTTTAAAGTCGCTATAACTCCTAAACCAGGCATCTGCGGGGGTCATATTATGCACCAAGAAAAAAAAATTCAAATCTTAAAATGGCTATAACTCCTAAACTAGGCGTCTGCGGGGGTCATATTATGCACAAGATAAAAGAAAATTCAAAACTTTAAAGTCGCTATAACTCCTAAACCAGGCGTCTGCGGGGGTCATATTATGCACCAGAAAAAAAAATTCAAAATCTTAAAATGGCTATAACTCCTAAATTAGGCGTCTGCGGGGGTCATATTATGCACAAGATAAAAGAAAATTCGAAACTTTAAAGTCGCTATAACTCCTAAACCAGGCGTCTGCGGGGGTCATATTATGCACCAGAAAAAAAAAATTCAAAATCTTAAAATGGCTATAACTCCTAAACTAGGCGTATGCGGGGTTCATATTATGCACCAGAAAGAAGAAAATTCAAAACTTTAAAATCGCTATAACTCCTAAACTAGGCGTCTGCGGGGGTCATATTATGCACCAGAAAAAAGAAAATTCCAAACGTTAAAATCGCTATAACTCCTAAACTAGGTGTCTGCGGGGGTCATATTATGCACCAGAAAAAAAAATCCAAAATATTAAAATGGCTATAACTCCTAAACTAGGCGTCAGCGGGGGTCATATTATGCACCAGAAAAAAGAAAATTCCAAACTTTAAAATCGCTATAACTCCTACACTAGGAGTCTGCGGGGGTCATATTATGCACCAGAAAAAAAAAATTCAAAATCTTAAAATGGCTATAACTCCTAAACTAGGCGTCAGCGGGGGTCATATTATGCACCAGAAAAAAGAAAATTCCAAACTTTAAAATCGCTATAACTCCTAAACTAGGAGTCTGCGGGGGTCATATTATGCACCAGAAAAAAGAAAATTCAAAATCTTAAAATGGCTATAACTCCTAAACTAGGCGTCAGCGGGGGTCATATTATGCACCAGAAAAAAAAATTCAAAACTTTAAAATCGCTATAACTCCTAAACCAGGCATCTGCGGGGGTCATATTATGCACCAGAAAAAAAAATTCAAAATCTTAAAATGGCTATAACTCCTAAACTAGGCGTCTGCGGGGGTCATATTATGCACAAGATAAAAGAAAATTCAAAACTTTAAAGTCGCTATAACTCCTAAACCAGGCGTCTGCGGGGGTCATATTATGCACCAGAAAAATAAATTCAAAATCTTAAAATGGCTATAACTCCTAAACTAGGCGTCTGCGGGGGTCATATTATGCACAAGATAAAAGAAAATTCGAAACTTTAAAGTCGCTATAACTCCTAAACCAGGCGTCTGCGGGGGTCATATTATGCACCAGAAAAAAAAATTCAAAATCTTAAAATGGCTATAACTCCTAAACTAGGCGTATGCGGGGTTCATATTATGCACCAGAAAAAAGAAAATTCTAAACTTTAAAATCGCTATAACTCCTAAACTAGGAGTCTGCGGGGGTCATATTATGCACCAGAAAAAAGAAAATTCAAAATCTTAAAATGGCTATAACTCCTAAACTAGGCGTCAGCGGGGGTCATATTATGCACCAGAAAAAAAAATTCAAAATTTTAAAATGGCTATAACTCCTAAACTAGGCGTCTGCGGTGGTCATATTATGCACCAGAAAAAAAAATTCAAAATATGAAAATGGCTATAACTCCTAAACTAGGCGTCTGCGAGGGTCATATTATGCACCAGAAAAAAAAATTCAAAACTTTAAAATCGCTATAACTCCTAAACTAGGCGTCTGCGGGGGTCATATTATGCACCAGAAAAAAGAAAATTCAAAATCTTAAAATGGCTATAACTCCTAAACTAGGCGTCAGCGGGGGTCATATTATGCACCAGAAAAAAGAAAATTCAAAACTTTAAAATCGCTATAACTCTTGAACTAGGCGTCTGCGGGGGTCATATTATGCACCAGAAAAAAAAATTCAAAATCTTAAAATCGCTATAACTCCTAAACTAGGCGTCTGCGGGGGTCATAATATGCACCAGAAAAAAGAAAATTCCAAACTTTAAAATCGCTATAACTCCTAAACTAGGCGTCTGCGGGGGTCATATTATGCACCAGAAAAAAGAAAATTCAAAATCTTAAAATGGCTATAACTCCTAAACTAGGCGTCTGCGGGGGTCATATTATGCACCAGAAAAAAGGAAATTCAAAATCTTAAAATGGCTATAACTCCTAAACTAGGCGTCTGCGGGGGTCATATTATGCACCAGAAAAAAAATTCAAAATCTTAAAATGGCTATAACTCCTAAACTAGGCGTCTGCGGGGGTCATATTATGCACCAGAAAAAAGAAAATTCAAAACTTTAAAATCGCTATAACTCCTAAACTAGGCGTCTGCGGGGGTCATATTATGCACCAGAAAAAAAATTCAAAATCTTAAAATGGCTATAACTCCTAAACCAGGCGTCTGCGGGGGTCATATTATGCACCAGAAAAAAAAATTCAAAATCTTAAAATGGCTACAACTCCTAAACTAGGAGTATGCGGGGGTCATATTATGCACCAGAAAAAAGAAAATTCCAAACTTTAAAATCGCTATAACTCCTAAACTAGGTGTCTGCGGGGGTCATATTATGCACCAGAAAAAAGAAAATTCCAAACTTTAAAATCGCTATAACTCCTAAACTAGGCGTCTGCGGGGGTCATATTATGCACCAGAAAAAAAATTCAAAATATTAAAATGGCTATAACTCCTAAACTAGGCGTCTGCGGGGGTCATATTATGCACCAGAAAAAAGAAAATTCCAAACTTTAAAATCGCTATAACCCCTAAACTAGTCGTCTGCGGGGGTCATATTATGCACCAGAAAAAAGAAAATTCAAAATCTTAAAATGGCTATAACTCCTAAACTAGGCGTCAGCGGGGGTCATTTTATGCACCAGAAAAAAAAATTCAAAATCTTAAAATGGCTATAACTCCTAAACTAGGCGTCTGCGGGGGTCATATTATGCACAAGATAAAAGAAAATTCAAAACTTTAAAGTCGCTATAACTCCTAAACCAGGCATCTGCGGGGGTCATATTATGCACCAGAAAAAAAAATTCAAAATCTTAAAATGGCTATAACTCCTAAACTAGGCGTCTGCGGGGGTCATATTATGCACAAGATAAAAGAAAATTCGAAACTTTAAAGTCGCTATAACTCCTAAACCAGGCGTCTGCGGGGGTCATATTATGCACCAGAAAAAAAAATTCAAAATCTTAAAATGGCTATAACTCCTAAACTAGGCGTCTGCGGGGGTCATATTATGCACAAGATAAAAGAAAATTCGAAACTTTAAAGTCGCTATAACTCCTAAACCAGGCGTCTGCGGGGGTCATATTATGCACCAGAAAAAAGAAAATTCCAAACGTTAAAATCGCTATAACTCCTAAACTAGGTGTCTGCGGGGGTCATATTATGCACCAGAAAAAAAAATCCAAAATATTAAAATGGCTGTAACTCCTAAACTAGGCGTCTGCGGGGTTCATATTATGCACCAGAAAAAAGAAAATTCTAAACTTTAAAATCGCTATAACTCCTAAACTAGGCGTCTGCGGGGGTCATATTATGCACCAGAAAAAAGAAAATTCCAAACTTTAAAATCGCTATAACTCCTAAACTAGGAGTCTGCGGGGGTCATATTATGCACCAGAAAAAAGAAAATTCAAAATCTTAAAATGGCTATAACTCCTAAACTAGGCGTCAGCGGGGGTCATATTATGCACCAGAAAAAAAAAATTCAAAATTTTAAAATGGCTATAACTCCTAAACTAGGCGTCTGCGAGGGTCATATTATGCACCAGAAAAAAAAAATTCAAAATTTTAAAATGGCTATAACTCCTAAACTAGGCGTCTGCGGGGGTCATATTATGCACCAGAAAAAAGGAAATTCAAAATCTTAAAATGGCTATAACTCCTAAACTAGGCGTCTGCGGGGGACATATTATGCACCAGAAAAAAGAAAATTCAAAACTTTAAAATCGCTATAACTCCTGAACTAGGCGTCTGCGGGGGTCATATTATGCACCAGAAAAAAAAATTCAAAATCTTAAAATGGCTATAACTCCTAAACTAGGCGTCTGCGGGGGTCATATTATGCACCAGAAAAAAGAAAATTCCAAACTTTAAAATCGCTATAACTCCTAAACTAGGCGTCTGCGGGGGTCATATTATCCACCAGAAAAAAGAAAATTCAAAATCTTAAAATGGCTATAACTCCTAAACTAGGCGTCTGCGGGGGTCATATTATGCACCAGAAAAACGAAAATTCAAAACTTTAAAATCGCTATAACTCCTAAACTAGGCGTCTGCGGGGATCATATTATGCACCAGAAAAAAGAAAATTCAAAACTTTAAAATCGCTATAACTCCTGAACTAGGCGTCTGCGGGGGTCATACTCGTATTATGCACCAGAAAAAAAAATTCAAAATCTTAAAATGGCTATAACTCCTAAACTAGGCGTCTGCGGGGGTCATATTATGCACCAGAAAAAAGAAAATTCCAAACTTTAAAATCGCTTTAACTCCTAAACTAGGTGTCTGCGGGGGTCATATTATGCACCAGAAAAAAAAATCCAAAATATTAAAATGGCTATAACTCCTAAACTAGGCGTCTGCGGGGGTCATATTATGCACCAGAAAAACGAAAATTCAAAACTTTAAAATCGCTATAACTCCTAAACTAGGCGTCTGCAGGGGTCATATTATGCACCAGAAAAAAGAAAATTCAAAATCTTAAAATGGCTATAACTCCTAAACTAGGCGTCTGCGGGGGTCATATTGTGCACCAGAAAAAAAAATTCAAAATCTTAAAATGGCTATAACTCCTAAACTAGGCGTCTGCGGGGGTCATATTATGCACCAGAAAAAAGAAAATTCCAAACTTTAAAATCGCTATAACTCCTAAACTAGGCGTCTGCGGGGGTCATATTATGCACCAGAAAAACGAAAATTCAAAACTTTAAAATCGCTATAACTCCTGAACTAGGCGTCTGCGGGGGTCATATTATGCACCAGAAAAAAAAATTCACAAACTTTAAAATGGCTTTAACTCCTAAACTAGGCGTCTGCGGGGGTCATATTATGCACCAGAAAAAAGAAAATTCCAAACTTTAAAATCGCTATAACTCCTAAACTAGGTGTCTGCGGGGGTCATATTATGCACCAGAAAAAAAAATCCAAAATATTAAAATGGCTATAACTCCTAAACTAGGCGTCTGCGGGGGTCATATTATGCACCAGAAAAACTAAAATTCCAAACTTTAAAATCGCTATAACTCCTAAACTAGGCGTCTGCGGGGGTCATATTATGCACCAGAAAAAAGAAAATTCAAAATCTTAAAATGGCTATAACTCCTAAACTAGGCGTCTGCGGGGGTCATATTATGCACCAGAAAAAAGAAAATTCAAAACTTTAAAATCGCTATAACTCCTGAACTAGGCGTCTGCGGGGGTCATATTATTCACCACAAAAAAGAAAATTCAAAATCTTAAAATGGCTATAACTCCTAAACCAGGCGTCTGCGTGGGTCATATTATGCACCAGAAAAAAGAAAATTCAAAATCTTAAAATGGCTATAACTCCTAAACTATCCGTCTGCGGGGGTCATATTATGCACCAGAAAAAAGAAAATTCAAAATCTTAAAATGGCTATAACTCCTAAACTAGGCGTCTGCGGGGGTCATATTATGCACCAGAAAAAAGAAAATTCAAAATCTTAAAATGGCTATAACTCCTAAACTAGGCGTCTGCGGTGGTCATATTATGCACCAGAAAAAAAAATTCAAAATATTAAAATGGCTATAACTCCTAAACTAGGCGTCTGCTGGGGTCATATTATGCACCAGAAAAAAAAAATTCAAAATCTTAAAATGGCTATAACTCCTAAACTAGGCGTCTGCGGGGGTCATATTATGCACCAGAAAAAAGAAAATTCAAAATCTTAAAATGGCTATAACTCCTAAACTAGGCGTCTGCGGGGGTCATACTATGCACCAGAAAAAAGAAAATTCAAAATCTTAAAATGGCTATAACTCCTAAACTAGGCGTCTGCGGGGGTCATATTATGCACCAGAAAAAAAAAATTCAAAATCTTAAAATGGCTATAACTCCTAAACTAGTCGTCTGCGGGGGTCATACTATGCACCAGAAAAAAGAAAATTCAAAATCTTAAAATGGCTATAACTCCTAAACTAGGCGTCAGCGGGGGTCATATTATGCACCAGAAAAAAGAAAATTCAAAATCTTAAAATGGCTATAACTCCTAAACTAGGCGTCTGCGGGGGTCATATTATGCACCAGAAAAAAAAAATTCAAAATCTTAAAATGGCTATAACTCCCAAACTAGGCGTCTGCGGTGGTCATATTATTCACCACAAAAAAGAAAATTCAAAATCTTAAAATGGCTATAACTCCTAAACTAGGCGTCTGCGGGGGTCATATTATGCACCAGAAAAAAGGAAATTCCAAACTTTAAAACCGCTATAACTCCTAAACTAGGTGTCTGCGGGGGTCATATTATGCATCAGAAAAAAAAATTCAAAATATTAAAATCGCTATAACTCCTAAACTAGGAGTCTGCGGGGGTCATATTATGCACCAGAAAAAAGAAAATTCAAAACTTTAAAATCGCTATAACTCCTAAACTAGGCGTCTGCGGGGGTCATATTATGCACCAGAAAAAAGAGAATTCAAAATCTTAAAATGGCTATAACTCCTAAACTAAGCGTCCGCGGGGGTCATATTATACACCAGAAAAAAAAATTCAAAATCTTAAAATGGCTATAACTCCTAAACTAGGCGTCTGCGGGGGTCATATTATGCACCAGAAAAAAAAATTCAAAATCTTAAAATGGTTATAACTCCTAAACTAGGCGTCTGCGCACCAGAAAAAAGAAAATTCAAAACTTTAAAATCGCTTTAACTCCTAAACTAAGCGTCTGCGGGGGTCATATTATGCACCAGAAAAAAGGAAATTCTAAACTTTAAAATCGCTATAACTCCTAAACTAGGTGTCTGCCGGGGTCATATTATGCATCAGAAAAAAAAATTCAAAATATTAAAATCGCTATAACTCCTAAACTAGGAGTCTGCGGGGGTCATATTAAGCACCAGAAAAAAAAATTTCAAAACTTTAAAATCGCTATAACTCCTAAACTAGGCGTCTGCGGGGGTCATATTATGCACCAGAAAAAAGAGAATTCAAAATCTTAAAATGGCTATAACTCCTAAACTAGGCGTCTGCGGGGGTCATATTATACACCAAAAAAAAAAATTCAAAATCTTAAAATGGCTATAACTCCTAAACTAGGCGTCTGCGGGGGTCATATTATGCACCAGAAAAAAGGAAATTCCAAACTTTAAAATCGCTATAACTCCTAAACTTGGCGTGTGCGGGGGTCATATTATGCACCAGAAAAAAGAAAATTCAAAATCTTAAAATGGCTATAACGCCTAAACTAGGCGTCTGCGGGGGTAATATTATGCACTAGAAAAAAAAATTCAAAATCTTAAAATGGCTATAACTCCTAAACTAGGCGTCTGCGGGGGTCATATTATGCACCAGAAAAAAGGAAATTCCAAACTTTAAAATCGCTATAACTCCTAAACTAGGTGTCTGCGGGTGTCATATTATGCATCAGAAAAAAAAATTCAAAATATTAAAATCGCTATAACTCCTAAACTAGGAATCTGCGGGGGTCATATTAAGCACCAGAAAAAAAAATTTCAAAACTTTAAAATCGCTATAACTCCTAAACTAGGCGTCTGCGGGGGTCATATTATGCACCAAAAAAAAGAGAATTCAAAATCTTAAAATGGCTATAACTCCTAAACTAGGCGTCTGCGGGGGTCATATTATACACCAGAAAAAAAAATTAAAAATCTTAAAATGGCTATAACTCCTAAACTAGGCGTCTGCGGGGGTCATATTATGCACCAGAAAAAAAAAATTTCAAAACTTTAAAATCGCTATAACTCCTAAACTAAGCGTCTGCGGGGGTCATATTATGCACCAGAAAAAAGAAAATTCAAAACTTTAAAATCGCTATAACTCCTAAACTTGGCGTCTGCGGGGGTCATATTATGCACCAGAAAAAAGAAAATTCAAAATCTTAAAATGGCTATAACGCCTAAACTAGGCGTCTGCGGGGGTCATATTATGCACCAGAAAAAAAAATTCAAAATCTTAAAATGGCTATAACTCCTAAACTAGGCGTCTGCGGGGGTCATATTATGCACCAGAAAAAAGAAAATTCCAAACTTTAAAATCGCTATAACTCCTAAACTAGGCGTCTGCGGGGGTCATATTATGCACCAGAAAAAAGAGAATTCAAAATCTTAAAATGGCTATAACTCCTAAACTAGGCGTCTGCGGGGGTCATATTATACACCAGAAAAAAAAATTCAAAATCTTAAAATGGCTATAACTCCTAAACTAGGCGTCTGCGGGGGTCATATTATGCACCAAAAATTCAAAATCTTAAAATGGCTATAACTCCTAAACTAGGCGTCTGCGGGGGTCATATTATGCACCAGAAAAAAGAAAATTCAAAACTTTAAAATCGCTTTAACTCCTAAACTAAGCGTCTGCGGGGGTCATATTATGCACCAGAAAAAAGGAAATTCCAAACTTTAAAATCGCTATAGCTCCTAAACTAGGAGTCTGCGGGGGTCATATTAAGCACCAGAAAAAAAAATTTCAAAACTTTAAAATCGCTATAACTCCTAAACTAGGCGTCTGCGGGGGTCATATTATGAACCAGAAAAAAGAGAATTCAAAATCTTAAAATGGCTATAACTCCTAAACTAGGCGTCTGCGCGGGTCATATTATGCACCAGAAAAAAAAATTCAAAATCTTAAAATGGCTATAACTCCTAAACTAGGCGTCTGCGGGGGTCATATTATGCACCAGAAAATAGAAAATTCAAAATCTTAAAATGGCTATAACTCCTAAACTATCCGTCTGCGGGGGTCATATTATGCACCAGAAAAAAAAAATCAAAATATTAAAATGGCTATAACTCCTAAACTAGGCGTCTGCGGGGGTCATATTATGCACCAGAAAAAAGAAAATTCAAAACTTTAAAATCGCTTTAACTCCTAAACTAAGCGTCTGCGGGGGTCATATTATGCACCAGAAAAAAGGAAATTCCAAACTTTAAAATCGCTATAACTCCTAAACTAGGTGTCTGCGGGGGTCATATTATGCATCAGAAAAAAAAATTCAAAATATTAAAATCGCTATAACTCCTAAACTAGGAGTCTGCGGGGGTCATATTAAGCACCAGAAAAAAAAATTTCAAAACTTTAAAATCGCTATAACTCCTAAACTAGGCGTCTGCGGGGGTCATATTATGCACCAGAAAAAAGAGAATTCAAAATCTTAAAATGGCTATAACTCCTAAACTAGGCGTCTGCGGGGGTCATATTATACACCAGAAAAAAAAATTTTAAATCTTAAAATGGCTATAACTCCTAAACTAGGCGTCTGCGGGGGTCATATTATGCACCAGAAAAAAGAAAATTCAAAATCTTAAAATGGCTATAACTCCTAAACTAGGCGTCTGCGGGGGTCATATTATGCACCAGAAAAAAAAATTCAAAATCTTAAAATGGCTATAACTCCTAAACTAGGCGTCTGCGGGGGTCATATTATGCACCAGAAAATAGAAAATTCAAAATTTTAAAATGGCTATAACTCCTAAACTATCCGTCTGCGGGGGTCATATTATGCACCAGAAAAAAAAAATCAAAATATTAAAATGGCTATAACTCCTAAACTAGGCGTCTGCGGGGGTCATATTATGCACCAGAAAAAAGAAAATTCAAAACTTTAAAATCGCTATAACTCCTAAACTAGGCGTCTGCGGGGGTCATATTATGCACCAGAAAAAAGAAAATTCAAAACTTTAAAATCACTATAACTCCTAAAGTAGGCGTCTGCGGGGGTCATATTATGCACCAGAAAAAGGAAAATTCAAAATCTTAAAATGGCTATAACTCCTAAACTAGGCGTCTGCGGGGGTCATATTATGCACTAGAAAAAAAAATTCAAAATCTTAAAATGGCTATAACTCCTAAACTAGGCGTCTGCGGGGGTCATATTATGCACCAGAAAAAAAAATTCATAATATTAAAATGGCTATAACTCCTAAACTAGGAGTCTGCGGGGGTCATATTATGCACCAGAAAAAAGAAAATTCAAAACTTTAAAATCGCTATAACTCCTAAACTAGGCGTCTGCGGGGGTCATATTATGCACCAGAAAAAAGAGAATTCAAAATCTTAAAACGGCTATAACTCCTAAACTAGGCGTCTGCGGGGGTCATATTATACACCAGAAAAAAAAATTCAAAATCTTAAAATGGCTATAACTCCTAAACTAGGCGTCTGCGGGGGTCATATTATGCACCAGAAAAAAGAAAATTCAAAACTTTAAAATCGCTATAACTCCTAAACTAGGCGTTTGCGTGGGTCATATTTTGCACCAGAAAATTCAAACTCTTAAAATGGCTATAACTCCTAAACTGGGCGTCTGCGGGGGTCATATTATGCACCAGAAAAAAGAAAATTCAAAATCTTAAAATGGCAATAACTCCTAAACTAGGCGTCTGCGGAGGTCATATTAAGCACCAGAAAAAAGAAAATTCAAAATATTAAAATGGCTATAACTCCTAAACTAGGCGTCTGCGGGGTCATATTATGCATCAGAAAAAAGAAAATTCAATACTTTAAAATCGCTATAACTCCTAAACTAGGCGTCTGCGGGGGTCATATTATGCACCAGAAAAAAGAAAATTCAAAATCTTAAAATGGCTATAACTCCTAAACTAGGCGTCTGCGGGGATCATATTATGCACCAGAAAAAAAAAATTCAAAATATTAAAATGGCTATAACTCCTAAACTAGGCGTCTGCGGGGGTCATATTATGCACCAGAAAAAAAAATTCAAAACTTTAAAATCGCTATAACTCCTAAACTAGGCGTCTGCGGGGGTCATATTATGCACCAGAAAAAAGAGAATTCAAAATCTTAAAATGGCTATAACTCCTAAAATAGGCGTCTGCGGGGGTCATATTATACACCAGAAAAAAAAATTCAAAATCTTAAAATGGCTATAACTCCTAAACTAGGCGTCTCCGGGGGTCATATTTTGCACCAGAAAATTCAAACTCTTAAAATGGCTATAACTCCTAAACTAGGCGTCTGCGGGGGTCATATTATGCACCAGAAAAAAAAATTCAAAACTTTAAAATCGCTATAACTCCTAAACTAGGCGTCTGCGGGGGTCATATTATGCACCAGAAAAAGGAAAATTCCAAACTTTAAAATCGCTATAACTCCTAAACTAGGCGTCTGCGGGGGTCATATTATGCACCAGAAAAAAGAAAATTCAAAATCTTAAAATGGCTAATTCTAAAATTCCTGTAACTCCTAAACTAGGCGTCTGCGGGGGTCATATTATGCACCAGAAAAAAGAAAATTCAGAATCTTAAAATGGCTATAACTCCTAAACTAGGCGTCTGCGGGGGTCATATTATGCACCAGAAAAAAGAAAATTCAAAACTTTAAAATCGCTATAACTCCTAAACTAGGCGTCTGCGGGGGTCATATTATGCACAAGAAAAAAAAATTCAAAATATTAAAATGGCTATAACTCCTAAACTAGGCGTCTGCGGGGGTCATATTATGCACCAGAAAAAAAAATTCAAAATCTTAGAATGGCTATAACTCCTAAACTAGGCGTCTGCGGGGGTCATATTATGCACCAGAAAAAAGAAAATTCCAAACTTTAAAATCGCTATAGCTCCTAAACTAGGCGTCTGCGGGGGTCATAATATGCACCAGAAAAAAGAAAATTCAAAATCTTAAAATGGCTATAACTCCTAAACTAGGCGTCTGCGGGGGTCATATTATGCACCAGAAAAAAGAAAATTCAAAACTTTAAAATCGCTATAACTCCTAAACTAGGCGTCTGCGGGGGTCATATTATGCACCAGAAAAAAGAAAATTCAAAATCTTAAAATGGCTATAACTCCTAAACTAGGCGTCTGCGGGGGTCATATTATGCACCAGAAAAAAGAAAATTCAAAACTTTAAAATCGCTATAACTCCTAAACTAGGCGTCTGCGGGGGTCATATTATGCACCAGAAAAAAGAAAACTCAAAACTTTAAAATCGCTATAACTCCTAAACTAGGCGTCTGCGGGGGTCATATTATGTACCAGAAAAAAGAAAATTCAAAACTTTAAAATCGCTATAACTCCTAAACTAGGCGTCTGCGGGGGTCATATTATGTACCAGAAAAAAGAAAATTCAAAATCTTAAAATGGCTATAACTCCTAAACTAGGCGTCTGCGGGGGTCATATTATGCACCAGAAAAAAGAAAATTCCAAACTTTAAAATCGCTATAACTCCTAAACTAGGTGTCTGCGGGGGTCATATTATGCACCAGAAAAAAAAATTCAAAATATTAAAATGGTTATAACTCCTAAACTAGGCGTCAGCGGGGGTCATATTATGCACCAGAAAAAAGAAAATTCCAAACTTTAAAATCGCTATAACTCTTAAACTAGGTGTCTGCGGGGGTCATATTATGCACCAGAAAAAAGAAAATTCAAAATCTTAAAATGGCTATAACTCCTAAACTAGGCGTCTGCGGGGGTCATATTATGCACCAGAAAAAAAAATTCAAAATATTAAAATGGCTATAACTCCTAAACTAGGCGTCTGCGGGGGTCATATTATGCACCAGAAAAAAGAAAATTCAAAACTTTAAAATCGCTGTAACTCCTAAACTAGGCGTCTGCGGGGGTCATATTATGCACCAGAAAAAAGAAAATTCAAAATCTTAAAATGGCTATAACTCCTAAACTAGGCGTCTGCGGGGGTCATATTATGCACCAGAAAAAAGAAAATTCAAAATTTTAAAATGGCTATAACTCCTAAACTAGGCGTCTGCGGGGGTCATATTATGCACCAGAAAAAAGAAAATTCAAAATCTTAAAATGGCTATAACTCCTAAACTAGGCGTCTGCGGGGGTCATATTAAGCACCAGAAAAAAAAATTCAAAAAAAATTCTGCGGGGGTCATATTATGCACCAGAAAAAAGAAAATTCAAAATCTTAAAATGGCTATAACTCCTAAACTAGGCGTCTGCGTGGGTCATATTATGCACCAGAAAAAAGAAAATTCAAAATCTTAAAATGGCTATAACTCCTAAACCAGGCGTCTGCGGGGGTCATATTATGAACCAGAAAAAAGAAAATTCCAAACTTTAAAGTCGCTATAACTCCTAAACTAGGCGTCTGCGGGGGTCATATTATGCACCAGAAAAAAGAAAATTCCAAACTTTAAAATCGCTTTAACTCCTAAACTAGGTGTCTGCGGGGGTCATATTATGCACCAGAAAAAAAAAATTCAAAATATTAAAATGGTTATAACTCCTAAACTAGGCGTCAGCGGGGGTCATATTATGCACCAGAAAAAAGAAAATTCCAAACTTTAAAATCGCTATAACTCTTAAACTAGGTGTCTGCGGGGGTCATATTATGCACCAGAAAAAAGAAAATTCAAAATCTTAAAATGGCTATAACTCCTAAACTAGGCGTCTGCGGGGGTCATATTATGCACCAGAAAAAAAAAATTCAAAATATTAAAATGGCTATAACTCCTAAACTAGGCGTCTGCGGGGTTCATATTATGCACCAGAAAAAAGAAAATTCAAAACTTTAAAATCGCTATAACTCCTAAACTAGGCGTCTGCGGGGGTCATATTATGCACCAGAAAAAAGAAAATTCAAAATCTTAAAATGGCTATAACTCCTAAACTAGGCGTCTGCGGGGGTCATATTAAGCACCAGAAAAAAAAATTCAAAATCTTAGAATGGCTATAACTCCTAAACTAGGCATCTGCGGGGGTCATATTATGCACCAGAAAAAAGAAAATTCCAAACTTTTAAATCGCTATAACTCCTGAACTAGGCGTCTGCGGGGGTCATATTATGCACCAGAAAAAAGAAAATTCCAAACTTTTAAATCGCTATAACTCCTAAACTAGGCGTCTGCGGGGGTCATATTATGCACCAGAAAAAAGAAAATTCAAAATCTTAAAATGGCTATAACTCCTAAACTAGGCGTCTGCGGGGGTCATATTATGCACCAGAAAAAAGAAAATTCAAAATCTTAAAATGGCTATAACTCCTAAACTAGGCGTCTGCGGGGGTCATATTATGCACCAGAAAAAAGAAAATTCAAAATCTTAAAATGGCTATAACTCCTAAACTAGGCGTCTGCGGGGGTCATATTATGCACCAGAAAAAAGAAAATTCAAAATCTTAAAATGGCTATAACTCCTAAACTAGGCGTCTGCGGGGGTCATATAATGCACCAGAAAAAAGAAAATTCCAAACTTTAAAATCGCTATAACTCCTAAACTAGGCGTCTGCGGGGGTCATACTATGCACCAGAAAAAAGAAAATTCAAAATCTTCAAATGGCTATAACTCCTAAACTAGGCGTCTGCGTAGGTCATATTATGCACCAGAAAAAAGAAAATTCAAAATCTTAAAATGGCTATAACTCCTAAACTAGGCGTCTGCGGGGGTCATATTATGCACCAGAAAAAAAAATTCAAAATATTAAAATGGTTATAACTCCTAAACTAGGCGTCTGCGGGGGTCATATTATGCACCAGAAAAAAGAAAATTCCAAACTTTTAAATCGCTATAACTCCTAAACTAGGCGTCTGCGGGGGTCATATTATGCACCAGAAAAAAGAAAATTCAAAATCTTAAAATGGCTATAACTCCTAAACTAGGCGTCTGCGGGGGTCATATTATGCACCAGAAAAAAGAAAATTCAAAATCTTAAAATGGCTATAACTCCTAAACTAGGCGTCTGCGGGGGTCATATTATGCACCAGAAAAAAGAAAATTCAAAATCTTAAAATGGCTATAACTCCTAAACTAGGCGTCTGCGGGGGTCATATTATGCACCAGAAAAAAGAAAATTCAAAATCTTAAAATGGCTATAACTCCTAAACTAGGCGTCTGCGGGGGTCATATAATGCACCAGAAAAAAGAAAATTCCAAACTTTAAAATCGCTATAACTCCTAAACTAGGCGTCTGCGGGGGTCATACTATGCACCAGAAAAAAGAAAATTCAAAATCTTCAAATGGCTATAACTCCTAAACTAGGCGTCTGCGTAGGTCATATTATGCACCAGAAAAAAGAAAATTCAAAATCTTAAAATGGCTATAACTCCTAAACTAGGCGTCTGCGGGGGTCATATTATGCACCAGAAAAAAAAATTCAAAATATTAAAATGGTTATAACTCCTAAACTAGGCGTCTGCGGGGGTCATATTATGCACCAGAAAAAAGAAAATTCCAAACTTTTAAATCGCTATAACTCCTAAACTAGGCGTCTGCGGGGGTCATATTATGCACCAGAAAAAAGAAAATTCAAAATCTTAAAATGGCTATAACTCCTAAACTAGGCGTCTGCGGGGGTCATATTATGCACCAGAAAAAAGAAAATTCAAAATCTTAAAATGGCTATAACTCCTAAACTAGGCGTCTGCGGGGGTCATATTATGCACCAGAAAAAAAATTCAAAGTCTTAAAATGGCTATAACTCCTAAACTAGGCGTCTGGGGGGGTCATATTATGCACCAGAAAAATTAAAATTCAAAACTTTAAAATCGCTATAAATCCTAAACTAGGCGTCTGCGGGGGTCATATTATGCACCAGAAAAAAGAAAATTCAAAATCTTAAAATGGCTATAACTCCTAAACTAGGGGTCTGCGGGGGTCATATTATGCACCAGAGAAAAGAAAATTCAAAACTTTAAAATCGCTATAACTCCTAAACTAGGCGTCTGCGGGGGTCATATTATGCACCGGAAAAAAGAAAATTCCAAACTTTAAAATCGCTATAACTCCTAAACTAGTTGTCTGCGGGGGTCATATTATGCACCAGAAATAAAAATTCAAAATATTAAAATGGCTATAACTCCTAAACTAGGCGTCAGCGGGGGTCAAATTATGCACCAGAAAAAAGAAAATTAAAAACGTTAAAATCGCCATAACTCCTAAACTAGGCGTCTGCGGGGGTCATATTATGCACCAGAAAAATGAAAATTCAAAATCTTAAAATGGCTATAACTCCTAAACTAGGCGTCTGCGGGGGTCATATTATGCACCAGAAAAAAGAAAATTCAAAATTTTAAAATGGCTATAACTCCTAAACTAGGCGTCTGCGGGGGTCATATTATGCACCAGAAAAAAGAAAATTCAAAATCTTAAAATGGCTATAACTCCTAAACTAGGCGTCTGCGAGGGTCATATTATGCACCAGAAAAAAGAAAATTCAAAACTTTAAAATCGCTATAACTCCTAAACTAGGCGTCTGCGGGGGTCATATTATGCACCAGAAAAAAGAAAATTCAAAATCTTTAAATGGCTATAACTCCTAAACTAGGCGTCTGCGGGGGTCATATTATGCACCAGAAAAAAAATTCAAAGTCTTAAAATGGCTATAACTCCTAAACTAGGCGTCTGGGGGGGTCATATTATGCACCAGAAAAATTAAAATTCAAAACTTTAAAATCGCTATAAATCCTAAACTAGGCGTCTGCGGGGGTCATATTATGCACCAGAAAAAAGAAAATTCAAAATCTTAAAATGGCTATAACTCCTAAACTAGGCGTCTGCGGGGGTCATATTATGCACCAGAGAAAAGAAAATTCAAAACTTTAAAATCGCTATAACACCTAAACTAGGCGTCTGCGGGGGTCATATTATGCACCAGAAAAAAGAAAATTCCAAACTTTAAAATCGCTATAACTCCTAAACTAGGCGTCTGCGGGGGTCATATTATGCACCAGAAAAATGAAAATTCAAAATCTTAAAATGGCTATAACTCCTAAACTAGGCGTCTGCGGGGGTCATATTATGCACCAGAAAAAAGAAAATTCAAAATTTTAAAATGGCTATAACTCCTAAACTAGGCGTCTGCGGGGGTCATATTATGCACCAGAAAAAAGAAAATTCAAAACTTTAAAATCGCTATAACTCCTAAACTAGGCGTCTGCGGGGGTCATATTATGCACCAGAAAAAAGAAAATTCAAAATCTTTAAATGGCTATAACTCCTAAACTAGGCGTCTGCGGGGGTCATATTATGCACCAGAAAAAAAAATTCAAAATATTAAAATGGCTATAACTCCTAAGCTAGGCGTCAGCGGGGGTCATATTATGCACCAGAAAAAAGAAAATTCCAAACTTTAAAATCGCTATAACTCCTAAACTAGGCGTCTGCGGGGGTCATATTATGCACCAGAAAAAAGAAAATTCAAAATCTTTAAATGGCTATAACTCCTAAACTAGGCGTCTGCGGGGGTCATATTATGCACCAGAAAAAAAATTCAAAATCTTAAAATGGCTGTAACTCCTAAACTAGGCGTCTGGGAGGGTCATATTATGCACCAGAAAAATTAAAATTCAAAACTTTAAAATGGCTATAACTCCTAAACTAGGCGTCTGCGGGGGTCATATTATGCACCAGAAAAAATAAAATTCAAAATCTTAAAATGGCTATAACTCCTAAACTAGGCGTCTGCGGGGGTCATATTATGCACCAGAAAAATTAAAATTCAAAACTTTAAAATCGCTATAACTCCTAAACTAGGCGTCTGCGGGGGTCACATTATGCACCAGAAAAAAAAATTCAAAATCTTAAAATGGCTATAACTCCTAAACTAGGCGTCTGGGGGAGTCATATTATGCACCAGAAAAATTAAAATTCAAAACTTTAAAATCGCTATAACTCCTAAACTAGGCGTCTGCGGGGGTCATATTATGCACCAGAAAAAAGAAAATTCCAAACTTTAAAATCGCAATAACTCCTAAACTAGGTGTCTGCGGGGGTCATATTATGCACCAGAAAAAAGAAAATTCAAAATCTTAAAATGGCTATAACTCCTAAACTAGGGGTCTGCGGGGGTCTTATCATGCACCAGAAAAAAAAATTCAAAATCTTAAAATGGCTATAACTCCTAAACTAGGCGTCTGCGGGGGTCATATTATGCACCAGAAAAAAGAAAATTCCAAACTTTAAAATCGCTATAACTCCTAAACTAAGTGTCTGCGGGGGTCATATTATGCACCAGAAAAAAAAATTCAAAATATTAAAATGGCTATAACTCCTAAGCTAGGCGTCAGCGGGGGTCATATTATGCACCAGAAAAAAGAAAATTCCAAACTTTAAAATCGCTATAACTCCTAAACTAGGCGTCTGCGGGGGTCATATTATGCACCAGAAAAAAGAAAATTCAAAATCTTTAAATGGCTATAACTCCTAAACTAGGCGTCTGCGGGGGTCATATTATGCACCAGAAAAAAAATTCAAAATCTTAAAATGGCTGTAACTCCTAAACTAGGCGTCTGGGGGGGTCATATTATGCACCAGAAAAATTAAAATTCAAAACTTTAAAATGGCTATAACTCCTAAACTAGGCGTCTGCGGGGGTCATATTATGCACCAGAAAAAATAAAATTCAAAATCTTAAAATGGCTATAACTCCTAAACTAGGCGTCTGCGGGGGTCATATTATGCACCAGAAAAATTAAAATTCAAAACTTTAAAATCGCTATAACTCCTAAACTAGGCGTCTGCGGGAGTCATATTATGCACCAGAGAAAAGAAAATTCAAAATTTTAAAATCGCTATAACTCCTAAACTAGGCGTCTGCGGGGGTCATATTATGCACCAGAAAAAAAATTCAAAATCTTAAAATGGCTGTAACTCCTAAACTAGGCGTCTGGGGGGGTCATATTACCAGAACCAGAAAAATTAAAATTCAAAACTTTAAAATGGCTATAACTCCTAAACTAGGCGTCTGCGGGGGTCATATTATGCACCAGAAAAAATAAAATTCAAAATCTTAAAATGGCTACAACTCCTAAACTAGGCGTCTGCGGGGGTCATATTATGCACCAGAAAAATTAAAATTCAAAACTTTAAAATCGCTATAACTCCTAAACTAGTCGTCTGCGGGGGTCATATTATGCACCAGAAAAAAGAAAATTCCAAACTTTAAAATCGCTATAACTCCTAAACTAGGTGTCTGCGGGGGTCATTTTATGTACCAGAAAAAAAAAATTCAAAATATTAAAATGGCTATAACTCCTAAGCTAGGCGTCAGCGGGGGTCATATTATGCACCAGAAAAAAGAAAATTCCAAACTTTAAAATCGCTATAACTCCTAAACTAGGCGTCTGCGGGGGTCATATTATGCACCAGAAAAAAGAAAATTCAAAATCTTTAAATGGCTATAACTCCTAAACTAGGCGTCTGCGGGGGTCATATTATGCACCAGAAAAAAAATTCAAAATCTTAAAATGGCTGTAACTCCTAAACTAGGCGTCTGGGGGGGTCATATTATGCACCAGAAAAATTAAAATTCAAAACTTTAAAATGGCTATAACTCCTAAACTAGGCGTCTGCGGGGGTCATATTATGCACCAGAAAAAATAAAATTCAAAATCTTAAAATGGCTACAACTCCTAAACTAGGCGTCTGCGGGGGTCATATTATGCACCAGAAAAAAAAATTCAAAATATTAAAATGGCTATAACTCCTAAGCTAGGCGTCAGCGGGGGTCATATTATGCACCAGAAAAAAGAAAATTCCAAACTTTAAAATCGCTATAACTCCTAAACTAGGCGTCTGCGGGGGTCATATTATGCACCAGAAAAAAGAAAATTCAAAATCTTTAAATGGCTATAACTCCTAAACTAGGCGTCTGCGGGGGTCATATTATGCACCAGAAAAAAAATTCAAAATCTTAAAATGGCTGTAACTCCTAAACTAGGCGTCTGGGGGGGTCATATTATGCACCAGAAAAATTAAAATTCAAAACTTTAAAATCGCTATAACTCCTAAACTAGGCGTCTGCGGGGGTCACATTATGCACCAGAAAAAAAAATTCAAAATCTTAAAATGGCTATAACTCCTAAACTAGGCGTCTGGGGGGGTCATATTATGCACCAGAAAAATTAAAATTCAAAACTTTAAAATCGCTATAACTCCTAAACTAGGCGTCTGCGGGGGTCATATTATGCACCAGAAAAAAGAAAATTCCAAACTTTAAAATCGCTATAACTCCTAAACTAGGTGTCTGCGGGGGTCATTTTATGTACCAGAAAAAAAAAATTCAAAATATTAAAATGGCTATAACTCCTAAACTAGGCGTCTGCGGGGGTCATATTATGCACCAGAAAAAAGAAAATTCCAAACTTTAAAATCGCTATAACTCCTTAACTAGGCGTCTGCGGGGGTCATATTATGCACCAGAAAAAAGAAAATTCAAAACTTTAAAATCGCTATAACTCCTAAACTAGGCGTCTGCGGGGGTCATATTATGCACCAGAAAAAAGAAAATTCAAAATCTTAAAATGGCTATAACTCCTAAACTAGGGGTCTGCGGGGGTCATGTTATGCACCAGAAAAAAAAATTCAAAATCTTAAAATGGCTATAACTCCTAAACTAGGCGTCTGCGGGGGTCATATTATGCACCAGAGAAAAGAAAATTCAAAATTTTAAAATCGCTATAACTCCTAAACTAGGCGTCTGCGGGGGTCATATTATGCACCAGAAAAAAGAAAATTCCAAACTTTAAAATCGCTATAACTCCTAAACTAGGCGTCTGCGGGGGTCATATTATGCACCAGAAAAAAGAAAATTCAGAACTTTAAAATCGCTATAACTCCTAAACTAGGCGTCTGCGGGGGTCATATTATGCACCAGAAAAAAGAAAATTCAAAATCTTAAAATGGCTATAACTCCTAAACTAGGCGTCTGCGGGGGTCATATTATGCACCAGAAAAAAGAAAATTCAAAATCTTAAAATGGCTATAACTCCTAAACTAGGCGTCTGCGGGGGTCATATTATGCACCAGAAAAAAAAATTCAAAATCTTAGAATGGCTATAACTCCTAAACTAGGCGTCTGCGGCGGTCATATTACGCACCAGAAAAAAGAAAAATCCAAACTTTAAGATCGCTATAACTCCTAAACTAGGCGTCTGCGGCGGTCATATTATGCACCAGAAAAAAGAAAATTCAAAATCTTAAAATGGCTATAACTCCTAAACTAGGCGTCTGCGGGGGTCATATTATGCACCAGAAAAAAGAAAATTCAAAATCTTAAAATGGCTATAACTCCTAAACTAGGCGTCTGCGGGGGTCATATTATGCACCAGAAAAAAAAATTCAAAATCTTAGAATGGCTATAACTCCTAAACTAGGCGTCTGCGGCGGTCATATTATGCACCAGAAAAAAGAAAAATCCAAACTTTAAAATCGCTATAACTCCTAAACTAGGCGTCTGCGGGGGTCATATTATGCACCAGAAAAAAGAAAATTCAAAATCTTTAAATTTCTATAACTCCTAAACTAGGCGTCTGCGGGGGTCATATTATGCACCAGAAAAAAGAAAATTCAAAACTTTAAAATCGCTATAACTCCTAAACTAGGCGTCTGCGGGGGTCATATTATGCACCGGAAAAAAGAAAATTCAAAATCTTAAAATGGCTATAACTCCTAAACTAGGCGTCTGCGGGGGTCATATTATGCACAAGAAAAAAGAAAATTCAAAATCTTAAAATGGCTATAACTCCTAAACTAGGCGTCTGCGGGGGTCATATTATGCACCAGAAAAAAGAAAATTCAAAATCTTAAAATGGCTATAACTCCTAAACTAGGCGTCTGCGAGGGTCATATTATGCACCAGACAAAAAAAATTCAAAATATTAAAATGGTTATAACTCCTAAACTAGGCGTCTGCGGGGGTCATATTATGCACCAGAAAAAAGAAAATTCAAAACTTTAAAATCGCTATAACTCCTAAACTAGGCGTCTGCGGGGGTCATATTATGCACCAGAAAAAAGAAAATCCAAAATCTTAAAATGGCTATAACTCCTAAACTAGGCGTCTGCGAGGGTCATATTATGCACCAGAAAAAAGAAAATTCAAAACTTTAAAATCGCTATAACTCCTAAACTAGGCGTCTGCGGGGGTCATATTATGCACCAGAAAAAAGAAAATTCAAAATTTTTAAATGGCTATAACTCCTAAACTAGGCGTCTGCGGGGGTCATATTATGCACCAGAAAAAAGAAAATTCAAAACTTTAAAATCGCTATAACTCCTAAACTAGGCGTCTGCGGGGGTCATATTATGCACCAGAAAAAAGAAAATTCAAAATCTTAAAATGGCTATAACTCCTAAACTAGGGGTCTGCGGGGGTCATATTATGCACCAGAAAAAAAAATTCAAAATCTTAAAATGGCTATAACTCCTAAACTAGGCGTCTGCGGGGGTCATATTATGCACCAGAAAAAAGAAAATTCCAAACTTTAAAATCGCTATAACTCCTAAACTAGGCGTCTGCGGGGGTCATATTATGCACCAGAAAAAAAAATTCAAAATATTAAAATGGCTATAACTCCTAAACTAGTCGTCTGCGGGGGTCATATTATGCACCAGAAAAAAGAAAATTCAGAACTTTAAAATCGCTATAACTCCTAAACTAGGCGTCTGCGGCGGTCATATTACGCACCAGAAAAAAGAAAAATCCAAACTTTAAAATCGCTATAACTCCTAAACTAGGCGTCGGCGGCGGTCATATTATGCACCAGAAAAAAGAAAATTCAAAATCTTAAAATGGCTATAACTCCTAAACTAGGCGTCTGCGGGGGTCATATTATGCACCAGAAAAAAGAAAATTCAAAATCTTAGAACGGCTATAACTCCTAAACTAGGCGTCTGCGGCGGTCATATTATGCACCAGAAAAAAGAAAAATCCAAACTTTAAAATCGCTATAACTCCTAAACTAGGCGTCTGCGGGGGTCATATTATGCACCAGAAAAAAGAAAATTCAAAATCTTAGAATGGCTATAACTCCTAAACTAGGCGTCTGCGGCGGTCATATTATGCACCAGAAAAAAGAAAAATCCAAACTTTAAAATCGCTATAACTCCTAAACTAGGCGTCTGCGGGGGTCATATTATGCACCAGAAAAAAGAAAATTCAAAATCTTAAAATGGCTATAACTCCTAAACTAGGCGTCTGCGGGGGTCATATTATGCAACGGAAAAAAAAATTCAAAATCTTAAAATGGCTATAACTCCTAAACTAGGCGTCTGCGGGGGTCATATAATGCACCAGAAAAAAGAAAATTCCAAACTTTAAAATCGCCATAACTCCTAAACTAGGCGTCTGCGGGGGTCATATTATGCACCGGAAAAAAGAAAATTCAAAATCTTAAAATGGCTATAACTCCTAAACTAGGCGTCTGCGGTGGTCATATTATGCACCAGAAAAAAGAAAATTCAAAATCTTAAAATGGCTATAACTCCTAAACTAGGCGTCTGCGGGGGTCATATTATGCACCAGAAAAAAGAAAATTCAAAATCTTAAAATGGCTATAACTCCTAAACTAGGCGTCTGCGAGGGTCATATTATGCACCAGACAAAAAAAATTCAAAATATTAAAATGGTTATAACTCCTAAACTAGGCGTCTGCGGGGGTCATATTATGCACCAGAAAAAAGAAAATTCAAAACTTTAAAATCGCTATAACTCCTAAACTAGGCGTCTGCGGGGGTCATATTATGCACCAGAAAAAAGAAAATTCAAAACTTTAAAATCGCTATAACTCCTAAACTAGGCGTCTGCGGGGGTCATATTATGCACCAGAAAAAAGAAAATTCAAAATCTTTAAATGGCTATAACTCCTAAACTAGGCGTCTGCGGGGGTCATATTATGCAACAGAAAAAAGAAAATTCAAAATCTTAGAATGGCTATAACTCCTAAACTAGGCGTCTGCGGGGGTCATATTATGCACCAGAAAAAAAAATTCAAAATATTAAAATGGTTATAACTCCTAAACTAGGCGTCTGCGGGGGTCATATTATGCACCAGAAAAAAGAAAATTCAAAACTTTAAAATCGCTATAACTCCTAAACTAGGCGTCTGCGGGGGTCATATTATGCACCAGAAAAAAGAAAATTCAAAATTTTAAAATGGCTATAACTCCTAAACTAGGGGTCTGCGGGGGTCATATTATGCACCAGAAAAAAAAATTCAAAATCTTAAAATGGCTATAACTCCTAAACTAGGCGTCTGCGGGGGTCATATTATGCACCAGAGAAAAGAAAATTCAAAACTTTAAAATCGCTATAACTCCTAAACTAGGCGTCTGCGGGGGTCATATTATGCACCAGAAAAAAAAATTCAAAATCTTAAAATGGCTATAACTCCCAAACTAGGCGTCTGCGGGGGTCATATTATGCACCAGAAAAAAGAAAATTCAAAATCTTAAAATGGCTATAACTCCTAAACTAGGCGTCTGCGGGGGTCATATTATGCACCAGAAAAAAAAATTCAAAATCTTAAAATGGCTATAACTCCCAAACTAGGCGTCTGCGGGGGTCATATTATGCACCAGAGAAAAGAAAATTCAAAATTTTAAAATCGCTATAACTCCTAAACTAGGCGTCTGCGGGGGTCATATTATGCACCAGAAAAAAGAAAATTCCAAACTTTAAAATCGCTATAACTCCTAAACTAAGTGTCTGCGGGGGTCATATTATGCACCAGAAAAAAAAATTCAAAATATTAAAATGGCTATAACTCCTAAGCTAGGCGTCAGCGGGGGTCAAATTATGCACCAGAAAAAAGAAAATTCCAAACTTTAAAATCGCTATAACTCCTAAACTAGGCGTCTGCGGGGGTCATATTATGCACCAGAAAAAATAAAATTCAAAATCTTAAAATGGCTATAACTCCTAAACTAGGCGTCTGCGGGGGTCATATTATGCAACGGAAAAAAAAATTCAAAATCTTAAAATGGCTATAACTCCTAAACTAGGCGTCTGCGGGGGTCATATAATGCACCAGAAAAAAGAAAATTCCAAACTTTAAAATCGCCATAACTCCTAAACTAGGCGTCTGCGGGGGTCATATTATGCACCGGAAAAAAGAAAATTCAAAATCTTAAAATGGCTATAACTCCTAAACTAGGCGTCTGCGGTGGTCATATTATGCACCAGAAAAAAGAAAATTCAAAATCTTAAAATGGCTATAACTCCTAAACTAGGCGTCTGCGGGGGTCATATTATGCACCAGAAAAAAGAAAATTCAAAATCTTAAAATGGCTATAACTCCTAAACTAGGCGTCTGCGAGGGTCATATTATGCACCAGACAAAAAAAATTCAAAATATTAAAATGGTTATAACTCCTAAACTAGGCGTCTGCGGGGGTCATATTATGCACCAGAAAAAAGAAAATTCAAAACTTTAAAATCGCTATAACTCCTAAACTAGGCGTCTGCGGGGGTCATATTATGCACCAGAAAAAAGAAAATTCAAAACTTTAAAATCGCTATAACTCCTAAACTAGGCGTCTGCGGGGGTCATATTATGCACCAGAAAAAAGAAAATTCAAAATCTTTAAATGGCTATAACTCCTAAACTAGGCGTCTGCGGGGGTCATATTATGCAACAGAAAAAAGAAAATTCAAAATCTTAGAATGGCTATAACTCCTAAACTAGGCGTCTGCGGGGGTCATATTATGCACCAGAAAAAAAAATTCAAAATATTAAAATGGTTATAACTCCTAAACTAGGCGTCTGCGGGGGTCATATTATGCACCAGAAAAAAGAAAATTCAAAACTTTAAAATCGCTATAACTCCTAAACTAGGCGTCTGCGGGGGTCATATTATGCACCAGAAAAAAGAAAATTCAAAATTTTAAAATGGCTATAACTCCTAAACTAGGGGTCTGCGGGGGTCATATTATGCACCAGAAAAAAAAATTCAAAATCTTAAAATGGCTATAACTCCTAAACTAGGCGTCTGCGGGGGTCATATTATGCACCAGAGAAAAGAAAATTCAAAACTTTAAAATCGCTATAACTCCTAAACTAGGCGTCTGCGGGGGTCATATTATGCACCAGAAAAAAGAAAATTCAAAATCTTAAAATGGCTATAACTCCTAAACTAGGGGTCTGCGGGGGTCATATTATGCACCAGAAAAAAAAATTCAAAATCTTAAAATGGCTATAACTCCTAAACTAGGCGTCTGCGGGGGTCATATTATGCACCAGAGAAAAGAAAATTCAAAACTTTAAAATCGCTATAACTCCTAAACTAGGCGTCTGCGGGGGTCATATTATGCACCAGAAAAAAGAAAATTCCAAACTTTAAAATCGCTATAACTCCTAAACTAGGCGTCTGCGGGGGTCATATTATGCACCAGAAAAAAGAAAATTCAAAATCTTAAAATGGCTATAACTCCTAAACTAGGGGTCTGCGGGGGTCATATTATGCACCAGAAAAAAGAAAATTAAAAACGTTAAAATCGCCATAACTCCTAAACTAGGCGTCTGCGGGGGTCATATTATGCACCAGAAAAAAGAAAATTCAAAATCTTAAAATGGCTATAACTCCTAAACTAGGCGTCTGCGGGGGTCATATTATGCACCAGAAAAAAGAAAATTCAAAATTTTAAAATGGCTATAACTCCTAAACTAGCCGTCTGCGGGGGTCATATTATGCACCAGAAAAAAGAAAATTCAAAACTTTAAAATCGCTATAACTCCTAAACTAGGCGTCTGCGGGGGTCATATTATGCACCAGAAAAAAGAAAATTCAAAATCTTTAAATGGCTATAACTCCTAAACTAGGCGTCTGCGGGGGTCATATTATGCACCAGAAAAAAAATTCAAAATCTTAAAATGGCTGTAACTCCTAAACTAGGCGTCTGGGGGGGTTATATTATGCACCAGAAAAATTAAAATTCAAAACTTTAAAATCGCTATAACTCCTAAACTAGGCGTCTGCGGGGGTCATATTATGCACCAGAAAAAAGAAAATTCAAAATCTTAAAATGGCTATAACTCCTAAACTAGGGGTCTGCGGGGGTCATATTATGCACCAGAAAAAAAAATTCAAAATCTTAAAATGGCTATAACTCCTAAACTAGGCGTCTGCGGGGGTCATATTATGCACCAGAAAAAAAAATTCAAAATCTTAAAATGGCTATAACTCCCAAACTAGGCGTCTGCGGGGGTCATATTATGCACCAGAAAAAAGAAAATTCAAAATCTTAAAATGGCTATAACTCCTAAACTAGGCGTCTGCGGGGGTCATATTATGCACCAGAAAAAAAAATTCAAAATCTTAAAATGGCTATAACTCCCAAACTAGGCGTCTGCGGGGGTCATATTATGCACCAGAGAAAAGAAAATTCAAAATTTTAAAATCGCTATAACTCCTAAACTAGGCGTCTGCGGGGGTCATATTATGCACCAGAAAAAAGAAAATTCCAAACTTTAAAATCGCTATAACTCCTAAACTAAGTGTCTGCGGGGGTCATATTATGCACCAGAAAAAAAAATTCAAAATATTAAAATGGCTATAACTCCTAAGCTAGGCGTCAGCGGGGGTCAAATTATGCACCAGAAAAAAGAAAATTCCAAACTTTAAAATCGCTATAACTCCTAAACTAGGCGTCTGCGGGGGTCATATTATGCACCAGAAAAAATAAAATTCAAAATCTTAAAATGGCTATAACTCCTAAACTAGGCGTCTGCGGGGGTCATATTATGCACCAGAAAAATTAAAATTCAAAACTTTAAAATCGCTATAACTCCTAAACTAGGCGTCTGCGGGGGTCATATTATGCACCAGAAAAAAAAATTCAAAATCTTAAAATGGCTATAACTCCTAAACTAGGCGTCAGGGGGGTCATATTATGCACCAGAAAAATTAAAATTCAAAACTTTAAAATCGCTATAACTCCTCAACTAGGCGCCTGCGGGGGTCATATTATGCACCAGAAAAAAGAAAATTCCAAACTTTAAAATCGCTATAACTCCTAAACTAGGTGTCTGCGGGGGTCATTTTATGTACCAGAAAAAAAAAATTCAAAATATTAAAATGGCTATAACTCCTAAACTAGGCGTCTGCGGGGGTCATATTATGCACCAGAAAAAAGAAAATTCCAAACTTTAAAATCGCTATAACTCCTAAACTAAGTGTCTGCGGGGGTCATATTATGCACCAGAAAAATTAAAATTCAAAACTTTAAAATCGCTATAACTCCTAAACTAGGCGTCTGCGGGGGTCATATTAAGAACCAGAAAAAAAATTCAAAATCTTAAAATGGCTATAACTCCTAAACTAGGCGTCTGGGGGGGTCATATTATGCACCAGAAAAATTAAAATTCAAAACTTTAAAATCGCTATAACTCCTAAACTAGGCGTCTGCGGGGGTCATATTATGCACCAGAAAAAAGAAAATTCCAAACTTTAAAATCGCTATAACTCCTAAACTAGGTGTCTGAGGGGGTCATTTTATGTACCAGAAAAAAAAAATTCAAAATATTAAAATGGCTATAACTCCTAAACTAGGCGTCTGCGGGGGTCATATTATGCACCAGAAAAAAGAAAATTCCAAACTTTAAAATCGCTATAACTCCTAAACTAGGCGTCTGCGGGTGTCATATTATGCACCAGAAAAAAGAAAATTCCAAACTTTAAAATCGCTATAACTCCTTAACTAGGCGTCTGCGGGGGTCATATTATGCACCAGAAAAAAGAAAATTCAAAATTTTAAAATCGCTATAACTCCTAAACTAGGCGTCTGCGGGGGTCATATTATGCACCAGAAAAAAGAAAATTCCAAACTTTAAAATCGCTATAACTCCTAAACTAAGTGTCTGCGGGGGTCATATTATGCACCAGAAAAAAAAATTCAAAATATTAAAATGGCTATAACTCCTAAGCTAGGCGTCAGCGGGGGTCAAATTATGCACCAGAAAAAAGAAAATTCCAAACTTTAAAATCGCTATAACTCCTAAACTAGGCGTCTGCGGGGGTCATATTATGCACCAGAAAAAATAAAATTCAAAATCTTAAAATGGCTATAACTCCTAAACTAGGCGTCTGCGGGGGTCATATTATGCACCAGAATTAAAATTTAAAACTTTAAAATCGCTATAACTTCTAAACTAGGCGTCTGCGGGGGTCATATTATGCACCAGAAAAAAAAATTCAAAATCTTAAAATGGCTATAACTCCTAAACTAGGCGTCTGGGGGGGTCATATTATGCACCAGAAAAATTAAAATTCAAAACTTTAAAATCGCTATAACTCCTAAACTAGGCGTCTGCGGGGGTCATATTATGCACCAGAAAAAAGAAAATTCCAAACTTTAAAATCGCTATAACTCCTAAACTAAGTGTCTGCGGGGGTCATATTATGCACCAGAAAAAAAAATTCAAAATATTAAAATGGCTATAACTCCTAAGCTAGGCGTCAGCGGGGGTCATTTTATGTACCAGAAAAAAAAAATTCAAAATATTAAAATGGCTATAACTCCTAAACTAGGCGTCTGCGGGGGTCATATTATGCACCAGAAAAAAGAAAATTCAAAATCTTAAAATGGCTATAACTCCTAAACTAGGTGTCTGCGGGGGTCATTTTATGTACCAGAAAAAAAAAATTCAAAATATTAAAATGGCTATAACTCCTAAACTAGGCGTCTGCGGGGGTCATATTATGCACCAGAAAAAAAAATTCAAAATCTTAAAATGGCTATAACTCCTAAACTAGGTGTCTGCAGGGGTCATTTTATGTACCAGAAAAAAAAAATTCAAAATATTAAAATGGCTATAACTCCTAAACTAAGTGTCTGCGGGGGTCATATTATGCACCAGAAAAAAAAATTCAAAATCTTAAAATGGCTATAACTCCTAAACTAGGTGTCTGCGGGGGTCATTTTATGTACCAGAAAAAAAAAATTCAAAATATTAAAATGACTATAACTCCTAAACTAGGCGTCTGCGGGGGTCATATTATGCACCAGAAAAAAGAAAATTCCAAACTTTAAAATCGCTATAACTCCTAAACTAAGTGTCTGCGGGGGTCATATTATGCACCAGAAAAAAAAATTCAAAATATTAAAATGGCTATAACTCCTAAGCTAGGCGTCAGCGGGGGTCAAATTATGCACCAGAAAAAAGAAAATTCCAAACTTTAAAATCGCTATAACTCCTAAACTAGGCGTCTGCGGGGGTCATATTATGCACCAGAAAAAATAAAATTCAAAATCTTAAAATGGCTATAACTCCTAAACTAGGCGTCTGCGGGGGTCATATTATGCACCAGAAAAATTAAAATTCAAAACTTTAAAATCGCTATAACTCCTAAACTAGGCGTCTGCGGGGGTCATATTATGCACCAGAAAAAAAAATTCAAAATCTTAAAATGGCTATAACTCCTAAACTAGGCGTCTGGGGGGGTCATATTATGCACCAGAAAAATTAAAATTCAAAACTTTAAAATCGCTATAACTCCTAAACTAGGCGTCTGCGGCGGTCATATTATGCACCAGAAAAAAGAAAATTCCAAACTTTAAAATCGCTATAACTCCTAAACTAGGTGTCTGCGGGGGTCATTTTATGTACCAGAAAAAAAAAATTCAAAATATTAAAATGGCTATAACTCCTAAACTAGGCGTCTGCGGGGGTCATATTATGCACCAGAAAAAAGAAAATTCCAAACTTTAAAATCGCTATAACTCCTAAACTAGGCGTCTGCGGGTGTCATATTATGCACCAGAAAAAAGAAAATTCCAAACTTTAAAATCGCTATAACTCCTTAACTAGGCGTCTGCGGGGGTCATATTATGCACCAGAAAAAGAAAATTCAAAATTTTAAAATCGCTATAACTCCTAAACTAGGCGTCTGCGGGGGTCATATTATGCACCAGAAAAAAGAAAATTCAAAATCTTAAAATGGCTATAACTCCTAAACTAGGGGTCTGCGGGGGTCATATTATGCACCAGAAAAAAAAATTCAAAATATTAAAATGGCTATAACTCCTAAACTAGGCGTCTGCGGGGGTCATATTATGCACCAGAAAAAAGAAAATTCAAAATCTTAAAATGGCTATAACTCCTAAACTAGGGGTCTGCGGGGGTCATATTATGCACCAGAAAAAAAAATTCAAAATCTTAAAATGGCTATAACTCCTAAACTAGGCGTCTGCGGGGGTCATATTATGCACCAGAGAAAAGAAAATTCAAAATTTTAAAATCGCTATAACTCCTAAACTAGGCGTCTGCGGGGGTCATATTATGCACCAGAAAAAAGAAAATTCAAAATCTTAAAATGGCTATAACTCCTAAACTAGGGGTCTGCGGGGGTCATATTATGCACCAGAAAAAAAAATTCAAAATCTTAAAATGGCTATAACTCCTAAACTAGGCGTCTGCGGGGGTCATGTTATGCACCAGAAAAAAGAAAATTCCAAACTTTAAAATCGCTATAACTCCTAAACTAGGTGTCTGCGGGGGTCATATTATGCACCAGAAAAAAAAATTCAAAATATTAAAATGGCTATAACTCCTAAACTAGGCGTCAGCGGGGGTCATATTATGCACCAGAAAAAAGAAAATTCCAAACTTTAAAATCGCTATAACTCCTAAACTAGGCGTCTGCGGGGGTCATATTATGCACCAGAAAAAAGAAAATTCAAAATCTTAAAATGGCTATAACTCCTAAACTAGGCGTCTGCGGGGGTTATATTATGCACCAGAAAAAAGAAAATTCAAAATCTTAAAATGGCTATAACTCCTAAACTAGGCGTCTGCGGGGGTCATATTATGCACCAGAAAAAAAAATTCTAAATCTTAGAATGGCTGTAACTCCTAAACTAGGCGTCTGCGGCGGTCATATTATGCACCAGAAAAAAGAAAAATCCAAACTTTAAAATCGCTATAACTCCTAAACTAGGCGTCTGCGGGGGTCATATTATGCACCAGAAAAAAGAAAATTCAAAATCTTAGAATGGCTATAACTCCTAAAGTAGGCGTCTGCGGCGGTCATATTATGCACCAGAAAAAAGAAAAATCCAAACTTTAAAATCGCTATAACTCCTAAACTAGGCGTCTGCGGGGGTCATATTATGCACCAGAAAAAAGAAAATTCAAAATCTTAAAATGGCTATAACTCCTAAACTAGGCGTCTGCGGGGGTCATATTATGCAACGGAAAAAAAAATTCAAAATCTTAAAATGGCTATAACTCCTAAACTAGGCGTCTGCGGGGGTCATATAATGCACCAGAAAAAAGAAAATTCCAAACTTTAAAGTCGCTATAACTCCTAAACTAGGCGTCTGCGGGGGTCATATTATGCACCGGAAAAAAGAAAATTCAAAATCTTAAAATGGCTATAACTCCTAAACTAGGCGTCTGCGGGGGTCATATTATGCACAAGAAAAAAGAAAATTCAAAATCTTAAAATGGCTATAACTCCTAAACTAGGCGTCTGCGGGGGTCATGCACCAGAAAAAAGAAAATTCAAAATCTTAAAATCGCTATAACTCCTAAACTAGGCGTCTGCGGGGGTCATATTATGCACCAGAAAAAAGAAAATTCAAAACTTTAAAATCGCTATAACTCCTAAACTAGGCGTCTGCGGGGGTAATGTTATGCACCAGAAAAAAGAAAATTCAAAATCTTAAAATGGCTATAACTCCTAAACTAGGCGTCTGCGGGGGTCATATTATGCACCAGAAAAAAGAAAATTCCAAACTTTAAAATCGCTATAACTCCTAAACTAGGTGTCTGCGGGGGTCATATTATGCACCAGAAAAAAAAATTCAAAATATTAAAATGGCTATAACTCCTAAACTAGGCGTCAGCGGGGGTCATATTATGCACCAGAAAAAAGAAAATTCCAAACTTTAAAATCGCTATAACTCCTAAACTAGGCGTCTGCGGGGGTCATATTATGCACCAGAAAAAAGAAAATTCAAAATCTTAAAATGGCTATAACTCCTAAACTAGGCGTCTGCGGGGGTTATATTATGCACCAGAAAAAAGAAAATTCAAAATCTTAAAATGGCTATAACTCCTAAACTAGGCGTCTGCGGGGGTCATATTATGCACCAGAAAAAAAAATTCTAAATCTTAGAATGGCTGTAACTCCTAAACTAGGCGTCTGCGGCGGTCATATTATGCACCAGAAAAAAGAAAAATCCAAACTTTAAAATCGCTATAACTCCTAAACTAGGCGTCTGCGGGGGTCATATTATGCACCAGAAAAAAGAAAATTCAAAATCTTAGAATGGCTATAACTCCTAAACTAGGCGTCTGCGGCGGTCATATTATGCACCAGAAAAAAGAAAAATCCAAACTTTAAAATCGCTATAACTCCTAAACTAGGCGTCTGCGGGGGTCATATTATGCACCAGAAAAAAAGAAAATTCAAAATCTTAAAATGGCTATAACTCCTAAACTAGGCGTCTGCGGGGGTCATATTATGCAACGGAAAAAAAAATTCAAAATCTTAAAATGGCTATAACTCCTAAACTAGGCGTCTGCGGGGGTCATATAATGCACCAGAAAAAAGAAAATTCCAAACTTTAAAGTCGCTATAACTCCTAAACTAGGCGTCTGCGGGGGTCATATTATGCACCGGAAAAAAGAAAATTCAAAATCTTAAAATGGCTATAACTCCTAAACTAGGCGTCTGCGGGGGTCATATTATGCACAAGAAAAAAGAAAATTCAAAATCTTAAAATGGCTATAACTCCTAAACTAGGCGTCTGCGGGGGTCATGCACCAGAAAAAAGAAAATTCAAAATCTTAAAATCGCTATAACTCCTAAACTAGGCGTCTGCGGGGGTCATATTATGCACCAGAAAAAAGAAAATTCAAAACTTTAAAATCGCTATAACTCCTAAACTAGGCGTCTGCGGGGGTCATGTTATGCACCAGAAAAAAGAAAATTCAAAATCTTAAAATGGCTATAACTCCTAAACTAGGCGTCTGCGGGGGTCATATTATGCACCAGAAAAAAAATTCAAAATCTTAAAATGGCTATAACTCCTAAACTAGGCGTCTGGGGGGGTCATATTATGCACCAGAAAAATTAAAATTCAAAACTTTAAAATCGCTATAACTCCTAAACTAGGCGTCTGCGGGGGTCATATTATGCACCAGAAAAATTAAAATTCAAAATCTTAAAATGGCTATAACTCCTAAACTAGGGGTCTGCGGGGGTCATATTATGCACCAAAAAAAAAAATTCAAAATCTTAGAAAGGCTATAACTAATAAACTAGGCGTCTGCGGGGGTCATATTATGCACCAGAAAAAAGAAAATTCAAAACTTTAAAATCGCTATAACTCCTAAACTAGGCGTCTGCGGGGGTCATATTATGCACCAGAAAAAAGAAAATTCAAAATCTTAAAATGGCTATAACTCCTAAACTAGGCGTCTGCGGGGGTCATATTATGCACCAGAAAAAAGAAAATTCAAAATCTTAAAATGGCTATAACTCCTAAACTAGGCGTCTGCGGGGGTCATATTATGCACCAGAAAAAAGAAAATTCCAAACTTTAAAATCGCTATAACTCCTAAACTAGGTGTCTGCGGGGGTCATTTTATGCACCAGAAAAAAAAAAATTCAAAATATTAAAATGGCTATAACTCCTAAACTAGGCGTCTGCGGGGGTCATATTATGCACCAGAAAAAAGAAAATTCCAAACTTTAAAATCGCTATAACTCCTAAACTAGGTGTCTGCGGGGGTCATATTATGCACCAGAAAAAAAAATTCAAAATCTTAAAATGGCTATAACTCCTAAACTAGGCGTCTGCGGGGGTCATATTATGCACCAGAAAAAAGAAAATTCCAAACTTTAAAATCGCTATAACTCCTAAACTAGGTGTCTGCGGGGGTCATTTTATGCACCAGAAAAAAAAAAATTCAAAATATTAAAATGGCTATAACTCCTAAACTAGGCGTCTGCGGGGGTCATATTATGCACCAGAAAAAAGAAAATTCCAAACTTTAAAATCGCTATAACTCCTAAACTAGGCGTCTGCGGGGGTCATATTATGCACCAGAAAAAAGAAAATTCAAAATCTTAAAATGGCTATAACTCCTAAACTAGGCGTCTGCGGGGGTCATATTATGCACCAGAAAAAAAAATTCAAAATCGTAGAATGGCTATAACTCCTAAACTAGGCGTCTGCGGCGGTCATATTATGCACCAGAAAAAAGAAAATTCCAAACTTTAAAATCGCTATAACTCCTAAACTAGGCGTCTGCGAGGGTCATATTATGCACCAGAAAAAAGAAAATTCCAAACTTTAAAATCGCTATAACTCCTAAACTAGGTGTCTGCGGGGGTCATATTATGCACCAGAAAAAAAAATTCAAAATCTTAAAATGGCTATAACTCCTAAACTAGGCGTCTGCGGGGGTCATATTATGCACCAGAAAAAAAAATTCAAAATCTTAAAATGGCTATAACTCCTAAACTAGGCGTCTGCGGGGGTCATATTATGCACCAGAAAAAAGAAAATTCCAAACTTTAAAATCGCTATAACTCCTAAACTAGGTGTCTGCGGGGGTCATATTATGCACCAGAAAAAAAAATTCAAAATCTTAAAATGGCTATAACTCCTAAACTAGGCGTCTGCGGGTGTCATATTATGCACCAGAGAAAAGAAAATTCAAAACTTTAAAATCGCTATAACTCCTAAACTAGGCGTCTGCGGGGGTCATATTATGCACCAGAAAAAAGAAAATTCCAAACTTTAAAATCGCTATAACTCCTAAACTAGGTGTCTGCGGGGGTCATTTTATGCACCAGAAAAAAAAATTCAAAATCTTAAAATGGCTATAACTCCTAAACTAGGCGTCTGCGGGGGTCATATTATGCACCAGAAAAAAGAAAATTCCAAACTTTAAAATCGCTATAACTCCTAAACTAGGTGTCTGCGGGGGTCATTTTATGCACCAGAAAAAAAAAAATTCAAAATATTAAAATGGCTATAACTCCTAAACTAGGCGTCTGCGGGGGTCATATTATGCACCAGAAAAAAGAAAATTCCAAACTTTAAAATCGCTATAACTCCTAAACTAGGCGTCTGCGGGGGTCATATTATGCACCAGAAAAAAGAAAATTCAAAATCTTAAAATGGCTATAACTCCTAAACTAGGCGTCTGCGGGGGTCATATTATGCACCAGAAAAAAGAAAATTCCAAACTTTAAAATCGCTATAACTCCTAAACTAGGTGTCTGCGGGGGTCATTTTATGCACCAGAAAAAAAAAAATTCAAAATATTAAAATGGCTATAACTCCTAAACTAGGCGTCTGCGGGGGTCATATTATGCACCAGAAAAAAGAAAATTCCAAACTTTAAAATCGCTATAACTCCTAAACTAGGCGTCTGCGGGGGTCATATTATGCACCAGAAAAAAGAAAATTCAAAATCTTAAAATGGCTATAACTCCTAAACTAGGCGTCTGCGGGGGTCATATTATGCACCACAAAAAAAAATTCAAAATCGTAGAATGGCTATAACTCCTAAACTAGGCGTCTGCGGCGGTCATATTATGCACCAGAAAAAAGAAAATTCCAAACTTTAAAATCGCTATAACTCCTAAACTAGGCGTCTGCGAGGGTCATATTATGCACCAGAAAAAAGAAAATTCAAAATCTTAAAATGGCTATAACTCCTAAACTAGGCGTCTGCGGGGGTCATATTATGCACCAGAAAAAAGAAAATTCAAAATCTTAAAATGGCTATAACTCCTAAACTAGGCGTCCGCGGGGGTCATATTATGCAACGGAAAAAAAAATTCAAAATCCTAAAATGGCTATAACTCCTAAACTAGGCGTCTGCGGGGGTCATATAATGCACCAGAAAAAAGAAAATTCCAAACTTTAAAATCGCTATAACTCCTAAACTAGGCGTCTGCGGGGGTCATATTATGCACCGGAAAAAAGAAAATTCCAAACTTTAAAATCGCTATAACTCCTAAACTAGGCGTCTGCGTGGGTCATATTATGCACCAGAAAAAAGAAAATTCAAAATCTTAAAATGGTTACAACTCCTAAACTAGGCGTCTGCAGGGGTCATATTATGCACCAGAAAAAAAAATTCAAAATCTTTAAATGGCTATAACTCCTAAACTTAGCGTCTGCGGGGGTCATATTATGCACCAGAAAAAAGAAAATTCAAAACTTTAAAATCGCTATAACTCCTAAACTAGGTGTCAGCGGGGGTCATATTATGCACCAGAAAAAAAAATTCAAAATATTAAAATGGCTATAACTCCTAAACTAGGCGTCAGCGGGGGTCAAATTATGCACCAGAAAAAAGAAAATTCCAAACTTTCAAATCGCTATAACTCCTAAACTAGGCGTCTGCGGGGGTCATATTATGCACCAGAAAAAAAAATTCAAAATATTAAAATGGCTATAACTCCTAAACTAGGCGTCTGGGGGGGTCATATTATGCACCAGAAAAATTAAAATTCAAAACTTTAAAATCGCTATAACTCCTAAACTAGGCGTCTGCGGGGGTCATATTATGCACCAGAAAAAAGAAAATTCCAAACTTTAAAATCGCTATAACTCCTTAACTAGGCGTCTGCGGGGTCATATTATGCACCAGAAAAAAGAAAATTCAAAATCTTAAAATGGCTATAACTCCTAAACTAGGCGTCTGCGGGGGTCATATTATGCACCAGAAAAAAGAAAATTCCAAAATTTAAAATCGCTATAACTCCTTAACTAGGCGTCTGCGGGGGTCATATTATGCACCAGAAAAAAGAAAATTTAAAACTTTAAAATCGCTATAACTCCTAAACTAGGCGTCTGCGGGGGTCATATTATGCACCAGAAAAAAGAAAATTCAAAATCTTAAAATGGCTATAACTCCTAAACTAGGCGTCTGCGGGGGTCATATTATGCAGCAGAAAAAAAAATTCAAAATATTAAAATGGCTATAACTCCTAAACTAGGTGGCTGCGGGGGTCATATTATGCACCAGAAAAAAAAATTCAAAATATTAAAATGGCTATAACTCCTAAACTAGGCGTCAGCGGGGGTCAAATTATGCACCAGAAAAAAGAAAATTCCAAACTTTCAAATCGCTATAACTCCTAAACTAGGCGTCTGCGGGGGTCATATTATGCACCAGAAAAAAAAATTCAAAATATTAAAATGGCTATAACTCCTAAACCAGGCGTCTGGGGGGGTCATATTATGCACCAGAAAAATTAAAATTCAAAACTTTAAAATCGCTATAACTTGTAAACTAGGCGTCTGCGGGGGTCATATTATGCACCAGAAAAAAAAATTCAAAATCTTTAAATGGCTATAACTCCTAAACTAGGCGTCTGCGGGGGTCATATTATGCACCAGAAAAAAGAAAATTCCAAACTTTAAAATCGCTATAGCTCCTTAACTAGGCGTCTGCGGGGGTCATATTATGCACCAGAAAAAAGAAAATTCAAAATCTTAAAATGGCTATAACTCCTAAACTAGGCGTCTGCGGGGGTCATATTATGCACCAGAAAAAAGAAAATTCAAAACTTTAAAATCGCTATAACTCCTAAACTAGGCGTCTGCGGGGGTCATATTATGCACCAGAAAAAAAAATTCAAAATCTTTAAATGGCTATAACTCCTAAACTTAGCGTCTGCGGGGGTCATATTATGCACCAGAAAAAAGAAAATTCCAAACTTTAAAATCGCTATAACTCCTAAACTAGGTGTCTGCGGGGGTCATATTATGCACCAGAAAAAAAAATTCAAAATATTAAAATGGCTATAACTCCTAAACTAGGCGTCAGCGGGGGTCAAATTATGCACCAGAAAAAAGAAAATTCCAAACTTTCAAAGCGCTATAACTCCTAAACTAGGCGTCTTCGGGGGTCATATTATGCACCAGAAAAAAAAATTCAAAATATTAAAATGGCTATAACTCCTAAACTAGGCGTCTGGGGGGGTCATATTATGCACCAGAAAAATTAAAATTCAAAACTTTAAAATCGCTATAACTCCTAAACTAGGCCTCTGCGGGGGTCATATTATGCACCAGAAAAAAAAAATTCAAAATCTTTAAATGGCTATAACTCCTAAACTAGGCGTCTGGGGGGGTCATATTATGCACCAGAAAAATTAAAATTCAAAACTTTAAAATCGCTATAACTCCTAAACTAGGCGTCTGCGGGAGTCATATTATGCACCAAAAAAAGAAAATTCCAAACTTTAAAATCGCTATAACTCCTAAACTAGGTGTCTGCGGGGGACATTTTATGCACCAGAAAAAAAAATTCAAAATATTAAAATGGCTATAACTCCTAAACTAGGCGTCTGCGGGGGTCATATTATGCACCAGAAAAAAGAAAATTCCAAACTTTAAAATCGCTATAACTCCTAAACTAGGCGTCTGCGGGGGTCATATTATGCACCAGAAAAAAGAAAATTCAAAATCTTAAAATGGCTGTAACTCCTAAACTAGGCGTCTGCGGGGGTCATATTATGCACCAGAAAAAAGAAAATTCAAAACTTTGAAATCGCTATAACTCCTAAACTAGGCGTCTGCGGGGGTCATATTATGCACCAGAAAAAAAAATTCAAAATCTTTAAATGGCTATAACTCCTAAACTAGGCGTCTGCGGGGGTCATATTATGCACCAGAAAAAAAAATTCAAAATATTAAAATGGCTATAACTCCTAAACTAGGCGTCTGCGGGGGTCATATTATGCACCAGAAAAAAAAAAATTCAAAACTTTAAAATCGCTATAACTCCTAAACTAGGCGTCTGCGGGGGTCATATTATGCACCAGAAAAAAGAAAATTCAAAATCTTAAAATGGCTATAACTCCTAAACTAGGCGTCTGCGGGGGTCATATTATGCACCAGAAAAAAAAATTCAAAATCTTAAAATGGCTACAACTCCTAAACTAGGCGTCTGCGGGGGTCATATTATGCACAAGAAAAAAGAAAATTCAAAATCTTAAAATGGCTATAACTCCTAAACTAGGCGTCTGCGGGGGTCATATTATGCACCAGAAAAAAGAAAATTCAAAACTTTAAAATCGCTATAACTCCTAAACTAGGCGTCTGCGGGGGTCATATTATGCACCAGAAAAAAAAATTCAAAATCTTTAAATGGCTATAACTCCTAAACTTAGCGTCAGCGGGGGTCATATTATGCACCAGAAAAAAGAAAATTCCAAACTTTAAAATCGCTATAACTCCTAAACTAGGTGTCTGCGGGGGTCATATTATGCACCAGAAAAAAAAATTCAAAATATTAAAATGGCTATAACTCCTAAACTAGGCGTCAGCGGGGGTCAAATTATGCACCAGAAAAAAGAAAATTCCAAACTTTCAAATCGCTATAACTCCTAAACTAGGCGTCTGCGGGGGTCATATTATGCACCAGAAAAAAAAATTCAAAATCTTAAAATGGCTACAACTCCTAAACTAGGCGTCTGCGGGGGTCATATTATGCACAAGAAAAAAGAAAATTCAAAATCTTAAAATGGCTATAACTCCTAAACTAGGCGTCTGGGGGGGTCATATTATGCACCAGAAAAATTAAAATTCAAAACTTTAAAATCGCTATAACTCCTAAACTAGGCGTCTGCGGGGGTCATATTGTGCACCAGAAAAAAAAAATTCAAAATCTTTAAATGGCTATAACTCCTAAACTAGGCGTCTGTGGGGGTCATATTATGCACCAGAAAAATTAAAATTCAAAACTTTAAAATCGCTATAACTCCTTAACTAGGCGTCTGCGGGGTCATATTATGCACCAGAAAAAAGAAAATTCAAAATCTTAAAATGGCTATAACTCCTAAACTATTCGTCTGCAGGGGTCATATTATGCACCAGAAAAAAGAAAATTCCAAACTTTAAAATCGCTATAACTCCTTAACTAGGCGTCTGCGGGGTCATATTATGCACCAGAAAAAAGAAAATTCAAAATCTTAAAATGGCTATAACTCCTAAACTATTCGTCTGCGGGGGTCATATTATGCACCAGAAAAAAGAAAATTCCAAACTTTAAAATCGCTATAACTCCTTAACTAGGCGTCTGCGGGGTCATATTATGCACCAGAAAAAAGAAAATTCAAAATCTTAAAATGGCTATAACTCCTAAACTAGGCGTCTGCGGGGGTCATATTATGCACCAGAAAAATTAAAATTCAAAACTTTTAAATCGCTATAACTCCTAAACTAGGCGTCTGCGGGGGTCATATTGTGCACCAGAAAAAAAAAATTCAAAATCTTTAAATGGCTATAACTCCTAAACTAGGCGTCTGTGGGGGTCATATTATGCACCAGAAAAATTAAAATTCAAAACTTTAAAATCGCTATAACTCCGAAACTAGGCGTCTGCGGGAGTCATATTATGCACCAGAAAAAAGAAAATTCCAAACTTTAAAATCGCTATAACTCCTAAACTAGGTGTCTGCGGGGGTCATATTATGCACCAGAAAAAAGAAAATTCAAAATCTTAAAATGGCTATAACTCCTAAACTAGGCGTCTGCGGGGTCATATTATGCACCAGAAAAAAGAAAATTCAAAATCTTAAAATGGCTATAACTCCTAAACTAGGCGTCTGCGGGGGTCATATTATGCACCAGAAAAAAAAATTCAAAATATTAAAATGGCTATAACTCCTAAACTAGGCGTCTGGGGGGGTCATATTGTGCACCAGAAAAAAAAAATTCAAAATCTTTAAATGGCTATAACTCCTAAACTAGGCGTCTGCGGGGGTCATATTATGCACCAGAAAAAAGAAAATTCCAAACTTTAAAATCGCTATAGCTCCTTAACTAGGCGTCTGCGGGGGTCATATTATGCACCAGAAAAAAGAAAATTCAAAATCTTAAAATGGCTATAACTCCTAAACTAGGCGTCTGCGGGGGTCATATTATGCACCAGAAAAAAGAAAATTCAAAACTTTAAAATCGCTATAACTCCTAAACTAGGCGTCTGCGGGGGTCATATTATGCACCAGAAAAAAAAATTCAAAATCTTTAAATGGCTATAACTCCTAAACTTAGCGTCTGCGGGGGTCATATTATGCACCAGAAAAAAGAAAATTCCAAACTTTAAAATCGCTATAACTCCTAAACTAGGTGTCTGCGGGGGTCATATTATGCACCAGAAAAAAAAATTCAAAATATTAAAATGGCTATAACTCCTAAACTAGGCGTCAGCGGGGGTCAAATTATGCACCAGAAAAAAGAAAATTCCAAACTTTCAAAGCGCTATAACTCCTAAACTAGGCGTCTTCGGGGGTCATATTATGCACCAGAAAAAAAAATTCAAAATATTAAAATGGCTATAACTCCTAAACTAGGCGTCTGGGGGGGTCATATTATGCACCAGAAAAATTAAAATTCAAAACTTTAAAATCGCTATAACTCCTAAACTAGGCCTCTGCGGGGGTCATATTATGCACCAGAAAAAAAAAATTCAAAATCTTTAAATGGCTATAACTCCTAAACTAGGCGTCTGGGGGGGTCATATTATGCACCAGAAAAATTAAAATTCAAAACTTTAAAATCGCTATAACTCCTAAACTAGGCGTCTGCGGGAGTCATATTATGCACCAAAAAAAGAAAATTCCAAACTTTAAAATCGCTATAACTCCTAAACTAGGTGTCTGCGGGGGACATTTTATGCACCAGAAAAAAAAATTCAAAATATTAAAATGGCTATAACTCCTAAACTAGGCGTCTGCGGGGGTCATATTATGCACCAGAAAAAAGAAAATTCCAAACTTTAAAATCGCTATAACTCCTAAACTAGGCGTCTGCGGGGGTCATATTATGCACCAGAAAAAAGAAAATTCAAAATCTTAAAATGGCTGTAACTCCTAAACTAGGCGTCTGCGGGGGTCATATTATGCACCAGAAAAAAGAAAATTCAAAACTTTGAAATCGCTATAACTCCTAAACTAGGCGTCTGCGGGGGTCATATTATGCACCAGAAAAAAAAATTCAAAATCTTTAAATGGCTATAACTCCTAAACTAGGCGTCTGCGGGGGTCATATTATGCACCAGAAAAAAAAATTCAAAATATTAAAATGGCTATAACTCCTAAACTAGGCGTCTGCGGGGGTCATATTATGCACCAGAAAAAAAAAAATTCAAAACTTTAAAATCGCTATAACTCCTAAACTAGGCGTCTGCGGGGGTCATATTATGCACCAGAAAAAAGAAAATTCAAAATCTTAAAATGGCTATAACTCCTAAACTAGGCGTCTGCGGGGGTCATATTATGCACCAGAAAAAAAAATTCAAAATCTTAAAATGGCTACAACTCCTAAACTAGGCGTCTGCGGGGGTCATATTATGCACAAGAAAAAAGAAAATTCAAAATCTTAAAATGGCTATAACTCCTAAACTAGGCGTCTGCGGGGGTCATATTATGCACCAGAAAAAAGAAAATTCAAAACTTTAAAATCGCTATAACTCCTAAACTAGGCGTCTGCGGGGGTCATATTATGCACCAGAAAAAAAAATTCAAAATCTTTAAATGGCTATAACTCCTAAACTTAGCGTCAGCGGGGGTCATATTATGCACCAGAAAAAAGAAAATTCCAAACTTTAAAATCGCTATAACTCCTAAACTAGGTGTCTGCGGGGGTCATATTATGCACCAGAAAAAAAAATTCAAAATATTAAAATGGCTATAACTCCTAAACTAGGCGTCTGGGGGGATCATATTATGCACCAGAAAAATTAAAATTCAAAACTTTAAAATCGCTATAACTCCTAAACTAGGTGTCTGCGGGGGTCAAATTATGCACCAGAAAAAAGAAAATTCCAAACTTTCAAATCGCTATAACTCCTAAACTAGGCGTCTGCGGGGGTCATATTATGCACCAGAAAAAAAAATTCAAAATATTAAAATGGCTATAACTCCTAAACTAGGCGTCTGGGGGGATCATATTATGCACCAGAAAAATTAAAATTCAAAACTTTAAAATCGCTATAACTCCTAAACTAGGCGTCTGCGGGGGTCATATTATGCACCAGAAAAAAAAATTCAAAATCTTTAAATGGCTATAACTCCTAAACTAGGCGTCTGGGGGGGTCATATTATGCACCAGAAAAATTAAAATTCAAAACTTTAAAATCGCTATAACTCCTAAACTAGGCGTCTGCGGGGGTCATATTGTGCACCAGAAAAAAAAAATTCAAAATCTTTAAATGGCTATAACTCCTAAACTAGGCGTCTGTGGGGGTCATATTATGCACCAGAAAAATTAAAATTCAAAACTTTAAAATCGCTATAACTCCTTAACTAGGCGTCTGCGGGGTCATATTATGCACCAGAAAAAAGAAAATTCAAAATCTTAAAATGGCTATAACTCCTAAACTATTCGTCTGCGGGGGTCATATTATGCACCAGAAAAAAGAAAATTCCAAACTTTAAAATCGCTATAACTCCTTAACTAGGCGTCTGCGGGGTCATATTATGCACCAGAAAAAAGAAAATTCAAAATCTTAAAATGGCTATAACTCCTAAACTATTCGTCTGCGGGGGTCATATTATGCACCAGAAAAAGAAAATTCCAAACTTTAAAATCGCTATAACTCCTTAACTAGGCGTCTGCGGGGTCATATTATGCACCAGAAAAAAGAAAATTCAAAATCTTAAAATGGCTATAACTCCTAAACTAGGCGTCTGCGGGGGTCATATTATGCACCAGAAAAAAAAATTCAAAATATTAAAATGGCTATAACTCCTAAACTAGGCGTCTGGGGGGGTCATATTATGCACCAGAAAAATTAAAATTCAAAACTTTTAAATCGCTATAACTCCTAAACTAGGCGTCTGCGGGGGTCATATTGTGCACCAGAAAAAAAAAATTCAAAATCTTTAAATGGCTATAACTCCTAAACTAGGCGTCTGTGGGGGTCATATTATGCACCAGAAAAATTAAAATTCAAAACTTTAAAATCGCTATAACTCCGAAACTAGGCGTCTGCGGGAGTCATATTATGCACCAGAAAAAAGAAAATTCGAAACTTTAAAATCGCTATAACTCCTAAACTAGGTGTCTGCGGGGGTCATTTTATGCACCAGAAAAAAAAATTCAAAATATTAAAATGGCTACAACTCCTAAACTAGGCGTCTGCGGGGGTCATATTATGCACCAGAAAAAAAAATTCAAAATCTTTAAATGGCTATAACTCCTAAACTAGGCGTCTGCGGGGGTCATATTATGCACCAGAAAAAAGAAAATTCCAAACTTTAAAATCGCTATAACTCCTAAACTAGGCGTCTGCGGGGGTCATATTATGCACCAGAAAAAAGAAAAGTCAAAATCTTAAAATGGCTACAACTCCTAAACTAGGCGTCTGCGGGGGTCATATTATGCACCAGAAAAAAGAAAATTCAAAATCTTAAAATGGCTATAACTCCCAAACTAGGCGTCTGCGGGGGTCATATTATGCACCAGAAAAAAGAAAATTCAAAACTTTAAAATCGCTATAACTCCTAAACTAGGCGTCTGCGGGGGTCATATTATGCACCAGAAAAAAAAATTCAAAATCTTTAAATGGCTATAACTCCTAAACTTAGCGTCTGCGGGCGTCATATTATGCACCAGAAAAAAGAAAATTCCAAACTTTAAAATCGCTATAACTCCTAAATTAGGTGTCTGCGGGGGTCATATTATGCACCAGAAAAAAAAATTCAAAATATTAAAATGGCTATAACTCCTAAACTAGGCGTCAGCGGGGGTCAAATTATGCACCAGAAAAAAGAAAATTCCAAACTTTCAAATCGCTATAACTCCTAAACTAGGCGTCTGCGGGGGTCATATTATGCACCAGAAAAAAAAAATTCAAAATCTTTAAATGGCTATAACTCCTAAACTAGGCGTCTGGGGGGGTCATATTATGCACCAGAAAAATTAAAATTCAAAACTTTAAAATCGCTATAACTCCGAAACTAGGCGTCTGCGGGAGTCATATTATGCACCAGAAAAAAGAAAATTCCAAACTTTAAAATCGCTATAACTCCTAAACTAGGTGTCTGCGGGGGTCATATTATGCACCAGAAAAAAGAAAATTCCAAACTTTAAAATCGCTATAACTCCTAAACTAGGCGTCTGCGGGGGTCATATTATGCACCAGAAAAAAGAAAATTCCAAACTTTAAAATCGCTATAACTCCTAAATTAGGTGTCTGCGGGGGTCATATTATGCACCAGAAAAAAAAATTCAAAATATTAAAATGGCTATAACTCCTAAACTAGGCGTCTGCGGGGGTCATATTATGCACCAGAAAAAAAAATTCAAAATATTAAAATGGCTATAACTCCTAAACTAGGCGTCTGGGGGGGTCATATTATGCACCAGAAAAATTAAAATTCAAAACTTTTAAATCGCTATAACTCCTAAACTAGGCGTCTGCGGGGGTCATATTATGCACCAGAAAAAAAAAATTCAAAATCTTTAAATGGCTATAACTCCTAAACTAGGCGTCTGGGGGGGTCATATTATGCACCAGAAAAATTAAAATTCAAAACTTTAAAATCGCTATAACTCCGAAACTAGGCGTCTGCGGGAGTCATATTATGCACCAGAAAAAAGAAAATTCCAAACTTTAAAATCGCTATAACTCCTAAACTAGGTGTCTGCGGGGGTCATTTTATGCACCAGAAAAAAAAATTCAAAATATTAAAATGGCTACAACTCCTAAACTAGGCGTCTGCGGGGGTCATATTATGCACCAGAAAAAAAAATTCAAAATCTTTAAATGGCTATAACTCCTAAACTAGGCGTCTGCGGGGGTCATATTATGCACCAGAAAAAAGAAAATTCCAAACTTTAAAATCGCTATAACTCCTAAACTAGGCGTCTGCGGGGGTCATATTATGCACCAGAAAAAAGAAAAGTCAAAATCTTAAAATGGCTACAACTCCTAAACTAGGCGTCTGCGGGGGTCATATTATGTACCAGAAAAAAGAAAATTCAAAATCTTAAAATGGCTATAACTCCTAAACTAGGCGTCTGCGGGGGTCATATTATGCACCAGAAAAAAAAATTCAAAATCTTTAAATGGCTATAACTCCTAAACTTAGCGTCTGCGGGGGTCATATTATGCACCAGAAAAAAGAAAATTCCAAACTTTAAAATCGCTATAACTCCTAAATTAGGTGTCTGCGGGGGTCATATTATGCACCAGAAAAAAAAATTCAAAATATTAAAATGGCTATAACTCCTAAACTAGGCGTCAGCGGGGGTCAAATTATGCACCAGAAAAAAGAAAATTCCAAACTTTCAAATCGCTATAACTCCTAAACTAGGCGTCTGCGGGGGTCATATTATGCACCAGAAAAAAAAAATTCAAAATCTTTAAATGGCTATAACTCCTAAACTAGGCGTCAGCGGGGGTCAAATTATGCACCAGAAAAAAGAAAATTCAAAACTTTAAAATCGCTATAACTCCGAAACTAGGCGTCTGCGGGAGTCATATTATGCACCAGAAAAAAGAAAATTCCAAACTTTAAAATCGCTATAACTCCTAAACTAGGTGTCTGCGGGGGTCATATTATGCACCAGAAAAAAGAAAATTCCAAACTTTAAAATCGCTATAACTCCTAAACTAGGCGTCTGCGGGGGTCATATTATGCACCAGAAAAAAGAAAATTCAAAATCTTAAAATGGCTGTAACTCCTAAACTAGGCGTCTGCGGGGGTCATATTATGCACCAGAAAAAAGAAAATTCAAAACTTTAAAATCGCTATAACTCCTAAACTAGGCGTCTGCGGGGGTCATATTATGCACCAGAAAAAAAATTCAAAATCTTTAAATGGCTATAACTCCTAAACTAGGCGTCTGCGGGGGTCATATTATGCACCAGAAAAAAGAAAATTCCAAACTTTAAAATCGCTATAACTCCTAAACTAGGCGTCTGCGGGGGTCATATTATGCACCAGAAAAAAGAAAATTCAAAATCTTAAAATGGCTACAACTCCTAAACTAGGCGTCTGCGGGGGTCATATTATGCACCAGAAAAAAGAAAATTCAAAATCTTAAAATGGCTATAACTCCTAAACTAGGCGTCTGCGGGGGTCATATTATGCACCAGAAAAAAGAAAATTCCAAACTTTAAAATCGCTATAACTCCTAAACTAGGCGTCTGCGGGGGTCATATTATGCACCAGAAAAAAGAAAATTCCAAACTTTAAAATCGCTATAACTCCTAAACTAGGCGTCTGCGGGGGTCATATTATGCACCAGAAAAAAGAAAATTCAAAATCTTAAAATGGCTATAACTCCTAAACTAGGCGTCTGCGGGGGTCATATTATGCACCAGAAAAAAAAATTCAAAATCTTAAAATGGCTATGACTCCTAAACTAGGCGTCTGCGGGGGTCATATTATGCACCAGAGAAAAGAAAATTCAAAATTTTAAAATCGCTATAACTCCTAAACTAGGCGTCTGCGGGGGTCATATTATGCACCAGAAAAAAGAAAATTCCAAACTTTAAAATCGCTATAACTCCTAAACTTGGTGTCTGCGGGGGTCATATTATGCACCAGAAAAAAAAATTCAAAATATTAAAATGGCTATAACTCCTAAACTAGGCGTCAGCGGGGGCCAAATTATGCACCAGAAAAAAGAAAATTCCAAACTTTCAAATCGCTATAACTCCTAAACTAGGCGTCTGCAGGGGTCATATTACGCACCAGAAAAAAAAATTCAAAATATTAAAATGGCTATAACTCCTAAACTAGGCGTCTGGGGGGGTCATATTATGCACCAGAAAAATTAAAATTCAAAACTTTAAATTCGCTATAACTCCTAAACTAGGCGTCTGCGGGGGTCATATTATGCACCAGAAAAAAGAAAATTCAAAACTTTAAAATCGCTATAACTCCTTAACTAGGCGTCTGCGGGGGTCATATTATGCACCAGAAAAAAGAAAATTCAAAATCTTAAAATGGCTATAACTCCTAAACTAGGCGTCTGCGGGGGTCATATTATGCACCAGAAAAAAGAAAATTCAAAACTTTAAAATCGCTATAACTCCTAAACTAGGCGTCTGCGGGGGTCATATTATGCACCAGAAAAAAAAATTCAAAATCTTTAAATGGCTATAACTCCTAAACTTAGCGTCTGCGGGGGTCATATTATGCACCAGAAAAAAGAAAATTCCAAACTTTAAAATCGCTATAACTCCTAAACTAGGTGTCTGCGGGGGTCATATTATGCACAAGAAAAAAAAATTCAAAATATTAAAATGGCTATAACTCCTAAACTAGGCGTCAGCGGGGGTCAAATTATGCACCAGAAAAAAGAAAATTCCAAACTTTCAAATCGCTATAACTCCTAAACTAGGCGTCTGCGGGGGTCATATTATGCACCAGCTAAAAAAATTCAAAATATTAAAATGGCTATAACTCCTAAACTAGGCGTCTGGGGGGGTCATATTATGCACCAGAAAAATTAAAATTCAAAACTTTAAAATCGCTATAACTCCTAAACTAGGCGTCTGCGGGGGTCATATTATGCACCAGAAAAAAAAAATTCAAAATCTTTAAATGGCTATAACTCCTAAACTAGGCGTCTGGGGGGGTCATATTATGCACCAGAAAAATTAAAATTCAAAACTTTAAAATCGCTATAACTCCTAAACTAGGCGTCTGCGGGGGTCATATTATGCACCAGAAAAAAGAAAATTCCAAACTTTAAAATCGCTATAACTCCTAAACTAGGCGTCTGCGGGGGTCATATTATGCACCAGAAAAAAGAAAATTCAAAATCTTAAAATGGCTACAACTCCTAAACTAGGCGTCTGCGGGGGTCATATTATGCACCAGAAAAAAGAAAATTCAAAATCTTAAAATGGCTATAACTCCTAAACTAGGCGTCTGCGGGGGTCATATTATGCACCAGAAAAAAGAAAATTCCAAACTTTAAAATCGCTATAACTCCTAAACTAGGCGTCTGCGGGGGTCATATTATGCACCAGAAAAAAGAAAATTTAAAACTTTAAAATCGCTATAACTCCTAAACTAGGCGTCTGCGGGGGTCATATTATGCACCAGAAAAAAGAAAATTCAAAATCTTAAAATGGCTATAACTCCTAAACTAGGCGTCTGCGGGGGTCATATTATGCACCAGAAAAAAAAATTCAAAATCTTAAAATGGCTATGACTCCTAAACTAGGCGTCTGCGGGGGTCATATTATGCACCAGAGAAAAGAAAATTCAAAATTTTAAAATCGCTATAACTCCTAAACTAGGCGTCTGCGGGGGTCATATTATGCACCAGAAAAAAGAAAATTCCAAACTTTAAAATCGCTATAACTCCTAAACTAGGTGTCTGCGGGGGTCATATTATGCACCAGAAAAAAAAATTCAAAATATTAAAATGGCTATAACTCCTAAACTAGGCGTCAGCGGGGGTCAAATTATGCACCAGAAAAATTAAAATTCAAAACTTTAAAATCGCTATAACTCCTAAACTAGGCGTCTGCGGGGGTCATATTATGCACCAGAAAAAAGAAAATTCAAAACTTTAAAATCGCTATAACTCCTAAACTAGGAGTCTGCGGGGGTCATTTTATGCACCAGAAAAAAAAATTCAAAATATTAAAATGGCTATAACTCCTAAACTAGGCGTCTGCGGGGGTCATATTATGCACCAGAAAACAGAAAATTCCAAACTTTAAAATCGCTATAACTCCTAAACTAGGCGTCTGCGGGGGTCATATTATGCACCAGAAAAAAGAAAATTCAAAACTTTAAAATCGCTATAACTCCTAAACTAGGAGTCTGCGGGGGTCATTTTATGCACCAGAAAAAAAAATTCAAAATATTAAAATGGCTATAACTCCTAAACTAGGCGTCTGCGGGGGTCATATTATGCACCAGAAAAAAGAAAATTCAAAATCTTAAAATGGCTATAACTCCTAAACTAGGCGTCTGCGGGGGTCATATTATGCACCAGAAAAAAGAAAATTCAAAACTTTAAAATCGCTATAACTCCTTAACTAGGCGTCTGCGGGGGTCATATTATGCACCAGAAAAAAGAAAATTCAAAATCTTAAAATGGCTATAACTCCTAAACTAGGCGTCTGCGGGGGTCATATTATGCACCAGATAAAAGAAAATTCAAAACTTTAAAATCGCTATAACTCCTAAACTAGGCGTCTGCGGGGGTCATAATATGCACCAGAAAAAAAAAAATTCCAAACTTTAAAATCGCTATAACTCCTAAACTAGGTGTCTGCGGGGGTCATATTATGCACCAGAAAAAAGAAAATTCAAAATTTTAAAATGGCTATAACTCCTAAACTAGGCGTCTGCGGGGGTCATATTATGCACCAGAAAAAAAAAATTCAAAATCTTAAAATGGCTATAACTCCTAAACTAGGCGTCTGCGGGGGTCATATTATGCACCAGAAAAAAGAAAATTCAAAATCTTAAAATGGCTATAACTCCTAAAAAAGGCGTCTACGGGGGTCATATTATGCACCAGAAAAAAGAAAATTCCAAACTTTAAAATCGCTATAACTCCTAAACTAGGCGTCTGCGGGGGTCATATTATGCACCAGAAAAAAGAAAATTCAAAATCTTAAAATGGCTATAACTCCTAAACTAGGCGTCTGCGGGGGTCATATTATGCACCAGAAAAAAGAAAATTCAAAATCTTAAAATGGCTATAACTCCTAAACTAGGCGTCTGCGGGGGTCATATTATGCACCAGAAAAAAAAATTCAAAATCTTAAAATGGCTATAACTCCTAAACTAGGCGTCTGCGGGGGTCATATAATGCACCAGAAAAAAGAAAATTCCAAACTTTAAAATCGCTATAACTCCTAAACTAGGCGTCTGCGGGGGTCATATTATGCACCAGAAAAAAGAAAATTCAAAATCTTAAAATGGCTATAACTCCTAAACTAGGCGTCTGCGGGGGTCATATTATGCACCAGAAAAAAGAAAATTCAAAATCTTAAAATGGCTATAACTCCTAAACTAGGGGTCTGCGGGGGTCATATTATGCACCAGAAAAAAAAATTCAAAATCTTAAAATGGCTATAACTCCTAAACTAGGCGTCTGCGGGGGTCATATTATGCACCAGAAAAAAGAAAATTCCAAACTTTAAAATCGCTATAACTCCTAAACTAGGCGTCTGCGGGGGTCATATTATGCACCAGAAAAAAGAAAATTCCAAACTTTAAAATCGCTATAACTCCTAAACTAGGTGTCTGCGGGGGTCATATTATGCACCAGAAAAAAAAATTCAAAATATTAAAATGGGTATAACTCCTAAACTAGGCGTCAGCGGGGGTCATATTATGCACCAGAAAAAAGAAAATTAAAAACTTTAAAATCGCTATAACTCCTAAACTAGGCGTCTGCGGGGGTCATATTATGCACCAGAAAAAAGAAAATTCAAAATCTTAAAATGGCTATAACTCCTAAACTAGGCGTCTGCGGGGGTCATATTATGCACCAGAAAAAAAATTCCAAATCTTAAAATGGCTATAACTCCTAAACTAGGCGTCTGCGGGGGTCATATTATGCACCAGAAAAAAAATTCAAAATCTTAAAATGGCTATAACTCCTAAACTAGGCGTCTGCGGGGGTCATATTATGCACCAGAAAAAAAATTCAAAATCTTAAAATGGCTATAACTCCTAAACTAGGCGTCTGCGGGGGTCATATTATGCACCAGAGAAAAGAAAATTCAAAATTTTAAAATCGCTACAACTCCTAAACTAGGCGTCTGCGGGGGTCATATTATGCACCAGAAAAAAGAAAATTCCAAACTTTAAAATCGCTATAACTCCTAAACTAGCCGTCTGCGGGGGTCATATTATGCACCAGAAAAAAAAATTCAAAATATTAAAATGGCTATAACTCCTAAACTAGGCGTCAGCGGGGGTCAAATTATGCACCAGAAAAAAGAAAATTCCAAACTTTCAAATCGCTATAACTCCTAAACTAGGCGTCTGCGGGGGTCATATTATGCACCAGAAAAAAAAATTCAAAATATTAAAATGGCTATAACTCCTAAACTAGGCGTCTGGGGTGGTCATATTATGCACCAGAAAAATTAAAATACAAAACTTTAAAATCGCTATAACTCCTAAACAAGGCGTCTGTGGGGGTCATATTATGCACCAGAAAAAAAAATTCAAAATCTTTAAATGGCTATAACAGAGAAAAGAAAATTCAAAATTTTAAAATCGCTATAACTCCTAAACTAGGCGTCTGCGGGGGTCATATTATGCACCAGAAAAAAGAAAATTCCAAACTTTAAAATCGCTATAACTCCTAAACTAGGTGTCTGCGGGGGTCATATTATGCACCAGAAAAAAAAATTCAAAATATTAAAATGGCTATAACTCCTAAACTAGGCGTCAGCGGGGGTCATATTATGCACCAGAAAAAAGAAAATTCCAAACTTTAAAATCGCTATAACTCCTAAACTAGGCGTCTGCGGGGGTCATATTATGCACCAGAAAAAGAAAATTCAAAATCTTAAAATGGCTATAACTCCTAAACTAGGCGTCTGCGGGGGTCATATTATGCACCAGAAAAAAAAATTCAAAATATTAAAATGGCTATAACTCCTAAACTAGGCGTCTGCGGGGGTCATATTATGCACCAGAAAAAAGAAAATTCAAAACTTTAAAATCGCTATAACTCCTAAACTAGGCGTCTGCGGGGGTCATATTATGCACCAGAAAAAAGAAAATTCAAAATTTTAAAATGGCTGTAACTCCTAAACTAGGCGTCTGCGGGGGTCATATTATGCACCAGAGAAAAGAAAATTCAAAATCTTAAAATGGGTATAACTCCTAAACTAGGCGTCTGCGGGGGTCATATTATGCACCAGAAAAAAGAAAATTCAAAATCTTAAAATGGCTATAACTCCTAAACTAGGCGTCTGCGGGGGTCATATTATGCACCAGAAAAAAAAAATCAAAATATTAAAATGGCTATAACTCCTAAACTAGGCGTTTGCGGGGGTCATATTATGCACCAGAAAAAAGAAAATTCAAATCTTTAAAATCGCTATAACTCCTAAACTAGGCGTCTGCGGGGGTCATATTATGCACCAGAAAAAAGAAAATTCAAAATCTTAAAATGGCTATAACTCCTAAACTAGGCGTCTGCGGGGGTCATATTATGCACCAGAAAAAAGAAAATTCAAAATCTTAAAATGGCTATAACTCCTAAACTAGGCGTCTACGGGGGTCATATTATGCACCAGAAAAAAAATTCAAAATCTTAAAATGGCTATAACTCCTAAACTAGGCGTCTGGGGGGGTCATATTATGCACCAAAAAAATTAAAATTCAAAACTTTAAAATCGCTATAACTCCTAACCTAGGCGTCTGCGGGGGTCATATTATGCACCAGAAAAAAGAAAATTCAAAATCTTAAAATGGCTATAACTCCTTAACTAGGTGTCTGGGGGGTCATATTATGCACCAGAAAAAAAAATTCAAAATATTAAAATGGCTATAACTCCTAAACTATGCGTCAGCGGGGTTCATATTATGCACAAGAAAAAAGAAAATTAAAAACTTTAAAATCGCTATAACTCCTAAACTATGCGTCTGCGGGGGTCATATTATGCATCAGAAAAAAGAAAATTCAAAATCTTAAAATGGCTATAACTCCTAAACTAGGCGTCTGCGGGGGTCATATTATGCACCGGAAAAAAGAAAATTCAAAATTTTAAAATGGCTATAACTCCTAAACTAGGCGTCTGCGGGGGTCATATTATGCACCAGAAAAAAAACTTCAAAATCTTAAAATGGCTATAACTCCTAAACTAGGCGTCTGCGGGGGTCATATTATGCACCAGATAAAAGAAAATTCAAAACTTTAAAATCGATATAACTCCTAAACTAGGCGTCTGCGGGGGTCATATTATGCACCAGAAAAAAGAAAATTCAAAATTTTAAAATGGCTATAACTCCTAAACTAGGCGTCTGCGGGGGTCATATTATGCACCAGAAAAAAAACTTCAAAATCTTAAAATGGCTATAACTCCTAAACTAGACGTCTGCGGGGGTCATATTATGCACCAGAAAAAAAAATTCAAAATCTTTAAATGGCTATAACTCCTAAACTAGGCGTCTGCGGGGGTCATATTATGCACCAGAAAAAAGAAAATTCAAAATTTTAAAATGGCTATAACTCCTAAATTAGGCGTCTGCGGGGGTCATATTATGCACCAGAAAAAAGAAAATTCAAAACTTTAAAATCACTATAACTCCTAAACTAGGCGTCTGCGGGGGTCGTATTATGCACCAGAAAAAAGAAAATTCCAAACTTTAAAATCGCTATAACTCCTAAACTAGGTGTCTGCGGGGGTCTTATTCTGCACCAGAAAAAAAAATTTAAAATATTAAAATGGCTATAACTCCTAAACTAGGCGTCTGCGGGGGTCATATTATGCACCAGAAAAAAGAAAATTCCAAACTTTAAAATCGCTATAACTCCTAAACTAGGCGTCTGCGGGGGTCATATTATGCACCAGAAAAAAAAAATCAAAATATTAAAATGGCTATAACTCCTAAACTAGGCGTTTGCGGGGGTCATATTATGCACCAGAAAAAAGAAAATTCAAATCTTTAAAATCGCTATAACTCCTAAACTAGGCGTCTGCGGGGGTCATATTATGCACCAGAAAAAAGAAAATTCAAAATCTTAAAATGGCTATAACTCCTAAACTAGGCGTCTGCGGGGGTCATATTATGCACCAGAAAAAAGAAAATTCAAATCTTTAAAATCGCTATAACTCCTAAACTAGGCGTCTGCGGGGGTCATATTATGCACCAGAAAAAAAAAATCAAAATATTAAAATGGCTATAACTCCTAAACTAGGCGTTTGCGGGGGTCATATTATGCACCAGAAAAAAGAAAATTCAAAACTTTAAAATCGCTATAACTCCTAAACTAGGCGTCTGCGGGGGTCATATTATGCACCAGAAAAAAGAAAATTCAAAATTTTAAAATGGCTGTAACTCCTAAACTAGGCGTCTGCGGGGGTCATATTATGCACCAGAGAAAAGAAAATTCAAAATCTTAAAATGGGTATAACTCCTAAACTAGGCGTCTGCGGGGGTCATATTATGCACCAGAAAAAAGAAAATTCAAAATCTTAAAATGGCTATAACTCCTAAACTAGGCGTCTGCGGGGGTCATATTATGCACCAGAAAAAAAAAATCAAAATATTAAAATGGCTATAACTCCTAAACTAGGCGTTTGCGGGGGTCATATTATGCACCAGAAAAAAGAAAATTCAAATCTTTAAAATCGCTATAACTCCTAAACTAGGCGTCTGCGGGGGTCATATTATGCACCAGAAAAAAGAAAATTCAAAATCTTAAAATGGCTATAACTCCTAAACTAGGCGTCTGCGGGGGTCATATTATGCACCAGAAAAAAGAAAATTCAAATCTTTAAAATCGCTATAACTCCTAAACTAGGCGTCTGCGGGAGTCATATTATGCACCAGAAAAAAGAAAATTCAAAATTTTAAAATGGCTATAACTCCTAAACTAGGCGTCTGCGAGGGTCATATTATGCACCAGAAAAAAAACTTCAAAATCTTAAAATGGCTATAACTCCTAAACTAGGCGTCTGCGGGGGTCATATTATGCACCAGAAAAAAAAATTCAAAATCTTTAAATGGCTATAACTCCTAAACTAGGCGTCTGCGGGGGTCATATTATGCACCAGAAAAAAGAAAATTCAAAATTTTAAAATGGCTATAACTCCTAAATTAGGCGTCTGCGGGGGTCATATTATGCACCAGAAAAAAGAAAATTCAAAACTTTAAAATCACTATAACTCCTAAACTAGGCGTCTGCGGGGGTCGTATTATGCACCAGAAAAAAGAAAATTCCAAACTTTAAAATCGCTATAACTCCTAAACTAGGTGTCTGCGGGGGTCTTATTCTGAACCAGAAAAAAAAATTTAAAATATTAAAATGGCTATAACTCCTAAACTAGGCGTCTGCGGGGGTCATATTATGCACCAGAAAAAAGAAAATTCAAAATCTTAAAATGGCTATAACTCCTAAACTAGGCGTCTACGGGGGTCATATTATGCACCAGAAAAAAAATTCAAAATCTTAAAATGGCTATAACTCCTAAACTAGGCGTCTGGGGGGGTCATATTATGCACCAAAAAAATTAAAATTCAAAACTTTAAAATCGCTATAACTCCTAACCTAGGCGTCTGCGGGGGTCATATTATGCACCAGAAAAAAAAATTCAAAATATTAAAATGGCTATAACTCCTAAACTATGCGTCAGCGGGGTTCATATTATGCACAAGAAAAAAGAAAATTAAAAACTTTAAAATCGCTATAACTCCTAAACTATGCGTCTGCGGGGGTCATATTATGCATCAGAAAAAAGAAAATTCAAAATCTTAAAATGGCTATAACTCCTAAACTAGGCGTCTGCGGGGGTCATATTATGCACCGGAAAAAAGAAAATTCAAAATTTTAAAATGGCTATAACTCCTAAACTAGGCGTCTGCGGGGGTCATATTATGCACCAGAAAAAAAACTTCAAAATCTTAAAATGGCTATAACTCCTAAACTAGGCGTCTGCGGGGGTCATATTATGCACCAGATAAAAGAAAATTCAAAACTTTAAAATCGATATAACTCCTAAACTAGGCGTCTGCGGGGGTCATATTATGCACCAGAAAAAAGAAAATTCAAAATTTTAAAATGGCTATAACTCCTAAATTAGGCGTCTGCGGGGGTCATATTATGCACCAGAAAAAAGAAAATTCAAAACTTTAAAATCACTATAACTCCTAAACTAGGCGTCTGCGGGGGTCGTATTATGCACCAGAAAAAAGAAAATTCCAAACTTTAAAATCGCTATAACTCCTAAACTAGGTGTCTGCGGGGGTCTTATTCTGCACCAGAAAAAAAAATTTAAAATATTAAAATGGCTATAACTCCTAAACTAGGCGTCTGCGGGGGTCATATTATGCACCAGAAAAAAGAAAATTCCAAACTTTAAAATCGCTATAACTCCTAAACTAGGCGTCTGCGGGGGTCATATTATGCACCAGAAAAAAGAAAATTCAAAATTTTAAAATGGCTATAACTCCTAAATTAGGCGTCTGCGGGGGTCATATTATGCACCAGAAAAAAGAAAATTCAAAACTTTAAAATCACTATAACTCCTAAACTAGGCGTCTGCGGGGGTCGTATTATGCACCAGAAAAAAGAAAATTCCAAACTTTAAAATCGCTATAACTCCTAAACTAGGTGTCTGCGGGGGTCTTATTCTGCACCAGAAAAAAAAATTTAAAATATTAAAATGGCTATAACTCCTAAACTAGGCGTCTGCGGGGGTCATATTATGCACCAGAAAAAAGAAAATTCCAAACTTTAAAATCGCTATAACTCCTAAACTAGGCGTCTGCGGGGGTCATATTATGCACCAGAAAAAAAACTTCAAAATCTTAAAATGGCTATAACTCCTAAACTAGACGTCTGCGGGGGTCATATTATGCACCTGAAAAAAAAATTCAAAATCTTTAAATGGCTATAACTCCTAAACTAGGCGTCTGCGGGGGTCATATTATGCACCAGAAAAAAGAAAATTCAAAATTTTAAAATGGCTATAACTCCTAAATTAGGCGTCTGCGGGGGTCATATTATGCACCAGAAAAAAGAAAATTCAAAACTTTAAAATCACTATAACTCCTAAACTAGGCGTCTGCGGGGGTCGTATTATGCACCAGAAAAAAGAAAATTCCAAACTTTAAAATCGCTATAACTCCTAAACTAGGTGTCTGCGGGGGTCTTATTCTGCACCAGAAAAAAAAATTTAAAATATTAAAATGGCTATAACTCCTAAACTAGGCGTCTGCGGGGGTCATATTATGCACCAGAAAAAAGAAAATTCCAAACTTTAAAATCGCTATAACTCCTAAACTAGGCGTCTGCGGGGGTCATATTATGCACCAGAAAAAAGAAAATTCAAAATCTTAAAATGGCTATAACTCCTAAACTAGGCGTCTGCGGGGGTCATATTATGCACCAGAAAAAAAAAATCAAAATCTTTAAATGGCTATAACTCCTAAACTAGGCGTCTGCGGGGGTCATATTATGCACCAGAAAAAAGAAAATTCAAAATTTTAAAATGGCTATAACTCCTAAATTAGGCGTCTGCGGGGGTCATATTATGCACCAGAAAAAAGAAAATTCAAAACTTTAAAATCACTATAACTCCTAAACTAGGCGTCTGCGGGGGTCGTATTATGCACCAGAAAAAAGAAAATTCCAAACTTTAAAATCGCTATAACTCCTAAACTAGGTGTCTGCGGGGGTCTTATTCTGCACCAGAAAAAAAAATTTAAAATATTAAAATGGCTATAACTCCTAAACTAGGCGTCTGCGAGGGTCATATTATTCACCAGAAAAAAAACTTCAAAATCTTAAAATGGCTATAACTCCTAAACTAGGCGTCTGCGGGGGTCATATTATGCACCAGAAAAAAAAATTCAAAATCTTTAAATGGCTATAACTCCTAAACTAGGCGTCTGCGGGGGTCATATTATGCACCAGAAAAAAGAAAATTCCAAACTTTAAAATCGCTATAACTCCTAAACTAGGCGTCTGCGGGGGTCATATTATGCACCAGAAAAAAGAAAATTCAAAATCTTAAAATGGCTATAACTCCTAAACTAGGCGTCTGCGGGGGTCATATTATGCACCAGAAAAAAAAAATCAAAATCTTTAAATGGCTATAACTCCTAAACTAGGCGTCTGCGGGGGTCATATTATGCACCAGAAAAAAGAAAATTCAAAATTTTAAAATGGCTATAACTCCTAAATTAGGCGTCTGCGGGGGTCATATTATGCACCAGAAAAAAGAAAATTCAAAACTTTAAAATCGCTATAACTCCTAAACTAGCCGTCTGCGGGGGTCATATTATGCACCAGAAAAAAGAAAATTCAAAATCTTAAAATGGCTATAACTCCTAAACTAGGCGTCTGCGGGGGTCATATTATGCACCAGAAAAAAGAAAATTCAAAATTTTAAAATGGCTATAACTCCTAAATTAGGCGTCTGCGGGGGTCAAATTATGCACCAGAAAAAAGAAAATTCAAAACTTTAAAATCACTATAACTCCTAAACTAGGCGTCTGCGGGGGTCGTATTATGCACCAGAAAAAAGAAAATTCCAAACTTTAAAATCGCTATAACTCCTAAACTAGGCGTCTGCGGGAGTCATATTATGCACCAGAAAAAAGAAAATTCAAAATTTTAAAATGGCTATAACTCCTAAACTAGGCGTCTGCGAGGGTCATATTATGCACCAGAAAAAAAACTTCAAAATCTTTAAATGGCTATAACTCCTAAACTAGGCGTCTGCGGGGGTCATATTATGCACCAGAAAAAAGAAAATTCAAAATTTTAAAATGGCTATAACTCCTAAATTAGGCGTCTGCGGGGGTCATATTATGCACCAGAAAAAAGAAAATTCCAAACTTTAAAATCGCTATAACTCCTAAACTAGGCGTCTGCGGGGGTCATATTATGCACCAGAAAAAAGAAAATTCAAAATCTTAAAATGGCTATAACTCCTAAACTAGGCGTCTGCGGGGGTCATATTATGCACCAGAAAAAAAAAATCAAAATCTTTAAATGGCTATAACTCCTAAACTAGGCGTCTGCGGGGGTCATATTATGCACCAGAAAAAAGAAAATTCAAAATTTTAAAATGGCTATAACTCCTAAATTAGGCGTCTGCGGGGGTCATATTATGCACCAGAAAAAAGAAAATTCAAAACTTTAAAATCGCTATAACTCCTAAACTAGCCGTCTGCGGGGGTCATATTATGCACCAGAAAAAAGAAAATTCAAAATCTTAAAATGGCTATAACTCCTAAACTAGGCGTCTGCGGGGGTCATATTATGCACCAGAAAAAAGAAAATTCAAAATTTTAAAATGGCTATAACTCCTAAATTAGGCGTCTGCGGGGGTCATATTATGCACCAGAAAAAAGAAAATTCAAAACTTTAAAATCACTATAACTCCTAAACTAGGCGTCTGCGGGGGTCGTATTATGCACCAGAAAAAAGAAAATTCCAAACTTTAAAATCGCTATAACTCCTAAACTAGGTGTCTGCGGGGGTCTTATTCTGCACCAGAAAAAAAAATTTAAAATATTAAAATGGCTATAACTCCTAAACTAGGCGTCTGCGGGGGTCATATTATGCACCAGAAAAAAGAAAATTCAAAACTTTAAAATCGCTATAACTCCTAAACTAGGCGTCTGCGGGGGTCATATTATGCACCAGAAAAAAGAAAATTCAAAATTTTAAAATGGCTGTAACTCCTAAACTAGGCGTCTGCGGGGGTCATATTATGCACCAGAAAAAAGAAAATTCAAAATCTTAAAATGGCTATAACTCCTAAACTAGGCGTCTGCGGGGGTCATATTATGCACCAGAAAAAAAAAATTCAAAATCTTAAAATGGCTATAACTCCTAAACTAGGCGTCTGCGGGGGTCATATTATGCACCAGAGAAAAGAAAATTCAAAATCTTAAAATGGGTATAACTCCTAAACTAGGCGTCTGCGGGGGTCATATTATGCACCAGAAAAAAGAAAATTCAAAATCTTAAAATGGCTATAACTCCTAAACTAGGCGTCTGCGGGGGTCATATTATGCACCAGAAAAAAAAAATCAAAATATTAAAATGGCTATAACTCCTAAACTAGGCGTTTGCGGGGGTCATATTATGCACCAGAAAAAAGAAAATTCAAATCTTTAAAATCGCTATAACTCCTAAACTAGGCGTCTGCGGGGGTCATATTATGCACCAGAAAAAAGAAAATTCAAAATCTTAAAATGGCTATAACTCCTAAACTAGGCGTCTGCGGGGGTCATATTATGCACCAGAAAAAAAATTCAAAATCTTAAAATGGCTATAACTCCTAAACTAGGCGTCTGGGGGGGTCATATTATGCACCAGAAAAAAGAAAATTCAAATCTTTAAAATCGCTATAACTCCTAAACTAGGCGTCTGCGGGAGTCATATTATGCACCAGAAAAAAGAAAATTCAAAATTTTAAAATGGCTATAACTCCTAAACTAGGCGTCTGCGAGGGTCATATTATGCACCAGAAAAAAAACTTCAAAATCTTAAAATGGCTATAACTCCTAAACTAGGCGTCTGCGGGGGTCATATTATGCACCAGAAAAAAAAATTCAAAATCTTTAAATGGCTATAACTCCTAAACTAGGCGCCTGCGGGGGTCATATTATGCACCAGAAAAAAGAAAATTCAAAATTTTAAAATGGCTATAACTCCTAAATTAGGCGTCTGCGGGGGTCATATTATGCACCAGAAAAAAGAAAATTCAAAACTTTAAAATCACTATAACTCCTAAACTAGGCGTCTGCGGGGGTCGTATTATGCACCAGAAAAAAGAAAATTCCAAACTTTAAAATCGCTATAACTCCTAAACTAGGCGTCTGCGGGGGTCATATTATGCACCAGAAAAAAGAAAATTCAAAACTTTAAAATCGATATAACTCCTAAACTAGGCGTCTGCGGGAGTCATATTATGCACCAGAAAAAAGAAAATTCAAAATTTTAAAATGGCTATAACTCCTAAACTAGGCGTCTGCGGGGGTCATATTATGCACCAGAAAAAAAACTTCAAAATCTTAAAATGGCTATAACTCCTAAACTAGGCGTCTGCGGGGGTCATATTATGCACCAGAAAAAAAAATTCAAAATCTTTAAATGGCTATAACTCCTAAACTAGGCGTCTGCGGGGGTCATATTATGCACCAGAAAAAAGAAAATTCAAAATTTTAAAATGGCTATAACTCCTAAATTAGGCGTCTGCGGGGGTCATATTATGCACCAGAAAAAAGAAAATTCAAAACTTTAAAATCACTATAACTCCTAAACTAGGCGTCTGCGGGGGTCGTATTATGCACCAGAAAAAAGAAAATTCCAAACTTTAAAATCGCTATAACTCCTAAACTAGGTGTCTGCGGGGGTCTTATTCTGCACCAGAAAAAAAAATTTAAAATATTAAAATGGCTATAACTCCTAAACTAGGCGTCTGCGGGGGTCATATTATGCACCAGAAAAAAGAAAATTCAAAATCTTAAAATGGCTATAACTCCTAAACTAGGCGTCTACGGGGGTCATATTATGCACCAGAAAAAAAATTCAAAATCTTAAAATGGCTATAACTCCTAAACTAGGCGTCTGCGGGGGTCATATTATGCACCAGAAAAAAGAAAATTCAAAACTTTAAAATCGATATAACTCCTAAACTAGGCGTCTGCGGGAGTCATATTATGCACCAGAAAAAAGAAAATTCAAAATTTTAAAATGGCTATAACTCCTAAACTAGGCGTCTGCGGGGGTCATATTATGCACCAGAAAAAAAACTTCAAAATCTTAAAATGGCTATAACTCCTAAACTAGGCGTCTGCGGGGGTCATATTATGCACCAGAAAAAAGAAAATTCAAAACTTTAAAATCGCTATAACTCCTAAACTAGCCGTCTGCGGGGGTCATATTATGCACCAGAAAAAAGAAAATTCAAAATCTTAAAATGGCTATAACTCCTAAACTAGGCGTCTGCGGGGGTCATATTATGCACCAGAAAAAAGAAAATTCAAAATTTTAAAATGGCTATAACTCCTAAATTAGGCGTCTGCGGGGGTCAAATTATGCACCAGAAAAAAGAAAATTCAAAACTTTAAAATCACTATAACTCCTAAACTAGGCGTCTGCGGGGGTCGTATTATGCACCAGAAAAAAGAAAATTCCAAACTTTAAAATCGCTATAACTCCTAAACTAGGCGTCTGCGGGAGTCATATTATGCACCAGAAAAAAGAAAATTCAAAATTTTAAAATGGCTATAACTCCTAAACTAGGCGTCTGCGAGGGTCATATTATGCACCAGAAAAAAAACTTCAAAATCTTTAAATGGCTATAACTCCTAAACTAGGCGTCTGCGGGGGTCATATTATGCACCAGAAAAAAGAAAATTCAAAATTTTAAAATGGCTATAACTCCTAAATTAGGCGTCTGCGGGGGTCATATTATGCACCAGAAAAAAGAAAATTCCAAACTTTAAAATCGCTATAACTCCTAAACTAGGCGTCTGCGGGGGTCATATTATGCACCAGAAAAAAGAAAATTCAAAATCTTAAAATGGCTATAACTCCTAAACTAGGCGTCTGCGGGGGTCATATTATGCACCAGAAAAAAAAAATCAAAATCTTTAAATGGCTATAACTCCTAAACTAGGCGTCTGCGGGGGTCATATTATGCACCAGAAAAAAGAAAATTCAAAATTTTAAAATGGCTATAACTCCTAAATTAGGCGTCTGCGGGGGTCATATTATGCACCAGAAAAAAGAAAATTCAAAACTTTAAAATCGCTATAACTCCTAAACTAGCCGTCTGCGGGGGTCATATTATGCACCAGAAAAAAGAAAATTCAAAATCTTAAAATGGCTATAACTCCTAAACTAGGCGTCTGCGGGGGTCATATTATGCACCAGAAAAAAGAAAATTCAAAATTTTAAAATGGCTATAACTCCTAAATTAGGCGTCTGCGGGGGTCATATTATGCACCAGAAAAAAGAAAATTCAAAACTTTAAAATCACTATAACTCCTAAACTAGGCGTCTGCGGGGGTCGTATTATGCACCAGAAAAAAGAAAATTCCAAACTTTAAAATCGCTATAACTCCTAAACTAGGTGTCTGCGGGGGTCTTATTCTGCACCAGAAAAAAAAATTTAAAATATTAAAATGGCTATAACTCCTAAACTAGGCGTCTGCGGGGGTCATATTATGCACCAGAAAAAAGAAAATTCAAAACTTTAAAATCGCTATAACTCCTAAACTAGGCGTCTGCGGGGGTCATATTATGCACCAGAAAAAAGAAAATTCAAAATTTTAAAATGGCTGTAACTCCTAAACTAGGCGTCTGCGGGGGTCATATTATGCACCAGAAAAAAGAAAATTCAAAATCTTAAAATGGCTATAACTCCTAAACTAGGCGTCTGCGGGGGTCATATTATGCACCAGAAAAAAAAAATTCAAAATCTTAAAATGGCTATAACTCCTAAACTAGGCGTCTGCGGGGGTCATATTATGCACCAGAGAAAAGAAAATTCAAAATCTTAAAATGGGTATAACTCCTAAACTAGGCGTCTGCGGGGGTCATATTATGCACCAGAAAAAAGAAAATTCAAAATCTTAAAATGGCTATAACTCCTAAACTAGGCGTCTGCGGGGGTCATATTATGCACCAGAAAAAAAAAATCAAAATATTAAAATGGCTATAACTCCTAAACTAGGCGTTTGCGGGGGTCATATTATGCACCAGAAAAAAGAAAATTCAAATCTTTAAAATCGCTATAACTCCTAAACTAGGCGTCTGCGGGGGTCATATTATGCACCAGAAAAAAGAAAATTCAAAATCTTAAAATGGCTATAACTCCTAAACTAGGCGTCTGCGGGGGTCATATTATGCACCAGAAAAAAAATTCAAAATCTTAAAATGGCTATAACTCCTAAACTAGGCGTCTGGGGGGGTCATATTATGCACCAGAAAAAAGAAAATTCAAATCTTTAAAATCGCTATAACTCCTAAACTAGGCGTCTGCGGGAGTCATATTATGCACCAGAAAAAAGAAAATTCAAAATTTTAAAATGGCTATAACTCCTAAACTAGGCGTCTGCGAGGGTCATATTATGCACCAGAAAAAAAACTTCAAAATCTTAAAATGGCTATAACTCCTAAACTAGGCGTCTGCGGGGGTCATATTATGCACCAGAAAAAAAAATTCAAAATCTTTAAATGGCTATAACTCCTAAACTAGGCGCCTGCGGGGGTCATATTATGCACCAGAAAAAAGAAAATTCAAAATTTTAAAATGGCTATAACTCCTAAATTAGGCGTCTGCGGGGGTCATATTATGCACCAGAAAAAAGAAAATTCAAAACTTTAAAATCACTATAACTCCTAAACTAGGCGTCTGCGGGGGTCGTATTATGCACCAGAAAAAAGAAAATTCCAAACTTTAAAATCGCTATAACTCCTAAACTAGGCGTCTGCGGGGGTCATATTATGCACCAGAAAAAAGAAAATTCAAAACTTTAAAATCGATATAACTCCTAAACTAGGCGTCTGCGGGAGTCATATTATGCACCAGAAAAAAGAAAATTCAAAATTTTAAAATGGCTATAACTCCTAAACTAGGCGTCTGCGGGGGTCATATTATGCACCAGAAAAAAAACTTCAAAATCTTAAAATGGCTATAACTCCTAAACTAGGCGTCTGCGGGGGTCATATTATGCACCAGAAAAAAAAATTCAAAATCTTTAAATGGCTATAACTCCTAAACTAGGCGTCTGCGGGGGTCATATTATGCACCAGAAAAAAGAAAATTCAAAATTTTAAAATGGCTATAACTCCTAAATTAGGCGTCTGCGGGGGTCATATTATGCACCAGAAAAAAGAAAATTCAAAACTTTAAAATCACTATAACTCCTAAACTAGGCGTCTGCGGGGGTCGTATTATGCACCAGAAAAAAGAAAATTCCAAACTTTAAAATCGCTATAACTCCTAAACTAGGTGTCTGCGGGGGTCTTATTCTGCACCAGAAAAAAAAATTTAAAATATTAAAATGGCTATAACTCCTAAACTAGGCGTCTGCGGGGGTCATATTATGCACCAGAAAAAAGAAAATTCAAAATCTTAAAATGGCTATAACTCCTAAACTAGGCGTCTACGGGGGTCATATTATGCACCAGAAAAAAAATTCAAAATCTTAAAATGGCTATAACTCCTAAACTAGGCGTCTGCGGGGGTCATATTATGCACCAGAAAAAAGAAAATTCAAAACTTTAAAATCGATATAACTCCTAAACTAGGCGTCTGCGGGAGTCATATTATGCACCAGAAAAAAGAAAATTCAAAATTTTAAAATGGCTATAACTCCTAAACTAGGCGTCTGCGGGGGTCATATTATGCACCAGAAAAAAAACTTCAAAATCTTAAAATGGCTATAACTCCTAAACTAGGCGTCTGCGGGGGTCATATTATGCACCAGAAAAAAGAAAATTCAAAATTTTAAAATGGCTATAACTCCTAAATTAGGCGTCTGCGGGGGTCATATTATGCACCAGAAAAAAGAAAATTCAAAACTTTAAAATCACTATAACTCCTAAACTAGGCGTCTGCGGGGGTCGTATTATGCACCAGAAAAAAGAAAATTCCAAACTTTAAAATCGCTATAACTCCTAAACTAGGTGTCTGCGGGGGTCTTATTCTGCACCAGAAAAAAAAATTTAAAATATTAAAATGGCTATAACTCCTAAACTAGGCGTCTGCGGGGGTCATATTATGCACCAGAAAAAAGAAAATTCAAAATCTTAAAATGGCTATAACTCCTAAACTAGGCGTCTACGGGGGTCATATTATGCACCAGAAAAAAAATTCAAAATCTTAAAATGGCTATAACTCCTAAACTAGGCGTCTGCGGGAGTCATATTATGCACCAGAAAAAAGAAAATTCAAAATCTTAAAATGGCTATAACTCCTAAACTAGGCGTCTGCGGGGGTCATATTATGCACCAGAAAAAAGAAAATTCAAAATTTTAAAATGGCTATAACTCCTAAACTAGGCGTCTACGGGGGTCATATTATGCACCAGAAAAAAAATTCAAAATCTTAAAATGGCTATAACTCCTAAACTAGGCGTCTGCGGGAGTCATATTATGCACCAGAAAAAAGAAAATTCAAAATCTTAAAATGGCTATAACTCCTAAACTAGGCGTCTACGGGGGTCATATTATGCACCAGAAAAAAGAAAATTCAAAATTTTAAAATGGCTATAACTCCTAAACTAGGCGTCTGCGGGGGTCATATTATGCACCAGAAAAAAAAATTCAAAATCTTTAAATGGCTATAACTCCTAAACTAGGCGTCTGCGGGGGTCATATTATGCACCAGAAAAAAGAAAATTCAAAATTTTAAAATGGCTATAACTCCTAAATTAGGCGTCTGCGGGGGTCATATTATGCACCAGAAAAAAGAAAATTCAAAACTTTAAAATCACTATAACTCCTAAACTAGGCGTCTGCGGGGGTCGTATTATGCACCAGAAAAAAGAAAATTCCAAACTTTAAAATCGCTATAACTCCTAAACTAGGTGTCTGCGGGGGTCTTATTCTGCACCAGAAAAAAAAATTTAAAATATTAAAATGGCTATAACTCCTAAACTAGGCGTCTGCGGGAGTCATATTATGCACCAGAAAAAAAATTCAAAATCTTTAAATGGCTATAACTCCTAAACTAGGCGTCTGCGGGAGTCATATTATGCACCAGAAAAAAGAAAATTCAAAATCTTAAAATGGCTATAACTCCTAAACTAGGCGTCTGCGGGGGTCATATTATGCACCAGAAAAAAGAAAATTCAAAATTTTAAAATGGCTATAACTCCTAAACTAGGCGTCTGCGGGAGTCATATTATGCACCAGAAAAAAAAATTCAAAATCTTTAAATGGCTATAACTCCTAAACTAGGCGTCTGCGGGGGTCATATTATGCACCAGAAAAAAGAAAATTCAAAATTTTAAAATGGCTATAACTCCTAAATTAGGCGTCTGCGGGGGTCATATTATGCACCAGAAAAAAGAAAATTCAAAATTTTAAAATGGCTATAACTCCTAAATTAGGCGTCTGCGGGGGTCATATTATGCACCAGAAAAAAGAAAATTCAAAACTTTAAAATCACTATAACTCCTAAACTAGGCGTCTGCGGGGGTCGTATTATGCACCAGAAAAAAGAAAATTCCAAACTTTAAAATCGCTATAACTCCTAAACTAGGTGTCTGCGGGGGTCTTATTCTGCACCAGAAAAAAAAATTTAAAATATTAAAATGGCTATAACTCCTAAACTAGGCGTCTGCGGGGGTCATATTATGCACCAGAAAAAAAAATTCAAAATCTTTAAATGGCTATAACTCCTAAACTAGGCGTCTGCGGGAGTCATATTATGCACCAGAAAAAAGAAAATTCAAAATCTTAAAATGGCTATAACTCCTAAACTAGGCGTCTGCGGGGGTCATATTATGCACCAGAAAAAAGAAAATTCAAAATTTTAAAATGGCTATAACTCCTAAACTAGGCGTCTACGGGGGTCATATTATGCACCAGAAAAAAAATTCAAAATCTTAAAATGGCTATAACTCCTAAACTAGGCGTCTGCGGGAGTCATATTATGCACCAGAAAAAAAATTCAAAATCTTAAAATGGCTATAACTCCTAAACTAGGCGTCTGCGGGAGTCATATTATGCACCAGAAAAAAGAAAATTCAAAATTTTAAAATGGCTATAACTCCTAAACTAGGCGTCTGCGGGGGTCATATTATGCACCAGAAAAAAAACTTCAAAATCTTAAAATGGCTATAACTCCTAAACTAGGCGTCTGCGGGGGTCATATTATGCACCAGAAAAAAAAATTCAAAATCTTTAAATGGCTATAACTCCTAAACTAGGCGTCTGCGGGGGTCATATTATGCACCAGAAAAAAGAAAATTCAAAATTTTAAAATGGCTATAACTCCTAAATTAGGCGTCTGCGGGGGTCATATTATGCACCAGAAAAAAGAAAATTCAAAACTTTAAAATCACTATAACTCCTAAACTAGGCGTCTGCGGGGGTCGTATTATGCACCAGAAAAAAGAAAATTCCAAACTTTAAAATCGCTATAACTCCTAAACTAGGTGTCTGCGGGGGTCTTATTCTGCACCAGAAAAAAAAATTTAAAATATTAAAATGGCTATAACTCCTAAACTAGGCGTCTGCGGGGGTCATATTATGCACCAGAAAAAAGAAAATTCAAAATCTTAAAATGGCTATAACTCCTAAACTAGTCGTCTACGGGGGTCATATTATGCACCAGAAAAAAAATTCAAAATCTTAAAATGGCTATAACTCCTAAACTAGGCGTCTGCGGGAGTCATATTATGCACCAGAAAAAAAACTTCAAAATCTTAAAATGGCTATAACTCCTAAACTAGGCGTCTGCGGGGGTCATATTATGCACCAGAAAAAAGAAAATTCAAAATATTAAAATGGCTATAACTCCTAAACTATGCGTCAGCGGGGTTCATATTATGCACAAGAAAAAAGAAAATTAAAACTTTAAAATCGCTATAACTCCTAAACTATGCGTCTGCGGGGGTCATATTATGCATCAGAAAAAAGAAAATTCAAAATCTTAAAATGGCTATAACTCCTAAACTAGGCGTCTGCGGGGGTCATATTATGCACCAGAAAAAAGAAAATTCAAAATTTTAAAATGGCTATAACTCCTAAACTAGGCGTCTGCGGGGGTCATATTATGCACCAGAAAAAAAACTTCAAAATCTTAAAATGGCTATAACTCCTAAACTAGGCGTCTGCGGGGGTCATATTATGCACCAGATAAAAGAAAATTCAAAACTTTAAAATCGATATAACTCCTAAACTAGGCGTCTGCGGGGGTCATATTATGCACCAGAAAAAAGAAAATTCAAAATTTTAAAATGGCTATAACTCCTAAACTAGGCGTCTGCGGGGGTCATATTATGCACCAGAAAAAAAACTTCAAAATCTTAAAATGGCTATAACTCCTAAACTAGACGTCTGCGGGGGTCATATTATGCACCAGAAAAAAAAATTCAAAATCTTTAAATGGCTATAACTCCTAAACTAGGCGTCTGCGGGGGTCATATTATGCACCAGAAAAAAGAAAATTCAAAATTTTAAAATGGCTATAACTCCTAAATTAGGCGTCTGCGGGGGTCATATTATGCACCAGAAAAAAGAAAATTCAAAACTTTAAAATCACTATAACTCCTAAACTAGGCGTCTGCGGGGGTCATATTATGCACCAGAAAAAAGAAAATTCCAAACTTTAAAATCGCTATAACTCCTAAACTAGGTGTCTGCGGGGGTCTTATTCTGCACCAGAAAAAAAAATTTAAAATATTAAAATGGCTATAACTCCTAAACTAGGCGTCTGCGGGGGTCATATTATGCACCAGAAAAAAGAAAATTCCAAACTTTAAAATCGCTATAACTCCAAAACTAGGCGTCTGCGTGGGTCATATTATGCACCAGAAAAAAGAAAATTCAAAATCTTAAAATGGCTATAACTCCTAAACTAGGCGTCTGCGGGGGTCATATTATGCACCAGAAAAAAAAATTCAAAATCTTTAAATGGCTATAACTCCTAAACTAGGCGTCTGCGGGGGTCATATTATGCACCAGAAAAAAGAAAATTCAAAATTTTAAAATGGCTATAACTCCTAAATTAGGCGTCTGCGGGGGTCATATTATGCACCAGAAAAAAGAAAATTCAAAACTTTAAAATCGCTATAACTCCTAAACTAGGCGTCTGCGGGGGTCATATTATGCACCAGAAAAAAGAAAATTCAAAACTTTAAAATCGCTATAACTCCTAAACTAGCCGTCTGCGGGGGTCATATTATGCACCAGAAAAAAGAAAATTCAAAATCTTAAAATGGCTATAACTCCTAAACTAGGCGTCTGCGGGGGTCATATTATGCACCAGAAAAAAAATTCAAAATCTTAAAATGGCTATAACTCCTAAACTAGGCGTCTGGGGGGTCATATTATGCACCAGAAAAATTAAAATTCAAAACTTTAAAATCGCTATAACTCCTAAACTAGGCGTCTGCGGGGGTCATATTATGCACCAGAAAAAAGAAAATTCAAAATCTTAAAATGGCTATAACTCCTAAACTAGGGGTCTGCGGGGGTCATATTATGCACCAGAAAAGAAAATTTAAAATTTTAAAATGGCTATAACTCCTAAACTAGGCGTCTGCGGGGGTCATATTATGCACCAGAAAAAAGAAAATTCAAAATCTTAAAATGGCTATAACTCCTAAACTAGGCGTCTGCGGGGGTCATATTATGCACCAGAAAAAAGAAAATTCAAAATCTTAAAATGGCTATAACTCCTAAACTAGGCGTCTGCGGGGGTCATATTACGCACCAGAAAAAAAAATTCAAAATCTTAAAATGGCTTTAACTCCTAAACTAGGCGTCTGCGGGGGTCATATTATGCACCAGATAAAAGAAAATTCAAAATTGTAAAATGGCTATAACTCCTAAACTAGGCGTCTGCGGGGGTCATATTATGCACCAGAAAAAAGAAAATTCAAAACTTTAAAATCGCTATAACTCCTAAACTAGGCGTCTGCGGGGGTCGTATTATGCACCAGAAAAAAGAAAATTCCAAACTTTAAAATCGCTATAACTCCTAAACTAGGTGTCTGCGGGGGTCATATTATGCACCAGAAAAAAAAATTTAAAATATTATAATGGCTATAACTCCTAAACTAGGCGTCTACGGGGGTCATATTATGCACCAGAAAAAAGAAAATTCCAAACTTTAAAATCGCTATAACTCCTAAACTAGGCGTCTGCGGGGGTCATATTATGCACCAGAAAAAAGAAAATTCTAAATCTTAAAATGGCTATAACTCCTAAACTAGGCGTCTGCGGGGGTCATATTATGCACCAGAAAAAAGAAAATTCACAATCTTAAAATAGCTATAACTCCTAAACTAGGCGTCTGCGGGGGTCATATTATGCACCAGAAAAGAAAATTCAAAATCTTAAAATGGCTATAACTCCTAAACTAGGCGTCTCCGGGGGTCATATTATGCACCAGAAAAAAGAAAATTCAAAACTTTAAAATCGCTATAACTCCTAAACTAGGCGTTTGCGGGGGTCGTATTATGCACCAGAAAAAAGAAAATTCCAAACTTTAAAATCGCTATAACTCCTAAACTAGGTGTCTGCGGGGGTCATATTATGCACCAGAAAAAAAAATTTAAAATATTAAAATGGCTATAACTCCTAAACTAGGCGTCTGCGGGGGTCATATTATGCACCAGAAAAAAGAAAATTAAAAACTTTAAAATCGCTATAACTCCTAAACTAGGCGTCTGCGGGGGTCATATTATGCACCAGAAAAAAGAAAATTCCAAACTTTAAAATCGCTATAACTCCTAAACTAGGCGTCTGCGGGGGTCATATTATGCACAGGAAAAAAGAAAATTCCAAACTTTAAAATCGCTATAACTCCTAAACTAGGCGTCTGCGGGGGTCATATTATGCACCAGAAAAAAGAAAATTCAAAATCTTAAAATGGCTATAACTCCTAAACTAGGCGTCTGCGGGGGTCATATTATGCACCAGAAAAAAAATTCAAAATCTTAAAATGGCTATAACTCCTAAACTAGGCGTCTGGGGGGGTCATATTATGCACCAGAAAAATTAAAATTCAAAACTTTAAAATCGCTATAACTCCTAAACTAGGCGTCTGCGGGGGTCATATTATGCACCAGAAAAAAGAAAATTCAAAACTTTAAAATCGCTATAACTCCTAAACTAGCCGTCTGCGGGGGTCATATTATGCACCAGAAAAAAGAAAATTCAAAATCTTAAAATGGCTATAACTCCTAAACTAGGCGTCTGCGGGGGTCATATTATGCACCAGAAAAAAAATTCAAAATCTTAAAATGGCTTTAACTCCTAAACTAGGAGTCTGGGGGGGTCATATTATGCACCAGAAAAATTAAAATTCAAAACTTTAAAATCGCTATAACTCCTAAACTAGGCGTCTGCGGGGGTCATATTATGCACCAGAAAAAAGAAAATTCAAAATCTTAAAATGGCTATAACTCCTAAACTAGGGGTCTGCGGGGGTCATATTATGCACCAGAAAAAAAAATTCAAAATCTTAAAATGGCTATAACTCCTAAACTAGGCGTCTGCGGAGGTCATATTATGCACCAGAGAAAAGAAAATTCAAAACTTTAAAATCGCTATAACTCCTAAACTAGGCGTCTGCGGGGGTCATTTTATGCACCAGAAAAAAGAAAATTCCAAACTTTAAAATCGCTAAAATTCCTAAACTAGGTGTCTGCGGGGGTCATATTATGCACCAGAAAAAAAAATTCAAAATCTTTAAATGGCTATAACTCCTAAACTAGGCGTCTGCGGGGGTCATATTATGCACCAGAAAAAAGAAAATTCAAAATTTTAAAATGGCTATAACTCCTAAATTAGGCGTCTGCGGGGGTCATATTATGCACCAGAAAAAAGAAAATTCCAAACTTTAAAATCGCTATAACTCCTAAACTAGGCGTCTGCGGGGGTCATATTATGCACCAGAAAAAAGAAAATTCAAAACTTTAAAATCGCTATAACTCCTAAACTAGCCGTCTGCGGGGGTCATATTATGCACCAGAAAAAAGAAAATTCAAAATCTTAAAATGGCTATAACTCCTAAACTAGGCGTCTGCGGGGGTCATATTATGCACCAGAAAAAAAATTCAAAATCTTAAAATGGCTATAACTCCTAAACTAGGCGTCTGGGGGGTCATATTATGCACCAGAAAAATTAAAATTCAAAACTTTAAAATCGCTATAACTCCTAAACTAGGCGTCTGCGGGGGTCATATTATGCACCAGAAAAAAGAAAATTCAAAATCTTAAAATGGCTATAACTCCTAAACTAGGGGTCTGCGGGGGTCATATTATGCACCAGAAAAGAAAATTTAAAATTTTAAAATGGCTATAACTCCTAAACTAGGCGTCTGCGGGGGTCATATTATGCACCAGAAAAAAGAAAATTCAAAATTTTAAAATGGCTATAACTCCTAAACTAGGCGTCTGCGAGGGTCATATTATGCACCAGAAAAAAAACTTCAAAATCTTAAAATGGCTATAACTCCTAAACTAGGCGTCTGCGGGGGTCATATTATGCACCAGAAAAAAAAATTCAAAATCTTTAAATGGCTATAACTCCTAAACTAGGCGCCTGCGGGGGTCATATTATGCACCAGAAAAAAGAAAATTCAAAATTTTAAAATGGCTATAACTCCTAAATTAGGCGTCTGCGGGGGTCATATTATGCACCAGAAAAAAGAAAATTCAAAACTTTAAAATCACTATAACTCCTAAACTAGGCGTCTGCGGGGGTCGTATTATGCACCAGAAAAAAGAAAATTCCAAACTTTAAAATCGCTATAACTCCTAAACTAGGTGTCTGCGGGGGTCTTATTCTGCACCAGAAAAAAAAATTTAAAATATTAAAATGGCTATAACTCCTAAACTAGGCGTCTGCGGGGGTCATATTATGCACCAGAAAAAAGAAAATTCAAAACTTTAAAATCGATATAACTCCTAAACTAGGCGTCTGCGGGAGTCATATTATGCACCAGAAAAAAGAAAATTCAAAATTTTAAAATGGCTATAACTCCTAAACTAGGCGTCTGCGGGGGTCATATTATGCACCAGAAAAAAAACTTCAAAATCTTAAAATGGCTATAACTCCTAAACTAGGCGTCTGCGGGGGTCATATTATGCACCAGAAAAAAAAATTCAAAATCTTTAAATGGCTATAACTCCTAAACTAGGCGTCTGCGGGGGTCATATTATGCACCAGAAAAAAGAAAATTCAAAATTTTAAAATGGCTATAACTCCTAAATTAGGCGTCTGCGGGGGTCATATTATGCACCAGAAAAAAGAAAATTCAAAACTTTAAAATCACTATAACTCCTAAACTAGGCGTCTGCGGGGGTCGTATTATGCACCAGAAAAAAGAAAATTCCAAACTTTAAAATCGCTATAACTCCTAAACTAGGTGTCTGCGGGGGTCTTATTCTGCACCAGAAAAAAAAATTTAAAATATTAAAATGGCTATAACTCCTAAACTAGGCGTCTGCGGGGGTCATATTATGCACCAGAAAAAAGAAAATTCAAAATCTTAAAATGGCTATAACTCCTAAACTAGGCGTCTACGGGGGTCATATTATGCACCAGAAAAAAAATTCAAAATCTTAAAATGGCTATAACTCCTAAACTAGGCGTCTGCGGGGGTCATATTATGCACCAGAAAAAAGAAAATTCAAAACTTTAAAATCGATATAACTCCTAAACTAGGCGTCTGCGGGAGTCATATTATGCACCAGAAAAAAGAAAATTCAAAATTTTAAAATGGCTATAACTCCTAAACTAGGCGTCTGCGGGGGTCATATTATGCACCAGAAAAAAAACTTCAAAATCTTAAAATGGCTATAACTCCTAAACTAGGCGTCTGCGGGGGTCATATTATGCACCAGAAAAAAGAAAATTCAAAATTTTAAAATGGCTATAACTCCTAAATTAGGCGTCTGCGGGGGTCATATTATGCACCAGAAAAAAGAAAATTCAAAACTTTAAAATCACTATAACTCCTAAACTAGGCGTCTGCGGGGGTCGTATTATGCACCAGAAAAAAGAAAATTCCAAACTTTAAAATCGCTATAACTCCTAAACTAGGTGTCTGCGGGGGTCTTATTCTGCACCAGAAAAAAAAATTTAAAATATTAAAATGGCTATAACTCCTAAACTAGGCGTCTGCGGGGGTCATATTATGCACCAGAAAAAAGAAAATTCAAAATCTTAAAATGGCTATAACTCCTAAACTAGGCGTCTACGGGGGTCATATTATGCACCAGAAAAAAAATTCAAAATCTTAAAATGGCTATAACTCCTAAACTAGGCGTCTGCGGGAGTCATATTATGCACCAGAAAAAAGAAAATTCAAAATCTTAAAATGGCTATAACTCCTAAACTAGGCGTCTGCGGGGGTCATATTATGCACCAGAAAAAAGAAAATTCAAAATTTTAAAATGGCTATAACTCCTAAACTAGGCGTCTACGGGGGTCATATTATGCACCAGAAAAAAAATTCAAAATCTTAAAATGGCTATAACTCCTAAACTAGGCGTCTGCGGGAGTCATATTATGCACCAGAAAAAAGAAAATTCAAAATCTTAAAATGGCTATAACTCCTAAACTAGGCGTCTACGGGGGTCATATTATGCACCAGAAAAAAGAAAATTCAAAATTTTAAAATGGCTATAACTCCTAAACTAGGCGTCTGCGGGGGTCATATTATGCACCAGAAAAAAAAATTCAAAATCTTTAAATGGCTATAACTCCTAAACTAGGCGTCTGCGGGGGTCATATTATGCACCAGAAAAAAGAAAATTCAAAATTTTAAAATGGCTATAACTCCTAAATTAGGCGTCTGCGGGGGTCATATTATGCACCAGAAAAAAGAAAATTCAAAACTTTAAAATCACTATAACTCCTAAACTAGGCGTCTGCGGGGGTCGTATTATGCACCAGAAAAAAGAAAATTCCAAACTTTAAAATCGCTATAACTCCTAAACTAGGTGTCTGCGGGGGTCTTATTCTGCACCAGAAAAAAAAATTTAAAATATTAAAATGGCTATAACTCCTAAACTAGGCGTCTGCGGGAGTCATATTATGCACCAGAAAAAAAATTCAAAATCTTTAAATGGCTATAACTCCTAAACTAGGCGTCTGCGGGAGTCATATTATGCACCAGAAAAAAGAAAATTCAAAATCTTAAAATGGCTATAACTCCTAAACTAGGCGTCTGCGGGGGTCATATTATGCACCAGAAAAAAGAAAATTCAAAATTTTAAAATGGCTATAACTCCTAAACTAGGCGTCTGCGGGAGTCATATTATGCACCAGAAAAAAAAATTCAAAATCTTTAAATGGCTATAACTCCTAAACTAGGCGTCTGCGGGGGTCATATTATGCACCAGAAAAAAGAAAATTCAAAATTTTAAAATGGCTATAACTCCTAAATTAGGCGTCTGCGGGGGTCATATTATGCACCAGAAAAAAGAAAATTCAAAATTTTAAAATGGCTATAACTCCTAAATTAGGCGTCTGCGGGGGTCATATTATGCACCAGAAAAAAGAAAATTCAAAACTTTAAAATCACTATAACTCCTAAACTAGGCGTCTGCGGGGGTCGTATTATGCACCAGAAAAAAGAAAATTCCAAACTTTAAAATCGCTATAACTCCTAAACTAGGTGTCTGCGGGGGTCTTATTCTGCACCAGAAAAAAAAATTTAAAATATTAAAATGGCTATAACTCCTAAACTAGGCGTCTGCGGGGGTCATATTATGCACCAGAAAAAAAAATTCAAAATCTTTAAATGGCTATAACTCCTAAACTAGGCGTCTGCGGGAGTCATATTATGCACCAGAAAAAAGAAAATTCAAAATCTTAAAATGGCTATAACTCCTAAACTAGGCGTCTGCGGGGGTCATATTATGCACCAGAAAAAAGAAAATTCAAAATTTTAAAATGGCTATAACTCCTAAACTAGGCGTCTACGGGGGTCATATTATGCACCAGAAAAAAAATTCAAAATCTTAAAATGGCTATAACTCCTAAACTAGGCGTCTGCGGGAGTCATATTATGCACCAGAAAAAAAATTCAAAATCTTAAAATGGCTATAACTCCTAAACTAGGCGTCTGCGGGAGTCATATTATGCACCAGAAAAAAGAAAATTCAAAATTTTAAAATGGCTATAACTCCTAAACTAGGCGTCTGCGGGGGTCATATTATGCACCAGAAAAAAAACTTCAAAATCTTAAAATGGCTATAACTCCTAAACTAGGCGTCTGCGGGGGTCATATTATGCACCAGAAAAAAAAATTCAAAATCTTTAAATGGCTATAACTCCTAAACTAGGCGTCTGCGGGGGTCATATTATGCACCAGAAAAAAGAAAATTCAAAATTTTAAAATGGCTATAACTCCTAAATTAGGCGTCTGCGGGGGTCATATTATGCACCAGAAAAAAGAAAATTCAAAACTTTAAAATCACTATAACTCCTAAACTAGGCGTCTGCGGGGGTCGTATTATGCACCAGAAAAAAGAAAATTCCAAACTTTAAAATCGCTATAACTCCTAAACTAGGTGTCTGCGGGGGTCTTATTCTGCACCAGAAAAAAAAATTTAAAATATTAAAATGGCTATAACTCCTAAACTAGGCGTCTGCGGGGGTCATATTATGCACCAGAAAAAAGAAAATTCAAAATCTTAAAATGGCTATAACTCCTAAACTAGTCGTCTACGGGGGTCATATTATGCACCAGAAAAAAAATTCAAAATCTTAAAATGGCTATAACTCCTAAACTAGGCGTCTGCGGGAGTCATATTATGCACCAGAAAAAAAACTTCAAAATCTTAAAATGGCTATAACTCCTAAACTAGGCGTCTGCGGGGGTCATATTATGCACCAGAAAAAAGAAAATTCAAAATATTAAAATGGCTATAACTCCTAAACTATGCGTCAGCGGGGTTCATATTATGCACAAGAAAAAAGAAAATTAAAACTTTAAAATCGCTATAACTCCTAAACTATGCGTCTGCGGGGGTCATATTATGCATCAGAAAAAAGAAAATTCAAAATCTTAAAATGGCTATAACTCCTAAACTAGGCGTCTGCGGGGGTCATATTATGCACCAGAAAAAAGAAAATTCAAAATTTTAAAATGGCTATAACTCCTAAACTAGGCGTCTGCGGGGGTCATATTATGCACCAGAAAAAAAACTTCAAAATCTTAAAATGGCTATAACTCCTAAACTAGGCGTCTGCGGGGGTCATATTATGCACCAGATAAAAGAAAATTCAAAACTTTAAAATCGATATAACTCCTAAACTAGGCGTCTGCGGGGGTCATATTATGCACCAGAAAAAAGAAAATTCAAAATTTTAAAATGGCTATAACTCCTAAACTAGGCGTCTGCGGGGGTCATATTATGCACCAGAAAAAAAACTTCAAAATCTTAAAATGGCTATAACTCCTAAACTAGACGTCTGCGGGGGTCATATTATGCACCAGAAAAAAAAATTCAAAATCTTTAAATGGCTATAACTCCTAAACTAGGCGTCTGCGGGGGTCATATTATGCACCAGAAAAAAGAAAATTCAAAATTTTAAAATGGCTATAACTCCTAAATTAGGCGTCTGCGGGGGTCATATTATGCACCAGAAAAAAGAAAATTCAAAACTTTAAAATCACTATAACTCCTAAACTAGGCGTCTGCGGGGGTCATATTATGCACCAGAAAAAAGAAAATTCCAAACTTTAAAATCGCTATAACTCCTAAACTAGGTGTCTGCGGGGGTCTTATTCTGCACCAGAAAAAAAAATTTAAAATATTAAAATGGCTATAACTCCTAAACTAGGCGTCTGCGGGGGTCATATTATGCACCAGAAAAAAGAAAATTCCAAACTTTAAAATCGCTATAACTCCAAAACTAGGCGTCTGCGTGGGTCATATTATGCACCAGAAAAAAGAAAATTCAAAATCTTAAAATGGCTATAACTCCTAAACTAGGCGTCTGCGGGGGTCATATTATGCACCAGAAAAAAAAATTCAAAATCTTTAAATGGCTATAACTCCTAAACTAGGCGTCTGCGGGGGTCATATTATGCACCAGAAAAAAGAAAATTCAAAATTTTAAAATGGCTATAACTCCTAAATTAGGCGTCTGCGGGGGTCATATTATGCACCAGAAAAAAGAAAATTCAAAACTTTAAAATCGCTATAACTCCTAAACTAGGCGTCTGCGGGGGTCATATTATGCACCAGAAAAAAGAAAATTCAAAACTTTAAAATCGCTATAACTCCTAAACTAGCCGTCTGCGGGGGTCATATTATGCACCAGAAAAAAGAAAATTCAAAATCTTAAAATGGCTATAACTCCTAAACTAGGCGTCTGCGGGGGTCATATTATGCACCAGAAAAAAAATTCAAAATCTTAAAATGGCTATAACTCCTAAACTAGGCGTCTGGGGGGTCATATTATGCACCAGAAAAATTAAAATTCAAAACTTTAAAATCGCTATAACTCCTAAACTAGGCGTCTGCGGGGGTCATATTATGCACCAGAAAAAAGAAAATTCAAAATCTTAAAATGGCTATAACTCCTAAACTAGGGGTCTGCGGGGGTCATATTATGCACCAGAAAAGAAAATTTAAAATTTTAAAATGGCTATAACTCCTAAACTAGGCGTCTGCGGGGGTCATATTATGCACCAGAAAAAAGAAAATTCAAAATCTTAAAATGGCTATAACTCCTAAACTAGGCGTCTGCGGGGGTCATATTATGCACCAGAAAAAAGAAAATTCAAAATCTTAAAATGGCTATAACTCCTAAACTAGGCGTCTGCGGGGGTCATATTACGCACCAGAAAAAAAAATTCAAAATCTTAAAATGGCTTTAACTCCTAAACTAGGCGTCTGCGGGGGTCATATTATGCACCAGATAAAAGAAAATTCAAAACTTTAAAATCGATATAACTCCTAAACTAGGCGTCTGCGGGGGTCATATTATGCACCAGAAAAAAGAAAATTCAAAATTGTAAAATGGCTATAACTCCTAAACTAGGCGTCTGCGGGGGTCATATTATGCACCAGAAAAAAGAAAATTCAAAACTTTAAAATCGCTATAACTCCTAAACTAGGCGTCTGCGGGGGTCGTATTATGCACCAGAAAAAAGAAAATTCCAAACTTTAAAATCGCTATAACTCCTAAACTAGGTGTCTGCGGGGGTCATATTATGCACCAGAAAAAAAAATTTAAAATATTATAATGGCTATAACTCCTAAACTAGGCGTCTACGGGGGTCATATTATGCACCAGAAAAAAGAAAATTCCAAACTTTAAAATCGCTATAACTCCTAAACTAGGCGTCTGCGGGGGTCATATTATGCACCAGAAAAAAGAAAATTCTAAATCTTAAAATGGCTATAACTCCTAAACTAGGCGTCTGCGGGGGTCATATTATGCACCAGAAAAAAGAAAATTCACAATCTTAAAATAGCTATAACTCCTAAACTAGGCGTCTGCGGGGGTCATATTATGCACCAGAAAAGAAAATTCAAAATCTTAAAATGGCTATAACTCCTAAACTAGGCGTCTCCGGGGGTCATATTATGCACCAGAAAAAAGAAAATTCAAAACTTTAAAATCGCTATAACTCCTAAACTAGGCGTTTGCGGGGGTCGTATTATGCACCAGAAAAAAGAAAATTCCAAACTTTAAAATCGCTATAACTCCTAAACTAGGTGTCTGCGGGGGTCATATTATGCACCAGAAAAAAAAATTTAAAATATTAAAATGGCTATAACTCCTAAACTAGGCGTCTGCGGGGGTCATATTATGCACCAGAAAAAAGAAAATTAAAAACTTTAAAATCGCTATAACTCCTAAACTAGGCGTCTGCGGGGGTCATATTATGCACCAGAAAAAAGAAAATTCCAAACTTTAAAATCGCTATAACTCCTAAACTAGGCGTCTGCGGGGGTCATATTATGCACAGGAAAAAAGAAAATTCCAAACTTTAAAATCGCTATAACTCCTAAACTAGGCGTCTGCGGGGGTCATATTATGCACCAGAAAAAAGAAAATTCAAAATCTTAAAATGGCTATAACTCCTAAACTAGGCGTCTGCGGGGGTCATATTATGCACCAGAAAAAAAATTCAAAATCTTAAAATGGCTATAACTCCTAAACTAGGCGTCTGGGGGGGTCATATTATGCACCAGAAAAATTAAAATTCAAAACTTTAAAATCGCTATAACTCCTAAACTAGGCGTCTGCGGGGGTCATATTATGCACCAGAAAAAAGAAAATTCAAAACTTTAAAATCGCTATAACTCCTAAACTAGCCGTCTGCGGGGGTCATATTATGCACCAGAAAAAAGAAAATTCAAAATCTTAAAATGGCTATAACTCCTAAACTAGGCGTCTGCGGGGGTCATATTATGCACCAGAAAAAAAATTCAAAATCTTAAAATGGCTTTAACTCCTAAACTAGGAGTCTGGGGGGGTCATATTATGCACCAGAAAAATTAAAATTCAAAACTTTAAAATCGCTATAACTCCTAAACTAGGCGTCTGCGGGGGTCATATTATGCACCAGAAAAAAGAAAATTCAAAATCTTAAAATGGCTATAACTCCTAAACTAGGGGTCTGCGGGGGTCATATTATGCACCAGAAAAAAAAATTCAAAATCTTAAAATGGCTATAACTCCTAAACTAGGCGTCTGCGGAGGTCATATTATGCACCAGAGAAAAGAAAATTCAAAACTTTAAAATCGCTATAACTCCTAAACTAGGCGTCTGCGGGGGTCATTTTATGCACCAGAAAAAAGAAAATTCCAAACTTTAAAATCGCTAAAATTCCTAAACTAGGTGTCTGCGGGGGTCATATTATGCACCAGAAAAAAAAATTCAAAATCTTTAAATGGCTATAACTCCTAAACTAGGCGTCTGCGGGGGTCATATTATGCACCAGAAAAAAGAAAATTCAAAATTTTAAAATGGCTATAACTCCTAAATTAGGCGTCTGCGGGGGTCATATTATGCACCAGAAAAAAGAAAATTCCAAACTTTAAAATCGCTATAACTCCTAAACTAGGCGTCTGCGGGGGTCATATTATGCACCAGAAAAAAGAAAATTCAAAACTTTAAAATCGCTATAACTCCTAAACTAGCCGTCTGCGGGGGTCATATTATGCACCAGAAAAAAGAAAATTCAAAATCTTAAAATGGCTATAACTCCTAAACTAGGCGTCTGCGGGGGTCATATTATGCACCAGAAAAAAAATTCAAAATCTTAAAATGGCTATAACTCCTAAACTAGGCGTCTGGGGGGTCATATTATGCACCAGAAAAATTAAAATTCAAAACTTTAAAATCGCTATAACTCCTAAACTAGGCGTCTGCGGGGGTCATATTATGCACCAGAAAAAAGAAAATTCAAAATCTTAAAATGGGTATAACTCCTAAACTAGGGGTCTGCGGGGGTCATATTATGCACCAGAAAAGAAAATTTAAAATTTTAAAATGGCTATAACTCCTAAACTAGGCGTCTGCGGGGGTCATATTATGCACCAGAAAAAAGAAAATTCAAAATCTTAAAATGGCTATAACTCCTAAACTAGGCGTCTGCGGGGGTCATATTATGCACCAGAAAAAAGAAAATTCAAAATCTTAAAATGGCTATAACTCCTAAACTAGGCGTCTGCGGGGGTCATATTACGCACCAGAAAAAAAAATTCAAAATCTTAAAATGGCTTTAACTCCTAAACTAGGCGTCTGCGGGGGTCATATTATGCACCAGATAAAAGAAAATTCAAAACTTTAAAATCGATATAACTCCTAAACTAGGCGTCTGCGGGGGTCATATTATGCACCAGAAAAAAGAAAATTCAAAATTGTAAAATGGCTATAACTCCTAAACTAGGCGTCTGCGGGGGTCATATTATGCACCAGAAAAAAGAAAATTCAAAACTTTAAAATCGCTATAACTCCTAAACTAGGCGTCTGCGGGGGTCGTATTATGCACCAGAAAAAAGAAAATTCCAAACTTTAAAATCGCTATAACTCCTAAACTAGGTGTCTGCGGGGGTCATATTATGCACCAGAAAAAAAAATTTAAAATATTATAATGGCTATAACTCCTAAACTAGGCGTCTACGGGGGTCATATTATGCACCAGAAAAAAGAAAATTCCAAACTTTAAAATCGCTATAACTCCTAAACTAGGCGTCTGCGGGGGTCATATTATGCACCAGAAAAAAGAAAATTCTAAATCTTAAAATGGCCATAACTCCTAAACTAGGCGTCTGCGGGGGTCATATTATGCACCAGAAAAAAGAAAATTCACAATCTTAAAATAGCTATAACTCCTAAACTAGGCGTCTGCGGGGGTCATATTATGCACCAGAAAAGAAAATTCAAAATCTTAAAATGGCTATAACTCCTAAACTAGGCGTCTCCGGGGGTCATATTATGCACCAGAAAAAAGAAAATTCAAAACTTTAAAATCGCTATAACTCCTAAACTAGGCGTTTGCGGGGGTCGTATTATGCACCAGAAAAAAGAAAATTCCAAACTTTAAAATCGCTATAACTCCTAAACTAGGTGTCTGCGGGGGTCATATTATGCACCAGAAAAAAAAATTTAAAATATTAAAATGGCTATAACTCCTAAACTAGGCGTCTGCGGGGGTCATATTATGCACCAGAAAAAAGAAAATTAAAAACTTTAAAATCGCTATAACTCCTAAACTAGGCGTCTGCGGGGGTCATATTATGCACCAGAAAAAAGAAAATTCCAAACTTTAAAATCGCTATAACTCCTAAACTAGGCGTCTGCGGGGGTCATATTATGCACCAGAAAAAAGAAAATTCCAAACTTTAAAATCGCTATAACTCCTAAACTAGGCGTCTGCGGGGGTCATATTATGCACCAGAAAAAAGAAAATTCAAAATCTTAAAATGGCTATAACTCCTAAACTAGGCGTCTGCGGGGGTCATATTATGCACCAGAAAAAAAATTCAAAATCTTAAAATGGCTATAACTCCTAAACTAGGCGTCTGGGGGGGTCATATTATGCACCAGAAAAATTAAAATTCAAAACTTTAAAATCGCTATAACTCCTAAACTAGGCGTCTGCGGGGGTCATATTATGCACCAGAAAAAAGAAAATTCAAAACTTTAAAATCACTATAACTCCTAAACTAGCCGTCTGCGGGGGTCATATTATGCACCAGAAAAAAGAAAATTCAAAATCTTAAAATGGCTATAACTCCTAAACTAGGCGTCTGCGGGGGTCATATTATGCACCAGAAAAAAAATTCAAAATCTTAAAATGGCTTTAACTCCTAAACTAGGAGTCTGGGGGGGTCATATTATGCACCAGAAAAATTAAAATTCAAAACTTTAAAATCGCTATAACTCCTAAACTAGGCGTCTGCGGGGGTCATATTATGCACCAGAAAAAAGAAAATTCAAAATCTTAAAATGGCTATAACTCCTAAACTAGGGGTCTGCGGGGGTCATATTATGCACCAGAAAAAAAAATTCAAAATCTTAAAATGGCTATAACTCCTAAACTAGGCGTCTGCGGAGGTCATATTATGCACCAGAGAAAAGAAAATTCAAAACTTTAAAATCGCTATAACTCCTAAACTAGGCGTCTGCGGGGGTCATATTATGCACCAGAAAAAAGAAAATTCCAAACTTTAAAATCGCTATAATTCCTAAACTAGGTGTCTGCGGGGGTCATATTATGCACCAGAAAAAAAAATTCAAAATATTAAAATGGCTATAACTCCTAAACTAGGCGTCAGCGGGGATCATATTATGCACCAGAAAAAAGAAAATTAAAAACTTTAAAATCGCTATAACTCCTAAACTAGGCGTCTGCGGGGGTCATATTACGCACCAGAAAAAAAAATTCAAAATCTTAAAATGGCTATAACTCCTAAACTAGGCTTCTGCGGGGGTCATATTATGCACCAGATAAAAGAAAATTCAAAACTTTAAAATCGATATAACTCCTAAACTAGGCGTCTGCGGGGGTCATATTATGCACCAGAAAAAAGAAAATTCAAAATTTTAAAATGGCTATAACTCCTAAACTAGGCGTCTGCGGGGGTCATATTATGCACCAGAAAAAAGAAAATTCAAAACTTTAAAATCGCTATAACTCCTAAACTAGGCGTCTGCGGGGGTCGTATTATGCACCAGAAAAAAGAAAATTCCAAACTTTAAAATCGCTATAACTCCTAAACTAGGCGTTTGCGGGGGTCATATTATGCACAAGAAAAAAGAAAATTCAAAACTTTAAAATCGCTATAACTCCTAAACTAGGCGTCTGCGGGGGTCGTATTATGCACCAGAAAAAAGAAAATTCCAAACTTTAAAATCGCTATAACTCCTAAACTAGGCGTTTGCGGGGGTCATATTATGCACAAGAAAAAAGAAAATTAAAAACTTTAAAATCGCTATAACTCCTAAACTAGGCGTCTGCGGGGGTCATATTATGCACCAGAAAAAAAAATTTAAAATATTATAATGGCTATAACTCCTAAACTAGGCGTCTGCGGGGGTCATATTATGCACAAGAAAAAAGAAAATTCCAAACTTTAAAATCGCTATAACTCCTAAACTAGGCGTCTGCGGGGGTCATATTATGCACCAGAAAAAAGAAAATTCTAAATCTTAAAATGGCTATAACTCCTAATCTAGGCGTTTGCGGGGGTCATATTATGCACCAGAAAAAAGAAAATTCAAAATCTTAAAATGGCTATAACTCCTAAACTAGGCGTCTGCGGGGGTCATATTATGCACCAGAAAAAAAAATTCAAAATCTTAAAATGGCTATAACTCCTAAACTAGGCGTCTGCGGGGGTCATATTATGCACCAGAAAAAAGAAAATTCAAAACTTTAAAATCGCTATAACTCCTAAACTAGGCGTTTGCGGGGGTCGTAGTATGCACCAGAAAAAAGAAAATTCCAAACTTTAAAATCGCTATAACTCCTAAACTAGGTGTCTGCGGGGGTCATATTAAGCACCAGAAAAAAAAATTTAAAATATTAAAATGGCTATAACTCCTAAACTAGGCGTCTGCGGGGGTCATATTATGCACCAGAAAAAAGAAAATTCCAAACTTTAAAATCGCGATAACTCCTAAACTAGGCGTCTGCGGGATTCATATTATGCCCCAGAAAAAAGAAAATTCTAAATCTTAAAATGGCTATAACTCCTAAACTAGGCGTCTGCGGGGGTCATATTATGCACCAGAAAAAAGAAAATTCAAAATCTTAAAATAGCTATAACTCCTAAACTAGGCGTCTGCGGGGGTCATATTATGCACCAGAAAAAAGAAAATTCAAAATCTTAAAATGGCTATAACTCCTAAACTAGGCGTCTGCGGGGGTCATATTATGCACCAGATAAAAGAAAATTCAAAACTTTAAAATCGATATAACTCCTAAACTAGGCGTCTGCGGGGGTCATATTATGCACCAGAAAAAAGAAAATTCCAAACTTTAAAATCGCGATAACTCCTAAACTAGGCGTCTGCGGGGGTCATACTCGTATTATGCACCAGAAAAAAGAAAATTCTAAATCTTAAAATGGCTATAACTCCTAAACTAGGCGTCTGCGGGGGTCATATTATGCACCAGAAAAAAGAAAATTCAAAATCTTAAAATAGCTATAACTCCTAAACTAGGCGTCTGCGGGGGTCATATTATGCACCAGAAAAAAAATTCTAAATATTAAAATGGCTATAACTCCTAAACTAGGCGTCTGCGGGGGTCATATTATGCACCAGAAAAAAGAAAATTCAAAACTTTAAAATCGCTATAACTCCTAAACTAGGCGTCTGCGGGGGTCATATTATGCACCAGAAAAAAGAAAATTCAAAATCTTAAAATGGCTATAACTCCTAAACTAGGCGTCTGCGGGGGTCATATTATGCACCAGATAAAAGAAAATTCAAAACTTTAAAATCGATATAACTCCTAAACTAGGCGTCTGCGGGGGTCATATTATGCACCAGAAAAAAGAAAATTCAAAATCTTAAAATGGCTATAACTCCTAAACTAGGCGTCTGCGGGGGTCATATTACGCACCAGAAAAAAAAATTCAAAATCTTAAAATGGCTATAACTCCTAAACTAGGCTTCTGCGGGGGTCATATTATGCACCAGATAAAAGAAAATTCAAAACTTTAAAATCGATATAACTCCTAAACTAGGCGTCTGCGGGGGTCATATTATGCATCAGAAAAAAGAAAATTCAAAATCTTAAAATGGCTATAACTCCTAAACTAGACGTCTGCGCTGGTCATATTATGCACCAGAAAAAAGAAAATTCAAAATCTTAAAATGGCTATAACTCCTAAACTAGGCGTCTGCGGGGGTCATATTACGCACCAGAAAAAAAAATTCAAAATCTTAAAATGGCTATAACTCCTAAACTAGGCTTCTGCGGGGGTCATATTATGCACCAGATAAAAGAAAATTCAAAACTTTAAAATCGATATAACTCCTAAACTAGGCGTCTGCGGGGGTCATATTATGCACCAGAAAAAAGAAAATTCAAAATTTTAAAATGGCTATAACTCCTAAACTAGGCGTCTGCGGGGGTCATATTATGCACCAGAAAAAAGAAAATTCAAAACTTTAAAATCGCTATAACTCCTAAACTAGGCGTCTGCGGGGGTCGTATTATGCACCAGAAAAAAGAAAATTCCAAACTTTAAAATCGCTATAACTCCTAAACTAGGTGTCTGCGGGGGTCATATTATGCACCAGAAAAAAAAATTTAAAATATTATAATGGTTCTAACTCCTAAACTAGGCGTCTGCGGGGGTCATATTATGCACAAGAAAAAAGAAAATTCCAAACTTTAAAATCGCCATAACTCCTAAACTAGGCGTCTGCGGGGGTCATATTATGCACCAGAAAAAAGAAAATTCTAAATCTTAAAATGGCTATAACTCCTAATCTAGGCGTTTGCGGGGGTCATATTATGCACCAGAAAAAAGAAAATTCAAAATCTTAAAATGGCTATAACTCCTAAACTAGGCGTCTGCGGGGGTCATATTATACACCAGAAAAAAAAATTCAAAATCTTAAAATGGCTATAACTCCTAAACTAGGCGTCTCCGGGGGTCATATTATGCACCAGAAAAAAGAAAATTCAAAACTTTAAAATCGCTATAACTCCTAAACTAGGCGTTTGCGGGGGTCGTATTATGCACCAGAAAAAAGAAAATTCCAAACTTTAAAATCGCTATAACTCCTAAACTAGGTGTCTGCGGGGGTCATATTAAGCACCAGAAAAAAAAATTTTAAATATTAAAATGGCTATAACTCCTAAACTAGGCGTCTGCGGGGGTCATATTATGCACCAGAAAAAAGAAAATTCCAAACTTTAAAATCGCGATAACTCCTAAACTAGGCGTCTGCGGGATTCATATTATGCACCAGAAAAAAGAAAATTCTAAATCTTAAAATGGCTATAACTCCTAAACTAGGCGTCTGCGGGGGTCATATTATGCACCAGAAAAAAGAAAATTCAAAATCTTAAAATAGCTATAACTCCTAAACTAGGCGTCTGCGGGGGTCATATTATGCACCAGAAAAAAGAAAATTCAAAATCTTAAAATGGCTATAACTCCTAAACTAGGCGTCTGCGGGGGTCATATTATGCACCAGATAAAAGAAAATTCAAAACTTTAAAATCGATATAACTCCTAAACTAGGCGTCTGCGGGGGTCATATTATGCACCAGAAAAAAGAAAATTCCAAACTTTAAAATCGCGATAACTCCTAAACTAGGCGTCTGCGGGGGTCATACTCGTATTATGCACCAGAAAAAAGAAAATTCTAAATCTTAAAATGGCTATAACTCCTAAACTAGGCGTCTGCGGGGGTCATATTATGCACCAGAAAAAAGAAAATTCAAAATCTTAAAATAGCTATAACTCCTAAACTAGGCGTCTGCGGGGGTCATATTATGCACCAGAAAAAAAAATTCAAAATATTAAAATGGCTATAACTCCTAAACTAGGCGTCTGCGGGGGTCATATTATGCACCAGAAAAAAGAAAATTCAAAACTTTAAAATCGCTATAACTCCTAAACTAGGCGTCTGCGGAGGTCATATTATGCACCAGAAAAAAGAAAATTCAAAATTTTAAAATGGCTATAACTCCTAAACTAGGCGTCTGCGGGGGTCATATTATGCACCAGATAAAAGAAAATTCAAAACTTTAAAATCGATATAACTCCTAAACTAGGCGTCTGCGGGGGTCATATTATGCACCAGAAAAAAGAAAATTCAAAATCTTAAAATGGCTATAACTCCTAAACTAGGCGTCTGCGGGGGTCATATTATGCACCAGAAAAAAGAAAATTCCAAACTTTAAAATCGCTATAACACCTAAACTAGGTGTCTGCGGGGGTCATATTATGCACCAGAAAAAAAAATTTAAAATATTAAAATGGCTATAACTCCTAAACTAGGCGTCTGCGGGGGTCATATTATGCACCAGAAAAAAGAAAATTCCAAACTTTAAAATCGCTATAACTCCTAAACTAGGCGTCTGCGGGGGTCTTATTATGCACCAGAAAAAAGAAAATTCAAAATCTTAAAATGGCTATAACTCCTAAACTAGGCGTCTGCGGGGGTCATATTATGCACCAGAAAAAAGAAAATTCAAAATCTTAAAATGGCTATAACTCCTAAACTAGGCGTCTGCGGGGGTCATATTATGCACCAGAAAAAATAATTCAAAATATTAAAATGGCTATAACTCCTAAACTAGGCGTCTGCGGGGGTCATATTATGCACCAGAAAAAAGAAAATTCAAAACTTTAAAATCGCTATAACTCCTAAACTAGGCGTCTGCGGGGGTCATATTATGCACCAGAAAAAAAAATTCAAAATATTAAAATGGCTATAACTCTTAAACTAGGCGTCTGCGTGGGTCATATTATGCACCAGAAAAAAGAAAATTCAAAATCTTAAAATGGCTATAACTCCTAAACTAGGTCTGCGGGGGTCATATTATGCACCAGAAAAAAAAATTCACAATCTTAAAATGGCTATAACTCCTAAACTAGGCGTCTGCGGGGGTCATATTATGCACCAGAAAAAATAATTCAAAATATTAAAATGGCTATAACTCCTAAACTAGGCGTCTGCGGGGGTCATATTATACACCAGAAAAAAGAAAATTAAAACTTTAAAATCGCTATAACTCCTTAACTATCTGCGGGGGTCATATTATGCACCAGAAAAAAGAAAATTCAAAATCTTAAAATGGCTATAACTCTTAAACTAGGCGTCTGCGGGGGTCATATTATGCACCAGAAAAAAGAAAATTCAAAATCTTAAAATGGCTATAACTCCTAAACTAGGCGTCTGCGGGGGTCATATTATGCACCAGAAAAAAAAATTCAAAATCTTAAAATGGCTATAACTCCTAAACTAGGCGTCTGCGGGGGTCATATTATGCACCAGAAAAAAGAAAATTCAAAATCTTAAAATGGCTATAACTCCTAAACTAGGCGTCTGCGGGGGTCATATTATGCACCAGAAAAAAGATTCAAAATCTTAAAATGGCTATAACTCCTAAACTAGGCGTCTGCGGGGGTCATATTATGCACCAGATAAAAGAAAATTCAAAACTTTAAAATCGATATAACTCCTAAACTAGGCGTCTGCGGGGGTCATATTATGCACCCGAAAAAAAATTCAAAATCTTAAAATGGCTATAACTCCTAAACTAGGCGTCTGCGGGGGTCATATTATGCACCAGAAAAAAGAAAATTCAAAACTTTAAAATCGCTATAACTCCTAAACTAGGCGTCTGCGGGGGTCATATTATGCACCAGAAAAAAAAATTCAAAATATTAAAATGGCTATAACTCTTAAACTAGGCGTCTGCGGGGGTCATATTATGCACCAGAAAAAAGAAAATTCAAAATCTTAAAATGGCTATAACTCCTAAACTAGGTCTGCGGGGGTCATATTATGCACCAGAAAAAAAAATTCACAATCTTAAAATGGCTATAACTCCTAAACTAGGCGTCTGCGGGGGTCATATTATGCACCAGAAAAAAGAAAATTCAAAATCTTAAAATGGCTATAACTCCTAAACTAGGCGTCTGCGGGGGTCATATTATGCACCAGAAAAAAGAAAATTAAAACTTTAAAATCGCTATAACTCCTTAACTATCTGCGGGGGTCATATTATGCACCAGATAAAAGAAAATTCAAAACTTTAAAATCGATATAACTCCTAAACTAGGCGTCTGCGGGGGTCATATTATGCACCAGAAAAAAGAAAATTCAAAACTTTAAAATCGCTATAACTCCTAAACTAGGCGTCTGCGGGGGTCATATTATGCACCAGAAAAAAAAATTCAAAATATTAAAATGGCTATAACTCTTAAACTAGGCGTCTGCGGGGGTCATATTATGCACCAGAAAAAAGAAAATTCAAAATCTTAAAATGGCTATAACTCCTAAACTAGGTCTGCGGGGGTCATATTATGCACCAGAAAAAAAAATTCACAATCTTAAAATGGCTATAACTCCTAAACTAGGCGTCTGCGGGGGTCATATTATGCACCAGAAAAAAGAAAATTCAAAATCTTAAAATGGCTATAACTCCTAAACTAGGCGTCTGCGGGGGTCATATTATGCACCAGAAAAAAGAAAATTAAAACTTTAAAATCGCTATAACTCCTTAACTATCTGCGGGGGTCATATTATGCACCAGATAAAAGAAAATTCAAAACTTTAAAATCGATATAACTCCTAAACTAGGCGTCTGCGGGGGTCATATTATGCACCAGAAAAAAGAAAATTCAAAATCTTAAAATGGCTATAACTCCTAAACTAGGCGTCTGCGGGGGTCATTTTATGCACCAGAAAAAAAAATTCAAAATCTTAAAATGGCTATAACTCCTAAACTAGGCGTCTGCGGGGGTCATATTATGCACCAGAAAAAAGAAAATTCAAAATCTTAAAATGGCTATAACTCCTAAACTAGGCGTCTGCGGGGGTCATATTATGCACCAGAAAAAAAATTCAAAATCTTAAAATGGCTATAACTCCTAAACTAGGCGTCTGCGGGGGTCATATTATGCACCAGATAAAAGAAAATTCAAAACTTTAAAATCGATATAACTCCTAAACTAGGCGTCTGCGGGGGTCATATTATGCACCAGAAAAAGAAAATTCCAAACTTTAAAATCGCTATAACTCCTAAACTAGGTATCTGCGGGGGTCATATTATGCACCAGAAAAAAAAATTCACAATCTTAAAATGGCTATAACTCCTAAACTAGGCGTCTGCGGGGGTTATATTATGCACCAGAAAAAAGAAAATTCAAAACTTTAAAATCGCTATAACTCCTAAACTAGGCGTCTGCGGGGGTCATATTATGCACCAGAAAAAAGGAAATTCAAAATCTTAAAATGGCTATAACTCCTAAACTAGGCGTCTGCGGGGGTCATATTATGCACCAGAAAAAAAAATTCAAAATCTTAAAATGGCTATAACTCCTAAACTAGGCGTCTGCGGGGGTCATATTATGCACCAGATAAAAGAAAATTCAAAACTTTAAAATCGCTATAACTCCTAAACTAGGTGTCTGCGGGGGTCATATTATGCACCAGAAAAAAAAATTCAAAATATTAAAATGGCTATAACTCCTAAACTAGGCGTCTGCGGGGGTCATATTATGCACCAGAAAAAAGAAAATTCAAAACTTTAAAATCGCTATAACTCCTAAACTAGGCGTCTGCGGGGGTCATATTATGCACCAGAAAAAAGAAAATTCAAAACTTTAAAATCGCTATAACTCCTAAACTAGGCGTCTGCGGGGGTCATATTATGCACCAGAAAAAAGAAATTTCAAAATCTTAAAACGGCTATAACTCCTAAACTAGGCGTCTGCGGTGGTCATATTATGCACCAGAAAAAAAAATTCAAAATATTAAAATGGCTATAACACTTAAACTAGGCGTCTGCTTGGGCCATCTTATGCACCAGAAAAAAAAAATCAAAATATTAAAATGGCTATAACTCTTAAACTAGGCGTCTGGGGGGTCATATTATGCACCAGAAAAAAAAATTCAAAATCTTAAAATGGCTATAACTCCTAAACTAGGCGTCTGCGGGGGTCATATTATGCACCAGAAAAAAAATTCAAAATCTTAAAATGGCTTTAACTCCTAAACTAGGAGTCTGGGGGGGTCATATTATGCACCAGAAAAATTAAAATTCAAAACTTTAAAATCGCTATAACTCCTAAACTAGGCGTCTGCGGGGGTCATATTATGCACCAGAAAAAAGAAAATTCAAAATCTTAAAATGGCTATAACTCCTAAACTAGGGGTCTGCGGGGGTCATATTATGCACCAGAAAAAAAATTCAAAATCTTAAAATGGCTATAACTCCTAAACTAGGCGTCTGCGGAGGTCATATTATGCACCAGAGAAAAGAAAATTCAAAACTTTAAAATCGCTATAACTCCTAAACTAGGCGTCTGCGGGGGTCATTTTATGCACCAGAAAAAAGAAAATTCCAAACTTTAAAATCGCTATAATTCCTAAACTAGGTGTCTGCGGGGGTCATATTATGCACCAGAAAAAAAAATTCAAAATCTTTAAATGGCTATAACTCCTAAACTAGGCGTCTGCGGGGGTCATATTATGCACCAGAAAAAAGAAAATTCAAAATTTTAAAATGGCTATAACTCCTAAATTAGGCGTCTGCGGGGGTCATATTATGCACCAGAAAAAAGAAAATTCCAAACTTTAAAATCGCTATAACTCCTAAACTAGGCGTCTGCGGGGGTCATATTATGCACCAGAAAAAAGAAAATTCAAAACTTTAAAATCGCTATAACTCCTAAACTAGGCGTCTGCGGGGGTCATATTATGCACCAGAAAAAAGAAAATTCAAAATCTTAAAATGGCTATAACTCCTAAACTAGGGGTCTGCGGGGGTCATATTATGCACCAGAAAAGAAAATTTAAAATTTTAAAATGGCTATAACTCCTAAACTAGGCGTCTGCGGGGGTCATATTATGCACCAGAAAAAAGAAAATTCAAAATCTTAAAATGGCTATAACTCCTAAACTAGGCGTCTGCGGGGGTCATATTATGCACCAGAAAAAAGAAAATTCAAAATCTTAAAATGGCTATAACTCCTAAACTAGGCGTCTGCGGGGGTCATATTACGCACCAGAAAAAAAAATTCAAAATCTTAAAATGGCTTTAACTCCTAAACTAGGCGTCTGCGGGGGTCATATTATGCACCAGATAAAAGAAAATTCAAAACTTTAAAATCGATATAACTCCTAAACTAGGCGTCTGCGGGGGTCATATTATGCACCAGAAAAAAGAAAATTCAAAATTGTAAAATGGCTATAACTCCTAAACTAGGCGTCTGCGGGGGTCATATTATGCACCAGAAAAAAGAAAATTCAAAACTTTAAAATCGCTATAACTCCTAAACTAGGCGTCTGCGGGGGTCGTATTATGCACCAGAAAAAAGAAAATTCCAAACTTTAAAATCGCTATAACTCCTAAACTAGGTGTCTGCGGGGGTCATATTATGCACCAGAAAAAAAAATTTAAAATATTATAATGGCTATAACTCCTAAACTAGGCGTCTACGGGGGTCATATTATGCACCAGAAAAAAGAAAATTCCAAACTTTAAAATCGCTATAACTCCTAAACTAGGCGTCTGCGGGGGTCATATTATGCACCAGAAAAAAGAAAATTCTAAATCTTAAAATGGCTATAACTCCTAAACTAGGCGTCTGCGGGGGTCATATTGTGCACCAGAAAAAAGAAAATTCACAATCTTAAAATAGCTATAACTCCTAAACTAGGCGTCTGCGGGGGTCATATTATGCACCAGAAAAGAAAATTCAAAATCTTAAAATGGCTATAACTCCTAAACTAGGCGTCTCCGGGGGTCATATTATGCACCAGAAAAAAGAAAATTCCAAACTTTAAAATCGCGATAACTCCTAAACTAGGCGTCTGCGGGGGTCATACTCGTATTATGCACCAGAAAAAAGAAAATTCTAAATCTTAAAATGGCTATAACTCCTAAACTAGGCGTCTGCGGGGGTCATATTATGCACCAGAAAAAAGAAAATTCAAAATCTTAAAATAGCTATAACTCCTAAACTAGGCGTCTGCGGGGGTCTTATTATGCACCAGAAAAAAGAAAATTCAAAATCTTAAAATGGCTATAACTCCTAAACTAGGCGTCTGCGGGGGTCATATTATGCACCAGAAAAAAGAAAATTCAAAATCTTAAAATGGCTATAACTCCTAAACTAGGCGTCTGCGGGGGTCATATTATGCACCAGAAAAAATAATTCAAAATATTAAAATGGCTATAACTCCTAAACTAGGCGTCTGCGGGGGTCATATTATGCACCAGAAAAAAGAAAATTCAAAACTTTAAAATCGCTATAACTCCTAAACTAGGCGTCTGCGGGGGTCATATTATGCACCAGAAAAAAAAATTCAAAATATTAAAATGGCTATAACTCTTAAACTAGGCGTCTGCGTGGGTCATATTATGCACCAGAAAAAAGAAAATTCAAAATCTTAAAATGGCTATAACTCCTAAACTAGGTCTGCGGGGGTCATATTATGCACCAGAAAAAAAAATTCACAATCTTAAAATGGCTATAACTCCTAAACTAGGCGTCTGCGGGGGTCATATTATGCACCAGAAAAAATAATTCAAAATATTAAAATGGCTATAACTCCTAAACTAGGCGTCTGCGGGGGTCATATTATACACCAGAAAAAAGAAAATTAAAACTTTAAAATCGCTATAACTCCTTAACTATCTGCGGGGGTCATATTATGCACCAGAAAAAAGAAAATTCAAAATCTTAAAATGGCTATAACTCTTAAACTAGGCGTCTGCGGGGGTCATATTATGCACCAGAAAAAAGAAAATTCAAAATCTTAAAATGGCTATAACTCCTAAACTAGGCGTCTGCGGGGGTCATATTATGCACCAGAAAAAAAAATTCAAAATCTTAAAATGGCTATAACTCCTAAACTAGGCGTCTGCGGGGGTCATATTATGCACCAGAAAAAAGAAAATTCAAAATCTTAAAATGGCTATAACTCCTAAACTAGGCGTCTGCGGGGGTCATATTATGCACCAGAAAAAAGATTCAAAATCTTAAAATGGCTATAACTCCTAAACTAGGCGTCTGCGGGGGTCATATTATGCACCAGATAAAAGAAAATTCAAAACTTTAAAATCGATATAACTCCTAAACTAGGCGTCTGCGGGGGTCATATTATGCACCCGAAAAAAAATTCAAAATCTTAAAATGGCTATAACTCCTAAACTAGGCGTCTGCGGGGGTCATATTATGCACCAGAAAAAAGAAAATTCAAAACTTTAAAATCGCTATAACTCCTAAACTAGGCGTCTGCGGGGGTCATATTATGCACCAGAAAAAAAAATTCAAAATATTAAAATGGCTATAACTCTTAAACTAGGCGTCTGCGGGGGTCATATTATGCACCAGAAAAAAGAAAATTCAAAATCTTAAAATGGCTATAACTCCTAAACTAGGTCTGCGGGGGTCATATTATGCACCAGAAAAAAAAATTCACAATCTTAAAATGGCTATAACTCCTAAACTAGGCGTCTGCGGGGGTCATATTATGCACCAGAAAAAAGAAAATTCAAAATCTTAAAATGGCTATAACTCCTAAACTAGGCGTCTGCGGGGGTCATATTATGCACCAGAAAAAAGATTCAAAATCTTAAAATGGCTATAACTCCTAAACTAGGCGTCTGCGGGGGTCATATTATGCACCAGATAAAAGAAAATTCAAAACTTTAAAATCGATATAACTCCTAAACTAGGCGTCTGCGGGGGTCATATTATGCACCCGAAAAAAAATTCAAAATCTTAAAATGGCTATAACTCCTAAACTAGGCGTCTGCGGGGGTCATATTATGCACCAGAAAAAAGAAAATTCAAAACTTTAAAATCGCTATAACTCCTAAACTAGGCGTCTGCGGGGGTCATATTATGCACCAGAAAAAAAAATTCAAAATATTAAAATGGCTATAACTCTTAAACTAGGCGTCTGCGGGGGTCATATTATGCACCAGAAAAAAGAAAATTCAAAATCTTAAAATGGCTATAACTCCTAAACTAGGTCTGCGGGGGTCATATTATGCACCAGAAAAAAAAATTCACAATCTTAAAATGGCTATAACTCCTAAACTAGGCGTCTGCGGGGGTCATATTATGCACCAGAAAAAAGAAAATTCAAAATCTTAAAATGGCTATAACTCCTAAACTAGGCGTCTGCGGGGGTCATATTATGCACCAGAAAAAAGAAAATTCAAAACTTTAAAATCGCTATAACTCCTAAACTAGGCGTCTGCGGGGGTCATATTATGCACCAGAAAAAAAAATTCAAAATATTAAAATGGCTATAACTCTTAAACTAGGCGTCTGCGGGGGTCATATTATGCACCAGAAAAAAGAAAATTCAAAATCTTAAAATGGCTATAACTCCTAAACTAGGTCTGCGGGGGTCATATTATGCACCAGAAAAAAAAATTCACAATCTTAAAATGGCTATAACTCCTAAACTAGGCGTCTGCGGGGGTCATATTATGCACCAGAAAAAAGAAAATTCAAAATCTTAAAATGGCTATAACTCCTAAACTAGGCGTCTGCGGGGGTCATATTATGCACCAGAAAAAAGAAAATTAAAACTTTAAAATCGCTATAACTCCTTAACTATCTGCGGGGGTCATATTATGCACCAGATAAAAGAAAATTCAAAACTTTAAAATCGATATAACTCCTAAACTAGGCGTCTGCGGGGGTCATATTATGCACCAGAAAAAAGAAAATTCAAAATCTTAAAATGGCTATAACTCCTAAACTAGGCGTCTGCGGGGGTCATTTTATGCACCAGAAAAAAAAATTCAAAATCTTAAAATGGCTATAACTCCTAAACTAGGCGTCTGCGGGGGTCATATTATGCACCAGAAAAAAGAAAATTCAAAATCTTAAAATGGCTATAACTCCTAAACTAGGCGTCTGCGGGGGTCATATTATGCACCAGAAAAAAAATTCAAAATCTTAAAATGGCTATAACTCCTAAACTAGGCGTCTGCGGGGGTCATATTATGCACCAGATAAAAGAAAATTCAAAACTTTAAAATCGATATAACTCCTAAACTAGGCGTCTGCGGGGGTCATATTATGCACCAGAAAAAGAAAATTCCAAACTTTAAAATCGCTATAACTCCTAAACTAGGTATCTGCGGGGGTCATATTATGCACCAGAAAAAAAAATTCACAATCTTAAAATGGCTATAACTCCTAAACTAGGCGTCTGCGGGGGTTATATTATGCACCAGAAAAAAGAAAATTCAAAACTTTAAAATCGCTATAACTCCTAAACTAGGCGTCTGCGGGGGTCATATTATGCACCAGAAAAAAGGAAATTCAAAATCTTAAAATGGCTATAACTCCTAAACTAGGCGTCTGCGGGGGTCATATTATGCACCAGAAAAAAAAATTCAAAATCTTAAAATGGCTATAACTCCTAAACTAGGCGTCTGCGGGGGTCATATTATGCACCAGATAAAAGAAAATTCAAAACTTTAAAATCGCTATAACTCCTAAACTAGGCGTCTGCGGGGGTCATATTATGCACCAGAAAAAAAAAATTCCAAACTTTAAAATCGCTATAACTCCTAAACTAGGTGTCTGCGGGGGTCATATTATGCACCAGAAAAAAAAATTCAAAATATTAAAATGGCTATAACTCCTAAACTAGGCGTCTGCGGGGGTCATATTATGCACCAGAAAAAAGAAAATTCAAAACTTTAAAATCGCTATAACTCCTAAACTAGGCGTCTGCGGGGGTCATATTATGCACCAGAAAAAAGAAAATTCAAAACTTTAAAATCGCTATAACTCCTAAACTAGGCGTCTGCGGGGGTCATATTATGCACCAGAAAAAAGAAATTTCAAAATCTTAAAACGGCTATAACTCCTAAACTAGGCGTCTGCGGTGGTCATATTATGCACCAGAAAAAAAAATTCAAAATATTAAAATGGCTATAACACTTAAACTAGGCGTCTGCTTGGGCCATCTTATGCACCAGAAAAAAAAAATCAAAATATTAAAATGGCTATAACTCTTAAACTAGGCGTCTGGGGGGTCATATTATGCACCAGAAAAAAAAATTCAAAATCTTAAAATGGCTATAACTCCTAAACTAGGCGTCTGCGGGGGTCATATTATGCACCAGAAAAAAAATTCAAAATCTTAAAATGGCTTTAACTCCTAAACTAGGAGTCTGGGGGGGTCATATTATGCACCAGAAAAATTAAAATTCAAAACTTTAAAATCGCTATAACTCCTAAACTAGGCGTCTGCGGGGGTCATATTATGCACCAGAAAAAAGAAAATTCAAAATCTTAAAATGGCTATAACTCCTAAACTAGGGGTCTGCGGGGGTCATATTATGCACCAGAAAAAAAATTCAAAATCTTAAAATGGCTATAACTCCTAAACTAGGCGTCTGCGGAGGTCATATTATGCACCAGAGAAAAGAAAATTCAAAACTTTAAAATCGCTATAACTCCTAAACTAGGCGTCTGCGGGGGTCATTTTATGCACCAGAAAAAAGAAAATTCCAAACTTTAAAATCGCTATAATTCCTAAACTAGGTGTCTGCGGGGGTCATATTATGCACCAGAAAAAAAAATTCAAAATCTTTAAATGGCTATAACTCCTAAACTAGGCGTCTGCGGGGGTCATATTATGCACCAGAAAAAAGAAAATTCAAAATTTTAAAATGGCTATAACTCCTAAATTAGGCGTCTGCGGGGGTCATATTATGCACCAGAAAAAAGAAAATTCCAAACTTTAAAATCGCTATAACTCCTAAACTAGGCGTCTGCGGGGGTCATATTATGCACCAGAAAAAAGAAAATTCAAAACTTTAAAATCGCTATAACTCCTAAACTAGGCGTCTGCGGGGGTCATATTATGCACCAGAAAAAAGAAAATTCAAAATCTTAAAATGGCTATAACTCCTAAACTAGGGGTCTGCGGGGGTCATATTATGCACCAGAAAAGAAAATTTAAAATTTTAAAATGGCTATAACTCCTAAACTAGGCGTCTGCGGGGGTCATATTATGCACCAGAAAAAGGAAAATTCAAAATCTTAAAATGGCTATAACTCCTAAACTAGGCGTCTGCGGGGGTCATATTATGCACCAGAAAAAAGAAAATTCAAAATCTTAAAATGGCTATAACTCCTAAACTAGGCGTCTGCGGGGGTCATATTACGCACCAGAAAAAAAAATTCAAAATCTTAAAATGGCTTTAACTCCTAAACTAGGCGTCTGCGGGGGTCATATTATGCACCAGATAAAAGAAAATTCAAAACTTTAAAATCGATATAACTCCTAAACTAGGCGTCTGCGGGGGTCATATTATGCACCAGAAAAAAGAAAATTCAAAATTGTAAAATGGCTATAACTCCTAAACTAGGCGTCTGCGGGGGTCATATTATGCACCAGAAAAAAGAAAATTCAAAACTTTAAAATCGCTATAACTCCTAAACTAGGCGTCTGCGGGGGTCGTATTATGCACCAGAAAAAAGAAAATTCCAAACTTTAAAATCGCTATAACTCCTAAACTAGGTGTCTGCGGGGGTCATATTATGCACCAGAAAAAAAAATTTAAAATATTATAATGGCTATAACTCCTAAACTAGGCGTCTACGGGGGTCATATTATGCACCAGAAAAAAGAAAATTCCAAACTTTAAAATCGCTATAACTCCTAAACTAGGCGTCTGCGGGGGTCATATTATGCACCAGAAAAAAGAAAATTCTAAATCTTAAAATGGCTATAACTCCTAAACTAGGCGTCTGCGGGGGTCATATTGTGCACCAGAAAAAAGAAAATTCACAATCTTAAAATAGCTATAACTCCTAAACTAGGCGTCTGCGGGGGTCATATTATGCACCAGAAAAGAAAATTCAAAATCTTAAAATGGCTATAACTCCTAAACTAGGCGTCTCCGGGGGTCATATTATGCACCAGAAAAAAGAAAATTCAAAACTTTAAAATCGCTATAACTCCTAAACTAGGCGTTTGCGGGGGTCGTATTATGCACCAGAAAAAAGAAAATTCCAAACTTTAAAATCGCTATAACTCCTAAACTAGGTGTCTGCGGGGGTCATATTATGCACCAGAAAAAAAAATTTAAAATATTAAAATGGCTATAACTCCTAAACTAGGCGTCTGCGGGGGTCATATTATGCACCAGAAAAAAGAAAATTAAAAACTTTAAAATCGCTATAACTCCTAAACTAGGCGTCTGCGGGGGTCATATTATGCACCAGAAAAAAGAAAATTCCAAACTTTAAAATCGCTATAACTCCTAAACTAGGCGTCTGCGGGGGTCATATTATGCACCAGAAAAAAGAAAATTCCAAACTTTAAAATCGCTATAACTCCTAAACTAGGCGTCTGCGGGGGTCATATTATGCACCAGAAAAAAGAAAATTCAAAATCTTAAAATGGCTATAACTCCTAAACTAGGCGTCTGCGGGGGTCATATTATGCACCAGAAAAAAAATTCAAAATCTTAAAATGGCTATAACTCCTAAACTAGGCGTCTGGGGGGGTCATATTATGCACCAGAAAAATTAAAATTCAAAACTTTAAAATCGCTATAACTCCTAAACTAGGCGTCTGCGGGGGTCATATTATGCACCAGAAAAAAGAAAATTCAAAACTTTAAAATCGCTATAACTCCTAAACTAGCCGTCTGCGGGGGTCATATTATGCACCAGAAAAAAGAAAATTCAAAATCTTAAAATGGCTATAACTCCTAAACTAGGCGTCTGCGGGGGTCATATTATGCACCAGAAAAAAAATTCAAAATCTTAAAATGGCTTTAACTCCTAAACTAGGAGTCTGGGGGGGTCATATTATGCACCAGAAAAATTAAAATTCAAAACTTTAAAATCGCTATAACTCCTAAACTAGGCGTCTGCGGGGGTCATATTATGCACCAGAAAAAAGAAAATTCAAAATCTTAAAATGGCTATAACTCCTAAACTAGGGGTCTGCGGGGGTCATATTATGCACCAGAAAAAAAAATTCAAAATCTTAAAATGGCTATAACTCCTAAACTAGGCGTCTGCGGAGGTCATATTATGCACCAGAGAAAAGAAAATTCAAAACTTTAAAATCGCTATAACTCCTAAACTAGGCGTCTGCGGGGGTCATTTTATGCACCAGAAAAAAGAAAATTCCAAACTTTAAAATCGCTATAATTCCTAAACTAGGTGTCTGCGGGGGTCATATTATGCACCAGAAAAAAAAATTCAAAATATTAAAATGGCTATAACTCCTAAACTAGGCGTCAGCGGGGATCATATTATGCACCAGAAAAAAGAAAATTAAAAACTTTAAAATCGCTATAACTCCTAAACTAGGCGTCTGCGGGGGTCATATTACGCACCAGAAAAAAAAATTCAAAATCTTAAAATGGCTATAACTCCTAAACTAGGCTTCTGCGGGGGTCATATTATGCACCAGATAAAAGAAAATTCAAAACTTTAAAATCGATATAACTCCTAAACTAGGCGTCTGCGGGGGTCATATTATGCACCAGAAAAAAGAAAATTCAAAATTTTAAAATGGCTATAACTCCTAAACTAGGCGTCTGCGGGGGTCATATTATGCACCAGAAAAAAGAAAATTCAAAACTTTAAAATCGCTATAACTCCTAAACTAGGCGTCTGCGGGGGTCGTATTATGCACCAGAAAAAAGAAAATTCCAAACTTTAAAATCGCTATAACTCCTAAACTAGGCGTTTGCGGGGGTCATATTATGCACAAGAAAAAAGAAAATTCAAAACTTTAAAATCGCTATAACTCCTAAACTAGGCGTCTGCGGGGGTCGTATTATGCACCAGAAAAAAGAAAATTCCAAACTTTAAAATCGCTATAACTCCTAAACTAGGCGTTTGCGGGGGTCATATTATGCACAAGAAAAAAGAAAATTAAAAACTTTAAAATCGCTATAACTCCTAAACTAGGCGTCTGCGGGGGTCATATTATGCACCAGAAAAAAAAATTTTAAATATTATAATGGCTATAACTCCTAAACTAGGCGTCTGCGGGGGTCATATTATGCACAAGAAAAAAGAAAATTCCAAACTTTAAAATCGCTATAACTCCTAAACTAGGCGTCTGCGGGGGTCATATTATGCACCAGAAAAAAGAAAATTCTAAATCTTAAAATGGCTATAACTCCTAATCTAGGCGTTTGCGGGGGTCATATTATGCACCAGAAAAAAGAAAATTCAAAATCTTAAAATGGCTATAACTCCTAAACTAGGCGTCTGCGGGGGTCATATTATGCACCAGAAAAAAAAATTCAAAATCTTAAAATGGCTATAACTCCTAAACTAGGCGTCTCCGGGGGTCATATTATGCACCAGAAAAAAGAAAATTCAAAACTTTAAATTCGCTATAACTCCTAAACTAGGCGTTTGCGGGGGTCGTATTATGCACCAGAAAAAAGAAAATTCCAAACTTTAAAATCGCTATAACTCCTAAACTAGGTGTCTGCGGGGGTCATATTAAGCACCAGAAAAAAAAATTTAAAATATTAAAATGGCTATAACTCCTAAACTAGGCGTCTGCGGGGGTCATATTATGCACCAGAAAAAAGAAAATTCCAAACTTTAAAATCGCGATAACTCCTAAACTAGGCGTCTGCGGGATTCATATTATGCCCCAGAAAAAAGAAAATTCTAAATCTTAAAATGGCTATAACTCCTAAACTAGGCGTCTGCGGGGGTCATATTATGCACCAGAAAAAAGAAAATTCAAAATCTTAAAATAGCTATAACTCCTAAACTAGGCGTCTGCGGGGGTCATATTATGCACCAGAAAAAAGAAAATTCAAAATCTTAAAATGGCTATAACTCCTAAACTAGGCGTCTGCGGGGGTCATATTATGCACCAGAAAAAAGAAAATTCCAAACTTTAAAATCGCGATAACTCCTAAACTAGGCGTCTGCGGGGGTCATACTCGTATTATGCACCAGAAAAAAGAAAATTCTAAATCTTAAAATGGCTATAACTCCTAAACTAGGCGTCTGCGGGGGTCATATTATGCACCAGAAAAAAGAAAATTCAAAATCTTAAAATAGCTATAACTCCTAAACTAGGCGTCTGCGGGGGTCATATTATGCACCAGAAAAAAAATTCTAAATATTAAAATGGCTATAACTCCTAAACTAGGCGTCTGCGGGGGTCATATTATGCACCAGAAAAAAGAAAATTCAAAACTTTAAAATCGCTATAACTCCTAAACTAGGCGTCTGCGGGGGTCATATTATGCACCAGAAAAAAGAAAATTCAAAATCTTAAAATGGCTATAACTCCTAAACTAGGCGTCTGCGGGGGTCATATTATGCACCAGATAAAAGAAAATTCAAAACTTTAAAATCGATATAACTCCTAAACTAGGCGTCTGCGGGGGTCATATTATGCACCAGAAAAAAGAAAATTCAAAATCTTAAAATGGCTATAACTCCTAAACTAGGCGTCTGCGGGGGTCATATTACGCACCAGAAAAAAAAATTCAAAATCTTAAAATGGCTATAACTCCTAAACTAGGCTTCTGCGGGGGTCATATTATGCACCAGATAAAAGAAAATTCAAAACTTTAAAATCGATATAACTCCTAAACTAGGCGTCTGCGGGGGTCATATTATGCATCAGAAAAAAGAAAATTCAAAATCTTAAAATGGCTATAACTCCTAAACTAGACGTCTGCGCTGGTCATATTATGCACCAGAAAAAAGAAAATTCAAAATCTTAAAATGGCTATAACTCCTAAACTAGGCGTCTGCGGGGGTCATATTACGCACCAGAAAAAAAAATTCAAAATCTTAAAATGGCTATAACTCCTAAACTAGGCTTCTGCGGGGGTCATATTATGCACCAGATAAAAGAAAATTCAAAACTTTAAAATCGATATAACTCCTAAACTAGGCGTCTGCGGGGGTCATATTATGCACCAGAAAAAAGAAAATTCAAAATTTTAAAATGGCTATAACTCCTAAACTAGGCGTCTGCGGGGGTCATATTATGCACCAGAAAAAAGAAAATTCAAAACTTTAAAATCGCTATAACTCCTAAACTAGGCGTCTGCGGGGGTCGTATTATGCACCAGAAAAAAGAAAATTCCAAACTTTAAAATCGCTATAACTCCTAAACTAGGTGTCTGCGGGGGTCGTATTATGCACCAGAAAAAAAAATTTAAAATATTATAATGGTTATAACTCCTAAACTAGGCGTCTGCGGGGGTCATATTATGCACAAGAAAAAAGAAAATTCCAAACTTTAAAATCGCCATAACTCCTAAACTAGGCGTCTGCGGGGGTCATATTATGCACCAGAAAAAAGAAAATTCTAAATCTTAAAATGGCTATAACTCCTAATCTAGGCGTTTGCGGGGGTCATATTATGCACCAGAAAAAAGAAAATTCAAAATCTTAAAATGGCTATAACTCCTAAACTAGGCGTCTGCGGGGGTCATATTATACACCAGAAAAAAAAATTCAAAATCTTAAAATGGTTATAACTCCTAAACTAGGCGTCTCCGGGGGTCATATTATGCACCAGAAAAAAGAAAATTCAAAACTTTAAAATCGCTATAACTCCTAAACTAGGCGTTTGCGGGGGTCGTATTATGCACCAGAAAAAAGAAAATTCCAAACTTTAAAATCGCTATAACTCCTAAACTAGGTGTCTGCGGGGGTCATATTAAGCACCAGAAAAAAAAATTTTAAATATTAAAATGGCTATAACTCCTAAACTAGGCGTCTGCGGGGGTCATATTATGCACCAGAAAAAAGAAAATTCCAAACTTTAAAATCGCGATAACTCCTAAACTAGGCGTCTGCGGGATTCATATTATGCACCAGAAAAAAGAAAATTCTAAATCTTAAAATGGCTATAACTCCTAAACTAGGCGTCTGCGGGGGTCATATTATGCACCAGAAAAAAGAAAATTCAAAATCTTAAAATAGCTATAACTCCTAAACTAGGCGTCTGCGGGGGTCATATTATGCACCAGAAAAAAGAAAATTCAAAATCTTAAAATGGCTATAACTCCTAAACTAGGCGTCTGCGGGGGTCATATTATGCACCAGATAAAAGAAAATTCAAAACTTTAAAATCGATATAACTCCTAAACTAGGCGTCTGCGGGGGTCATATTATGCACCAGAAAAAAGAAAATTCCAAACTTTAAAATCGCGATAACTCCTAAACTAGGCGTCTGCGGGGGTCATACTCGTATTATGCACCAGAAAAAAGAAAATTCTAAATCTTAAAATGGCTATAACTCCTAAACTAGGCGTCTGCGGGGGTCATATTATGCACCAGAAAAAAGAAAATTCAAAATCTTAAAATAGCTATAACTCCTAAACTAGGCGTCTGCGGGGGTCATATTATGCACCAGAAAAAAAAATTCAAAATATTAAAATGGCTATAACTCCTAAACTAGGCGTCTGCGGGGGTCATATTATGCACCAGAAAAAAGAAAATTCAAAACTTTAAAATCGCTATAACTCCTAAACTAGGCGTCTGCGGGGGTCATATTATGCACCAGAAAAAAGAAAATTCAAAATTTTAAAATTGCTATAACTCCTAAACTAGGCGTCTGCGGGGGTCATATTATGCACCAGATAAAAGAAAATTCAAAACTTTAAAATCGATATAACTCCTAAACTAGGCGTCTGCGGAGGTCATATTATGCACCAGAAAAAAGAAAATTCAAAATCTTAAAATGGCTATAACTCCTAAACTAGGCGTCTGCGGGGGTCATATTATGCACCAGAAAAAAGAAAATTCCAAACTTTAAAATCGCTATAACACCTAAACTAGGTGTCTGCGGGGGTCATATTATGCACCAGAAAAAAAAATTTAAAATATTAAAATGGCTATAACTCCTAAACTAGGCGTCTGCGGGGGTCATATTATGCACCAGAAAAACGAAAATTCCAAACTTTAAAATCGCTATAACTCCTAAACTAGGCGTCTGCGGGGGTCTTATTATGCACCAGAAAAAAGAAAATTCAAAATCTTAAAATGGCTATAACTCCTAAACTAGGCGTCTGCGGGGGTCATATTATGCACCAGAAAAAAGAAAATTCAAAATCTTAAAATGGCTATAACTCCTAAACTAGGCGTCTGCGGGGGTCATATTATGCACCAGAAAAAAGAAAATTCAAAACTTTAAAATCGCTATAACTCCTAAACTAGGCGTCTGCGGGGGTCATATTATGCACCAGAAAAAAAAATTCAAAATATTAAAATGGCTATAACTCTTAAACTAGGCGTCTGCGTGGGTCATATTATGCACCAGAAAAAAGAAAATTCAAAATCTTAAAATGGCTATAACTCTTAAACTAGGCGTCTGCGGGGGTCATATTATGCACCAGAAAAAAAAATTCTAAATATTAAAATGGCTATAACTCTTAAACTAGGCGTCTGCGGGGGTCATATTATGCACCAGAAAAAAGAAAATTCAAAATCTTAAAATGGCTATAACTCTTAAACTAGGCGTCTGCGGGGGTCATATTATGCACCAGAAAAAAGAAAATTCAAAATCTTAAAATGGCTATAACTCCTAAACTAGGCGTCTGCGGGGGTCATATTATGCACCAGAAAAAAAAATTCTAAATATTAAAATGGCTATAACTCTTAAACTAGGCGTCTGCGGGGGTCATATTATGCACCAGAAAAAAAAATTCAAAATCTTAAAATGGCTATAACTCCTAAACTAGGCGTCTGCGGGGGTCATATTATGCACCAGAAAAAAGAAAATTCAAAATCTTAAAATGGCTATAACTCCTAAACTAGGCGTCTGCGGGGGTCATATTATGCACCAGAAAAAAGATTCAAAATCTTAAAATGGCTATAACTCCTAAACTAGGCGTCTGCGGGGGTCATATTATGCACCAGATAAAAGAAAATTCAAAACTTTAAAATCGATATAACTCCTAAACTAGGCGTCTGCGGGGGTCATATTATGCACCCGAAAAAAAATTCAAAATTTTAAAATGGCTATAACTCCTAAACTAGGCGTCTGCGGGGGTCATATTATGCACCAGAAAAAAGAAAATTCAAAACTTTAAAATCGCTATAACTCCTAAACTAGGCGTCTGCGGGGGTCATATTATGCACCAGAAAAAAAAATTCAAAATATTAAAATGGCTATATTATGCATATTATGCACCAGAAAAAAGAAAATTCAAAACTTTAAAATCGCTATAACTCCTAAACTAGGTGTCTGCGGGGGTCATATTATGCACCAGAAAAAAAAATTCAAAATATTAAAATGGCTATAACTCTTAAACTAGGTCTGCGGGGGTCATATTATGCACCAGAAAAAAAAATTCACAATCTTAAAATGGCTATAACTCCTAAACTAGGCGTCTGCGGGGGTCATATTATGCACCAGAAAAAAGAAAATTCAAAATCTTAAAATGGCTATAACTCCTAAACTAGGCGTCTGCGGGGGTCATATTATGCACCAGAAAAAAGAAAATTAAAACTTTAAAATCGCTATAACTCCTTAACTATCTGCGGGGGTCATATTATGCACCAGATAAAAGAAAATTCAAAACTTTAAAATCGATATAACTCCTAAACTAGGCGTCTGCGGGGGTCATATTATGCACCAGAAAAAAGAAAATTCAAAATCTTAAAATGGCTATAACTCCTAAACTAGGCGTCTGCGGGGGTCATATTATGCACCAGAAAAAAAAATTCAAAATCTTAAAATGGCTATAACTCCTAAACTAGGCGTCTGCGGGGGTCATATTATGCACCAGAAAAAAGAAAATTCAAAATCTTAAAATGGCTATAACTCCTAAACTAGGCGTCTGCGGGGGTCATATTATGCACCAGAAAAAAAAAATTCAAAACTTTAAAATCGCTATAACTCCTAAACTAGGCGTCTGCGGGGGTCTTATTATGCACCAGAAAAAAGAAAATTCAAAATCTTAAAATGGCTATAACTCCTAAACTAGGCGTCTGCGGGGGTCATATTATGAAACAGAAAAAAGAAAATTCAAAATCTTAAAATGGCTATAACTCCTAAACTAGGCGTCTGCGGGGGTCATATTATGCACCAGAAAAAAGAAAATTCAAAATTTTAAAATGGCTATAACTCCTAAACTAGGCGTCTGCGGGGGTCATATTATGCACCAGAAAAAAAAAATTCAAAACTTTAAAATCGCTATAACTCCTAAACTAGGCGTCTGCGGGGGTCATATTATGCACCAGAAAAAAGAAAATTCAAAATCTTAAAATGGCTATAACTCCTAAACTAGGTCTGCGGGGGTCATATTAAGCACCAGAAAAAAAAATTCACAATCTTAAAATGGCTATAACTCCTAAACTAGGCGTCTGCGGGGGTTATATTATGCACCAGAAAAAAGAAAATTCAAAACTTTAAAATCGCTATAACTCCTAAACTAGGCGTCTGCGGGGGTCATATTATGCACCAGAAAAAAAAATTCAAAATCTTAAAATGGCTATAACTCCTAAACTAGGCGTCTGCGGGGGTCATATTATGCACCAGAAAAAAGAAAATTCAAAATCTTAAAATGGCTATAACTCCTAAACTAGGCGTCTGCGGGGGTCATATTATGCACCAGAAAAAAAATTCAAAATCTTAAAATGGCTATAACTCCTAAACTAGGCGTCTGCGGGGGTCATATTATGCACCAGATAAAAGAAAATTCAAAACTTTAAAATCGATATAACTCCTAAACTAGGCGTCTGCGGGGGTCATATTATGCACCAGAAAAAGAAAATTCCAAACTTTAAAATCGCTATAACTCCTAAACTAGGTATCTGCGGGGGTCATATTATGCACCAGAAAAAAAAATTTAAAATATTAAAATGGCTATAACTCCTAAACTAGGCGTCTGCGGGGGTCATATTATGCACCAGAAAAAAGAAAATTCCAAACTTTAAAATCGCTATAACTCCTAAACTAGGCGTCTGCGGGGGTCTTATTATGCACCAGAAAAAAGAAAATTCAAAATCTTAAAATGGCTATAACTCCTAAACTAGGCGTCTGCGGGGGTCATATTATGAAACAGAAAAAAGAAAATTCAAAATCTTAAAATGGCTATAACTCCTAAACTAGGCGTCTGCGGGGGTCATATTATGCACCAGAAAAAAGAAAATTCAAAATTTTAAAATGGCTATAACTCCTAAACTAGGCGTCTGCGGGGGTCATATTATGCACCAGAAAAAAAAAATTCAAAACTTTAAAATCGCTATAACTCCTAAACTAGGCGTCTGCGGGGGTCATATTATGCACCAGAAAAAAGAAAATTCAAAATCTTAAAATGGCTATAACTCCTAAACTAGGTCTGCGGGGGTCATATTAAGCACCAGAAAAAAAAATTCACAATCTTAAAATGGCTATAACTCCTAAACTAGGCGTCTGCGGGGGTTATATTATGCACCAGAAAAAAGAAAATTCAAAACTTTAAAATCGCTATAACTCCTAAACTAGGCGTCTGCGGGGGTCATATTATGCACCAGAAAAAAAAATTCAAAATCTTAAAATGGCTATAACTCCTAAACTAGGCGTCTGCGGGGGTCATATTATGCACCAGAAAAAAGAAAATTCAAAATCTTAAAATGGCTATAACTCCTAAACTAGGCGTCTGCGGGGGTCATATTATGCACCAGAAAAAAAATTCAAAATCTTAAAATGGCTATAACTCCTAAACTAGGCGTCTGCGGAGGTCATATTATGCACCAGATAAAAGAAAATTCAAAACTTTAAAATCGATATAACTCCTAAACTAGGCGTCTGCGGGGGTCATATTATGCACCAGAAAAAGAAAATTCCAAACTTTAAAATCGCTATAACTCCTAAACTAGGTATCTGCGGGGGTCATATTATGCACCAGAAAAAAAAATTTAAAATATTAAAATGGCTATAACTCCTAAACTAGGCGTCTGCGGGGGTCATATTATGCACCAGAAAAAAGAAAATTCCAAACTTTAAAATCGCTATAACTCCTAAACTAGGCGTCTGCGGGGGTCTTATTATGCACCAGAAAAAAGAAAATTCAAAATCTTAAAATGGCTATAACTCCTAAACTAGGCGTCTGCGGGGGTCATATTATGAAACAGAAAAAAGAAAATTCAAAATCTTAAAATGGCTATAACTCCTAAACTAGGCGTCTGCGGGGGTCATATTATGCACCAGAAAAAAGAAAATTCAAAATTTTAAAATGGCTATAACTCCTAAACTAGGCGTCTGCGGGGGTCATATTATGCACCAGAAAAAAAAAATTCAAAACTTTAAAATCGCTATAACTCCTAAACTAGGCGTCTGCGGGGGTCATATTATGCACCAGAAAAAAGAAAATTCAAAATCTTAAAATGGCTATAACTCCTAAACTAGGTCTGCGGGGGTCATATTAAGCACCAGAAAAAAAAATTCACAATCTTAAAATGGCTATAACTCCTAAACTAGGCGTCTGCGGGGGTTATATTATGCACCAGAAAAAAGAAAATTCAAAACTTTAAAATCGCTATAACTCCTAAACTAGGCGTCTGCGGGGGTCATATTTTGCACCAGAAAAAAGGAAATTCAAAATCTTAAAATGGCTATAACTCCTAAACTAGGCGTCTGCGGGGGTCATATTATGCACCAGAAAAAAAAATTCAAAATCTTAAAATGGCTATAACTCCTAAACTAGGCGTCTGCGGGGGTCATATTATGCACCAGATAAAAGAAAATTCAAAACTTTAAAATCGCTATAACTCCTAAACTAGGCGTCTGCGGGGGTCATATTATGCACCAGAAAAAAAAAATTCCAAACTTTAAAATCGCTATAACTCCTAAACTAGGTGTCTGCGGGGGTCATATTATGCACCAGAAAAAAAAATTCAAAATATTAAAATGGCTATAACTCCTAAACTAGGCGTCTGCGGGGGTCATATTATGCACCAGAAAAAAGAAAATTCAAAACTTTAAAATCGCTATAACTCCTAAACTAGGCGTCTGCGGGGGTCATATTATGCACCAGAAAAAAGAAAATTCAAAACTTTAAAATCGCTATAACTCCTAAACTAGGCGTCTGCGGGGGTCATATTATGCACCAGAAAAAAGAAATTTCAAAATCTTAAAACGGCTATAACTCCTAAACTAGGCGTCTGCGGTGGTCATATTATGCACCAGAAAAAAAAATTCAAAATATTAAAATGGCTATAACACTTAAACTAGGCGTCTGCTTGGGCCATCTTATGCACCAGAAAAAAAAAATCAAAATATTAAAATGGCTATAACTCTTAAACTAGGCGTCTGGGGGGTCATATTATGCACCAGAAAAAAAAATTCAAAATATTAAAATGGCTATAACTCCTAAACTAGGCGTCTGCGGGGGTCATATTATGCACCAGAAAAAAGAAAATTCAAAATCTTCAAATTTCTATAACTCCTAAACTAGGCGTCTGCGGGGGTCATATTATTCACCAGATAAAAGAAAATTCAAAACTTTAAAATCGCTATAACTCCTACACTAGGCGTCTGCGGGGGTCATACTATGCACCAGAAAAAAGAAAATTCAAAATCTTAAAATGGCTATAACTCCTAAACTAGGCGTCTGCGAGGGTCATATTATGCACCAGAAAAAATAATTCAAAATATTAAAATGGCTATAACTCCTAAACTAGGCGTCTGCGGGGGTCATATTATGCACCAGAAAAAAGAAAACTCAAAACTTTAAAATCGCTATAACTCCTAAACTAGACGTCTGCGGGGGTCATATTATGAACCAGAAAAAAAAATTCAAAATATTAAAATGGCTATAACTCTTAAACTAGGCGTCTGCGGGGGTCATATTATGCACCAGAAAAAAGAAAATTCAAAATCTTAAAATGGCTATAACTCCTAAACTAGGTCTGCGGGGGTCATATTATGCACCAGAAAAAAAAATTCACAATCTTAAAATGGCTATAACTCCTAAACTAGGCATCTGCGGGGGTCATATTATGCACCAGAAAAAAGAAAATTCAAAATCTTAAAATGGCTATAACTCCTAAACTAGGCGTCTGCGGGGGTCATATTATGCACCAGAAAAAATAATTCAAAATATTAAAATGGCTATAACTCCTAAACTAGGCGTCTGCGGGGGTCATATTATGCACCAGAAAAAAGAAAATTCAAAATCTTAAAATGGCTATAACTCCTAAACTAGGCGTCTGCGGGGGTCATATTATGCACCAGAAAAAAAAATTCAAAATATTAAAATGGCTATAACTCATAAACTAGGCGTCTGCGGGGGTCATATTATGCACCAGAAAAAAAAATTCAAAATCTTAAAATGGCTATAACTCCTAAACTAGGCGTCTGCGGGGGTCATATTATGCACCAGAAAAAAGAAAATTCAAAATCTTAAAATGGCTATAACTCCTAAACTAGGCGTCTGCGGGGGTCATTTTATGCACCAGAAAATAAATTCAAAATTTTAAAATGGCTAGAACTCCTAAACTAGGCGTCTGCGGGGGTCATATTATGCACCAGATAAAAGAAATTCAAAACTTTAAAATCGATATAACTCCTAAACTAGGCGTCTGCGGGGGTCATAATATGCACCCGAAAAAAAATTCAAAATCTTAAAATGGCTATAACTCCTAAACTAGGCGTCTGCGGGGGTCATATTATGCACCAGAAAAAAGAAAATTCAAAACTTTAAAATCGCTATAACTCCTAAACTATGCGTCTGCGGGGGTCATATTATGCACCAGAAAAAGAAAATTCCAAACTTTAAAATCGATATAACTCCTAAACTAGGCGTCTGCGGGGGTCATATTATGCACCCGAAAAAAAATTCAAAATCTTAAAATGGCTATAACTCCTAAACTAGGCGTCTGCGGGGGTCATATTATGCACCAGAAAAAAGAAAATTCAAAACTTTAAAATCGCTATAACTCCTAAACTAGGCGTCTGCGGGGGTCATATTATGCACCAGAAAAAGAAAATTCCAAACTTTAAAATCGCTATAACTCCTAAACTAGGTATCTGCGGGGGTCATATTATGCACCAGAAAAAAAAATTTTAAATATTAAAATGGCTATAACTCCTAAACTAGGCGTCTGCGGGGGTCATATTATGCACCAGAAAAAAGAAAATTCCAAACTTTAAAATCGCTATAACTCCTAAACTAGGCGTCTGCGGGGGTCTTATTATGCACCAGAAAAAAGAAAATTCAAAATCTTAAAATGGCTATAACTCCTAAACTAGGCGTCTGCGGGGGTCATATTATGCACCAGAAAAAAGAAAATTCAAAATATTAAAATGGCTATAACTCCTAAACTAGGCGTCTGCGGGGGTCATATTATGAACCAGAAAAAAGAAAATTCAAAATTTTAAAATGGCTATAACTCCTAAACTAGGCGTCTGCGGGGGTCATATTATGCACCAGATAAAAGAAAATTCAAAACTTTAAAATCGCTATAACTCCTAAACTAGGCGTGTGCGGGGGTCATATTATGCACCAGAAAAAAGAAATTTCAAAATCTTAAAACGGCTATAACTCCTAAACTAGGCGTCTGCGGGGGTCATATTATGCACCAGAAAAAAGAAAATTCAAAATTTTAAAATGGCTATAACTCCTAAACTAGGCGTCTGCGGGGGTCATATTATGAACCAGAAAAAAGAAAATTCAAAATTTTAAAATGGCTATAACTCCTAAACTAGGCGTCTGCGGGGGTCATATTATGCACCAGAAAAAAGAAAATTCAAAACTTTAAAATCGCTATAACTCCTAAACTAGGCGTCTGCGGGGGTCATATTATGCACCAGAAAAAAGAAAATTCAAAACTTTAAAATCGCTATAACTCCTAAACTAGGCGTCTGCGGGGGTCATATTATGCACCAGAAAAAAGAAATTTCAAAATCTTAAAACGGCTATAACTCCTAAACTAGGCGTCTGCGGTGGTCATATTATGCACCAGAAAAAAAAATTCAAAATATTAAAATGGCTATAACTCTTAAACTAGGCGTCTGCTTGGGCCATATTATGCACCAGAAAAAAAAATTCAAAATATTAAAATGGCTATAACTCTTAAACTAGGCGTCTGCGGGTGTCATATTATGCACCAGAAAAAAAAATTCAAAATCTTAAAATGGCTATAACTCCTAAACTAGGCGTCTGCGGGGGTCATATTATGCACCAGATAAACGAAAATTCAAAACTTTAAAATCGCTATAACTCCTAAACTAGGCGTCTGCGGGGGTCATATTATGCACCAGAAAAAAGAAAATTCAAAATCTTCAAATGGCTATAACTCCTAAACTAGGCGTCTGCGGGGGTCATATTATGCACCAGATAAAAGAAAATTCAAAACTTTAAAATCGCTATAACTCCTAAACTAGGCGTCTGCGGGGGTCATACTATGCACCAGAAAAAAGAAAATTCAAAATCTTAAAATGGCTATAACTCCTTAACTAGGCGTCTGCGAGGGTCATATTATGCACCAGAAAAAATAATTCAAAATATTAAAATGGCTATAACTCCTAAACTAGGCGTCTGCGGGGGTCATATTATGCACCAGAAAAAAGAAAACTCAAAACTTTAAAATCGCTATAACTCCTAAACTAGGCGTCTGCGGGGGTCATATTATGAACCAGAAAAAAAAATTCAAAATATTAAAATGGCTATAACTCTTAAACTAGGCGTCTGCGGGGGTCATATTATGCACCAGAAAAAAGAAAATTCAAAATCTTAAAATGGCTATAACTCCTAAACTAGGTCTGCGGGGGTCATATTATGCACCAGAAAAAAAAATTCACAATCTTAAAATGGCTATAACTCCTAAACTAGGCGTCTGCGGGGGTCATATTATGCACCAGAAAAAAGAAAATTCAAAATCTTAAAATGGCTATAACTCCTAAACTAGGCGTCTGCGGGGGTCATATTATGCACCAGAAAAAATAATTCAAAATATTAAAATGGCTATAACTCCTAAACTAGGCGTCTGCGGGGGTCATATTATGCACCAGAAAAAAGAAAATTCAAAATCTTAAAATGGCTATAACTCCTAAACTAGGCGTCTGCGGGGGTCATATTATGCACCAGAAAAAAAAATTCAAAATATTAAAATGGCTATAACTCATAAACTAGGCGTCTGCGGGGGTCATATTATGCACCAGAAAAAAAAATTCAAAATCTTAAAATGGCTATAACTCCTAAACTAGGCGTCTGCGGGGGTCATATTATGCACCAGAAAAAAGAAAATTCAAAATCTTAAAATGGCTATAACTCCTAAACTAGGCGTCTGCGGGGGTCATATTATGCACCAGAAAAAAAATTCAAAATCTTAAAATGGCTATAACTCCTAAACTAGGCGTCTGCGGGGGTCATATTATGCACCAGAAAAAAGAAAATTCAAAATCTTAAAATGGCTATAACTCCTAAACTAGGCGTCTGCGGGGGTCATATTATGCACCAGAAAAAAAATTCAAAATCTTAAAATGGCTATAACTCCTAAACTAGGCGTCTGCGGGGGTCATATTATGCACCCGAAAAAAAATTCAAAATCTTAAAATGGCTATAACTCCTAAACTAGGCGTCTGCGGGGGTCATATTATGCACCAGAAAAAAGAAAATTCAAAACTTTAAAATCGCTATAACTCCTAAACTAGGCGTCTGCGGGGGTCATATTATGCACCAGAAAAAGAAAATTCCAAACTTTAAAATCGCTATAACTCCTAAACTAGGTATCTGCGGGGGTCATATTATGCACCAGAAAAAAAAATTTAAAATATTAAAATGGCTATAACTCCTAAACTAGGCGTCTGCGGGGGTCATATTATGCACCAGAAAAAAGAAAATTCCAAACTTTAAAATCGCTATAACTCCTAAACTAGGCGTCTGCGGGGGTCTTATTATGCACCAGAAAAAACAAAATTCAAAATCTTAAAATGGCTATAACTCCTAAACTAGGCGTCTGCGGGGGTCATATTATGCACCAGAAAAAAGAAAATTCAAAATATTAAAATGGCTATAACTCCTAAACTAGGCGTCTGCGGGGGTCATATTATGCACCAGAAAAAAGAAAATTCAAAATTTTAAAATGGCTATAACTCCTAAACTAGGCGTCTGCGGGGGTCATATTATGCACCAGAAAAAAGAAAATTCAAAACTTTAAAATGGCTATAACTCCTAAACTAGGCGTCTGCGGGGGTCATATTATGCACCAGAAAAAAGAAAATTCAAAATCTTAAAATGGCTATAACTCCTAAACTAGGTCTGCGGGGGTCATATTAAGCACCAGAAAACAAAATTCACAATCTTAAAATGGCTATAACTCCTAAACTAGGCGTCTGCGGGGGTTATATTATGCACCAGAAAAAAGAACATTCAAAACTTTAAAATTGCTATAACTCCTAAACTAGGCGTCTGCGGGGGTCATATTATGCACCAGAAAAAAGAAAATTCAAAATCTTAAAATGGCTATAACTCCTAAACTAGGCGTCTGCGGGGGTCATATTATGCAAAAGAAAAAAAAATTCAAAATCTTAAAATGGCTATAACTCCTAAACTAGGCGTCTGCGGGGGTCATATTATGCACCAGATAAAAGAAAATTCAAAACTTTAAAATCGCTATAACTCCTAAACTAGGCGTCTGCGGGGGTCATATTATGCACCAGAAAAAAAAAATTCCAAACTTTAAAATCGCTATAACTCCTAAACTAGGTGTCTGCGGGGGTCATATTATGCACCAGAAAAAAAAATTCAAAATATTAAAATGGCTATAACTCCTAAACTAGGCGTCTGCGGGGGTCATATTATGCACCAGAAAAAAGAAAATTCAAAACTTTAAAATCGCTATAACTCCTAAACTAGGCGTCTGCGGGGGTCATATTATGCACCAGAAAAAAGAAATTTCAAAATCTTAAAACGGCTATAACTCCTAAACTAGGCGTCTGCGGTGGTCATATTATGCACCAGAAAAAAAATTCAAAATATTAAAATGGCTATAACTCTTAAACTAGGCGTCTGCTTGGGCCATATTATGCACCAGAAAAAAAAATTCAAAATATTAAAATGGCTATAACTCTTAAACTAGGCGTCTGCGGGGGTCATATTATGCACCAGAAAAAAGAAAATTCAAAATCTTAAAATGGCTATAACTCCTAAACTAGGCGTCTGCGGGGGTCATATTATGCACCAGAAAAAAGAAAATTCCAAACTTTAAAATCGCTATAACTCCTAAACTAGGCGTCTGCGGGGGTCTTATTATGCACCAGAAAAAAGAAAATTCAAAATCTTAAAATGGCTATAACTCCTAAACTAGGCGTCTGCGGGGGTCATATTATGCACCAGAAAAAAGAAAATTCAAAATATTAAAATGGCTATAACTCCTAAACTAGGCGTCTGCGGGGGTCATATTATGCACCAGAAAAAAGAAAATTCAAAATTTTAAAATGGCTATAACTCCTAAACTAGGCGTCTGCGGGGGTCATATTATGCACCAGAAAAAAGAAAATTCAAAACTTTAAAATGGCTATAACTCCTAAGCTAGGCGTCTGCGGGGGTCATATTATGCACCAGAAAAAAGAAAATTCAAAATCTTAAAATGGCTATAACTCCTAAACTAGGTCTGCGGGGGTCATATTAAGCACCAGAAAACAAAATTCACAATCTTAAAATGGCTATAACTCCTAAACTAGGCGTCTGCGGGGGTTATATTATGCACCAGAAAAAAGAACATTCAAAACTTTAAAATTGCTATAACTCCTAAACTAGGCGTCTGCGGGGGTCATATTATGCACCAGAAAAAAGAAAATTCAAAATCTTAAAATGGCTATAACTCCTAAACTAGGCGTCTGCGGGGGTCATATTATGCAAAAGAAAAAAAAATTCAAAATCTTAAAATGGCTATAACTCCTAAACTAGGCGTCTGCGGGGGTCATATTATGCACCAGAAAAAAAAAATTCCAAACTTTAAAATCGCTATAACTCCTAAACTAGGTGTCTGCGGGGGTCATATTATGCACCAGAAAAAAAAATTCAAAATATTAAAATGGCTATAACTCCTAAACTAGGCGTCTGCGGGGGTCATATTATGCACCAGAAAAAAGAAAATTCAAAACTTTAAAATCGCTATAACTCCTAAACTAGGCGTCTGCGGGGGTCATATTATGCACCAGAAAAAAGAAATTTCAAAATCTTAAAACGGCTATAACTCCTAAACTAGGCGTCTGCGGTGGTCATATTATGCACCAGAAAAAAAATTCAAAATATTAAAATGGCTATAACTCTTAAACTAGGCGTCTGCTTGGGCCATATTATGCACCAGCAAAAAAAATTCAAAATATTAAAATGGCTATAACTCTTAAACTAGGCGTCTGCGGGGGTCATATTATGCACCAGAAAAAAGAAAATTCAAAATCTTAAAATGGCTATAACTCCTAAACTAGGCGTCTGCGGGGGTCATATTATGCACCAGAAAAAATAATTCAAAATATTAAAATGGCTATAACTCCTAAACTAGGCGTCTGCGGGGGTCATATTATGCACCAGAAAAAAGAAAATTCAAAATCTTAAAATGGCTATAACTCCTAAACTAGGCGTCTGCGGGGGTCATATTATGCACCAGAAAAAATAATTCAAAATATTAAAATGGCTATAACTCCTAAACTAGGCGTCTGCGGGGGTCATATTATGCACCAGAAAAAAGAAAATTCAAAATCTTAAAATGGCTATAACTCCTAAACTAGGCGTCTGCGGGGGTCATATTATGCACCAGAAAAAAAAATTCAAAATATTAAAATGGCTATAACTCATAAACTAGGCGTCTGCGGGGGTCATATTATGCACCAGAAAAAAAAATTCAAAATCTTAAAATGGCTATAACTCCTAAACTAGGCGTCTGCGGGGGTCATATTATGCACCAGAAAAAAGAAAATTCAAAATCTTAAAATGGCTATAACTCCTAAACTAGGCGTCTGCGGGGGTCATATTATGCACCAGAAAAAAAATTCAAAATCTTAAAATGGCTATAACTCCTAAACTAGGCGTCTGCGGGGGTCATATTATGCACCAGAAAAAAGAAAATTCAAAATCTTAAAATGGCTATAACTCCTAAACTAGGCGTCTGCGGGGGTCATATTATGCACCAGAAAAAAAATTCAAAATCTTAAAATGGCTATAACTCCTAAACTAGGCGTCTGCGGGGGTCATATTATGCACCCGAAAAAAAATTCAAAATCTTAAAATGGCTATAACTCCTAAACTAGGCGTCTGCGGGGGTCATATTATGCACCAGAAAAAAGAAAATTCAAAACTTTAAAATCGCTATAACTCCTAAACTAATCGTCTGCGGGGGTCATATTATGCACCAGAAAAAGAAAATTCCAAACTTTAAAATCGCTATAACTCCTAAACTAGGTATCTGCGGGGGTCATATTATGCACCAGAAAAAAAAATTTAAAATATTAAAATGGCTATAACTCCTAAACTAGGCGTCTGCGGGGGTCATATTATGCACCAGAAAAAAGAAAATTCCAAACTTTAAAATCGCTATAACTCCTAAACTAGGCGTCTGCGGGGGTCTTATTATGCACCAGAAAAAAGAAAATTCAAAATCTTAAAATGGCTATAACTCCTAAACTAGGCGTCTGCGGGGGTCATATTATGCACCAGAAAAAAGAAAATTCAAAATCTTAAAATGGCTATAACTCCTAAACTAGGCGTCTGCGGGGGTCATATTATGCACCAGAAAAAAGAAAATTCAAAATCTTAAAATGGCTATAACTCCTAAACTAGGCGTCTGCGGGGGTCATATTATGCAAAAGAAAAAAAAATTCAAAATCTTAAAATGGCTATAACTCCTAAACTAGGCGTCTGCGGGGGTCATATTATGCACCAGATAAAAGAAAATTCAAAACTTTAAAATCGCTATAACTCCTAAACTAGGCGTCTGCGGGGGTCATATTATGCACCAGAAAAAAAAAATTCCAAACTTTAAAATCGCTATAACTCCTAAACTAGGTGTCTGCGGGGGTCATATTATGCACCAGAAAAAAAAATTCAAAATATTAAAATGGCTATAACTCCTAAACTAGGCGTCTGCGGGGGTCATATTATGCACCAGAAAAAAGAAAATTCAAAACTTTAAAATCGCTATAACTCCTAAACTAGGCGTCTGCGGGGGTCATATTATGCACCAGAAAAAAGAAAATTCAAAACTTTAAAATCGCTATAACTCCTAAACTAGGTGTCTGCGGGGGTCATATTATGCACCAGAAAAAAGAAATTTCAAAATCTTAAAACGGCTATAACTCCTAAACTAGGCGTCTGCGGTGGTCATATTATGCACCAGAAAAAAAATTCAAAATATTAAAATGGCTATAACTCTTAAACTAGGCGTCTGCTTGGGCCATATTATGCACCAGAAAAAAAAATTCAAAATATTAAAATGGCTATAACTCTTAAACTAGGCGTCTGCGGGGGTCATATTATGCACCAGAAAAAAAAATTCAAAATATTAAAATGGCTATAACTCCTAAACTAGGCGTCTGCGGGGGTCATATTATGCACCAGAAAAAAGAAAATTCCAAACTTTAAAATCGCTATAACTCCTAAACTAGGCGTCTGCGGGGGTCTTATTATGCACCAGAAAAAAGAAAATTCAAAATCTTAAAATGGCTATAACTCCTAAACTAGGCGTCTGCGGGGGTCATATTATGCACCAGAAAAAAGAAAATTCAAAATCTTAAAATGGCTATAACTCCTAAACTAGGCGTCTGCGGGGGTCATATTATGCACCAGAAAAAAGAAAATTCAAAATCTTAAAATGGCTATAACTCCTAAACTAGGCGTCTGCGGGGGTCATATTATGCAAAAGAAAAAAAAATTCAAAATCTTAAAATGGCTATAACTCCTAAACTAGGCGTCTGCGGGGGTCATATTATGCACCAGATAAAAGAAAATTCAAAACTTTAAAATCGCTATAACTCCTAAACTAGGCGTCTGCGGGGGTCATATTATGCACCAGAAAAAAAAAATTCCAAACTTTAAAATCGCTATAACTCCTAAACTAGGTGTCTGCGGGGGTCATATTATGCACCAGAAAAAAAAATTCAAAATATTAAAATGGCTATAACTCCTAAACTAGGCGTCTGCGGGGGTCATATTATGCACCAGAAAAAAGAAAATTCAAAACTTTAAAATCGCTATAACTCCTAAACTAGGCGTCTGCGGGGGTCATATTATGCACCAGAAAAAAAAATTCAAAACTTTAAAATCGCTATAACTCCTAAACTAGGCGTCTGCGGGGGTCATATTATGCACCAGAAAAAAGAAATTTCAAAATCTTAAAACGGCTATAACTCCTAAACTAGGCGTCTGCGGTGGTCATATTATGCACCAGAAAAAAAATTCAAAATATTAAAATGGCTATAACTCTTAAACTAGGCGTCTGCTTGGGCCATATTATGCACCAGAAAAAAAAATTCAAAATATTAAAATGGCTATAACTCTTAAACTAGGCGTCTGCGGGGGTCATATTATGCACCAGAAAAAAAAATTCAAAATCTTAAAATGGCTATAACTCCTAAACTAGGCGTCTGCGGGGGTCATATTATGCACCAGATAAACGAAAATTCAAAACTTTAAAATCGCTATAACTCCTAAACTAGGCGTCTGCGGGGGTCATATTATGCACCAGAAAAAAGAAAATTCAAAATCTTAAAATGGCTATAACTCCTAAACTAGGCGTCTGCGGGGGTCATATTATGCACCAGATAAAAGAAAATTCAAAACTTTAAAATCGCTATAACTCCTAAACTAGGCGTCTGCGGGGGTCATACTATGCACCAGAAAAAAGAAAATTCAAAATCTTAAAATGGCTATAACTCCTAAACTAGGCGTCTGCGGGGGTCATATTATGCACCAGAAAAAAGAAAATTCAAAATCTTAAAATGGCTATAACTCCTAAACTAGGCGTCTGCGGGGGTCATATTATGCACCAGAAAAAAAAAAATTCAAAATCTTAAAATGGCTATAACTCCTAAACTAGGCGTCTGCGGGGGTCATATTATGCACCAGAAAAAAAAAAATTCAAAATCTTAAAATGGCTATAACTCCTAAACTAGGCGTCTGCGGGGGTCATATTATGCACCAGAAAAAAGAAAATTCAAAACTTTAAAATCGCTATAACTCCTAAACTAGGCGTCTGCGGGGGTCATATTATGCACCAGAAAAAAAAATTCAAAATCTTAAAATGGCTATAACTCCTAAACTAGGCGTCTGCGGGGGTCATATTATGCACCAGATAAACGAAAATTCAAAACTTTAAAATCGCTATAACTCCTAAACTAGGCGTCTGCGGGGGTCATATTATGCACCAGAAAAAAGAAAATTCAAAATCTTAAAATGGCTATAACTCCTAAACTAGGCGTCTGCGGGGGTCATATTATGCACCAGAAAAAAGAAAATTCAAAACTTTAAAATCGCTATAACTCCTAAACTAGGCGTCTGCGGGGGTCATATTATGCACCAGAAAAAAAAAATTCCAAACTTTAAAATCGCTATAACTCCTAAACTAGGCGTCTGCGGGGGTCATATTATGCACCAGAAAAAAGAAAATTCAAAATCTTAAAACGGCTATAACTCCTAAACTAGGCGTCTGCGGTGGTCATATTATGCACCAGAAAAAAAATTCAAAATATTAAAATGGCTATAACTCTTAAACTAGGCGTCTGCGGGGGTCATATTATGCACCAGAAAAAAAAATTCAAAATCTTAAAATGGCTATAACTCCTAAACTAGGCGTCTGCGGTGGTCATATTATGCACCAGATAAACGAAAATTCAAAACTTTAAAATCGCTATAACTCCTAAACTAGGCGTCTGCGGGGGTCATATTATGCACCAGAAAAAAGAAAATTCAAAATCTTAAAATGGCTATAACTCCTAAACTAGGCGTCTGCGGGGGTCATATTATGCACCAGATAAAAGAAAATTCAAAACTTTAAAATCGCTATAACTCCTAAACTAGGCGTCTGCGGGGGTCATACTATGCACCAGAAAAAAGAAAATTCAAAATCTTAAAATGGCTATAACTCCTAAACTAGGCGTCTGCGGGGGTCATATTATGCACCAGAAAAAAGAAAATTCAAAATCTTAAAATGGCTATAACTCCTAAACTAGGCGTCAGCGGGGGTCATATTATGCACCAGAAAAAAAAAATTCAAAATCTTAAAACGGCTATAACTCCTAAACTAGGCGTCTGCGGGGGTCATATTATGCACCAGAAAAAAAAATTCAAAATCTTAAAATGGCTATAACTCCTAAACTAGGCGTCAGCGGGGGTCATATTATGCACCAGATAAACGAAAATTCAAAACTTTAAAATCGCTATAACTCCTAAACAAGGCGTCTGCGGGGGTCATATTATGCACCAGAAAAAAGAAAATTCAAAATCTTAAAATTTCTATAACTCCTAAACTAGGCGTCTGCGGGGGTCATATTATGCACCAGAAAAAAAAATTCAAAATCTTAAAATGGCTATAACTCCTAAACTAGGCGTCAGCGGGGGTCATATTATGCACCAGATAAACGAAAATTCAAAACTTTAAAATCGCTATAACTCCTAAACTAGGCGTCTGCGGGGGTCATATTATGCACCAGAAAAAAGAAAATTCAAAATCTTAAAATGGCTATAACTCCTAAACTAGGCGTCTGCGGGGGTCATATTATGCACCAGAAAAAAGAAAATTCAAAATCTTAAAATTTCTATAACTCCTAAACTAGGCGTCTGCGGGGGTCACCAGAAAAAAGAAAATTCAAAATCTTAAAACGGCTATAACTCCTAAACTAGGCGTCTGCGGTGGTCATATTATGCACCAGAAAAAAAATTCAAAATATTAAAATGGTTATAACTCTTAAACTAGGCATCTGCGGGGGTCATATTATGCACCAGAAAAAAAAATTCAAAATCTTAAAATGGCTATAACTCCTAAACTAGGCGTCTGCGGGGGTCATATTATGCACCAGATAAACGAAAATTCAAAACTTTAAAATCGCTATAACTCCTAAACTAGGCGTCTGCGGGGGTCATATTATGCACCAGAAAAAAGAAAATTCAAAATCTTAAAATGGCTATAACTCCTAAACTAGGCGTCTGCGGGGGTCATATTATGCACCAGATAAAAGAAAATTCAAAACTTTAAAATCGCTATAACTCCTAAACTAGGCGTCTGCGGGGGTCATACTATGCACCAGAAAAAAGAAAATTCAAAATCTTAAAATTTCTATAACTCCTAAACTAGGCGTCTGCGGGGGTCATATTATGCACCAGAAAAAAGAAAATTCAAAATCTTAAAATGGCTATAACTCCTAAACTAGGCGTCTGCGGGGGTCATATTATGCACCAGAAAAAAAAAAATTCAAAATCTTAAAACGGCTATAACTCCTAAACTAGGCGTCTGCGGGGGTCATATTATGCACCAGAAAAAAGAAAATTCAAAATCTTAAAATTTCTATAACTCCTAAACAAGGCGTCTGCGGGGGTCATATTATGCACCAGAAAAAAGAAAATTCAAAATCTTAAAATTTCTATAACTCCTAAACTAGGCGTCTGCGGGGGTCATATTATGCACCAGAAAAAAAAATTCAAAATCTTAAAATGGCTATAACTCCTAAACTAGGTGTCTGCGGGGGTCATATTATGCACCAGAAAAAAAAAAATTCAAAATCTTAAAATGGCTATAACTCCTAAACTAGGCGTCTGCGGGGGTCATATTATGCACCAGAAAAAAGAAATTTCGAAATCTTAAAACGGCTATAACTCCTAAACTAGGCGTCTGCGGTGGTCATATTATGCACCAGAAAAAAAATTCTAAATATTAAAATGGCTATAACTCTTAAACTAGGCGTCTGCTTGGGCCATATTATGCACCAGAAAAAAAAATTCAAAATATTAAAATGGCTATAACTCTTAAACTAGGCGTCTGCGGGGGTCAGATTATGCACCAGAAAAAAAAATTCAAAATCTTAAAATGGCTATAACTCCTAAACTAGGCGTCTGCGGGGGTCATATTATGCACCAGATAAACGAAAATTCAAAACTTTAAAATCGCTATAACTCCTAAACTAGGCGTCTGCGGGGGTCATATTATGCACCAGAAAAAAGAAAATTCAAAATCTTAAAATGGCTATAACTCCTAAACTAGGCGTCTGCGGGTTTCATATTATGCACAAGATAAAAGAAAATTCAAAACTTTAAAATCGCTATAACTCCTAAACTAGGCGTCTGCGGGGGTCATACTATGCACCAGAAAAAAGAAAATTCAAAATCTTAAAATGGCTATAACTCCTAAACTAGGCGTCTGCGAGGGTCATATTATGCACCAGAAAAAAGAAAATTCAAAATCTTAAAATGGCTATAACTCCTAAACTAGGCGTCTGCGGGGGTCATATTATGCACCAGAAAAAAAAAAATTCAAAATCTTAAAATGGCTATAACTCCTAAACTAGGTGTCTGCGGGGGTCATATTATGCACCAGAAAAAAAAAAATTCAAAATCTTAAAATGGCTATAACTCCTAAACTAGGCGTCTGCGGGGGTCATATTATGCACCAGAAAAAAGAAATTTCGAAATCTTAAAACGGCTATAACTCCTAAACTAGGCGTCTGCGGTGGTCATATTATGCACCAGAAAAAAAATTCTAAATATTAAAATGGCTATAACTCTTAAACTAGGCGTCTGCTTGGGCCATATTATGCACCAGAAAAAAAAATTCAAAATATTAAAATGGCTATAACTCTTAAACTAGGCGTCTGCGGGGGTCAGATTATGCACCAGAAAAAAAAATTCAAAATCTTAAAATGGCTATAACTCCTAAACTAGGCGTCTGCGGGGGTCATATTATGCACCAGATAAACGAAAATTCAAAACTTTAAAATCGCTATAACTCCTAAACTAGGCGTCTGCGGGGGTCATATTATGCACCAGAAAAAAGAAAATTCAAAATCTTAAAATGGCTATAACTCCTAAACTAGGCGTCTGCGGGTTTCATATTATGCACAAGATAAAAGAAAATTCAAAACTTTAAAATCGCTATAACTCCTAAACTAGGAGTCTGCGGGGGTCATACTATGCACCAGAAAAAAGAAAATTCAAAATCTTAAAATGGCTATAACTCCTAAACTAGGCGTCTGCGAGGGTCATATTATGCACCAGAAAAAAGAAAATTCAAAATCTTAAAATGGCTATAACTCCTAAACTAGGCGTCTGCGGGGGTCATATTATGCACCAGAAAAAAAAAAATTCAAAATCTTAAAATGGCTATAACTCCTAAACTAGGCGTCTGCGGGGGTCATATTATGCACCAGAAAAAAGAAAATTCAAAATCTTAAAATTTCTATAACTCCTAAACTAGGCGTCTGCGGGGGTCATATTATGCCCCAGAAAAAAAAATTCAAAATCTTAAAATTTCTATAACTCCTAAACTAGGCGTCAGCGGGGGTCATATTATGCACCAGATAAACGAAAATTCAAAACTTTAAAATCGCTATAACTCCTAAACTAGGCGTCTGCGGGGGTCATATTATGCACCAGAAAAAAGAAAATTCAAAACTTTAAAATCGCTATAACTCCTAAACTAGGCGTCTGCGGGGGTCATATTATGCACCAGAAAAAAGAAAATTCAAAATCTTAAAATGGCTATAACTCCTAAACTAGGCGTCTGCGGGGGTCATATTATGCACCAGAAAAAAAAATTCAAAATCTTAAAATGGCTATAACGCCTAAACTAGGCGTCTGCGGGGGTCATATTATGCACCAGAAAAAAGAAAATTCAAAATTTTAAAATGGCTATAACTCCTAAACTAGGTCTGCGGGGGTCATATTAAGCACCAGAAAAAAAAATTCACAATCTTAAAATGGCTATAACTCCTAAACTAGGCGTCTGCGGGGGTTATATTATGCACCAGAAAAAAGAAAATTCAAAATCTTAAAACGGCTATAACTCCTAAACTAGGCGTCTGCGGGGGTCATATTATGCACCAGAAAAAAGAAAATTCAAAATCTTAAAATGGCTATAACTCCTAAACTAGGCGTCTGCGGGGGTCATATTATGCACCAGAAAAAAAAATTCAAAGTCTTAAAATGGCTATAACTCCTAAACTAGGCGTCTGCGGGGGTCATATTATGCACCAGATAAAAGAAAATTCAAAACTTTAAAATCGCTATAACTCCTAAACTAGGCGTCTGCGGGGGTCATATTATGCACCAGAAAAAAAAAATTCCAAACTTTAAAATCGCTATAACTCCTAAACTAGGTGTCTGCGGGGGTCATATTATGCACCAGAAAAAAAAATTCAAAATATTAAAATGGCTATAACTCCTAAACTAGGCGTCTGCGGGGGTCATATTATGCACCAGAAAAAAGAAAATTCAAAACTTTAAAATCGCTATAACTCCTAAACTAGGCGTCTGCGGGGGTCATATTATGCACCAGAAAAAAGAAAATTCAAAATTTTAAAATGGCTATAACTCCTAAACTAGGCGTCTGCGGGGGTCATATTATGCACCAGAAAAAAGAAAATTCAAAACTTTAAAATCGCTATAACTCCTAAACTAGGCGTCTGCGGGGGTCATATTATGCACCAGAAAAAAGAAAATTCAAAATCTTAAAATGGCTATAACTCCTAAACTAGGCGTCTGCTGGGGTCATATTATGCACCAGAAAAAAAAATTCAAAATCTTAAAATGGCTATAACTCCTAAACTAGGCGTCTGCGGGGGTCATATTATGCACCAGAAAAAAGAAAATTCAAAATTTTAAAATGGCTATAACTCCTAAACTAGGTCTGCGGGGGTCATATTAAGCACCAGAAAAAAAAATTCACAATCTTAAAATGGCTATAACTCCTAAACTAGGCGTCTGCGGGGGTTATACTATGCACCAGAAAAAAGAAAATTCAAAATCTTAAAACGGCTATAACTCCTAAACTAGGCGTCTGCGGGGGTCATATTATGCACCAGAAAAAAGAAAATTCAAAATCTTAAAATGGCTATAACTCCTAAACTAGGCGTCTGCGGGGGTCATATTATGCACCAGAAAAAAAAATTCAAAATCTTAAAATGGCTATAACTCCTAAACTAGGCGTCTGCGGGGGTCATATTATGCACCAGATAAAAGAAAATTCAAAACTTTAAAATCGCTATAACTCCTAAACTAGGCGTCTGCGGGGGTCATATTATGCACCAGAAAAAAAAAATTCCAAACTTTAAAATCGCTATAACTCCTAAACTAGGTGTCTGCGGGGGTCATATTATGCACCAGAAAAAAAAATTCAAAATATTAAAATGGCTATAACTCCTAAACTAGGCGTCTGCGGGGGTCATATTATGCACCAGATAAAAGAAAATTCAAAACTTTAAAATCGCTATAACTCCTAAACTAGGCGTCTGCGGGGGTCATATTATGCACCAGAAAAAAGAAATTTCAAAATCTTAAAACGGCAATAACTCCTAAACTAGGCGTCTGCGGGGGTCATATTATGCACCAGAAAAAAGAAAATTCAAAATCTTAAAATGGCTATAACTCCTAAACTAGGCGTCTGCGGGGGTCATATTATGCACCAGATAAAAGAAAATTCAAAATCTTAAAATGGCTATAACTCCTAAACTAGGCGTCTGTGGGGGTCATATTATGCACCAGAAAAAAGAAAATTCAAAATCTTAAAATGGCTATAACTCCTAAACTAGGCGTCTGCGGGGGTCATATTATGCACCAGATAAAAGAAAATTCAAAACTTTAAAATCGCTATAACTCCTAAACTAGGCGTCTGCGGGGGTCATATTATGCACCAGAAAAAAGAAATTTCAAAATCTTAAAACGGCTATAACTCCTAAACTAGGCGTCTGCGGGGGTCATATTATGCACCAGAAAAAAGAAAATTCAAAATCTTAAAATGGCTATAACTCCTAAACTAGGCGTCTGCGGGGGTCGTATTATGCACCAGAAAAAAGAAAATTCAAAATTTTAAAATGGCTATAACTCCTAAACTAGGCGTCTGCGGGGGTCATATTATGCACCAGAAAAAAGAAAATTCAAAATTTTAAAATGGCTATAACTCCTAAACTAGGTCTGCGGGGGTCATATTAAGCAAAAAAAATTCACAATCTTAAAATGGCTATAACTCCTAAACTAGGCGTCTGCGGGGGTTATATTATGCACCAGAAAAAAGAAAATTCAAAACTTTAAGATCGCTATAACTCCTAAACTAGGCGTCTGCGGGGGTCATATTATGCACCAGAAAAAAGAAAATTCAAAATCTTAAAATGGCTATAACTCCTAAACTAGGCGTGTGCGGGGGTCATATTATGCACCAGAAAAAAAAATTCAAAATCTTAAAATGGCTATAACTCCTAAACTAGGCGTCTGCGGGGGTCATATTATGCACCAGATAAAAGAAAATTCAAAACTTTAAAATCGCTATAACTCCTAAACTAGGCGTCTGCGGGGGTCATATTATGCACCAGAAAAAAAAAATTCCAAACTTTAAAATCGCTATAACTCCTAAACTAGGCGTCTGCGGGGGTCATATTATGCACCAGAAAAAAGAAAATTCAAATCTTTAAAATCGCTATAACTCCTAAACTAGGCGTCTGCGGGGGTCATATTATGCACCAGAAAAAAGAAATTTCAAAATATTAAAACGGCAATAACTCCTAAACTAGGCGTCTGCGGGGGTCATATTATGCACCAGAAAAAAGAAAATTCAAAATCTTAAAATGGCTATAACTCCTAAACTAGGCGTCTGCGGGGGTCATATTATGCACCAGAAAAAAAAATTCAAAATATTAAAATGGCTATAACTCTTAAACTAGGCGTCTGCTTGGGTCATATTATGCACCAGAAAAAAGAAAATTCAAAATCTTAAAATGGCTATAACTCCTAAACTAGGCGTCTGTGGGGGTCATATTATGCACCAGAAAAAAGAAAATTCAAAATCTTAAAATGGCTATAACTCCTAAACTAGGCGTCTGCGGGGGTCATATTATGCACCAGAAAAAAAAATTCAAAATCTTAAAATGGCTATAACTCCTAAACTAGGCGTCTGCGGGGGTCATATTATGCACCAGATAAACGAAAATTCAAAACTTTAAAATCGCTATAACTCCTAAACTAGGCGTCTGCGGGGGTCATATTATGCACCAGAAAAAAGAAAATTCAAAATCTTAAAATGGCTATAACTCCTAAACTAGGCGTCTGCGGGGGTCATATTATGCACCAGAAAAAAGAAATTTCAAAATCTTAAAACGGCTATAACTCCTAAACTAAGCGTCTGCGGGGGTCATATTATGCACCAGAAAAAAGAAAATTCAAAATCTTAAAATGGCTATAACTCCTAAACTAGGCGTCTGCGGGGGTCATATTATGCACCAGAAAAAAAAATTCAAAATATTAAAATGGCTATAACTCTTAAACTAGGCGTCTGCTTGGGTCATATTATGCACCAGAAAAAAGAAAATTCAAAATCTTAAAATGGCTATAACTCCTAAACTAGGCGTCTGCGGGGGTCATATTATGCACCAGAAAAAAGAAAATTCAAAATCTTAAAATGGCTATAACTCCTAAACTAGGCGTCTGCGGGGGTCATATTATGCACCAGAAAAAAGAAAATTCAAAATCTTAAAATGGCTATAACTCCTAAACTAGGCGTCTGCGGGGGTCATATTATGCACCAGAAAAAAAAATTCAAAATATTAAAATGGCTATAACTCTTAAACTAGGCGTCTGCGGGGGTCATATTATGCACCAGAAAAAAGAAAATTCAAAATCTTAAAATGGCTATAACTCCTAAACTAGGCGTCTGCGGGGGTCATATTATGCACCAGAAAAAAGAAAATTCAAAATCTTAAAATGGCTATAACTCCTAAACTAGGCGTCTGCGGGGGTCATATTATGCACCAGAAAAAAGAAAATTCAAAATCTTAAAATGGCTATAACTCCTAAACTAGGCGTCTGCGGGGGTCATATTATGCACCAGAAAAAAAAATTCAAAATCTTAAAATGGCTATAACTCCTAAACTAGGCGTCTGCGGGGGTCATATTACGCACCAGATAAAAGAAAATTCAAAACTTTAAAATCGCTATAACTCCTAAACTAGGCGCCTACGGGGGTCATACTATGCACCAGAAAAAAGAAAATTCAAAATCTTAAAATGGCTATAACACCTAAACTAGGCGTCTGCGGGGGTCATATTATGCACCAGAAAAAAGAAAATTCAAAATCTTAAAATGGCTATAACTCCTAAACTAGGCGTCTGCGGGGGTCATATTATGCACCAGAAAAAAGAAAATTCAAAACTTTAAAATCGCTATAACTCCTAAACTAGGCGTCTGCGGGGGTCATATTATGCACCAGAAAAAAGAAATTTCAAAATCTTAAAACGGCTATAACTCCTAAACTATTCGTCTGCGGGGGTCATATTATGCACCAGAAAAAAGAAAATTCAATATTTTAAAATGGCTATAACTCCTAAACTAGGTCTGCGGGGGTCATATTAAGCACCAGAAAAAAAAATTCACAATCTTAAAATGGCTATAACTCCTAAACTAGGCGTCTGCGGGGGTTATATTATGCACCAGAAAAAAGAAAATTCAAAACTTTAAGATCGCTATAACTCCTAAACTAGGCGTCTGCGGGGGTCATATTATGCACCAGAAAAAAGAAAATTCAAAATCTTAAAATGGCTATAACTCCTAAACTAGGCGTGTGCGGGGGTCATATTATGCACCAGAAAAAAAAATTCAAAATCTTAAAATGGCTATAACTCCTAAACTAGGCGTCTGCGGGGGTCATATTATGCACCAGATAAAAGAAAATTCAAAACTTTAAAATCGCTATAACTCCTAAACTAGGCGTCTGCGGGGGTCATATTATGCACCAGAAAAAAAAAATTCCAAACTTTAAAATCGCTATAACTCCTAAACTAGGTGTCTGCGGGGGTCATATTATGCACCAGAAAAAAAAATTCTAAATATTAAAATGGCTATAACTCCTAAACTAGGCGTCTGCGGGGGTCATATTATGCACCAGAAAAAAGAAAATTCAAAACTTTAAAATCGCTATAACTCCTAAACTAGGCGTCTGCGGGGGTCATATTATGCACCAGAAAAAAGAAATTTCAAAATATTAAAACGGCAATAACTCCTAAACTAGGCGTCTGCGGGGGTCATATTATGCACCAGAAAAAAGAAAATTCAAAATCTTAAAATGGCTATAACTCCTAAACTAGGCGTCTGCGGGGGTCATATTATGCACCAGAAAAAAAAATTCAAAATATTAAAATGGCTATAACTCTTAAACTAGGCGTCTGCTTGGGTCATATTATGCACCAGAAAAAAGAAAATTCAAAATCTTAAAATGGCTATAACGCCTAAACTAGGCGTCTGTGGGGGTCATATTATGCACCAGAAAAAAGAAAATTCAAAATCTTAAAATGGCTATAACTCCTAAACTAGGCGTGTGCGGGGGTCATATTATGCACCAGAAAAAGAAAATTCAAAATCTTAAAATGGCTATAACTCCTAAACTAGGCGTCTGCGGGGGTCATATTATGCACCAGAAAAAAGAAATTTCAAAATCTTAAAACGGCTATAACTCCTAAACTAAGCGTCTGCGGGGGTCATATTATGCACCAGAAAAAAGAAAATTCAAAATCTTAAAATGGCTATAACTCCTAAACTAGGCGTCTGCGGGGGTCATATTATGCACCAGAAAAAAAAATTCAAAATATTAAAATGGCTATAACTCTTAAACTAGGCGTCTGCTTGGGTCATATTATGCACCAGAAAAAAGAAAATTCAAAATCTTAAAATGGCTATAACTCCTAAACTAGGCGTCTGCGGGGGTCATATTATGCACCAGAAAAAAAAATTCAAAATCTTAAAATGGCTATAACTCCTAAACTAGGCGTCTGCGGGGGTCATATTATGCACCAGAAAAAAGAAAATTCAAAATCTTAAAATGGCTATAACTCCTAAACTAGGCGTCTGCGGGGGTCATATTATGCACCAGAAAAAAGAAAATTCAAAACTTTAAAATCGCTATAACTCCTAAACTAGGCGTCTGCGGGGGTCATATTATGCACCAGAAAAAAGAAATTTCAAAATCTTAAAACGGCTATAACTCCTAAACTAGGCGTCTGCGGGGGTCATATTATGCACCAGAAAAAAGAAAATTCAAAATCTTAAAATGGCTATAACTCCTAAACTAGGCGTCTGCGGGGGTCACCAGAAAAAAGAAAATTCAAAATCTTAAAATGGCTATAACTCCTAAACTAGGCGTCTGCGGGGGTCATATTATGCACCAGAAAAAAAAATTCAAAATATTAAAATGGCTATAACTCTTAAACTAGGCGTCTGCGGGGGTCATATTATGCACCAGAAAAAAGAAAATTCAAAATCTTAAAATGGCTATAACTCCTAAACTAGGCGTCTGCGGGGGTCATATTATGCACCAGAAAAAAGAAAATTCAAAATCTTAGAATGGCTATAACTCCTAAACTAGGCGTCTGCGGGGGTCATATTATGCACCAGAAAAAAGAAAATTCAAAATCTTAAAATGGCTATAACTCCTAAACTAGGCGTCTGCGGGGGTCATATTATGCACCAGAAAAAAGAAAATTCAAAATCTTAAAATGGCTATAACTCCTAAACTAGGCGTCTGCGGGGGTCACCAGAAAAAAGAAAATTCAAAATTTTAAAATGGCTATAACTCCTAAACTAGGCGTCTGCGGGGGTCATACTATGCACCAGAAAAAAGAAATTTCAAAATCTTAAAATGGCTATAACTCCTAAACTAGGCGTCTGCGGGGGTCATATTATGCACCAGATAAAAGAAAATTCAAAACTTTAAAATCGCTATAACTCCTAAACTAGGCTCCTGCGGGGGTCATACTATGCACCAGAAAAAAGAAAATTCAAAATCTTAAAATGGCTATAACTCCTAAACTAGGCGTCTGCGGGGGTCATATTATGCACCAGAAAAAAGAAAATTCAAAATCTTAAAATGGCTATAACTCCTAAACTAGGCGTCTGCGGGGGTCACCAGAAAAAAGAAAATTCAAAATTTTAAAATGGCTATAACTCCTAAACTAGGCGTCTGCGGGGGTCATATTATGCACCAGAAAAAAAAATTCCAAACTTTAAAATCGCTATAACTCCTAAACTAGGTGTCTGCGGGGGTCATATTATGCACCAGAAAAAAGAAATTTCAAAATCTTAAAACGGCTATAACTCCTAAACTAGGCGTCTGCGGGGGTCATATTATGCACCAGAAAAAAGAAAATTCAAAATCTTAAAATGGCTATAACTCCTAAACTAGGCGTCTGCGGGGGTCACCAGAAAAAAGAACATTCAAAACTTTAAAATCGCTATAACTCCTAAACTAGGCGTCTGCGGGGGTCATATTATGCACCAGAAAAAAGAAATTTCAAAATCTTAAAACGGCTATAACTCCTAAACTAGGCGTCTGCGGGGGTCATATTATGCACCAGAAAAAAGAAAATTCAAAATCTTAAAATGGCTATAACTCCTAAACTAGGCGTCTGCGGGGGTCACCAGAAAAAAGAAAATTCAAAATTTTAAAATGGCTATAACTCCTAAACTAGGCGTCTGCGGGGGTCATATTATGCACCAGAAAAAAAAATTCCAAACTTTAAAATCGCTATAACTCCTAAACTAGGTGTCTGCGGGGGTCATATTATGCACCAGAAAAAAAAATTCACAATCTTAAAATGGCTATAACTCCTAAACTAGGCGTCTGCGGGGGTTATATTATGCACCAGAAAAAAGAAAATTCAAAACTTTAAAATCGCTATAACTCCTAAACTAGGCGTCTGCGGGGGTCATATTATGCACCAGAAAAAAGAAAATTCAAAATCTTAAAATGGCTATAACTCCTAAACTAGGCGTCTGCGGGGGTCATATTATGCACCAGATAAAAGAAAATTCAAAACTTTAAAATCGCTATAACTCCTAAACTAGGCGTCTGCGGGGGTCATATTATGCACCAGAAAAAAGAAATTTCAAAATCTTAAAACGGCTATAACTCCTAAACTAGGCGTCTGCGGGGGTCATATTATGCACCAGAAAAAAAAAAATTCAAAATCTTACAATGGCTATAACTCCTAAACTAGGCGTCTGCGGGGGTCACCAGAAAAAAGAAAATTCAAAATTTTAAAATGGCTATAACTCCTAAACTAGGCGTCTGCGGGGGTCATATTATGCACCAGAAAAAAGAAAATTCAAAATTTTAAAATGGCTATAACTCCTAAACTAGGTCTGCGGGGGTCATATTAAGCACCAGAAAAAAAAATTCACAATCTTAAAATGGCTATAACTCCTAAACTAGGCGTCTGCGGGGGTTATATTATGCACCAGAAAAAAGAAAATTCAAAACTTTAAAATCGCTATAACTCCTAAACTAGGCGTCTGCGGGGGTCATATTATGCACCAGAAAAAAGAAAATTCAAAATCTTAAAATGGCTATAACTCCTAAACTAGGCGTGTGCGGGGGTCATATTATGCACCAGAAAAAAAAATTCAAAATCTTAAAATCGCTATAACTCCTAAACTAGGCGTCTGCGGGGGTCATATTATGCATCAGAAAAAAGAAATTTCAAAATATTAAAACGGCAATAACTCCTAAACTAGGCGTCTGCGGGGGTCATATTATGCACCAGAAAAAAGAAAATTCAAAATCTTAAAATGGCTATAACTCCTAAACTAGGCGTCTGCGGGGGTCATATTATGCACCAGAAAAAAAAATTCAAAATATTAAAATGGCTATAACTCTTAAACTAGGCGTCTGCTTGGGTCATATTATGCACCAGAAAAAAGAAAATTCAAAATCTTAAAATGGCTATAACTCCTAAATTAGGCGTCTGTGGGGGTCATATTATGCACCAGAAAAAAGAAAATTCAAAATCTTAAAATGGCTATAACTCCTAAACTAGGCGTCTGCGGGGGTCATATTATGCACCAGAAAAAAAAATTCAAAATCTTAAAATGGCTATAACTCCTAAACTAGGCGTCTGCGGGGGTCATATTATGCACCAGATAAACGAAAATTCAAAACTTTAAAATCGCTATAACTCCTAAACTAGGCGTCTGCGGGGGTCATATTATGCACCAGAAAAAAGAAAATTCAAAATATTAAAATCACTATAACTCCTAAACTAGGCGTGTGCGGGGGTCATATTATGCACCAGAAAAAAAAATTCAAAATATTAAAATGGCTATAACTCCTAAACTAGGCGTCTGCGGGGTCATATTATGCACCAAAAAAAAGAAAATTCAAAACTTTAAAATCGCTATAACTCCTAAACTAGGCGTCTGCGGGGGTCATATTATGCACCAGAAAAAAAAATTCAAAATATTAAAATGGCTATAACTCTTAAACTAGGCGTCTGCTTGGGTCATATTATGCACCAGAAAAAAGAAAATTCAAAATCTTAAAATGGCTATAACTCCTAAACTAGGCGTCTGCGGGGGTCATATTATGCACCAGAAAAAAAAATTCAAAATCTTAAAATGGCTATAACTCCTAAACTAGGCGTCTGCGGGGGTCATATTATGCACCAGATAAACGAAAATTCAAAACTTTAAAATCGCTATAACTCCTAAACTAGGCGTCTGCGGGGGTCATATTATGCACCAGAAAAAAGAAAATTCAAAATCTTAAAATGGCTATAACTCCTAAACTAGGCGTCTGCGGGGGTCATATTATGCACCAGATAAAAGAAAATTCAAAACTTTAAAATCGCTATAACTCCTAAACTAGGCGCCTGCGGGGGTCATACTATGCACCAGAAAAAAGAAAATTCAAAATCTTAAAATGGCTATAACTCCTAAACTAGGCGTCTGCGGGGGTCATATTATGCACCAGATAAACGAAAATTCAAAACTTTAAAATCGCTATAACTCCTAAACTAGGCGTCTGCGGGGGTCATATTATGCACCAGAAAAAAGAAAATTCAAAATCTTAAAATGGCTATAACTCCTAAACTAGGCGTCTGCGGGGGCCATATTATGCACCAGAAAAAAAAATTCAAAATATTAAAATGGCTATAACTCTTAAACTAGGCGTCTGCGGGGGTCATATTATGCACCAGAAAAAAGAAAATTCAAAATCTTAAAATGGCTATAACTCCTAAACTAGGCGTCTGCGGGGGTCATATTATGCACCAGAAAAAAGAAAATTCAAAATCTTAAAATGGCTATAACTCCTAAACTAGGCGTCTGCGGGGGTCATATTATGCACCAGAAAAAAGAAAATTCAAAATCTTAAAATGGCTATAACTCCTAAACTAGGCGTCTGCGGGGGTCATATTATGACCAGAAAAAAAAATTCAAAACCTTAAAATGGCTATAACTCCTAAACTAGGCGTCTGCGGGGGTCATATTATGCACCAGATAAAAGAAAATTCAAAACTTTAAAATCGCTATAACTCCTAAACTAGGCGCCTGCGGGGGTCATACTATGCACCAGAAAAAAGAAAATTCAAAATCTTAAAATGGCTATAACTCCTAAACTAGGCGTCTGCGGGGGTCATATTATGCACCAGAAAAAAGAAAATTCAAAATCTTAAAATGGCTATAACTCCTAAACTAGGCGTCTGCGGGGGTCATATTATGCACCAGAAAAAAGAAAATTCAAAACTTTAAAATCGCTATAACTCCTAAACTAGGCGTCTGCGGGGGTCATATTATGCACCAGAAAAAAGAAAATTCAAAATCTTAAAACGGCTATAACTCCTAAACTAGGCGTCTGCGGGGGTCATATTATGCACCAGAAAAAAGAAAATTCAAAACTTTAAAATCGCTATAACTCCTAAACTAGGCGTCTGCGGGGGTCATATTATGCACCAGAAAAAAGAAATTTCAAAATCTTAAAACGGCTATAACTCCTAAACTAGGCGTCTGCGGGGGTCATATTATGCACCAGAAAAAAGAAAATTCAAAACTTTAAAATCGCTATAACTCCTAAACTAGGCGTCTGCGGGGGTCATATTATGCACCAGAAAAAAGAAATTTCAAAATCTTAAAACGGCTATAACTCCTAAACTAGGCGTCTGCGGGGGTCATATTATGCACCAGATAAAAGAAAATTCAAAACTTTAAAATCGCTATAACTCCTAAACTAGGCGTCTGCGGGGGTCATATTATGCACCAGAAAAAAGAAATTTCAAAATCTTAAAACGGCTATAACTCCTAAACTAGGCGTCTGCGGGGGTCATATTATGCACCAGAAAAAAAAAAATTCAAAATCTTACAATGGCTATAACTCCTAAACTAGGCGTCTGCGGGGGTCATATTATGCACCAGAAAAAAAAATTCAAAATATTAAAATGGCTATAACTCTTAAACTAGGCGTCTGCTTGGGTCATATTATGCACCAGAAAAAAGAAATTTCAAAATATTAAAACGGCAATAACTCCTAAACTAGGCGTCTGCGGGGGTCATATTATGCACCAGAAAAAAGAAAATTCAAAATCTTAAAATGGCTATAACTCCTAAACTAGGCGTCTGCGGGGGTCATATTATGCACCAGAAAAAAAAATTCAAAATCTTAAAATGGCTATAACTCCTAAACTAGGCGTCTGCGGGGGTCATATTATGCACCAGATAAACGAAAATTCAAAACTTTAAAATCGCTATAACTCCTAAACTAGGCGTCTGCGGGGGTCATATTATGCACCAGAAAAAAGAAAATTCAAAATATTAAAATCACTATAACTCCTAAACTAGGCGTGTGCGGGGGTCATATTATGCACCAGAAAAAAAAATTCAAAATATTAAAATGGCTATAACTCCTAAACTAGGCGTCTGCGGGGGTCATATTATGCACCAAAAAAAAGAAAATTCAAAACTTTAAAATCGCTATAACTCCTAAACTAGGCGTCTGCGGGGGTCATATTATGCACCAGAAAAAAAAATTCAAAATATTAAAATGGCTATAACTCTTAAACTAGGCGTCTGCTTGGGTCATATTATGCACCAGAAAAAAGAAAATTCAAAATCTTAAAATGGCTATAACTCCTAAACTAGGCGTCTGCGGGGGTCATATTATGCACCAGAAAAAAAAATTCAAAATCTTAAAATGGCTATAACTCCTAAACTAGGCGTCTGCGGGGGTCATATTATGCACCAGATAAACGAAAATTCAAAACTTTAAAATCGCTATAACTCCTAAACTAGGCGTCTGCGGGGGTCATATTATGCACCAGAAAAAAGAAAATTCAAAATCTTAAAATGGCTATAACTCCTAAACTAGGCGCCTGCGGGGGTCATACTATGCACCAGAAAAAAGAAAATTCAAAATCTTAAAATGGCTATAACTCCTAAACTAGGCGTCTGCGGGGGTCATATTATGCACCAGATAAACGAAAATTCAAAACTTTAAAATCGCTATAACTCCTAAACTAGGCGTCTGCGGGGGTCATATTATGCACCAGAAAAAAGAAAATTCAAAATCTTAAAATGGCTATAACTCCTAAACTAGGCGTCTGCGGGGGCCATATTATGCACCAGAAAAAAAAATTCAAAATATTAAAATGGCTATAACTCTTAAACTAGGCGTCTGCGGGGGTCATATTATGCACCAGAAAAAAGAAAATTCAAAATCTTAAAATGGCTATAACTCCTAAACTAGGCGTCTGCGGGGGTCATATTATGCACCAGAAAAAAGAAAATTCAAAATCTTAAAATGGCTATAACTCCTAAACTAGGCGTCTGCGGGGGTCATATTATGCACCAGAAAAAAGAAAATTCAAAATCTTAAAATGGCTATAACTCCTAAACTAGGCGTCTGCGGGGGTCATATTATGCACCAGAAAAAAAAATTCAAAACCTTAAAATGGCTATAACTCCTAAACTAGGCGTCTGCGGGGGTCATATTATGCACCAGATAAAAGAAAATTCAAAACTTTAAAATCGCTATAACTCCTAAACTAGGCGCCTGCGGGGGTCATACTATGCACCAGAAAAAAGAAAATTCAAAATCTTAAAATGGCTATAACTCCTAAACTAGGCGTCTGCGGGGGTCATATTATGCACCAGAAAAAAGAAAATTCAAAATCTTAAAATGGCTATAACTCCTAAACTAGGCGTCTGCGGGGGTCATATTATGCACCAGAAAAAAGAAAATTCAAAACTTTAAAATCGCTATAACTCCTAAACTAGGCGTCTGCGGGGGTCATATTATGCACCAGAAAAAAGAAATTTCAAAATCTTAAAACGGCTATAACTCCTAAACTAGGCGTCTGCGGGGGTCATATTATGCACCAGAAAAAAGAAAATTCAAAATCTTAAAATGGCTATAACTCCTAAACTAGGCGTCTGCGGGGGTCACCAGAAAAAAGAAAATTCAAAATTTTAAAATGGCTATAACTCCTAAACTAGGCGTCTGCGGGGGTCATATTATGCACCAGAAAAAAAAATTCCAAACTTTAAAATCGCTATAACTCCTAAACTAGGCGTCTGCGGGGGTCATATTATGCACCAGAAAAAAGAAAATTCAAATTTTTAAAATGGCTATAACTCCTAAACTAGGTCTGCGGGGGTCATATTAAGCACCAGAAAAAAAAATTCACAATCTTAAAATGGCTATAACTCCTAAACTAGGCGTCTGCGGGGGTTATATTATGCACCAGAAAAAAGAAAATTCAAAACTTTAAAATCGCTATAACTCCTAAACTAGGCGTCTGCGGGGGTCATATTATGCACCAGAAAAAAGAAAATTCAAAATCTTAAAATGGCTATAACTCCTAAACTAGGCGTCTGCGGGGGTCATATTATGCACCAGATAAAAGAAAATTCAAAACTTTAAAATCGCTATAACTCCTAAACTAGGCGTCTGCGGGGGTCATATTATGCACCAGAAAAAAAAATTTCAAAATCTTAAAACGGCTATAACTCCTAAACTAGGCGTCTGCGGGGGTCATATTATGCACCAGAAAAAAAAAATTCCAAACTTTAAAATCGCTATAACTCCTAAACTAGGTCTGCGGGGGTCATATTAAGCACCAGAAAAAAAAATTCACAATCTTAAAATGGCTATAACTCCTAAACTAGGCGTCTGCGGGGGTTATATTATGCACCAGAAAAAAGAAAATTCAAAACTTTAAAATCGCTATAACTCCTAAACTAGGCGTCTGCGGGGGTCATATTATGCACCAGAAAAAAGAAAATTCAAAATCTTAAAATGGCTATAACTCCTAAACTAGGCGTCTGCGGGGGTCATATTATGCACCAGAAAAAAAAATTCAAAATCTTAAAATGGCTATAACTCCTAAACTAGGCGTCTGCGGGGGTCATATTATGCACCAGATAAAAGAAAATTCAAAACTTTAAAATCGCTATAACTCCTAAACTAGGCGTCTGCGGGGGTCATATTATGCACCAGAAAAAAAAAATTCCAAACTTTAAAATCGCTATAACTCCTAAACTAGGTGTCTGCGGGGGTCATATTAAGCACCAGAAAAAAAAATTCACAATCTTAAAATGGCTATAACTCCTAAACTAGGCGTCTGCGGGGGTCATATTATGCACCAGATAAACGAAAATTCAAAACTTTAAAATCGCTATAACTCCTAAACTAGGCGTCTGCGGGGGTCATATTATGCACCAGAAAAAAGAAAATTCAAAATCTTAAAATGGCTATAACTCCTAAACTAGGCGTCTGCGGGGGTCATATTATGCACCAGAAAAAAGAAATTTCAAAATCTTAAAACGGCTATAACTCCTAAACTAGGCGTCTGCGGGGGTCATATTATGCACCAGAAAAAAGAAAATTCAAAATCTTAAAATGGCTATAACTCCTAAACTAGGCGTCTGCGGGAGTCATATTATGCACCAGAAAAAAGAAAATTCAAAATCTTAAAATGGCTATAACTCCTAAACTAGGCGTCTGCGGGGGTCATATTATGCACCAGATAAAAGAAAATTCAAAACTTTAAAATCGCTATAACTCCTAAACTAGGCGCCTGAGGGGGTCATACTATGCACCAGAAAAAAGAAAATTCAAAATCTTAAAATGGCTATAACTCCTAAACTAGGCGTCTGCGGGGGTCATATTATGCACCAGAAAAAAGAAAATTCAAAATCTTAAAATGGCTATAACTCCTAAACTAGGCGTCTGTGGGGGTCATATTATGCACCAGAAAAAAGAAATTTCAAAATCTTAAAACGGCTATAACTCCTAAACTAGGCGTCTGCGGGGGTCATATTATGCACCAGAAAAAAGAAAATTCAAAATCTTAAAATGGCTATAACTCCTAAACTAGGCGTCTGTGGGGGTCATATTATGCACCAGAAAAAAGAAAATTCAAAATCTTAAAATGGCTATAACTCCTAAACTAGGCGTCTGCGGGGGTCATATTATGCACCAGATAAACGAAAATTCAAAACTTTAAAATCGCTATAACTCCTAAACTAGGCGTCTGCGGGGGTCATATTATGCACCAGAAAAAAGAAAATTCAAAATCTTAAAATGGCTATAACTCCTAAACTAGGCGTCTGCGGGGGTCATATTATGCACCAGAAAAAAGAAATTTCAAAATCTTAAAACGGCTATAACTCCTAAACTAGGCGTCTGCGGGGGTCATATTATGCACCAGAAAAAAGAAAATTCAAAATCTTAAAATGGCTATAACTCCTAAACTAGGCGTCTGCGGGGGTCATATTATGCACCAGATAAAAGAAAATTCAAAACTTTAAACTCGCTATAACTCCTAAACTAGGCGCCTGAGGGGGTCATACTATGCACCAGAAAAAAGAAAATTCAAAATCTTAAAATGGCTATAACTCCTAAACTAGGCGTCTGCGGGGGTCATATTATGCACCAGAAAAAAGAAAATTCAAAATCTTAAAATGGCTATAACTCCTAAACTAGGCGTCTGCGGGGGTCATATTATGCACCAGAAAAAAAAATTCAAAATCTTAAAATGGCTATAACTCCTAAAATAGGCGTCAGCGGGAGTCATATTATGCACCAGATAAACGAAAATTCAAAACTTTAAAATCGCTATAACTCCTAAACTAGGCGTCTGCGGGGGTCATATTATGCACCAGAAAAAAGAAAATTCAAAATCTTAAAATTTCTATAACTCCTAAACTAGGCGTCTGCGGGGGTCATATTATGCACCAGAAAAAAAAATTCAAAATCTTAAAATGGCTATAACTCCTAAACTAGGCGTCAGCGGGGGTCATATTATGCACCAGATAAACGAAAATTCAAAACTTTAAAATCGCTATAACTCCTAAACTAGGCGTCTGCGGGGGTCATATTATGCACCAGAAAAAAGAAAATTCAAAATCTTAAAATGGCTATAACTCCTAAACTAGGCGTCTGCGGGGGTCATATTATGCACCAGATAAAAGAAAATTCAAAACTTTAAAATCGCTATAACTCCTAAACTAGGCATCTGCGGGGGTCATACTATGTACCAGAAAAAAGAAAATTCAAAATCTTAAAATGGCTATAACTCCTAAACTAGGAGTCTGCGGGGGTCATATTATGCACCAGAAAAAAGAAAATTCAAAACTTTAAAATCGCTATAACTCCTAAACTAGGCGTCTGCGGGGGTCATATTATGCACCAGAAAAAAGAAAATTCAAAATCTTAAAATGGCTATAACTCCTAAACTAGGCGTCTGCGGGGGTCATATTATGCACCAGAAAAAAAAATTCAAAATCTTAAAATGGCTATAACTCCTAAACTAGGCGTCTGCGGGGGTCACCAGAAAAAAGAAAATTCAAAATTTTAAAATGGCTATAACTCCTAAACTAGGCGTCTGCGGGGGTCATATTATGCACCAGAAAAAAGAAAATTCAAAACTTTAAAATCGCTATAACTCCTAAGCTAGGCGTCTGCGGGGGTCATATTATGCACCAGAAAAAAGAAAATTCAAAATTTTAAAATGGCTATAACTCCTAAACTAGGTCTGCGGGGGTCATATTAAGCACCAGAAAAAAAAATTCACAATCTTAAAATGGCTATAACTCCTAAACTATCCGTCTGCGGGGGTTATATTATGCACCAGAAAAAAGAAAATTCAAAACTTTAAAATCGCTATAACTCCTAAACTAGGCGTCTGCGGGGGTCATATTATGCACCAGAAAAAAGAAAATTCAAAATCTTAAAATGGCTATAACTCCTAAACTAGGCGTCTGCGGGGGTCATATTATGCACCAGAAAAAAAAATTCAAAATCTTAAAATGGCTATAACTCCTAAACTAGGCGTCTGCGGGGGTCATATTATGCACCAGATAAAAGAAAATTCAAAACTTTAAAATCGCTATAACTCCTAAACTAGGCGTCTGCGGGGGTCATATTATGCACCAGAAATAAAAAATTCCAAACTTTAAAATCGCTATAACTCCTAAACTAGGTGTCTGCGGGGGTCATATTATGCACCAGAAAAAAAAATTCAAAATATTAAAATGGCTAGAACTCCTAAACTAGGCGTCTGCGGGGGTCATATTATGCACCAGAAAAAAGAAAATTCAAAACTTTAAAATCGCTATAACTCCTAAACTAGGCGTCTGCGGGGGTCATATTATGCACCAGAAAAAAGAAATTTCAAAATCTTAAAACGGCTATAACTCCTAAACTAGGCGTCTGCGGGGGTCATATTATGCACCAGAAAAAAAGAAAATTCAAAACTTTAAAATCGCTATAACTCCTAAACTAGGCGTCTGCGGGGGTCATATTATGAACCAGATAAAAGAAATTTCAAAATCTTAAAATGGCTATAACTCCTAAACTAGGCGTCTGCGGGGGTCATATTATGCACCAGAAAAAAAAATTCAAAATCTTAAAATGGCTATAACTCCTAAACTAGGCGTCTGCGGGGGTCATATTATGCACCAGAAAAAAAAATTCAAAATCTTAAAATGGCTATAACTCCTAAACTAGGTCTGCGGGGGTCACATTATGCACCAGAAAAAAGAAAATTCAAAATCTTAAAATGGCTATAACTCCTAAACTAGGCGTCTGCGGGGGTCATATTATGCACCAGAAAAAAGAAATTTCAAAATCTTAAAACGGCTATAACTCCTAAACTAGGCGTCTGCGGGGGTCATATTGTGCACCAGAAAAAAGAAAATTCAAAATCTTAAAATGGCTATAACTCCTAAACTAGGCGTCTGCGGGGGTCATATTATGCACCAGAAAAACGAAAATTCAAAACTTTAAAATCGCTATAACTCCTAAACTAGGCGTCTGCGGGGGTCATATTATGCACCAGAAAAAAGAAAATTCAAAATCTTAAAATGGCTATAACTCCTAAACTAGGCGTCTGCGGGGGTCATATTATGCACCAGAAAAAAGAAATTTCAAAATCTTAAAACGGCTATAACTCCTAAACTAGGCGTCTGCGGGGGTCATATTGTGCACCAGAAAAAAGAAAATTCAAAATCTTAAAATGGCTATAACTCCTAAACTAGGCGTCTGCGGGGGTCATATTATGCACCAGATAAAAAAATTCAAAATCTTAAAATGGCTATAACTCCTAAACTAGGCGTCTGCGGGGGTCATATTATGCACCAGATAAACGAAAATTCAAAACTTTAAAATCGCTATAACTCCTAAACTAGGCGTCTGCGGGGGTCATATTATGCACCAGAAAAAAAAATTCACAATCTTAAAATGGCTATAACTCCTAAACTAGGCGTCTGCGGGGGTTATATTATGCACCAGAAAAAAAAAAATTCCAAACTTTAAAATCGCTATAACTCCTAAACTGGGTGTCTGCGGGGGTCATATTATGCACCAGAAAAAAAAAAATTCCAAACTTTAAAATCGCTATAACTCCTAAACTAGGTGTCTGCGGGGGTCATATTATGCACCAGAAAAAAGAAAATTCAAAATTTTAAAATGGCTATAACTCCTAAACTAGGCGTCTGCGGGGGTCATATTATGCACCAGAAAAAAAAAAATTCCAAACTTTAAAATCGCTATAACTCCTAAACTAGGTGTCTGCGGGGGTCATATTATGCACCAGAAAAAAGAAAATTCAAAATTTTAAAATGGCTATAACTCCTAAACTAGGCGTCTGCGGGGGTCATATTATGCACCAGAAAAAAGAAAATTCAAAACTTTAAAATCGCTATAACTCCTAAACTAGGCGTCTGCGGGGGTCATATTATGCACCAGAAAAAAGAAAATTCAAAACTTTAAAATCGCTATAACTCCCAAACTAGGCGTCTGCGGGGGTCATATTATGCACCAGAAAAAAAAAAATTCCAAACTTTAAAATCGCTATAACTCCTAAACTAGGTGTCTGCGGGGGTCATATTATGCACCAGAAAAAAGAAAATTCAAAATTTTAAAATGGCTATAACTCCTAAACTAGGCGTCTGCGGGGGTCATATTATGCACCAGAAAAAAGAAAATTCAAAACTTTAAAATCGCTATAACTCCTAAACTAGGCGTCTGCGGGGGTCATATTATGCACCAGAAAAAAGAAATTTCAAAATCTTAAAACGGCTATAACTCCTAAACTAGGCGTCTGCGGGGGTCATATTATGCACCAGAAAAAAGAAAATTCAAAATCTTAAAATGGCTATAACTCCTAATCTAGGCGTCTGCGGGGGTCACCAGAAAAGAGAAAATTCAAAATTTTAAAATGGCTATAACTCCTAAACTAGGCGTCTGCGGGGGTCATATTATGCACCAGAAAAAAGAAAATTCAAAACTTTAAAATCGCTATAACTCCTAAACTAGGCGTCTGCGGGGGTCATATTATGCACCAGAAAAAAGAAAATTCAAAATTTTAAAATGGCTATAACTCCTAAACTAGGTCTGCGGGGGTCATATTAAGCACCAGAAAAAAAAATTCACAATCTTAAAATGGCTATAACTCCTAAACTAGGCGTCTGCGGGGGTTATATTATGCACCAGAAAAAAGAAAATTCAAAACTTTAAAATCGCTATAACTCCTAAACTAGGCGTCTGCGGGGGTCATATTATGCACCAGAAAAAAGAAAATTCAAAATCTTAAAATGGCTATAACTCCTAATCTAGGCGTCTGCGGGGGTCACCAGAAAAGAGAAAATTCAAAATTTTAAAATGGCTATAACTCCTAAACTAGGCGTCTGCGGGGGTTATATTATGCACCAGAAAAAAGAAAATTCAAAACTTTAAAATCGCTATAACTCCTAAACTAGGCGTCTGCGGGGGTCATATTATGCACCAGAAAAAAGAAAATACAAAATTTTAAAATGACTATAACTCCTAAACTAGGTCTGCGGGGGTCATATTATGCACCAGAAAAAAGAAAATTCAAAACTTTAAAATCGCTATAACTCCTAAACTAGGCGTCTGCGGGGGTCATATTATGCACCAGAAAAAAAAAATTCCAAACTTTAAAATCGCTATAACTCCTAAACTAGGTGTCTGCGGGGGTCATATTATGCACCAGAAAAAAAAATTCAAAATATTAAAATGGCTATAACTCCTAAACTAGGCGTCTGCGGGGGTCATATTATGCACCAGAAAAAAGAAAATTCAAAGCTTTAAAATCGCTAGAACTCCTAAACTAGGCGTCTGCGGGGGTCATATTATGCACCAGAAAAAAGAAAATTCAAAATCTTAAAATGGCTATAACTCCTAAACTAGGCGTCTGCGGGGGTCATATTATGCACCAGAAAAAAGAAAATTCAAAATCTTAAAATGGCTATAACTCCTAAACTAGGCGTCTGCGGGGGTCATATTATGCACCAGAAAAAAAAATTCAAAATATTAAAATGGCTATAACTCTTAAACTAGGCGTCTGCTTGGGTCATATTATGCACCAGAAAAAAGAAAATTCAAAATATTAAAATGGCTATAACTCCTAAACTAGGCGTCTGCGGGGGTCATATTATGCACCAGAAAAAAGAAAATTCAAAACTTTAAAATCGCTATAACTCCTAAACTAGGCGTCTGCGGGGGTCATATTATGCACCAGAAAAAAGAAAATTCAAAATCTTAAAATGGCTATAACTCCTAAACTAGGCGTCTGCGGGGGTCATATTATGCACCAGAAAAAAGAAAATTCAAAATCTTAAAATGGCTATAACTCCTAAACTAGGCGTCTGCGGGGGTCATATTATGCACCAGAAAAAAAAATTCAAAATATTAAAATGGCTATAACTCTTAAACTAGGCGTCTGCTTGGGTCATATTATGCACCAGAAAAAAGAAAATTCAAAATCTTAAAATGGCTATAACTCTTAAACTAGGCGTCTGCGGGGGTCATATTATGCACCAGAAAAAAAAATTCAAAATCTTAAAATGGCTATAACTCCTAAACTAGGCGTCTGCGGGGGTCATATTATGCACCAGAAAAAAGAAAATTCAAAACTTTAAAATCGCTATAACTCCTAAACTAGGCGTCTGCGGGGGTCATATTATGCACCAGAAAAAAGAAATTTCAAAATCTTAAAACGGCTATAACTCCTAAACTAGGCGTCTGCGGGGGTCATATTATGCACCAGAAAAAAGAAAATTCAAAATCTTAAAATGGCTATAACTCCTAATCTAGGCGTCTGCGGGGGTCACCAGAAAAGAGAAAATTCAAAATTTTAAAATGGCTATAACTCCTAAACTAGGCGTCTGCGGGGGTCATATTATGCACCAGAAAAAAGAAAATTCAAAACTTTAAAATCGCTATAACTCCTAAACTAGGCGTCTGCGGGGGTCATATTATGCACCAGAAAAAAGAAAATTCAAAATTTTAAAATGGCTATAACTCCTAAACTAGGTCTGCGGGGGTCATATTAAGCACCAGAAAAAAAAATTCACAATCTTAAAATGGCTATAACTCCTAAACTAGGCGTCTGCGGGGGTTATATTATGCACCAGAAAAAAGAAAATTCAAAACTTTAAAATCGCTATAACTCCTAAACTAGGCGTCTGCGGGGGTCATATTATGCACCAGAAAAAAGAAAATTCAAAATCTTAAAATGGCTATAACTCCTAATCTAGGCGTCTGCGGGGGTCACCAGAAAAGAGAAAATTCAAAATTTTAAAATGGCTATAACTCCTAAACTAGGCGTCTGCGGGGGTCATATTATGCACCAGAAAAAAGAAAATTCAAAACTTTAAAATCGCTATAACTCCTAAACTAGGCGTCTGCGGGGGTCATATTATGCACCAGAAAAAAGAAAATTCAAAATTTTAAAATGGCTATAACTCCTAAACTAGGTCTGCGGGGGTCATATTATGCACCAGAAAAAAGAAAATTCAAAACTTTAAAATCGCTATAACTCCTAAACTAGGCGTCTGCGGGGGTCATATTATGCACCAGAAAAAAAAAATTCCAAACTTTAAAATCGCTATAACTCCTAAACTAGGTGTCTGCGGGGGTCATATTATGCACCAGAAAAAAAAATTCAAAATATTAAAATGGCTATAACTCCTAAACTAGGCGTCTGCGGGGGTCATATTATGCACCAGAAAAAAGAAAATTCAAAGCTTTAAAATCGCTATAACTCCTAAACTAGGCGTCTGCGGGGGTCATATTATGCACCAGAAAAAAGAAAATTCAAAATCTTAAAATGGCTATAACTCCTAAACTAGGCGTCTGCGGGGGTCATATTATGCACCAGAAAAAAGAAAATTCAAAATCTTAAAATGGCTATAACTCCTAAACTAGGCGTCTGCGGGGGTCATATTATGCACCAGAAAAAAAAATTCAAAATATTAAAATGGCTATAACTCTTAAACTAGGCGTCTGCTTGGGTCATATTATGCACCAGAAAAAAGAAAATTCAAAATATTAAAATGGCTATAACTCCTAAACTAGGCGTCTGCGGGGGTCATATTATGCACCAGAAAAAAGAAAATTCAAAACTTTAAAATCGCTATAACTCCTAAACTAGGCGTCTGCGGGGGTCATATTATGCACCAGAAAAAAGAAAATTCAAAATCTTAAAATGGCTATAACTCCTAAACTAGGCGTCTGCGGGGGTCATATTATGCACCAGAAAAAAGAAAATTCAAAATCTTAAAATGGCTATAACTCCTAAACTAGGCGTCTGCGGGGGTCATATTATGCACCAGAAAAAAGAAAATTCAAAATCTTAAAATGGCTATAACCCCTAAACTAGGCGTCTGCGGGGGTCATATTATGCACCAGAAAAAAAAATTCAAAATATTAAAATGGCTATAACTCTTAAACTAGGCGTCTGCTTGGGTCATATTATGCACCAGAAAAAAGAAAATTCAAAATCTTAAAATGGCTATAACTCCTAAACTAGGCGTCTGTGGGGGTCATATTATGCACCAGAAAAAAGAAAATTCAAAATCTTAAAATGGCTATAACTCCTAAACTAGGCGTCTGCGGGGGTCATATTATGCACCAGAAAAAAAAATTCAAAATCTTAAAATGGCTATAACTCCTAAACTAGGCGTCTGCGGGGGTCATATTATGCACCAGATAAACGAAAATTCAAAACTTTAAAATCGCTATAACTCCTAAACTAGGCGTCTGCGGGGGTCATATTATGCACCAGAAAAAAGAAAATTCAAAATCTTAAAATGGCTATAACTCCTAAACTAGGCGTCTGCGGGGGTCATATTATGCACCAGAAAAAAGAAATTTCAAAATCTTACAACGGCTATAACTCCTAAACTAGGCGTCTGCGGGGGTCATATTATGCACCAGAAAAAAGAAAATTCAAAATCTTAAAATGGCTATAACTCCTAAACTAGGCGTCTGCGGGGGTCATATTATGCACCAGAAAAAAAAATTCAAAATCTTAAAATGGCTATAACTCCTAAACTAGGCGTCTGCGGGGGTCATATTATGCACCAGATAAAAGAAAATTCAAAACTTTAAAATCGCTATAACTCCTAAACTAGGCGTCTGCGGGGGTCATATTATGCACCAGAAAAAAAAAATTCCAAGCTTTAAAATCGCTATAACTCCTAAACTAGGTGTCTGCGGGGGTCATATTATGCACCAGAAAAAAAATCACAATCTTAAAATGGCTATAACTCCTAAACTAGGCGTCTGCGGGGGTTATATTATGCACCAGAAAAAAGAAAATTCAAAACTTTAAAATCGCTATAACTCCTAAACTAGGCGTCTGCGGGGGTCATATTATGCACCAGAAAAAAAAAATTCCAAACTTTAAAATCGCTATAACTCCTAAACTAGGTGTCTGCGGGGGTCATATTATGCACCAGAAAAAAGAAAATTCAAAACTTTAAAATCGCTATAACTCCTTAACTAGGCGTCTGCGGGGGTCATATTATGCACCAGAAAAAAGAAAATTCAAAATCTTAAAATGGCTATAACTCCTAAACTAGGCGTCTGCGGGGGTCATATTATGCACCAGATAAAAGAAAATTCAAAACTTTAAAATCGCTATAACTCCTAAACTAGGCGTCTGCGGGGGTCATATTATGCACCAGAAAAAAAAAAATTCCAAACTCTAAAATCGCTAAAACTCCTAAACTAGGTGTCTGCGGAGGTCATATTATGCACCAGAAAAAAGAAAATTCAAAATTTTAAAATGGCTATAACTCCTAAACTAGGCGTCTGCGGGGGTCATATTATGCACCAGAAAAAAGAAAATTCAAAACTTTAAAATCGCTATAACTCCTAAACTAGGCGTCTGCGGGGGTCATATTATGCACCAGAAAAAAGAAATTTCAAAATCTTAAAACGGCTATAATTCCTAAACTAGGCGTCTGCGGGGGTCATATTATGCACCAGAAAAAAGAAAATTCAAAATCTTAAAATGGCTATAACTCCTAAACTAGGCGTCTGCGGGGGTCACCAGAAAAAAGAAAATTCAAAATTTTAAAATGGCTATAACTCCTAAACTAGGCGTCTGCGGGGGTCATATTATGCACCAGAAAAAAGAAAATTCAAAACTTTAAAATCGCTATAACTCCTAAACTAGGCGTCTGCGGGGGTCATATTATGCACCAGAAAAAAGAAAATTCAAAATTTTAAAATCGCTATAACTCCTAAACTAGGCGTCTGCGGGGGTCATATTATGCACCAGAAAAAAGAAATTTCAAAATCTTAAAACGGCTATAACTCCTAAACTAGGCGTCTGCGGGGGTCATATTATGCACCAGAAAAAAGAAAATTCAAAATCTTAAAATGGCTATAACTCCTAAACTAGGCGTCTGCGGGGGTCACCAGAAAAAAGAAAATTCAAAATTTTAAAATGGCTATAACTCCTAAACTAGGCGTCTGCGGGGGTCATATTATGCACCAGAAAAAAGAAAATTCAAAACTTTAAAATCGCTATAACTCCTAAACTAGGCGTCTGCGGGGGTCATATTATGCACCAGAAAAAAGAAAATTCAAAATTTTAAAATGGCTATAACTCCTAAACTAGGTCTGCGGGGGTCATATTATGCACCAGAAAAAAGAAAATTCAAAACTTTAAAATCGCTATAACTCCTAAACTAGGCGTCTGCGGGGGTCATATTATGCACCAGAAAAAAGAAAATTCAAAATCTTAAAATGGCTATAACTCCTAAACTAGGCGTCTGCGGGGGTCATATTATGCACCAGAAAAAAAAATTCACAATCTTAAAATGGCTATAACTCCTAAACTAGGCGTCTGCGGGGGTTATATTATGCACCAGAAAAAAGAAAATTCAAAACTTTAAAATCGCTATAACTCCTAAACTAGGCGTCTGCGGGGGTCATATTATGCACCAGAAAAAAGAAAATTCAAAATCTTAAAATGGCTATAACTCCTAAACTAGGCGTCTGCGGGGGTCATATTATGCACCAGAAAACAAAATTCAAAATCTTAAAATGGCTATAACTCCTAAACTAGGCGTCTGCGGGGGTCATATTATGCACCAGATAAAAGAAAATTCAAAACTTTAAAATCGCTATAACTCCTAAACTAGGCGTCTGCGGGGGTCATATTATGCACCAGAAAAAAAAAATTCCAAACTTTAAAATCGCTATAACTCCTAAACTAGGTGTCTGCGGGGGTCATATTATGCACCAGAAAAAAAAATTCAAAATATTAAAATGGCTATAACTCCTAAACTAGGCGTCTGCGGGGGTCATATTATGCACCAGAAAAAAGAAAATTCAAAACTTTAAAATCGCTATAACTCCTAAACTAGGCGTCTGCGGGGGTCATATTATGCACCAGAAAAAAGAAAATTCAAAATCTTAAAATGGCTATAACTCCTAAACTAGGCGTCTGCGGGGGTCATATTATGCACCAGAAAAAAGAAAATTCAAAATCTTAAAATGGCTATAACTCCTAAACTAGGCGTCTGCGGGGGTCATATTATGCACCAGAAAAAAAAATTCAAAATATTAAAATGGCTATAACTCTTAAACTAGGCGTCTGCTTGGGTCATATTATGCACCAGAAAAAAGAAAATTCAAAATCTTAAAATGGCTATAACTCCTAAACTAGGCGTCTGTGGGGGTCATATTATGCACCAGAAAAAAGAAAATTCAAAATCTTAAAATGGCTATAACTCCTAAACTAGGCGTCTGCGGGGGTCATATTATGCACCAGAAAAAAAAATTCAAAATCTTAAAATGGCTATAACTCCTAAACTAGGCGTCTGCGGGGGTCATATTATGCACCAGAAAAAAGAAAATTCAAAATCTTAAAATGGCTATAACTCCTAAACTAGGCGTCTGCGGGGGTCATATTATGCACCAGAAAAAAAAATTCAAAATATTAAAATGGCTATAACTCTTAAACTAGGCGTCTGCTTGGGTCATATTATGCACCAGAAAAAAGAAAATTCAAAATCTTAAAATGGCTATAACTCCTAAACTAGGCGTCTGTGGGGGTCATATTATGCACCAGAAAAAAGAAAATTCAAAATCTTAAAATGGCTATAACTCCTAAACTAGGCGTCTGCGGGGGTCATATTATGCACCAGAAAAAAAAATTCAAAATCTTAAAATGGCTATAACTCCTAAACTAGGCGTCTGCGGGGGTCATATTATGCACCAGATAAACGAAAATTCAAAACTTTAAAATCGCTATAACTCCTAAACTAGGCGTCTGCGGGGGTCATATTATGCACCAGAAAAAAGTAAATTCAAAATCTTAAAATGGCTATAACTCCTAAACTAGGCGTCTGCGGGGGTCATATTATGCACCAGAAAAAAGAAATTTCAAAATCTTACAACGGCTATAACTCCTAAACTAGGCGTCTGCGGGGGTCATATTATGCACCAGAAAAAAGAAAATTCAAAATCTTAAAATGGCTATAACTCCTAAACTAGGCGTCTGCGGGGGTCATATTATGCACCAGAAAAAAAATCACAATCTTAAAATGGCTATAACTCCAAAACTAGGCGTCTGCGGGGGTTATATTATGCACCAGAAAAAAGAAAATTCAAAACTTTAAAATCGCTATAACTCCTAAACTAGGCGTCTGCGGGGGTCATATTATGCACCAGAAAAAAAAAATTCCAAACTTTAAAATCGCTATAACTCCTAAACTAGGTGTCTGCGGGGGTCATATTATGCACCAGAAAAAAGAAAATTCAAAACTTTAAAATCGCTATAACTCCTTAACTAGGCGTCTGCGGGGGTCATATTATGCACCAGAAAAAAGAAAATTCAAAATCTTAAAATGGCTATAACTCCTAAACTAGGCGTCTGCGGGGGTCATATTATGCACCAGATAAAAGAAAATTCAAAACTTTAAAATCGCTATAACTCCTAAACTAGGCGTCAGCGGGGGTCATATTATGCACCAGAAAAAAAAAAATTCCAAACTCTAAAATCGCTAAAACTCCTAAACTAGGTGTCTGCGGAGGTCATATTATGCACCAGAAAAAAGAAAATTCAAAATTTTAAAATGGCTATAACTCCTAAACTAGGCGTCTGCGGGGGTCATATTATGCACCAGAAAAAAGAAAATTCAAAACTTTAAAATCGCTATAACTCCTAAACTAGGTCTGCGGGGGTCATATTAAGCACCAGAAAAAAAAATTCACAATCTTAAAATGGCTATAACTCCTAAACTAGGCGTCTGCGGGGGTTATATTATGCACCAGAAAAAAGAAAATTCAAAACTTTAAAATCGCTATAACTCCTAAACTAGGCGTCTGCGGGGGTCATATTATGCACCAGAAAAAAGAAAATTCAAAACTTTAAAATCGCTATAACTCCTAAACTAGGCGTCTGCGGGGGTCATATTATGCACCAGAAAAAGAAAATTCAAAATCTAAAATGGCGTCTGCGGGGGTCATATTATGCACCAGAAAAAAGAAAATTCAAAATCTTAAAATGGCTATAACTCCTAAACTAGGCGTCTGCGGGGGTCATATTATGCACCAGAAAAAAAAATTCAAAATCTTAAAATGGCTATAACTCCTAAACTAGGCGTCTGCGGGGGTCATATTATGCACCAGATAAACGAAAATTCAAAACTTTAAAATCGCTATAACTCCTAAACTAGGCGTCTGCGGGGGTCATATTATGCACCAGAAAAAAGAAAATTCAAAATCTTAAAATGGCTATAACTCCTAAACTAGGCGTCTGCGGGGGTCATATTATGCACCAGAAAAAAGAAATTTCAAAATCTTAAAACGGCTATAACTCCTAAACTAGGCGTCTGCGGGGGTCATATTATGCACCAGAAAAAAGAAAATTCAAAATCTTAAAATGGCTATAACTCCTAAACTAGGCGTCTGCGGGGGTCATATTATGCACCAGAAAAAAAAATTCAAAATATTAAAATGGCTATAACTCTTAAACTAGGCGTCTGCTTGGGTCATATTATGCAAGAAGAAAAAAGAAAATTCAAAATCTTAAAATGGCTATAACTCATAAACTAGGTGTCTGCGGGGGTCATATTATGCACCAGAAAAAAGAAAATTCAAAATCTTAAAATGGCTATAACTCCTAAACTAGGCGTCTGCGGGGGTCATATTATGCACCAGAAAAAAGGAAATTCAAAACTTTAAAATCGCTATAACTCCTAAACTAGGCGTCTGCGGGGGTCATATTATGCACCAGATAAACGAAAATTCAAAACTTTAAAATCGCTATAACTCCTAAACTAGGCGTCTGCGGGGGTCATATTATGCACCAGATAAAAGAAAATTCAAAACTTTAAAATCGCTATAACTCCTAAACTAGGCGCCTGCGGGGGTCATATTATGCACCAGAAAAAAGAAAATTCAAAATCTTAAAATGGCTATAACTCATAAACTAGGCGTCTGCGGGGGTCATATTATGCACCAGAAAAAAATATTCAAAATATTAAAATGGCTATAACTCTTAAACTAGGCGTCTGCTTGGGTCATATTATGCACCAGAAAAAAGAAAATTCAAAATCTTAAAATGGCTATAACTCCTAAACTAGGCGTCTGTGGGGGTCATATTATGCACCAGAAAAAAGAAAATTCAAAATCTTAAAATGGCTATAACTCCTAAACTAGGCGTCTGCGGGGGTCATATTATGCACCAGATAAACGAAAATTCAAAACTTTAAAATCGCTATAACTCCTAAACTAGGCGTCTGCGGGGGTCATATTATGCACCAGAAAAAAGAAAATTCAAAATCTTAAAATGGCTATAACTCCTAAACTAGGCGTCTGCGGGGGTCATATTATGCACCAGAAAAAAATATTCAAAATATTAAAATGGCTATAACTCTTAAACTAGGCGTCTGCTTGGGTCATATTATGCACCAGAAAAAGAAAATTCAAAATCTTAAAATGGCTATAACTCCTAAACTAGGCGTCTGTGGGGGTCATATTATGCACCAGAAAAAAGAAAATTCAAAATCTTAAAATGGCTATAACTCCTAAACTAGGCGTCTGCGGGGGTCATATTATGCACCAGATAAACGAAAATTCAAAACTTTAAAATCGCTATAACTCCTAAACTAGGCGTCTGCGGGGGTCATATTATGCACCAGAAAAAAGAAAATTCAAAATCTTAAAACGGCTATAATTCCTAAACTAGGCGTCTGCGGGGGTCATATTATGCACCAGAAAAAAAAATTCAAAATCTTAAAATGGCTATAACTCCTAAACTAGGCGTCTGCGGGGGTCACCAGAAAAAAGAAAATTCAAAATCTTAAAACGGCTATAATTCCTAAACTAGGCGTCTGCGGGGGTCATATTATGCACCAGAAAAAAAAATTCAAAATCTTAAAATGGCTATAACTCCTAAACTAGGCGTCTGCGGGGGTCATATTATGCACCAGATAAACGAAAATTCAAAACTTTAAAATCGCTATAACTCCTAAACTAGGCGTCTGCGGGGGTCATATTATGCACCAGAAAAAAGAAAATTCAAAATCTTAAAATGGCTATAACTCCTAAACTAGGCGTCTGCGGGGGTCATATTATGCACCAGAAAAAAGAAATTTCAAAATCTTAAAACGGCTATAACTCCTAAACTAGGCGTCTGCGGGGGTCATATTATGCACCAGAAAAAAGAAAATTCAAAATCTTAAAATGGCTATAACTCCTAAACTAGGCGTCTGCGGGGGTCATATTATGCACCAGAAAAAAAAATTCAATATATTAAAATGGCTATAACTCTTAAACTAGGCGTCTGCTTGGGTCATATTATGCAAGAAGAAAAAAGAAAATTCAAAATCTTAAAATGGCTATAACTCATAAACTAGGCGTCTGCGGGGGTCATATTATGCACCAGAAAAAAGAAAATTCAAAATCTTAAAATGGCTATAACTCCTAAACTAGGCGTCTGCGGGGGTCATATTATGCACCAGAAAAAAGGAAATTCAAAACTTTAAAATCGCTATAACTCCTAAACTAGGCGTCTGCGGGGGTCATATTATGCACCAGATAAACGAAAATTCAAAACTTTAAAATCGCTATAACTCCTAAACTAGGCGTCTGCGGGGGTCATATTATGCACCAGATAAAAGAAAATTCAAAACTTTAAAATCGCTATAACTCCTAAACTAGGCGTCTGCGGGGGTCATATTATGCACCAGAAAAAAGAAAATTCAAAATCTTAAAATGGCTATAACTCCTAAACTAGGCGTCTGCGGGGGTCATATTATGCACCAGAAAAAAATATTCAAAATATTAAAATGGCTATAACTCTTAAACTAGGCGTCTGCTTGGGTCATATTATGCACCAGAAAAAAGAAAATTCAAAATCTTAAAATGGCTATAACTCCTAAACTAGGCGTCTGTGGGGGTCATATTATGCACCAGAAAAAAGAAAATTCAAAATCTTAAAATGGCTTAAACTCCTAAACTAGGCGTCTGCGGGGGTCATATTATGCACCAGATAAACGAAAATTCAAAACTTTAAAATCGCTATAACTCCTAAACTAGGCGTCTGCGGGGGTCATATTATGCACCAGAAAAAAGAAAATTCAAAATCTTAAAATGGCTATAACTCCTAAACTAGGCGTCTGCGGGGGTCATATTATGCACCAGAAAAAAGAAATTTCAAAATTTTAAAACGGCTATAACTCCTAAACTAGGCGTCTGCGGGGGTCATATTATGCACCAGAAAAAAGAAAATTCAAAATCTTAAAATGGCTATAACTCCTAAACTAGGCGTCTGCGGGGGTCATATTATGCACCAGAAAAAAAAATTCAAAATATTAAAATGGCTATAACTCTTAAACTAGGCGTCTGCTTGGGTCATATTATGCACCAGAAAAAAGAAAATTCAAAATCTTAAAATGGCTATAACTCCTAAACTAGGCGTCTGCGGGGGTCATATTATGCACCAGAAAAAAGAAAATTCAAAATCTTAAAATGGCTATAACTCCTAAACTAGGCGTCTGCGGGGGTCATATTATGCACCAGAAAAAAGGAAATTCAAAACTTTAAAATCGCTATAACTCCTAAACTAGGCGTCTGCGGGGGTCATATTATGCACCAGATAAACGAAAATTCAAAACTTTAAAATCGCTATAACTCCTAAACTATGCGTCTGCGGGGGTCATATTATGCACCAGATAAAAGAAAATTCAAAACTTTAAAATCGCTATAACTCCTAAACTAGGCGCCTGCGGGGGTCATACCATGCACCAGAAAAAAGAAAATTCAAAATCTTAAAATGGCTATAACTCCTAAACTAGGCGTCTGTGGGGGTCATATTATGCACCAGAAAAAAGAAAATTCAAAATCTTAAAATGGCTATAACTCCTAAACTAGGCGTCTGCGGGGGTCATATTATGCACCAGAAAAAAATATTCAAAATATTAAAATGGCTATAACTCTTAAACTAGGCGTCTGCTTGGGTCATATTATGCACCAGAAAAAAGAAAATTCAAAATCTTAAAATGGCTATAACTCCTAAACTAGGCGTCTGTGGGGGTCATATTATGCACCAGAAAAAAGAAAATTCAAAATCTTAAAATGGCTATAACTCCTAAACTAGGCGTCTGCGGGGGTCATATTACGCACCAGATAAACGAAAATTCAAAACTTTAAAATCGCTATAACTCCTAAACTAGGCGTCTGCGGGGGTCATATTATGCACCAGAAAAAAGAAAATTCAAAATCTTAAAATGGCTATAACTCCTAAACTAGGCGTCTGCGGGGGTCATATTATGCACCAGAAAAAAGAAATTTCAAAATCTTAAAACGGCTATAACTCCTAAACTAGGCGTCTGCGGGGGTCATATTATGCACCAGAAAAAAGAAAATTCAAAATCTTAAAATGGCTATAACTCCTAAACTAGGCGTCTGCGGGGGTCATATTATGCACCAGAAAAAAAAATTCAAAATATTAAAATGGCTATAACTCTTAAACTAGGCGTCTGCTTGGGTCATATTATGCACCAGAAAAAAGAAAATTCAAAATCTTAAAATGGCTATAACTCCTAAACTAGGCGTCTGCGGGGGTCATATTATGCACCAGAAAAAAGAAAATTCAAAATCTTAAAATGGCTATAACTCCTAAACTAGGCGTCTGCGGGGGTCATATTATGCACCAGAAAAAAGGAAATTCAAAACTTTAAAATCGCTATAACTCCTAAACTAGGCGTCTGCGGGGGTCATATTATGCACCAGATAAACGAAAATTCAAAACTTTAAAATCGCTATAACTCCTAAACTAGGCGTCTGCGGGGGTCATATTATGCACCAGATAAAAGAAAATTCAAAACTTTAAAATCGCTATAACTCCTAAACTAGGCGCCTGCGGGGGTCATACTATGCACCAGAAAAAAGAAAATTCAAAATCTTAAAATGGCTATAACTCCTAAACTAGGCGTCTGCGGGGGTCATATTATGCACCAGAAAAAAAAATTCAAAATATTAAAATGGCTATAACTCTTAAACTAGGCGTCTGCGGGGGTCATATTATGCACCAGAAAAAAGAAAATTCAAAATCTTAAAATGGCTATAACTCCTAAACTAGGCGTCTGCGAGGGTCATATTATGCACCAGAAAAAAGAAAATTCAAAATCTTAAAATGGCTATAACTCCTAAACTAGGCGTCTGCGGGGGTCATATTATGCACCAGAAAAAAGAAAATTCAAAATCTTAAAATGGCTATAACTCCTAAATTAGGCGTCTGCGGGGGTCATATTATGCACCCGAAAAAAAATTCAAAATCTTAAAATGGCTATAACTCCTAAACTAGGCGTCTGCGGGGGTTATATTATGCACCAGAAAAAGGAAAATTCAAAACTTTAAAATCGCTATAACTCCTAAACTAGGCGTCTGCGGGGGTCATATTATGCACCAGAAAAAAGAAAATTCAAAATCTTAAAATTTCTATCACTCCTAAACTAGGCGTCTGCGGGGGTCATATTATGCACCAGAAAAAAAAATTCAAAATCTTAAAATGGCTATAACTCCTAAACTAGGCGTTTGCGGGGGTCATATTATGCACCAGATAAACGAAAATTCAAAACTTTAAAATCGCTATAACTCCTAAACTAGGCGTCTGCGGGGGTCATATTATGCACCAGAAAAAAGAAAATTCAAAATCTTAAAATGGCTATAACTCCTAAACTAGGCGTCTGCGGGGGTCATATTATGCACCAGAAAAAAGAAAATTCAAAATCTTAAAATGGCTATAACTCCTAAACTAGGCGTCTGCGGGGGTCATATTATGCACCAGAAAAAAGAAAATTCAAAATCTCAAAATGGCTATAACTCCTAAACTAGGCGTCTGCGGGGGTCATATTATGCACCAGAAAAAAAATTTCAAAATCTTAAAATGGCTATAACTCCTAAACTAGGCGTCTGCGGGGGTTATATTATGCACCAGAAAAAAGAAAATTCAAAACTTTAAAATCGCTATAACTCCTAAACTAGGCGTCTGCGGGGGTCATATTATGCACCAGAAAAAAGAAAATTCAAAATCTTAAAATGGCTATAACTCCTAAACTAGGCGTCTGCGGGGGTCATATTATGCACCAGAAAAAAAAATTCAAAATCTTAAAATGGCTATAACTCCTAAACTAGGCGTCTGCGGGGGTCATATTATGCACCAGATAAACGAAAATTCAAAACTTTAAAATCGCTATAACTCCTAAACAAGGCGTCTGCGGGGGTCATACTATGCACCAGAAAAAAGAAAATTCAAAATCTTAAAATGGCTATAACTCCTAAACTAGGCGTCTGCGGGGGTCATATTATGCACCAGATAAAAGAAAATTCAAAACTTTAAAATCGCTATAACTCCTAAACTAGGCGTCTGCGGGGGTCATATTATGCACCAGATAAAAGAAAATTCAAAACTTTAAAATCGCTATAACTCCTAAACTAGGCGTCTGCGGGGGTCATATTATGCACCAGAAAAAAAAATTCAAAATATTAAAATGGCTATAACTCCTAAACTAGGCGTCTGCGGGGGTCATATTATGCACCAGAAAAATGAAAATTCCAAACTTTAAAATCGCTATAACTCCTAAACTAGGTGTCTGCGGGGGTCATATTATGCACCAGAAAAAAAAATTCAAAATATTAAAATGGCTATAACTCCTAAACTAGGCGTCTGCGGGGGTCATATTATGCACCAGAAAAAAAAATTCAAAATCTTAAAATGGCTATAACTCCTAAACTAGGCGTCTGCGGGGGTCATATTATGCACCAGAAAAAAGAAAATTCCAAACTTTAAAATCGCTATAACTCCTAAACTAGGTGTCTGCGGGGGTCATATTATGCACCAGAAAAAAAAATTCAAAATATTAAAATGGCTATAACTCCTAAACTAGGCGTCTGCGGGGGTCATATTATGCACCAGAAAAAAGAAAATTCCAAACTCTAAAATCGCTATAACTCCGTCTGCGGGGGTCTTATTATGCACCAGACAAAAGAAAATTCAAAATCTTAAAATGGCTATAACTCCTAAACTAGGCGTCTGCGGGGGTAGTATTATGCACCAGAAAAAAGAAAATTCAAAATCTTAAAATGGCTATAACTCCTAAACTAGGCGTCTGCGGTGGTCATATTATGCACCAGAAAAAAGAAAATTCAAAATTTTAAAATGGCTATAACTCCTAAACTAGGCGTCTGCGGGGGTCATATTATGCACCAGAAAAAAGAAAATTCAAAACTTTAAAATCGCTATAACTCCTAAACTAGGCGTCTGCGGGGGTCATATTATGCACCAGAAAAAAGAAAATTCAAAATCTTAAAATGGCTATAACTCCTAAACTAGGCGTCTGCGGGGGTTATATTATGCACCAGAAAAAAGGAAATTCAAAACTTTAAAATCGCTATAACTCCTAAACTAGGCGTCTGCGGGGGTCATATTATGCACCAGAAAAAAGAAAATTCAAAATCTTAAAATGGCTATAACTCCTAAACTAGGCGTCTGCGGGGGTCATATTATGCACCAGAAAAAAAAATTCAAAATCTTAAAATGGCTATAACTCCTAAACTAGGCGTCTGCGGGAGTCATATTATGCACCAGATAAAAGAAAATTCAAAACTTTAAAATCGCTATAACTCCTAAACTAGGCGTCTGCGGGGGTCATATTATGCACCAGAAAAAAGAAAATTCCAAACTTTAAAATCGCTATAACTTCTAAACTAGGTGTCTGCGGGGGTCATATTATGCACCAGAAAAAAAAATTCAAAATATTAAAATGGCTATAACTCCTAAACTAGGCGTCTGCGGGGGTCATATTATGCACCAGAAAAAAGAAAATTCAAAACTTTAAAATCGCTATATCCTAAACAAGGCGTCTGCGGGGGTCATATTATGCACCAGAAAAAAGAAAATTCAAAATCTCAAAATGGCTATAACTCCTAAACTAGGCGTCTGCGGGGGTCATATTATGCACCAGAAAAAAAATTCAAAATCTTAAAATGGCTATAACTCCTAAACTAGTCGTCTGCGGGGGTTATATTATGCACCAGAAAAAAGAAAATTCAAAACTTTAAAATCGCTATAACTCCTAAACTAGGCGTCTGCGGGGGTCATATTATGCACCAGAAAAAAGAAAATTCAAAATCTTAAAATGGCTATAACTCCTAAACTAGGCGTCTGCGGGGGTCATATTATGCACCAGAAAAAAAAATTCAAAATCTTAAAATGGCTATAACTCCTAAACTAGGCGTCTGCGGGGGTCATATTATGCACCAGATAAACGAAAATTCAAAACTTTAAAATCGCTATAACAAAATCTTAAAATGGCTATAACTCCTAAACTAGGCGTCTGCGGGGGTCATATTATGCACCAGAAAAAAAAATTCAAAATCTTAAAATGGCTATAACTCCTAAACTAGGCGTCTGCGGGGGTCATATTATGCACCAGATAAAAGAAAATTCAAAACTTTAAAATCGCTATAACTCCTAAACTAGGCGTCTGCGGGGGTCATATTATGCACCAGAAAAAAAAATTCAAAATATTAAAATGGCTATAACTCCTAAACTAGGCGTCTGCGGGGGTCATATTATGCACAAGAAAAAAGAAAATTCCAAACTTTAAAATCGCTATAACTCCTAAACTAGGTGTCTGCGGGGGTCATATTATGCACCAGAAAAAAAAATTCAAAATATTAAAATGGCTATAACTCCTAAGCTAGGCGTCTGCGGGGGTCATATTATGCACCAGAAAAAAAAATTCAAAATCTTAAAATGGCTATAACTCCTAAACTAGGCGTCTGCGGGGGTCATATTATGCACCAGAAAAAAGAAAATTCCAAACTTTAAAATCGCTATAACTCCTAAACTAGGTGTCTGCGGGGGTCATATTATGCACCAGAAAAAAAAATTCAAAATATTAAAATGGCTATAACTCCTAAACTAGGCGTCTGCGGGGGTCATATTATGCACCAGAAAAAAGAAAATTCCAAACTCTAAAATCGCTATAACTCCGTCTGCGGGGGTCTTATTATGCACCAGACAAAAGAAAATTCAAAATCTTAAAATGGCTATAACTCCTAAACTAGGCGTCTGCGGGGGTAGTGTTATGCACCAGAAAAAAGAAAATTCAAAATCTTAAAATGGCTATAACTCCTAAACTAGGCGTCTGCGGTGGTCATATTATGCACCAGAAAAAAGAAAATTCAAAATTTTAAAATGGCTATAACTCCTAAACTAGGCGTCTGCGGGGGTCATATTATGCACCAGAAAAAAGAAAATTCAAAACTTTAAAATCGCTATAACTCCTAAACTAGGCGTCTGCGGGGGTCATATTATGCACCAGAAAAAAGAAAATTCAAAATCTTAAAATGGCTATAACTCCTAAACTAGGCGTCTGCGGGGGTTATATTATGCACCAGAAAAAAGAAAATTCAAAACTTTAAAATCGCTATAACTCCTAAACTAGGCGTCTGCGGGGGTCATATTATGCACCAGAAAAAAGAAAATTCAAAATCTTAAAATGGCTATAACTCCTAAACTAGGCGTCTGCGGGGGTCATATTATGCACCAGAAAAAAAAATTCAAAATCTTAAAATGGCTATAACTCCTAAACTAGGCGTCTGCGGGGGTCATATTATGCACCAGAAAAAAAAATTCAAAATCTTAAAATGGCTATAACTCCTAAACTAGGCGTCTGCGGGGGTCATATTATGCACCAGATAAAAGAAAATTCAAAACTTTAAAATCGCTATAACTCCTAAACTAGGCGTCTGCGGGGGTCATATTATGCACCAGAAGAAAAAATTCAAAATCTTAAAATGGCTATAACTCCTAAACTAGGCGTCTGCGGGGGTCATATTATGCACCAGAAAAAAGAAAATTCAAAACTTTAAAATCGCTATAACTCCTAAACTAGGCGTCTGCGGAGGTCATATTATGCACCAGAAAAAAGAAAATTCAAAATCTTAAAATGGCTATAACTCCTAAACTATTCGTCTGGGGGGGTCATATTATGCACCAGAAAAAAAAATTAAAAATCTTAAAATGGCTATAACTCCTAAACTAGGCGTCTGCGGGGGTCATATTGTGCACCAGATAAAAGAAAATTCAAAACTTTAAAATCGCTATAACTCCTAAACTAGGCGTCTGCGGGGGTCATATTATGCACCAGAAAAAAGAAAATTCCAAACTTTAAAATCGCTATAACTCCTAAACTAGGTGTCTGCGGGGGTCATATTATGCACCAGAAAAAAGAAAATTCAAAATCTTAAAATGGCTATAACTCCTAAACTAGGCGTCTGCGGGGGTCATATTATGCACCCGAAAAAAAAATTCAAAATCTTAAAATGGCTATAACTCCTAAACTAGGCGTCTGCGGGGGTCATATTATGCACCAGAAAAAAGAAAATTCAAAATCTTAAAATGGCTATAACTCCTAAACTAGGCGTCTGCGGGGGTCATATTATGCACCAGAAAAAAAAATTCAAAATCTTAAAATGGCTATAACTCCTAAACTAGGCGTCTGCGGGTGTCATATTATGCACCAGATAAAAGAAAATTCAAAACTTTAAAATCGCTATAACTCCTAAACTAGGCGTCTGCGGGGGTCATATTATGCACCAGAAAAAAAAATTCAAAATATTAAAATGGCTATAACTCCTAAACTAGGCGTCTGCGGGGGTCATATTATGCACAAGAAAAAAGAAAATTCCAAACTTTAAAATCGCTATAACTCCTAAACTAGGTGTCTGCGGGGGTCATATTATGCACCAGAAAAAAAAATTCAAAATATTAAAATGGCTATAACTCCTAAACTAGGCGTCTGCGGGGGTCATATTATGCACCAGAAAAAAAAATTCAAAATCTTAAAATGGCTATAACTCCTAAACTAGGCGTCTGCGGGGGTCATATTATGCACCAGAAAAAAGAAAATTCCAAACTTTAAAATCGCTATAACTCCTAAACTAGGTGTCTGCGGGGGTCATATTATGCACCAGAAAAAAAAATTCAAAATATTAAAATGGCTATAACTCCTAAACTAGGCGTCTGCGGGGGTCATATTATGCACCAGAAAAAAGAAAATTCCAAACTCTAAAATCGCTATAACTCCGTCTGCGGGGGTCTTATTATGCACCAGACAAAAGAAAATTCAAAATCTTAAAATGGCTATAACTCCTAAACTAGGCGTCTGCGGGGGTAGTATTATGCACCAGAAAAAAGAAAATTCAAAATCTTAAAATGGCTATAACTCCTAAACTAGGCGTCTGCGGTGGTCATATTATGCACCAGAAAAAAGAAAATTCAAAATTTTAAAATGGCTATAACTCCTAAACTAGGCGTCTGCGGGGGTCATATTATGCACCAGAAAAAAGAAAATTCAAAACTTTAAAATCGCTATAACTCCTAAACTAGGCGTCTGCGGGGGTCATATTATGCACCAGAAAAAAGAAAATTCAAAATCTTAAAATGGCTATAACTCCTAAACTAGGCGTCTGCGGGGGTTATATTATGCACCAGAAAAAAGAAAATTCAAAACTTTAAAATCGCTATAACTCCTAAACTAGGCGTCTGCGGGGGTCATATTATGCACCAGAAAAAAGAAAATTCAAAATCTTAAAATGGCTATAACTCCTAAACTAGGCGTCTGCGGGGGTCATATTATGCACCAGAAAAAAAAATTCAAAATCTTAAAATGGCTATAACTCCTAAACTAGGCGTCTGCGGGGGTCATATTATGCACCAGATAAAAGAAAATTCAAAACTTTAAAATCGCTATAACTCCTAAACTAGGCGTCTGCGGGGGTCATATTATGCACCAGAAAAAAGAAAATTCCAAACTTTAAAATCGCTATAACTCCTAAACTAGGTGTCTGCGGGGGTCATATTATGCACCAGAAAAAAAAATTCAAAATATTAAAATGGCTATAACTCCTAAACTAGGCGTCTGCGGGGGTCATATTATGCACCAGAAAAAAGAAAATTCAAAACTTTAAAATCGCTATAACTCCTAAACTAGGCGTCTGCGGGGGTCATATTATGCACCAGAAAAAAGAAAATTCAAAATCTCAAAATGGCTATAACTCCTAAACTAGGCGTCTGCGGGGGTCATATCATGCACCAGAAAAAAAATTCAAAATCTTAAAATGGCTATAACTCCTAAACTAGTCGTCTGCGGGGGTCATATTATGCACCAGAAAAAAGAAAATTCCAAACTTTAAAATCGCTATAACTCCTAAACTAGGTGTCTGCGGGGGTCATATTATGCACCAGAAAAAAAAATTCAAAATATTAAAATGGCTATAACTCCTAAACTAGTCGTCTGCGGGGGTCATATTATGCACCAGAAAAAAGAAAATTCCAAACTCTAAAATCGCTATAACTCCGTCTGCGGGGGTCTTATTATGCACCAGACAAAAGAAAATTCAAAATCTTAAAATGGCTATAACTCCTAAACTAGGCGTCTGCGGGGGTAGTATTATGCACCAGAAAAAAGAAAATTCAAAATCTTAAAATGGCTATAACTCCTAAACTAGGCGTCTGCGGTGGTCATATTATGCACCAGAAAAAAGAAAATTCAAAATTTTAAAATGGCTATAACTCCTAAACTAGTCGTCTGCGGGGGTCATATTATGCACCAGAAAAAAGAAAATTCAAAACTTTAAAATCGCTACAACTCCTAAACTAGGCGTCTGCGGGGGTCATATTATGCACCAGAAAAAAGAAAATTCAAAATCTTAAAATGGCTATAACTCCTAAACTAGGCGTCTGCGGGGGTTATATTATGCACCAGAAAAAAGAAAATTCAAAACTTTAAAATCGCTATAACTCCTAAACTAGGCGTCTGCGGGGGTCATATTATGCACCAGAAAAAAGAAAATTCAAAATCTTAAAATGGCTATAACTCCTAAACTAGGCGTCTGCGGGGGTTATATTATGCACCAGAAAAAAGAAAATTCAAAACTTTAAAATCGCTATAACTCCTAAACTAGGCGTCTGCGGGGGTCATATTATGCACCAGAAAAAAAAATTCAAAATCTTAAAATGGCTATAACTCCTAAACTAGGCGTCTGCGGGGGTCATATTATGCACCAGATAAAAGAAAATTCAAAACTTTAAAATCGCTATAACTCCTAAACTAGGCGTCTGCGGGGGTCATATTATGCACCAGAAAAAAGAAAATTCCAAACTTTAAAATCGCTATTACTCCAAAACTAGGTGTCTGCGGGGGTCATATTATGCACCAGAAAAAAAAATTCAAAATATTAAAATGGCTATAACTCCTAAACTAGGCGTCTGCGGGGGTCATATTATGCACCAGAAAAAAGAAAATTCAAAACTTTAAAATCGCTATAACTCCTAAACTAGGCGTCTGCGGGGGTCATATTATGCACCAGAAAAAAGAAAATTCAAAATCTCAAAATGGCTATAACTCCTAAACTAGGCGTCTGCGGGGGTCATATTATGCACCAGAAAAAAAATTCAAAATCTTAAAATGGCTATAACTCCTAAACTAGTCGTCTGCGGGGGTTATATTATGCACCAGAAAAAAGAAAATTCAAAACTTTAAAATCGCTATAACTCCTAAACTAGGCGTCTGCGGGGGTCATATTATGCACCAGAAAAAAGAAAATTCAAAATCTTAAAATGGCTATAACTCCTAAACTAGGCGTCTGCGGGGGTCATATTATGCACCAGAAAAAAAAATTCAAAATCTTAAAATGGCTATAACTCCTAAACTAGGCGTCTGCGGGGGTCATATTATGCACCAGAAAAAAAAATTCAAAATCTTAAAATGGCTATAACTCCTAAACTAGGCGTCTGCGGGGGTCATATTATGCACCAGATAAAAGAAAATTCAAAACTTTAAAATCGCTATAACTCCTAAACTAGGCGTCTGCGGGGGTCATATTATGCACCAGAAAAAAGAAAATTCCAAACTTTAAAATCGCTATAACTCCAAAACTAGGTGTCTGCGGGGGTCATATTATGCACCAGAAAAAAAAATTCAAAATATTAAAATGGCTATAACTCCTAAACTAGGCGTCTGCGGGGGTCATATTATGCACCAGAAAAAAGAAAATTCAAAACTTTAAAATCGCTATAACTCCTAAACTAGGCGTCTGCGGGGGTCATATTATGCACCAGAAAAAAGAAAATTCAAAATCTCAAAATGGCTATAACTCCTAAACTAGGCGTCTGCGGGGGTCATATTATGCACCAGAAAAAAGAAAATTCAAAATCTTAAAATGGCTATAACTCCTAAACTAGGCGTCTGCGGGGGTCATATTATGCACCAGATAAACGAAAATTCAAAACTTTAAAATCGCTATAACTCCTAAACTAGGCGTCTGCGGGGGTCATATTATGCACCAGAAAAAAGAAAATTCAAAATCTTAAAATGGCTATAACTCCTAAACTAGGCGTCTGCGGGGGTCATATTATGCACCAGATAAACGAAAATTCAAAACTTTAAAATCGCTATAACTCCTAAACTAGGCGTCTGCGGGGGTCATATTATGCACCAGAAAAAAGAAAATTCAAAATCTTAAAATGGCTATAACTCCTAAACTAGGCGTCTGGGGGGGTCATATTATGCACCAGAAAAAAGAAAATTCAAAACTTTAAAATCGCTATAACTCCTAAACTAGGCGTCTGCGGGGGTCATATTATGCACCAGAAAAAAAAATTCAAAATCTTAAAATGGCTATAACTCCTAAACTAGGCGTCTGCGGGGGTCATATTATGCACCAGATAAAAGAAAATTCAAAACTTTAAAATCGCTATAACTCCTAAACTAGGCGTCTGCGGGGGTCATATTATGCACCAGAAAAAAGAAAATTCCAAACTTTAAAATCGCTATTACTCCAAAACTAGGTGTCTGCGGGGGTCATATTATGCACCAGAAAAAAAAATTCAAAATATTAAAATGGCTATAACTCCTAAACTAGGCGTCTGCGGGGGTCATATTATGCACCAGAAAAAAGAAAATTCAAAACTTTAAAATCGCTATAACTCCTAAACTAGGCGTCTGCGGGGGTCATATTATGCACCAGAAAAAAGAAAATTCAAAATCTCAAAATGGCTATAACTCCTAAACTAGGCGTCTGCGGGGGTCATATTATGCACCAGAAAAAAAATTCAAAATCTTAAAATGGCTATAACTCCTAAACTAGTCGTCTGCGGGGGTTATATTATGCACCAGAAAAAAGAAAATTCAAAACTTTAAAATCGCTATAACTCCTAAACTAGGCGTCTGCGGGGGTCATATTATGCACCAGAAAAAAGAAAATTCAAAATCTTAAAATGGCTATAACTCCTAAACTAGGCGTCTGCGGGGGTCATATTATGCACCAGAAAAAAAAATTCAAAATCTTAAAATGGCTATAACTCCTAAACTAGGCGTCTGCGGGGGTCATATTATGCACCAGAAAAAAAAATTCAAAATCTTAAAATGGCTATAACTCCTAAACTAGGCGTCTGCGGGGGTCATATTATGCACCAGATAAAAGAAAATTCAAAACTTTAAAATCGCTATAACTCCTAAACTAGGCGTCTGCGGGGGTCATATTATGCACCAGAAAAAAGAAAATTCCAAACTTTAAAATCGCTATAACTCCAAAACTAGGTGTCTGCGGGGGTCATATTATGCACCAGAAAAAAAAATTCAAAATATTAAAATGGCTATAACTCCTAAACTAGGCGTCTGCGGGGGTCATATTATGCACCAGAAAAAAGAAAATTCAAAACTTTAAAATCGCTATAACTCCTAAACTAGGCGTCTGCGGGGGTCATATTATGCACCAGAAAAAAGAAAATTCAAAATCTCAAAATGGCTATAACTCCTAAACTAGGCGTCTGCGGGGGTCATATTATGCACCAGAAAAAAAATTCAAAATCTTAAAATGGCTATAACTCCTAAACTAGTCGTCTGCGGGGGTTATATTATGCACCAGAAAAAAGAAAATTCAAAACTTTAAAATCGCTATAACTCCTAAACTAGGCGTCTGCGGGGGTCATATTATGCACCAGAAAAAAGAAAATTCAAAATCTTAAAATGGCTATAACTCCTAAACTAGGCGTCTGCGGGGGTCATATTATGCACCAGATAAACGAAAATTCAAAACTTTAAAATCGCTATAACTCCTAAACTAGGCGTCTGCGGGGGTCATATTATGCACCAGAAAAAAGAAAATTCAAAATCTTAAAATGGCTATAACTCCTAAACTAGGCGTCTGGGGGGGTCATATTATGCACCAGAAAAAAGAAAATTCAAAACTTTAAAATCGCTATAACTCCTAAACTAGGCGTCTGCGGAGGTCATATTATGCACCAGAAAAAAGAAAATTCAAAATCTTAAAATGGCTATAACTCCTAAACTAGGCGTCTGGGGGGGTCATATTATGCACCAGAAAAAAAAATTCAAAATCTTAAAATGGCTATAACTCCTAAACTAGGCGTCTGCGGGGGTCATATTGTGCACCAGATAAAAGAAAATTCAAAACTTTAAAATCGCTATAACTCCTAAACTAGGCGTCTGCGGGGGTCATATTATGCACCAGAAAAAAGAAAATTCCAAACTTTAAAATCGCTATAACTCCTAAACTAGGTGTCTGCGGGGGTCATATTATGCACCAGAAAAAAGAAAATTCAAAATCTTAAAATGGCTATAACTCCTAAACTAGGCGTCTGCGGGGGTCATATTATGCACCCGAAAAAAAAATTCAAAATCCTAAAATGGCTATAACTCCTAAACTAGGCGTCTGCGGGGGTCATATTATGCACCAGAAAAAAGAAAATTCAAAATCTTAAAATGGCTATAACTCCTAAACTAGGCGTCTGCGGGGGTCATATTATGCACCAGATAAAAGAAAATTCAAAACTTTAAAATCGCTATAACTCCTAAACTAGGGGTCTGCGGGGGTCATACTATGCACCAGAAAAAAGAAAATTCAAAATCTTAAAATGGCAATAACTCCTAAACTAGGCGTCTGCGGGGGTCATATTATGCACCAGAAAAAAAATTCAAAATATTAAAATGGCTATAACTCCTAAACTAGGCGTCTGCGGGGGTCATATTATGCACCAGAAAAAAGAAAATTCAAAATCTTAAAATGGCTATAACTCCTAAACTAGGCGTCTGCGGGGGTCATATTATGCACCAGATAAACGAAAATTCAAAACTTTAAAATCGCTATAACTCCTAAACTAGGCGTCTGCGGGGGTCATATTATGCACCAGAAAAAAGAAAATTCAAAATCTTAAAATAGCTATAACTCCTAAACTAGGCGTCTGCGGGGGTCATATTATGCACCAGATAAAAGAAAATTCAAAACTTTAAAATCGCTATAACTCCTAAACTAGGCGTCTGCGGGGGTCTTACTATGCACCAGAAAAAAGAAAATTCAAAATCTTAAAATGGCTATAACTCCTAAACTAGGCGTCTGCGGTGGTCATATTATGCACCAGAAAAAAGAAAATTCCAAACTTTAAAATCGCTATAACTCCTAAACTAGGAGTCTGCGGGGGTCATATTATGCACCAGAAAAAAGAAAATTCAAAATCTTAAAATGGCTATAACTCCTAAACTAGGCGTCTGCGGGGGTCATATTATGCACCAGAAAAAAAAATTCAAAATATTAAAATGGCTATAACTCCTAAACTAGGCGTCTGCGGGGGTCATATTATGCACCAGAAAAAAGAAAATTCAAAACTTTAAAATCGCTATAACTCCTAAACTAGGCGTCTGCGGGGGTCATATTATGCACCAGAAAAAAAAATTCAAAATATTAAAATGGCTATAACTCCTAAACTAGGCGTCTGCGGGGGTCATATTATGCACCAGAAAAAAGAAAATTCAAAACTTTAAAATCGCTATAACTCCTAAACTAGGCGTCTGCGGGGGTCATATTATGCACCAGAAAAAAGAAAATTCAAAATCTTAAAATGGCTATAACTCCTAAACTAGGCGTCTGCGGCGGTAATATTATGCACCAGAAAAAAGAAAATTCTAAACTTTAAAATCGCTATAACTCCTAAACTAGGCGTCTGCGGGGGTCATATTATGCACCAGAAAAAAGAAAATTCCAAACTTTAAAATCGCTATAACTCCTAAACTAGGCGTCTGCGGGGGTCTTATTATGCACCAGAAAAAAGAAAATTCAAAATCTTAAAATGGCTATAACTCCTAAACTAGGCGTCTGCGGCGGTAATATTATGCACCAGAAAAAAGAAAATTCTAAACTTTAAAATCGCTATAACTCCTAAACTAGGCGTCTGCGGGGGTCATATTATGCACCAGAAAAAAGAAAATTCCAAACTTTAAAATCGCTATAACTCCTAAACTAGGTGTCTGCGGGGGTCATATTATGCACCAGAAAAAAAAATTCAAAATATTAAAATGGCTATAACTCCTAAACTAGGCGTCTGCGGGGGTCATATTATGCACCAGAAAAAAGAAAATTCAAAACTTTAAAATCGCTATAACTCCTAAACTAGGCGTCTGCGGGGGTCATATTATGCACCAGAAAAAAGAAATTTCAAAATCTTAAAATGGCTATAACCCCTAAACTAGGCGTCTGCGGGGGTCATATTATGCACCAGAAAAAAAAATTCAAAATATTAAAATGGCTATAACTCTTAAACTAGGCGTCTGCGGGGGTCATATTATGCACCAGAAAAAAGAAAATTCAAAATCTTAAAATGGCTATAACTCCTAAACTAGGCGTCAGCGGGGGTCATATTATGCACCAGAAAAAAAATTCAAAATCTTAAAATGGCTATAACTCCTAAACTAGGCGTCTGCGGGGGTTATATTATGCACCCGAAAAAAGAAAATTCAAAATCTTAAAATGGCTATAACTCCTAAACTAGGCGTCTGCGGGGGTCATATTATGCACCAGAAAAAAAAATTCAAAATCTTAAAATGGCTATAACTCCTAAACTAGGCGTCTGCGGGGGTCATATTATGCACCAGATAAACGAAAATTCAAAACTTTAAAATCGCTATAACTCCTAAACTAGGCGTCTGCGGGGGTCATATTATGCACCAGAAAAAAGAAAATTCAAAATCTTAAAATGGCTATAACTCCTAAACTAGGCGTCTGCGGAGGTCATATTATGCACCAGAAAAAAGAAAATTCAAAATCTTAAAATGGCTATAACTCCTAAACTAGGCGTCTGCGGCGGTCATATTATGCACCAGAAAAAAAAATTCAAAATCTTAAAATGGCTATAACTCCTAAACTAGGCGTCTGCGGGGGTCATATTATGCACCAGATAAAAGAAAATTCAAAACTTTAAAATCGCTATAACTCCTAAACTAGGCGTCTGCGGGGGTCATACTATGCCCCAGAAAAAAGAAAATTCAAAATCTTAAAATGGCTGTAACTCCTAAACTAGGCGTCTGCGGGGGTCATATTATGCACCAGAAAAAAGAAAATTCAAAACTTTAAAATCGCTATAACTCCTAAACTAGGCGTCTGCGGGGGTCATATTATGCACCAGAAAAAAAAATTTAAAATCTTTAAATGGCAATCATTCCTAAACTAGGCGTCTGCGGGGGTCATATTATGCACCAGAAAAAAGAAAATTCAAAATCTTAAAATGGCTATAACTCCTAAACTAGGCATCTGCGGGGGTCATATTATGCACCAGAAAAAAAAATTCTAAATATTAAAATGGCTATAACTCCTAAACTAGGCGTCTGTCATATTATGCACCAGAAAAAAGAAAATTCAAAATCTTAAAATGGCTATAACTCCTAAACTAGGCATCTGCGGGGGTCATATTATGCACCAGAAAAAAAAATTCAAAATCTTAAAATGGCTATAACTCCTAAACTAGGCGTCTGCGGGGGTCATATTATGCACCAGAAAAAAAATTCAAAATCTTAAAATCGCTATAACTCCGAAACTAGGCGTCTGCGGGGGTCATATTATGCACCAGAAAAAAGAAAATTTAAAATCTTAAAATGGCTATAACTCCTAAACTAGGCGTCTGGGGGAGTCATATTATGCACCAGAAAAAAAAAATTCAAAACTTTAAAATCGCTATAACTCCTAAACTAGGCGTCTGCGGGGGTCATATTATGCACCAGAAAAAAGAAAATGCAAAACTTTAAAATCGCTATAACTCCTAAACTAGGCGTCTGCTGGGGTCATATTATGCACCAGAAAAAAGAAAATTCAAAATCTTAAAATGGCTATAACTCATAAACTAGGTATCTGCGGGGGTCATATTATGCACCAGAAAAAAAAATTCAAAATATTAAAATGGCTATAACTCTTAAACTAGGCGTCTGCGGGGGTCATATTATGCACCAGAAAAAAGGAAATTCAAAATCTTAAAATGGCTATAACTCCTAAACTAGGCGTCTGCGGGGGTCATATTATGCACCAGAAAAAAAAATTCAAAATCTGAAAATGGCTATAACTCCTAAGCTAGGCGTCTGCGGGGGTCATATTATGCACCAGATAAAAGAAAATTCAAAACTTTAAAATCGCAATAACTCCTAAACTAGGCGTCTGCGGGGGTCATATTATGCACCAGAAAAAAGGAAATTCAAAACTTTAAAATCGCTATAACTCCTAAACTAGGCGTCTGCGGGGGTCATTTTATGCACCAGAAAAAAGAAAATTCCAAACTTTAAAATCGCTATAACTCCTAAACTAGGTGTCTGCGGGGTCATATTATGCACCAGAAAAAAAAATTCAAAATATTAAAATGGCTATAACTCCTAAACTAGGCGTCTGCGGGGGTCATATTATGCTCCAGAAAAAAGAAAATTCCAAACTTTAAAATCGCTATAACTCTTAAACTAGGCGTCTGCGGGGGTCATATTATGCACCAGAAAAAAGAAAATTCAAAATCTTAAAATGGCTATAACTCCTAAACTAGGCGTCTGCGTGGGTCATATTATGCACCAGAAAAAAGAAAATTCAAAATCTTAAAATGGCTATAACTCCTAAACTAGGCGTCTGCGGGGGTCATATTATGCACCAGAAAAAAGAAAATTCAAAACTTTAAAATCGCTATAACTCCTAAACTAGGCGTCTGCGGGGGTCATATTATGCACCAGAAAAAAGAAAATTCAAAATCTTAAAATGGCTATAACTCCTAAACTAGGTGTCTGCGGGGGTCATATTATGCCAAAGAAAAAAAAATTCAAAATATTAAAATGGCTATAACTCCTAAACTAGGCGTCTGCGGGGGTCATATTATGCACCTGAAAAAAAAATTCAAAATATTAAAATGGTTATAACTCCTAAACTAGGCGTCTGCGGGGGTCATATTACGCACCAGAAAAATGAAAATTCAAAATCTTAAAATGGCTATAACTCCTAAACTAGGCGTCTGCGGGGGTCATATTATGCACCAGAAAAAAGAAAATTCAAAATCTTAAAATGGCTATAACTCCTAAACTAGGCGTCTGCGGGGGTCATATTATGCACCAGAAAAATGAAAATTCAAAATCTTAAAATGGCTATAACTCCTAAACTAGGCGTCTGCGGGGGTCATATTATGCAACAGAAAAAAGAAAATTCAAAACTTTAAAATCGCTATAACTCCTAAACTAGGCGTCTGCGGGGGTCATATTATGCACCAGAAAAAAGAAAATTCAAAATCTTAAAATGGCTATAACTCCTAAACTAGGCGTCTGCGGGGGTCATCTTATGCACCAGAAAAAAAAATACAAAATCTTAAAATGGCTATAACTCCTAAATTAGGCGTCTGCGGGGGTCATATTACGCACCAGAAAAAAGAAAATTCAAAATCTTAAAATGGCTATAACTCCTAAACTAGGCGTCTGCGGGGGTCACAATATGCACCAGAAAAAAGAAAATTCAAAACTTTAAAATCGTTATAACTCCTAAACTAGGCGTCTGCGGGGGTCATATTATGCACCAGAAAAAAGAAAATTCCAAACTTTAAAATCGCTATAACTCCTAAACTAGGTGTCTGCCGGGGTTATATTATGCACCAGAAAAAAAAATTCAAAATATTAAAATGGCTATAACTCCTAAATTAGGCGTCTGCGGGGGTCATATTATGCACCAGAAAAAAGAAAATTCAAAATCTTAAAATGGTTATAACTCCTAAACTAGGCGTCTGCGGGGGTCATATTATGCACCAGATAAAAGAAAATTCAAAACTTTAAAATCGCTATAACTCCTAAACTAGGCGTCTGCGGGGGTAATATTATACACCAGAAAAAAGAAAATTCCAAACTTTAAAATCGCTATAACTCCTAAACTAGGTGTCTGCGGGGGTCATATTATGCACCAGAAAAAAAAATTCAAAATATTAAAATGGCTATAACTCCTAAACTAGGCGTCTGCGGGGTCATATTATGCACCAGAAAAAAGAAAATTCAAAATTTTAAAATCGCTATAACTTCTAAACTAGGTGTCTGCGGGGGTCATGTTATGCACCAGAAAAAAGAAAATTCAAAATCTTAAAATGGCTATAACTCCTAAACTAGGCGTTTGCGGGGGTCATATTATGCACCAGATAAAAGAAAATTCAAAACTTTAAAATCGCTATAACTCCTAAACTAGGCGTCTGCGATGGTCATATTATGCACCAGAAAAAAGAAAATTCCAAACTTTAAAATCGCTATAACTCCTAAACTAGGTGCCTGCGGGGGTCATATTATGCACCAGAAAAAAAAATTCAAAATATTAAAATGGCTATAACTCCTAAACTAGGCGTCTGCGGGGGTCATATTATGCACCAAAAAAAAAAATTCAAAATATTAAAATGGCTATGACTCCTAAACTAGGCGTCTGCGGGGGTCATATTATGCACCAGAAAAAAGAAAATTCAAAATCTTAAAATGGCTATAACTCCTAAACTAGGCGTCTGCGGGGGTCATATTATGCACCAGAAAAAAGGAAATTCAAAACTTTAAAATCGCTATAACTCCTAAACTAGGCGTCTGCGGGGGTCATATTATGCACCAGAAAAAAAAATTCAAAATATTAAAATGGCTATAACTCCTAAACTAGGCGTCTGCGGGGGTCATATTATGCACCAGAAAAAAGAAAATTCAAAATCGTAAAATCGCTATAACTTCTAAACTAGGCGTCTGCGGGGGTCATATTATGCAACAGAAAAAAGAAAATTCAAAACTTTAAAATCGCTATAACTCCTAAACTAGGCGTCTGCGGGGGTCATATTATGCACCAGAAAAAAGAAAATTCAAAATCTTAAAATGGCTATAACTCCTAAACTAGGCGTCTGCGGGGGTCATCTTATGCACCAGAAAAAAAAATACAAAATCTTAAAATGGCTATAACTCCTAAATTAGGCGTCTGCGGGGGTCATATTACGCACCAGAAAAAAGAAAATTCAAAATCTTAAAATGGCTATAACTCCTAAACTAGGCGTCTGCGGGGGTCACAATATGCACCAGAAAAAAGAAAATTCAAAACTTTAAAATCGTTATAACTCCTAAACTAGGCGTCTGCGGGGGTCATATTATGCACCAGAAAAAAGAAAATTCCAAACTTTAAAATCGCTATAACTCCTAAACTAGGTGTCTGCCGGGGTTATATTATGCACCAGAAAAAAAAATTCAAAATATTAAAATGGCTATAACTCCTAAATTAGGCGTCTGCGGGGGTCATATTATGCACCAGAAAAAAGAAAATTCAAAATCTTAAAATGGTTATAACTCCTAAACTAGGCGTCTGCGGGGGTCATATTATGCACCAGATAAAAGAAAATTCAAAACTTTAAAATCGCTATAACTCCTAAACTAGGCGTCTGCGGGGGTAATATTATACACCAGAAAAAAGAAAATTCCAAACTTTAAAATCGCTATAACTCCTAAACTAGGTGTCTGCGGGGGTCATATTATGCACCAGAAAAAAAAATTCAAAATATTAAAATGGCTATAACTCCTAAACTAGGCGTCTGCGGGGTCATATTATGCACCAGAAAAAAGAAAATTCAAAATTTTAAAATCGCTATAACTTCTAAACTAGGTGTCTGCGGGGGTCATGTTATGCACCAGAAAAAAGAAAATTCAAAATCTTAAAATGGCTATAACTCCTAAACTAGGCGTTTGCGGGGGTCATATTATGCACCAGATAAAAGAAAATTCAAAACTTTAAAATCGCTATAACTCCTAAACTAGGCGTCTGCGATGGTCATATTATGCACCAGAAAAAAGAAAATTCCAAACTTTAAAATCGCTATAACTCCTAAACTAGGTGCCTGCGGGGGTCATATTATGCACCAGAAAAAAAAATTCAAAATATTAAAATGGCTATAACTCCTAAACTAGGCGTCTGCGGGGGTCATATTATGCACCAGAAAAAAAAATTCAAAATATTAAAATGGCTATGACTCCTAAACTAGGCGTCTGCGGGGGTCATATTATGCACCAGAAAAAAGAAAATTCAAAATCTTAAAATGGCTATAACTCCTAAACTAGGCGTCTGCGGGGGTCATATTATGCACCAGAAAAAAGGAAATTCAAAACTTTAAAATCGCTATAACTCCTAAACTAGGCGTCTGCGGGGGTCATATTATGCACCAGAAAAAAAAATTCAAAATATTAAAATGGCTATAACTCCTAAACTAGGCGTCTGCGGGGGTCATATTATGCACCAGAAAAAAGAAAATTCAAAATCGTAAAATCGCTATAACTTCTAAACTAGGCGTCTGCGGGGGTCATGTTATGCACCAGAAAAAAGAAAATTCAAAATCTTAAAATGGCTATAACTCCTAAACTAGGCGTCTGCGGGGGTCATATTATGCACCAGATAAAAGAAAATTCAAAACTTTAAAATCGCTATAACTCCTAAACTAGGCGTCTGCGATGGTCATATTATGCACCAGAAAAAAGAAAATTCCAAACTTTAAAATCGCTATAACTCCTAAACTAGGTGTCTGCGGGGGTCATATTATGCACCAGAAAAAAAAATTCAAAATATTAAAATGGCTATAACTCCTAAACTAGGCGTCTGCGGGGTCATATTATGCACCAGAAAAAAAAATTCAAAATATTAAAATGGCTATGACTCCTAACCTAGGCGTCTGCGGGGCTCATATTATGCACCAGAAAAAAGAAAATTCAAAATCTTAAAATGGCTATAACTCCTAAACTAGGCGTCTGCGGGGGTCATATTGTGCACCAGAAAAAAGGAAATTCAAAACTTTAAAATCGCTATAACTCCTAAACTAGGCGTCTGCGGGGGTCATATTATGCACCAGAAAAAAGAAAATTCAAAACTTTAAAATCGCTATAACTCCTAAACTAGGCGTCTGCGGGGGTCATATTATGCACCAGAAAAAAGAAAATTCAAAATCTTAAAATGGCTATAACTCCTAAACTAGGCGTCTGCGGGGGTCATCTTATGCACCAGAAAAAAAAATTCAAAATCTTAAAATGGCTATAACTCCTAAACTAGGAGTCTGCGGGGGTCATATTATGCACCAGATAAAAGAAAATTCAAAACTTTAAAATCGCTATAACTCCTAAACTAGGCGTCTGCGGGGGTCATATTATGCACCAGAAAAAAGAAAATTCCAAACTTTAAAATCGCTATAACTCCTAAACTAGGTGTCTGCGGGGGTCATATTATGCACCAGAAAAAAAAAATTCAAAATATTAAAATGGCTATAACTCCTAAACTAGGCGTCTGCGGGGGTCATATTGTGCACCAGAAAAAAGAGAATTCAAAATCTTAAAATCGCTATAACTTCTAAACTAGGCGTCTGCGGGGGTCATGTTATGCACCAGAAAAAAGAAAATTCCAAACTTTAAAATCGCTATAACTCCTAAACTAGGTGTCTGCGGGGGTCATATTATGCACCAGAAAAAAAAATTCAAAATATTAAAATGGCTATAACTCCTAAACTAGGCGTCTGCGGGGGTCATATTATGCACCAGAAAAAAGAAAATTCAAAATCTTAAAATCGCTATAACTTCTAAACTAGGCGTCTGCGGGGGTCATGTTATGCACCAGAAAAAAGAAAATTCAAAATCTTAAAATGGCTATAACTCCTAAACTAGGCGTCTGCGGGGGTCATATTATGCACCAGATAAAAGAAAATTCAAAACCTTAAAATCGCTATAACTCCTAAACTAGGCGTCTGCGATGGTCATATTATGCAACAGCAAAAAGAAAATTCCAAACTTTAAAATCGCTATAACTCCTAAACTAGGTGTCTGCGGGGGTCATATTTTGCACCAGAAAAAAAAATTCAAAATATTAAAATGGCTATAACTCCTAAACTAGGCGTCTGCCGGGGTCATATTATGCACCAGAAAAAAAAATTCAAAATATTAAAATGGCTATGACTCCTAACCTAGGCGTCTGCGGGGGTCATATTACGCACCAGAAAAAAGAAAATTCAAAATCTTAAAATGGCTATAACTCCTAACCTAGGCGTCTGCGGGGGTCATATTATGCACCAGAAAAAAGAAAATTCAAAATCTTAAAATGGCTATAACTCCTAAACTAGGCGTCTGCGGGGGTCATATTATGCACCAGAAAAAAGGAAATTCAAAACTTTAAAATGGCTATAACTCCTAAACTAGGCGTCTGCGGGGGTCATCTTATGCACCAGAAAAAAAAATTCAAAATATTAAAATGGCTATGACTCCTAAACTAGGCGTCTGCGGGGGTCATATTATGCACCAGAAAAAAGAAAATTCAAAACTTTAAAATCGCTATAACTCCTAAACTAGGCGTCTGCGGGGGTCATATTATGCACCAGAAAAAAGAAAATTCAAAATCTTAAAATGGCTATAACTCCTAAACTAGGCGTCTGCGGGGGTCATCTTATGCACCAGAAAAAAAAATTCAAAATATTAAAATGGCTATAACTCCTAAACTAGGCGTCTGCGGGGGTCATATTATGCACCAGAAAAAAGAAAATTCAAAACTTTAAAATCGCTATAACTCCTAAACTAGGCGTCTGCGGGGGTCATATTATGCACCAGAAAAAAGAAAATTCAAAACTTTAAAATCGCTATAACTCCTAAACTAGGCGTCTGCGGGGGTCATATTATGCACCAGAAAAAAGAAAATTCAAAATCTTAAAATGGCTATAACTCCTAAACTAGGCGTCTGCGGGGGTCATCTTATGCACCAGAAAAAAAAATTCAAAATCTTAAAATGGCTATAACTCCTAAACTAGGCGTCTGCGGGGGTCATATTATGCACCAGAAAAAAGAAAATTCCAAACTTTAAAATCGCTATAACTCCTAAACTAGGTGTCTGCGGGGGTCATATTATGCACCAGAAAAAAGAAAATTCAAAATCTTAAAATGGCTATGACTCCTAAACTAGGCGTCTGCGGGGGTCATCTTATGCACCAGAAAAAAAAATTCAAAATTTTAAAATGGCTATAACTCCTAAACTAGGCGTCTGCGGGGGTCATATTATGCACCAGAAAAAAGAAAATTCAAAACTTTAAAATCGCTATAACTCCTTAACTAGGCGTCTGCGGGGGTCATATTATGCACCAGAAAAAAGAAAATTCCAAACTTTAAAATCGCTATAACTCCTAAACTAAGTGTCTGCGGGGGTTATATTATGCACCAGAAAAAAAAATTCAAAATATTAAAATGGCTATAACTCCTAAACTAGGCGTCTGCGGGGGTCATATTATGCACCAGAAAAAAGAAAATCCAAAATCTTAAAATGGCTATAACTCCTAAACTAGGCGTCTGCGGGGGTCATATTATGCACCAGATAAAAGAAAATTCAAAACTTTAAAATCGCTATAACTCCTAACCTAGGCGTCTGCGGGGGTCATATTATGCACCAGAAAAAAAAATTCAAAATATTAAAATGGCTATAACTCCTAAACTAGGCGTCTGCGGGGGTCATATTATGCACCAGAAAAAAGAAAATTCAAAATCTTAAAATCGCTATAACTTCTAAACTAGGCGTCTGCGGGGGTCATGTTATGCAATAGAAAAAAGAAAATTCCAAACTTTAAAATCGCTATAACTCCTAAACTAGGTGTCTGCGGGGGTCATATTATGCACCAGAAAAAAAAATTCAAAATATTAAAATGGCTATAACTCCTAAACTAGGCGTCTGCGGGGGTCATATTATGCACCAGAAAAAAGAAAATTCAAAATCGTAAAATCGCTATAACTTCTAAACTAGGCGTCTGCGGGGGTCATGTTATGCACCAGAAAAAAGAAAATTCAAAATCTTAAAATGGCTATAACTCCTAAACTAGGCGTCTGCGGGGGTCATATTATGCACCAGATAAAAGAAAATTCAAAACTTTAAAATCGCTATAACTCCTAAACTAGGCGTCTGCGATGGTCATATTATGCACCAGAAAAAAGAAAATTCCAAACTTTAAAATCGCTATAACTCCTAAACTAGGTGTCTGCGGGGGTCAATTTATGCACCAGAAAAAAAAATTCAAAATATTAAAATGGCTATAACTCCTAAACTAGGCGTCTGCGGGGGTCATATTATGCAAAAGAAAAAACTATTTCAAAATACGAAAATGGCTATAACTCCTAAACTAGGCGTCTGCGGGAGTCATATTATGCACCAGAAAAAACTATGTCAAAACACAAAAATGGCTATAACTCCTAAACTAGGCGTCTGCGGGGGTCATATTATGCAAAAGAAAAAACTATTTCAAAATACGAAAATGGCTATAACTCCTAAACTAGGCGTCTGCGGGGGTCATATTATGCACCAGAAAAAACTATTTCAAAACACAAAAATGGCTATAACTCCTAAACTAGGCGTCTGCGGGGGTCATATTATACACCAGAAAAAACTATTTCAAAACACAAAAATGGCTATAACTCCTAAACTAGGCGTCTGCGGGGGTCATATTATGCACCAGAAAAAAACTATTTCAAAACACAAAAATGGCTATAACTCCTAAACTAGGCGTCTGCGGGGGTCATATTATGCACCAGAAAAAACTATTTCAAAACACTTAAATGGATATAACTCCTAAACTAGGCGTCTGCGGGGGTCATATTATGCACCAGAAAAAACTATTTCAAAACACTAAAATGGATATAACTCCTAAACTAGGCGTCTGCGGGGGTCATATTATGCAAAAGAAAAAACTATTTCAAAATACGAAAATGGCTATAACTCCTAAACTAGGCGTCTGCGGGGGTCATATTATGCACCAGAAAAAACTATTTCAAAACACAAAAATGGCTATAACTCCTAAACTAGGCGTCTGCGGGGGTCATATTATACACCAGAAAAAACTATTTCAAAACACAAAAATGGCTATAACTCCTAAACTAGGCGTCTGCGGGGGTCATATTATGCACCAGAAAAAAACTATTTCAAAACACAAAAATGGCTATAACTCCTAAACTAGGCGTCTGCGGGGGTCATATTATGCACCAGAAAAAACTATTTCAAAACACTTAAATGGATATAACTCCTAAACTAGGCGTCTGCGGGGGTCATATTATGCAAAAGAAAAAACTATTTCAAAATACGAAAATGGCTATAACTCCTAAACTAGGCGTCTGCGGGAGTCATATTATGCACCAGAAAAAACTATTTCAAAACACAAAAATGGCTATAACTCCTAAACTAGGCGTCTGCGGGGGTCATATTATGCACCAGACAAAAACTATTTCAAAACACTAAAATGGATATAACTCCTAAACTAGGCGTCTGCGGGGGTCATATTATGCACCAGAAAAAACTATTTCAAAACACAAAAATGACTATAACTCCTAAACTAGGCGTCTGCGGGGGTCATATTATGCACCAGAAAAAAACTATTTCAAAACACAAAAATGGCTATAACTCCTAAACTAGGCGTCTGCGGGGGTCACATTATGCACCAGAAAAAACTATTTCAAAACACAAAAATGGCTATAACTCCTAAACTAGGCGTCTGCGGGGGTCATATTATGCACCAGAAAAAAACTATTTCAAAACACAAAAATGGCTATAACTCCTAAACTAGGCGTCTGCGGGGGTCATATTATGCACCAGAAAAAACTATTTCAAAACACTTAAATGGATATAACTCCTAAACTAGGCGTCTGCGGGGGTCATATTATGCACCAGAAAAAAACTATTTCAAAACACTAAAATGGATATAACTCCTAAACTAGGCTCTGCGGGGGTCATATTATGCACCAGAAAAAACTATTTCAAAACACAAAAATGGCTATAACTCCTAAACTAGGCGTCTGTGGGGGTCATATTATGCACCAGAAAAAAACTATTTCAAAACACAAAAATGGCTATAACTCCTAACCTAGGCGTCTGCGGGGGTCATATTATACACCAGAAAAAACTATTTCAAAACACAAAAATGGCTATAACTCCTAAACTAGGCGTCTGCGGGGGTCATATTATGCACCAGAAAAAAACTATTTCAAAACACAAAAATGGCTATAACTCCTAAACTAGGCGTCTGCGGGGGTCATATTATGCACCAGAAAAAACTATTTCAAAACACAAAAATGGCTATAACTCCTAAACTAGGCGTCTGCGGGGGTCATATTATGCACCAGAAAAAACTATTTCAAAACACAAAAATGGCTATAACTCCTAAACTAGGCGTCTGCGGGGGTCATATTATACACCAGAAAAAACTATTTCAAAACACAAAAATGGCTATAACTCCTAAACTAGGCGTCTGTGGGGGTCATATTATGCACCAGAAAAAAACTATTTCAAAACACAAAAATGGCTATAACTCCTAAACTAGGCGTCTGCGGGGGTCATATTATACACCAGAAAAAACTATTTCAAAACACAAAAATGGCTATAACTCCTAAACTAGGCGTCTGCAGGGGTCATATTTTGCACCAGAAAAAACTATTTCAAAACACAAAAATGGCTATAACTCCTAAACTAGGCTTCTGCGGGGGTCATATTATGCACCAGAAAAAACTATTTCAAAACACAAAATTGGCTGTAACTCCTAAACTAGGCGTCTGTGTGGGTCATATTGTGCACCAGAAAAAAACTATTTCAAAACACAAAAATGGCTATAACTCCTAAACTAGGCGTCTGCGGGGGTCATATTATACACCAGAAAAAACTATTGCAAAACACAAAAATGGCTATAACTCCTAAACTAGGCGTCTGCGGGGGTCATATTATGCACCAGAAAAAAACTATTTCAAAACACAAAAATGGCAATAACTCCTAAACTAGGCGTCTGCGGGGGTCATATTATGCACCAGAAAAAACTATTTCAAAACACAAAAATGGCTATAACTCCTAAACTATGCGTCTGCGGGGGTCATATTATGCAAAAGAAAAAAGTATTTCAAAACACAAATATGGCTATAACTCCTAAACTAGGCGTCTGCGGGGGTCATATTATGCACCAGAAAAAACTATTTCAAAACACAAAAATGGCTATAACTCCTAAACTAGGCGTCTGCGGGGGTCATAATATGCACCAGAAAAAAACTATTCCAAAACACTAAAATGGATATAACTCCTAAACTAGGCGTCTGCGGGAGTCATATTATGCACCAGAAAAAACTATTTCAAAACACAAAAATGGCTATAACTCCTAAACTAGGCGTCTGCGGGGGTCATATTATGCACCAGAAAAAAACTATTTCAAAACACAAAAATGGCTATAACTCCTAAACTAGGCGTCTGCGGGGGTCATATTATGCACCAGAAAAAACTATTTCAAAACACAAAAATGGCTATAACTCCTAAACTAGGCGTCTGCGGGGGTCATATTATGCACCAGAAAAAAACTATTTCAAAACACAAAAATGGCTATAACTCCTAAACTAGGCGTCTGCGGGGGTCATATTATGCACCAGAAAAAACTATTTCAAAACACTTAAATGGATATAACTCCTAAACTAGGCGTCTGCGGGGGTCATATTATGCACCAGAAAAAAACTATTTCAAAACACTAAAATGGATATAACTCCTAAACTAGGCGTCTGCGGGGGTCATATTATGCACCAGAAAAAACTATTTCAAAACACAAAAATGGCTATAACTCCTAAACTAGGCGTCTGTGGGGGTCATATTATGCACCAGAAAAAAACTATTTCAAAACACAAAAATGGCTATAACTCCTAAACTAGGCGTCTGCGGGGGTCATATTATACACCAGAAAAAACTATTTCAAAACACAAAAATGGCTATAACTCCTAAACTAGGCGTCTGCGGGGGTCATATTATGCACCAGAAAAAACTATTTCAAAACACAAAAATGGCTATAACTCCTAAACTAGGCGTCTGCGGGGGTCATATTATGCACCAGAAAAAACTATTTCAAAACACAAAAATGGCTATAACTCCTAAACTAGGCGTCTGCGGGGGTCATATTATGCACCAGAAAAAACTATATCAAAACACTTAAATGGATATAACTCCTAAACTAGGCGGCTGCGGCGGTCATATTATGCACCAGACAAAAACTATTTCAAAACACTAAAATGGATATAACTCCTAAACTAGGCGTCTGCGGGGGTCATATTATGCACCAGAAAAAACTATTTCAAAACACAAAAATGACTATAACTCCTAAACTAGGCGTCTGCGGGGGTCATATTATGCACCAGAAAAAACTATTTCAAAACACAAAAATGGCTATAACTCCTAAACTAGGCGTCTGTGGGGGTCATATTATGCACCAGAAAAAAACTATTTCAAAACACAAAAATGGCTATAACTCCTAAACTAGGCGTCTGCGGGGGTCATATTATACACCAGAAAAAACTATTTCAAAACACAAAAATGGCTATAACTCCTAAACTAGGCGTCTGCAGGGGTCATATTTTGCACCAGAAAAAACTATTTCAAAACACAAAAATGGCTATAACTCCTAAACTAGGCTTCTGCGGGGGTTATATTATGCACCAGAAAAAACTATTTCAAAACACAAAAATGGCTGTAACTCCTAAACTAGGCGTCTGTGGGGGTCATATTGTGCACCAGAAAAAAACTATTTCAAAACACAAAAATGGCTATAACTCCTAAACTAGGCGTCTGCGGGGGTCATATTATACACCAGAAAAAACTATTGCAAAACACAAAAATGGCTATAACTCCTAAACTAGGCGTCTGCGGGGGTCATATTATGCACCAGAAAAAAACTATTTCAAAACACAAAAATGGCAATAACTCCTAAACTAGGCGTCTGCGGGGGTCATATTATGCACCAGAAAAAACTATTTCAAAACACAAAAATGGCTATAACTCCTAAACTATGCGTCTGCGGGGGTCATATTATGCAAAAGAAAAAAGTATTTCAAAACACAAATATGGCTATAACTCCTAAACTAGGCGTCTGCGGGGGTCATATTATGCACCAGAAAAAAACTATTTCAAAACACTAAAATGGATATAACTCCTAAACTAGGCGTCTGTGGGGGTCATATTATGCACCAGAAAAAACTATTTCAAAACACAAAAATGGCTATAACTCCTAAACTAGGCGTCTGCGGGGGTCATATTATGCACCAGAAAAAACTATTTCAAAACACAAAAATGACTATAACTCCTAAACTAGGCGTCTGCGGGGGTCATATTATGCACCAGAAAAAACTATTTCAAAACACAAAAATGGCTATAACTCCTAAACTAGGCGTCTGCGAGGGTCATATTATGCACCAGAAAAAAACTATTTCAAAACACAAAAATGGCTATAACTCCTAAACTAGGCGTCTGCGGGGGTCATATTATGCACCAGAAAAAAACTATTTCAAAACACTTAAATGGATATAACTCCTAAACTAGGCGGCTGCGGGGGTCATATTATGCACCAGAAAAAACTATTTCAAAACACAAAAATGGCTATAACTCCTAAACTAGGCGTCTGTGGGGGTCATATTATGCACCAGAAAAAAACTATTTCAAAACACAAAAATGGCTATAACTCCTAAACTAGGCGTCTGTGGGGGTCATATTATGCACCAGAAAAAAACTATTTCAAAACACAAAAATTGCTATAACTCCTAAACTAGGCGTCTGCGGGGGTCATATTATGCACCAGAAAAAAACTATTTCAAAACACTAAAATGGATATAACTCCTAAACTAGGCGTCTGCGGGGGTCATATTATGCACCAGAAAAAACTATTTCAAAACTCAAAAATGGCTATAACTCCTAAACTAGGCGTCCGTGGGGGTCATATTATGCACCAGAAAAAAACTATTTCAAAACACACAAATGGCTATAACTCCTAAACTATGCGTCTGCGGGGGTCATATTATACACCAGAAAAAACTATTTCAAACCACAAAAATGGCTATAACTCCTAAACTAGGCGTCTGCGGGGGTCTTATTATGCACCAGAAAAAACTATTTCAAAACACAAAAATGGCTATAACTCCTAAACTAGGCGTCTGCGGGGGTCATATTATGCACCAGAAAAAACTATTTCAAAACACAAAAATGGCTATAACTCCTAAACTAGGCGTCTGCGGGGGTCATATTATGCACCAGAAAAAACTATTTCAAAATACAAAGATGGCTATAACTCCTAAACTAGGCGTCTGCGAGGGTCATATTATGCACCAGAAAAAAACTATTTCAAAACACAAAAATGGCTATAACTCCTAAACTAGGCGTCTGCGGAGGTCATATTATGCACCAGAAAAAAATATTTCAAAACACAAAAATGGCTATATCTCCTAGGCTAGGCGTCTGCTGGGGTCATATTATGCACCAGAAAAAAACTATTTCAAAACACAAAAATGGCTATAACTCCTAAACTAGGCGTCTGCGAGGGTCATATTATGCACCAGAAAAAAACTATTTCAAAACACAAAAATGGCTATAACTCCTAAACTAGGCGTCTGCGGAGGTCATATTATGCACCAGAAAAAACTATTTCAAAACACAAAAATGGCTATATCTCCTAGGCTAGGCGTCTGCTGGGGTCATATTATGCACCAGAAAAAAACTATTTCAAAACACAAAAATGGCTATAACTCTTAAACTAGGCGTCTGCGAGGGTCATATTATGCACCAGAAAAAAACTATTTCAAAACACAAAAATGGCTATAACTCCTAAGCTAGGCGTCTGCGAGGGTCATATTATGCACCAGAAAAAAACTATTTCAAAACACAAAAATGGCTATAACTCCTAAACTAGGCGTCTGCGGGGGTCATATTATGCACCAGAAAAAACTATTTCAAAATACAAAAATGGCTATAACTCCTAAACTAGGCGTCTGCGAGGGTCATATTATGCACCAGAAAAAAATTATTTCAAAACACAAAAATGGCTATAACTCCTAAACTAGGCTTCTGCGGGGGTCATATTATGCACCAGAAAAAACTATTTCAAAACACAAAAATGGCTATAACTCCTAAACTAGGCGTCTGCGGGGGTCATATTATGCACCAGAAAAAAACTATTTCAAAACACTAAAATGGATATAACTCCTAAACTAGGCGTCTGTGGGGGTCATATTATGCACCAGAAAAAACTATTTCAAAACACAAAAATGGCTATAACTCCTAAACTAGGCTTCTGCGGGGGTCATATTATGCACCAGAAAAAACTATTTCAAAACACAAAAATGGCTATAACTCCTAAACTAGGCGTCTGTGTGGGTCATATTATGCACCAGAAAAAAACTATTTCAAAACACAAAAATGGCTATAACTCCTAAACTAGGCGTCTGCGGGGGTCATATTATACACCAGAAAAAACTATTTCAAAACACAAAAATGGCTATAACTCCTAAACTAGGCGTCTGCGGGGGTCATATTATGCACCAGAAAAAACTATATCAAAACACAAAAATGGCTATAACTCCTAAACTAGGCGTCTGCGGGGGTCATATTATGCACCAGAAAAAATTATTTCAAAACACAAAAATGGCTATAACTCCTAAACTAGGCGTCTGCGAGGGTCATATTATGCACCAGAAAAAAACTATTTCAAAACACAAAAATGGCTATAACTCCTAAACTAGGCGTCTGCGGGGGTCATATTATGCACCAGAAAAAACTATTTCAAAACACTTAAAAGGATATAACTCCTAAACTAGGCGTCTGTGGGGGTCATATTATGCACCAGAAAAAACTATTTCAAAACACAAAAATGGCTATAACTCCTAAACTAGGCGTCTGTGGGGATCATATTATGCACCAGAAAAAAACTATTTCAAAACACAAAAATGGCTATAACTCCTAAACTAGGCGTCTGCGGGGGTCATATTATACACCAGAAAAAACTATTTCAAACCACAAAAATGGCTATAACTCCTAAACTAGGCGTCTGCGGGGGTCATATTATGCACCAGAAAAAAACTATTTCAAAACACTAAAATGGATATAACTCCTAAACTAGGCGTCTGTGGGGGTCATATTATGCACCAGAAAAAACTATTTCAAAACACAAAAATGGCTATAACTCCTAAACTAGGCGTCTGCGGGGGTCATATTATGCACCAGAAAAAAACTATTTCAAAACACTAAAATGGATATAACTCCTAAACTAGGCGTCTGCGGGGGTCATATTATGCACCAGAAAAAACTATTTCAAAACACAAAAATGGCTATAACTCCTAAACTAGGCGTCCGTGGGGGTCATATTATGCACCAGAAAAAAACTATTTCAAAACACACAAATGGCTATAACTCCTAAACTAGGCGTCTGCGGGGGTCATATTATACACCAGAAAAAACTATTTCAAACCACAAAAATGGCTATAACTCCTAAACTAGGCGTCTGCGGGGGTCATACTATGCACCAGAAAAAAACTATTTCAAAACACTAAAATGGATATAACTCCTAAACTAGGCGTCTGTGGGGGTCATATTATGCACCAGAAAAAACTATTTCAAAACACAAAAATGGCTATAACTCCTAAACTAGGCGTCTGCGGGGGTCATATTATGCACCAGAAAAAACTATTTCAAACCACAAAAATGGCTATAACTCCTAAACTAGGCGTCTGCGGGGGTCATATTATGCACCAGAAAAAAACTATTTCAAAACACTAAAATGGATATAACTCCTAAACTAGGCGTCTGTGGGGGTCATATTATGCACCAGAAAAAACTATTTCAAAACACAAAAATGGCTATAACTCCTAAACTAGGCGTCTGCGGGGGTCATATTATGCACCAGAAAAAAACTATTTCAAAACACTAAAATGGATATAACTCCTAAACTAGGCGTCTGCGGGGGTCATATTATGCACCAGAAAAAACTATTTCAAAACACAAAAATGGCTATAACTCCTAAACTAGGCGTCCGTGGGGGTCATATTATGCACCAGAAAAAAACTATTTCAAAACACACAAATGGCTATAACTCCTAAACTAGGCGTCTGCGGGGGTCATATTATACACCAGAAAAAACTATTTCAAACCACAAAAATGGCTATAACTCCTAAACTAGGCGTCTGCGGGGGTCATATTATGCACCAGAAAAAAACTATTTCAAAACACTAAAATGGATATAACTCCTAAACTAGGCGTCTGTGGGGGTCATATTATGCACCAGAAAAAACTATTTCAAAACACAAAAATGGCTATAACTCCTAAACTAGGCGTCTGCGGGGGTCATATTATGCACCAGAAAAAACTATTTCAAAACACAAAAATGGCTATAACTCCGAAACTAGGCGTCTGCGGGGGTCATGTTATGCACCAGAAAAAACTATTTCAAAACACAAAAATGGCTATAACTCCTAAACTAGGCGTCTGCGGGGGTCATATTATGCACCAGAAAAAACTATTTCAAAACACAAAAATGGCTATAACTCCTAAACTAGGCGTCTGCGGGGGTCATATTATGCACCAGAAAAAACTATTTCAAAATACAAAAATGGCTATAACTCCTAAACTAGGCGTCTGCGAGGGTCATATTACGCACCAGAAAAAAACTATTTCAAAACACAAAAATGGCTATAACTCCTAAACTAGGCGTCTGCGGAGGTCATATTATGCACCAGAAAAAACTATTTCAAAACACAAAAATGGCTATATCTCCTAGGCTAGGCGTCTGCTGGGGTCATATTATGCACCAGAAAAAAACTATTTCAAAACACAAAAATGGCTATTACTCCTAAACTAGGCGTCTGCGAGGGTCATATTATGCACCAGAAAAAAACTATTTCAAAACACAAAAATGGCTATAACTCCTAAACTAGGCGTCTGCGGAGGTCATATTATGCACCAGAAAAAACTATTTCAAAACACAAAAATGGCTATATCTCCTAGGCTAGGCGTCTGCTGGGGTCATATTATGCACCAGAAAAAACTATTTCAAAACACAAAAATGGCTATAACTCCTAAACTAGGCGTCTGCGAGAGTCATATTATGCACCAGAAAAAAACTATTTCAAAACACAAAAATGGCTATAACTCCTAAACTAGGCGTCTGCGAGGGTCATATTATGCACCAGAAAAAAACTATTTCAAACCACAAAAATGGCTATAACTCCTAAACTAGGCGTCTGCGGGGGTCTTATTATGCACCAGAAAAAAACTATTTCAAAACACAAAAATGGCTATAACTCCTAAACTAGGCTTCTGCGGGGGTCATATTATGCACCAGAAAAAAACTATTTCAAACCACAAAAATGGCTATAACTCCTAAACTAGGCGTCTGCGGGGGTCTTATTATGCACCAGAAAAAAACTATTTCAAAACACAAAAATGGCTATAACTCCTAAACTAGGCGTCTGCGAGGGTCATATTATGCACCAGAAAAAAACTATTTCAAACCACAAAAATGGCTATAACTCCTAAACTAGGCGTCTGCGGGGGTCTTATTATGCACCAGAAAAAAACTATTTCAAAACACAAAAATGGCTATAACTCCTAAACTAGGCTTCTGCGGGGGTCATATTATGCACCAGAAAAAACTATTTCAAAACACAAAAATGGCTATAACTCCTAAACTAGGCGTCTGTGGGGGTCATATTATGCACCAGAAAAAAACTATTTCAAAACACAAAAATGGCTATAACTCCTAAACTAGGCGTCTGCGGGGGTCATATTATACACCAGAAAAAACTATTTCAAAACACAAAAATGGCTATAACTCCTAAACTAGGCGTCTGCGGGGGTCATATTATGCACCAGAAAAAAACTATTTCAAAACACAAAAATGGCTATAACTCCTAAACTAGGCGTCTGCGGGGGTCATATTATGCACCAGAAAAAAACTATTTCAAAACACAAAAATGGCAATAACTCCTAAACTAGGCTTCTGCGGGGGTCATATTATGCACCAGAAAAAACTATTTCAAAACACAAAAATGGCTATAACTCCTAAACTAGGCGTCTGTGGGGGTCATATTATGCACCAGAAAAAAACTATTTCAAAACACAAAAATGGCTATAACTCCTAAACTAGGCGTCTGCGGGGGTCATATTATACACCAGAAAAAACTATTTCAAAACACAAAAATGGCTATAACTCCTAAACTAGGCGTCTGCGGGGGTCATATTATGCACCAGAAAAAAACTATTTCAAAACACAAAAATGGCAATAACTCCTAAACTAGGCGTCTGCGGGGGTCATATTATGCACCAGAAAAAACTATTTCAAAACACAAAAATGGCTATAACTCCTAAACTATGCGTCTGCGGGGGTCATATTATGCAAAAGAAAAAAGTATTTCAAAACACAAATATGGCTATAACTCCTAAACTAGGCGTCTGCGGGGGTCATATTATGCACCAGAAAAAAACTATTTCAAAACACTAAAATGGATATAACTCCTAAACTAGGCGTCTGTGGGGGTCATATTATGCACCAGAAAAAACTATTTCAAAACACAAAAATGGCTATAACTCCTAAGCTAGGCGTCTGCGGGGGTCATATTATGCACCAGAAAAAACTATTTCAAAACACAAAAATGGCTATAACTCCTAAACTAGGCGTCTGCGGGGGTCATATTATGCACCAGAAAAAACTATTTCAAAACACAAAAATGGCTATAACTCCTAAACTAGGCGTCTGCGAGGGTCATATTATGCACCAGAAAAAAACTATTTCAAAACACAAAAATGGCTATAACTCCTTAACTAGGCGTCTGCGGGGGTCATATTATGCACCAGAAAAAACTATTTCAAAACACTTAAATGGATATAACTCCTAAACTAGGCGGCTGCGGGGGTCATATTATGCACCAGAAAAAACTATTTCAAAACACAAAAATGGCTATAACTCCTAAACTAGGCGTCTGTGGGGGTCATATTATGCACCAGTAAAAAACTATTTCAAAACACAAAAATGGCTATAACTCCTAAACTAGGCGTCTGTGGGGGTCATATTATGCACCAGAAAAAAACTATTTCAAAACACAAAAATGGCTATAACTCCTAAACTAGGCGTCTGCGGGGGTCATATTATGCACCAGAAAAAAATTATTTCAAAACACTAAAATGGATATAACTCCTAAACTAGGCTTCTGCGGGGGTCATATTATGCACCAGAAAAAACTATTTCAAAACACAAAAATGGCTATAACTCCTAAACTAGGCGTCCGTGGGGGTCATATTATGCACCAGAAAAAAACTATTTCAAAACACACAAATTTCTATAACTCCTAAACTAGGCGTCTGCGGGGGTCATATTATACACCAGAAAAAACTATTTCAAACCACAAAAATGGCTATAACTCCTAAACTAGGCGTCTGCGGGGGTCATATTATGCACCAGAAAAAAACTATTTCAAAACACTAAAATGGATATAACTCCTAAACTAGGCGTCTGTGGGGGTCATATTATGCACCAGAAAAAACTATTTCAAAACACAAAAATGGCTATAACTCCTAAACTAGGCGTCTGCGGGGGTCATATTATGCACCAGAAAAAACTATTTCAAAACACAAAAATGGCTATAACTCCTAAACTAGGCGTCTGCGGGGGTCATATTATGCACCAGAAAAAAACTATTTCAAAACACTAAAATGGATATAACTCCTAAACTAGGCGTCTGTGGGGGTCATATTATGCACCAGAAAAAACTATTTCAAAACACAAAAATGGCTATAACTCCTAAACTAGGCGTCAGCGGGGGTCATATTATGCACCAGAAAAAACTATTTCAAAACACAAAAAAGGCTATAACTCCTAAACTAGGCGTCTGCGGGGGTCATATTATGCAAAAGAAAAAACTATTTCAAAACACAAAAATGGCTATAACTCCTAAACTAGGCGTCTGCGGGGGTCATATTATGCACCAGAAAAAACTATTTCAAAACACAAAAATGGCTATAACTCCTAAACCAGGCGTCTGCGGGGGTCATATTATGCACCAGAAAAAACTATTTCAAAATACAAAAATGGCTATAACTCCTAAACTAGGCGTCTGCGGAGGTCATATTATGCACCAGAAAAAACTATTTCAAAACACAAAAATGGCTATATCTCCTAGGCTAGGCGTCTGCTGGGGTCATTTTATGCAAAAGAAAAAAAATTTCGAAACACTAAAATTGCTATTCTCCAAAACTAGGCATCTGCGGGGACATTTTATGCACCAGAAAAAAAAATTCAAAATACTAACATGGCTATATCTCCTAAACTAGGCGTCTGCGGGTGTCAATTTATGCACCAGGAAAAAAAAATTCGAAATTCTAAAATGGCTATATCTCCTAAACTAGTCGTCTGCGGGGGTCATATTATGCACCAGAAAAAACTATTTCAAAACACAAAAATGGCTATATCTCCTAGGCTAGGCGTCTGCGGGGGTCATATTATGCACCAGAAAAAACTATTTCAAAACACAAAAATGGCTATAACTCCTAAACTAGGCGTCTGCGAGGGTCATATTATGCACCAGAAAAAAACTATTTCAAAACACAAAAATGGCTATAACTCCTAAACTAGGCGTCTGCGGGGGTCATATTATGCACCAGAAAAAACTATTTCAAAACACTTAAATGGATATAACTCCTAAACTAGGCGTCTGCGGGGGTCATATTATGCACCAGAAAAAACTATTTCAAAACACAAAAATGGCTATAACTCCTAAACTAGGCGTCTGTGGGGGTCATATTATGCACCAGAAAAAAATTATTTCAAAACACTAAAATGGCTATAACTCCAAAACTAGGCATCTGCGGGGACATTTTATGCACCAGAAAAAAAAATTCAAAATACTAACATGGCTATATCTCCTAAACTAGGCGTCTGCGGGTGTCAATTTATGCACCAGGAAAAAAAAATTCGAAATTCTAAAATGGCTATATCTCCTAAACTAGTCGTCTGCGGGGGTCATATTATGCACCAGAAAAAACTATTTCAAAACACAAAAATGGCTATATCTCCTAGGCTAGGCGTCTGCGGGGGTCATATTATGCACCAGAAAAAACTATTTCAAAACACAAAAATGGCTATAACTCCTAAACTAGGCGTCTGCGGGGGTCATATTATACACCAGAAAAACCTATGTCAAAACACAAAAATGGCTATAACTCCTAAACTAGGCGTCTGCGGGGTCATATTATGCACCAGAAAAAAATTATTTCAAAACACAAAAATGGCAATAACTCCTAAACTAGGCGTCTGCGGGGGTCATATTATGCACCAGAAAAAACTATTTCAAAACACAAAAATGGCTATAACTCCTAAACTAGGCGTCTGCGGGGGTCATATTATGCACCAGAAAAAAACTATTTCAAAACACTAAAATGGATATAACTCCTAAACTAGGCGTCTGTGGGGGTCATATTATGCACCAGAAAAAACTATTTCAAAACACAAAAATGGCTATAACTCCTAAACTAGGCGTCTGCGTTGGTCATATTATGCACCAGAAAAAACTATTTCAAAACACAAAAATGGCTATAACTCCTAAACTAGGCGTCTGCGGGGGTCATATTATGCACCAGAAAAAACTATTTCAAAACACAAAAATGGCTATAACTCCTAAACTAGGCGTCTGCGGGGGTCATATTATGCACCAGAAAAAACTATTTCAAAACACAAAAATGGCTATAACTCCTAAACTAGGCGTCTGCGTTGGTCATTTTATGCACCAGAAAAAACTATTTCAAAACACAAAAATGGCTATAACTCCTAAACTAGGCGTCTGCGAGGGTCATATTATGCACCAGAAAAAAACTATTTCAAAACACAAAAATGGCTATAACTCCTAAACTAGGCGTCTGCGGGGGTCATATTATGCACCAGAAAAAACTATTTCAAAACACAAAAATGGCTATAACTCCTAAACTAGGCATCTGTGGGGGTCATATTATGCACCAGAAAAAAACTATTTCAAAACACAAAAATGGCTATAACTCCTAAACTAGGCGTCTGTGGGGGTCATCTTATGCACCAGAAAAAAACTATTTCAAAACACAAAAATGGCTATAACTCCGAAACTAGGCGTCTGCGGGGGTCATATTATGCACCAGAAAAAAACTATTTCAAAACACTAAAATGGATATAACTCCTAAACTAGGCGTCTGCGGGGGTCATATTATGCACCAGAAAAAACTATTTCAAAACACAAAAATGGCTATAACTCCTAAACTAGGCGTCCGTGGGGGTCATATTATGCACCAGAAAAAAACTTTTTCAAAACACACAAATGGCTATAACTCCTAAACTAGGCGTCTGCGGGGGTCATATTATACACCAGAAAAAACTATTTCAAACCACAAAAATGGCCATAACTCCTAAACTAGGCGTCTGCGGGGGTCATATTATGCACCAGAAAAAAACTATTTCAAAACACTAAAATGGATATAACTCCTAAACTAGGCGTCTGCGGGGGTCATATTATGCACCAGAAAAAACTATTTCAAAACACAAAAATGGCTATAACTCCTAAACTAGGCGTCTGCGGGGGTCATATTATGCACCAGAAAAAACTATTTCAAAACACAAAAATGGCTATAACTCCTAAACTAGGCGTCTGCGGGGGTCATATTATGCACCAGAAAAAACTATTTCAAAACACAAAAATATCTATAACTCCTAAACTAGGCGTCCGTGGGGGTCATATTATGCACCAGAAAAAAACTTTTTCAAAACACACAAATGGCTATAACTCCTAAACTAGGCGTCTGCGGGGGTCATATTATACACCAGAAAAAACTATTTCAAACCACAAAAATGGCTATAACTCCTAAACTAGGCGTCTGCGGGGGTCATATTATGCACCAGAAAAAAACTATTTCAAAACACAAAAATGGCTATAACTCCTAAACTAGGCGTCTGCGGGGGTCATATTATGCACCAGAAAAAATTATTTCAAAACACAAAAATGGCTATAACTCCTAAACTAGGCGTCTGCGGGGGTCATATTATGCACCAGAAAAAACTATTTCAAAACACAAAAATGGCTATAACTCCTAAACTAGGCGTCTGCGGGGGTCATATTATGCACCAGAAAAAACTATTTCAAAACACAAAAATGGCTATAACTCCTAAACTAGGCGTCTGCGAGGGTCATATTATGCACCAGAAAAAAACTATTTCAAAACACAAAAATGGCTATAACTCCTAAACTAGGCGTCTGCGGGGGTCATATTATGCAAAAGAAAAAAGTATTTCAAAACACAAAAATGGCTATAACTCCTAAACTAGGCGTCTGCGGGGGTCATATTATGCACCAGAAAAAAACTATTTCAAAACACTAAAATGGATATAACTCCTAAACTAGGCGTCTGTGGGGGTCATATTATGCACCAGAAAAAACTATTTCAAAACACAAAAATGGCTATAACTCCTAAACTAGGCGTCTGCGGGGGTCATATTATGCACCAGAAAAAACTATTTCAAAACACAAAAATGGCTATAACTCCTAAACTATGCGTCTGCGGGGGTCATATTATGCAAAAGAAAAAAGTATTTCAAAACACAAAAATGGCTATAACTCCTAAACTAGGCGTCTGCGGGGGTCATATTATGCACCAGAAAAAAACTATTTCAAAACACTAAAATGGATATAACTCCTAAACTAGGCGTCTGTGGGGGTCATATTATGCACCAGAAAAAACTATTTCAAAACACAAAAATGGCTATAACTCCTAAACTAGGCGTCTGCGGGGGTCATATTATGCACCAGAAAAAACTATTTCAAAACACAAAAATGGCTATAACTCCTAAACTAGGCGTCTGCGGGGGTCATATTATGCACCAGAAAAAACTATTTCAAAACACAAAAATGGCTATAACTCCTAAACTAGGCGTCTGCGGGGGTCATATTATGCACCAGAAAAAAACTATTTCAAAACACAAAAATGGCTATAACTCCTAAACTATGCGTCTGCGGGGGTCATATTATGCAAAAGAAAAAAGTATTTCAAAACACAAAAATGGCTATAACTCCTAAACTAGGCGTCTGCGGGGGTCATATTATGCACCAGAAAAAAACTATTTCAAAACACTAAAATGGATATAACTCCTAAACTAGGCGTCTGTGGGGGTCATATTATGCACCAGAAAAAACTATTTCAAAACACAAAAATGGCTATAACTCCTAAACTAGGCGTCTGCGGGGGTCATATTATGCACCAGAAAAAACTATTTCAAAACACAAAAATGGCTATAACTCCTAAACTAGGCGTCTGCGGGGGTCATATTATGCACCAGAAAAAACTATTTCAAAACACAAAAATGGCTATAACTCCTAAACTAGGCGTCTGCGGGGGTCATATTATGCACCAGAAAAAACTATTTCAAAACACTTAAATGGATATAACTCCTAAACTAGGCGGCTGCGGGGGTCATATTATGCACCAGAAAAAACTATTTCAAAACACAAAAATGGCTATAACTCCTAAACTAGGCGTCTGCGAGGGTCATATTATGCACCAGAAAAAAACTATTTCAAAACACAAAAATGGCTATAACTCCTAAACTAGGCGTCTGCGGGGGTCATATTATGCACCAGAAAAAACTATTTCAAAACACAAAAATGGCTATAACTCCTAAACTAGGCGTCTGTGGGGGTCATATTATGCTCCAGAAAAAAACTATTTCAAAACACAAAAATGGCTATAACTCCTAAACTAGGCGTCTGCGGGGGTCATATTATGCACCAGAAAAAACTATTTCAAAACACAAAAATGGCTATATCTCCTAGGCTAGGCGTCTGCAGGGGTCATTTTATGCACCAGAAAAAAAATTTCGAAACACTAAAATTGCTATTCTCCAAAACTAGGCATCTGCGGGGACATTTTATGCACCAGAAAAAAAAATTCAAAATACTAACATGGCTATATCTCCTAAACTAGGCGTCTGCGGGTGTCAATTTATGCACCAGGAAAAAAAAATTCGAAATTCTAAAATGGCTATATCTCCTAAACTAGTCGTCTGCGTGGGTCAATTTATGCACCAGAAAAAAAAAATTCAGAATACTAAAATGGCTATATCTCGTATACTAGGCGTCTGCGGGGGTCATTTTATGCACCAGAAAAAAAAACTCAAAATACTAAAATGGCTATATCTCCTAAACTAGGCGTCTGCGGGGGTCATTTTATGCACCAGAAAAAAACAATTCAGAGTACTAAAATGGCTATATCTCGTATACTAGGCGTCTGCGGGGGTTAATTTATGCAGCAGAAAAAAAAATTCTAAATACTAAAATGGCTATATCTCCTAAACTAGGCGTCTGCGGGGGTCATTTTACGCACCAGAAAAAAAAAATCAAAATACTAAAATGGCTATATCTCCTAAACTAGGCGTCTGTGGGGGTCATTGTATGCACCAAAAAAAAGTTCAAATCACTAACATGGCAATATCTCCTAAACTAGGCGTCTGCGGGGGTCTTTTTATGCACCAGAAAAAAAACAATTAAAAATACTAAAATGGCTATATCTCCTAGGCTAGGCGTCTGCTGGGGTCATTTTATGCACCAGCAAAAAAATTTCAAAATACTAAAATGGCTGGATCTCCTAAACTAGGCGTCTGCGGTGGTCAATTTATGCACCAGAAAAAAAAAATTTAAAATACTAAAATGGCTATATCTCCTAAACTAGTCGTCTGCGGGGGTCATTGTATGCACCAAAAAAAAGTTCAAATCACTAACATGGCAATATCTCCTAAACTAGGCGTCTGCGGGGGTCTTTTTATGCACCAGAAAAAAAACAATTAAAAATACTAAAATGGCTATATCTCCTAGGCTAGGCGTCTGCTGGGGTCATTTTATGCACCAGAAAAAAAATTTCGAAACACTAAAATTGCTATTCTCCAAAACTAGGCATCTGCGGGGACATTTTATGCACCACAAAAAAAAATTCAAAATACTAACATGGCTATATCTCCTAAACTAGGCGTCTGCGGGTGTCAATTTATGCACCAGGAAAAAAAAATTCGAAATTCTAAAATGGCTATATCTCCTAAACTAGTCGTCTGCGTGGGTCAATTTATGCACCAGAAAAAAAAAATTCAGAATACTAAAATGGCTATATCTCGTATACTAGGCGTCTGTGGGGGTCATTGTATGCACCAAAAAAAAGTTCAAATCACTAACATGGCAATATCTCCTAAACTAGGCGTCTGCGGGGGTCATTTTATGCACCAGAAAAAAAAACTCAAAATACTTAAATGGCTATATCTCCTAAACTAGGCGTCTGCGGGGGTCATATTATGCACCAGAAAAAACTATTTCAAAACACAAAAATGGCTATAACTCCTAAACTAGGCGTCTGCGAGGGTCATATTATGCACCAGAAAAAAACTATTTCAAAACACAAAAATGGCTATAACTCCTAAACTAGGCGTCTGCGGGGGTCATATTATGCACCAGAAAAAACTATTTCAAAACACTTAAATGGATATAACTCCTAAACTAGGCGGCTGCGGCGGTCATATTATGCACCAGAAAAAACTATTTCAAAACACAAAAATGGCTATAACTCCTAAACTAGGCGTCCGTGGGGGTCATATTATGCACCAGAAAAAAACTTTTTCAAAACACACAAATGGCTATAACTCCTAAACTAGGCGTCTGCGGGGGTCATATTATACACCAGAAAAAACTATTTCAAACCACAAAAATGGCTATAACTCCTAAACTAGGCGTCTGCGGGGGTCATATTATGCACCAGAAAAAAACTATTTCAAAACACAAAAATGGCTATAACTCCTAAACTAGGCGTCTGCGGGGGTCATATTATGCACCAGAAAAAACTATTTCAAAACACAAAAATGGCTATAACTCCTAAACTAGGCGTCTGCGGGGGTCATATTATGCACCAGAAAAAACTATTTCAAAACACAAAAATGGCTTTAACTCCTAAACTAGGCGTCTGCGGGGGTCATATTATGCACCAGAAAAAAACTATTTCAAAACACTAAAATGGATATAACTCCTAAACTAGGCGTCTGCGGGGGTCATATTATGCACCAGAAAAAACTATTTCAAAACACAAAAATGGCTATAACTCCTAAACTAGGCGTCTGCGGGGGTCATATTATGCACCAGAAAAAACTATTTCAAAACACAAAAATGGCTATAACTCCTAAACTAGGCGTCTGTGGGGGTCATATTATGCACCAGAAAAAACTATTTCAAAACACAAAAATGGCTATAACTCCTAAACTAGGCGTCTGTGGGGGTCATATTATGCACCAGAAAAAACTATTTCAAAACACAAAAATGGCTATAACTCCTAAACTATGCGTCAGCGGGGGTCATATTATGCAAAAGAAAAAAGTATTTCAAAACACAAAAATGGCTCTAACTCCTAAACTAGGCGTCTGCGGGGGTCATATTATGCACCAGAAAAAAACTATTTCAAAACACTAAAATGGATATAACTCCTAAACTAGGCGTCTGCGGGGGTCATACTATGCACCAGAAAAAACTATTTCAAAACACACAAATGGCTATAACTCCTAAACTAGGCGTCTGCGGGGGTCATATTATACACCAGAAAAAACTATTTCAAACCACAAAAATGGCTATAACTCCTAAACTAGGCGTCTGCGGGTGTCATATTATACACCAGAAAAAACTATTTCAAAACACAAAAATGGCTATAACTCCTAAACTAGGCGTCTGCGGGGGTCATATTATGCACCAGAAAAAACTATTTCAAAACACAAAAATGGCTATAACTCCTAAACTAGGCGTCTGCGGGGGTCATATTATGCACCAGAAAAAACTATTTCAAAACACAAAAATGGCTATAACTCCTAAACTAGGCGTCTGCGGGGGTCATATTATGCACCAGAAAAAACTATTTCAAAACACAAAAATGGCTATAACTCCTAAACTATGCGTCTGCGGGGGTCATATTATGCAAAAGAAAAAAGTTTTTCAATACACACAAATGGCTATAACTCCTAAACTAGGCGTCTGCGGGGGTCATTTTATACACCAGAAAAAACTATTTCAAACCACAAAAATGGCTTTAACTCCTAAACTAGGCGTCTGCGGGGTCATATTATGCACCAGAAAAAACTATTTCAAAACACAAAAATGGCTATAACTCCTAAACTAGGCGTCTGCGGGGGTCATATTATGCACCAGAAAAAACTATTTCAAAACACAAAAATGGCTATAACTCCTAAACTAGGCGTCTGTGGGGGTCATATTATGCACCAGAAAAAACTATTTCAAAACACAAAAATGGCTATAACTCCTAAACTATGCGTCTGCGGGGGTCATATTATGCAAAAGAAAAAAGTATTTCAAAACACAAAAATGGCTATAACTCCTAAACTAGGCGTCTGCGGGGGTCATATTATGCACCAGAAAAAAACTATTTCAAAACACTAAAATGGATATAACTCCTAAACTAGGCGTCTGTGGGGGTCATATTATGCACCAGAAAAAACTATTTCAAAACACAAAAATGGCTATAACTCCTAAACTAGGCGTCTGCGGGGGTCATATTATGCACCAGAAAAAACTATTTCAAAACACAAAAATGGCTATAACTCCTAAACTAGGCGTCTGCGGGGGTCATATTATGCACCAGAAAAAACTATTTCAAAACACAAAAATGGCTATAACTCCTAAACTAGGCGTCTGCGGGGGTCATATTATGCACCAGAAAAAACTATTTCAAAACACAAAAATGGCTATAACTCCTAAACTAGGTGTCTGCGGGGGTCATATTATGCACCAGAAAAAACTATTTCAAAACACTTAAATGGATATAACTCCTAAACTAGGCGGCTGCGGGGGTCATATTATGCACCAGAAAAAACTATTTCAAAACACAAAAATGGCTATAACTCCTAAACTAGGCGTCTGCGAGGGTCATATTATGCACCAGAAAAAAACTATTTCAAAACACAAAAATGGCTATAACTCCTAAACTAGGCGTCTGCGGGGGTCATATTATGCACCAGAAAAAACTATTTCAAAACACAAAAATGGCTATAACTCCTAAACTAGGCGTCTGCGGGGGTCATATTATGCACCAGAAAAAACTATTTCAAAACACAAAAATGGCTATAACTCCTAAACTAGGCGTCTGTGGGGGTCATATTATGCACCAGAAAAAACTATTTCAAAACACAAAAATGGCTATAACTCCTAAACTATGCGTCTGCGGGGGTCATATTATGCAAAAGAAAAAAGTATTTCAAAACACAAAAATGGCTATAACTCCTAAACTAGGCGTCTGCGGGGGTCATTTTATACACCAGAAAAAACTATTTCAAAACACTAAAATGGATATAACTCCTAAACTAGGCGTCTGCGGGGGTCATATTATGCACCAGAAAAAACTATTTCAAAACACAAAAATGGCTATAACTCCTAAACTAGGCGTCAGCGGGGGTCATATTATGCACCAGAAAAAACTATTTCAAAACACAAAAATGGCTATAACTCCTAAACTAGGCGTCTGCGGGGGTCATATTATGCACCAGAAAAAACTATTTCAAAACACAAAAATGGCTATAACTCCTAAACTAGGCGTCTGTGGGGGTCATATTATGCACCAGAAAAAACTATTTCAAAACACAAAAATGGCTATAACTCCTAAACTATGCGTCTGCGGGGGTCATATTATGCAAAAGAAAAAAGTATTTCAAAACACAAAAATGGCTATAACTCCTAAACTAGGCGTCTGCGGGGGTCATATTATGCACCAGAAAAAAACTATTTCAAAACACTTAAATGGATATAACTCCTAAACTAGGCGTCTGTGGGGGTCATATTATGCACCAGAAAAAACTATTTCAAAACACAAAAATGGCTATAACTCCTAAACTATGCGTCTGCGGGGGTCATATTATGCAAAAGAAAAAAGTATTTCAAAACACAAAAATGGCTATAACTCCTAAACTAGGCGTCTGCGGGGGTCATTTTATACACCAGAAAAAACTATTTCAAAACACTAAAATGGATATAACTCCTAAACTAGGCGTCTGCGGGGGTCATATTATGCACCAGAAAAAACTATTTCAAAACACAAAAATGGCTATAACTCCTAAACTAGGCGTCAGCGGGGGTCATATTATGCACCAGAAAAAACTATTTCAAAACACAAAAATGGCTATAACTCCTAAACTAGGCGTCTGCGGGGGTCATATTATGCACCAGAAAAAACTATTTCAAAACACAAAAATGGCTATAACTCCTAAACTAGGCGTCTGCGGGGGTCATATTATGCACCAGAAAAAACTATTTCAAAACACAAAAATGGCTATAACTCCTAAACTAGGCGTCTGTGGGGGTCATATTATGCACCAGAAAAAACTATTTCAAAACACAAAAATGGCTATAACTCCTAAACTATGCGTCTGCGGGGGTCATATTATGCAAAAGAAAAAAGTATTTCAAAACACAAAAATGGCTATAACTCCTAAACTAGGCGTCTGCGGGGGTCATATTATGCACCAGAAAAAAACTATTTCAAAACACTAAAATGGATATAACTCCTAAACTAGGCGTCTGTGGGGGTCATATTATGCACCAGAAAAAACTATTTCAAAACACAAAAATGGCTATAACTCCTAAACTAGGCGTCTGTGGGGGTCATATTATGCACCAGAAAAAACTATTTCAAAACACAAAAATGGCTATAACTCCTAAACTAGGCGTCTGCGGGGGTCATATTATGCACCAGAAAAAACTATTTCAAAACACAAAAATGGCTATAACTCCTAAACTAGGCGTCTGCGGGGGTCATATTATGCACCAGAAAAAACTATTTCAAAACACAAAAATGGCTATAACTCCTAAACTAGGCGTCTGCGGGGGTCATATTATGCACCAGAAAAAACTATTTCAAAACACTTAAATGGCTATAACTCCTAAACTAGGCGGCTGCGGGGGTCATATTATGCACCAGAAAAAACTATTTCAAAACACAAAAATGGCTATAACTCATAAACTAGGCGTCTGCGAGGGTCATATTATGCACCAGAAAAAAACTATTTCAAAACACAAAAATGGCTATAACTCCTAAACTAGGCGTCTGCGGGGGTCATATTATGCACCAGAAAAAACTATTTCAAAACACTTAAATGGATATAACTCCTAAACTAGGCGGCTGCGGGGGTCATATTATGCACCAGAAAAAACTATTTCAAAACACAAAAATGGCTATAACTCCTAAACTAGGCGTCTGTGGGGGTCATATTATGCACCAGAAAAAAACTATTTCAAAACACAAAAATGGCTATAACTCCTAAACTAGGCGTCTGTGGGGGTCATATTATGCACCAGAAAAAACTATTTCAAAACACAAAAATGGCTATAACTCCTAAACTAGGCGTCTGCGGGGGTCATATTATGCACCAGAAAAAAACTATTTCAAAACACAAAAATGGCTATAACTCCTAAACTAGGCGTCTGCGGGGGTCATATTATGCACCAGAAAAAACTATTTCAAAACACAAAAATGGCTATAACTCCTAAACTAGGCGTCTGCGGGGGTCATATTATGCACCAGAAAAAACTATTTCAAAACACAAAAATGGCTATAACTCCTAAACTAGGCGTCTGCGGGGGTCATATTATGCACCAGAAAAAACTATTTCAAAACACAAAAATGGCTATAACTCCTAAACTAGGCGTCTGCGGGGGTCATATTATGCACCAGAAAAAACTATTTCAAAACACAAAAATGGCTATAACTCCTAAACTAGGCGTCTGCGGGGGTCATATTATGCACCAGAAAAAACTATTTCAAAACACTTAAATGGATATAACTCCTAAACTAGGCGGCTGCGGGGGTCATATTATGCACCAGAAAAAACTATTTCAAAACACAAAAATGGCTATAACTCCTAAACTAGGCGTCTGCGAGGGTCATATTATGCACCAGAAAAAAACTATTTCAAAACACAAAAATGGCTATAACTCCTAAACTAGGCGTTTGCGGGGGTCATATTATGCACCAGAAAAAACTATTTCAAAACACTTAAATGGATATAACTCCTAAACTAGGCGGCTGCGGGGGTCATATTATGCACCAGAAAAAACTATTTCAAAACACAAAAATGGCTATAACTCCTAAACTAGGCGTCTGTGGGGGTCATATTATGCACCAGAAAAAAACTATTTCAAAACACAAAAATGGCTATAACTCCTAAACTAGGCGTCTGTGGGGGTCATATTATGCACCAGAAAAAACTATTTCAAAACACAAAAATGGCTATAACTCCTAAACTAGGCGTCTGCGAGGGTCATATTATGCACCAGAAAAAAACTATTTCAAAACACAAAAATGGCTATAACTCCTAAACTAGGCGTCTGCGGGGGTCATATTATGCACCAGAAAAAAAATTTCGAAACACTAAAATTGCTATTCTCCAAAACTAGGCATCTGCGGTGACATTTTATGCACCAGAAAAAAAAATTCAAAATACTAACATGGCTATATCTCCTAAACTAGGCGTCTGCGGGTGTCAATTTATGCACCAGGAAAAAAAAATTCGAAATTCTAAAATGGCTATATCTCCTAAACTAGTCGTCTGCGTGGGTCAATTTATGCACCAGAAAAAAAAAATTCAGAATACTAAAATGGCTATATCTCGTATACTAGGCGTCTGCGGGGGTCATTTTATGCACCAGAAAAAAAAACTCAAAATACTAAAATGGCTATATCTCCTAAACTAGGCGTCTGCGGGGGTCATTTTATGCACCAGAAAAAAACAATTCAGAGTACTAAAATGGCTATATCTCGTATACTAGGCGTCTGCGGGGGTTAATTTATGCAGCAGAAAAAAAAATTCTAAATACTAAAATGGCTATATCTCCTAAACTAGGCGTCTGCGGGGGTCATTTTACGCACCAGAAAAAAAAAATCAAAATACTAAAATGGCTATATCTCCTAAACTAGGCGTCTGTGGGAGTCATTGTATGCACCAAAAAAAAGTTCAAATCACTAACATGGCAATATCTCCTAAACTAGGCGTCTGCGGGGGTCTTTTTATGCACCAGAAAAAAAACAATTAAAAATACTAAAATGGCTATATCTCCTAGGCTAGGCGTCTGTTGGGGTCATTTTATGCACCAGCAAAAAAATTTCAAAATACTAAAATGGCTGTATCTCCTAAACTAGGCGTCTGCGGTGGTCAATTTATGCACCAGAAAAAAAAAATTTAAAATACTAAAATGACTACATCTCCTAAACTAGTCGTCTGCGGGGGTCATTGTATGCACCAAAAAAAAGTTCAAATCACTAACATGGCAATATCTCCTAAACTAGGCGTCTGCGGGGGTCTTTTTATGCACCAGAAAAAAAACAATTAAAAATACTAAAATGGCTATATCTCCTAGGCTAGGCGTCTGCTGGGGTCATTTTATGCACCAGAAAAAAAATTTCGAAACACTAAAATTGCTATTCTCCAAAACTAGGCTCTGCGGGGACATTTTATGCACCAGAAAAAAAAATTCAAAATACTAACATGGCTATATCTCCTAAACTAGGCGTCTGCGGGTGTCAATTTATGCACCAGGAAAAAAAAATTCGAAATTCTAAAATGGCTATATCTCCTAAACTAGTCGTCTGCGTGGGTCAATTTATGCACCAGAAAAAAAAAATTCAGAATACTAAAATGGCTATATCTCGTATACTAGGCGTCTGCGGGGGTCATTTTACGCACCAGAAAAAAAAAATCAAAATACTAAAATGGCTATATCTCCTAAACTAGGCGTCTGTGGGGGTCATTGTATGCACCAAAAAAAAGTTCAAATCACTAACATGGCAATATCTCCTAAACTAGGCGTCTGCGGGGGTCATTTTATGCACCAGAAAAAAAAACTCAAAATACTTAAATGGCTATATCTCCTAAACTAGGCGTCTGCGGGGGTCATTTTATACACCAGAAAAAAACAATTCAGAGTACTAAAATGGCTATATCTCGTATAATAGGCGTCTGCGGGGGTCATTTTATGCACCAGAAAAAAAAAATCAAAATTCTAAATTGGTTATATCTCCAAAACTAGGCGTCCGCGGGGGTCAATTTATGCACCAGAAAAAAAAAATTCAAAATACTAAAATGGCTATATCTCCTAAACTAGGCGTCTGCGGGGGTTATTTTATGCACCAGAAAAAAAATTTCAAAATACTAAAATGGCTGTATCTCCTAAACTAGGCGTCTGCGGTGGTCAATTTATGCACCAGAAAAAAAAAATTTAAAATACTAAAATGGCTATATCTCCTAAACTAGTCGTCTGCGGGGGTCATTGTATGCACCAAAAAAAAGTTCAAATCACTAACATGGCAATATCTCCTAAACTAGGCGTCTGCGGGGGTCTTTTTATGCACCAGAAAAAAAACAATTAAAAATACTAAAATGGCTATATCTCCTAGGCTAGGCGTCTGCTGGGGTCATTTTATGCACCAGAAAAAAAATTTCGAAACACTAAAATTGCTATTCTCCAAAACTAGGCATCTGCGGGGACATTTTATGCACCAGAAAAAAAAATTCAAAATACTAACATGGCTATATCTCCTAAACTAGGCGCCTGCGGGTGTCAATTTATGCACCAGGAAAAAAAAATTCGAAATTCTAAAATGGCTATATCTCCTAAACTAGTCGTCTGCGTGGGTCAATTTATGCACCAGAAAAAAAAAATTCAGAATACTAAAATGGCTATATCTCGTATACTAGGCGTCTGCGGGGGTCATTTTATGCACCAGAAAAAAAAACTCAAAATACTAAAATGGCTATATCTCCTAAACTAGGCGTCTGCGGGGGTCATTTTATGCACCAGAAAAAAACAATTCAGAGTACTAAAATGGCTATATCTCGTATACTAGGCGTCTGCGGGGGTTAATTTATGCAGCAGAAAAAAAAATTCTAAATACTAAAATGGCTATATCTCCTAAACTAGGCGTCTGCGGGGGTCATTTTATGCACCAGAAAAAAAAAATTCAAAATACTAAAATGGTTATACTCGTATCTCGTAAACTAGGCGTCTGCGGGGGTCATTTTATGCACCAGAAAAAAAAATTCAAAATACTAAAATGGCTATATCTCGTATACTAGGCTTCTGCGGGGGTCAATTTATGCACCAGAAAAAAAAAAAATCAAAATACTAAAATGGCTATATCTCCTAAACTATGGGTCTGCGGGGGTCATTTTATGCACCAGAAAAAAAAATTCAAAATACTAAAATGGCTATATCTCCTAAACTAGGCGTCTGCGGGGGTCATTTTATGCACCAGAAAAAAACAATTCAGAGTACTAAAATGGCTATATCTTGTATACTAGGCGTCTGCGGGGGTTAATTTATGCAGCAGAAAAAAAAATTCTAAATACTAAAATGGCTATATCTCCTAAACTATGGGTCTGCGGGGGTCTATTTATGCACCAGAAAAAAAAAATTCAAAATACTAAAATTTCTATATCTCCTAAACTAGGCGTCTGCGGTGGTCAATTTATGCACCAGAAAAAAAAATTTCAAAATACTAAAATGGCTATATCTCCTAAACTAGGCGTCTGCGGGGGTCATTTTATGCACCAGAAAAAAAAAAGTTCAAATCACTAACATGGCAATATCTCCTAAACTAGGCGTCTGCGGGGGTCTATTTATGCACCAGAAAAAAAAAATTCAAAATACTAAAATGGCTATATCTCCTAAACTAGGCGTCTGCGGTGGTCACATTATGCGCCAGAAAAAAAAATTCAAAACCCTAAAATGGCTATATCTCCTGATCTAGTCGTCTGCGGGGGTCATTTTATGCACCTGAAAAAAAAAATTCAAAATACTAAAATGGCTATATCTCCTAAACTTGACGTCTGCGGGGGTCATATAATGCACCAGAAAAAAAAATTCAAAATACTAAAATGGCTATATCTCCTAAACTAGGCGTCTGCGGGGGTCATTTTATGCACCAGAAAAAAAAAAGTTCAAATCACTAACATGGCAATATCTCCTAAACTAGGCGTCTGCGGGGGTCTTTTTATGCACCAGAAAAAAAAACAATTAAAAATACTAAAATGGCTATTTCTCCTAAACTAGGCGTCTGCGGGGGTCTATTTATGCACCAGAAAAAAAAAATTCAAAATACTAAAATGGCTATATCTCCTAAACTAGGCGTCTGCGGTGGTCACATTATGCGCCAGAAAAAAAAATTCAAAACCCTAAAATGGCTATATCTCCTGATCTAGTCGTCTGCGGGGGTCATTTTATGCACCTGAAAAAAAAAATTCAAAATACTAAAATGGCTATATCTCCTAAACTAGGCGTCTGCGGGGGTCATATAATGCACCAGAAAAAAAAATCCAAAATACCAACATGGCTATATCTCCTAAACTAGGCGTCTGCGGGTGTCAATTTATGCACCAGGAAAAAAAAATTCGAAATTCTAAAATGGCTATATCTCCTAAACTCATTTTATGCACCAGAAAAGTAAATTCAAAACATTAAAATGGCTATATCTCCTAAACTAGGCGTCTGCGGTTGTCATTCTATGCACCTGAAAAAAAAAATTCGAAACACTAAAACGGCTATATCTCCTAAACTAAGCGTCTGCGGGGGTCATTTTATGCACCGGCAAAAAAAAAAATTAAAAATACTAAAATGACTATATCTCCTAAACTAGGCGTCTGCAGGGGTCATATAATGCACCAGAAAAAAAAAATTCAAAATACTAAAATGGCTATATCTCGTATACTAGGCGTCTGCGGGGGTCAATTTATGCACCGGAAAAAAAAAATTCAAAATACTAAAATGGCTATATCTCGTATACTAGGCGTCTGCGGGGGTCATTTTATGAACCAGAAAAAAAAACTCAAAATACTAAAATGGCTATATCTCCTAAACTAGGCGTCTGCGGGGGTCATTTTATGCACCAGAAAAAACAATTCAGAGTACTAAAATGGCTATATCTCGTATACTAGGCGTCTGCGGGGGTCATTTAATGCACCAGAAAAAAAAAATTTAAAATACTAAAATGGCTATATCATCTAGGCGTCTGCGGGGTATACAAAATGACTATATCTCCTAAACTAGGCGTCTGCGGGGGTCATTTTATGCAGCAGAAAAAAAAATTCAAAATACTAAAATGGCTATATCTCCTAAACTAGGCGTCTGCGGGGGTCATTTTATGCACCAGAAAAAAAAAATTCAAAATACTAAAATGGTTATACTCGTATCTCGTAAACTAGGCGTCTGCGGGGGTCATTTTATGCACCAGAAAAAAAAAATTCAAAATACTAAAATGGCTATATCTCGTATACTAGGCGTCTGCGGGGGTCAATTTATGCACCGGAAAAAAAAAATTCAAAATACTAAAATGGCTATATCTCCTAAACTATGGGTCTGCGGGGGTCATTTTATGCACCAGAAAAAAAAAATCAAAATACTAAATTGGTTATATCTCCAAAACTAGGCGTCCGCGGGGGTCAATTTATGCACCAGAAAAAAAAATTCAAAATACCAGAATGGCTATATCTCCTAAACTAGGCGTCTGCAGGGGTTATATAATGCACCAGAAAAAAAAATTCAAAATACTAAAATGGCTATATCTCGTAAACTAGGCGTCTGAGGGGGTCATTTTATGCACCAGAAAAAAAAAATTCAAAATACTAAAATGGCTATATCTCCTAAACTAGGCGTCTGCGGGAGTCATTTTATGCACCAGAAAAAAAAATCCAAATACTAAAATGCCTATATCTCCTAAACTAGGCGTCTGCGGGGGTCTATTTATGCACCAGAAAAAAAAAATTCAAAATACTATAATGGCTATACCTCCTAAACTAGGCATCTGCGGGGGTCAGTTTATGCACCAGAAAAAAAAAATTCAAAATACTAAAATTTCTATATCTCCTAAACTAGGCGTCTGCAGGGTCATTTAATGCACCAGAAAAAAAAAATTCAAAATACTAAAATGGTTATATCTCGTCAACTAGGCGTCTGCGGGGGTCATTTTATGCACCAGAAAAAAAAAATTCAAAATACTAAAATGGCTATATCTCCTAAACTAGGAGTCTGCGGGGGTCATTTTATGCACCAGAAAAAAAAAATTCAAAATACTAAAATGGCTATATCTCCTAAACTAGGCGTCTGCGGGGGTCATTTTATGCACCAGAAAAAAAAAATTCAAAATACTGAAATGGATATATCTCTTAAACTAGGCGTCTGCGAGGGTCATTTTATGCACCAGAAAAAAAAAATTGAAAATACTAAAATTCCTATATCTCCTAAACTAGGCGTCTGCGGGGATCAATATATGCACCAGAAAAAAAAGATTCAAAATACTAAAATGTCTACATCCCCTAAACTGTGCGTCTGCGGGGGTCATTTTATGCACCAGAAAAAAAAATCCAAATACTAAAATGACTATATCTCCTAAACTAGGCGTCTGAGGGGTCATTTAATGCACCAGAAAAAAAAATTCAAAATACTAAAATGGTTATATCTCGTAAACTAGGCGTCTGCGGGGGTCATTTTATGCACCAGAAAAAAAAAATTGAAAATACTAAAATTCCTATATCTCCTAAACTAGGCGTCTGCGGGGATCAATATATGCACCAGAAAAAAAGATTCAAAATACTAAAATGTCTATATCTCCTAAACTGTGCGTCTGCGGGGGTCATTTTATGCACCAGAAAAAAAAATCCAAATACTAAAATGGCTATATCTCCTAAACTAGGCGTCTGAGGGGTCATTTAATGCACCAGAAAAAAAAAATTCAAAATACTAAAATGGTTATATCTCGTAAACTAGGCGTCTGCGGGGGTCATTTTATGCACCAGAAAAAAAAAATTCAGAATACTAAAATGGCTATATCTCGTATACTAGGCGTCTGCGGGGGTCATTTTATGCACCAGAAAAAAAAAAATTTAAAATACTAAAATTCCTATATCTCCTAAACTAGTCGTCTGCGGGGATCAATATATGCACCAGAAAAAAAAGGTTCAAAATACTAAAATGTCTATATCTCCTAAACTGTGCGTCTGCGGGGGTCATTTTATGCACCAGAAAAAAAAATCCAAATACTAAAATGACTATATCTCCTAAACTAGGCGTCTGAGGGGTCATTTAATGCACCAGAAAAAAAAAATTCAAAATACTAAAATGGTTATATCTCGTAAACTAGGCGTCTGCGGGGGTCATTTTATGCACCAGAAAAAAAAAATTCAAAATACTAAAATGGCTATATCTCCTAAACTAGGCGTCTGCGGGGGTCATTTTATGCACCAGAAAAAAAAAATTCAAAATACTGAAATGGATATATCTCTTAAACTAGGCGTCTGCGAGGGTCATTTTATGCACCAGAAAAAAAAAATTGAAAATACTAAAATTCCTATATCTCCTAAACTAGGCGTCTGCGGGGATCAATATATGCACCAGAAAAAAAAGATTCAAAATACTAAAATGTCTACATCCCCTAAACTGTGCGTCTGCGGGGGTCATTTTATGCACCAGAAAAAAAAATCCAAATACTAAAATGACTATATCTCCTAAACTAGGCGTCTGAGGGGTCATTTAATGCACCAGAAAAAAAAATTCAAAATACTAAAATGGTTATATCTCGTAAACTAGGCGTCTGCGGGGGTCATTTTATGCACCAGAAAAAAAAAATTGAAAATACTAAAATTCCTATATCTCCTAAACTAGGCGTCTGCGGGGATCAATATATGCACCAGAAAAAAAGATTCAAAATACTAAAATGTCTATATCTCCTAAACTGTGCGTCTGCGGGGGTCATTTTATGCACCAGAAAAAAAAATCCAAATACTAAAATGGCTATATCTCCTAAACTAGGCGTCTGAGGGGTCATTTAATGCACCAGAAAAAAAAAATTCAAAATACTAAAATGGTTATATCTCGTAAACTAGGCGTCTGCGGGGGTCATTTTATGCACCAGAAAAAAAAAATTCAGAATACTAAAATGGCTATATCTCGTATACTAGGCGTCTGCGGGGGTCATTTTATGCACCAGAAAAAAAAAAATTTAAAATACTAAAATTCCTATATCTCCTAAACTAGTCGTCTGCGGGGATCAATATATGCACCAGAAAAAAAAGGTTCAAAATACTAAAATGTCTATATCTCCTAAACTGTGCGTCTGCGGGGGTCATTTTATGCACCAGAAAAAAAAATCCAAATACTAAAATGACTATATCTCCTAAACTAGGCGTCTGAGGGGTCATTTAATGCACCAGAAAAAAAAAATTCAAAATACTAAAATGGTTATATCTCGTAAACTAGGCGTCTGCGGGGGTCATTTTATGCACCAGAAAAAAAAAATTCAGAATACTAAAATGGCTATATCTCGTATACTAGGCGTCTGCGGGGGTCATTTTATGCACCAGAAAAAAAAAAATTCAAAATACTAAAATGGCTATATCTCCTGAACTAGGCGTCTGCGGGGATCAATATATGCACCAGAAAAAAAAGATTCAAAATACTGAAATGACTATATCTCTTAAACTAGGCGTCTGCGAGGGTCATTTTATGCACCAGAAAAAAAAAATTGAAAATACTAAAATTCCTATATCTCCTAAACTAGGCGTCTGCGGGGATCAATATATGCACCAGAAAAAAAGATTCAAAATACTAAAATGTCTATATCTCCTAAACTGTGCGTCTGCGGGGGTCATTTTATGCACCAGAAAAAAAAATCCAAATACTAAAATGACTATATCTCCTAAACTAGGCGTCTGAGGGGTCATTTAATGCACCAGAAAAAAAAAATTCAAAATACTAAAATGGTTATATCTCGTAAACTAGGCGTCTGCGGGGGTCATTTTATGCACCAGAAAAAAAAAATTCAGAATACTAAAATGGCTATATCTCGTATACTAGGCGTCTGCGGGGGTCATTTTATGCACCAGAAAAAAAAAAATTCAAAATACTAAAATGGCTATATCTCCTGAACTAGGCGTCTGCGGGGGTTATTTTATGCACCAGAAAAAAAATCAAAATACTAAAATGGCTATATCTCCTAAACTAGGCGTCTATGGGGGTCATTTTATGCACCAGAAAAAAAAATTTCGAAATACTAAAATGGCTTTTTCTCATAAACTAGGAGTCTGCGGGGGTCATTTTATGCACCAGAAAAAAAAAATCAAAATACTAAAATGGCTATATCTCCTAAACTAGGCGTCTATGGGGGTCATTTTATGCACCAGAAAAAAAAAATTCAAAATACTAAAATGGTTATATCTCGTAAACTAGGCGTCTGCGGGGGTCATTTTATGCACCAGAAAAAAAAAAATTCAGAATACTAAAATGGCTATATCTCGTATACTAGGCGTATGCGGGGGTCATTTTATGCACCAGACAAAAAAAAATTCAAAATACTAAAATGGCTATATCTCCTAAACGAGGCGTCTGCGGGGGTCATTTTATGTACCAGAAAAAAAACAAATTCAAAATACTAAAATGGCTATATCTCCTAAACTAGGCGTCTGCGGGGGTCATTTTATGCACCAGAAAAAAAAAATCAAAATACTAAAATGGCTTTATCTCCTAAAATAGGCGTCTGCGGGGGTCATTCTATGCTCCAGAAAAAAAAAATTCAAAATACTAAAATGGCTATATCTCGTAAACTAGGCGTATGCGGGGGTCATTTTATGCTCCAAAAAAAAAACAAATTCAAAATACTAAAATGGCTATATCTCCTAAACTAGGCGTCTGCGGGGGTCATTTTATGCACCAGAAAAAAAACAAATTCAAAATACTAAAATAGCTAAATCTCCTAAACTAGGAGTCTGCGGGGGTCATTTTATGCACCAGAAAAAACAAATTCAAAATACTAAAATAGCTAAATCTCCTAAACTAGGCGTCTGCGAGAGTCAATTTATGCACCAGAAAAAAAAATTCAAAATACTAAAATTCCTATATCTCCTAAACTAGGCGTCTGCGAGGGTCAATATATGCACCAGAAAAAAAAGATTCAAAATACTAAAATGACTATATCCACTAAACTAGGCGTCTGCGGGGGTCATTTTATGCACCAGAAAAAAAAAATCAAAATACTAAAATGGCTTTATCTCCTAAAATAGGCGTCTGGGGGGGGTCATTTTATGCTCCAGAAAAAAAAAAATCAAAATACTAAAATGGCTATATCTCGTAAACTAGGCGTATGCGGGGGTCATTTTATGCTCCAAAAAAAAACAAATTCAAAATACTAAAATGGCTATATCTCCTAAACTAGGCGTCTGCGGGGGTCATTTTATGCACCAGAAAAAAAAAATCAAAATACTAAAATGGCTATATCTCCTAAAATAGGCGTCTGCGGGTGTCATTTTATGCTCCAGAAAAAAAAAATTCAAAATACTAAAATGGCTATATCTCGTAAACTAGGCGTATGCGGGGGTCATTTTATGCACCAGACAAAAAAAAATTCAAAATACTAAAATGGCTATATCTCCTAAACTAGGCGTCTGCGGGGGTCATTTTATGCACCAGAAAAAAAACAAATTCAAAATACTAAAATAGCTAAATCTCCTAAACTAGGAGTCTGCGGGGGTCATTTTATGCACCAGAAAAAACAAATTCAAAATACTAAAATAGCTAAATCTCCTAAACTAGGCGTCTGCGAGAGTCAATTTATGCACCAGAAAAAAAAATTCAAAATACTAAAATTCCTATATCTCCTAAACTAGGCGTCTGCGGGGGTCAATATATGCACCAGAAAAAAAAGATTCAAACTACTAAAATGACTATATCCCCTAAACTAGGCGTCTGCGGGGGTCATTTTATGCACCAGAAAAAAAAAATCAAAATACTAAAATGGCTTTATCTCCTAAACTATGGGTCTGCGGGGGTCTATTTATGCACCAGAAAAAAAAAATTCAAAATACTAAAATTTCTATATCTCCTAAACTAGGCGTCTGCGGTGGTCATATTATGCGCCAGAAAAAAAAATTCAAAACCCTAAAATGGCTATATCTCCTGATCTAGTCGTCTGCGGGGGTCATTTTATGCACCTGAAAAAAAACAAATTCAAAATACGAGTACTAAAATGGTGATATCTCCTAAACTAGGCGTCTGCGGGGGTCATTTTATGCACCAGAACAAAAAAAATTCGATATACTAAAATGGCTATATCTCGTAAACTATTCGTCTGCGGGGGTCATTTTATGCACCAGACAAAAAAAAATTCAAAATACTAAAATGGCTATATCTCCTAAACGAGGCGTCTGCGGGGGTCATTTTATGTACCAGAAAAAAAACTAAAATGGCTATATCTCGTTAACTAGGCGTATGCGGGGGTCATTTTATGCACCAGACAAAAAAAAATTCGAAATACTAAAATGGCTTTTTCTCATAAACTAGGAGTCCGCGGGGGACATTTTATGCACCAGAAAAAAAAAATTCAAAATACTAAAATGGCTATATCTCCTAAACCAGGCGTCTGCGGGGGTCATTTTATGCACCAGAAAAAAAAATCAAAATACTAAAATGGCTATATCTCCTAAAATAGGCGTCTGCGGGTGTCATTTTATGCTCCAGAAAAAAAAAAATCAAAATACTAAAATGGCTATATCTCGTAAACTAGGCGTATGCGGGGGTCATTTTATGCACCAGACAAAAAAAAATTCAAAATACTAAAATGGCTATATCTCCTAAACGAGGCGTCTGCGGGGGTCATTTTATGTACCAGAAAAAAAACAAATTCAAAATACTAAAATGGCTATATCTCCTAAACTAGGCGTCTGCGGGGGTCATTTTATGCACCAGAAAAAAAAAATCAAAATACTAAAATGGCTTTATCTCCTAAAATAGGCGTCTGCGGGGGTCATTTTATGCTCCAGAAAAAAAAAATTCAAAATACTAAAATGGCTATATCTCGTAAACTAGGCGTATGCGGGGGTCATTTTATGCTCCAAAAAAAAACAAATTCAAAATACTAAAATGGCTATATCTCTTAAACTAGGCGTCTGCGGGGGTCATTTTATGCACCAGAAAAAAAACAAATTCAAAATACTAAAATAGCTAAATCTCCTAAACTAGGAGTCTGCGGGGGTCATTTTATGCACCAGAAAAAACAAATTCAAAATACTAAAATAGCTAAATCTCCTAAACTAGGCGTCTGCGACAGTCAATTTATGCACCAGAAAAAAAAATTCAAAATACTAAAATTCCTATATCTCCTAAACTAGGCGTCTGCGGGGGTCAATATATGCACCAGAAAAAAAAGATTCAAACTACTAAAATGACTATATCCCCTAAACTAGGCGTCTGCGGGGGTCATTTTATGCACCAGAAAAAAAAAATCAAAATACTAAAATGGCTTTATCTCCTAAACTATGGGTCTGCGGGGGTCTATTTATGCACCAGAAAAAAAAAATTCAAAATACTAAAATTTCTATATCTCCTAAACTAGGCGTCTGCGGTGGTCATATTATGCGCCAGAAAAAAAAATTCAAAACCCTAAAATGGCTATATCTCCTGATCTAGTCGTCTGCGGGGGTCATTTTATGCACCTGAAAAAAAACAAATTCAAAATACGAGTACTAAAATGGTGATATCTCCTAAACTAGGCGTCTGCGGGGGTCATTTTATGCACCAGAACAAAAAAAATTCGATATACTAAAATGGCTATATCTCGTAAACTAGGCGTCTGCGGGGGTCATTTTATGCACCAGACAAAAAAAAAATTCAAAATACTAAAATTTCTATATCTCCTAAACGAGGCGTCTGCGGGGGTCATTTTATGCACCAGACAAAAAAAAATTCGAAATACTAAAATGGCTTTTTCTCATAAACTAGGAGTCTGCGGGGGACATTTTATGCACCAGAAAAAAAAAATTCAAAATACTAAAATGGCTATATCTCCTAAGCCAGGCGTCTGCGGGGGTCATTTTATGCACCAGAAAAAAAAATCAAAATACTAAAATGGCTATATCTCCTAAAATAGGCGTCTGCGGGTGTCATTTTATGCTCCAGAAAAAAAAAATTCAAAATACTAAAATGGCTATATCTCGTAAACTAGGCGTATGCGGGGGTCATTTTATGCACCAGACAAAAAAAAATTCAAAATACTAAAATGGCTATATCTCCTAAACGAGGCGTCTGCGGGGGTCATTTTATGTACCAGAAAAAAAACAAATTCAAAATACTAAAATGGCTATATCTCCTAAACTAGGCGTCTGCGGGGGTCATTTTATGCACCAGACAAAAAAAATCAAAATACTAAAATGGCTTTATCTCCTAAAATAGGCGTCTGCGGGGGTCATTTTATGCTCCAGAAAAAAAAAATTCAAAATACTAAAATGGCTATATCTCGTAAACTAGGCGTATGCGGGGGTCATTTTATGCTCCAAAAAAAAACAAATTCAAAATACTAAAATGGCTATATCTCTTAAACTAGGCGTCTGCGGGGGTCATTTTATGCACCAGAAAAAAAACAAATTCAAAATACTAAAATAGCTAAATCTCCTAAACTAGGAGTCTGCGGGGGTCATTTTACGCACCAGAAAAAACAAATTCAAAATACTAAAATAGCTAAATCTCCTAAACTAGGCGTCTGCGAGAGTCAATTTATGCACCAGAAAAAAAAATTCAAAATACTAAAATTCCTATATCTCCTAAACTAGGCGTCTGCGGGGGTCAATATATGCACCAGAAAAAAAAGATTCAAACTACTAAAATGACTATATCCCCTAAACTAGGCGTCTGCGGGGGTCATTTTATGCACCAGAAAAAAAAAATCAAAATACTAAAATGGCTTTATCTCCTAAACTATGGGTCTGCGGGGGTCTATTTATGCACCAGAAAAAAAAAATTCAAAATACTAAAATTTCTATATCTCCTAAACTAGGCGTCTGCGGTGGTCATATTATGCGCCAGAAAAAAAAATTCAAAACCCTAAAATGGCTATATCTCCTGATCTAGTCGTCTGCGGGGGTCATTTTATGCACCTGAAAAAAAACAAATTCAAAATACGAGTACTAAAATGGTGATATCTCCTAAACTAGGCGTCTGCGGGGGTCATTTTATGCACCAGAACAAAAAAAATTCGATATACTAAAATGGCTATATCTCGTAAACTAGGCGTCTGCGGGGGTCATTTTATGCACCAGACAAAAAAAAAATTCAAAATACTAAAAAGGCTATATCTCCTAAACGAGGCGTCTGCGGGGGTCATTTTATGTACCAGAAAAAAAACTAAAATGGCTATATCTCGTTAACTAGGCGTATGCGGGGGTCATTTTATGCACCAGACAAAAAAAAATTCGAAATACTAAAATGGCTTTTTCTCATAAACTAGGAGTCTGCGGGGGACATTTTATGCACCAGAAAAAAAAAATTCAAAATACTAAAATGGCTATATCTCCTAAACTAGGCGTCTGCGGGGGTCATTTTATGCACCAGAAAAAAAAATCAAAATACTAAAATGGCTATATCTCCTAAAATAGGCGTCTGCGGGTGTCATTTTATGCTCCAGAAAAAAAAAATTCAAAATACTAAAATGGCTATATCTCGTAAACTAGGCGTATGCGGGGGTCATTTTATGCACCAGACAAAAAAAAATTCAAAATACTAAAATGGCTATATCTCCTAAACGAGGCGTCTGCGGGGGTCATTTTATGTACCAGAAAAAAAACAAATTCAAAATACTAAAATGGCTATATCTCCTAAACTAGGCGTCTGCGGGGGTCATTTTATGCACCAGAAAAAAAAAATCAAAATACTAAAATGGCTTTATCTCCTAAAATAGGCGTCTACGGGGGTCATTTTATGCTCCAGAAAAAAAAAATTCAAAATACTAAAATGGCTATATCTCGTAAACTAGGCGTATGCGGGGGTCATTTTATGCTCCAAAAAAAAAAAACAAATTCAAAATACTAAAATGGCTATATCTCCTAAACTAGGCGTCTGCGGGGGTCATTTTATGCACCAGAAAAAAAAGATTCAAAATACTAAAATGACTATATCCCCTAAACTAGGCGTCTGCGGGGGTCATTTTATGCACCAGAAAAAAAAAATCAAAATACTAAAATGGCTTTATCTCCTAAACTATGGGTCTGCGGGGGTCTATTTATGCACCAGACAAAAAAAAATTCAAAATACTAAAATGGCTATATCTCCTAAACTAGGCGTCTGCGGGGGTCATTTTATGCACCAGAAAAAAAACAAATTCAAAATACTAAAATAGCTAAATCTCCTAAACTAGGAGTCTGCGGGGGTCATTTTATGCACCAGAAAAAACAAATTCAAAATACTAAAATAGCTAAATCTCCTAAACTAGGCGTCTGCGAGAGTCAATTTATGCACCAGAAAAAAAAATTCAAAATACTAAAATTCCTATATCTCCTAAACTAGGCGTCTGCGGGGGTCAATATATGCACCAGAAAAAAAAGTTTCAAACTACTAAAATGACTATATCCCCTAAACTAGGCGTCTGCGGGGGTCATTTTATGCAATAGAAAAAAAAAATCAAAATACTAAAATGGCTTTATCTCCTAAACTATGGGTCTGCGGGGGTCTATTTATGCACCAGAAAAAAAAAATTCAAAATACTAAAATTTCTATATCTCCTAAACTAGGCGTCTGCGGTGGTCATATTATGCGCCAGAAAAAAAAATTCAAAACCCTAAAATGGCTATATCTCCTGATCTAGTCGTCTGCGGGGGTCATTTTATGCACCTGAAAAAAAACAAATTCAAAATACGAGTACTAAAATGGTGATATCTCCTAAACTAGGCGTCTGCGGGGGTCATTTTATGCACCAGAACAAAAAAAATTCGATATACTAAAATGGCTATATCTCGTAAACTAGGCGTCTGCGGGGGTCATTTTATGCACCAGACAAAAAAAAAATTCAAAATACTAAAATGGCTATATCTTCTAAACGAGGCGTCTGCGGGGGTCATTTTATGTACCAGAAAAAAAACTAAAATGGCTATATCTCGTTAACTAGGCGTATGCGAGGGTCATTGTATGCACCAGACAAAAAAAAATTCGAAATACTAAAATGGCTTTTTCTCATAAACTAGGAGTCTGCGGGGGACATTTTATGCACCAGAAAAAAAAAATTCAAAATACTAAAATGGCTATATCTCCTAAACTAGGCGTCTGCGGGGGTCATTTTATGCACCAGAAAAAAAAATCAAAATACTAAAATGGCTATATCTCCTAAAATAGGCGTCTGCGGGTGTCATTTTATGCTCCAGAAAAAAAAATTTCAAAATACTAAAATGGCTTTATCTCCTAAAATAGGCGTCTGCGGGGGTCATTTTATGCACCAGAAAAAAAAAATCAAAATACTAAAATGGCTTTATCTCCTAAAATAGGCGTCTGCGGTGGTCATTTTATGCTCCAGAAAAAAAAAATTCAAAATACTAAAATGGCTATATCTCGTAAACTAGGCGTATGCGGGAGTCATTTTATGCACCAGACAAAAAAAAATTCAAAATACTAAAATGGCTATATCTCCTAAACGAGGCGTCTGCGGGGTCATTTTATGTACCAGAAAAAAAACAAATTCAAAATACTAAAATGGCTATATCTCCTAAACTAGGCGTCTGCGGGGGTCATTTTATGCACCAGAAAAAAAAAATCAAAATACTAAAATGGCTTTATCTCCTAAAATAGGCGTCTGCGGGGGTCATTTTATGCTCCAGAAAAAAAAAATTCAAAATACTAAAATGGCTATATCTCGTAAACTAGGCGTATGCGGGAGTCATTTTATGCTCCAAAAAAAAAAACAAATTCAAAATACTAAAATGGCTATATCTCCTAAACTAGGCGTCTGCGGGGGTCATTTTATGCACCAGAAAAAAAAGATTCAAAATACTAAAATGACTATATCCCCTAAACTAGGCGTCTGCGGGGGTCATTTTATGCACCAGAAAAAAAAAATCAAAATACTAAAATGGCTTTATCTCATAAACTATGGGTCTGCGGGGGTCTATTTATGCACCAGAAAAAAAAAATTCAAAATACTAAAATTTCTATATCTCCTAAACTAGGCGTCTGCGGTGGTCATATTATGCGCCAGAAAAAAAAATTCAAAACCCTAAAATGGCTATATCTCCTGATCTAGTCGTCTGCGGGGGTCATTTTATGCACCTGAAAAAAAACAAATTCAAAATACGAGTACTAAAATGGTGATATCTCCTAAACTAGGCGTCTGCGGGGGTCATTTTATGCACCAGAACAAAAAAAATTCGATATACTAAAATGGCTATATCTCGTAAACTAGGCGTCTGCGGGGGTCATTTTATGCACCAGAAAAAAAAATCAAAATACTAAAATGGCTATATCTCCTAAAATAGGCGTCTGCGGGTGTCATTTTATGTTCCAGAAAAAAAAAATTCAAAATACTAAAATGGCTATATCTCGTAAACTAGGCGTATGCGGGGGTCATTTTATGCACCAGACAAAAAAAAATTCGAAATACTAAAATGGCTTTTTCTCATAAACTAGGAGTCTGCGGGGGACATTTTATGCACCAGAAAAAAAAAATTCAAAATACTAAAATGGCTACATCTCCTAAACTAGGCGTCTGCGGGGGTCATTTTATGCACCAGAAAAAAAAAATCAAAATACTAAAATGGCTATATCTCCTAAAATAGGCGTCTGCGGGTGTCATTTTATGCTCCAGAAAAAAAAAATTCAAAATACTAAAATGGCTATATCTCGTAAACTAGGCGTATGCGGGGGTCATTTTATGCACCAGACAAAAAAAAATTCAAAATACTAAAATGGCTATATCTCCTAAACGAGGCGTCTGCGGGGGTCATTTTATGTACCAGAAAAAAAACAAATTCAAAATACTAAAATGGCTATATCTCCTAAACTAGGCGTCTGCGGGGGTCATTTTATGCACCAGAAAAAAAAAATCAAAATACTAAAATGGCTTTATCTCCTAAAATAGGCGTCTGCGGGGGTCATTTTATGCTCCAGAAAAAAAAAATTCAAAATACTAAAATGGCTATATCTCGTAAACTGGGCGTATGCGGGGGTCATTTTATGCTCCAAAAAAAAAACAAATTCAAAATACTAAAATGGCTATATCTCCTAAACTAGGCGTCTGCGGGGGTCATTTTATGCCCCAGAAAAAAAACAAATTCAAAATACTAAAATAGCTAAATCTCCTAAACTAGGAGTCTGCGGGGGTCATTTTATGCACCAGAAAAAACAAATTCAAAATACTAAAATAGCTAAATCTCCTAAACTAGGCGTCAGCGAGAGTCAATTTATGCACCAGAAAAAAAAATTCAAAATACTAAAATTCCTATATCTCCTAAACTAGGCGTCTGCGGGGGTCAATATATGCACCAGAAAAAAAAGATTCAAACTACTAAAATGACTATATCCCCTAAACTAGGCGTCTGCGGGGGTCATTTTATGCACCAGAAAAAAAAAATCAAAATACTAAAATGGCTTTATCTCCTAAACTATGGGTCTGCGGGGACTATTTATGCACCAGAAAAAAAAAATTCAAAATACTAAAATTTCTATATCTCCTAAACTAGGCGTCTGCGGTGGTCATATTATGCGCCAGAAAAAAAAATTCAAAACCCTAAAATGGCTATATCTCCTGATCTAGTCGTCTGCGGGGGTCATTTTATGCACCTGAAAAAAAACAAATTCAAAATACGAGTACTAAAATGGTGATATCTCCTAAACTAGGCGTCTGCGGGGGTCATTTTATGCACCAGAACAAAAAAAATTCGATATACTAAAATGGCTATATCTCGTAAACTAGGCGTCTGCGGGGGTCATTTTATGTACCAGAAAAAAAACTAAAATGGCTATATCTCGTTAACTAGGCGTATGCGGGGGTCATTTTATGCACCAGACAAAAAAAAATTCGAAATACTAAAATGGCTTTTTCTCATAAACTAGGAGTCTGCGGGGGACATTTTATGCACCAGAAAAAAAAAATTCAAGATACTATAATGGCTATATCTCCTAAACTAGGCGTCTGCGGGGGTCATTTGATGCACCAGAAAAAAAAATCAAAATACTAAAATGGCTATATCTCCTAAAATAGGCGTCTGCGGGTGTCATTTTATGCTCCAGAAAAAAAAAATTCAAAATACTAAAATGGCTAAATCTCGTAAACTAGGCGTATGCGGGGGTCATTTTATGCACCAGAAAAAAAACAAATTCAAAATACTAAAATGGCTATATCTCCTAAACTAGGCGTCTGCGGGGGTCATTTTATGCACCAGAAAAAAAAAATCAAAATACTAAAATGGCTTTATCTCCTAAAATAGGCGTCTGCGGGGGTCATTTTATGCTCCAGAAAAAAAAAATTCAAAATACTAAAATGGCTATATCTCGTAAACTAGGCGTCTGCGGGGATCATTTTATGCACCAGACAAAAAAAAAATTCAAAATACTAAAATGGCTATATCTCCTAAAATAGGCGTCTGCGGGTGTCATTTTATGCTCCAGAAAAAAAAAATTCAAAATACTAAAATGGCTATATCTCCTAAACGAGGCGTCTGCGGGGGTCATTTTGTGTACCAGAAAAAAAACTAAAATGGCTATATCTCGTTAACTAGGCGTATGCGGGGGTCATTTTATGCACCAGACAAAAAAAATTCGAAATACTAAAATGGCTTTTTCTCATAAACTAGGAGTCTGCGGCTGACATTTTAAGCACCAGAAAAAAAAAATCAAAATACTAAAATGGCTATATCTCCTAAAATAGGCGTCTGCGGGTGTCATTTTATGCTCCAGAAAAAAAAAATTCAAAATACTAAAATGGCTATATCTCGTAAACTAGGCGTATGCGGGGGTCATTTTATGCACCAGACAAAAAAAAATTCAAAATACTAAAATGGCTATATCTCCTAAACTAGGCGTCTGCGGGGGTCATTTTATGCACCAGAAAAAAAACAAATTCAAAATACGAGTACTAAAATGGTGATATCTCCTAAACTAGGCGTCTGCGGGGGTCATTTTATGCACCAGAACAAAAAAAATTCGATATACTAAAATGGCTATATCTCGTAAACTAGGCGTCTGCGGGGGTCATTTTATGCACCAGACAAAAAAAAAATTCAAAATACTAAAATGGCTATATCTCATAAACGAGGCGTCTGCGGGGGTCATTTTATGTACCAGAAAAAAAACTAAAATGGCTATATCTCGTTAACTAGGCGTATGCGGGGGTCATTTTATGCACCAGACAAAAAAAAATTCGAAATACTAAAATGGCTTTTTCTCATAAACTAGGAGTCTGCGGGGGACATTTTGTGCACCAGAAAAAAAAAATTCAAAATACTAAAATGGCTATATCTCCTAAACTAGGCGTCTGCGGGGGTCATTTTATGCACCAGAAAAAAAAAATCAAAATACTAAAATGGCTATATCTCCTAAAATAGGCGTCTGCGGGTGTCATTTTATGCTCCAGAAAAAAAAAATTCAAAATACTAAAATGGCTATATCTCGTAAACTAGGCGTATGCGGGGGTCATTTTATGCACCAGACAAAAAAAAATTCAAAATACTAAAATGGCTATATCTCCTAAACGAGGCGTCTGCGGGGGTCATTTTATGTACCAGAAAAAAAACAAATTCAAAATACTAAAATGGCTATATCTCCTAAACTAGGCGTCTGCGGGGGTCATTTTATGCACCAGAAAAAAATAATCAAAATACTAAAATGGCTTTATCTCCTAAAATAGGCGTCTGCGGGGGTCATTTTATGCTCCAGAAAAAAAAAATTCAAAATACTAAAATGGCTATATCTCGTAAACTAGGCGTATGCGGGGGTCATTTTATGCTCCAAAAAAAAAACAAATTCAAAATACTAAAATGGCTATATCTCCTAAACTAGGCGTCTGCGGGGGTCATTTTATGCCAGAGAAAAAAAACAAATTCAAAATACTAAAATAGCTAAATCTCCTAAACTAGGAGTCTGCGGGGGTCATTTTATGCACCAGAAAAAACAAATTCAAAATACTAAAATAGCTAAATCTCCTAAACTAGGCGTCTGCGAGAGTCAATTTATGCACCAGAAAAAAAAATTCAAAATACTAAAATTCCTATATCTCCTAAACTAGGCGTCTGCGGGGGTCAATATATGCACCAGAAAAAAAAGATTCAAAATACTAAAATGACTATATCCACTAAACTAGGCGTCTGCGGGGGTCATTTTATGCACCAGAAAAAAAAAATCAAAATACTAAAATGGCTTTATCTCCTAAAATAGGCGTCTGCGGGGGTCATTTTATGCTCCAGAAAAAAAAAATTCAAAATACTAAAATGGCTATATCTCGTAAACTAGGCGTATGCGGGGGTCATTTTATGCTCCAAAAAAAAACAAATTCAAAATACTAAAATGGCTATATCTCCTAAACTAGGCGTCTGCGGGGGTCATTTTATGCACCAGAAAAAAAACAAATTCAAAATACGAGTACTAAAATGGTGATATCTCCTAAACTAGGCGTCTGCGGGGGTCATTTTATGCACCAGAACAAAAAAAATTCGACATACTAAAATGGCTATATCTCGTAAACTAGGCGTCTGCGGGGGTCATTTTATGCACCAGACAAAAAAAAAATTCAAAATACTAAAATGGCTATATCTCCTAAACGAGGCGTCTGCGGGGGTCATTTTATGTACCAGAAAAAAAACTAAAATGGCTATATCTCGTTAACTAGGCGTATGCGGGGGTCATTTTATGCACCAGACAAAAAAACATTCAAAATACTAAAATGGCTATATCTCCTAAACGAGGCGTCTGCGGGGGTCATTTTATGTACCAGAAAAAAAACAAATTCAAAATACTAAAATGGCTATATCTCCTAAACTAGGCGTCTGCGGGGGTCATTTTATGCACCAGAAAAAAAAAATCAAAATACTAAAATGGCTTTATCTCCTAAAATAGGCGTCTGCGGGGGTCATTTTATGCTCCAGAAAAAAAAAATTCAAAATACTAAAATGGCTATATCTCGTAAACTAGGCGTATGCGGGGGTCATTTTATGCACCAGACAAAAAAAAATTCAAAATACTAAAATGGCTATATCTCCTAAACGAGGCGTCTGCGGGGGTCATTTTATGTACCAGAAAAAAAACAAATTCAAAATACTAAAATGGCTATATCTCCTAAACTAGGCGTCTGCGGGGGTCATTTTATGCACCAGAAAAAAAAATCAAAATACTAAAATGGCTTTATCTCCTAAAATAGGCGTCTGCGGGGGTCATTTTATGCTCCAGAAAAAAAAAATTCAAAATACTAAAATGGCTATATCTCGTAAACTAGGCGTATGCGGGGGTCATTTTATGCTCCAAAAAAAAAACAAATTCAAAATACTAAAATGGCTATATCTCCTAAACTAGGCGTCTGCGGGGGTCATTTTATGCCCCAGAAAAAAAACAAATTCAAAATACTAAAATAGCTAAATCTCCTAAACTAGGAGTCTGCGGGGGTCATTTTATGCACCAGAAAAAACAAATTCAAAATACTAAAATAGCTAAATCTCCTAAACTAGGCGTCTGCGAGAGTCAATTTATGCACCAGAAAAAAAAATTCAAAATACTAAAATTCCTATATCTCCTAAACTAGGCGTCTGCGGGGGTCAATATATGCACCTGAAAAAAAAGATTCAAAATACTAAAATGACTATATCCCCTAAACTAGGCGTCTGCGGGGGTCATTTTATGCACCAGAAAAAAAAAATCAAAATACTAAAATGGCTTTATCTCCTAAACGAGGCGTCTGCGGGGGTCATTTTATGTACCAGAAAAAAAACTAAAATGGCTATATCTCGTTAACTAGGCGTATGCGGGGGTCATTTTATGCACCAGACAAAAAAAAATTCAAAATACTAAAATGGCTATATCTCCTAAACGAGGCGTCTGCGGGGGTCATTTTATGTACCAGAAAAAAAACAAATTCAAAATACTAAAATGGCTATATCTCCTAAACTAGGCGTCTGCGGGGGTCATTTTATGCACCAGAAAAAAAAAATCAAAATACTAAAATGGCTTTATCTCCTAAAATAGGCGTCTGCGGGGGTCATTTTATGCTCCAGAAAAAAAAATTCAAAATACTAAAATGGCTATATCCCGTAAACTAGGCGTATGCGGGGGTCATTTTATGCTCCAAAAAAAAAACAAATTCAAAATACTAAAATGGCTATATCTCCTAAACTAGGCGTCTGCGGGGGTCATTTTATGCACCAGAAAAAAAAAATTCAAAATACTAAAATGGTGATATCTCCTAAACTAGGCGTCTGCGGGGGTCATTTTATGCACCAGAAAAAAAACTAAAATGGCTATATCTCGTTAACTAGGCGTATGCGGGGGTCATTTTATGCACCAGACAAAAAAAAATTCAAAATACTAAAATGGCTATATCTCGTAAACTAGGCGTCTGCGGGGGTCATTTTATGCACCAGACAAAAAAAAAATTCAAAATACTAAAATGGCTATATCTCCTAAACGAGGCATCTGCGGGGGTCATTTTATGTACCAGAAAAAAAACTAAAATGGCTATATCTCGTTAACTAGGCGTATGCGGGGGTCATTTTATGCACCAGACAAAAAAAAATTCAAAATACTAAAATGGCTATATCTCCTAAACGAGGCGTCTGCGGGGGTCATTTTATGTACCAGAAAAAAAACAAATTCAAAATACTAAAATGGCTATATCTCCTAAACTAGGCGTCTGCGGGGGTCATTTTATGCACCAGAAAAAAAAAAAATCAAAATACTAAAATGGCTTTATCTCCTAAAATAGGCGTCTGCGGTGGTCATTTTATGCTCCAGAAAAAAAAAATTCAAAATACTAAAATGGCTATATCTCGTAAACTAGGCGTATGCGGGGGTCATTTTATGCTCCAAAAAAAAACAAATTCAAAATACTAAAATGGCTATATCTCGTAAACTAGGCGCATGCGGGGGTCATTTTATGCTCCAAAAAAAAAACAAATTCAAAATACTAAAATGGCTATATCTCGTAAACTAGGCGTATGCGGGGGTCATTTTATGCACCAGACAAAAAAACATTCAAAATACTAAAATGGCTATATCTCCTAAACGAGGCGTCTGCGGGGGTCATTTTATGTACCAGAAAAAAAACAAATTCAAAATACTAAAATGGCTATATCTCCTAAACTAGGCGTCTGCGGGGGTCATGTTATGCACCAGAAAAAAAAAATCAAAATACTAAAATGGCTTTATCTCCTAAAATAGGCGTCTGCGGGGGTCATTTTATGCTCCAGAAAAAAAAAATTCAAAATACTAAAATGGCTATATCTCGTAAACTAGGCGTATGCGGGGGTCATTTTATGCTCTAAAAAAAAAACAAATTCAAAATACTAAAATGGCTATATCTCCTAAACTAGGCGTCTGCGGGGGTCATTTTATGCACCAGAAAAAAAACAAATTCAAAATACTAAAATGGCTATATCTCCTAAACTAGGCGTCTGCGGGGGTCATTTTATGCACCAGAAAAAAAAAATCAAAATACTAAAATGGCTTTATCTCCTAAAATAGGCGTCTGCGGGGGTCATTTTATGCTCCAGAAAAAAAAAATTCAAAATACTAAAATGGCTATATCTCGTAAACTAGGCGTATGCGGGGGTCATTTTATGCTCCAAAAAAAAACAAATTCAAAATACTAAAATGGCTATATCTCCTAAACGAGGCGTCTGCGGGGGTCATTTTATGTACCAGAAAAAAAACAAATTCAAAATACTAAAATGGCTATATCTCCTAAACTAGGCGTCTGCGGGGGTCATTTTATGCACCAGGAAAAAAAAATCAAAATACTAAAATGGCTTTATCTCCTAAAATAGGCGTCTGCGGGGGTCAATATATGCACCAGAAAAAAAAGATTCAAAATACTAAAATGACTATATCCCCTAAACTAGGCGTCTGCGGGGGTCATTTTATGCACCAGAAAAAAAAAATCAAAATACTAAAATGGCTTTATCTCCTAAAATAGGCGTCTGCGGGGGTCATTTTATGCTCCAGAAAAAAAAAATTCAAAATACTAAAATGGCTATATCTCGTAAACTAGGCGTATGCGGGGGTCATTTTATGCTCCAAAAAAAAACAAATTCAAAATACTAAAATGGCTATATCTCCTAAACTAGGCGTCTGCGGGGGTCATTTTATGCACCAGAAAAAAAACAAATTCAAAATACTAAAATGGCTATATCTCCTAAACGAGGCGTCTGCGGGGGTCATTTTATGTACCAGAAAAAAAACTAAAATGGCTATATCTCGTTAACTAGGCGTATGCGGGGGTCATTTTATGTACCAGAAAAAAAACAAATTCAAAATACTAAAATGGCTATATCTCCTAAACTAGGCGTCTGCGGGGGTCATTTTATGCACCAGAAAAAAAAATTCAAAATACTAAAATTCCTATATCTCCTAAACTAGGCGTCTGCGGGGGTCAATATATGCACTAGAAAAAAAAGATTCAAAATACTAAAATGACTATATCCCCTAAACTAGGCGTCTGCGGGGGTCATTTTATGCACCAGAAAAAAAAAATCAAAATACTAAAATGGCTTTATCTCCTAAAATAGGCGTCTGCGGGGGTCATTTTATGCTCCAGAAAAAAAAAATTCAAAATACTAAAATGGCTATATCTCGTAAACTAGGCGTATGCGGGGGTCATTTTATGCTCCAAAAAAAAACAAATTCAAAATACTAAAATGGCTATATCTCCTAAACGAGGCGTCTGCGGGGGTCATTTTATGTACCAGAAAAAAAACAAATTCAAAATACTAAAATGGCTATATCTCCTAAACTAGGCGTCTGCGGGGGTCATTTTATGCACCAGGAAAAAAAAATCAAAATACTAAAATGGCTTTATCTCCTAAAATAGGCGTCTGCGGGGGTCAATATATGCACCAGAAAAAAAAGATTCAAAATACTAAAATGACTATATCCCCTAAACTAGGCGTCTGCGGGGGTCATTTTATGCACCAGAAAAAAAAAATCAAAATACTAAAATGGCTTTATCTCCTAAAATAGGCGTCTGCGGGGGTCATTTTATGCTCCAGAAAAAAAAAATTCAAAATACTAAAATGGCTATATCTCGTAAACTAGGCGTATGCGGGGGTCATTTTATGCTCCAAAAAAAAACAAATTCAAAATACTAAAATGGCTATATCTCCTAAACTAGGCGTCTGCGGGGGTCATTTTATGCACCAGAAAAAAAACAAATTCAAAATACTAAAATGGCTATATCTCCTAAACGAGGCGTCTGCGGGGGTCATTTTATGTACCAGAAAAAAAACTAAAATGGCTATATCTCGTTAACTAGGCGTATGCGGGGGTCATTTTATGTACCAGAAAAAAAACAAATTCAAAATACTAAAATGGCTATATCTCCTAAACTAGGCGTCTGCGGGGGTCATTTTATGCACCAGAAAAAAAAATTCAAAATACTAAAATTCCTATATCTCCTAAACTAGGCGTCTGCGGGGGTCAATATATGCACCAGAAAAAAAAGATTCAAAATACTAAAATGACTATATCCCCTAAACTAGGCGTCTGCGGGGGTCATTTTATGCACCAGAAAAAAAAAAATCAAAATACTAAAATGGCTTTATCTCCTAAAATAGGCGTCTGCCGGGGTCATTTTATGCTCCAGAAAAAAAAAAATTCAAAATACTAAAATGGCTATATCTCGTTAACTAGGCGTATGCGGGGGTCATTTTATGCTCCAAAAAAAAACAAATTCAAAATACTAAAATGGCTATATCTCCTAAACTAGGCGTCTGCGGGGGTCATTTTATGCACCAGAAAAAAAACAAATTCAAAATACTAAAATGGCTATATCTCCTAAACGAGGCGTCTGCGGGGGTCATTTTATGCACCAGAAAAAAAACTAAAATGGCTATATCTCGTTAACTAGGCGTATGCGGGGGTCATTTTATGCACCAGACAAAAAAAAATTCAAAATACTAAAATGGCTATATCTCCTAAACGAGGCGTCTGCGGGGGTCATTTTATGTACCAGAAAAAAAACTAAAATGGCTATATCTCGTTAACTAGGCGTATGCGGGGGTCATTTTATGCACCAGACAAAAAAAAATTCAAAATACTAAAATGGCTATATCTCCTAAACGAGGCGTCTGCGGGGGTCATTTTATGTACCAGAAAAAAAACAAATTCAAAATACTAAAATGGCTATATCTCCTAAACTAGGCGTCTTCGGGGGTCATTTTATGCACCAGAAAAAAAAAATCAAAATACTAAAATGGCTTTATCTCCTAAAATAGGCGTCTGCGGGGGTCATCTTATGCTCCAGAAAAAAAAAATTCAAAATACTAAAATGGCTATATCTCGTAAACTAGGCGTATGCGGGGGTCATTTTATGCTCCAAAAAAAAAACAAATTCAAAATACTAAAATGGCTATATCTCCTAAACTAGGCGTCTGCGGGGGTCATTTTATGCACCAGAAAAAAAAATTCAAAATACTAAAATAGCTAAATCTCCTAAACTAGGAGTCTGCGGGGGTCATTTTATGCACCAGAAAAAAAAAATCAAAATACTAAAATGGCTATATCTCCTAAAATAGGCGTCTGCGGGTGTCATTTTATGCTCCAGAAAAAAAAAATTCAAAATACTAAAATGGTGATATCTCCTAAACTAGGCGTCTGCGGGGGTCATTTTATGCACCAGAACAAAAAAAATTCGATATACTAAAATGGCTATATCTCGTAAACTAGGCGTCTGCGGGGGTCATTTTATGCACCAGACAAAAAAAAAATTCAAAATACTAAAATGGCTATATCTCTTAAACGAGGCGTCTGCGGGGGTCATTTTATGTACCAGAAAAAAAACTAAAATGGCTATATCTCGTTAACTAGGCGTATGCGGGGGTCATTTTATGCACCAGACAAAAAAAAATTCAAAATACTAAAATGGCTATATCTCCTAAACGAGGCGTCTGCGGGGGTCATTTTATGTACCAGAAGAAAAACAAATTCAAAATACTAAAATGGCTAGATCTCCTAAACTAGGCGTCTGCGGGGGTCATTTTATGCACCAGAAAAAAAAAAATCAAAATACTAAAATGGCTTTATCTCCTAAAATAGGCGTCTGCGGTGGTCATTTTATGCTCCAGAAAAAAAAAATTCAAAATACTAAAATGGCTATATCTCGTAAACTAGGCGCATGCGGGGGTCATTTTATGCTCCAAAAAAAAAACAAATTCAAAATACTAAAATGGCTATATCTCCTAAACTAGGCGTCTGCGGGGGTCATTTTATGCACCAGAAAAAACAAATTCAAAATACTAAAATGGCTATATCTCCTAAACTAGGCGTCTGCGGGGGTTATTTTATGCACCAGAAAAAAAAAAATTCAAAATACTAAAATGGCTATATCTCCTAAACGAGGCGTCTGCGGGGGTCATTTTATGTACCAGAAGAAAAACAAATTCAAAATACTAAAATGGCTATATCTCCTAAACTAGGCGTCTTCGGGGGTCATTTTATGCACCAGAAAAAAAAAATCAAAATACTAAAATGGCTTTATCTCCTAAAATAGGCGTCTGCGGGGGTCATCTTATGCTCCAGAAAAAAAAAATTCAAAATACTAAAATGGCTATATCTCGTAAACTAGGCGTATGCGGGGGTCATTTTATGCTCCAAAAAAAAAACAAATTCAAAATACTAAAATGGCTATATCTCCTAAACTAGGCGTCTGCGGGGGTCATTTTATGCACCAGAAAAAAAAATTCAAAATACTAAAATAGCTAAATCTCCTAAACTAGGAGTCTGCGGGGGTCATTTTATGCACCAGAAAAAAAAAATCAAAATACTAAAATGGCTATATCTCCTAAAATAGGCGTCTGCGGGTGTCATTTTATGCTCCAGAAAAAAAAAATTCAAAATACTAAAGTGGTGATATCTCCTAAACTAGGCGTCTGCGGGGGTCATTTTATGCACCAGAACAAAAAACATTCGATATACTAAAATGGCTATATCTCGTAAACTAGGCGTCTGCGGGGGTCATTTTATGCACCAGACAAAAAAAAAATTCAAAATACTAAAATGGCTATATCTCTTAAACGAGGCGTCTGCGGGGGTCATTTTATGTACCAGAAAAAAAACTAAAATGGCTATATCTCGTTAACTAGGCGTATGCGGGGGTCATTTTATGCACCAGACAAAAAAAAATTCAAAATACTAAAATGGCTATATCTCCTAAACGAGGCGTCTGCGGGGGTCATTTTATGTACCAGAAGAAAAACAAATTCAAAATACTAAAATGGCTAGATCTCCTAAACTAGGCGTCTGCGGGGGTCATTTTATGCACCAGAAAAAAAAAAATCAAAATACTAAAATGGCTTTATCTCCTAAAATAGGCGTCTGCGTTGGTCATTTTATGCTCCAGAAAAAAAAAATTCAAAATACTAAAATGGCTATATCTCGTAAACTAGGCGCATGCGGGGGTCATTTTATGCTCCAAAAAAAAAACAAATTCAAAATACTAAAATGGCTATATCTCGTAAACTAGGCGTATGCGGGGGTCATTTTATGCACCAGACAAAAAAAAATTCAAAATACTAAAATGGCTATATCTCCTAAACGAGGCGTCTGCGGGGGTCATTTTATGTACCAGAAAAAAAACAAATTCAAAATACTAAAATGGCTATATCTCCTAAACTAGGCGTCTGCGGGGGTCATGTTATGCACCAGAAAAAAAAAATCAAAATACTAAAATGGCTTTATCTCCTAAAATAGGCGTCTGCGGGGGTCATTTTATGCTCCAGAAAAAAAAAATTCAAAATACTAAAATGGCTATATCTCGTAAAATAGGCGTATGCGGGGTCATTTTATGCTCCAAAAAAAAAACAAATTCAAAATACTAAAATGGCTATATCTCCTAAACTAGGCGTCTGCGGGGGTCATTTTATGCACCAGAAAAAAAACAAATTCAAAATACTAAAATAGCTAAATCTCCTAAACTAGGAGTCTGCGGGGGTCATTTTATGCACCAGAAAAAACAAATTCAAAATACTAAAATGGCTATATCTCCTAAACTAGGCGTCTGCGGGGGTTATTTTATGCACCAGAAAAAAAAAAAATTCAAAATACTAAAATGGCTATATCTCCTAAACGAGGCGTCTGCGGGGGTCATTTTATGTACCAGAAGAAAAACAAATTCAAAATACTAAAATGGCTATATCTCCTAAACTAGGCGTCTGCGGTGGTCATTTTATGCTCCAGAAAAAAAAAATTCAAAATACTAAAATGGCTATATCTCGTAAACTAGGCGCATGCGGGGGTCATTTTATGCTCCAAAAAAAAAACAAATTCAAAATACTAAAATGGCTATATCTCGTAAACTAGGCGTATGCGGGGGTCATTTTATGCACCAGACAAAAAAAAATTCAAAATACTAAAATGGCTATATCTCCTAAACGAGGCGTCTGCGGGGGTCATTTTATGTACCAGAAAAAAAACAAATTCAAAATACTAAAATGGCTATATCTCCTAAACTAGTCGTCTGCGGGGGTCATGTTATGCACCAGAAAAAAAAAATCAAAATACTAAAATGGCTTTATCTCCTAAAATAGGCGTCTGCGGGGGTCATTTTATGCTCCAGAAAAAAAAAATTCAAAATACTAAAATGGCTATATCTCGTAAAATAGGCGTATGCGGGGGTCATTTTATGCTCCAAAAAAAAAACAAATTCAAAATACTAAAATGGCTATATCTCCTAAACTAGGCGTCTGCGGGGGTCATTTTATGCACCAGAAAAAAAACAAATTCAAAATACTAAAATAGCTAAATCTCCTAAACTAGGAGTCTGCGGGGGTCATTTTATGCACCAGAAAAAACAAATTCAAAATACTAAAATGGCTATATCTCCTAAACTAGGCGTCTGCGGGGGTTATTTTATGCACCAGAAAAAAAACAAATTCAAAATACTAAAATGGCTATATCTCCTAAACGAGGCGTCTGCGGGGGTCATTTTATGTACCAGAAAAAAAACTAAAATGGCTATATCTCGTTAACTAGGCGTATGCGGGGGTCATTTTATGTACCAGAAAAAAAACTAAAATGGCTATATCTCGTTAACTAGGCGTATGCGGGGGTCATTTTATGCACCAGACAAAAAAAAATTCAAAATACTAAAATGGCTATATCTCCTAAACTAGGCGTCTGCGGGGGTCATTTTATGCACCAGAAAAAAAACAAATTCAAAATACTAAAATGGCTATATCTCCTAAACGAGGCGTCTGCGGGGGTCATTTTATGTACCAGAAAAAAAACTAAAATGGCTATATCTCGTTAACTAGGCGTATGCGGGGGTCATTTTATGCACCAGACAAAAAAAAATTCAAAATACTAAAATGGCTATGTCTCCTAAACGAGGCGTCTGCGGGGGTCATTTTATGTACCAGAAAAAAAACTAAAATGGCTATATCTCGTTAACTAGGCGTATGCGGGGGTCATTTTATGCACCAGACAAAAAAAAATTCAAAATACTAAAATGGCTATATCTCCTAAACGAGGCGTCTGCGGGGGTCTTTTTATGTACCAGAAAAAAAACAAATTCAAAATACTAAAATGGCTATATCTCCTAAACTAGGCGTCTTCGGGGGTCATTTTATGCACCAGAAAAAAAAAATCAAAATACTAAAATGGCTTTATCTCCTAAAATAGGCGTCTGCGGGGGTCATTTTATGCTCCAAAAAAAAAACAAATTCAAAATACTAAAATGGCTATATCTCCTAAACTAGGCGTCTGCGGGGGTCATTTTATGCACCAGAAAAAAAAATTCAAAATACTAAAATAGCTAAATCTCCTAAACTAGGAGTCTGCGGGGGTCATTTTATGCACCAGAAAAAAAAAATCAAAATACTAAAATGGCTATATCTCCTAAAATAGGCGTCTGCGGGTGTCATTTTATGCTCCAGAAAAAAAAATTCAAAATACTAAAATGGTGATATCTCCTAAACTAGGCGTCTGCGGGGGTCATTTTATGCACCAGAACAAAAAAAATTCGATATACTAAAATGGCTATATCTCGTAAACTAGGCGTCTGCGGGGGTCATTTTATGCACCAGACAAAAAAAAAATTCAAAATACTAAAATGGCTATATCTCCTAAACGAGGCGTCTGCGGGGGTCATTTTATGTACCAGAAAAAAAACTAAAATGGCTATATCTCGTTAACTAGGCGTATGCGGGGGTCATTTTATGCATCAGACAAAAAAAAATTCAAAATACTAAAATGGCTATATCTCCTAAACGAGGCGTCTGCGGGGGTCATTTTATGTACCAGAAGAAAAACAAATTCAAAATACTAAAATGGCTATATCTCCTAAACTAGGCGTCTGCGGGGGTCATTTTATGCACCAGAAAAAAAAAAATCAAAATACTAAAATGGCTTTATCTCCTAAAATAGGCGTCTGCGGTGGTCATTTTATGCTCCAGAAAAAAAAAATTCAAAATACTAAAATGGCTATATCTCGTAAACTAGGCGTATGCGGGGGTCATTTTATGCTCAAAAAAAAAAACAAATTCAAAATACTAAAATGGCTATATCTCGTAAACTAGGCGCATGCGGGGGTCATTTTATGCTCCAAAAAAAAAACAAATTCAAAATACTAAAATGGCAATATCTCGTAAACTAGGCGTATGCGGGGGTCATTTTATGCACCAGACAAAAAAAAATTCAAAATACTAAAATGGCTATATCTCCTAAACGAGGCGTCTGCGGGGGTCATTTTATGTACCAGAAAAAAAACAAATTCAAAATACTAAAATGGCTATATCTCCTAAACTAGGCGTCTGCGGGGGTCATGTTATGCACCAGAAAAAAAAAATCAAAATACTAAAATGGCTTTATCTCCTAAAATAGGCGTCTGCGGGGGTCATTTTATGCTCCAGAAAAAAAAAATTCAAAATACTAAAATGGCTATATCTCGTAAAATAGGCGTATGCGGGGGTCATTTTATGCTCCAAAAAAAAAACAAATTCAAAATACTAAAATGGCTATATCTCCTAAACTAGGCGTCTGCGGGGGTCATTTTATGCACCAGAAAAAAAAAAATCAAAATACTAAAATGCCTTTATCTCCTAAAATAGGCGTCTGCGGTGGTCATTTTATGCTCCAGAAAAAAAAAATTCAAAATACTAAAATGGCTATATCTCGTAAACTAGGCGTATGCGGGGGTCATTTTATGCTCAAAAAAAAAAACAAATTCAAAATACTAAAATGGCTATATCTCGTAAACTAGGCGCATGCGGGGGTCATTTTATGCTCCAAAAAAAAAACAAATTCAAAATACTAAAATGGCTATATCTCGTAAACTAGGCGTATGCGGGGGTCATTTTATGCACCAGACAAAAAAAAATTCAAAATACTAAAATGGCTATATCTCCTAAACGAGGCGTCTGCGGGGGTCATTTTATGTACCAGAAAAAAAACAAATTCAAAATACTAAAATGGCTATATCTCCTAAACTAGTCGTCTGCGGGGGTCATGTTATGCACCAGAAAAAAAAAATCAAAATACTAAAATGGCTTTATCTCCTAAAATAGGCGTCTGCGGGGGTCATTTTATGCTCCAGAAAAAAAAAATTCAAAATACTAAAATGGCTATATCTCGTAAAATAGGCGTATGCGGGGGTCATTTTATGCTCCAAAAAAAAAACAAATTCAAAATACTAAAATGGCTATATCTCCTAAACTAGGCGTCTGCGGGGGTCATTTTATGCACCAGAAAAAAAACAAATTCAAAATACTAAAATAGCTAAATCTCCTAAACTAGGAGTCTGCGGGGGTCATTTTATGCACCAGAAAAAACAAATTCAAAATACTAAAATGGCTATATCTCCTAAACTAGGCGTCTGCGGGGGTTATTTTATGCACCAGAAAAAAAACAAATTCAAAATACTAAAATGGCTATATCTCCTAAACGAGGCGTCTGCGGGGGTCATTTTATGTACCAGAAAAAAAACTAAAATGGCTATATCTCGTTAACTAGGCGTATGCGGGGGTCATTTTATGTACCAGAAAAAAAACTAAAATGGCTATATCTCGTTAACTAGGCGTATGCGGGGGTCATTTTATGCACCAGACAAAAAAAAATTCAAAATACTAAAATGGCTATATCTCCTAAACTAGGCGTCTGCGGGGGTCATTTTATGCACCAGAAAAAAAACAAATTCAAAATACTAAAATGGCTATATCTCCTAAACGAGGCGTCTGCGGGGGTCATTTTATGTACCAGAAAAAAAACTAAAATGGCTATATCTCGTTAACTAGGCGTGTGCGGGGGTCATTTTATGCACCAGACAAAAAAAAATTCAAAATACTAAAATGGCTATGTCTCCTAAACGAGGCGTCTGCGGGGGTCATTTTATGTACCAGAAAAAAAACTAAAATGGCTATATCTCGTTAACTAGGCGTATGCGGGGGTCATTTTATGCACCAGACAAAAAAAAATTCAAAATACTAAAATGGCTATATCTCCTAAACGAGGCGTCTGCGGGGGTCTTTTTATGTACCAGAAAAAAAACAAATTCAAAATACTAAAATGGCTATATCTCCTAAACTAGGCGTCTTCGGGGGTCATTTAATGCACCAGAAAAAAAAAATCAAAATACTAAAATGGCTTTATCTCCTAAAATAGGCGTCTGCGGGGGTCATTTTATGCTCCAAAAAAAAAACAAATTCAAAATACTAAAATGGCTATATCTCCTAAACTAGGCGTCTGCGGGGGTCATTTTATGCACCAGAAAAAAAAATTCAAAATACTAAAATAGCTAAATCTCCTAAACTAGGAGTCTGCGGGGGTCATTTTATGCACCAGAAAAAAAAAATCAAAATACTAAAATGGCTATATCTCCTAAAATAGGCGTCTGCGGGTGTCATTTTATGCTCCAGAAAAAAAAATTCAAAATACTAAAATGGTGATATCTCATAAACTAGGCGTCTGCGGGGGTCATTTTATGCACCAAAACAAAAAAAATTCGATATACTAAAATGGCTATATCTCGTAAACTAGGCGTCTGCGGGGGTCATTTTATGCACCAGACAAAAAAAAAATTCAAAATACTAAAATGGCTATATCTCCTAAACGAGGCGTCTGCGGGGGTCATTTTATGTACCAGAAAAAAAACTAAAATGGCTATATCTCGTTAACTAGGCGTATGCGGGGGTCATTTTATGCATCAGACAAAAAAAAATTCAAAATACTAAAATGGCTATATCTCCTAAACGAGGCGTCTGCGGGGGTCATTTTATGTACCAGAAGAAAAACAAATTCAAAATACTAAAATGGCTATATCTCCTAAACTAGGCGTCTGCGGGGGTCATTTTATGCACCAGAAAAAAAAAAATCAAAATACTAAAATGGCTTTATCTCCTAAAATAGGCGTCTGCGGTGGTCATTTTATGCTCCAGAAAAAAAAAATTCAAAATACTAAAATGGCTATATCTCGTAAACTAGGCGTATGCGGGGGTCATTTTATGCTCAAAAAAAAAAACAAATTCAAAATACTAAAATGGCTATATCTCGTAAACTAGGCGCATGCGGGGGTCATTTTATGCTCCAAAAAAAAAACAAATTCAAAATACTAAAATGGCAATATCTCGTAAACTAGGCGTATGCGGGGGTCATTTTATGCACCAGACAAAAAAAAATTCAAAATACTAAAATGGCTATATCTCCTAAACGAGGCGTCTGCGGGGGTCATTTTATGTACCAGAAAAAAAACAAATTCAAAATACTAAAATGGCTATATCTCCTAAACTAGGCGTCTGCGGGGGTCATGTTATGCACCAGAAAAAAAAAATCAAAATACTAAAATGGCTTTATCTCCTAAAATAGGCGTCTGCGGGGGTCATTTTATGCTCCAGAAAAAAAAAATTCAAAATACTAAAATGGCTATATCTCGTAAACTAGGCGTATGCGGGGGTCATTTTATGCTCCAAAAAAAAAACAAATTCAAAATACTAAAATGGCTATATCTCCTAAACTAGGCGTCTGCGGGGGTCATTTTATGCACCAGAAAAAAAACAAATTCAAAATACTAAAATAGCTAAATCTCCTAAACTAGGAGTCTGCGGGGGTCATTTTATGCACCAGAAAAAACAAATTCAAAATACTAAAATAGCTAAATCTCCTAAACTAGGCGTCTGCGAGAGTCAATTTATGCACCAGAAAAAAAAATTCAAAATACTAAAATTCCTATATCTCCTAAACTAGGCGTCTGCGGGGGTCATTTTATGCACCAGAAAAAAAACAAATTCAAAATACTAAAATGGCTATATCTCCTAAACTAGGCGTCTGCGGGGGTCATTTTATGCACCAGAAAAAAAAATTCAAAATACTAAAATTCCTATATCTCCTAAACTAGGCGTCTGCGGGGGTCAATATATGCACCAGAAAAAAAAGATTCAAAATACTAAAATGACTATATCCCCTAAACTAGGCGTCTGCGGGGGTCATTTTATGCACCAGAAAAAAAAAATCAAAATACTAAAATGGCTTTATCTCCTAAAATAGGCGTCTGCGGGGGTCATTTTATGCTCCAGAAAAAAAAAATTCAAAATACTAAAATGGCTATATCTCGTAAACTAGGCGTATGCGGGGGTCATTTTATGCTCCAAAAAAAAACAAATTCAAAATACTAAAATGGCTATATCTCCTAAACTAGGCGTCTGCGGGGGTCATTTTATGCACCAGAAAAAAAACAAATTCAAAATACTAAAATGGCTATATCTCCTAAACGAGGCGTCTGCGGGGGTCATTTTATGCACCAGAAAAAAAACTAAAATGGCTATATCTCGTTAACTAGGCGTATGCGGGGGTCATTTTATGCACCAGACAAAAAAAAATTCAAAATACTAAAATGGCTATATCTCCTAAACGTGGCGTCTGCGGGGGTCATTTTATGTACCAGAAAAAAAACTAAAATGGCTATATCTCGTTAACTAGGCGTATGCGGGGGTCATTTTATGCACCAGACAAAAAAAAATTCAAAATACTAAAATGGCTATATCTCCTAAACGAGGCGTCTGCGGGGGTCATTTTATGTACCAGAAAAAAAACAAATTCAAAATACTAAAATGGCTATATCTCCTAAACTAGGCGTCTTCGGGGGTCATTTTATGCACCAGAAAAAAAAAATCAAAATACTAAAATGGCTTTATCTCCTAAAATAGGCGTCTGCGGGGGTCATCTTATGCTCCAGAAAAAAAAAATTCAAAATACTAAAATGGCTATATCTCGTAAACTAGGCGTATGCGGGGGTCATTTTATGCTCCAACAAAAAACAAATTCAAAATACTAAAATGGCTATATCTCCTAAACTAGGCGTCTGCGGGGGTCATTTTATGCACCAGAAAAAAAAATTCAAAATACTAAAATAGCTAAATCTCCTAAACTAGGAGTCTGCGGGGGTCATTTTATGCACCAGAAAAAAAAAATCAAAATACTAAAATGGCTATATCTCCTAAAATAGGCGTCTGCGGGTGTCATTTTATGCTCCAGAAAAAAAAAATTCAAAATACTAAAATGGTGATATCTCCTAAACTAGGCGTCTGCGGGGGTCATTTTATGCACCAGAACAAAAAAAATTCGATATACTAAAATGGCTATATCTCGTAAACTAGGCGTCTGCGGGGGTCATTTTATGCACCAGACAAAAAAAAAATTCAAAATACTAAAATGGCTATATCTCTTAAACGAGGCGTCTGCGGGGGTCATTTTATGTACCAGAAAAAAAACTAAAATGGCTATATCTCCTAAACGAGGCGTCTGCGGGGGTCATTTTATGTACCAGAAAAAAAACAAATTCAAAATACTAAAATGGCTATATCTCCTAAACTAGGCGTCTGCGGGGGTCATGTTATGCACCAGAAAAAAAAAAATCAAAATACTAAAATGGCTTTATCTCCTAAAATAGGCGTCTGCGGGGGTCATTTTATGCTCCAGAAAAAAAAAATTCAAAATACTAAAATGGCTATATCTCGTAAACTAGGCGTATGCGGGGGTCATTTTATGCTCCAAAAAAAAAACAAATTCAAAATACTAAAATGGCTATATCTCCTAAACTAGGCGTCTGCGGGGGTCATTTTATGCACCAGAAAAAAAACAAATTCAAAATACTAAAATAGCTAAATCTCCTAAACTAGGAGTCTGCGGGGGTCATTTTATGCACCAGAAAAAACAAATTCAAAATACTAAAATAGCTAAATCTCCTAAACTAGGCGTCTGCGAGAGTCAATTTATGCACCAGAAAAAAAAATTCAAAATACTAAAATTCCTATATCTCCTAAACTAGGCGTCTGCGGGGGTCATTTTATGCACCAGAAAAAAAACAAATTCAAAATACTAAAATGGCTATATCTCCTAAACTAGGCGTCTGCGGGGGTCATTTTATGCACCAGAAAAAAAAATTCAAAATACTAAAATTAATATATCTCCTAAACTAGGCGTCTGCGGGGGTCAATATATGCACCAGAAAAAAAAGATTCAAAATACTAAAATGACTATATCCCCTAAACTAGGCGTCTGCGGGGGTCATTTTATGCACCAGAAAAAAAAAATCAAAATACTAAAATGGCTTTATCTCCTAAAATAGGCGTCTGCGGGGGTCATTTTATGCTCCAGAAAAAAAAAATTCAAAATACTAAAATGGCTATATCTCGTAAACTAGGCGTATGCGGGGGTCATTTTATGCTCCAAAAAAAAACAAATTCAAAATACTAAAATGGCTATATCTCCTAAACTAGGCGTCTGCGGGGGTCATTTTATGCACCAGAAAAAAAACAAATTCAAAATACTAAAATGGCTATATCTCCTAAACGAGGCGTCTGCGGGGGTCATTTTATGCACCAGAAAAAAAACTAAAATGGCTATATCTCGTTAACTAGGCGTATGCGGGGGTCATTTTATGCACCAGACAAAAAAAAATTCAAAATACTAAAATGGCTATATCTCCTAAACGTGGCGTCTGCGGGGGTCATTTTATGTACCAGAAAAAAAACTAAAATGGCTATATCTCGTTAACTAGGCGTATGCGGGGGTCATTTTATGCACCAGACAAAAAAAAATTCAAAATACTAAAATGGCTATATCTCCTAAACGAGGCGTCTGCGGGGGTCATTTTATGTACCAGAAAAAAAACAAATTCAAAATACTAAAATGGCTATATCTCCTAAACTAGGCGTCTTCGGGGGTCATTTTATGCACCAGAAAAAAAAAATCAAAATACTAAAATGGCTTTATCTCCTAAAATAGGCGTCTGCGGGGGTCATCTTATGCTCCAGAAAAAAAAAATTCAAAATACTAAAATGGCTATATCTCGTAAACTAGGCGTATGCGGGGGTCATTTTATGCTCCAACAAAAAACAAATTCAAAATACTAAAATGGCTATATCTCCTAAACTAGGCGTCTGCGGGGGTCATTTTATGCACCAGAAAAAAAAATTCAAAATACTAAAATAGCTAAATCTCCTAAACTAGGAGTCTGCGGGGGTCATTTTATGCACCAGAAAAAAAAAATCAAAATACTAAAATGGCTATATCTCCTAAAATAGGCGTCTGCGGGTGTCATTTTATGCTCCAGAAAAAAAAAATTCAAAATACTAAAATGGTGATATCTCCTAAACTAGGCGTCTGCGGGGGTCATTTTATGCACCAGAACAAAAAAAATTCGATATACTAAAATGGCTATATCTCGTAAACTAGGCGTCTGCGGGGGTCATTTTATGCACCAGACAAAAAAAAAATTCAAAATACTAAAATGGCTATATCTCTTAAACGAGGCGTCTGCGGGGGTCATTTTATGTACCAGAAAAAAAACTAAAATGGCTATATCTCGTTAACTAGGCGTATGCGGGGGTCATTTTATGCACCAGACAAAAAAAAATTCAAAATACTAAAATGGCTATATCTCCTAAACGAGGCGTCTGCGGGGGTCATTTTATGTACCAGAAGAAAAACAAATTCAAAATACTAAAATGGCTATATCTCCTAAACTAGGCGTCTGCGGTGGTCATTTTATGCTCCAGAAAAAAAAAATTCAAAATACTAAAATGGCTATATCTCGTAAACTAGGCGCATGCGGGGGTCATTTTATGCTCCAAAAAAAAAACAAATTCAAAATACTAAAATGGCTATATCTCGTAAACTAGGCGTATGCGGGGGTCATTTTATGCACCAGACAAAAAAAAATTCAAAATACTAAAATGGCTATATCTCCTAAACGAGGCGTCTGCGGGGGTCATTTTATGTACCAGAAAAAAAACAAATTCAAAATACTAAAATGGCTATATCTCCTAAACTAGTCGTCTGCGGGGGTCATGTTATGCACCAGAAAAAAAAAATCAAAATACTAAAATGGCTTTATCTCCTAAAATAGGCGTCTGCGGGGGTCATTTTATGCTCCAGAAAAAAAAAATTCAAAATACTAAAATGGCTATATCTCGTAAAATAGGCGTATGCGGGGGTCATTTTATGCTCCAAAAAAAAAACAAATTCAAAATACTAAAATGGCTATATCTCCTAAACTAGGTGTCTGCGGGGGTCATTTTATGCACCAGAAAAAAAACAAATTCAAAATACTAAAATAGCAAAATCTCCTAAACTAGGAGTCTGCGGGGGTCATTTTATGCACCAGAAAAAACAAATTCAAAATACTAAAATGGCTATATCTCCTAAACTAGGCGTCTGCGGGGGTTATTTTATGCACCAGAAAAAAAACAAATTCAAAATACTAAAATGGCTATATCTCCTAAACGAGGCGTCTGCGGGGGTCATTTTATGTACCAGAAAAAAAACTAAAATGGCTATATCTCGTTAACTAGGCGTATGCGGGGGTCATTTTATGTACCAGAAAAAAAACTAAAATGGCTATATCTCGTTAACTAGGCGTATGCGGGGGTCATTTTATGCACCAGACAAAAAAAAATTCAAAATACTAAAATGGCTATATCTCCTAAACTAGGCGTCTGCGGGGGTCATTTTATGCACCAGAAAAAAAACAAATTCAAAATACTAAAATGGCTATATCTCCTAAACGAGGCGTCTGCGGGGGTCATTTTATGTACCAGAAAAAAAACTAAAATGGCTATATCTCGTTAACTAGGCGTATGCGGGGGTCATTTTATGCACCAGACAAAAAAAAATTCAAAATTCTAAAATGGCTATGTCTCCTAAACGAGGCGTCTGCGGGGGTCATTTTATGTACCAGAAAAAAAACTAAAATGGCTATATCTCGTTAACTAGGCGTATGCGGGGGTCATTTTATGCACCAGACAAAAAAACATTCAAAATACTAAAATGGCTATATCTCCTAAACGAGGCGTCTGCGGGGGTCTTTTTATGTACCAGAAAAAAAAACACATTCAAAATACTAAAATGGCTATATCTCCTAAACTAGGCGTCTGCGGGGGTCATTTTATGCACCAGAAAAAAAAATTCAAAATACTAAAATAGCTAAATCTCCTAAACTAGGAGTCTGCGGGGGTCATTTTATGCACCAGAAAAAAAAAATCAAAATACTAAAATGGCTATATCTCCTAAACTAGGCGTCTGCGGGTGTCATTTTATGCTCCAGAAAAAAAAATTCAAAATACTAAAATGGTGATATCTCCTAAACTAGGCGTCTGCGGGGGTCATTTTATGCACCAGAACAAAAAAAATTCGATATACTAAAATGGCTATATCTCGTAAACTAGGCGTCTGCGGGGGTCATTTTATGCACCAGACAAAAAAAAAATTCTAAATACTAAAATGGCTATATCTCCTAAACGAGGCGTCTGCGGGGGTCATTTTATGTACCAGAAAAAAAACTAAAATGGCTATATCTCGTTAACTAGGCGTATGCGGGGGTCATTTTATGCACCAGACAAAAAAAAATTCAAAATACTAAAATGGCTATATCTCCTAAACGAGGCGTCTGCGGGGGTCATTTTATGTACCAGAAGAAAAACAAATTCAAAATACTAAAATGGCTATATCTCCTAAACTAGGCGTCTGCGGGGGTCATTTTATGCACCAGAAAAAAAAAATCAAAATACTAAAATGGCTTTATCTCCTAAAATAGGCGTCTGCGGTGGTCATTTTATGCTCCAGAAAAAAAAAATTCAAAATACTAAAATGGCTATATCTCGTAAACTAGGCGTATGCGGGGGTCATTTTATGCTCAAAAAAAAAAACAAATTCAAAATACTAAAATGGCTATATCTCGTAAACTAGGCGCATGCGGGGGTCATTTTATGCTCCAAAAAAAAAACAAATTCAAAATACTAAAATGGCAATATCTCGTAAACTAGGCGTATGCGGGGGTCATTTTATGCACCAGACAAAAAAAAAATCAAAATACTAAAATGGCTTTATCTCCTAAAATAGGCGTCTGCGGGGGTCATTTTATGCTCCAAAAAAAAAACACATTCAAAATACTAAAATGGCTATATCTCCTAAACTAGGCGTCTGCGGGGGTCATTTTATGCACCAGAAAAAAAAATTCAAAATACTAAAATAGCTAAATCTCCTAAACTAGGAGTCTGCGGGGGTCATTTTATGCACCAGAAAAAAAAAATCAAAATACTAAAATGGCTATATCTCCTAAAATAGGCGTCTGCGGGTGTCATTTTATGCTCCAGAAAAAAAAATTCAAAATACTAAAATGGTGATATCTCCTAAACTAGGCGTCTGCGGGGGTCATTTTATGCACCAGAACAAAAAAAATTCGATATACTAAAATGGCTATATCTCGTAAACTAGGCGTCTGCGGGGGTCATTTTATGCACCACACAAAAAAAAAATTCTAAATACTAAAATGGCTATATCTCCTAAACGAGGCGTCTGCGGGGGTCATTTTATGTACCAGAAAAAAAACTAAAATGGCTATATCTCGTTAACTAGGCGTATGCGGGGGTCATTTTATGCACCAGACAAAAAAAAATTCAAAATACTAAAATGGCTATATCTCCTAAACGAGGCGTCTGCGGGGGTCATTTTATGTACCAGATGAAAAACAAATTCAAAATACTAAAATGGCTATATCTCCTAAACTAGGCGTCTGCGGGGGTCATTTTATGCACCAGAAAAAAAAAATCAAAATACTAAAATGGCTTTATCTCCTAAAATAGGCGTCTGCGGTGGTCATTTTATGCTCCAGAAAAAAAAAATTCAAAATACTAAAATGGCTATATCTCGTAAACTAGGCGTAAGCGGGGGTCATTTTATGCTCAAAAAAAAAAACAAATTCAAAATACTAAAATGGCTATATCTCGTAAACTAGGCGCATGCGGGGGTCATTTTATGCTCCAAAAAAAAAACAAATTCAAAATACTAAAATGGTTATATCTCGTAAACTAGGCGTATGCGGGGGTCATTTTATGCACCAGACAAAAAAAAATTCAAAATACTAAAATGGCTATATCTCCTAAACGAGGCGTCTGCGGGGGTCATTTTATGTACCAGAAAAAAAACAAATTCAAAATACTAAAATGGCTATCTAAATACTAAAATGACTATCTAGGCGTCTGCGGGGGTCATGTTATGCACCAGAAAAAAAAAATCAAAATACTAAAATGGCTTTATCTCCTAAAATAGGCGTCTGCGGGGGTCATTTTATGCTCCAGAAAAAACAAATTCAAAATACTAAAATGGCTATATCTCGTAAACTAGGCGTATGCGGGGGTCATTTTATGCTCCAAAAAAAAAACAAATTCAAAATACTAAAATGGCTATATCTCCTAAACTAGGAGTCTGCGGGGGTCATTTTATGCACCAGAAAAAACAAATTCAAAATACTAAAATAGCTAAATCTCCTAAACTAGGCGTCTGCGAGAGTCAATTTATGCACCAGAAAAAAAAATTCAAAATACTAAAATTCCTATATCTCCTAAACTAGGCGTCTGCGGGGGTCAATATATGCACCAGAAAAAAAAGATTCAAAATACTAAAATGACTATATCCCCTAAACTAGGCGTCTGCGGGGGTCATTTTATGCACCAGAAAAAAAAAATCAAAATACTAAAATGGCTTTATCTCCTAAAATAGGCGTCTGCGGGGGTCATTTTATGCTCCAGAAAAAACAAATTCAAAATACTAAAATGGCTATATCTCGTAAACTAGGCGTATGCGGGGGTCATTTTATGCTCCAAAAAAAAAACAAATTCAAAATACTAAAATGGCTATATCTCCTAAACTAGGCGTCTGCGGGGGTCATTTTATGCACCAGAAAAAAAACAAATTCAAAATACTAAAATAGCTAAATCTCCTAAACTAGGAGTCTGCGGGGGTCATTTTATGCACCAGAAAAAACAAATTCAAAATACTAAAATAGCTAAATCTCCTAAACTAGGCGTCTGCGAGAGTCAATTTATGCACCAGAAAAAAAAATTCAAAATACTAAAATTCCTATATCTCCTAAACTAGGCGTCTGCGGGGGTCAATATATGCACCAGAAAAAAAAGATTCAAAATACTAAAATGACTATATCCCCTAAACTAGGCGTCTGCGGGGGTCATTTTATGCACCAGAAAAAAAAAATCAAAATACTAAAATGGCTTTATCTCCTAAAATAGGCGTCTGCGGGGGTCATTTTATGCTCCAGAAAAAAAAAATTCAAAATACTAAAATGGCTATATCTCGTAAACTAGGCGTATGCGGGGGTCATTTTATGCTCCAAAAAAAAACAAATTCAAAATACTAAAATGGCTATATCTCCTAAACGAGGCGTCTGCGGGGGTCATTTTATGTACCAGAAAAAAAACAAATTCAAAATACTAAAATGGCTATATCTCCTAAACTAGGCGTCTGCGGGGGTCATTTTATGCACCAGAAAAAAAAAATCAAAATACTAAAATGGCTTTATCTCCTAAAATAGGCGTCTGCGGGGGTCATTTTATGCTCCAGAAAAAAAAAATTCAAAATACTAAAATGGCTATATCTCGTAAACTAGGCGTATGCGGGGGTCATTTTATGCTCCAAAAAAAAAACAAATTCAAAATACTAAAATGGTTATATCTCGTAAACTAGGCGTATGCGGGGGTCATTTTATGCACCAGACAAAAAAAAATTCAAAATACTAAAATGGCTATATCTCCTAAACGAGGCGTCTGCGGGGGTCATTTTATGTACCAGAAAAAAAACAAATTCAAAATACTAAAATGGCTATATCTCCTAAACTAGGCGTCTGCGGGGGTCATGTTATGCACCAGAAAAAAAAAAATCAAAATACTAAAATGGCTTTATCTCCTAAAATAGGCGTCTGCGGGGGTCATTTTATGCTCCAGAAAAAAAAAATTCAAAATACTAAAATGGCTATATCTCGTAAACTAGGCGTATGCGGGGGTCATTTTATGCTCCAAAAAAAAAACAAATTCAAAATACTAAAATGGCTATATCTCCTAAACTAGGCGTCTGCGGGGGTCATTTTATGCACCAGAAAAAAAACAAATTCAAAATACTAAAATAGCTAAATCTCCTAAACTAGGAGTCTGCGGGGGTCATTTTATGCACCAGAAAAAACAAATTCAAAATACTAAAATAGCTAAATCTCCTAAACTAGGCGTCTGCGAGAGTCAATTTATGCACCAGAAAAAAAAATTCAAAATACTAAAATTCCTATATCTCCTAAACTAGGCGTCTGCGGGGGTCAATATATGCACCAGAAAAAAAAGATTCAAAATACTAAAATGACTATATCCCCTAAACTAGGCGTCTGCGGGGGTCATTTTATGCACCAGAAAAAAAAAATCAAAATACTAAAATGGCTTTATCTCCTAAAATAGGCGTCTGCGGGGGTCATTTTATGCTCCAGAAAAAAAAAATTCAAAATACTAAAATGGCTATATCTCGTAAACTAGGCGTATGCGGGGGTCATTTTATGCTCCAAAAAAAAACAAATTCAAAATACTAAAATGGCTATATCTCCTAAACGAGGCGTCTGCGGGGGTCATTTTATGTACCAGAAAAAAAACAAATTCAAAATACTAAAATGGCTATATCTCCTAAACTAGGCGTCTGCGGGGGTCATTTTATGCACCAGAAAAAAAAAATCAAAATACTAAAATGGCTTTATCTCCTAAAATAGGCGTCTGCGGGGGTCATTTTATGCTCCAGAAAAAAAAAATTCAAAATACTAAAATGGCTATATCTCGTAAACTAGGCGTATGCGGGGGTCATTTTATGCTCCAAAAAAAAAACAAATTCAAAATACTAAAATGGTTATATCTCGTAAACTAGGCGTATGCGGGGGTCATTTTATGCACCAGACAAAAAAAAATTCAAAATACTAAAATGGCTATATCTCCTAAACGAGTCGTCTGCGGGGGTCATTTTATGTACCAGAAAAAAAACAAATTCAAAATACTAAAATGGCGATATCTCCTAAACTAGGCGTCTGCGGGGGTCATTTTATGCACCAGAAAAAAAAAATCAAAATACTAAAATGGCTTTATCTCCTAAAATAGGCGTCTGCGGGGGTCATTTTATGCTCCAGAAAAAAAAAATTCAAAATACTAAAATGGCTATATCTCGTAAACTAGGCGTATGCGGGGGTCATTTTATGCTCCAAAAAAAAAACAAATTCAAAATACTAAAATGGCTACATCTCCTAAACTAGGCGTCTGCGGGGGTCATTTTACGCACCAGAAAAAACAAATTCAAAATACTAAAATAGCTAAATCTCCTAAACTAGGAGTCTGCGGGGGTCATTTTATGCACCAGAAAAAACAAATTCAAAATACTAAAATAGCTAAATCTCCTAAACTAGGCGTCTGCGAGAGTCAATTTATGCACCAGAAAAAAAAATTCAAAATACTAAAATTCCTATATCTCCTAAACTAGGCGTCTGCGGGGGTCAATATATGCACCAGAAAAAAAAGATTCAAAATACTAAAATGACTATATCCCCTAAACTAGGCGTCTGCGGGGGTCATTTTATGCACCAGAAAAAAAAAATCAAAATACTAAAATGGCTTTATCTCCTAAAATAGGCGTCTGCGGGGGTCATTTTATGCTCCAGAAAAAAAAAATTCAAAATACTAAAATGGCTATATCTCGTAAACTAGGCGTATGCGGGGGTCATTTTATGCTCCAAAAACAAACAAATTCAAAATACTAAAATGGCTATATCTCCTAAACTAGGCGTCTGCGGGGGTCATTTTATGCACCAGAAAAAAAACAAATTCAAAATACGAGTACTAAAATGGTGATATCTCCTAAACTAGGCGTCTGCGGGGGTCATTTTATGCACCAGAACAAAAAAAATTCGATATACTAAAATGGCTATATCTCGTAAACTAGGCGTCTGCGGGGGTCATTTTATGCACCAGACAAAAAAAAATTCAAAATACTAAAATGGCTATATCTCCTAAACGAGGCGTCTGCGGGGGTCATTTTATGTACCAGAAAAAAAACTAAAATGGCTATATCTCGTTAACTAGGCGTATGCGGGGGTCATTTTATGCACCAGACAAAAAAAAATTCGAAATACTAAAATGGCTTTTTCTCATAAACTAGGAGTCTGCGGGGGACATTTTATGCACCAGAAAAAAAAAATTCAAAATACTAAAATGGCTATATCTCCTAAACTAGGTGTCTGCGGGGGTCATTTTATGCACCAGAAAAAAAAAATCAAAATACTAAAATGGCTATATCTCCTAAACGAGGCGTCTGCGGGGGTCATTTTATGCACCAGAACAAAAAAAATTCGATATACTAAAATGGCTATATCTCGTAAACTAGGCGTCTGCGGGGGTCATTTTATGCACCAGACAAAAAAAAAATTCAAAATACTAAAATGGCTATATCTCCTAAACGAGGCGTCTGCGGGGGTCATTTTATGCACCAGAACAAAAAAAATTCGATATACTAAAATGGCTATATCTCCTAAACTAGGCGTCTGCGGGGGTCATTTTACGCACCAGAAAAAACAAATTCAAAATACTAAAATAGCTAAATCTCCTAAACTAGGCGTCTGCGAGAGTCAATTTATGCACCAGAAAAAAAAATTCAAAATACTAAAATTCCTATATCTCCTAAACTAGGCGTCTGCGGGGGTCAATATATGCACCAGAAAAAAAAGATTCAAAATACTAAAATGACTATATCCCCTAAACTAGGCGTCTGCGGGGGTCATTTTATGCACCAGAAAAAAAAAATCAAAATACTAAAATGGCTTTATCTCCTAAAATAGGCGTCTGCGGGGGTCATTTTATGCTCCAGAAAAAAAAAATTCGATATACTAAAATGGCTATATCTCGTAAACTAGGCGTCTGCGGGGGTCATTTTATGCACCAGACAAAAAAAAAATTCAAAATACTAAAATGGCTATATCTCCTTAACGAGGCGTCTGCGGGGGTCATTTTATGTACCAGAAAAAAAACAAATTCAAAATACTAAAATGGCTATATCTCCTAAACTAGGCGTCTGCGGGGGTCATTTTATGCACCAGAAAAAAAAAATCAAAATACTAAAATTTCTTTATCTCCTAAAATAGGCGTCTGCGGGGGTCATTTTATGCTCCAGAAAAAAAAAATTCAAAATACTAAAATGGCTGTATCTCGTAAACTAGGCGTATGCGGGGGTCATTTTATGCTCCAAAAAAAAAACAAATTCAAAATACTAAAATGGCTATATCTCGTAAACTAGGCGTATGCGGGGGTCATTTTATGCACCAGACAAAAAAAAATTCAAAATACTAAAATGGCAATATCTCCTAAACGAGGCGTCTGCGGGGGTCATTTTATGTACCAGAAAAAAAACAAATTCAAAATACTAAAATGGCTATATCTCCTAAACTAGGCGTCTGCGGGGGTCATTTTATGCACCAGAAAAAAAAAATCAAAATACTAAAATGGTGATATCTCCTAAACTAGGCGTCTGCGGGGGTCATTTTATGCACCAGAACAAAAAAAATTCGATATACTAAAATGGCTATATCTCGTAAACTAGGCGTCTGCGGGGGTCATTTTATGCACCAGACAAAAAAAAAATTCAAAATACTAAAATGGCTATATCTCCTAAACGAGGCGTCTGCGGGGGTCATTTTATGTACCAGAAAAAAAACTAAAATGGCTATATCTCGTTAACTAGGCGTATGCGGGGGTCATTTTATGCACCAGACAAAAAAAAATTCAAAATACTAAAATGGCTATATCTCCTAAACTAGGCGTCTGCGGGGGTCATTTTATGCACCAGAAAAAAAAAATCAAAATACTAAAATGGCTTTATCTCCTATAATAGGCGTCTGCGGGGGTCATTTTATGCTCCAGAAAAAAAAAACTCAAAATACTAAAATGGCTATATCTCGTAAACTAGGCGTATGCGGGGGTCATTTTATGCTCCAGAAAAAAAAAATTCAGAATACTAAAATGGCTATATCTCGTAAACTAGGCGTATGCGGGGGTCATTTTATGCACCAGAAAAAAAACAAATTCAAAATACTAAAATGGCTATATCTCCTAAACTAGGCGTCTGCGGGGGTCATTTTATGCACCAGAAAAAAAAAATCAAAATACTAAAATGGCTTTATCTCCTAAAATAGGCGTCTGCGGGGGTCATTTTATGCTCCAGAAAAAAAAAATTCAAAATACTAAAATGGCTGTATCTCGTAAACTAGGCGTATGCGGGGGTCATTTTATGCTCCAAAAAAAAAACAAATTCAAAATACTAAAATGGCTATATCTCGTAAACTAGGCGTATGCGGGGGTCATTTTATGCACCAGACAAAAAAAAATTCAAAATACTAAAATGGCTATATCTCCTAAACGAGGCGTCTGCGGTTGTCATTTTATGTACCAGAAAAAAAACAAATTCAAAATACTAAAATGGCTATATCTCCTAAACTAGGCGTCTGCGGGGGTCATTTTATGCACCAGAAAAAAAAAATCAAAATACTAAAATGGTGATATCTCCTAAACTAGGCGTCTGCGGGGGTCATTTTATGCACCAGAACAAAAAAAATTCGATATACTAAAATGGCTATATCTCGTAAACTAGGCGTCTGCGGGGGTCATTTTATGCACCAGACAAAAAAAAAATTCAAAATACTAAAATGGCTATATCTCCTAAACGAGGCGTCTGCGGGGGTCATTTTATGTACCAGAAAAAAAACTAAAATGGCTATATCTCGTTAACTAGGCGTATGCGGGGGTCATTTTATGCACCAGACAAAAAAAAATTCAAAATACTAAAATGGCTATATCTCCTAAACGAGGCGTCTGCGGGGGTCATTTTATGTACCAGAAAAAAAACAAATTCAAAATACTAAAATGGCTATATCTCCTAAACTAGGCGTCTGCGGGGGTCATTTTATGCACCAGAAAAAAAAAATCAAAATACTAAAATGGCTTTATCTCCTATAATAGGCGTCTGCGGGGGTCATTTTATGCTCCAGAAAAAAAAAACTCAAAATACTAAAATGGCTATATCTCGTAAACTAGGCGTATGCGGGGGTCATTTTATGCTCCAGAAAAAAAAAATTCAGAATACTAAAATGGCTATATCTCGTAAACTAGGCGTATGCGGGGGTCATTTTATGCACCAGAAAAAAAACAAATTCAAAATACTAAAATGGCTATATCTCGTAAACTAGGCGTATGCGGGGGTCATTTTATGCACCAGAAAAAAAAAATCAAAATACTAAAATGGCTTTATCTCATAAAATAGGCGTCTGCGGGGGTCATTTCATGATCCAGAAAAAAAAAATTCAAAATACTAAAATGGCTATATATCGTAAACTAGGCGTATGCGGGGGTCATTTTATGCTCCAAAAAAAAAACAAATTCAAAATACTAAAATGGCTATATCTCCTAAACTAGGCGTCTGGGGGGGTCATTTTATGCACCAGAAAAAAAACTAATTCAAAATACTAAAATAGCTAAATCTCCTAAACTAGGAGTCCACGGGGGGCATTTTATGCACCAGAAAAAAAAATTCAAAATACTAAAATGGCTATATCTCCTAAACTAGGCGTCTGCGGGGGTCATTTTATGTACCAGAAAAAAAACAAATTCAAAATACTAAAATGGCTATATCTCGTTAACTAGGCGTATGCGGGGGTCATATAATGCCCCAGAAAAAAAAATTCAAAATACTAAAATGGCTATATCTCCTAAACTAGGCGTCTGCGGTGGTTATTTTATGCACCAGAAAAAAAATTTCAAAATACTAAAATGGCTGTATCTCCTAAACTAGGCGTCTGCGGGGGTCAATTTATGCACCAGAAAAAAAAAATTTTAAATACTAAAATGGCTATATCTCCTAAACTAGGCGTCTGCGGGGGTCATTTTATGCACCAAAAAAAAAGTTCAAATCACTAACATGGCAATATCTCCTAAACTAGGCGTCTGCGGGGGTCAATTTATGCACCAGAAAAAAAAAATTCAAAATACTAAAATGGCTATATCTCGTAAACTAGGCGTATGCGGGGTTCATTTTATGCACCAGACAAACAAAAATTCAAAATACTAAAATGGCTATATCTTCTAAACTAGGCGTCTGCGGGGGTCAATATATGCACCAGAAAAAAAAAATTCAAAATACTAAAGTGACCATATCTCCTAAACTAGGCGTCTGCGGGGGTCAATTTATGCACCAGAAAAAAAAAATTCAAAATACTAAAATGGCTATATCTCCTAAACTAGGCGTCTGCGTGGGTCATTTTATGCACCAGAAAAAAAACAAATTCAAAATACGAGTACTAAAATGGTGATATCTCCTAAACTAGGCGTCTGCGGGGGTCATTTTATGCACCAGAAAAAAAAAATCAAAATACTAAAATGGCTTTATCTCCTAAAATAGGCGTCTGCGGGGGTCATTTTATGCTCCAGAAAAAAAAAATTCAAAATACTAAAATGGCTATATCTCGTAAACTAGGCGTATGCGGGGTCATTTTATGCTCCAAAAAAAAAACAAATTCAAAATACTAAAATGGCTATATCTCCTAAACTAGGCGTCTGCGGGGGTCATTTTATGCACCAGAAAAAAAACAAATTCAAAATACTAAAATAGCTAAATCTCCTAAACTAGGAGTCTGCGGGGGTCATTTTATGCACCAGAAAAAACAAATTCAAAATACTAAAATAGCTAAATCTCCTAAACTAGGCGTCTGCGAGAGTCAATTTATGCACCAGAAAAAAAAATTCAAAATACTAAAATTCCTATATCTCCTAAACTAGGCGTCTGCGGGGGTCAATATATGCACCAGAAAAAAAAGATTCAAAATACTAAAATGACTATATCCCCTAAACTAGGCGTCTGCGGGGGTCATTTTATGCACCAGAAAAAAAAAATCAAAATACTAAAATGGCTTTATCTCCTAAAATAGGCGTCTGCGGGGGTCATTTTATGCTCCAGAAAAAAAAAATTCAAAATACTAAAATGGCTATATCTCGTAAACTAGGCGTATGCGGGGGTCATTTTATGCTCCAAAAAAAAAAAAATTCAAAATACTAAAATGGCTATATCTCCTAAACGAGGCGTCTGCGGGGGTCATTTTATGTACCAGAAAAAAAACAAATTCAAAATACTAAAATGGCTATATCTCCTAAACTAGGCGTCTGCGGGGGTCATTTTATGCACCAGAAAAAAAAAATCAAAATACTAAAATGGCTTTATCTCCTAAAATAGGCGTCTGCGGGGGTCATTTTATGCTCCAGAAAAAAAAAATTCAAAATACTAAAATGGCTATATCTCGTAAACTAGGCGTATGCGTGGGTCATTTTATGCTCCAAAAAAAAAACAAATTCAAAATACTAAAATGGCTATATCTCGTAAACTAGGCGTATGCGGGGGTCATTTTATGCACCAGACAAAAAAAAATTCAAAATACTAAAATGGCTATATCTCCTAAACGAGGCGTCTGCGGGGGTCATTTTATGTACCAGAAAAAAAACAAATTCAAAATACTAAAATGGCGATATCTCCTAAACTAGGCGTCTGCGGGGGTCATTTTATGCACCAGAAAAAAAAAATCAAAATACTAAAATGGCTTTATCTCCTAAAATAGGCGTCTGCGGGGGTCATTTTATGCTCCAGAAAAAAAAAATTCAAAATACTAAAATGGCTATATCTCGTAAACTAGGCGTATGCGGGGGTCATTTTATGCTCCAAAAAAAAAACAAATTCAAAATACTAAAATGGCTATATCTCCTAAACTAGGCGTCTGCGGGGGTCATTTTATGCACCAGAAAAAAAACAAATTCAAAATACGAGTACTAAAATGGTGATATCTCCTAAACTAGGCGTCTGCGGGGGTCATTTTATGCACCAGAACAAAAAAAATTCGATATACTAAAATGGCTATATCTCGTAAACTAGGCGTCTGCGGGGGTCATTTTATGCACCAGACAAAAAAAAAATTCAAAATACTAAAATGGCTATATCTCCTAAACGAGGCGTCTGCGGGGGTCATTTTATGTACCAGAAAAAAAACTAAAATGGCTATATCTCGTTAACTAGGCGTATGCGGGGGTCATTTTATGCACCAGACAAAAAAAAATTCAAAATACTAAAATGGCTATATCTCCTAAACGAGGCGTCTGCGGGGGTCATTTTATGTACCAGAAAAAAAACAAATTCAAAATACTAAAATGGCTATATCTCCTAAACAAGGCGTCTGCGGGGGTCATTTTATGCACCAGAAAAAAAAAATCAAAATACTAAAATGGCTTTATCTCCAAAAATAGGCGTCTGCGGGGGTCATTTTATGCTCCAGAAAAAAAAAATTCAAAATACTAAAATGGCTATATCTCGTAAACTAGGCGTATGCGGGTGTCATTTTATGCTCCAAAAAAAAAACAAATTCAAAATACTAAAATGGCTATATCTCCTAAACTAGGCGTCTGCGGGGGTCATTTTATGCACCAGAAAAAAAACAAATTCAAAATACTAAAATAGCTAAATCTCCTAAACTAGGAGTCTGCGGGGGTCATTTTATGCACCAGAAAAAACAAATTCAAAATACTAAAATAGCTAAATCTCCTAAACTAGGCGTCTGCGAGAGTCAATTTATGCACCAGAAAAAAAAATTCAAAATACTAAAATTCCTATTTCTCCTAAACTAGGCGTCTGCGGGGGTCAATATATGCACCAGAAAAAAAAGATTCAAAATACTAAAATGACTATATCCCCTAAACTAGGCGTCTGCGGGGGTCATTTTATGCACCAGAAAAAAAAAATCAAAATACTAAAATGGCTTTATCTCCTAAAATAGGCGTCTGCGGGGGTCATTTTATGCTCCAGAAAAAAAAAATTCAAAATACTAAAATGGCTATATCTCCTAAACTAGGCGTCTGCGGGGGTCAATTTATGCACCAGAAAAAAAAAATTCAAAATTCTAAAGTGACCATATCTCCTAAACTAGGCGTCTGCGGGGGTCAATTTATGCACCAGAAAAAAAAAATTCAAAATACTAAAATGGCTATATCTCCTAAACTAGGCGTCTGCGGGGGTCATTTTATGCACCAGAAAAAAAAATTCAAAATACTAAAATGGCTATATCTCGTAAACTAGGCGTATGCGGGGGTCATTTTATGCACCAGACAAAAAAAAATTCAAAATACTAAAATGGCTATATCTCCTAAACTAGGCGTCTGCGGGGGTCAATTTATGCACCAGAAAAAAAAAATTCAATATACTAAAATGGCTATATCTCCTAAACTAGGCGTCTGCGGAGGTCATTTTATGCACCAGAAAAAAAAATTCAAAATACTAAAATGGCTATATCTCCTAAACTAGGCGTCTGCGGGGGTCATTTTATGCTCCAGAAAAAAAAAATTCAAAATACTAAAATGGCTATATCTCGTAAACTAGGCGTATGCGGGGGTCATTTTATGCTCCAAAAAAAAAACAAATTCAAAATACTAAAATGGCTATATCTCGTAAACTAGGCGTATGCGGGGGTCATTTTATGCACCAGACAAAAAAAAATTCAAAATACTAAAATGGCTATATCTCCTAAACGAGGCGTCTGCGGGGGTCATTTTATGTACCAGAAAAAAAACAAATTCAAAATACTAAAATGGCGATATCCCCTAAACTAGGCGTCTGCGGGGGTCATTTTATGCACCAAAAAAAAAGTTCAAATCACTAACATGGCAATATCTCCTAAACTAGGCGTCTGCGGGGGTCAATTTATGCACCAGAAAAAAAAAATTCAAAATTCTAAAGTGACCATATCTCCTAAACTAGGCGTCTGCGGGGGTCAATTTATGCACCAGAAAAAAAAAATTCAAAATACAAAAATGGCTATATCTCCTAAACTAGGCGTCTGCGGGGGTCATTTTATGCACCAGAAAAAAAAATTCAAAATACTAAAATGGCTATATCTCGTAAACTAGGCGTATGCGGGGTTCATTTTATGCACCAGACAAAAAAAAATTCAAAATACTAAAATGGCTATATCTCCTAAACTAGGCGTCTGCGGGGGTCAATATATGCACCAGAAAAAAAAAATTCAAAATACTAAAGTGACCATATCTCCTAAACTAGGCGTCTGCGGGGGTCAATTTATGCACCAGAAAAAAAAAATTCAGAATACTAAAATGGCTATATCTCCCAAAATAGGCGTCTGCGGGGGTTATTTTATGCACCAGAAAAAAAATTTCAAAATACTAAAATGGCTGTATCTCCTAAAGTAGGCGTCTGCGGGGGTCAATTTATGCACCAGAAAAAAAAAATTTAAATACTAAAATGGCTATATCTCCTAAACTAGGCGTCTGCGGGGGTCATTTTATGCACCAAAAAAAAAGTTCAAGTCACTAACATGGCAATATCTCCTAAACTAGGCGTATGCGGGGGTCAATTTATGCACCAGAAAAAAAAAATTCAAAATTCTAAAGTGACCATATCTCCTAAACTAGGCGTCTGCGGGGGTCAATTTATGCACCAGAAAAAAAAAATTCAAAATTCTAAAGTGACCATATCTCCTAAACTAGGCGTCTGCGGGGGTCAATTTATGCACCAGAAAAAAAAAATTCAAGATTCTAAAGTGACCATATCTCCTAAACTAGGCGTCTGCGGGGGTCATTTTATGCACCAGACAAAAAAAAATTCAAAATACTGAAATGGCTATATCTCGTAAACTAGGCGTCTGCGGGGGTTATTTTGTGCACCAGAAAAAAAATTTCAAAATACTAAAATGGCTGTATCTCCTAAACTAGGCGTCTGCGGGGGTCAATTTATGCACCAGAAAAAAAAAATTTTAAATACTAAAATGGCTATATCACCTAAACTAGGCGTCTGCGGGGGTCATTTTATGCACCAAAAAAAAAGTTCCAATCACTAACATGGCAATATCTCCTAAACTAGGCGTCTGCGGGGGTCAATTTATGCACCAGAAAAAAAAAAATTCAAAATTCTAAAGTGACCATATCTCCTAAACTAGGCGTCTGCGGGGGTCAATTTATGCACCAGAAAAAAAAAATTCAAAATACTAAAATAGCTATATCTCCTAAACTAGGCGTCTGCGGGGGTCAATTTATGCACCAGAAAAAAAATTTCAAAATACTAAAATGGCTGTATCTCCTAAACTAGGCGTCTGCGGGGGTCAATTTATGCACCAGAAAAAAAAAAATTTAAATACTAAAATGGCTATATCTCCTAAACTAGGCGTCTGCGGGGGTCATTTTATGCACCAAAAAAAAAGTTCAAATCACTAACATGGCAATATCTCCTAAACTAGGCGTATGCGGGGGTCAATTTATGCACCAGAAAAAAAAAATTCAAAATTCTAAAGTGACCATATCTCCTAAACTAGGCGTCTGCGGGGGTCAATTTATGCACCAGAAAAAAAAAATTCAAAATACTAAAATAGCTATATCTCCTAAACTAGGCGTCTGCGGGGGTCAATTTATGCACCAGAAAAAAAATTTCAAAATACTAAAATGGCTGTATCTCCTAAACTAGGCGTCTGCGGGGGTCAATTTATGCACCAGAAAAAAAATTTCAAAGTACTAAAATGGCTGTATCTCCTAAACTAGGCGTCTGCGGGGGTCAATTTATGCACCAGAAAAAAAAAAATTTAAATACTAAAATGGCTGTATCTCCTAAACTAGGCGTCTGCGGGGGTCAATTTATGCACCAGAAAAAAAAAATTCAAAATTCTAAAGTGACCATATCTCCTAAACTAGGCGTCTGCGGGGGTCATTTTATGCACCAGACAAAAAAAAATTCAAAATACTAAAATGGCTATATCTCGTAAACTAGGCGTATGCGGGGGTCATTTTATGCTCCAAAAAAAAAACAAATTCAAAATACTAAAATGGCTATATCTCCTAAACTAGGCGTCTGGGGGGGTCATTTTATGCATCAGAAAAAAAAATTCAAAATACTAAAATGGCTATATCTACTAAACTAGGCGTCTGCGGGGGTCATTTTGTACACCAGAAAAAAACAATTCAGAATACTAAAATGGCTACATCTCCTAAACTAGGCGTCTGCGGGGGTCATATAATGCACCAGAAAAAAAAGCGTCTGCGGGGGTCATTTTATGCACCAGAACAAAAAAAATTCGAAATACTAAAATGGCTATATCTCCTTAACTAGGCGTCTCCGGGGGTCAATTTATGCACCAGAAAAAAAAATTCAAAATACTAAAGTGACCATATCTCCTAAACTAGGCGTCTGCGGGGGTCAATTTATGCACCAGAAAAAAAAAGTTCAAAATACTAAAATGGCTATATCTCCTAAACTAGGCGTCTGCGGGGGTAATTTTGTACACCAGAAAAAAACAATTCAGAATACTAAAATGGCTATATCTCCCAAAATAGGCGTCTGCGGGGGTCATTTTATGCACCAGACAAAAAAAAATTCAAAATACTAAAATGGCTATATCTCCTAAACTAGGCGTCTGCGGGGGTCATATAATGCACCAGAAAAAAAAGCGTCTGCGGGGGTTATTTTATGCACCAGAAAAAAAATTTCAAAATACTAAAATGGCTGTATCTCCTAAACTAGGCGTCTGCGGGGGTCAATTTATGCACCAGAAAAAAAAAATTTTAAATACTAAAATGGCTATATCTCCTAAACTAGGCGTTTGCGGGGGTCATTGTATGCATGAAAAAAAAAGTTCAAATCACTAACATGGCAATATCTCCTAAACTAGGCGTCTGCGGGGGTCAATTTATGCACCAGAAAAAAAAAATTCAAAATACTAAAATGGCTATATCTCCTAAACTAGGCGTCTGCGGGGGTCATTTTATGCACCAGAAAAAAAAATTCAAAATACTAAAATGGCTATATCTCGTAAACTAGGCGTATGCGGGGGTCATTTTATGCTCCAGAAAAAAAAAAATTCAAAATACTAAAATGGCTATATCTCGAAAACTAGGCGTATGCGGGGGTCATTTTATGCTCCAAAAAAAAAACAAATTCAAAATACTAAAATGGCTATATCTCCTAAACTAGGCGTCTGGGGGGGTCATTTTATGCACCAGAAAAAAAACTAATTCAAAATACTAAAATAGCTAAATCTCCTAAACTAGGAGTCTACGGGGGGCATTTTATGCACCAGAAAAAAAAAATTCAAAATACTAAAATGGCTATATCTCCTAAACTAGGCGTCTGCGGGGGTCAATTTATGCACCAGAAAAAAAAAATTCAAAATACTAAAATGGCTATATCTCCTAAACTAGGCGTCTGCGGGGGTCATTTTATGCACCAGAAAAAAAACAAATTCAAAATACGAGTACTAAAATGGCGATATCTCCTAAACTTGGCGTCTGCGGGGGTCATATAATGCACCAGAAAAAAAAAAAATTCTGAATACTAAAATGGCTACATCTCCTAAACTAGGCATCTACGGGGGTCATTTTATGCACCAGAACAAAAAAAATTCGAAATACTAAAATGGCTATATCTCCTAAAATAGGGGTCATTTTATGCATCAGAAAAAAAAATTCAAAATACTAAAATGGCTATATCTCCTTAACTAGGCGTCTCCGGGGGTCAATTTATGCACCAGAAAAAAAAATTCAAAATACTAAAGTGACCATATCTCCTAAACTAGGCGTCTGCGGGGGTCAATTTATGCACCAGAAAAAAAAAGTTCAAAATACTAAAATGGCTATATCTCCTAAACTAGGCGTCTGCGGGGGTCATTTTGTACACCAGAAAAAAACAATTCAGAATACTAAAATGGCGATATCTCCCAAAATAGGCGTCTGCGGGGGTCATTTTATGCACCAGACAAAAAAAAATTCAAAATACTAAAATGGCTATATCTCCTAAACTAGGCGTCTGCGGGGGTCATATAATGCACCAGAAAAAAAAGCGTCTGCGGGGGTCATTTTATGCACCAGAACAAAAAAAATTCAAAATACTAAAATGGCTATATCTCCCAAAATAGGCGTCTGCGGGGGTCATTTTATGCACCAGACAAAAAAAAAATTCAAAATACTAAAATGGCTATATCTCCTAAACTAGGCGTCTGCGGGGGTCAATTTATGCACCAGAAAAAAAACAAATTCAAAATACTAAAATGGCTATATCTCGTAAACTAGGCGTATGCGGGGGTCATATAATGCACCAGAAAAAAAAGCGTCTGCGGTGGTCATTGTATGCACCAGAACAAAAAAAATTCGAAATACTAAAATGGCTATATCTCCTAAACTAGGCGTCTGCGGGGGTCAATTTATGCACCAGAAAAAAAACAAATTCAAAATACTAAAATGGCTATATCTCGTAAACTAGGCGTATGCGGGGGTCATTTTATGCACCAGACAAAAAAAATTCAAAATACTAAAGTGACCATATCTCCTAAACTAGGCGTCTGCGGGGGTCATTTTATGCACCAGAAAAAAAAATTCAAAATACTAAAATGGCTATATCTCCTTAACTAGGCGTCTGCGGGGGTCAATTTATGCACCAGAAAAAAAAAATTCAAAATACTAAAGTGACCATATCTCCTAAACTAGGCGTCTGCGGGGGTCAATTTAAGCACCAGAAAAAAAAAATTCAAAATTCTAAAGTGACCATATCTCCTAAACTAGGCGTCTGCGGGGGTCAATTTATGCACCAGAAAAAAAAAATTCAAAATACTAAAATAGCTGTATCTCCTAAACTAGGCGTCTGCGGGGGTCATTTTATGCACCAGAAAAAAAAATTCAAAATACTAAAATGGCTATATCTCGTAAACTATGCGTATGCGGGGGTCATTTTATGCACCAGAAAAAAAAAAATTCAAAATACTAAAATGGCTATATCTCCTAAACTAGGCGTCTGCGGGGGTCAATATATGCACCAGAAAAAAAAAATTCAAAATACTAAAGTGACCATATCTCCTAAACTAGGCGTCTGCGGGGGTCAATTTATGCACCAGAAAAAAAAAATTCAAAATACTAAAATGGCTATATCTCCTAAACTAGGCGTCTGCGGGGGTCATTTTGTACACCAGAAAAAAACAATTCAGAATACTAAAATGACTATATCTCCCAAAATAGGCGTCTTCGGGGGTTATTTTATGCACCAGAAAAAAAATTTCAAAATACTAAAATGGCTGTATCTCCTAAACTAGGCGTCTGCGGGGGTCAATTTATGCACCAGAAAAAAAAAATTTTAAATACTAAAATGGCTATATCTCCTAAACTAGGCGTCTGCGGGGGTCATTTTATGCACCAAAAAAAAAGTTCAAATCACTAACATGGCAATATCTCCTAAACTAGGCGTCTGCGGGGGTCAATTTATGCACCAGAAAAAAAAAATTCAAAATTCTAAAGTGACCATATCTCCTACACTAGGCGTCTGAGGGGGTCAATTTATGCACCAGAAAAAAAAAATTCAAAATACTAAAATGGCTATATCTCCTAAACTAGGCGTCTGCGGGGGTCATTTTATGCACCAGAAAAAAAAATTCAAAATACTAAAATGGCTATATCTCCTAAACTAGGCGTCTGCGGGGGTCATTTTATGCACCAGAAAAAAAAAATTCAAAATACTAAAATGGCTATATCTCCTAAACTAGGCGTCTGCGGGGGTCATATAATGCACCAGAAAAAAAAGCGTCTGCGGGGGTCATTTTATGCACCAGAACAAAAAAAATTCAAAATACTAAAATGGCTATATCTCCCAAAATAGGCGTCTGCGGGGGTCATTTTATGCACCAGACAAAAAAAAAATTCAAAATACTAAAATGGCTATATCTCCTAAACTAGGCGTCTGCGGGGGTCATATAATTCACCAGAAAAAAAAGCGTCTGAGGTGGTCATTGTATGCACCAGAACAAAAAAAATTCGAAATACTAAAATGGCTATATCTCCTAAACTAGGCGTCTGCGGGGGTCAATTTATGCACCAGAAAAAAAACAAATTCAAAATACCAAAATGGCTATATCTCGTAAACTAGGCGTATGCGGGGGTCATTTTATGCACCAGACAAAAAAAAATTCAAAATACTAAAGTGACCATATCTCCTAAACTAGGCGTCTGCGGGGGTCATTTTATGCACCAGAAAAAAAAATTCAAAATACTAAAATGGCTATATCTCCTTAACTAGGCGTCTGCGGGGGTCAATTTATGCACCAGAAAAAAAAAATTCAAAATACTAAAATGGCTATATCTCCTAAACTAGGCGTCTGCGGGGGTCATATAATGCACCAGAAAAAAAAGCGTCTGCGGGGGTCATTTTATGCACCAGAACAAAAAAAATTCAAAATACTAAAATGGCTATATCTCCCAAAATAGGCGTCTGCGGGGGTCATTTTATGCACCAGACAAAAAAAAAATTCAAAATACTAAAATGGCTATATCTCCTAAACTAGGCGTCTGCGGGGGTCATATAATTCACCAGAAAAAAAAGCGTCTGAGGTGGTCATTGTATGCACCAGAACAAAAAAAATTCGAAATACTAAAATGGCTATATCTCCTAAACTAGGCGTCTGCGGGGGTCAATTTATGCACCAGAAAAAAAACAAATTCAAAATACCAAAATGGCTATATCTCGTAAACTAGGCGTATGCGGGGGTCATTTTATGCACCAGACAAAAAAAAATTCAAAATACTAAAGTGACCATATCTCCTAAACTAGGCGTATGCGGGGGTCATTTTATGCACCAGACAAAAAAAAATTCAAAATACTAAAATGGCTATATCTCCTAAACTAGGCGTCTGCGGGGGTCATATAATGCCCCAGAAAAAAAAATTCAAAATACTAAAGTGACCATATCTCCTAAACTAGGCGTCTGCGGGGGTCATTTTATGCACCAGAAAAAAAATTCAAAATACTAAAATGGCTATATCTCCTTAACTAGGCGTCTGCGGGGGTCAATTTATGCACCAGAAAAAAAAAATTCAAAATACTAAAGTGACCATATCTCCTAAACTAGGCGTCTGCGGGGGTCATTTTATGCACCAGAACAAAAAAAATTCGAAATACTAAAATGGCTATATCTCCTAAACTAGGCGTCTGCGGGGGTCAATTTATGCACCAGAAAAAAAACAAATTCAAATTACTAAAATGGCTATATCTCGTAAACTAGGCGTATGCGGGGGTCATTTTATGCACCAGACAAAAAAAAATTCAAAATACTAAAATGGCTATATCTCCTAAACTAGGCGTCTGGGGGGGTCATATAATGACCCAGAAAAAAAAATTCAAAATACTAAAGTGACCATATCTCCTAAACTAGGCGTCTGCGGGGGTCAATTTATGCACCAGAAAAAAAAAATTCAAAATACTAAAGTGACCATATCTCCTAAACTAGGCGTCTGCGGGGGTCAATTTATGCACCAGAAAAAAAAAATTCAAAATACTACAATGGCTATATCTCCTAAACTAGGCGTCTGCGGGGGTCATTTTGTACACCAGAAAAAAACAATTCAGAATTCTAAAATGGCTATATCTCCCAAAATAGGCGTCTGCGGGGGTCATTTTATGCACCAAAAAAAAAGTTCAAATCACTAACATGGCAATATCTCCTAAACTAGGCGTCTGCGGGGGTCAATTTTTGCACCAGAAAAAAAAAATTCAAAATACTACAATGGCTATATCTCCTAAACTAGGCGTCTGCGGGGGTCATTTTGTACACCAGAAAAAAACAATTCAGAATTCTAAAATGGCTATATCTCCCAAAATAGGCGTCTGCGGGGGTCATTTTATGCACCAGACAAAAAAAAAATTCAAAATACTAAAATGGCTATATCTCCTAAACTAGGCGTCTGCGGGGGTCATATAATTCACCAGAAAAAAAAGCGTCTGAGGTGGTCATTGTATGCACCAGAACAAAAAAAATTCGAAATACTAAAATGGCTATATCTCCTAAACTAGGCGTCTGCGGGGGTCAATTTATGCACCAGAAAAAAAACAAATTCAAAATACCAAAATGGCTATATCTCGTAAACTAGGCGTATGCGGGGGTCATTTTATGCACCAGACAAAAAAAAATTCAAAATACTAAAGTGACCATATCTCCTAAACTAGGCGTATGCGGGGGTCATTTTATGCACCAGACAAAAAAAAATTCAAAATACTAAAATGGCTATATCTCCTAAACTAGGCGTCTGCGGGGGTCATATAATGCCCCAGAAAAAAAAATTCAAAATACTAAAGTGACCATATCTCCTAAACTAGGCGTCTGCGGGGGTCATTTTATGCACCAGAAAAAAAATTCAAAATACTAAAATGGCTATATCTCCTTAACTAGGCGTCTGCGGGGGTCAATTTATGCACCAGAAAAAAAAAATTCAAAATACTAAAGTGACCATATCTCCTAAACTAGGCGTCTGCGGGGGTCATTTTATGCACCAGAACAAAAAAAATTCGAAATACTAAAATGGCTATATCTCCTAAACTAGGCGTCTGCGGGGGTCAATTTATGCACCAGAAAAAAAACAAATTCAAATTACTAAAATGGCTATATCTCGTAAACTAGGCGTATGCGGGGGTCATTTTATGCACCAGACAAAAAAAAATTCAAAATACTAAAATGGCTATATCTCCTAAACTAGGCGTCTGGGGGGGTCATATAATGACCCAGAAAAAAAAATTCAAAATACTAAAGTGACCATATCTCCTAAACTAGGCGTCTGCGGGGGTCAATTTATGCACCAGAAAAAAAAAATTCAAAATACTAAAGTGACCATATCTCCTAAACTAGGCGTCTGCGGGGGTCAATTTATGCACCAGAAAAAAAAAATTCAAAATACTACAATGGCTATATCTCCTAAACTAGGCGTCTGCGGGGGTCATTTTGTACACCAGAAAAAAACAATTCAGAATTCTAAAATGGCTATATCTCCCAAAATAGGCGTCTGCGGGGGTCATTTTATGCACCAAAAAAAAAGTTCAAATCACTAACATGGCAATATCTCCTAAACGAGGCGTCTGCGGGGGTCTTTTATGCACCAAAACAAAAAAAATTCGAAATACTAAAATGGCTATATCTCCTAAACTAGGCGTCTGCGGGGGTTATTTTATGCACCAGAACAAAAACAAATTCAAAATACTAAAATGGCTATATCTAACTAGGCGTATGCGGGGGTCATTTTATGCACCAGACAAAACAAAATTCAAAATACTAAAATGGCTATATCTCCTAAACTAGGCGTCTGCTGGTGTCATTTTGTACACCAGTAAAAAACAATTCAGAATACTAAAATGGCTATATCTCCCAAAATAGGCGTCTGCGAGGGTCATTTTATGCACCAGAACAAAAAAAATTCGAAATACTAAAATGGCTATATCTCCCAAAATAGGCGACTGCGGGGGTCATTTTATGCACCAGAACAAAAAAAATTCGAAATACTAAAATGGCTATATCTCCTAAAATAGGCGTCTGCGGGGGTCATTTTATGCACCAGAACAAAAAAAATTCGAAATACTAAAATGGCTATATCTCGTAAACTAGGCGTCTGCGGGGGTCATTTTATGCACCAGACAAAAAACAAATTCAAAATACTAAAATGGCTATATCTCGTAAACTAGGCGTTTGCGGGGGTCATTTTATGCACCAGACAAAAAAAAAATTCAAAATACAAAAATGGCTATATCTCCTAAACTAGGCGTCTGCGGGGGTCATTTTATGTACCAGAAAAAAAAATTCGAAATACTAAAATGGCTATATCTCGTAAACTAGACGTATGCGGGGGTCATTTTATGCACCAGACAAAACAAAATTCAAAATACTAAAATGGCTATATCTCCTAAACTAGGCGTCTGCTGGGGTCATTTTGTACACCAGTAAAAAACAATTCAGAATACTAAAATGGCTATATCTCCCAAAATAGGCGTCTGCGGGGGTCATTTTATGCACCAGAACAAAAAAAATTCGAAATACTAAAATGGCTATATCTCCTAAAATTGGCGTCTGCGGGGGTCATTTTATGCACCAGAACAAAAAAAATTCGAAATACTAAAATGGCTATATCTCGTAAACTAGGCGTCTGCGGGGGTCATTTTATGCACCAGACAAAAAACAAATTCAAAATACTAAAATGGCTATATCTCGTAAACTAGGCGTATGCGGGGGTCATTTTATGCACCAGACAAAAAAAAAATTCTAAATACTAAAATGGCTATATCTCCTAAACTAGGCGTCTGCGGGGGTCATTTTATGCACCAGAACAAAAAAAATTCGAAATACTAAAATGGCTATATCTCCTAAAATAGGCGTCTGCGGAGGTCATTTTATGCACCAGAACAAAAAAAAATTCGAAATACTAAAATGGCTATATCTCGTAAACTAGGCGTCTGCGGGGGTCATTTTATGCACCAGAAAAAAAAACAAATTCAAAATACTAAAATGGCTATATCTCGTAAACTAGGCGTATGCGGGGGTCATTTTATGCACCAGATAAAAAAAATTCAAAATACTAAAATGGCTATATCTCCTAAACTAGGCGTCTGCGGGGGTCATATAATGCACCAGAAAAAAAAATTCAAAATACTGAAATGGCTATATCTCCTAAACTAGGCGTCTGCGGGGGTCTTTTTATGCACCAGAAAAAAAACAATTCAAAATACTAAAATGGCTATATCTCCTGATCTAGTCGTCTGCGGGGGTCATTTTATGCACCTGAAAAAAAAAAATTCGAAACACTAAAACGGCTATATCTCCTAAACTAAGCGTCTGCGGGGGTCACATTATGCACCACGAAAGAAAATCTAAATTCTAAAATGGCTATATCGCAGAAAACCAAATTCAAAACACTAACATGGCTATATCTCCTTAACTAAGCGTCTGCGGGGGTCATTTTACGCACCAGAAAAAAAATTTCAAAATACTAAAATGGCTATATATCCTAAGCTAGGCGTCTGCGGGGGTCATTTTACGCACCTGAAAAAAAATTTCACAGCACTAAAATTGCTATCTCTCCTATACTAGGCATCTGCGGGGGTCATTTTATGCACCAGAAAAAAAACAATTCAAAATACTAAAATGGCTTTATCTCCTAAGCTAGGAGTCTGCGGGGGTCATTTTATGCTCCAAAAAAAAAACAATTCAAAATACTAAAATGGCTATATCTCCTACGCTAGGCGTCTGCGGGGGTCATTTTATGCACCAGAAAAAAAATTTCAAAACACTAAAATTGCTATATCTCCTATACTAGGCGTCTGCGGGGGTCATTTTATGCACCAGAAAAAAAATTTCAAAATACTAAAATGGTTATATCTCCTAAACTAGGCGTCTGCGGGGGTCATTTTATGTACCAGAAAAAAAAATTCGAAATACTAAAATGGCTATATCTCGTAAACTAGACGTATGCGGGGGTCATTTTATGCACCAGACAAAACAAAATTCAAAATACTAAAATGGCTATATCTCCTAAACTAGGCGTCTGCGGGGGTCATTTTGTACACCAGTAAAAAACAATTCAGAATACTAAAATGGCTATATCTCCCAAAATAGGCGTCTGCGGGGGTCATTTTATGCACCAGAACAAAAAAAATTCGAAATACTAAAATGGCTATACCTCCTAAAATTGGCGTCTGCGGGGGTCATTTTATGCACCAGAACAAAAAAAATTCGAAATACTAAAATGGCTATATCTCGTAAACTAGGCGTCTGCGGGGGTCATTTTATGCACCAGACAAAAAACAAATTCAAAATACTAAAATGGCTATATCTCGTAAACTAGGCGTATGCGGGGGTCATTTTATGCACCAGACAAAAAAAAAATTCAAAATTCTAAAATGGCTATATCTCCTAAACTAGGCGTCTGCGGGGGTCATTTTATGCACCAGAACAAAAAAAATTCGAAATACTAAAATGGCTATATCTCCTAAAATAGGCGTCTGCGGAGGTCATTTTATGCACCAGAACAAAAAAAAATTCGAAATACTAAAATGGCTATATCTCGTAAACTAGGCGTCTGCGGGGGTCATTTTATGCACCAGAAAAAAAAACAAATTCAAAATACTAAAATGGCTATATCTCGTAAACTAGGCGTATGCGGGGGTCATTTTATGCACCAGACAAAAAAAAATTCAAAATACTAAAATGGCTATATCTCCTAAACTAGGCGTCTGCGGGGGTCATATAATGCACCAGAAAAAAAAATTCAAAATACTGAAATGGCTATATCTCCTAAACTAGGCGTCTGCGGGGGTCTTTTTATGCACCAGAAAAAAAACAATTCAAAATACTAAAATGGCTATATCTCCTAGGCTAGGCGTCTGCTGGAGTCATTTTATGCACCAGAAAAAAAATTTCGAAACACTAAAATTGCTATTCTCCAAAACTACGCATCTGCGGGGACATTTTATGCACCAGAAAAAAAAATTCAAAATACTAACATGGCTATATCTCCTAAACTAGGCGTCTGCGGGTGTCAATTTATGCACCAGGAAAAAAAAATTCGAAATTCTAAAATGGCTATATCTCCTAAACTCATTTTATGAACCAGAAAAGAAAATTCAAAACACTAAAATGGCTATATCTCCTAAACTAGGCGTCTGCGGTGGTCACATTATGCGCCAGAAAAAAAAATTCAAAACACAAAAATGGCTATATCTCCTGATCTAGTCGTCTGCGGGGGTCATTTTATGCACCTGAAAAAAAAAATTCGAAACACTAAAACGGCTATATCTCCTAAACTAAGCGTCTGTGGGTCACATTAAGCACCACGAAAGAAAATCTAAATTCTAAAATGGCTATATCGCAGAAAACCAAATTCAAAATACTAAAATGGCTATATCTCCTAAGCTAGGCGTCTGCGGGGGTCATTTTACGCACCAGAAAAAAAATTTCACAGCACTAAAATTGCTATCTCTCCTATACTAGGCATCTGCGGGGGTCATTTTATGCACCAGAAAAAAAACAATTCAAAATACTAAAATGGCTTTATCTCCTAAGCTAGGAGTCTGCGGGGGTCATTTTATGCTCCAAAAAAAAAACAATTCAAAATACTAAAATGGCTATATCTCCTAAGCTGGGCGTCTGCGGGGGTCATTTTATGCACCGGAAAAAAAATTTCAAAACACTAAAATTGCTATATCTCCTATACTAGGCGTCTGCGGGGGTCATTTTATGCACCAGAAAAAAAATTTCAAAACACTAACATTGCTATATCTCCTATACTAGGCATCTGCGGGGGTCATTTTATGCACCAGAAAAAAAACAATTCAAAATACTAAAATGGCTTTATCTCCTAAGCTAGGAGTCTGCGGGGGTCATTTTATGCTCCAAAAAAAAAACAATTCAAAATACTAAAATGGCTATATCTCCTAAGCTAGGCGTCTGCGGGGGTCATTTTATGCACCAGGAAAAAAAAATTCAAAATACTAAAATGGTTATATCTCCTAAACTAGGCGTCTGCGGGGGTCATTTTACGCACCAGAAAAAAAATTTCACAGCACTAAAATTGCTATCTCTCCTATACTAGGCATCTGCGGGGGTCATTTTATGCACCAGAAAAAAAAACAAATTCAAAATACTAAAATGGCTATATCTCGTAAACTAGGCGTATGCGGGGGTCATTTTATGCACCAGACAAAAAAAAATTCAAAATACTAAAATGGCTATATCTCCTAAACTAGGCGTCTGCCGGGGTCATATAATGCACCAGAAAAAAAAATTCAAAATACTGAAATGGCTATATCTCCTAAACTAGGCGTCTGCGGGGGTCTTTTTATGCACCAGAAAAAAAACAATTCAAAATACTAAAATGTCTATATCTCCTAGGCTAGGCGTCTGCTGGAGTCATTTTATGCACCAGAAAAAAAATTTCGAAACACTAAAATTGCTATTCTCCAAAACTACGCATCTGCGGGGACATTTTATGCACCAGAAAAAAAAATTCAAAATACTAACATGGCTATATCTCCTAAACTAGGCGTCTGCGGGTGTCAATTTATGCACCAGGAAAAAAAAATTCGAAATTCTAAAATGGCTATATCTCCTAAACTCATTTTATGAACCAGAAAAGAAAATTCAAAACACTAAAATGGCTATATCTCCTAAACTAGGCGTCTGCGGTGGTCACATTATGCGCCAGAAAAAAAAATTCAAAACACAAAAATGGCTATATCTCCTGATCTAGTCGTCTGCGGGGGTCATTTTATGCACCTGAAAAAAAAAATTCGAAACACTAAAACGGCTATATCTCCTAAACTAAGCGTCTGTGGGTCACATTATGCACCACGAAAGAAAATCTAAATTCTAAAATGGCTATATCGCAGAAAACCAAATTCAAAACATTAACATGGCTATATCTCCTTAACTAAGCGTCTGCGGGGGTCATTTTATATACCAAAAAAAAAATTTCAAAATACTAAAATGGCTATATCTCCTAAGCTAGGCGTCTGCGGGGGTCATTTTACGCACCAGAAAAAAAATTTCACAGCACTAAAATTGCTATCTCTCCTATACTAGGCATCTGCGGGGGTCATTTTATGCACCAGAAAAAAAACAATTCAAAATACTAAAATGGCTTTATCTCCTAAGCTAGAAGTCTGCGGGGGTCATTTTATGCTCCAAAAAAAAAACAATTCAAAATACTAAAATGGCTATATCTCCTAAGCTGGGCGTCTGCGGGGGTCATTTTATGCACCGGAAAAAAAATTTCAAAACACTAAAATTGCTATATCTCCTATACTAGGCGTCTGCGGGGGTCATTTTATGCACCAGAAAAAAAATTTCAAAACACTAACATTGCTATATCTCCTATACTAGGCATCTGCGGGGGTCATTTTATGCACCAGAAAAAAAACAATTCAAAATACTAAAATGGCTATATCTCCTAAACTAGGCGTCTGCGGGGGTCATTTTATGCACCAGAAAAAAAAATTCAAAATACTAAAATGGCTATATCTCCTAAACTAGGCGTCTGCGGGGGTCAATTTATGCACCAGAAAAAAAAAATTCAAAATACTAAAGTGACCATATCTCCTAAACTAGGCGTCTGCGGGGGTCAATTTATGCACCAGAAAAAAAAAATTCAAAATACTACAATGGCTATATCTCCTAAACTAGGCGTCTGCGGGGGTCATTTTGTACACCAGAAAAAAACAATTCAGAATACTAAAATGGCTATATCTCCCAAAATAGGCGTCTGCGGGGGTCATTTTATGCACCAAAAAAAAAGTTCAAATCACTAACATGGCAATATCTCCTAAACTAGGCGTCTGCGGGGGTCAATTTTTGCACCAGAAAAAAAAATTTTAAAATACTAAAATGGCAATATCTCCTAAACTAGGCGTCTGCGGGGTCATTTTATGCACCAGACAAAAAAAAAATTCAAAATACTAAAATGGCTATATCTCCTAAACGAGGCGTCTGCGGGGGTCTTTTATGCACCAGAAAAAAAACAAATTCAAAATACTAAAAAGGCTATATCTCGTAAACTAGGCGTATGCGGGGGTCATTTTATGCACCAGACAAAAAAACAATTCAAAATACTAAAATGGCTATATCTCCTACGCTAGGCGTCTGCGGGGGTCATTTTATGCACCAGAAAAAAAATTTCAAAACACTAAAATTGCTATATCTCCTATACTAGGCGTCTGCGGGGGTCATTTTATGCACCAGAAAAAAAATTTCAAAACACTAACATTGCTATATCTCCTATACTAGGCATCTGCGGGGGTCATTTTATGCACCAGAAAAAAAACAATTCAAAATACTAAAATGGCTTTATCTCCTAAGCTAGGAGTCTGCGGGGGTCATTTTATGCTCCAAAAAAAAAACAATTCAAAATACTAAAATGGCTATATCTCCTAAGCTAGGCGTCTGCGGGGGTCATTTTATGCACCAGGAAAAAAAAATTCAAAATACTAAAATGGTTATATCTCCTAAACTAGGCGTCTGCGGGGGTCATTTTATGTACCAGAAAAAAAAATTCGAAATACTAAAATGGGTATATCTCGTAAACTAGACGTATGCGGGGGTCATTTTATGCACCAGACAAAACAAAATTCAAAATACTAAAATGGCTATATCTCCTAAACTAGGCGTCTGCGGGGGTCATTTTGTACACCAGTAAAAAACAATTCAGAATACTAAAATGGCTATATCTCCCAAAATAGGCGTCTGCGGGGGTCATTTTATGCACCAGAACAAAAAAAATTCGAAATACTAAAATGGCTATATCTCCTAAAATTGGCGTCTGCGGGGGTCATTTTATGCACCAGAACAAAAAAAATTCGAAACACTAAAACGGCTATATCTCCTAAACTAAGCGTCTGCGGGGGTCACATTATGCACCACGAAAGAAAATCTAAATTCTAAAATGGCTATATCGCAGAAAACCAAATTCAAAACACTAACATGGCTATATCTCCTTAACTAAGCGTCTGCGGGGGTCATTTTACGCACCAGAAAAAAAATTTCAAAATACTAAAATGGCTATATCTCCTAAGCTAGGCGTCTGCGGGGGTCATTTTACGCACCTGAAAAAAAATTTCACAGCACTAAAATTGCTATCTCTCCTATACTAGGCATCTGCGGGGGTCATTTTATGCACCAGAAAAAAAACAATTCAAAATACTAAAATGGCTTTATCTCCTAAGCTAGGAGTCTGCGGGGGTCATTTTATGCTCCAAAAAAAAAACAATTCAAAATACTAAAATGGCTATATCTCCTACGCTAGGCGTCTGCGGGGGTCATTTTATGCACCAGAAAAAAAATTTCAAAACACTAAAATTGCTATATCTCCTATACTAGGCGTCTGCGGGGGTCATTTTATGCACCAGAAAAAAAATTTCAAAACACTAACATTGCTATATCTCCTATACTAGGCATCTGCGGGGGTCATTTTATGCACCAGAAAAAAAACAATTCAAAATACTAAAATGGTTATATCTCCTAAACTAGGCGTCTGCGGGGGTCATTTTATGTACCAGAAAAAAAAATTCGAAATACTAAAATGGCTATATCTCGTAAACTAGACGTATGCGGGGGTCATTTTATGCACCAGACAAAACAAAATTCAAAATACTAAAATGGCTATATCTCCTAAACTAGGCGTCTGCGGGGGTCATTTTGTACACCAGTAAAAAACAATTCAGAATACTAAAATGGCTATATCTCCCAAAATAGGCGTCTGCGGGGGTCATTTTATGCACCAGAACAAAAAAAATTCGAAATACTAAAATGGCTATATCTCCTAAAATTGGCGTCTGCGGGGGTCATTTTATGCACCAGAACAAAAAAAATTCGAAATACTAAAATGGCTATATCTCGTAAACTAGGCGTCTGCGGGGGTCATTTTATGCACCAGACAAAACACAAATTCAAAATACTAAAATGGCTATATCTCGTAAACTAGGCGTATGCGGGGGTCATTTTATGCACCAGACAAAAAAAAAATTCAAAATTCTAAAATGGCTATATCTCCTAAACTAGGCGTCTGCGGGGGTCATTTTATGCACCAGAACAAAAAAAATTCGAAATACTAAAATGGCTATATCTCCTAAAATAGGCGTCTGCGGAGGTCATTTTATGCACCAGAACAAAAAAAAATTCGAAATACTAAAATGGCTATATCTCGTAAACTAGGCGTCTGCGGGGGTCATTTTATGCACCAGAAAAAAAAACAAATTCAAAATACTAAAATGGCTATATCTCGTAAACTAGGCGTATGCGGGGGTCATTTTATGCACCAGACAAAAAAAAATTCAAAATACTAAAATGGCTATATCTCCTAAACTAGGCGTCTGCGGGGGTCATATAATGCACCAGAAAAAAAAATTCAAAATACTGAAATGGCTATATCTCCTAAACTAGGCGTCTGCGGGGGTCTTTTTATGCACCAGAAAAAAAACAATTCAAAATACTAAAATGGCTATATCTCCTAGGCTAGGCGTCTGCTGGAGTCATTTTATGCACCAGAAAAAAAATTTCGAAACACTAAAATTGCTATTCTCCAAAACTACGCATCTGCGGGGACATTTTATGCACCAGAAAAAAAAATTCAAAATACTAACATGGCTATATCTCCTAAACTAGGCGTCTGCGGGTGTCAATTTATGCACCAGGAAAAAAAAATTCGAAATTCTAAAATGGCTATATCTCCTAAACTCATTTTATGAACCAGAAAAGAAAATTCAAAACACTAAAATGGCTATATCTCCTAAACTAGGCGTCTGCGGTGGTCACATTATGCGCCAGAAAAAAAAATTCAAAACACAAAAATGGCTATATCTCCTGATCTAGTCGTCTGCGGGGGTCATTTTATGCACCTGAAAAAAAAAATTCGAAACACTAAAACGGCTATATCTCCTAAACTAAGCGTCTGTGGGTCACATTAAGCACCACGAAAGAAAATCTAAATTCTAAAATGGCTATATCGCAGAAAACCAAATTCAAAACACTAACATGGCTATATCTCCTTAACTAAGCGTCTGCGGGGGTCATTTTATATACCAAAAAAAAAATTTCAAAATACTAAAATGGCTATATCTCCTAAGCTAGGCGTCTGCGGGGGTCATTTTACGCACCAGAAAAAAAATTTCACAGCACTAAAATTGCTATCTCTCCTATACTAGGCATCTGCGGGGGTCATTTTATGCACCAGAAAAAAAACAATTCAAAATACTAAAATGGCTTTATCTCCTAAGCTAGGAGTCTGCGGGGGTCATTTTATGCACCAAAAAAAAAACAATTCAAAATACTAAAATGGCTATATCTCCTAAGCTGGGCGTCTGCGGGGGTCATTTTATGCACCGGAAAAAAAATTTCAAAACACTAAAATTGCTATATCTCCTATACTAGGCGTCTGCGGGGGTCATTTTATGCACCAGAAAAAAAACAATTCAAAATACTAAAATGGCTTTATCTCCTAAGCTAGGAGTCTGCGGGGGTCATTTTATGCTCCAAAAAAAAAACAATTCAAAATACTAAAATGGCTATATCTCCTAAGCTAGGCGTCTGCGGGGGTCATTTTATGCACCAGGAAAAAAAAATTCAAAATACTAAAATGGTTATATCTCCTAAACTAGGCGTCTGCGGGGGTCATTTTACGCACCAGAAAAAAAATTTCACAGCACTAAAATTGCTATCTCTCCTATACTAGGCATCTGCGGGGGTCATTTTATGCACCAGAAAAAAAAACAAATTCAAAATACTAAAATGGCTATATCTCGTAAACTAGGCGTATGCGGGGGTCATTTTATGCACCAGACAAAAAAAAATTCAAAATACTAAAATGGCTATATCTCCTAAACTAGGCGTCTGCGGGGGTCATATAATGCACCAGAAAAAAAAATTCAAAATACTGAAATGGCTATATCTCCTAAACTAGGCGTCTGCGGGGGTCTTTTTATGCACCAGAAAAAAAACAATTCAAAATACTAAAATGGCTATATCTCCTAGGCTAGGCGTCTGCTGGAGTCATTTTATGCACCAGAAAAAAAATTTCGAAACACTAAAATTGCTATTCTCCAAAACTACGCATCTGCGGGGACATTTTATGCACCAGAAAAAAAAATTCAAAATACTAACATGGCTATATCTCCTAAACTAGGCGTCTGCGGGTGTCAATTTATGCACCAGGAAAAAAAAATTCGAAATTCTAAAATGGCTATATCTCCTAAACTCATTTTATGAACCAGAAAAGAAAATTCAAAACACTAAAATGGCTATATCTCCTAAACTAGGCGTCTGCGGGGGTCTTTTTATGCACCAGAACAAAAAAAATTCGAAATACTAAAATGGCTATATCTCCTAAAATAGGCGTCTGCGGAGGTCATTTTATGCACCAGAACAAAAAAAAATTCGAAATACTAAAATGGCTATATCTCGTAAACTAGGCGTCTGCGGGGGTCATTTTATGCACCAGAAAAAAAAACAAATTCAAAATACTAAAATGGCTATATCTCGTAAACTAGGCGTATGCGGGGGTCATTTTATGCACCAGACAAAAAAAAATTCAAAATACTAAAATGGCTATATCTCCTAAACTAGGCGTCTGCGGGGGTCATATAATGCACCAGAAAAAAAAATTCAAAATACTGAAATGGCTATATCTCCTAAACTAGGCGTCTGCGGGGGTCTTTTTATGCACCAGAAAAAAAACAATTCAAAATACTAAAATGGCTATATCTCCTAGGCTAGGCGTCTGCTGGAGTCATTTTATGCACCAGAAAAAAAATTTCGAAACACTAAAATTGCTATTCTCCAAAACTACGCATCTGCGGGGACATTTTATGCACCAGAAAAAAAAATTCAAAATACTAACATGGCTATATCTCCTAAACTAGGCGTCTGCGGGTGTCAATTTATGCACCAGGAAAAAAAAATTCGAAATTCTAAAATGGCTATATCTCCTAAACTCATTTTATGAACCAGAAAAGAAAATTCAAAACACTAAAATGGCTATATCTCCTAAACTAGGCGTCTGCGGTGGTCACATTATGCGCCAGAAAAAAAAATTCAAAACACAAAAATGGCTATATCTCCTGATCTAGTCGTCTGCGGGGGTCATTTTATGCACCTGAAAAAAAAAATTCGAAACACTAAAACGGCTATATCTCCTAAACTAAGCGTCTGTGGGTCACATTAAGCACCACGAAAGAAAATCTAAATTCTAAAATGGCTATATCGCAGAAAACCAAATTCAAAACACTAACATGGCTATATCTCCTTAACTAAGCGTCTGCGGGGGTCATTTTATATACCAAAAAAAAAATTTCAAAATACTAAAATGGCTATATCTCCTAAGCTAGGCGTCTGCGGGGGTCATTTTACGCACCAGAAAAAAAATTTCACAGCACTAAAATTGCTATCTCTCCTATACTAGGCATCTGCGGGGGTCATTTTATGCACCAGAAAAAAAACAATTCAAAATACTAAAATGGCTTTATCTCCTAAGCTAGGAGTCTGCGGGGGTCATTTTATGCACCAAAAAAAAAACAATTCAAAATACTAAAATGGCTATATCTCCTAAGCTGGGCGTCTGCGGGGGTCATTTTATGCACCGGAAAAAAAATTTCAAAACACTAAAATTGCTATATCTCCTATACTAGGCGTCTGCGGGGGTCATTTTATGCACCAGAAAAAAAACAATTCAAAATACTAAAATGGCTTTATCTCCTAAGCTAGGAGTCTGCGGGGGTCATTTTATGCTCCAAAAAAAAAACAATTCAAAATACTAAAATGGCTATATCTCCTAAGCTAGGCGTCTGCGGGGGTCATTTTATGCACCAGGAAAAAAAAATTCAAAATACTAAAATGGTTATATCTCCTAAACTAGGCGTCTGCGGGGGTCATTTTACGCACCAGAAAAAAAATTTCACAGCACTAAAATTGCTATCTCTCCTATACTAGGCATCTGCGGGGGTCATTTTATGCACCAGAAAAAAAAACAAATTCAAAATACTAAAATGGCTATATCTCGTAAACTAGGCGTATGCGGGGGTCATTTTATGCACCAGACAAAAAAAAATTCAAAATACTAAAATGGCTATATCTCCTAAACTAGGCGTCTGCGGGGGTCATATAATGCACCAGAAAAAAAAATTCAAAATACTGAAATGGCTATATCTCCTAAACTAGGCGTCTGCGGGGGTCTTTTTATGCACCAGAAAAAAAACAATTCAAAATACTAAAATGGCTATATCTCCTAGGCTAGGCGTCTGCTGGAGTCATTTTATGCACCAGAAAAAAAATTTCGAAACACTAAAATTGCTATTCTCCAAAACTACGCATCTGCGGGGACATTTTATGCACCAGAAAAAAAAATTCAAAATACTAACATGGCTATATCTCCTAAACTAGGCGTCTGCGGGTGTCAATTTATGCACCAGGAAAAAAAAATTCGAAATTCTAAAATGGCTATATCTCCTAAACTCATTTTATGAACCAGAAAAGAAAATTCAAAACACTAAAATGGCTATATCTCCTAAACTAGGCGTCTGCGGTGGTCACATTATGCGCCAGAAAAAAAAATTCAAAACACAAAAATGGCTATATCTCCTGATCTAGTCGTCTGCGGGGGTCATTTTATGCACCTGAAAAAAAAAATTCGAAACACTAAAACGGCTATATCTCCTAAACTAAGCGTCTGTGGGTCACATTAAGCACCACGAAAGAAAATCTAAATTCTAAAATGGCTATATCGCAGAAAACCAAATTCAAAACACTAACATGGCTATATCTCCTTAACTAAGCGTCTGCGGGGGTCATTTTATATACCAAAAAAAAAATTTCAAAATACTAAAATGGCTATATCTCCTAAGCTAGGCGTCTGCGGGGGTCATTTTACGCACCAGAAAAAAAATTTCACAGCACTAAAATTGCTATCTCTCCTATACTAGGCATCTGCGGGGGTCATTTTATGCACCAGAAAAAAAACAATTCAAAATACTAAAATGGCTTTATCTCCTAAGCTAGGAGTCTGCGGGGGTCATTTTATGCTCCAAAAAAAAAACAATTCAAAATACTAAAATGGCTATATCTCCTAAGCTGGGCGTCTGCGGGGGTCATTTTATGCACCGGAAAAAAAATTTCAAAACACTAAAATTGCTATATCTCCTATACTAGGCGTCTGCGGGGGTCATTTTATGCACCAGAAAAAAAATTTCAAAACACTAACATTGCTATATCTCCTATACTAGGCATCTGCGGGGGTCATTTTATGCACCAGAAAAAAAACAATTCAAAATACTAAAATGGCTATATCTCCTAAACTAGGCGTCTGCGGGGGTCATTTTATGCACCAGAAAAAAAAATTCAAAATACTAAAATGGCTATATCTCCTAAACTAGGCGTCTGCGGGGGTCAATTTATGCACCAGAAAAAAAAAATTCAAAATACTAAAGTGACCATATCTCCTAAACTAGGCGTCTGCGGGGGTCAATTTATGCACCAGAAAAAAAAAATTCAAAATACTACAATGGCTATATCTCCTAAACTAGGCGTCTGCGGGGGTCATTTTGTACACCAGAAAAAAACAATTCAGAATACTAAAATGGCTATATCTCCCAAAATAGGCGTCTGCGGGGGTCATATTATGCACCAAAAAAAAAGTTCAAATCACTAACATGGCAATATCTCCTAAACTAGGCGTCTGCGGGGGTCAATTTTTGCACCAGAAAAAAAAATTTTAAAATACTAAAATGGCAATATCTCCTAAACTAGGCGTCTGCGGGGTCATTTTATGCACCAGACAAAAAAAAAATTCAAAATACTAAAATGGCTATATCTCCTAAACGAGGCGTCTGCGGGGGTCTTTTATGCACCAGAAAAAAAACAAATTCAAAATACTAAAATGGCTATATCTCGTAAACTAGGCGTATGCGGGGGTCATTTTATGCACCAGACAAAAAAAAATTCAAAATACTAAAATGGCTATATCTCCTAAACTAGGCGTCTGCGGGGGTCATTTTGTACACCAGAAAAAAACAATTCAGAATACTAAAATGGCTATATCTCCCAAAATAGGCGTCTTCGGGGGTCATTTTATGCACCAAAACAAAAAAAATTCGAAATACTAAAACGGCTATATCTCCTAAAATAGGCGTCTGCGGGGGTCATTTTATGCACCAGAACAAAAAAAATTCGAAATACTAAAATGGCTATATCTCGTAAACTAGGCGTCTGCGGGGTTCATTTTATGCACCAGACAAAAAACAAATTCAAAATACTAAAATGGCTATATCTCGTAAACTAGGCGTATGCGGGGGTCATTTTATGCACCAGACAAAACAAAATTCAAAATACTAAAATGGCTAAATCTCCTAAACTAGGCGTCTGCGGGGGTCATTTTGTACACCAGTAAAAAACAATTCAGAATACTAAAATGGCTATATCTCGTAAACTAGGCGTCTGCGGGGGTCATTTTGTACACCAGAAAAAAACAATTCAGAATACTAAAATGGCTATATCTCCCAAAATAGGCGTCTTCGGGGGTCATTTTATGCACCAAAACAAAAAAAATTCGAAATACTAAAATGGCTATATCTCCTAAACTAGGCGTCTGCGGGGGTTATGTTATGCACCAGACAAAACAAAATTCAAAATACTAAAATGGCTATATCTCCTAAACTAGGCGTCTGCGGGGGTCATTTTGTACACCAGAAAAAAACAATTCAGAATACTAAAATGGCTATATCTCCCAAAATAGGCGTCTTCGGGGGTCATTTTATGCACCAAAACAAAAAAAATTCGAAATACTAAAATGGCTATATCTCCTAAACTAGGCGTCTGCGGGGGTTATTTTATGGACCAGAACAAAAACAAATTCAAAATACTAAAATGGCTATATCTCGTAAACTAGGCGTATGCGGGGGTCATTTTATGCACCAGACAAAAAAAAATTCAAAATACTAAAATGGCTATATCTCGTAAACTAGGCGTCTGCGCGGGTCATTTTATGCACCAGACAAAACACAAATTCAAAATACTAAAATGGCTATATCTCGTAAACTAGGCGTATGCGGGGGTCATTTTATGCACCAGACAAAAAAAAAATTCAAAATTCTAAAATGGCTATATCTCCTAAACTAGGCGTCTGCGGGGGTCATTTTATGCACCAGAACAAAAAAAATTCGAAATACTAAAATGGCTATATCTCCTAAAATAGGCGTCTGCGGAGGTCATTTTATGCACCAGAACAAAAAAAAATTCGAAATACTAAAATGGCTATATCTCGTAAACTAGGCGTCTGCGGGGGTCATTTTATGCACCAGAAAAAAAAACAAATTCAAAATACTAAAATGGCTATATCTCGTAAACTAGGCGTATGCGGGGGTCATTTTATGCACCAGACAAAAAAAAATTCAAAATACTAAAATGGCTATATCTCCTAAACTAGGCGTCTGCGGGGGTCATATAATGCACCAGAAAAAAAAATTCAAAATACTGAAATGGCTATATCTCCTAAACTAGGCGTCTGCGGGGGTCTTTTTATGCACCAGAAAAAAAACAATTCAAAATACTAAAATGGCTATATCTCCTAGGCTAGGCGTCTGCTGGAGTCATTTTATGCACCAGAAAAAAAATTTCGAAACACTAAAATTGCTATTCTCCAAAACTACGCATCTGCGGGGACATTTTATGCACCAGAAAAAAAAATTCAAAATACTAACATGGCTATATCTCCTAAACTAGGCGTCTGCGGGTGTCAATTTATGCACCAGGAAAAAAAAATTCGAAATTCTAAAATGGCTATATCTCCTAAACTCATTTTATGAACCAGAAAAGAAAATTCAAAACACTAAAATGGCTATATCTCCTAAACTAGGCGTCTGCGGTGGTCACATTATGCGCCAGAAAAAAAAATTCAAAACACAAAAATGGCTATATCTCCTGATCTAGTCGTCTGCGGGGGTCATTTTATGCACCTGAAAAAAAAAATTCGAAACACTAAAACGGCTATATCTCCTAAACTAAGCGTCTGTGGGTCACATTAAGCACCACGAAAGAAAATCTAAATTCTAAAATGGCTATATCGCAGAAAACCAAATTCAAAACACTAACATGGCTATATCTCCTTAACTAAGCGTCTGCGGGGGTCATTTTATATACCAAAAAAAAAATTTCAAAATACTAAAATGGCTATATCTCCTAAGCTAGGCGTCTGCGGGGGTCATTTTACGCACCAGAAAAAAAATTTCACAGCACTAAAATTGCTATCTCTCCTATACTAGGCATCTGCGGGGGTCATTTTATGCACCAGAAAAAAAACAATTCAAAATACTAAAATGGCTTTATCTCCTAAGCTAGGAGTCTGCGGGGGTCATTTTATGCACCAAAAAAAAAACAATTCAAAATACTAAAATGGCTATATCTCCTAAGCTGGGCGTCTGCGGGGGTCATTTTATGCACCGGAAAAAAAATTTCAAAACACTAAAATTGCTATATCTCCTATACTAGGCGTCTGCGGGGGTCATTTTATGCACCAGAAAAAAAACAATTCAAAATACTAAAATGGCTTTATCTCCTAAGCTAGGAGTCTGCGGGGGTCATTTTATGCTCCAAAAAAAAAACAATTCAAAATACTAAAATGGCTATATCTCCTAAGCTAGGCGTCTGCGGGGGTCATTTTATGCACCAGGAAAAAAAAATTCAAAATACTAAAATGGTTATATCTCCTAAACTAGGCGTCTGCGGGGGTCATTTTACGCACCAGAAAAAAAATTTCACAGCACTAAAATTGCTATCTCTCCTATACTAGGCATCTGCGGGGGTCATTTTATGCACCAGAAAAAAAAACAAATTCAAAATACTAAAATGGCTATATCTCGTAAACTAGGCGTATGCGGGGGTCATTTTATGCACCAGACAAAAAAAAATTCAAAATACTAAAATGGCTATATCTCCTAAACTAGGCGTCTGCGGGGGTCATATAATGCACCAGAAAAAAAAATTCAAAATACTGAAATGGCTATATCTCCTAAACTAGGCGTCTGCGGGGGTCTTTTTATGCACCAGAAAAAAAACAATTCAAAATACTAAAATGGCTATATCTCCTAGGCTAGGCGTCTGCTGGAGTCATTTTATGCACCAGAAAAAAAATTTCGAAACACTAAAATTGCTATTCTCCAAAACTACGCATCTGCGGGGACATTTTATGCACCAGAAAAAAAAATTCAAAATACTAACATGGCTATATCTCCTAAACTAGGCGTCTGCGGGTGTCAATTTATGCACCAGGAAAAAAAAATTCGAAATTCTAAAATGGCTATATCTCCTAAACTCATTTTATGAACCAGAAAAGAAAATTCAAAACACTAAAATGGCTATATCTCCTAAACTAGGCGTCTGCGGTGGTCACATTATGCGCCAGAAAAAAAAATTCAAAACACAAAAATGGCTATATCTCCTGATCTAGTCGTCTGCGGGGGTCATTTTATGCACCTGAAAAAAAAAATTCGAAACACTAAAACGGCTATATCTCCTAAACTAAGCGTCTGTGGGTCACATTAAGCACCACGAAAGAAAATCTAAATTCTAAAATGGCTATATCGCAGAAAACCAAATTCAAAACACTAACATGGCTATATCTCCTTAACTAAGCGTCTGCGGGGGTCATTTTATATACCAAAAAAAAAATTTCAAAATACTAAAATGGCTATATCTCCTAAGCTAGGCGTCTGCGGGGGTCATTTTACGCACCAGAAAAAAAATTTCACAGCACTAAAATTGCTATCTCTCCTATACTAGGCATCTGCGGGGGTCATTTTATGCACCAGAAAAAAAACAATTCAAAATACTAAAATGGCTTTATCTCCTAAGCTAGGAGTCTGCGGGGGTCATTTTATGCTCCAAAAAAAAAACAATTCAAAATACTAAAATGGCTATATCTCCTAAGCTGGGCGTCTGCGGGGGTCATTTTATGCACCGGAAAAAAAATTTCAAAACACTAAAATTGCTATATCTCCTATACTAGGCGTCTGCGGGGGTCATTTTATGCACCAGAAAAAAAATTTCAAAACACTAACATTGCTATATCTCCTATACTAGGCATCTGCGGGGGTCATTTTATGCACCAGAAAAAAAACAATTCAAAATACTAAAATGGCTATATCTCCTAAACTAGGCGTCTGCGGGGGTCATTTTATGCACCAGAAAAAAAAATTCAAAATACTAAAATGGCTATATCTCCTAAACTAGGCGTCTGCGGGGGTCAATTTATGCACCAGAAAAAAAAAATTCAAAATACTAAAGTGACCATATCTCCTAAACTAGGCGTCTGCGGGGGTCAATTTATGCACCAGAAAAAAAAAATTCAAAATACTACAATGGCTATATCTCCTAAACTAGGCGTCTGCGGGGGTCATTTTGTACACCAGAAAAAAACAATTCAGAATACTAAAATGGCTATATCTCCCAAAATAGGCGTCTGCGGGGGTCATATTATGCACCAAAAAAAAAGTTCAAATCACTAACATGGCAATATCTCCTAAACTAGGCGTCTGCGGGGGTCAATTTTTGCACCAGAAAAAAAAATTTTAAAATACTAAAATGGCAATATCTCCTAAACTAGGCGTCTGCGGGGTCATTTTATGCACCAGACAAAAAAAAAATTCAAAATACTAAAATGGCTATATCTCCTAAACGAGGCGTCTGCGGGGGTCTTTTATGCACCAGAAAAAAAACAAATTCAAAATACTAAAATGGCTATATCTCGTAAACTAGGCGTATGCGGGGGTCATTTTATGCACCAGACAAAAAAAAATTCAAAATACTAAAATGGCTATATCTCCTAAACTAGGCGTCTGCGGGGGTCATTTTGTACACCAGAAAAAAACAATTCAGAATACTAAAATGGCTATATCTCCCAAAATAGGCGTCTTCGGGGGTCATTTTATGCACCAAAACAAAAAAAATTCGAAATACTAAAACGGCTATATCTCCTAAAATAGGCGTCTGCGGGGGTCATTTTATGCACCAGAACAAAAAAAATTCGAAATACTAAAATGGCTATATCTCGTAAACTAGGCGTCTGCGGGGTTCATTTTATGCACCAGACAAAAAACAAATTCAAAATACTAAAATGGCTATATCTCGTAAACTAGGCGTATGCGGGGGTCATTTTATGCACCAGACAAAACAAAATTCAAAATACTAAAATGGCTAAATCTCCTAAACTAGGCGTCTGCGGGGGTCATTTTGTACACCAGTAAAAAACAATTCAGAATACTAAAATGGCTATATCTCGTAAACTAGGCGTCTGCGGGGGTCATTTTGTACACCAGAAAAAAACAATTCAGAATACTAAAATGGCTATATCTCCCAAAATAGGCGTCTTCGGGGGTCATTTTATGCACCAAAACAAAAAAAATTCGAAATACTAAAATGGCTATATCTCCTAAACTAGGCGTCTGCGGGGGTTATGTTATGCACCAGATAAAACAAAATTCAAAATACTAAAATGGCTATATCTCCTAAACTAGGCGTCTGCGGGGGTCATTTTGTACACCAGAAAAAAACAATTCAGAATACTAAAATGGCTATATCTCCCAAAATAGGCGTCTTCGGGGGTCATTTTATGCACCAAAACAAAAAAAATTCGAAATACTAAAATGGCTATATCTCCTAAACTAGGCGTCTGCGGGGGTTATTTTATGGACCAGAACAAAAACAAATTCAAAATACTAAAATGGCTATATCTCGTAAACTAGGCGTATGCGGGGGTCATTTTATGCACCAGACAAAAAAAAATTCAAAATACTAAAATGGCTATATCTCGTAAACTAGGCGTATGCGGGGGTCAATTTATGCACCAGACAAAAAAAAATTCGAAATACTAAAATGGCTATATCTCCTAAACTAGGCGTCTGCGGGGGTCATTTTGTACACCAGAAAAAAACAATTCAGAATACTAAAATGGCTATATCTCCCAAAATAGGCGTCTTCGGGGGTCATTTTATGCACCAAAACAAAAAAAATTCGAAATACTAAAATGGCTATATCTCCTAAACTAGGCGTCTGCGGGGGTTATGTTATGCACCAGACAAAACAAAATTCAAAATACTAAAATGGCTATATCTCCTAAACTAGGCGTCTGCGGGGGTCATTTTGTACACCAGAAAAAAACAATTCAGAATACTAAAATGGCTATATCTCCCAAAATAGGCGTCTTCGGGGGTCATTTTATGCACCAAAACAAAAAAAATTCGAAATACTAAAATGGCTATATCTCCTAAACTAGGCGTCTGCGGGGGTTATTTTATGGACCAGAACAAAAACAAATTCAAAATACTAAAATGGCTATATCTCGTAAACTAGGCGTATGCGGGGGTCATTTTATGCACCAGACAAAAAAAAATTCAAAATACTAAAATGGCTGTATCTCCTAAACTAGGCGTCTGCGGGGGTCATATAATGCCCCAGAAAAAAAAATTCAAAATACTAAAGTGACCATATCTCCTAAAATAGGCGTCTGCGGGGGTCATTTTATGCACCAGAACAAAAAAAATTCGAAATACTAAAATGGCTATATCTCCCAAAATAGGCGTCTGCGGGGGTCAATTTATGCACCAGAAAAAAAACAAATTCAAAATACTAAAGTGACCATATCTCCTAAACTAGGCGTCTGCGGGGGTCAATTTATGCACCAGACAAAAAAAAATTCGAAATACTAAAATGGCTATATCTCCTAAACTAGGCGTCTGCGGGGGTCAATTTATGCACCAGAAAAAAAACAAATTCAAAATACTAAAATGGCTATATCTCCTTAACTAGGCGTCTGCGGGGGTCAATTTATGCACCAGAAAAAAAAAATTCAAAATACTAAAGTGACCATATCTCCTAAACTAGGCGTCTGCGGGGGTCAATTTATGCACCAGAAAAAAAACAAATTCAAAATACTAAAATGGCTATATCTCCTTAACTAGGCGTCTGCGGGGGTCAATTTATGCACCAGAAAAAAAAAATTCAAAATACTAAAGTGACCATATCTCCTAAACTAGGCGTCTGCGGGGGTCATTTTATGCACAAGACAAAAAAAAAATTCAAAATACTAAAATGGCTATATCTCCTAAACTAGGCGTATGCGGGGGTCATTTTATGCACCAGAACAAAAAAAAATTCAAAATACTAAAATGGCTATATCTCCTAAACGAGGCGTCTGCGGGGGTCATTTTATGCACAAGACAAAAAAAAAATTCAAAATACTAAAATGGCTATATCTCCTAAACTAGGCGTCTGCGGGGGTCATTTTGTACACCAGTAAAAAACAATTCAGAATACTAAAATGGCTATATCTCCGAAAATAGGCGTCTTCGGGGGTCATTTTATGCACCAAAACAAAAAAAATTCGAAATACTAAAATGGCTATATCTCCTAAACTAGGCGTCTGCGGGGGTTATTTTATGCACCAGAACAAAAACAAATTCAAAATACTAAAATGGCTATATCTAACTAGGCGTATGCGGGGGTCATTTTATGCACCAGACAAAAAAAAATTCAAAATACTAAAATGGCTGTATCTCCTAAACTAGGCGTCTGCGGGGGTCATATAATGCCCCAGAAAAAAAAATTCAAAATACTAAAGTGACCATATCTCCTAAAATAGGCGTCTGCGGGGGTCATTTTATGCACCAGAACAAAAAAAATTCGAAATACTAAAATGGCTATATCTCCTAAACTAGGCGTCTGCGGGGGTCATTTTGTACACCAGTAAAAAACAATTCAGAATACTAAAATGGCTATATCTCCGAAAATAGGCGTCTTCGGGGGTCATTTTATGCACCAAAACAAAAAAAATTCGAAATACTAAAATGGCTATATCTCCTAAACTAGGCGTCTGCGGGGGTTATTTTATGCACCAGAACAAAAACAAATTCAAAATACTAAAATGGCTATATCTAACTAGGCGTATGCGGGGGTCATTTTATGCACCAGACAAAAAAAAATTCAAAATACTAAAATGGCTGTATCTCCTAAACTAGGCGTCTGCGGGGGTCATATAATGCCCCAGAAAAAAAAATTCAAAATACTAAAGTGACCATATCTCCTAAAATAGGCGTCTGCGGGGGTCATTTTATGCACCAGAACAAAAAAAATTCGAAATACTAAAATGGCTATATCTCCCAAAATAGGCGACTGCGGGGGTCATTTTATGCACCAGAACAAAAAAAATTCGAAATACTAAAATGGCTATATCTCCTAAAATAGGCGTCTGCGGGGGTCATTTTATGCACCAGAACAAAAAAAATTCGAAATACTAAAATGGCTATATCTCGTAAACTAGGCGTCTGCGGGGGTCATTTTATGCACCAGACAAAAAACAAATTCAAAATACTAAAATGGCTATATCTCGTAAACTAGGCGTTTGCGGGGGTCATTTTATGCACCAGACAAAAAAAAAATTCAAAATACAAAAATGGCTATATCTCCTAAACTAGGCGTCTGCGGGGGTCATTTTATGTACCAGAAAAAAAAATTCGAAATACTAAAATGGCTATATCTCGTAAACTAGACGTATGCGGGGGTCATTTTATGCACCAGACAAAACAAAATTCAAAATACTAAAATGGCTATATCTCCTAAACTAGGCGTCTGCGGGGGTCATTTTGTACACCAGTAAAAAACAATTCAGAATACTAAAATGGCTATATCTCCCAAAATAGGCGTCTGCGGGGGTCATTTTATGCACCAGAACAAAAAAAATTCGAAATACTAAAATGGCTATATCTCCTAAAATTGGCGTCTGCGGGGGTCATTTTATGCACAAGACAAAAAAAAAATTCAAAATACTAAAATGGCTATATCTCGTAAACTAGGCGTATGCGGGGGTCATTTTATGCACCAGAACAAAAAAAAATTCAAAATACTAAAATGGCTATATCTCCTAAACGAGGCGTCTGCGGGGGTCATTTTATGCACAAGACAAAAAAAAAATTCAAAATACTAAAATGGCTATATCTCCTAAACTAGGCGTCTGCGGGGGTCATTTTGTACACCAGTAAAAAACAATTCAGAATACTAAAATGGCTATATCTCCGAAAATAGGCGTCTTCGGGGGTCATTTTATGCACCAAAACAAAAAAAATTCGAAATACTAAAATGGCTATATCTCCTAAACTAGGCGTCTGCGGGGGTTATTTTATGCACCAGAACAAAAACAAATTCAAAATACTAAAATGGCTATATCTAACTAGGCGTATGCGGGGGTCATTTTATGCACCAGACAAAAAAAAATTCAAAATACTAAAATGGCTGTATCTCCTAAACTAGGCGTCTGCGGGGGTCATATAATGCCCCAGAAAAAAAAATTCAAAATACTAAAGTGACCATATCTCCTAAAATAGGCGTCTGCGGGGGTCATTTTATGCACCAGAACAAAAAAAATTCGAAATACTAAAATGGCTATATCTCCCAAAATTGGCGACTGCGGGGGTCATTTTATGCACCAGAACAAAAAAAATTCGAAATACTAAAATGGCTATATCTCCTAAAATAGGCGTCTGCGGGGGTCATTTTATGCACCAGAACAAAAAAAATTCGAAATACTAAAATGGCTATATCTCGTAAACTAGGCGTCTGCGGGGGTCATTTTATGCACCAGACAAAAAACAAATTCAAAATACTAAAATGGCTATATCTCGTAAACTAGGCGTTTGCGGGGGTCATTTTATGCACCAGACAAAAAAAAAATTCAAAATACAAAAATGGCTATATCTCCTAAACTAGGCGTCTGCGGGGGTCATTTTATGTACCAGAAAAAAAAATTCGGAATACTAAAATGGCTATATCTCGTAAACTAGACGTATGCGGGGGTCATTTTATGCACCAGACAAAACAAAATTCAAAATACTAAAATGGCTATATCTCCTAAACTAGGCGTCTGCGGGGGTCATTTTGTACACCAGTAAAAAACAATTCAGAATACTAAAATGGCTATATCTCCCAAAATAGGCGTCTGCGGGGGTCATTTTATGCACCAGAACAAAAAAAATTCGAAATACTAAAATGGCTATATCTCCTAAAATTGGCGTCTGCGGGGGTCATTTTATGCACCAGAACAAAAAAACTTCGAAATACTAAAATGGCTATATCTCGTAAACTAGGCGTCTGCGGGGGTCATTTTATGCACCAGACAAAAAACAAATTCAAAATACTAAAATGGCTATATCTCGTAAACTAGGCGTATGCGGGGGTCATTTTATGCACCAGACAAAAAAAAATTCTAAATACTAAAATGGCTATATCTCCTAAACTAGGCGTCTGCGGGGGTCATTTTATGCACCAGAACAAAAAAAATTCGAAATACTAAAATGGCTATATCTCCTAAAATAGGCGTCTGCGGAGGTCATTTTATGCACCAGAACAAAAAAAAATTCGAAATACTAAAATGGCTATATCTCGTAAACTAGGCGTCTGCGGGGGTCATTTTATGCAACAGAAAAAAAAACAAATTCAAAATACTAAAATGGCTATATCTCGTAAACTAGGCGTATGCGGGGGTCATTTTATGCACCAGATAAAAAAAATTCAAAATACTAAAATGGCTATATCTCCTAAACTAGGCGTCTGCGGGGGTCATATAATGCACCAGAAAAAAAAATTCAAAATACTGAAATGGCTATATCTCCTAAACTAGGCGTCTGCGGGGGTCTTTTTATGCACCAGAAAAAAAACAATTCAAAATACTAAAATGGCTATATCTCCTGATCTAGTCGTCTGCGGGGGTCATTTTATGCACCTGAAAAAAAAAATTCGAAACACTAAAACGGCTATATCTCCTAAACTAAGCGTCTGCGGGGGTCACATTATGCACCACGAAAGAAAATCTAAATTCTAAAATGGCTATATCGCAGAAAACCAAATTCAAAACACTAACATGGCTATATCTCCTTAACTAAGCGTCTGCGGGGGTCATTTTACGCACCAGAAAAAAAATTTCAAAATACTAAAATGGCTATATCTCCTAAGCTAGGCGTCTGCGGGGGTCATTTTACGCACCTGAAAAAAAATTTCACAGCACTAAAATTGCTATCTCTCCTATACTAGGCATCTGCGGGGGTCATTTTATGCACCAGAAAAAAAACAATTCAAAATACTAAAATGGCTTTATCTCCTAAGCTAGGAGTCTGCGGGGGTCATTTTATGCTCCAAAAAAAAAACAATTCAAAATACTAAAATGGCTATATCTCCTACGCTAGGCGTCTGCGGGGGTCATTTTATGCACCAGAAAAAAAATTTCAAAACACTAAAATTGCTATATCTCCTATACTAGGCGTCTGCGGGGGTCATTTTATGCACCAGAAAAAAAATTTCAAAACACTAACATTGCTATATCTCCTATACTAGGCATCTGCGGGGGTCATTTTATGCACCAGAAAAAAAACAATTCAAAATACTAAAATGGCTTTATCTCCTAAGCTAGGAGTCTGCGGGGGTCATTTTATGCTCCAAAAAAAAAACAATTCAAAATACTAAAATGGCTATATCTCCTAAGCTAGGCGTCTGCGGGGGTCATTTTATGCACCAGGAAAAAAAAATTCAAAATACTAAAATGGTTATATCTCCTAAACTAGGCGTCTGCGGGGGTCATTTTATGTACCAGAAAAAAAAATTCGAAATACTAAAATGGGTATATCTCGTAAACTAGACGTATGCGGGGGTCATTTTATGCACCAGACAAAACAAAATTCAAAATACTAAAATGGCTATATCTCCTAAACTAGGCGTCTGCGGGGGTCATTTTGTACACCAGTAAAAAACAATTCAGAATACTAAAATGGCTATATCTCCCAAAATAGGCGTCTGCGGGGGTCATTTTATGCACCAGAACAAAAAAAATTCGAAATACTAAAATGGCTATATCTCCTAAAATTGGCGTCTGCGGGGGTCATTTTATGCACAAGAACAAAAAAAATTCGAAACACTAAAACGGCTATATCTCCTAAACTAAGCGTCTGCGGGGGTCACATTATGCACCACGAAAGAAAATCTAAATTCTAAAATGGCTATATCGCAGAAAACCAAATTCAAAACACTAACATGGCTATATCTCCTTAACTAAGCGTCTGCGGGGGTCATTTTACGCACCAGAAAAAAAATTTCAAAATACTAAAATGGCTATATCTCCTAAGCTAGGCGTCTGCGGGGGTCATTTTACGCACCTGAAAAAAAATTTCACAGCACTAAAATTGCTATCTCTCCTATACTAGGCATCTGCGGGGGTCATTTTATGCACCAGAAAAAAAACAATTCAAAATACTAAAATGGCTTTATCTCCTAAGCTAGGAGTCTGCGGGGGTCATTTTATGCTCCAAAAAAAAAACAATTCAGAATACTAAAATGGCTATATCTCCCAAAATAGGCGTCTGCGGGGGTCATTTTATGCACCAGAAAAAAAATTTCAAAACACTAAAATTGCTATATCTCCTATACTAGGCATCTGCGGGGGTCATTTTATGCACCAGAAAAAAAACAATTCAAAATACTAAAATGGCTATATCTCCTAAGCTAGGCGTCTGCGGGGGTCATTTTATGCACCAGAAAAAAAATTCAAAATACTAAAATGGTTATATCTCCTAAACTAGGCGTCTGCGGGGGTCATTTTATGTACCAGAAAAAAAAATTCGAAATACTAAAATGGCTATATCTCGTAAGCTAGGCGTCTGCGGGGGTCATTTTATGCACCAGACAAAACAAAATTCAAAATACTAAAATGGCTATATCTCCTAAACTAGGCGTCTGCGGGGGTCATTTTGTACACCAGTAAAAAACAATTCAGAATACTAAAATGGCTATATCTCCCAAAATAGGCGTCTGCGGGGGTCATTTTATGCACCAGAACAAAAAAAATTCGAAATACTAAAATGGCTATATCTCCTAAAATTGGCGTCTGCGGGGGTCATTTTATGCACCAGAACAAAAAAAATTCGAAATACTAAAATGGCTATATCTCGTAAACTAGGCGTCTGCGGGGGTCATTTTATGCACCAGACAAAAAACAAATTCAAAATACTAAAATGGCTATATCTCGTAAACTAGGCGTATGCGGGGGTCATTTTATGCACCAGACAAAAAAAAAATTCAAAATTCTAAAATGGCTATATCTCCTAAACTAGGCGTCTGCGGGGGTCATTTTATGCACCAGAACAAAAAAAATTCGAAATACTAAAATGGCTATATCTCATAAAATAGGCGTCTGCGGAGGTCATTTTATGCACCAGAACAAAAAAAAATTCGAAATACTAAAATGGCTATATCTCGTAAACTAGGCGTCTGCGGGGGTCATTTTATGCACCAGAAAAAAAAACAATTTCAAAATACTAAAATGGCTATATCTCGTAAACTAGGCGTATGCGGGGGTCATTTTATGCACCAGACAAAAAAAAATTCAAAATACTAAAATGGCTATATCTCCTAAACTAGGCGTCTGCGGGGGTCATATAATGCACCAGAAAAAAAAATTCAAAATACTGAAATGGCTATATCTCCTAAACTAGGCGTCTGCGGGGGTCTTTTTATGCACCAGAAAAAAAACAATTCAAAATACTAAAATGGCTATATCTCCTAGGCTAGGCGTCTGCTGGAGTCATTTTATGCACCAGAAAAAAAATTTCGAAACACTAAAATTGCTATTCTCCAAAACTACGCATCTGCGGGGACATTTTATGCACCAGAAAAAAAAATTCAAAATACTAACATGGCTATATCTCCTAAACTAGGCGTCTGCGGGTGTCAATTTATGCACCAGGAAAAAAAAATTCGAAATTCTAAAATGGCTATATCTCCTAAACTCATTTTATGAACCAGAAAAGAAAATTCAAAACACTAAAATGGCTATATCTCCTAAACTAGGCGTCTGCGGTGGTCACATTATGCGCCAGAAAAAAAAATTCAAAACACAAAAATGGCTATATCTCCTGATCTAGTCGTCTGCGGGGGTCATTTTATGCACCTGAAAAAAAAAATTCGAAACACTAAAACGGCTATATCTCCTAAACTAAGCGTCTGTGGGTCACATTATGCACCACGAAAGAAAATCTAAATTCTAAAATGGCTATATCGCAGAAAACCAAATTCAAAACACTAACATGGCTATATCTCCTTAACTAAGCGTCTGCGGGGGTCATTTTATATACCAAAAAAAAAATTTCAAAATACTAAAATGGCTATATCTCCTAAGCTAGGCGTCTGCGGGGGTCATTTTACGCACCAGAAAAAAAATTTCACAGCACTAAAATTGCTATCTCTCCTATACTAGGCATCTGCGGGGGTCATTTTATGCACCAGAAAAAAAACAATTCAAAATACTAAAATGGCTTTATCTCCTAAGCTAGGAGTCTGCGGGGGTCATTTTATGCTCCAAAAAAAAAACAATTCAAAATACTAAAATGGCTATATCTCCTAAGCTGGGCGTCTGCGGGGGTCATTTTATGCACCGGAAAAAAAATTTCAAAACACTAAAATTGCTATATCTCCTATACTAGGCGTCTGCGGGGGTCATTTTATGCACCAGAAAAAAAATTTCAAAACACTAACATTGCTATATCTCCTATACTAGGCATCTGCGGGGGTCATTTTATGCACCAGAAAAAAAACAATTCAAAATACTAAAATGGCTTTATCTCCTAAGCTAGGAGTCTGCGGGGGTCATTTTATGCTCCAAAAAAAAAACAATTCAAAATACTAAAATGGCTATATCTCCTAAACTAGGCGTCTGCGGGGGTCATTTTATGCACCAGGAAAAAAAAATTCAAAACATTGAAATGGTTATATCTCCTAAACTAGGCGTCTGCGGTGGTCACATTATTGTTGAAACTATATCATGCTAGGACGTTCTTTCATGCTAATTAAAAATCGATCTAATACCCTCTCTTTCTTGTACTCTGTATAAAAGAGATGAACTTTAAGAAGAAGTTCGAGCTATTAAATATCCTTTTGTAAAATCAGTATAAAGACAAATTTCGACCCGAATAGTTCGGTTTTCTCTACTTATTGTATCTAATGAACATTAAACCAATAAACACTATAACTTGTAAGATAATTGATAAGTAGCGTTTTTGTATTCAACGGAAGGACAGACATTCGCCATCGTCTTTTTTTTGTATCATATATCGGTGGGTATATTTATAAAGTACTATTCAGTTCTCAAATTGGTGCCGAAACCCGGGACGCGTGTTATAATCGAGAAATGGATTTACAAGTGCGTGCTGGCTATCGTAGCCAAATAACCAAAATAGTGAAAGAAGCCACTGAATTTTTGTCTACGCCGGATTCAAAAATCAGTGATGATATCCAAAAAATGGAGGCATTGGAGGAAGATTTATCATCCTCTTTACAGCGATTACGAAATGCCCATGAAAACTTGTGCGCGGTGAATAAGGTTATAATCGAAAACCAATTGGAGGATAAGAATCCAGAGAAAATCGCTGAATATGAGGATGTGGCCGTTGGTGTTATAACCCGCATAGAAATTAGATTGGCTAAGGTAACTGAGCGTTTTAATCCCTGCATTAAATCTGTGCCTAATGAGAGTATTCTCAATACGACAAGAACCAATAATTTTAAATTGCCGAAGGTAGAACTTAAAACTTTTTCGGGAGAATATACAGAATGGATTCCCTTATGGGAAAATTTTAAGACGACAATACATGAAAATAATTCACTGACAGGCATCGAAAAATTCAACTATCTTCAATCGGTTTTAAAAGGAGAAGCGGCAAAATCTATAGCGGGGTTTACCCCTTCAGACGCCTGCTATGATGGCGCCATATCTTTGTTGCAAGAAGAATACGGAGATAATGAAAAACTTGTCGATCGCCTGATGCAACAGTTAATGACACTTACACCAGTATATAATCAAACGGATTCCGTTGCCCTCCGCCAATTGTATAATGTTGTCATCTCTTGCAGCCGTTCTCTGACAGCATTAGGCATACCGTCTTCTCATTATTATATTATGCTCAAGTCTATACTGCTCAGATGTATGCCAAGTGAATTGAGTATCCAATATCATCGTGTGCAGAAGTCAAAAGGAGAGGGCAATTCTGAGTCTGTAACTGACTGCGACTCTACTCTTTCATTTGATGGAGATAAGCAAGTGAAAAATATTCTGCTCTTTCTCAAACAAGAAGTAGAGTCCATCGAAAGGTCGGTGTTGGGAAAAACAATGAAAATGCATGTCAGTAAAAACAAGGAAATGTCTACAGCAGCCGGTCTGCTCACTACTACGCGTATTCTGCCTTGCCTATTTTGCAAATCTACAAAACATCCAACAGAGCACTGCAACTGTGACAACTCAATCGCTGATAAAAAACTTTTGCTGAAGAAGGACGGTAGATGTTACAAATGCACGCGTAAGGGGCACACAGCTAAATTCTGTCGCATTACTGTGTTGTGTAATATTTGCAAAAAATCTCATGCCACCGTTTTCTGCGGTAAAAATAGTAGTAACAGTAACGCACAAAACGGAGAACGTCGAGCAGAAAATTCGGCAACAGCCTTGTATACGAGTATACCGAGTGGAATAAGATCTTCCAATATTTACTTGCAAACCGCGCGTGTTTTTTTGCCATCGGAAATAAAAAATAAACTCTTTGTCCGTGTCATCATAGACGGTGGAAGTCAGAGATCTTACGTTACGGAAAATATTGTAAATAAATTGAAATTAAATGCCGTCGGTACAGTAGATTTGTCCGTGATTCCTTTTGGTGATTCTGCGATTCCCACCCCGAATACGTATAAAGAAGTGGAGTTATTATTGCTAAGTCAATTTGATAACAAAAGTACAAAAATACGCGCGGTTGTTGTACCCGATATTTGTTATGATTGCTTGTTGGCGCCAGATAGGGCAGATGTTCAGTATGAAAATCTTAATTTAGCTGACTCAAATATAAACGGATATCAACAAGAAGATGGACTAGGCCTGTTGATTGGCGCAAACTACTACTGGCAAGTTGTCACGGGAAAAGTGAGGCGAATCTCCGATCGTTTGTCCGCCGTTTCCACTATATTCGGATGGACCATTCAAGGTCAAGGATCGGTAAGGTTTTCGCGTAAAATACAATTTACTTCTGCTTTGTGTAATTTTGCAGTGGAAAATATGTGGGACCTGGAAACTATAGGAATCCAGCCGAACCAGGTCGAAACAGAATTGTTCACGGAAGAACTCAAGTATAGATGTATACATAAAACTTCCTCCAGATATGAAGCCATCATTCCCTGGAAGAGTTCTATTAATTCAATAGAAAACAACAAGAACGTGGCTATACAAAGGGTACATTCGCTCACTAAAAAGCTCTTAAGGGAACCGTCTAAATTGTTCGAATATGACACAGCTATTAAGGAATTTATTGCCGCTGGTTTTGCTGAGCCTATCCCACCTCACCAAGGTAAGAATATTTTTTATCTCCCTCATCGCCCAGTGTACCGTCCAGATAAATCGACAACAAAACTGCGCATCGTATTTGATGCTTCCTCACATGCTGCTGGTAGTTTCTCATTAAATGATTGTATCTGGACAGGCGCAAACTTACTCCCTGAAATATTATCAGTTGTATTAAGATTTAGAATAGGTAAAATCGCGATCCTAAGCGACATCGAGAAAGCGTTTCTCCAAATTTCTTTATCAGAGGAGGATCGGGACAGCCATAGGTTTCTTTGGTATGGAGGGATCGTGAATTCGATAACTGAGCTTCCAGATTTGAAAGAATATCGCATGACAAGAGTAACATTTGGTGTTACTTGTAGCCCTTTTTTGCTTTCCGCCACAATACAGATGCACCTTAACAGCGAAAAAATTAAATTTCCGGAGACATGTGCTAGGTTGATGAATTCATTTTATGTGGATGATCTGGTATGCAGCTTAGAAGACGCGTTCCAAGCAAAAACGTTTTGCGTAGAAGCAAGTGAGATTATGAGAAGAGCGCATATGAATCTACGTAAATGGATTAGTAACAACGAAGAAGTTAGGAATTTTTTATCAATTGCAGAAGTAGATGCAAACCAGTTAGTTCTAGGGTTGAAATGGAACGTTTATAGTGATGAAATTTCTATCAATGTGAAATCAAGCGCTTTCGATGATAAAACGATGTCCCCCACAAAACGGAATGTGCTGAAAGCGATTGCTAGCGTTTTTGATCCTTTGGGATATTTGGCTCCCGTCGTAATACGGTTAAAAATTTTATTTCAATCAATATGGCGTAAGCAACTAGGATGGGATGAAGTACTTACATCTGAACTGGCCACAGAATGGAGCCTCTGTTCGAAAGGGTTGGATCAAATTGGAAAATTCAGTTTACCTCGATGGGTCGGGATTAGTCGTGAATCTCGTGGCGTTGAAATGCATATCTTTGCTGATTCCAGCCAAAAGGCATTTGGAGCTGTGGCATACATTCGGACAATAGATGCCTTGGGGACAGTAAAGCTATATTTTATGTGTGCCAAATCACGAGTGGCACCTTTAAAGAAGTTGAAATCAGACCTAAGTTTACCAAAATTAGAGCTAACTGCGGCGTTGCTTGCCTCTCGGCTGAAGTCATATTTCAAGAGGATATTACTACCAATTGATAGATACGTTTTATGGACGGACTCCCAAATAACTCTCCATTGGATCAAAGGTGATCTGAAACGCTGGGTGCCATATGTATTCAACCGAATTAAAGAAATTAAGGAGCATACAGAAGTGAGTGAGTGGCGACATTGTCCAGGAAAGCAAAACCCTGCCGATTTGATGACAAGAGGAATATCCGTGGCCAAATTTGGATATGCTTCTGACTGGAGACAAGGACCTGGGTGGCTTAGCGAATCTGATATTGAGTGGCCTTCAAACAAGTTTAATGACGAAACTGCTATACTGCTAACTGCTATGGCAATTGAACCAGATGACAATACCTCTGCGGTGATGGATGAGCCGCTTTTTTCAATAAATTCTGTTAGTAGTTGGAAGAAGCTGCTGCGTATAACGGCGTTAGTTTTTCGAGCGGTCAATTTTTTGCGTGGTAACAAATTTTTCCCTCACAAGTTTTTAACTGCACCAGAGTTGGAAAAAGCCGCAAAATTCTGGGTAAAATTTTCTCAAAAAACGTATTTTAGCGATGAAATTCATCATTTGAGTCAGCAAAAGCCTATTAAAAAGTCATCACCACTATTATCACTTAATCCTTTTTTAGATGAGGAAGGCCTTTTGCGCGTTGGAAGCCGCTTGCAGAAATTAGAAGATTCCATAGACGTCATTAGTCCGATGATACTTCCAAGGTCGAGTCCTATAAACAAGCTGCTTATTACTTATTTCCACGGGATTACTTTGCATGGTGGAGTAAATACAGTAATGGTGCGGATGCGAGATAAATTCTGACTAATTGGAGGTAGACAGGTAATTAAAAAGACCATTCGTAGCTGTAGAATTTGTTTGCAATTAAGAGGTAAAGCTGGTTCAAACCCCTTTGCACCTCTACCAAGAGAAAGGATGATGGCGTCCAGACCTTTTGAAACGGTAGGGGTGGACTTTGCTGGTCCTCTCTATACCATAAACAACGATAATCATAGTAAGGTATATATTATGCTGTTTACCTGCGCGGTCGTAAGGGCTGTACATCTAGAGCTCGTTTTGAATTTGACAACTGAGAGCTGCCTGCTGGCCATTCGACGATTTATTGCTAGAAGGGGTGTGCCTAGGATAATTTATTCAGATAATGCAAAAACTTTTCAAAGGTCTGCGAAGGATTTAGCGTGCTTGGGTATTATTCTGGACTCTGAAATTTTCTACGGCTTTCTTAGCAATCGTTCCATTATTTGGCGATTTAGTGTAGAGAGAGCACCTTGGTGGGGTGGATTCTGGGAGAGGCTAGTCAAAAGTGTAAAGGATGTTTTAAAGATTACAATTTGGAAAGCGAAAATTAATAATGAAGAACTTTGTACTCTACTTGCAGAAGCAGAACATGTCATTAATATGCGGCCGTTAACATATATAAGCGATGATCCCTTAGATTTAACACCTCTAACTCCAGATAGTTTTCTTGCAGGATATTTTGGTTCACCTTCAGCGGAAAAACTGGTTGATGATATCGAGTTGCGTAAAAAGTGGAAAACAAGAACTCATCATATATCTATACTATGGAAAAGATGGAATAGCGAATATCTCCGCCTTTTAAGATCTGCCCATCACTCTAAAGATGTATTTTCCAAGGAAGTTAACGTGGGCGATGTCGTTTCAGTAGGTGATCCTTCAAAACCGCGGTTACTTTGGAAGATGGCTATTGTTGAGTGCACTTATCCAGGTAGAGACAATCGAGTAAGAGCCTGTGAGGTGCGCTTTGCTGACGGCACAAAGATGAGGCGTCCAATTAAACTTTTATATCCCCTGGAAATTAGCATTAGCGGCCGCGCGGAGGATGTTGAAACTATATCATGCTAGGACGTTCTTTCATGCTAGTTAAAAATCGATCTAATACCCACTCTTTCTTGTACTCTGTATAAAAGAGATGAACTTTAAGAAGAAGTTCGAGCTATTAAATATCCTATTGTAAAATCAGTATAAAGACAAATTTCGACCCGAATAGTTCGGTTTTCTCTACTTATTGTATCTAATGAACATTAAACCAATAAACACTATAACTTGTAAGATAATTGATAAGTAGCGTTTTTGTATTCAACGAAAGGACAGACATTCGCCATCGTCTTTTTTTTGTATCATATATCGGTGGGTATATTTATAAAGTACTATTCATTTCTCAAAATTATACACCAGAAAAAAAAATTCAAAACACTAAAATGGCTATATCTCCTAAACTAGGCGCCTGCGCGGGTCATATAATGCACCAGAAAAAAAAAAAATTCAGAATACTAAAATGGCTATATCTCGTAAACTAGGCGTATGCGGGGGTCATTTTATGCACCAGAACAAAAAAAATTCGAAATACTAAAATGGCTATATCTCCTAAACTAGGCGTCTGCGGGGGTCAATTTATGCACCAGAAAAAAAACAAATTCAAAATACTAAAATGGCTATATCTCGTAAACTAGGCGTCTGCGGGGGTCATTTTATGCACCAGAAAAAAAAATTCAAAATACTAAAATGGCTATATCTCCTTAACTAGGCGTCTGCGGGGGTCAATTTATGCACCAGAAAAAAAAAATTCAAAATACTAAAGTGACCATATCTCCTAAACAAGGCCTCTGCGGGGGTCATTATATGCACCAGAACAAAAAAAATTCGAAATACTAAAATGGCTATATCTCCTAAACTAGGCGTCTGCCGGGGTCAATTTATGCACCAGAAAAAAAAAATTCAAAATACTAAAGTGACCATATCTCCTAAACTAGGCGTCTGCGGGGGTCAATTTATGCACCAGAAAAAAAAAATTCAAAATACTAAAATGGCTATATCTCGTAAACTAGGCGTCTGCGGGGGTCACTTTATGCACCAGCCAAAAAAAAAATTCAAAATATTAAATGGCTATATCTCCTAAACTAGGCGTCTGCGGGGGTCATTTTATGCACCAGAAAAAAAACAAATTCAAAATACTAAAACGGCTATATCTCGTAAACTAGGCGTAAGCGGGGGTCATTTTATGCACCAAAAAAAAAAAAATTCAGAATACTAAAATGGCTATATCTCGTCAACTAGGCGTATGCGGGGGTCATTTTATGCACCAGAACAAAAAAAATTCGGAATACTAAAACGGCTATATCTCCTAAACTAGGCGTCTGCGGGGGTCATATAATGCCCCAGAAAAAAAAATTCAAAATACTAAAGTGACCATATCTCCTAAACTAGGCGTCTGCGGGGGTCATTTTATGCACCAGAAAAAAAAATTCAAAATACTAAAATGGCTATATCTCCTTAACTAGGCGTCTGCGCGGGTCAATTTATGCACCAGAAAAAAAAAATTCAAAATACTAAAGTGACCATATCTCCTAAACTAGGCGTCTGCGGGGGTCAATTTATGCACCAGACAAAAAAAAATTCGAAATACTAAAATGGCTATATCTCCTAAACTAGGCGTCTGCGGGGGTCATTTTATGCACCAGAACAAAAAAAATTCGGAATACTAAAATGGCTATATCTCCTAAACTAGGCGTCTGCGGGGGTCATATAATGCCCCAGACAAAAAAATTCAAAATACTAAAGTGACCATATCTCCTAAACTAGGCGTCTGCGGGGGTCATTTTATGCACCAGAAAAAAAAATTCAAAATACTAAAATGGCTATATCTCCTTAACTAGGCGTCTGCGGGGGTCAATTTATGCACCAGAAAAAAAAAATTCAAAATACTAAAGTGACCATATCTCCTAAACTAGGCGTCTGCGGGGGTCAATTTATGCACCAGACAAAAAAAAATTCGAAATACTAAAATGGCTATATCTCCTAAACTAGGCGTCTGCGGGGGTCAATTTATGCACCAGAAAAAAAACAAATTCAAAATACTAAAATGGCTATATCTCCTTAACTAGGCGTCTGCGGGGGTCAATTTATGCACCAGAAAAAAAAAATTCAAAATACTAAAGTGACCATATCTCCTAAACTAGGCGTCTGCGGGGGTCATTTTATGCACCAGAACAAAAAAAATTCGGAATACTAAAATGGCTATATCTCCTAAACTAGGCGTCTGCGGGGGTCATATAATGCCCCAGACAAAAAAATTCAAAATACTAAAGTGACCATATCTCCTAAACTAGGCGTCTGCGGGGGTCATTTTATGCACCAGAAAAAAAAATTCAAAATACTAAAATGGCTATATCTCCTTAACTAGGCGTCTGCGGGGGTCAATTTATGCACCAGAAAAAAAAAATTCAAAATACTAAAGTGACCATATCTCCTAAACTAGGCGTCTGCGGGGGTCAATTTATGCACCAGACAAAAAAAAATTCGAAATACTAAAATGGCTATATCTCCTAAACTAGGCGTCTGCGGGGGTCAATTTATGCACCAGAAAAAAAAAATTCAAAATACTAAAGTGACCATATCTCCTAAACTAGGCCTCTGCGGGGGTCATTATATGCACCAGAACAAAAAAAATTCGAAATACTAAAATGGCTATATCTCCTAAACTAGGCGTCTGCCGGGGTCAATTTATGCACCAGAAAAAAAAAATTCAAAATACTAAAGTGACCATATCTCCTAAACTAGGCGTCTGCGGGGGTCAATTTATGCACCAGAAAAAAAAAATTCAAAATACTAAAATGGCTATATCTCGTAAACTAGGCGTCTGCGGGGGTCACTTTATGCACCAGCCAAAAAAAAAATTCAAAATATTAAATGGCTATATCTCCTAAACTAGGCGTCTGCGGGGGTCATTTTATGCACCAGAAAAAAAACAAATTCAAAATACTAAAACGGCTATATCTCGTAAACTAGGCGTAAGCGGGGGTCATTTTATGCACCAAAAAAAAAAAAATTCAGAATACTAAAATGGCTATATCTCGTCAACTAGGCGTATGCGGGGGTCATTTTATGCACCAGAACAAAAAAAATTCGGAATACTAAAACGGCTATATCTCCTAAACTAGGCGTCTGCGGGGGTCATATAATGCCCCAGAAAAAAAAATTCAAAATACTAAAGTGACCATATCTCCTAAACTAGGCGTCTGCGGGGGTCATTTTATGCACCAGAAAAAAAAATTCAAAATACTAAAATGGCTATATCTCCTTAACTAGGCGTCTGCGCGGGTCAATTTATGCACCAGAAAAAAAAAATTCAAAATACTAAAGTGACCATATCTCCTAAACTAGGCGTCTGCGGGGGTCAATTTATGCACCAGACAAAAAAAAATTCGAAATACTAAAATGGCTATATCTCCTAAACTAGGCGTCTGCGGGGGTCATTTTAAGCACCAGAACAAAAAAAATTCGGAATACTAAAATGGCTATATCTCCTAAACTAGGCGTCTGCGGGGGTCATATAATGCCCCAGACAAAAAAATTCAAAATACTAAAGTGACCATATCTCCTAAACTAGGCGTCTGCGGGGGTCATTTTATGCACCAGAAAAAAAAATTCAAAATACTAAAATGGCTATATCTCCTTAACTAGGCGTCTGCGCGGGTCAATTTATGCACCAGAAAAAAAAAATTCAAAATACTAAAGTGACCATATCTCCTAAACTAGGCGTCTGCGGGGGTCAATTTATGCACCAGACAAAAAAAAATTCGAAATACTAAAATGGCTATATCTCCTAAACTAGGCGTCTGCGGGGGTCATTTTATGCACCAGAAAAAAAAAATTCAGAATACTAAAATGGCTATATCTCGTCAACTAGGCGTATGCGGGGGTCATTTTATGCACCAGAACAAAAAAAATTCGGAATACTAAAATGGCTATATCTCCTAAACTAGGCGTCTGCGGGGGTCATATAATGCCCCAGACAAAAAAATTCAAAATACTAAAGTGACCATATCTCCTAAACTAGGCGTCTGCGGGGGTCATTTTATGCACCAGAAAAAAAAATTCAAAATACTAAAATGGCTATATCTCCTTAACTAGGCGTCTGCGGGGGTCAATTTATGCACCAGAAAAAAAAAATTCAAAATACTAAAGTGACCATATCTCCTAAACTAGGCGTCTGCGGGGGTCAATTTATGCACCAGACAAAAAAAAATTCGAAATACTAAAATGGCTATATCTCCTAAACTAGGCGTCTGCGGGGGTCAATTTATGCACCAGAAAAAAAACAAATTCAAAATACTAAAATGGCTATATCTCCCAAAATAGGCGTCTGCGGGGGTCAATTTATGCACCAGAAAAAAAAAATTCAAAATACTAAAGTGACCATATCTCCTAAACTAGGCGTCTGCGGGGGTCATTTTATGCACCAGAACAAAAAAAATTCGAAATACTAAAATGGCTATATCTCCTAAACTAGGCGTCTGCGGGGGTCAATTTATGCACCAGAAAAAAAACAAATTCAAAATACTAAAATGGCTATATCTCGTAAACTAGGCGTATGCGGGGGTCATTTTATGCACCAGACAAACAAAAATTCAAAATACTAAAATGGCTATATCTCCTAAACTAGGCGTCAGCGAGGGTCATATAATGCCCAAGAAAAAAAAATTCAAAATTCTAAAGTGACCATATCTCCTAAACTAGGCGTCTGCGGGGGTCAATTTATGCACCAGACAAAAAAAAATTCGAAATACTAAAATGGCTATATCTCCTAAACTAGGCGTCTGCGGGGGTCAATTTATGCACCAGAAAAAAAACAAATTCAAAATACTAAAATGGCTATATCTCCTTAACTAGGCGTCTGCGGGGGTCAATTTATGCACCAGAAAAAAAAAATTCAAAATACTAAAGTGACCATATCTCCTAAACTAGGCGTCTGCGGGGGTCAATTTATGCACCAGACAAAAAAAAATTCGAAATACTAAAATGGCTATATCTCCTAAACTAGGCGTCTGCGGGGGTCAATTTATGCACCAGAAAAAAAACAAATTCAAAATACTAAAATGGCTATATCTCCTTAACTAGGCGTCTGCGGGGGTCAATTTATGCACCAGAAAAAAAAAATTCAAAATACTAAAGTGACCATATCTCCTAAACTAGGAGTCTGCGGGGGTCATTTTATGCACCAGAACAAAAAAAATTCGAAATACTAAAATGGCTATATCTCCTAAACTAGGCGTCTGCGGGGGTCAATTTATGCACCAGAAAAAAAAAATTCAAAATACTAAAGTGACCATATCTCCTAAACTAGGCGTCTGCGGGGGTCGATTTATGCACCAGAAAAAAAAAATTCAAAATACTAAAATGGTTATATCTCCTAAACTAGGCGTCTGCGGGGGTCATTTTGTACACCAGAAAAAAACAATTCAGAATACTAAAATGGCTATATCTCCCAAAATAGGCGTCTGCGGGGGTCATTTTATGCACCAAAAAAAAAGTTCAAATCACTAACATGGCAATATCTCCTAAACTAGGCGTCTGCGGGGTCAATTTATGCACCAGAAAAAAAAATTTTAAAATACTAAAATGGCTGTGTCTCCTAAAATAGGCGTCTGCGGGGTTCATTTTGTACACCAGAAAAAAACAATTCAGAATACTAAAATGGCTATATCTCCCAAAATAGGCGTCTGCGGGGGTCATTTTATGCACCAAAAAAAAAGTTCAAATCACTAACATGGCAATATCTCCTAAACTAGGCGTCTGCGGGGTCAATTTATGCACCAGAAAAAAAAAATTCAAAATTCTAAAATGACTATATCTCCTAAACTAGGCGTCTGCGGGGGTCATGCACCAGAAAAAAAAATTCAAAATACTAAAATGGCTATATCTCCTAAACTAGGCGTCTGCGGGGGTCAATTTATGCACCAGAAAAAAAAAATTCAAAATACTAAAGTGACCATATCTCTTAAACTAGGCGTCTGCGGGGGTCAATTTATGCACCAGAAAAAAAAAATTCAAAATACTAAAATGGCTATATCTCCTAAACTAGGCTTCTGCGGGGGTCATTTTGTACACCAGAAAAAAACAATTCAGAATACTAAAATGGCTATATCTCCCAAAATAGGCGTCTGCGGGGGTCATTTTATGCACCAAAAAAAAAGTTCAAATCACTAACATGGCAATATCTCCTAAACTAGGCGTCTGCGGGGTCAATTTATGCACCAGAAAAAAAAATTTTAAAATACTAAAATGGCTGTGTCTCCTAAAATAGGCGTCTGCGGGGGTCATTTTATGCACCAGAACAAAAAAAATTCGAAATACTAAAATGGCTATATCTCGTAAACTAGGCGTCTGCGGGGGTCATTTTGTACACCAGAAAAAAACAATTCAGAATACTAAAATGGCTATATCTCCTAAACTAGGCGTCTGCGTGGGTCAATTTATGCACCAGAAAAAAAAAATTCAAAATACTAAAGTGACCATATCTCTTAAACTAGGCGTCTGCGGGGGTCAATTTATGCACCAGAAAAAAAAAATTCAAAATACTAAAATGGCTATATCTCCTAAACTAGGCTTCTGCGGGGGTCATTTTATGCACCAGACAAAAAACAAATTCAAAATACTAAAATGGCTTTATCTCGTAACCTAGGCGTATGCGGGGGTCATTTTATGCACCAGACAAAAAAAAAATTCAAAATACTAAAATGGCTATATCTCGTAAACTAGGCGTATGCGGGGGTCATTTTATGCACCAGACAAAAAAAAATTCAAAATACTAAAATGGCTATATCTTCTAAACTAGGCTTCTGCGGGGGTCATTTTTTACACCAGAAAAAAACAATTCAGAATACTAAAATGGCTATATCTCCCAAAATAGGCGTCTGCGGGGGTCATTTTATGCACCAAAAAAAAAGTTCAAATCACTAACATGGCAATATCTCCTAAACTAGGCGCCTGCGGGGTCAATTTATGCACCAGAAAAAAAAATTTTAAAATACTAAAATGGCTGTGTCTCATAAAATAGGCGTCTGCGGGGGTCATTTTATGCACCAGAACAAAAAAAATTCGAAATACTAAAATGGCTATATCTCGTAAACTAGGCGTCTGCGGGGGTCATTTTTTACACCAGAAAAAAACAATTCAGAATACTAAAGTGACCATATCTCTTAAACTAGGCGTCTGCGGGGGTCAATTTATGCACCAGAAAAAAAAAATTCAAAATACTAAAATGGCTATATCTCCTAAACTAGGCTTCTGCGGGGGTCATTTTATGCACCAGAAAAAAAAAATTTTAAATACTAAAATGGCTATTTCTCCTAAACTAGGCTTCTGCGGGGGTCATTTTATGCACCAGAACAAAAAAAATTCGAAATACTAAAATGGCTATATCTCTTAAAATAGGCGTCTGCGGGGGTCAAATTCAAAATACTAAAATGGCTATATCTCCTAAGCTAGGCGTCTGCGGGGGTCATTTTATGCACCAGAAAAAAAATTTCAAAACACTAAAATTGCTATATCTCCTATACTAGGCGTCTGCGGGGGTCATTTTATGCACCAGAAAAAAAATTTCAAAACACTAAAATTGCTATATCTCCTATACTAGGCGTCTGCGGGGGTCATTTTATGTACCAGAAAAAAAAATTCAAAATACTAAAATGGCTATATCTCCTAAACTAGGCGTCTGCGGGGATCATTTTATGCACCAGAAAAAAATATTCAAGGTACTAAAATGGCTATATCTCCTAAACTAGGCGTCTGCAGGGGTCATTTTATGCACCAGAAAAAAAATTTCAAAACACTAAAATGGCTATATCTCGTAAACTAGGCGTCTGCGGGGGTCATTTTATGCACCAGACAAAAAACAAATTCAAAATACTAAAATGGCTATATCTCGTAAACTAGGCGTATGCGGGGGTCATTTTATGCACCAGAACAAAAAAAATTCGAAATACTACAATGGCTATATCTCGTAAACTAGGCGTCTGCGGGGGTCATTTTATGCACCAGACAAAAAACAAATTCAAAATACTAAAATGGCTATATCTCCCAAAATAGGCGTCTGCGGGGGTCATTTTATGCACCAGACAAAAAACAAATTCAAAATACTAAAATGGCTTTATCTCGTAACCTAGGCGTATGCGGGGGTCATTTTATGCACCAGACAAAAAAAAAATTCAAAATACTAAAATGGCTATATCTCGTAAACTAGGCGTATGCGGGGGTCATTTTATGCACCAGACAAAAAAAAATTCAAAATACTAAAATGGCTATATCTTCTAAACTAGGCTTCTGCGGGGGTCATTTTTTACACCAGAAAAAAACAATTCAGAATACTAAAATGGCTATATCTCCCAAAATAGGCGTCTGCGGGGGTCATTTTATGCACCAAAAAAAAAGTTCAAATCACTAACATGGCAATATCTCCTAAACTAGGCGCCTGCGGGGTCAATTTATGCACCAGAAAAAAAAATTTTAAAATACTAAAATGGCTGTGTCTCATAAAATAGGCGTCTGCGGGGGTCATTTTATGCACCAGAACAAAAAAAATTCGAAATACTAAAATGGCTATATCTCGTAAACTAGGCGTCTGCGGGGGTCATTTTTTACACCAGAAAAAAACAATTCAGAATACTAAAGTGACCATATCTCTTAAACTAGGCGTCTGCGGGGGTCAATTTATGCACCAGAAAAAAAAAATTCAAAATACTAAAATGGCTATATCTCCTAAACTAGGCTTCTGCGGGGGTCATTTTATGCACCAGAAAAAAAAAATTTTAAATACTAAAATGGCTATTTCTCCTAAACTAGGCTTCTGCGGGGGTCATTTTATGCACCAGAACAAAAAAAATTCGAAATACTAAAATGGCTATATCTCTTAAAATAGGCGTCTGCGGGGGTCAAATTCAAAATACTAAAATGGCTATATCTCCTAAGCTAGGCGTCTGCGGGGGTCATTTTATGCACCAGAAAAAAAATTTCAAAACACTAAAATTGCTATATCTCCTATACTAGGCGTCTGCGGGGGTCATTTTATGCACCAGAAAAAAAATTTCAAAACACTAAAATTGCTATATCTCCTATACTAGGCGTCTGCGGGGGTCATTTTATGTACCAGAAAAAAAAATTCAAAATACTAAAATGGCTATATCTCCTAAACTAGGCGTCTGCGGGGATCATTTTATGCACCAGAAAAAAATATTCAAGGTACTAAAATGGCTATATCTCCTAAACTAGGCGTCTGCAGGGGTCATTTTATGCACCAGAAAAAAAATTTCAAAACACTAAAATGGCTATATCTCGTAAACTAGGCGTCTGCGGGGGTCATTTTATGCACCAGACAAAAAACAAATTCAAAATACTAAAATGGCTATATCTCGTAAACTAGGCGTATGCGGGGGTCATTTTATGCACCAGAACAAAAAAAATTCGAAATACTACAATGGCTATATCTCGTAAACTAGGCGTCTGCGGGGGTCATTTTATGCACCAGACAAAAAACAAATTCAAAATACTAAAATGGCTATATCTCCCAAAATAGGCGTCTGCGGGGGTCATTTTATGCACCAGAACAAAAAAAATTCGAAATACTAAAATGGCTATATCTCCTAAAATAGGCGTCTGCGGGGGTCATTTTATGCACCAGAACAAAAAAAATTCGAAATACTAAAATGGCTATATCTCGTAAACTAGGCGTCTGCGGGGGTCATTTTATGCACCAGACAAAAAACAAATTCAAAATACTAAAATGGCTATATCTCCCAAAATAGGCGTCTGCGGGGGTCATTTTATGCACCAGAACAAAAAAAATTCGAAATACTAAAATGGCTATATCTCCTAAAATAGGCGTCTGCGGGGGTCATTTTATGCACCAGAACAAAAAAAATTCGAAATACTAAAATGGCTATATCTCCTAAACTTGGCGTCTGCGGGGGTTATTTTATGCACCAGGAAAAAAATTTCAAAATACTAAAATGGCTGTATCTCCTAAACTAGGCGTCTGCGGGGGTCAATTTATGCACCAGAAAAAAAAAATTTAAAATACTAAAATGGCTATTTCTCCTAAACTAGGCGTCTGCGGGGGTCATTTTATGCACCAGAACAAAAAAAATTCGAAATACTAAAATGGCTATATCTCCTAAAATAGGCGTCTGCGGGGGTCATTTTATGCACCAGATCAAAAAAAATTCGAAATACTAAAATGGCTATATCTCGTAAACTAGGCGTCTGCGGGGGTCATTTTATGCACCAGACAAAAAAAACATTCAAAATACTAAAATGGCTATATCTCCCAAAATAGGCGTCTGCGGGGGTCATTTTATGCACCAGAAAAAAAAACATTCGAAATACTAAAATGGCTATATCTCCTAAAATAGGCGTCTGCGGGGGTCATTTTATGCACCAGAACAAAAAAAATTCGAAATACTAAAATGGCTATATCTCGTAAACTAGGCGTCTGCGGGGGTCATTTTATGCACCAGACAAAAAACAAATTCAAAATACTAAAATGGCTATATCTCCTAAACTAGGCGTCTGCGGGGGTCATTTTATGCACCAGACAAAAAAAAAATTCAAAATACTAAAATGGCTATATCTCCTAAACTTGGCGTCTGCGGGGGTTATTTTATGCACCAGAAAAAAAATTTCAAAATACTAAAATGGCTGTATCTCCTAAACTAGGCGTCTGCGGGGGTCAATTTATGCACCAGAAAAAAAAATTTAAAATACTAAAATGGCTATTTCTCCTAAACTAGGCGTCTGCGGGGGTCATTTTATGCACCAGAACAAAAAAAATTCGAAATACTAAAATGGCTATATCTCCTAAAATAGGCGTCTGCGTTGGTCATTTTATGCACCAGAACAAAAAAAATTCGAAATACTAAAATGGCTATATCTCGTAAACTAGGCGTCTGCGGGGGTCATTTTATGCACCAGACAAAAAAAAAATTCAAAATACTAAAATGGCTATATCTCCTAAACAAGGCGTCTGTGGGGGTCATTTTATGCACCAGAAAAAAAACAAATTCAAAATACTAAAATGGCTATATCTCGTAAACTAGGCGTATGCGGGGGTCATTTTATGCACCAGACAAAAAAAAATTCAAAATACTAAAATGGCTATATCTCCTAAACTAGGCGTCTGCGGGGGTCATATAATGCACCAGAAAAAAAAATTCAAAATACTGAAATGGCTATATCTCCTAAACTAGGCGTCTGCGGGGGTCTTTTTATGCACCAGAAAAAAAACAATTCAAAATACTAAAATGGCTATATCTCCTAGGCTAGGCGTGTGCTGGGGTCATTTTATGCACCAGAAAAAAAATTTCGAAACACTAAAATTGCTATTCTCCAAAACTAGGCATCTGCGGGGACATTTTATGCACCAGAAAAAAAAATTCAAAATACTAACATGGCTATATCTCCTAAACTAGGCGTCTGCGGGTGTCAATTTATGTACCAGGAAAAAAAAATTCGAAATTCTAAAATGGATATATCTCCTAAACTCATTTTATGCACCAGAAAAGAAAATTCAAAACACTAAAATGGCTATATCTCCTGATCTAGTCGTCTGCGGGGGTCATTTTATGCACCTGAAAAAAAAAATTCGAAACACTAAAACGGCTATATCTCCTATACTAGGCGTCTGCGGGGGTCATTTTATGCACCAGAAAAAAAATTTCAAAACACTAAAATTGCTATATCTCCTATACTAGGCGTCTGCGGGGGTCATTTTATGCACCAGGAAAAAAAAATTCAAAATACTAAAATGGCTATATCTCCTATACTAGGCGTCTGCGGGAGCCATTTTATGCACCAGAAAAAAAATTTCAAAATACTAACATGGCTATATCTCCTAAACTAGGCGTCTGCGGGGGTCACATTATGCACCAGGAAAAAAAATCAAAATTCTAAAATGGCTATATCGCAGAAAACCAAATTCAAAACACTATCATGGCTATATCTCCTTAACTAAGCGTCTGCGGGGGTCATTTTATGCACCAGAAAAAAAATTTCAAAATACTAAAATGGCTATATCTCCTAAGCTAGGCGTCTGCGGGGGTCATTTTATGCACCAGAAAAAAAATTTCAAAACACTAAAATTGCTATATCTCGTATACTAGGCGTCTGCGGGGGTCATTTTATGTACCAGAAAAAAAATTTCAAAATACTAAAATGGCTATATCTCCTATACTAGGCGTCTGCGGGAGCCATTTTATGCACCAGAAAAAAAATTTCAAAACACTAAAATTGCTATATCTCGTATACTAGGCGTCTGCGGGGGTCATTTTATGCACCAGAAAAAAAACAATTCAAAATACTAAAATGGCTATATCTCCTAAGCTAGGCGTCTGCGGGGGTCATTTTATGCACCAGAAAAAAAAATTCAAAGTGCTAAAATGGCTATATCTCCTAAACTAGGCGTCTGCAGGGGTCATTTTATGCACCAGAAAAAAAACAATTCAAAATACTAAAATGGCTATATCTCCTAAGCTAGGCGTCTGCAGGGGTCATTTTATGCACCAGAAAAAAAATTTCAAAACACTAAAATGGCTATATCTCGTAAACTAGGCGTCTGCGGGGGTCATTTTATGCACCAGACAAAAAACAAATTCAAAATACTAAAATGGCTATATCTCGTAAACTAGGCGTCTGCGGGGGTCATTTTGTACACCAGAAAAAAACAATTCAGAATACTAAAATGGCTATTTCTCCTAAACTAGGCGTCTGCGGGGGTCAATTTATGCACCAGAAAAAAAAAATTCAAAATACTAAAGTGACCATATCTCTTAAACTAGGCGTCTGCGGGGGTCAATTTATGCACCAGAAAAAAAAAATTCAAAATTCTAAAATGGCTATATCTCCTAAACTAGGCTTCTGCGGGGGTCATTTTATGCACCAGGAAAAAAAAATTTTAAATACTAAAATGGCTATTTCTCCTAAACTAGGCGTCTGCGGGGGTCATTTTATGCACCAGAACAAAAAAAATTCGAAATACTAAAATGGCTATATCTCCTAAAATAGGCGTCTGCGGGGGTCAAATTCGAAATACTAAAATGGCTATATCTCCTAAGCTAGGCGTCTGCGGGGGTCATTTTATGCACCAGAAAAAAAATTTCAAAACACTAAAATTGCTATATCTCCTATACTAGGCGTCTGCGGGGGTCATTTTATGCACCAGAAAAAAAATTTCAAAATACTAAAATGGCTATATCTCCTAAACTAGGCGTCTGCGGGGATCATTTTATGCACCAGAAAAAAATATTCAAGGTACTAAAATGGCTATATCTCCTAAACTAGGCGTCTGCAGGGGTCATTTTATGCACCAGAAAAAAAACAATTCAAAATACTAAAATGGCTATATCTCCTAAGCTAGGCGTCTGCAGGGGTCATTTTATGCACCAGAAAAAAAATTTCAAAACACTAAAATGGCTATATCTCGTAAACTAGGCGTCTGCGGGGGTCATTTTATGCACCAGACAAAAAACAAATTCAAAATACTAAAATGGCTATATCTCGTAAACTAGGCGTATGCGGGGGTCATTTTATGCACCAGAACAAAAAAAATTCGAAATACTACAATGGCTATATCTCGTAAACTAGGCGTCTGCGGGGGTCATTTTATGCACCAGACAAAAAACAAATTCAAAATACTAAAATGGCTATATCTCCCAAAATAGGCGTCTGCGGGGGTCATTTTATGCACCAGAACAAAAAAAAATCGAAATACTAAAATGGCTATATCTCCTAAAATAGGCGTCTTTTATGCACCAGAACAAAAAAAATTCGAAATACTAAAATGGCTATATCTCGTAAACTAGGCGTCTGCGGGGGTCATTTTATGCACCAGACAAAAAACAAATTCAAAATACAAAAAAAAATCGAAATACTAAAATGGCTATATCTCCTAAAATAGGCGTCTTTTATGCACCAGAACAAAAAAAATTCGAAATACTAAAATGGCTATATCTCGTAAACTAGGCGTCTGCGGGGGTCATTTTATGCACCAGACAAAAAACAAATTCAAAATACTAAAATGGCTATATCTCCCAAAATAGGCGTCTGCGGGGGTCATTTTATGCACCAGAACAAAAAAAATTCGAAATACTAAAATGGCTATATCTCCTAAAATAGGCGTCTGCGGGGGTCATTTTATGCACCAGAACAAAAAAAATTCGAAATACTAAAATGGCTATATCTCGTAAACTAGGCGTCTGCGGGGGTCATTTTATGCACCAGACAAAAAACAAATTCAAAATACTAAAATGGCTATATCTCGTAAACTAGGCGTATGCGGGGGTCATTTTATGCACCAGACAAAAAAAAAATTCAAAATACTAAAATGGCTATATCTCCTAAACTTGGCGTCTGCGGGGGTTATTTTATGCACCAGGAAAAAAATTTCAAAATACTAAAATGGCTGTATCTCCTAAACCAGGCGTCTGCGGGGGTCAATTTATGCACCAGAAAAAAAAAATTTAAAATACTAAAATGGCTATTTCTCCTAAACTAGGCGTCTGCGGGGGTCATTTTATGCACCAGAACAAAAAAAATTCGAAATACTAAAATGGCGATATCTCCTAAAATAGGCGTCTGCGGGGGTCATTTTATGCACCAGATCAAAAAAAATTCGAAATACTAAAATGGCTATATCTCGTAAACTAGGCGTCTGCGGGGGTCATTTTATGCACCAGACAAAAAAAAAATTCAAAATACTAAAATGGCTATATCTCCCAAAATAGGCGTCTGCGGGGGTCATTTTATGCACCAGAACAAAAAACATTCGAAATACTAAAATGGCTATATCTCCTAAAATAGGCGTCTGCGGGGGTCATTTTATGCACCAGAATAAAAAAAATTCGAAATACTAAAATGGCTATATCTACTAAAATAGGCGTCTGCGTTGGTCATTTTATGCACCAGAACAAAAAAAATTCGAAATACTAAAATGGCTATATCTCGTAAACTAGGCGTCTGCGGGGGTCATTTTATGCACCAGACAAAAAAAAAATTCAAAATACTAAAATGGCTATATCTCCTAAACGAGGCGTCTGTGGGGGTCATTTTATGCACCAGAAAAAAAACAAATTCAAAATACTAAAATGGCTATATCTCGTAAACTAGGCGTATGCGGGGGTCATTTTATGCACCAGACAAAAAAAATTCGAAATACTAAAATGGCTATATCTCCTAAAATAGGCGTCTGCGTTGGTCATTTTATGCACCAGAACAAAAAAAATTCGAAATACTAAAATGGCTATATCTCGTAAACTAGGCGTCTGCGGGGGTCAATTTATGCACCAGAAAAAAAAATTTAAAATACTAAAATGGCTATTTCTCCTAAACTAGGCGTCTGCGGGGGTCATTTTATGCACCAGAACAAAAAAAATTCGAAATACTAAAATGGCTATATCTCCTAAAATAGGCGTCTGCGTTGGTCATTTTATGCACCAGAACAAAAAAAATTCGAAATACTAAAATGGCTATATCTCGTAAACTAGGCGTCTGCGGGGGTCATTTTATGCACCAGACAAAAAAAAAATTCAAAATACTAAAATGGCTATATCTCCTAAACGAGGCGTCTGTGGGGGTCATTTTATGCACCAGAAAAAAAACAAATTCAAAATACTAAAATGGCTATATCTCGTAAACTAGGCGTATGCGGGGGTCATTTTATGCACCAGACAAAAAAAAATTCAAAATACTAAAATGGCTATATCTCCTAAACTAGGCGTCTGCGGGGGTCATATAATGCACCAGAAAAAAAAATTCAAAATACTGAAATGGCTATATCTCCTAAACTAGGCGTCTGCGGGGGTCTTTTTATGCACCAGAAAAAAAACAATTCAAAATACTAAAATGGCTATATCTCCTAGGCTAGGCGTGTGCTGGGGTCATTTTATGCACCAGAAAAAAAATTTCGAAACACTAAAATTGCTATTCTCCAAAACTAGGCATCTGCGGGGACATTTTATGCACCAGAAAAAAAAATTCAAAATACTAACATGGCTGTATCTCCTAAACTAGGCGTCTGCGGGGGTCAATTTATGCACCAGAAAAAAAAATTTAAAATACTAAAATGGCTATTTCTCCTAAACTAGGCGTCTGCGGGGGTCATTTTATGCACCAGAACAAAAAAAATTCGAAATACTAAAATGGCTATATCTCCTAAAATAGGCGTCTGCGTTGGTCATTTTATGCACCAGAACAAAAAAAATTCGAAATACTAAAATGGCTATATCTCGTAAACTAGGCGTCTGCGGGGGTCATTTTATGCACCAGACAAAAAAAAAATTCAAAATACTAAAATGGCTATATCTCCTAAACGAGGCGTCTGTGGGGGTCATTTTATGCACCAGAAAAAAAACAAATTCAAAATACTAAAATGGCTATATCTCGTAAACTAGGCGTATGCGGGGGTCATTTTATGCACCAGACAAAAAAAAATTCAAAATACTAAAATGGCTATATCTCCTAAACTAGGCGTCTGCGGGGGTCATATAATGCACCAGAAAAAAAAATTCAAAATACTGAAATGGCTATATCTCCTAAACTAGGCGTCTGCGGGGGTCTTTTTATGCACCAGAAAAAAAACAATTCAAAATACTAAAATGGCTATATCTCCTAGGCTAGGCGTGTGCTGGGGTCATTTTATGCACCAGAAAAAAAATTTCGAAACACTAAAATTGCTATTCTCCAAAACTAGGCATCTGCGGGGACATTTTATGCACCAGAAAAAAAAATTCAAAATACTAACATGGCTATATCTCCTAAACTAGGCGTCTGCGGGTGTCAATTTATGTACCAGGAAAAAAAAATTCGAAATTCTAAAATGGATATATCTCCTAAACTAGGCGTCTGCGGGGGTCACATTATGCACCAGGAAAAAAAATCAAAATTCTAAAATGGCTATATCGCAGAAAACCAAATTCAAAACACTAACATGGCTATATCTCCTTAACTAAGCGTCTGCGGGGGTCATTTTATGCACCAGAAAAAAAATTTCAAAATACTAAAATGGCTATATCTCCTAAGCTAGGCGTCTGCGGGGGTCATTTTATGCACCAGAAAAAAAATTTCAAAACACTAAAATTGCTATATCTCGTATACTAGGCGTCTGCGGGGGTCATTTTATGTACCAGAAAAAAAATTTCAAAATACTAAAATGGCTATATCTCCTATACTAGGCGTCTGCGGGAGTCATTTTATGCACCAGAAAAAAAATTTCAAAACACTAAAATTGCTATATCTCGTATACTAGGCGTCTGCGGGGGTCATTTTATGCACCAGAAAAAAAACAATTCAAAATACTAAAATGGCTATATCTCCTAAGCTAGGCGTCTGCGGGGGTCATTTTATGCACCAGAAAAAAAAATTCAAAGTACTAAAATGGCTATTTCTCGTAAACTAGGCGTCTGCAGGGGTCATTTTATGCACCAGAAAAAAAACAATTCAAAATACTAAAATGGCTATATCTCCTAAGCTAGGCGTCTGCGGGGTCATTTTATGCACCAGAAAAAAAATTTCAAAACACTAAAATTGCTATATCTCCTAAACTAGGCGTCTGCGGGGGTCATTTTATGCACCAGGAAAAAAAAATTCAAAAAACGAAAATGGCTATATCTCTTAAACTAGGCGTCTGCGGGGTCATTTTATGCACCAGAAAAAAAAATTCAAAATACTAAAATGGCTACATCTCGTATACTAGGCGTCTGCGGGGGTCATTTTATGCACCAGAAAAAAAACAATTCAAAATACTAAAATGGCTATATCTCCTAAGCTAGGCGTTTGCGGGAGTCATTTTATGCACCATAAAAAAAACATGCATAATACTTAAATGGCTATATCTCCTAAACTAGGCGTCTGCGGATGTCAATTTATGCACCAGAAAAAAAAAAATTCTAAATACTAAAATGGCTATATATAAGAGCCTGTGGGGGTCAAAATATGCACCATAAAATGAAAATGGCTTTATCTGTGGCCTGTCTGTGTCAACATAAAATGAAAAACTAAAGTGGCTGTAACTACTAAACTAAGATCCTGTGGGGGTTCGAAATATGCACCATAAAATGAAAAATTTCAACACTAAAATGGCTCTATCTCCTAAAATAAGAGCCTGTGGGGTCGAAATAGGAAGATTCTTCCGACTTATCCAATTCCTCGTCGGGACCCACTGGCAAACGCGGTAAGCAATCGGCATTTCTATGCTTCGTTGTGAAACGATAACGAATTGTGTGATTGCCCTGCGTTGGGGACTTTGTGGTAATTTTTTGTTAGGGCTAAAAATAGAAACTAGCTTCTGGTGATCCGTTATAAGCTCAAATTGACGACCACGTGCAATAAATTTTGTTGAAATTAGGTTACCCCATAGAATATCGACAGAGCCTCTTTTTCGATCTGTCTGTAACCTTTTTGAGCTACTTGTAAAAGCTTGAAAGAGTTTTGTTGGTTCTTTTGCCATTTGGAAGTTTCATCTTTTGTTTGTAGTTTGTTCAGCGGTGTAGCTATTTGAGCAAAATTACCTATAAATTTTTTATTATTGTTCAGTTTACCGATAAAAGCTTCCAGGTCCTTAAGGTTTTTCGGTTCAGGCAAACTGATAATGGCTTTAAAACGTGTCTCTGATGAACGTATTCCTGTTTCATCAACCTTGGGAAACTGACATTTTTCTAGTCGACAGCGTAGCCCGTGGTTGTCCAATCATTCCAGAAGAATTTTAAAATTGTTTAAATGTTCCTCATTTGTGGGCACTGAGACTATCACATCGTCTAGGTACGAAACGCAGAAATCCAAATTGGCAGTGAGTTGATCCATGTATCGCTGAAAAATACCTGTTGAACTGAAAGTCCCAGCTGGTAATCCGAATTCAGTACTTATTACTCAGATCTTGTTCGACTCTTTGTCCAGAGTAATCTGGAGGTACGCATCAGAGAAATGAATTTTGATAAAAAATCGCCCTCCTTGGAGTTTCTGGGAAAGTTCTTCTTTTCATGGCACTTTCCTTAGTGGGAGTTGATTGTGAACTTGAAATCTCCACATATGCGTAATGTTCCATTTCCCTTCTTTACCACTACAATTGGGACATTCGATGGGGCGTAAAATATCCAACTGACGCAAACGTTCCAGCTTCAGGCGGACGCCTTCCTTTTGAGCGAAAGGCACGGGACGATATTTAGGTTGGCAATTTGATTTCATTTTTAGATGTGCTTCATAAAATTTACTACATCCTAATTCGGATTTAAAAACAGCTTAAGTTTTTTCGCAGATTGACATTGCATCAGATCAAAGCTGCTCCTTAGAATCAGATCGAATTTGTAGCTTGAATCTGTAAACAAAATGCTTGAAATCAATCCATATATTTCAATATATTTGCGCCTCGCTCAATATTACAAAAAGGACAAAGTTTGTGTTTTGGTTTCCCCCTGCACACTCATATTTAGTAAACCTTTAACCGGCATCGAAATCTCCCCATAAGGTTTAAGCGACCGTGAAGAGGCTCGCCGAGTCTGTTGTGCACATCAAGACTTATGAGTGAGCATGTGGCACCTATGTCTAGCTGAAAAGTTAAAGGGCGCTGATTTACATGAAGCAACACAAATATTTTGTTTTTCTTGATATCAGCCTCTAAATGTACAGGTGACACAAGTTCAACTTCACGATTGTGCACTACCTTGTTCTCTTCTATTTTGTTGATTGAATGTGCAAATTCTGCCTGCTTTTGGTTTGGTCGATTGTGGTGAGGTTGGTTAGCACCTTTGCTTCGGTTTTTTTGCTGATAACGAGATTGCGATTGCGAGTTTGAACCTTCTGATTGTTTTGCTGATAAGCAAACGTTCGACGAAAGTCGCAAATGGAATTTATGTCTTGGTGTTAAGCGAAACAATTTGAACACGATAATGTTGGTGTCAAAGTTGCTTTTTCCTTAATATTTTCTCCGATAAACTGGAGCTTGGGTGGCATTTTGAAAGCAGTTTTGAAAACAAATAAGCACCTTCGCACACACTAATTTTAAAATAGGTTCAAGTTCCTTTTTGGGTAGAAGAAAAATAACTAGTTTTTCAAAGTGTAAAAAGCCCAAAACAACGTTCATTATTGACTTGCTCTTTCAAAACATAAGTTGATCCACGAACACATCCCAAAATAGGGAGAAACGGGATACTGCCAACCATCAGGAAACGAATAAATACCCTCTAGTTGTATGTTGCGACATCTATAATTCAAATCTTTCATAAATCTATCCTCACGTCAGAAAGTGAACTAAATTATTCCCACTTTTGATTTTGTTTTTATTTCGTGTGGAAAAGTGGCTAAGCACTTTTGAATAAAACTCGCCTAACATTACATTAAAATGGGCATAGGGAATAATTTCAAGCAAAGACAATTAAAAGAAAAAATAAAAATGATTGCAAAAAAAAATATTGAAAAAAGAAAATTGACAAAAACAGAAAAATGTTCAACGAATACTTGATAGATGACGATCTCGAGCTTTGTTATTGTTTGCATCTTCTTCTTAAGTCTTCTTGGTATGGCACCTCATTCTTCTTCCATTTTCTACCAGTATCGTTTCTGCTTCTGAATTCTCCTGACTCCTTCACATAAACGGACCCGAAATGTGTGTAAACAGAAAACAGCTGTCCACTGCGTTTGAGACGCATACCTTGCTGGTAAAGGTAGCGGTTCTTTCTAGTACGGCTTCCATATATGTTTGTTGATGTTTTTGTTGTTTTCTGATTCTATGTTAACATCTTGGAGGCATAGCTGTCTATGATTTTTGCAAAACAGAGCAACTGCATGCAAGACGGTGTTTCTTTCGTGAGGACTGCTGAATTTCATAACAATGGGAGAGTCGCTATTCGTTGTGTTGGAATGTCTCCGTCGATTTTGCTGAGAGCGAAATATGCCTTTGAAAGAGGCTTGCAGTCGCTGTGGAGACAAATGGGATGAAAAATTGCTTTTAAATTTTCATTTAGTAATTCTGGGACACCAAAAATAATGGCATTGGCTGCAATTTCACGTTTCTCAAAGGCTTCACATCGTTTTTGAAGTTCAGTCACTTTCTCTTCAAGGGTCTGCGATTCAGCTATCCGCATTTTCATCTCTTCTTACTTTTTTTGCAGAGTTTGAATGGACCTTTCAAATGCGTCGACACGAATCTCGACTTTCTCTTGAAGAACAATGTGAAATTATTAGTATCAGTAGTTGAATCAGTCTCATAATCATCGACGCATTTGTTTGTAAACGTTTCGGTGTTTGATTCACAATTTATTAAGTTAGCTTTTACCCCATAGATACGAAAGGCTTTAACGAAATTGCTCGCGTTATCTGTAACTGCAGCCACTATTTTATTATTTAATAGTCCAAAATGTGCAAATATGTGTTTCGGTATTGCTGCAATTCGCTTTGCAGAGTGTGTTGCGGAACCGACGCAACCAATGCTGCAGATTTCCTTTCGAAATTTTGCGATATCCAATGAACTGTAATGCGAGGGAAATTTCTTCTTCCACCAGACCAAATGACACAAGCCGCACAAATATGGGGTGGTCTCCGAGCATATTTTCATTAATTTTTGCTCATTCTGGAAAAAATAATTATCAATATTCCTCCCCAAAGTTCGCTCAAAACCCAGACCGGACTAGTCCTAGAAACAATTGCTTGAAGAAATCATTTTCTACTCGTATTATGCGCAAAGGAACCATTGAATCAATTATTGGGTTGTACCACATGAAATTTACTATAAAAGGCAATATTATTTTTCTGTAAATTTTTATTCAATGAAAATAGGATCCGTTGTCATCTATGACATTCTTCTAACGTGACACAAGGTCAAATATTCCTTTTTCGTAGAAGTGCTGACTTTTTGAGGAAATGAAATCTTCAAAGCCTTTTATGACCTCTGCCCGGTTCCGGAACACCTTTACTTGTGAGGTATGGGGTCTAGCATTGTTATGCAAAAGGATCGAGCCTTGCCTGTGCACCAACTCAGGTTGCTTTTCACCCAATTTGGCATGCAATACGTCGATTTCCTCACAATATTTGATAGCGTTTATCGTTTCTTTTGGTTGAAGAAATGAAAAGCGGATTGGCCCTTTTGATGTCCACCAAATTGTCACCGTAACCTTTTTTTGGGTGAAGATCGGGCTTGGGGGTATGTTTTGTTTTTCATCTGCATCCGACCACTTCCCAGATCTTTTACGATTATCAAACAGTATCCACTTTTCATCGCAGCTGACTATCCGGTGCAAAAACGGTTCAGTGTGGTTTCTTAATATAAGCGATGCCCAGATTTCCAGGGGATTCGTTCAGTTCTTGGGGTACCCACTTATCGAGTTTCTTTCCCTTTCCTGTGACAGATAGGTGTCGACTTTAAATTCGTCAAGGAAGAAGATTCGAATTTGAACTACCGACAGCACGAACGAACCCTAAAATTCTCAGACGTCAAGCACACGTACCACTTTATTTTATAAAAAAAGAAAATTTAACGTCCTGGCACGGATGTTCACTCGAGAACTTCTTATTTCCGACTGAGCAAAAATCGGACATTTCATTTGGTACAACCCAATACCAATTTTACCAACGTCTCATTGAACCATTCAACAGAATTAAATTTGTTTGTAGAAATAGCTTTAACCTTTTGTGTTACATTTTTACTTGGTTTCTTATTTTTGGTATATTCCTTATACGCAGTAGTAGTAACTGTTTCAGTACCATGCTTTCTGTTCAAATGTGAAATAAAATTAGTCGATGATGTTCCACGTCCTCGAATTTCAAGGTTTTTAGGAAGGCTCAACATACACGTTCCTATTACCTGACTACCGTTACTATCACATTTAAAATATTTACTATCTAATATTGTTATCTTGTTCTGAAAGCAATCTTTACTTGAGGAGTCTGAGTCTTGATCTACAATACTTTGACTCGGGATTGACATGATTCTTTGAAATAACTATAGGTAGGTCACTTTCACTGATTTATATTATAAATTTTAATATTATTATTTTCACGGCAAATTTCAGCCAGCTGTTCACTAAGAACTCAGCATGTTTGTGACTTTGATTTGGTTTCTAACCAATAACTCTTACTCTACTCTATAAATTTACTCATGGCCGATAAGTGAAAACTAAGAGTAAACACTCTCTTTTGAGAGTGATGAGTAATGAGTAATTATAAGTAGCATGATTAATGAGTGATGAGTGGTAATTTAATGTCTTATTCATAATTGAGATTCGTTACTCGTTCAACTCTGATTTGAGGCTTATGGGTTTTTAGTATGTTAAACAAATCTAGTCTTTTTTTCAAGGAAAATTATAAAGTTACAATTTATCGACATAATGTTCAACCTAGTTGTCTTCATTATACCAATATAGAAGCTACAAGCCCAAGGTCTGGGAACATTTTGTCATCTGTAGATAGCAGTTTTAGATATGTGTGCCAAATTTTAAAACGTATATTGAAAAGACTTTTCGCCTCATTTAAAAAACTATTAAGATCACCACATTGTTTGTTTGTCGTAAAGACCTATTTGTCTATTTGCTGATTTTTAATAATAGAATACTTAATCTTAACCCTGTCGGCATATGAAACATGTTGATCCGTTAGTGTATTCATAGCGCCTTGTACTACCTATCTATTTTTGCTCGCAACCTGCCTTGCCCTTTGAGTCAATAAATCTCGTTTATCTTTGCACTTCCGATAGGATGGACAATTTTAATAGCTAGCAGCATGCCCAGTTTCGTTACAGTTTAAGGACTGAAACGAATAAAATTTGGAAACTTCAAAGTAAAAAAAAATATATTTTCATAAGTCATGTAAATTTTTTTTATTTGCTTTAAAACTCTGTTTTTATTAAATTCATTCACAATTACAAAAAATAATAAAAATGTTGGGTTCCCATTCTTTCCTCAACTTCTTTCGAATGTCCTTCATTAGGTTGGTGACAGTTACATCCGTGATCTTTTTGGACGCTCTTTTCCCTTTAGCACTAAAATCTTTTGCGTCCTTTGCACACTGCTCACTTCTCCTCAATTTAGCTTTGACCAAAGCCCAATACCTTTCAAGGGGACGGCACTGTGGAACATTGGGTGGATTCACGTCTTTTGGGACAAAGTCGACATTTTTAGCAACAAGAAAGCTCAACGTCGCATGAGCATAGCGAGCTGAAGCTAAATATGGCCAAAATAATGTTGAACCCTCGTGTTTGTTTAAGAAAGGAGTCAATCGTTTTTTAGGCACTCGTAAATGTACACTTCTCCGTTAATTGTTCCCGTTGTAATAAACGATGAGCTTCTGCCAAACGAGATATTTTGACTCGAATTTTTCCATCCCAATCGATGTTGTTGATTGCGGAAGAATCTCAGCTTCAAACGAGTTGTAAAACTGCGCACCTGGAAGAGTAGTAAAGTCGGCTTTGACATAAGTTTCGTCATCCACAACCAAGCACGCTTTCTTGTTGCCGATCAACTCGTATACTCGTAGCTCTCGGGCTCGTGTTTTTATGACTTTTTTTTGCTTTCCAGTAACTTTTGGTATTTTTTTGTTTTTTTCGTGTTTTTAGACCGTTACGTTTTTTAGATCTTTGTACCATTGTTTGGTTGGTAATACATTTCCGAGCAACATCTCTGGATGACATAGTCCGGTTTTTTACGATGGTACCCACTATTTGTATCTCCAAATTTGTATCTTGCGCTCCACTTTTCTGTTTTCGCTTAACAGTCAACGTCTCAAAATATCGTTTAATAACAAAATCTACTGTACTGCGTGCTACGTTTAAATTTTTTGCGATAAAATGGTTTGGACGCGAAGTATTTTCGAGCCATTTGTCGATGATCTTTTTACGGCGTTCCTCTTGAATCATATTTTATAAATATTTTAAACCGCACCGAACTAAAATCAATAACAAACTGAAACTAGAGAATATACAGTCTAATTTGGGTACAAAATGGGATTGCAATTTTTACGCATTGGAAGTATAGTCCGTATTAAAATTTACAGATTAGTGCGTTTCAGTCCTTACGCACTTAAGAGTAGTTAAGTCTCCGTAAGCGTTTTAAAAGGTGCGATGCAAACTTCTAATTGATGGGACTCACAGGACACATCTACTATTATAAGCGCAAAATTCACCGGAATGTCCGAATGTTTGACATCTATAACACCGAAGTACCGCTTTATTTATTTTTTTCCGCAGTACACACGCTAGTGGAGCAATTATCTAATATTAATTAAATCTTTAGTGGAGTCACCCTGTTCCAATTGATATAACTTTATACCCATTTTTTTGATTTAGAAGTACCTTTTTCTACCTGTGATCTTACTTATTCTAATACTGGGAGATATTGTATATGTAGCTTTCAGAGCTTGTTCTACTTATAACCTTGACAGAGGTATCACCCTCAAGGTCCTTTAGCATGAATGAATAAATGAATCGAACGAAATTTGGCGTAATTTACAATTTTACTGCAGCGAGTTTTATAACTTCGCTTATAAGTTCATAATTGAACACCAAATATAAATATCGCTGGGCTGAAAGATGCATTGTTAATGTTTTTAGGTGCATTATCATCGAGTTAATTATCAACCGGACTGCGGTTTTGATGATCTGCAGAGACTATGTTGGTTGGTGTATTTTCATTTGACTTGGCCGCTTGAAGTTCCATATCAGGGAGTGGTGAAAATCCATTTTGCAACGAAACATTTCGCATAGGCGATGATTCACCCTCACGCGCGTTTCTTCTTTTTCAAACCTTGGATTGATTGCTGCTAGCAGCACGTTTAACACTCCCGATAACAATTGGCCACTCAGTGGAGTGACGTAGTAAATCGTCTTTTTTCCCGGTCCATCCCATTGCATTTCTTAGATGGTGGTAACATCATTCAGTACCTCCGCTAGTTGTTCGGCTGCATGTGACCTATTAAGGGACCTAACATTCCACGTATAGATCAAAAATTCGTTGTCCTTATTTCGTTTGAAGGGGTTGTCAACAGTAGATCGGTCCGTATTCGAGGCTTGTTGTTGCTTCGTAGCCGTATTTTTTTTTATGGCGGGCAGATAGCCCGACGACAGAACCACCAACCTGGAGGACCAGTTCCATTGTAGATACCCCTAGGTCGAGAGGTCGGTTAGACCGATGCCAGTAACGCCTTCGGGGATGCGAGCGCTACCGTTGGTCCATTAAGGGGTCATTCAGCACCATCTCTTTTCCAAGATCCTCACTTAGTCTCGGAAACACTTACTTTCTGAGAGCATGGGTGCATATTAGATCGAAATTTTGCGAATTTATTGCATTACGTAAACAAAACCAACCACAGGTTAGGTTTATGTGGCTAATCGTATCGAATCTAAGATAATTTTTCATTTTACTTCACTTGTTGTGCTGTGTATGTAAAAAAGCGTCGTTTCACGCTTTCTTTGTTCAAAAGTAGTTTGACTTTAAGCCGATAGAAATCAAACTCCAAACCAATTGCATTATGTTCGATATTAAAGTTATTTCCGGCAATGCAACTGCTAGTAGTACGAGGGCGGGTCAACAAATCCGACTTTTGGATTAAAACACAGATTTTTTGATAAAAAAATAATTTTATTTTTCAACGTAGTCTCCCTTGAGCTCTATACACTTCTCCAATTTTTTTATCCCTTCCAAAAAAAATAATTTGTCGAGGTCCTCAAAATAGGCCTTTGTTTGCGAGATGACTTCATCATTGGAGTCAAATCTTTTTCCACCAAGCCATTTCTTCAGGTTTGGGAACAAGAAGTAGTCGCTCGGAGCCAAATCTGGAGAATAGGGTGGATGAGGGAGCAATTCATAGCCCAATTCATGGATTTTTGCCATGGCAACTGCACATGTGTGCACCCTTGCATTGTCTTGGTGGAAAAGAACTTTTTTCTTGGCCAAATGAGGTCGTTTTTTTTTTCAAATCGTCATTGAATCGGTCCAATAAGTTGGCATAATATTCCCCATTGATTGTTCTTCCCTTTTGAAGGTAGTCAATGTGGATTATCCCGCGTGCATCCCAAAAAACAGTCGCCATAACTTTATTGGCTGACAAACCCACCTTGGCCTTCTTTGGCGCCGATTCACCCTTAGAAACCCACTGTTTTGACTGTTGTTTGTTCTCTGGTGTGTTGTGATGGATCCATGTTTCGTCCACGGTTACAAAACGGCGCAAAAACTCCTCCATATTGCGATTAAACAACGCCAAACCTTCCTGTGAAGTTGTTACACGATTGCGTTTGTGGTCGACTGTGAGCAAACGCGGCACCCATCTTGCGGAAAGCTTTCACATGCCCAAGTGATCATTCAAAATTGAAACCACTGAGCCATGCGAGATCTCTACGGCTTCCACAATCTCTCGCACTTTCAATCTTCGGTCGGCCAACACCATATCGTGAGTTTTTTCGATTGTTTCGGGCGTCCAGGACGTTCGGCACCTTCAGTGCTTGTACGGCCACAACGAAATTCAGTAAACCACTTTTTTACCATTGAAATCGATGGTGCAGAGTCCCCATAGTATTTATCAAGCTTAGCCTTGGTCTCGGTAATGGTTTTTTTTCGCAAGAAATAATGCTTAATAAGCACACGAAATTCACTTTTTTCCATTTTCTCCTCAAATTAGTGAGTAGTCTGATAAAAATAGCTGTCAAACACAAACTAACTGACGCAGCAAGTTTAAATTTTGACAGGAGGCAACTGACAGATGCCTGTTGACAGGAGCAGTGTTGCTGTTTCAGTAAAGAGGTCAGAAATTCAAAAAGTCACGGACTTTATTGCAAACATTGGTTTTGCAAATGATTAGAACCATAATTAAAAAAGCAAAGGTGATGTGTCATGATGAAGGTTGTCTCAACAATGTTTTTGTTTCAATTGGTTATTATTACAGCTCTCAATGTCAGCTCATATCTAGCCCGTGACTATTCCAAAGCGCAATAACTTCTAGCCGTGACTTTCAACAATCCCTCCCAAAACCAAGAATTGTCTCTTCATGAGCGTGAAATGAATTTTTGCTATAAAATAAAACACAGTTTTAGATCTAAGTTTCTGCTTAAAATAACCAATAAGTAAAAGCAATATTTTGCAGGTCGACTGCAAATATTTATTTCCAAATATATGCAATTACATTATAGACTAACGATAAATAAATAATATTAAGTCAATTATATAAGGAGAACACAAATTAATAAAAAAAATTATCTAAACTCTCATAAGTGTCAAATGGAAAAGGAAAATAATAGTTTTTTTTAAATGTTTTTGTTTTTTTAGTAATAATATGATAGTATGTATACTAAATTGATGTGATTGGAGGGAACTTCACTCTATGTGGATCTAAACCACTTTTGTAGAATCCTGTTGCAGACCAGTTGCTAAACGTTTAGCTGGTGGCTGATCAGAGATGTCTGTATCTAAGTCGATCTGTGGAAGGGAAAATGTTTAGCACTAACTTTTTTTTAGATTATGTAGTGCGCATTACCTCCGCAACAGCTGTTTCTTTTTGAGTGTCTAAGGATTTAATCGAATTATTATCGTCATTATTTGTAATGCCAGATTTTTCTGCATTCTGGGCTTCTTTCTTCTTTTGTTCTTCTTTCAGTTGAGCTTCTTTTTCTGCTTCGTGTTCTTTTAAAACTTGATCCAAGTTATAGCGACGACGATAGTTAACATAGAAAGTACGGACATGTGCTTCAGTTTTGGTTCCAAGTGTATCCGCAATGGTCTATAATGAAAATAAAGAAAATAGATATGAGAAACCATAAATTTAATATTATACAGAACATAGCATGCAAAAATCCGGGTGTTTTCGAAAAATGTATACTAACACAAAGAACTAAATTAGTTGTGTTCAATAGAACTAATTTAGACAAACTGTATTACCCAGAAAAAGTTAGAGAATTTTAGTGCGAAATAGTTTTGTGCTTTTTGAAGAGGAAAGGTGTAAGAACTATTGAAATAATAGGTAATAAAAAAAATAACGCTTGTCTTTTGAAAAAAATAAATAAATCTAGCATCTGGGTGAATATTACTTTCCCTTTTTGCACTGACATGAGGTTTTTGAAAGCAAAACAAATGTCTATGGTACTATTGTATCTGCAATTGTAATAAGGTAGAAATACTAACGATTATGAATTCATCCTACTTGTTCGTAATGCGCGCACGAGATCGACGTTTATATTTAAAATTATATTCAGTTACCATTCACATCTAAAAAATTATGTGAGTAGCAGTAATTACATTTATTTTTTCATTGATTAACATATCTTTTACATAATTCGTTTGGAACTCAGCTTACACAGAGATACGATAACAGATTATCTTACTACTAAGAAATGCATTAAATATAAATTGAGCGTTTATTAATGTGAAGTTTTCAAAGGAAAACAATGAGAAAAACCTTCATTTAAATTACAAAAAAAAATAAATAAATAAATAACAAATTGAAAGTATGGTATGGTGAATAAGTAAAAAAGAATTAATAAATAAATAAACAATTGGCCAGAAATTGGTATTCAATTAAATAGGCAGTAATAATAAATAAATAATTAGATGTAAATAAAGAGTACATTTAGATAAAGACATAATCAAATAAATAAACAATCAAATAAATAAATAAATAAATAAACAAATAAATAGATAGATAAATAAATTTATAAATACAATAAATAGTTAAATAGGACTTATAAATATGTATTTATGTATTTAAATGAATAAACAATACGACAAAAAGGTATTCATTCAACATCAAACATTAACATTATTTACTAGACCTGCTATAAGGGGATTATCTGAATATAGGCACTTTGTATAGAATTTTTCATTTCTAATTTCAATCTTCCTTTTTATTTGTAAGACCCCAGCTTGTTCATGTAGTATCATCGTAGAAAACAGCAATGGGAGGTTGAGCATCATTTTCAATACCTTATTCTGAGCAACTTGGAGTTTTTTTATGTGGGATTTGGCACAAGCGCCCCATACAGGGCATGCGTAGAGTATGATGGGTTGGAAGATAACCTTATATAAGAGCATTTTGTTGCTTTTGCTTAGTAACGATTTGCGGTTTATAAGTGGATAGGGCATTTTTATAGCTAAGCTAACTTAGTTCACCATAGGTCAGTCTCTGGTCTAATTTCTTATCCTTAGCTGGCCATTGGGTAAAAAACAAGCTTTTCTTTTTCGTGTGAAAAAGATAGCTTGCGTTTTACTCCCATTTGTATTAATCTTCCAACCGGATAAATATTCCATCGAGATGTCAAGAGCAGCTTGGAGATTATTCAATATGGCACAACCCAGATAGTTTGAGCTGTTAATGGCGGTATCATCCGCAAACATGGCAATTTCACAGTGAGGAATATTGGGTAAGTCCGCAACAAATAAAATGTAGAGAATGGGAGCCAATACAGATCCTTGAGGAACGCCAGAGTGAATTGTCTTAGTTGTTGAATGACTTTTATTAAGGAACACTTTGAAGTTTCTATTGTCTAGAAAGCTTTTTAGCAACTGAATAAGATAAATCGGACAACCGAAATTCAAGAGCTTATATAAAAGTCCATTGTGCTATATTGAAACGAATGCTTTTTCCAAGTCGAGAAGGATCAGGCCTGTGGATTGCTGGTTGAGAAAATTTTGTTTTATATGTTTACATATACGAAGTACTTGATGCGATGTACCATGTCCTTGACGAAAACCGAATTGCTGGTTGGGTAATACATCGGCACCTGCAGCAAAATTTAGTAATTTTTCCTCAAGATTTTTTCAAAAATCTTACTTAAGCCACTTAACAGACTTATTGGGCGATAGCTATAAACATCATTTAGGGGTTTTCCAGGCTTGTGGATCGGGATAATTTTGGATATTTTTCACTTAGTTGGAAAATATTTTAATTTGAAGCATGAATTTATTATGAGGCACAGGAAATCAATAGCTAGTGACGAAAGTTGCTTAAGAACAATGTTCCTGACGCCATCCAACCCTGGGGACTTTCGATTTCGAAGTTCCTTCAGATAAAATTGAATATCTTCGGAATTTGTGAAGCATCTAACAGGTACACGATCTGTGCTTGTTTCGATTACATGTAGGGCGGTTTGTACTTGAGGGTCCATACGACTGGGGGTTGACAGTAAGGGATTGTTAAAACTGTGAAAGAATCTTTCAGCAAAAAATTCGCACTTTTCTTCATCAGATACATAAACTGATGATGGAGTTTGAATATGGGGAATGAATTTATTTTTGTTCTTTAATAATTTCGTTACATTCCAAAGGGGCTGACTGTTTTTATCAAGTGTACAGAGCTGGCCATTCCAAGCTAAATTTCTGAATTTAGTTATTTCTGCTTCTATTAGGTGTTTCAGGAAATTCATACGTGCACGAAAAATATCAAGTCTATAGCGCTGCCATTTCCTTCTTTGATTAGGTTAAGTATGTATCGTGGAAGTAAGGTAGTTCGCACTCTATATTGTTATCTATTTGTTGAGTGCTATTTACCTCATCTAGACAAAGAGAAATATTTTCAAGGCGGGAATTGAGGTTTCGCCGAAACTTTTTCCAGTTGGCATTCTTGAAATTTAAATAATATTGGTCTTCAATAACACCCTGAAAATGGGTCTGAAATCTAATTGGAAGGCGATCAGAACTAAGCGCGTTAATAGTTATTTTCTGAGTTACTATTCTATCAGAGTTTGTTATTACTAAATCCAACACGGATGGAGATCCTCTATTACCCGGAGGAAATATGTCGGACTGTTCGGATATAATACTCTTACGGGGTATCTCATGCAAAGCTCATTCAGCACATGACCCCATTTATTTGCTCTTAAGCAACCCCAATAACGATGCATGCAATTAAGATCTGCTCCAATCACAAATTTATCGCCAACCGAAATTAATTTTCTCAAATGGTTTTTAAAGTTTTCATTTCCTAGTGTTCTTTTTCCTGGAAAATAAACAGAGTAAATTTTAATTGTCGAAATATTAGCTGCCTTGAGTTCTACACCAATTGCTTCAATAGCACTAGTATTAACACGAGGTAGCAATTTTTGTGCTAGTACTTTTTTAATGACAATGGCAACTCCACCCCTCCCCGCCTATTACTACGATCTAGTCTATGACAAGTGTAATTTTCGTGGGTAAATGGTATACTAGAATTTAGACCAGTTTCACATACAAGACATATGTCAATATTGTTAACACATAGAAAACTGAAAAATTCAATACGTTTGTTTCTGATGCCTCTAGCATTCCAACATATAACATTGAGAGATAAATTAATTGACATTAGAAAAGAGAAATTTTAGTGCAAGCTGAGTAATTGCTTCATATTGTTCAAACTTAGTTTTACACTGACTTAACTTAGTGATCATCTCCATAGTGAGAGCATATAATTCCTCTTGAGTGAAGAGATCACTCTCATTGTTCGCTCTTCCACTTGGAGTATGGAGAATAGCAGGTGGCTTGGGCCATTGATGGAGTTGATGCGATGTGTGTGCAGCAGGAGCGGATACAGTGTTGGTCTTCTTTAGGGTTTTCTTAGGAAGAGATGGAAAATCACTCGTGCTTTTGATATTTGGTGCACTGTTATAAATGTATTTTAAGCGAGAATGAGAACGAGATTTATCGCTTGCAGTCTCTCTTATTTGACAGTACTTTACGCGGCTTGAACAGTTGATATCCGTAGATTTGTGGTTATCTTTACAGTTTGCACATTTGAATAAACCATTGGATTTGCACTCAGACGTTTTATGGCTTTCAGCACAATTCGCGCAAAAGTTTTAACGCGGCAATTTCTCTCACCGTCACCGTACATTATGTGAGTTCTTACTCTAATAGTATCCAGAATCATCTGGAGAATTATATATTGGGTCTATAACTTAATTTGTGCGGTTTGCTAAGAGATGGCGTAATTTGTATTATTCCATTGGAACATGCGTTGGAAAGCTACTGTCATTGTACGTCATTTCAATATATGTCATTCATTTGAAGCGTAAACAACAATAATTTTTTTTTTACTCAACTATGTCGAACTTTGTGCCTGAAAAAGTGTTTTTGCGGGGAGTTCTTCTTCATTACTTTAATATGAAGAAAACTGCTGCCGAAAGTCATCGTATTATGGTGAACATGCGCTAGCTGAGCGAACGTGCCAAAAGTGGTTTGCACGATTTAAAAGTGGTGATTTTGGCTTGGAAGACGATGAACGTCCTGGGCAGCCAAAAAAGTTTGAAGATGAAGAACTGGAAGCATTACTCTATGAAGATTGTTGCCAAACACAAGAAGAGGTCGCAGAATCTTTGGGTGTCACTCAAGCAGCCATTTCAAAACGTTTAAAAGCAGCTGGATATATTCAAAAGCAAGGAAATTGAGTTCCACATGAACTCAAGCCGAGAGACGTCGAAAGGCGGTTGCGGTTTTGCATGTCCGAAATGCTGCTGGAATGCCACAAAATAAAGTCATTTTTGCATCGGATTGTTACTGGTGATGAAAAATGGATCCATTACGACAACCCTAAGTGCAAAAAATCATATGTGAAACCCGGCCAACCAGCCAAATCAACGGCAAAGCCGAATATCCATGGCGCGAAGGTAATGCTCTGTATTTGGTGGGATCAGATGCGTGTGCTGTATTATGAGCTGCTAAAGCCGGGTGAAACCATCAATGTACAACGCTACCGAACACAATTAATCCGTTTGAAGAGAGCAGTGGCCGAAAAACGCCCGGAATATGCGACCAGACCCGAAGCAATAATTGTCCATCATGACAATGCTCGGCCCCACGTTGCTATTCCGGTTAAGAAATATTTGGAAAGCAGTGGATAGGAAGTCTTACCCCACCCGCCTTATAGCCCAGACCGTGCCCCTTCTGATTACAATTTGTTCCGGTCGATGCAGAACGCCCTCACTGGAATATGGTTCACATCAGAGCACAATATCAAAAATTGGCTTGATTCATTCTTGGCCGTCAAACCGGCGCAGTTCTTTTGGGATGGGATCAACAAATTGCCAGGAAGATTTGAAAAAGTCATAGCTTCAGATGGGCAATACTTTGAATAATACTATTGTACATGTTTTTCTTAAATAAACGTTCAAATTTTGAAAAAAATCGCACGAATTAATTTATATACCCAATATGTGTAGCGAGGCGAAACATAGAAAAGGCGAACAAAAAACAAAAAAAAATTAAGATGATTCAAACGATTATCAGACACAGAATAGTTATTACTATTGTATTGGGTCTACAAGTAAGTTTCCAGCGTTTGTCAGAGATGGCGCCACCAGTGGATCCCGGGCAGAAATGTCAGACCCCACGTGTTTTATTTGTAGGTTTTGTATCTGTCAACAACTTTGCAGCGTTATATTTGAGCAGTTCTATCGGTGTCGTACATTTTATCGAGCAAAATCATGGCAAGTTTCCAGCCAAATAAACGTCATTTGCGGGAAGTGCTGCTTTTATTCTTTAATATGAAGAAAAGTGCGGCTGAGGCCGGAAACTTATGGGGGAATGTATTGGTGAATCGACGTCCCGCGAGTAGTTCAAACGGTTCAAAAGTGGTGATTTTGGAGTTGAAGGCAAAGATCGCCCCGGAAAGCCGAAAAGTTTTGAAGACGAGGAATTGGACGCTTTACTGGATGAGGATCCGTGTCAGATTCAAGAAGAACTTGCTGCATCATTGGGCGTCACGCAACAAGGCGTTTCCCTGCGCCTAAAAGTACTCTGATTCATTCAAAAGGTTGGAAACTGGGTGCCGTACGAATTGAAGCCAAGAGACGTCGAACGGCGATTTTGCATGTCCGAAATGTTACTGCAGCGGTATAAAAATAAATCATTTTTGCATCGTATTGTCACTGGTGATGAGAAATGGATTTATTATGATAATCCTAAACGCACAAAATCGTATACAAAGCCCGCCCAATCGACGCCGAAATGAAATATTCACGTGAATAAGGTCATGCTCTGCGTATGGTGGGATCAAAAGGGTGTCGTATACTACGAACTGCTTCCGAGTGGTGAAACCCTCAAAGGACCATTATATCGAACCCAACTAATTCGTTTGAAGCGGGCATTAAAAGAAAAACGGCCAGAATATGAGACCAGGCATGAGTCCGTCATTTTTCATCACGACAACGCTCGGCCACATGTTGCGGTTTCGGTGAAAAACTATTTGGGAAATAGTGGATGGGAAATTCTGCCTCACCCGCCTTACAGTCCAGACTTGGCACCATCTGACTACCACTTGTTTCGTTCGATGCAGAACGCTCTTACGGGAATACGCTTCAGCTCAGTAGAGGAAATCAAAAATTGGCTCGATACGTTCTTGGGCTCGAAAGACGAGAAATTTTTTTGGTCCGGAATTCATAAATTGCCAGAAAGATGGGGGGAAAGTTGTAGCTTTCGATGGACGATACTTTGAATAAAGCATTGTAACTATGTTTTCATAATAAAACTTCAAATTTTCAAAAAAAACGCTGGAAACTTACTTGTAGACCCAATACAATAGATGTCCAACAATGCTGAAGGCCATAGGATAAAATCTGAATATCTATTATGAACACCATCATTTTTGAGAAGGGCACAGATAACATCCCTAGCACCGAGCCATCCACACTTCGCACTCCACAGTTGACGCTATAAAATCTTTACAAAACGAAAGACCGTTGTGGGCAAAAAATATTTTGGAAGAGTGAGGCCGGTCTCACAGCCTCATAATCACTCAGAAAACCGCAGAACACGTGAATATCAGATTGGAAATCAAGCTAGCAGATTGAAAGTTTTCATAAAATATCAAGGAGTAATGCTTAACTAAGTAGAAATTAATTTTTTATCAACCTACTAGATGGAGTGAAAAGTGACCTGACCTCCTCAGGAATTAAAAAAAATTTTTTTTTTAAATATTTTTTTATATTATTCAATATAGTCCCCTTTTAGTTTGATACACTTATTCCAGCGATTTTCCAACTTCTTGATCCCGTCCGAAAAGTAATTTTCCGGAGGGTCTGCAAAATACTCCTCCGTGGCGTCGATGATTTTCTGGCGTGAGCTGAATTTTTTATTGATGAGCCATCTTTTGAGGTTTGGGAAGAGATAATAGTCCGAGGGATCCAAATCCAGTTACCAATCGACGCCAAAATCCGCCCGATTCCGCATCAGCAAGTCCAAACACTCTTTCGAAGTGCTCTCGGGTTCGTGTTTTTGGTCATGCGCGGCACCCGGCGGCGGGATAATTTTTTCATATGCCGAATATTGCCCAAAATATGGCGTGTGCGCTCAATACTAATCTTTGTGGTATCTGCTAGCTTTCGCACCTTCACTTTTTGGTGAGCCAACACCATTTCATGTATTTTTTTGACATTGTCCTCTGTAACCGTATAGGAGGGCCTGCCGCTGCGAACTTGATCGGTAGTGGAGTTGCGGCCACCATGAAACTCTCGAAACCAATATTTGACGGTGTAATCTGACGGAGCATTAGCCCCATAATATTTATCCAACTCTTCTTTTGTTTCCTCCGCCGTTTTGCCTCTCAAAAAATAATGTTTTATGAGAGAACGAAAATCGTTTTTGTGCATACTCAACATGATGCCAAACACGTCAAGAACAATCAGCTGTCAAAACAAAACTAAACACAGCATCGCACTGAAATTTGGCATGTCTGCCTAAATATGAACGGACTTCAAGGCACCATAACCTTTTTTGCAGTAGCAGCGCGTTCTGGCGGTCAAGGATGTCACTTTTCACTCCATCTACAATAGTATATACAGGGTGTCCCAGTTTAGGTTTTCGTCCTGATAGCTGAAGATTCCTGGTGTTATGGCAAACAAAAAATTGTATTGCTGGGGGGGGTCTATTTTCACCCCCCTCTAAGTTGTAGGCCGTTAAAGTGAGGAACCTCTGATTTCGAGGTAAAACTTCTTAAAAGGCCGTAGACTTCTAACAGATTCAGCTTAAGAAACCGTTGTGCACATTTTTAAAAGAAAATTTCAGCGTGCATAAAATACTAAAATTTCGTCAAGTTCGATGAACGCCAGCCAAAATTATGGCATTTTAAAGCTAAGATTTTGAAAAATCGTTGGACCAATTTCATCAGAAAAATGCGTTTATCTTGAAATTTTCAACTTTTAAGTTAACTTTTTTTATCAAAACTTTTGTCTTCTCTTCATTATCTACGATTTTTATGTATGACTTTTCCACCTACGAACAACGGATGTTATAGCAAACCACTATTTTACTCAGGCAAATAGTTTTTGTGGTCCTAAAAAGAACCGTTACCCTTAAAGATTTCAAAACGCTTTTATAGTAAATTTTCGAAATGATGCCCGTGCCTTTGGATGCACGTTCTAGTGCGTTTGATGATTTCAGACTTCAAATTAATGTTTGGTAAAATGCCTCTTAGTTCCTCTCCCACTGTATTTATTCTCCCTTGGAGCTCTTCCCGACTTGAAATCTCAGTCAAATAAATATTTTCCGTTATGGCTTCCCAGAAAAAAAAATCCATTGGCGTTAGGCCAGGAGATCTAGGCGGCCAAGGAAAGAACCAAATCGGCCAATCTACCGTCCATTAAATTTTTCATTTAAAAACGAAGTTACATTATTGCTACAATGCCTCTGGGCAAGAGAAACATTTTATAGGAGTTCCGGCAACTGGTCTCTCAAAAATTCTAAATATGAATGCCCCGAATACCTAATATGCCGGCCCAGACATTCACGCTAAACCTTCTGTAAAATGGTATAAAAAAACACCTGCATTTCAACTGAATCTTTGCCTCTGAGAAGATGTTGTTCGTGTTAAGTGAGCATTAGACACTGCCCAATAGTGGGAATTTCGTTCTCGTAAACTGGGCTTCGTCAGTCCATAATTTTTTTTGAATAAACTGCTCACTCTCATCTTGTTGATGCAGCAGCAATTGGCAAAAGAATCCTTTTTTGGAAGTCCCCTGGCAAAAGTTCCTGTACGGGCGTAAAATGAAAGGGGTAAATGCGGTTGGCTTGAAGAACTCTATGGATTGTAGTTCTTGAAGTTTGCAACTTTGTTGCAAGCCTTCTGGTGCTAATAGATAGCTGCATTCTTACAGCATTTAAAAGTCTTTCTTCCTCTTCTGCTGCTGTTATGTTAGACAATCTTTCAATTATTAGCGCATCTGCTGAGCCGACGGTTGAAACGCGGTGAAAAGCATGGATAAAAGTCCGTTTAGGATATCGCCGTTGGTACCCTAATCTAGCTAACCCTGCATCCCCCAACCGTCAACGAAAATTATATCGGCGTATTCGCGAATCGAAAACATTTTTTCTTAAACATTTGCTAAACACTTTACTCGTTTACTCTTAATCAGTAAATAAAGTAACATCGGCACATTTCAAAAGTTGTCACCGAATTAAACAAAAACATTACACAAAATAGCGGACAATTTACCGCTGGCTTAATTCTCCAACTTTGTTTTATTTGGTAACTGACAGCTTTTAGTCAATTTTTTTTTTATTTGAACACACTATTTATTTTGTGACCCATTTATGTGATTAATGAAATTATCTTCTAAATTTATACAACTTACCTGAAAATCTTTTCCATATTTCCTGACGCCACTGACAGCAAGCAGCAGTTCCTCATTTGTCCATCGGGAATTTATACGATTTGCCGATTCATTTGGGCGCAAGTCTTCCAAACTATCAGAGTTTTTTCTTTTAATAGCAGATATATTTTGTTTATTTAGTTGAACCTGCAATTTATAAACAAAATATGATACCATATTCAGTTTGAGCTAAACATTGAGTATTTTATTTAACTGAACATGTACGAATCCATTACTGTGTAAAACAAAATATTACATTTAAAACGTGTTCCATTCGCTTAAAAATAACGAGAACAATATTTTATTGTAAAATAAACAAAAAAAAAATCAAAATCCTTGTTCTCGATATCGTTATTTACAAATAAATATGTTTTTTTTTTTTTAAAGGATTTTGTTCTTGGATAGGATTAAAGGAGGACAATGACTCGAGTTGTTTAATGTGTTTAATGTACTGTGTGATTTTATGCCTTCTCTAAAGAACAAAACTAATTAAAGTAGGTAGTAGTAGAAGAATTTTATTCTTACTTGACTTAGTAACGAGACAATTTCCCTTTCGGTATTTGCGAGCAAATGATCTTGATTATTGTTTGAGCTAGCGAGTGCAACAATATCGTCATGATTAATATGCATGCCACGTGGTGGTTTACGTTTATGCCGATCAGCATTACGATCACGGTATCTTTTGCCAAAGTATGGACCAGTAGTTGGCCTTTTATTACCTGTTCGTCTAAATAGCATCAAACGCGATCAACATATGAATGTACAGGAAAAGAGATAGAGATAAAGAATTTCGATTTCAGCGTTTTCTAATTGTTAATTTAAAATTTTATTTAAGGTACCTCCAATGATGATGGCAACTATTGCACAATTTTCCATGCGGCGTACCATTTAACATGTTACAAGCTACCCCACAACCAGCACAACAACCACCAGTTGTAGTGGTAGACGTAGAGTTCACCGCATTAGCAGTTGTATTAGTTGTATTGCTTGTGGTTACTTCATTGTTTGAAACATTTGTTTGATTATTGTTAGGAGTCTGCGGTTGTTGTTGCGAATTTTGCTGGCGTTTACTTGCAGACGGGGTTGTAGTAGCTGTAGCACTCAAGGTGGGAGTCGGACTTCTTTGTGTATTATTACCAGCAGCAGTGTTTGAAGCATTAATAGCCATACCACCAACACTTGGACTATTCGTTGATATAGCGCTTGAACTGCTTGATTGCTTGCTATTTTTGCCGAGATTGTTGTCTCCAGCAAGACCAATATTATTGCCACCAACACATCCACTACCACTAACGCCAAACCCACCACCTACAGCACCACCACTACTACTACACAATTTGGATTCTTGTAAGCCAGAAGAGGAGGCCAATGCTTGATCCTATATTGTGAATTGGAAGAGAAAGAGAACGCTAATAAAACCCACATAATCACAGGAACTATAATAAAATACAATAAATGATTTTTTGTTTGTTTTGTTTTTTTTTTTCCAAAACTAAGCACGAACAGTCAAAACACGTCTAGGATAATTTAACAATAATTATTTACAAATTATTTTTCTTCAAAAATCAAAGAACCAAAAATAACATTAAGAAAGAAAAAGAAAGACATTGTAATAATAAATACACAATTACAACAAAGACGTTCAAACAAAGTAGTGCAAGTATTGAAACCAAACGGCCCTAAAATTTTAAAATGAAAATTAAACAGTGTGAATAATTCTTCAAGTTAAACTTTCCAATTATAACGTTAACAACTTATTTAAATACGGCTTGGTGTTTTCTTTTATTATTTGCCCCTGCCTACCTATAGTCAATTATATAATTAATGTCCTAAAAGCAATTGCATCTTTTAATTAAATCGAAGACCATTTACGTATATGACGCTTAAGTTCTGTTCTGAAACAGCCTTACTAACATATTTTTCAAATCAATAAAGGAGGAATTCCGCCTTTTAACGATATTATAAAATAAAAGCCACAAGCTGTAAAACAACCCACAATCTCGGATGGCGATTAAAGTAGTGCTGCCGACCCAAGTAAATTTACTTGGTCCAAATTCATTCATAATTGTACATGAAATGTTACAAGTTCTTACAGCTTATCTAATTGCCTTCCAAAATGTACCAAAGGAACGGTTCAACAAAAAAGAAAAATCAAAAAATGTGGCGACAGTGACCCAAGTTTTGAATTTCGTCCATGTACATACGTTACAACTTTACATCAAGGCTTAGTTTGCCAAAATAAGTCTAAAATGCCTCCGAAGAAGAAAGGCAATGGCTTCAAGGATATATTCAAAGCAAAATGTTCTATCAAAACGAGGCACTATTCCATTATCTTCGATTTCCGAACTTCCTGAGGAGGAAACATTATTTTCTCGATGTAGTCAATGTATGGATGCGGAACCAAATATTGCGAGAAAGTCGAACGAAAAAGACTACAATTGCACTAGATTACAATACATTTTTCGGACCGAGTATCCCTTAAGCTCTCAAGAAATATAAATAAAGAGAATTTTTGGCATCCCTCGACAGAAGGCAGCTTCATACAGATCTGTAGTAAGCAGGAATGTTTTGTTTTTACACACATACGAGTGCACTACTTATCCGTTTATGAAGAATGACTATGTATGATAGAATGCCCAATTCTTCGCCAAAGTCGGTAGGTAAATCGTAAACCGACAATTTTAATGCAAAAAAAGCATCGTGCAGACTTTAATGCGATAGTTTGAAAAAAAGTTTGCGAAACTTACCCATTACGTAGGTCTATGTATTTGTTAAGGGAACCTCGTTCTTTGATCATTGGACAAAGTGTATCGTTTGGTCTGGCAAACATTAACCACTGAGGAAAGGAGCCACACTTGTGATTTAATTTGATGAATTCACCTTTACCCTTATGAACTCGTTCGTGTTTTCTGGGATAGAGTTATACACTCACGTGACTTATTTTTTTCATGTAGTGGTGCAAATTCAACGTATAACTTCCAATGTAAGGATAAAATCGATTACTGTTATCAGCATTAAATGTTGTATTGAAAATCCAGACGGTTGAAGTGCAATGGCTCGTTTCAGCTTGTTTCAAAAGTTATACTTGTCGATTGTCTGTTATACACCTGCTCAACGTTACATATTGTACATAATATGTGTTTTTTTTTTTATTTGAATGTTTACATAACATTTTTTATTAACCGGTAATTTACAACTTAGTCGCGTTTTTCATTTCCAGAATCGTGTCGTCTTTTAATTTCGTTCGCAGATGAGAAAGGCAGATTCAATTTAAAAGAGTTTTTGTGTAAAGCCATTAAAGATAAAATAGTTATACTCTATTCGAAATCATGATGACTTCGTCAACAAGGACAACTTAAATATGTATATTTAAACAAACACTGTCAGCGAACCCAGTGAATTTGGAAATACTTGGGAAAAAAAAAAGGTTTTTGTATTAATCTTGTATTAATCGTTGATGCCTCCTTTGTAAGGGGGAAAGTATTAATTTCTTTGAAGCCAATGAAGAATAGAATTCAGTTCATAAGTGTGGTTATCTATTGTTCGAAAAACCAACTAGAGTGAGGATCGTAACTAGCCTTGGGCGAAATTTAGTTTGGTTTTGACTTAGAATATATTGTTTCATTGGAATTAATATAGACCTTTCAATTTCATTTGCAAGAATTCCCATATATATGTTTTTTAACATAATCGTATGTCTTTCCAATTGTATTGGAAAACTCGATGTCGTTAAACTAGAAATTTCAAATATGGATTATACACTGTAGTTGGGAAGGACTAGATTTTTAAGATAGCATTGTCCCCACAATGCTTTTATCACGATGTCTATTCTACCGAAATTAGAGTGCTGGTATCGTAAGAAGGCTGAAAAAAATGGTGGGATTGCATTCAATATTAACTAAAGTTTTGAGATCTTATTTCTCTTACTTAAGGTTCTTTATCAGACGAACTATCAGATTTTCTAAAATAAGACAATTGTTTTGCAGCTCTAGTTTTATATTCTATTGGGTTACAGATTGCAAAATATTTGTTTAAAGGAGCTGAAAGTCCATTCGTATATTTACTAGTGGGTTGTCGGATTTTAAGAGTGACCCATTGAACAATTTTTAATATCCACTGAAGTTCACGAATATACTTTTAACCTGTCAAAGTAATATGGTGGTCACCTTATGAATTTGTATAGTTGATGTGACTAAATATGAGATATGTCGAAATAAATAGATATATATATAGACAATTTACATATAGACATGTAATTATGTTCGTAGCGCATCAAAGTGATGACAGAGAAAGATTTATTTGATAACTGACCCCGAGTAACCCCGATGTGACTTACATTCAAATTTGCAGTGTGGTTTTGGGATATGAATTGCATACATATAGCTTAACCCGCCATCTGATATGTCCAAACCTATTACATCAACTCAGTTGACAATAATTTTGTACATGTATACACATGTATAATCGAAGTGTAAAAATGATGATCACGGGTGGTTTTAATGTTTTCTTGTCAAATACATAAAAAAACATAAAAAAATCAACTCAGATGGATTTGTTAGCACAAGAATCTTTTGACATTCTCAAAGTTATGACAAATGTCTTTATGATACCGCGATGGCAATTTGGGATAAGCGAGATACGAAACAGACACAGTAGTGTTTCGCATTTTAGTCAAACATTGAAGACGTTATCTTAAAAACTGTTGACTTAGAGGAGGATAATTTTTATAAAATAAGCTTAATACTTTTTGTATACAACAAACGGTTTCGCGAAGCGGAGAAAGTCTATTAACTATAGGCTTACTGTATTGAAAAGTAGTGCTTGAACAGTTTAAAATACTGTATTCATCGCCTATTATTTGTTATATACTTGTGATAAAACGCTTCGGCTAGTGAGAGCCATCTATTTAAAAATTAAAAGTATTATCTTGTATTTGATTAAATTAGGTATTCGTTTGACAGAATTTACGTGGCTTCAAACTCGTTTCTAAATTTCATAACTACTCTCAAAGTTCCTTCCACAGAATTGCATCAGGAGTTTAAAAGGGTTTAACAAAAAACACAAATAGAGCTAGATTACCAGTATTGATTATGTCAAATATGACTGAAATAGCCTTCTCTACTTGCGATTAATACGAGAATAATATAATAGAATAATCTAAAGTGGAAATAAATATAAAAATAATGATTCAAGTCCAGAGCCCAGTCACATGTTTTCCCGTATTATTACAGTAACCTGTTCTTTTCTTTTTTCTTTTTCAATCCGATAACAAACTATCGTGAAAAGAAAGTGAGCCGGGGCCCTTGGTTTTAAATAAACTAAGCTTTCGAGTTAGCGAAATGAATTTATATGTACAAGCATACAGTTAGTGCTAAAATAAAAGATACTATTTTTCGTTAAAAAAAATAAAAAAAAAAAAAAAAATTAGAAACGGAAGCAAGGAAATAAAAAGATTCCCCTCATTAGGAAAAAATATAAGCTCATATGTTATTGTATTAATGTAAGCAACCATGAAAATGTAGGGGAACAACTCTATGATATTAAAAATTAAATGGCAAGAAATATTTCTAATCACATTGGCAACTGTTCAACCGCCAATTTTAAGTGGAATAAAATCTATCGTTAAGAATATAAGAATATTATATAGTGCTTTATGTGCAAATCTTCTGTTGTCAAAGTTTAATAATAACTATTTTTTTCTTACATTAGTACCAAGACACAAATACATATAACTACTATCACCAAGGTGTTTTATAAAGTGATTTTAAAATTAATTAAATCTATGGAACTCTAATACGTGTTTTCATAGAGGGAAACTGCTTTGAACAGACGCAGACATCAATCCTTGAAAATTGTTGAGCAAATATCTTTGTTAACTAGATACTAACACGCCTTTTCACATTTTATTATCGCTTTTACAACCTTCACACGGGTTGGACCACAAGAAACTAAGTGTGGCGGAGTAGAGACTGATCTACGCGGCTGATCCGAAAACAATGTAACGAGTGGCGCAATCATTAATCGAATGCAGTTTTTCTTTTTTTTTTTTTTCTCATTTCTCTTTTGTGTGGACACATGTATCCCATCGGTTTCATTTTACTCGCACGCACCAGTGGTCTATAAACAAATTTTCAAACGTATTCGATTTATATCCAATTACGAAAAATAAAGGTGCATCATGATAGTATTAACTGTCCAATACGAAAAGGAGTACATTTTTAGCGAAAATATGTGAAAAGTTTGGATTGAAAATTGGTTTTGACGCATGAAAATTTGTTAATTAATTAAATACTTGGAAGCTCACATGCAGCCCAATAATATTTTAAAAAGTTATTGAAGTCCGAAAAAATATCGAGATCACAAGACAACTCCATGCTAGTTCATCTGTGTGATGTTACGATCTGTCTGTATAGATTTAAGACTGCAGTAAATATGACTTCACTTTTACAACAGTGATTAAAAGTAACTGGCAGTTTCTTTATTTAGCAGACTGCCATTCGCCCAAATTGCAAAATGATACGATTCTAACTAAGAATTATTGGACGATTAAATTTTTGGAAAAATGACATATACATATATATACATTAGTACCAGTCATTACCAGTTGCAAATGTACTATACGAGTACGTTAACAGACAATATATGTCAAAAATACCATACGTACATACACATATCATGTGTCGTGCCATGTGACTTCTTCTTCGATGTCAAAAAGGGGTTTAGACAAGATGATGCACCTTAGAAATATTTGCAAAACTTGCAAGCCAACATTAGAGGCACAATTTTTGAAGAGTCTGTGCAACTACTCACATACTCTAATGACATTGATACCATTGCTGAACTGTCATTGGCGCGGTTTCAAAAATCGGAATAGGAGCGGGAAAATGGTTTTAGTCTTCCGTTATAAAATTAAGATACTCGTAATAATTAATTCTGTACTGACACGTCGTCAGAAATTAGACGAAGAGTTACATTTGTCAATCTTTGATCCCTTCGCGTAAGGCAGTTGAGCAACTAAGGACTGTTAAGGATCACTAAGCTCATTCTATATGCGCTGTGGTGCATAAACAAGGCCTTATACGAGTCGGAGGAATATCCTTCGTCGTTTCCGACGTAAGATTCTTCGAGAGATATTTGGTCTCGTTTAGATTAAAGCCGGAGGACGGAAAAGATAATAGATAAGAGAAAATTCTAACAAGGTATACTGCGACATTGGGTTAAAAAGTTCGCATCAGGCATCTGAAAGGGCTAGAACATGTACATAGATCGAGTGAACATTAACAGTTCGGTTGAAAGATTCTTCGATTTTAACGGCAACGCATAATACGAAGATATCGCGTAAAGTTGCGCCCGAGTTGGTGGCAGCCTCAATCAATTAATGCGCTACTGCAAGTAGTTGGCATAAGAACGCGCTTAAGGTATTGGCGCAGGTGAATCATGTCAAAATCAAAGTCGACGTCGTGCCGAGTTTTTTTTTTCATCGCTCCGTGTCCACCCCAAATACTCAATTGAGCATTGCTGGCAAGAGGAGGAGTTCCCTGTGGAAAGTTTGATCTCATTCCAGTGAAATCGAAAGAGCAAAAGCAACGTTCGGAATGCTTTTCAAAATTTGAAAAAGTCCCATTACTAAGTTGATGTGTGGTGGTCATAGAAAACTTAAAATAGAAGCTAAAAGGTGTTTATATATTTATAGGAATTAACATTCTAAAGAAATAAGATTGAAATGCTACAGGTTTTAATTGTAGGACTATTCAAATGTACTTTCCGAATTTCTTCAATTCTAGAATATAAACAGATATAAATACATTTTATATTGAGGCAAAGATCTCAGGACAAAACATTCACTTCTCTTACTATTTCTACATGACATAAAACAGAATAAATTTAACCGATCAAACATTGGACTGACTAATAACAACATCAACTCAAATCTAATTTAGTGTTTGCAGTCTGTTGTTGCGAACAAATATGAACATGGTTTTTGTTTTGCTTCGACAAAAATATAAAATTTATTGAAATAAAAATCAAACAGTCTCTTCTAAACGATATCTCACTAATAAAAACATTATTAATTTATACTAATAATAATACGAATACAAATCAAACAAATATGAATAATTGCTCTACGGATGTTTGCGTATTTTTTTTTTCAATTTTTATATGAATATGCGGAGGTATGTATTTGATGGACCATGATTTGATGTGTATGTGTTATATATTTTTTTATTTTATTTGGAAGGGATGATAGATATAAAACGCTGGCTTTATATTGTTATTCTTTTTAATTTAATCTTACTAAAAAATTACCTTATCATCATTATCAGAATCTTCGTTGCTACCGTTGTCACTGCCATTATCGGATCCTTCTTTACTTGCTTTTGCCTTCTCCTGACGATCCATTACACTTTGGCGATGACGTGTCTTCTTCCATGAATAATAGTATTTAACCAAACTGGCAATTGATTTATCTGGTAACTATTGAAATGAAAGATGAATAAAGTTCTAGTGACGAAACAAAGATACAAAGATGCTAAGTAAGGGAGAATAATTACCATTTGTCGAATACGATGGAAACTTTTACCATGAAATTGAAATGCTTGTTCAAACAAAACCTTATCCTCTACAGTCCATTCATCAGGAAATGGTGTGAAATTTGCTAAATCCATGACCGCACGTTCTAGATCGTGTTTATGCCAAAAGAGCATGCCCAATGCTTGCTCTCCATTGTATCCATATTTCTCTTTAGCCACTGCTATGTACTCTTCAACTATAAAAACCGAAACATGGGTGAAAATAACAAAAGTAAAGGAAACTCTGAAGGCTTTACGTTTTGTGTCAGGAATTTCCTTTGTTGGTGACCACACTAAAAGGGCACGATCATTTAATACTTCAGGTTTTCTTTCTGGTTCTGGTATGAGGGGTGGGCAAACAGCCTGATAGTCTCGTCCAACTCGAATTTTTTCTAAAAAAAAAAAAAAAAATCTTTTAAAATACCTATACACCCTGAATGACTCGAACTGCAACCAACTTCAGACTGCTATAATTTCCAAACCGTTCATGACAGTGAGCTCAAATTTTGACACATGACGGATAATTTTATTACTTACAAGCCTTTTAATCTTTTAAACGATTTGCGTCTCAGTTGTGTTGAAAAATTTTTTTCCGCGATGGAATTCAAACGTGATTGCTTTATATTTGGCTGGAAAACCACAAGTAGCTATCGCTAGAGCCCTCCAACACCTCAACATGAATAAATCATTTGTGTCTCGAACCATAATTCGTTACCGTGATACTAGAAGCGTTGCAAAACGCCATGGAGGTGATCATAAAAAAATAGCAACATCGGCAGAAATGGTTCGGAAAGTGAAGGCTCGAATTGAGCGAAATCAAACAAAATGACCGAGTTTACTTGCCAGAGAGGTCCTTCGAAAATTTACACCTTCGGACGGCCACCAGAAAGCAGGCAGCACCGATGGTGATGGTTTGGGCCGCCATAACTGCCGATTGTCGCTCTCCACTCGTATTTTTGGACCGTGGCGTCAAAATTAATGCGATCGTATACCGTGAAACTATCTTAGAGGCAGTATTGAAGCCTTGGGCAAACAATCATTTCGGTCGGAGACCGTGGACATTTCAACAAGACTCAGCAAATTATCCAGATGCAAATCCGTTGGATTTCTCTGTCTGGGGTATTTTGAAGGCGAAGGTTGGCACTAAAAAATACCAAAGTTTGGACCACCTCAAACAAGCACTTCACCGGGAATGGGCCAAAATACCGCAGAGCCACTTTCGTGCGGCGTGCGATGCTTTCTTCGGCCGTCTCAAGGCCATTATTCGCGCCAAAGGTGGACATATTGAAAACTACTGATACAATTTGAAAATTGATGTATTTTTCAACATTTTTTGCTTCGGCACAATAAAATTTATCAAAAAATAAAAAAAATTATAGCATTTTAAAAAGTCGCAGTTCGAGCCAGTCACTAATAAACTGGGAGTAATTGGCTTAAAGCAACCTGTTAAAATTAGTATTAAATATTAAGACTAGTTTCAAAATCATTATACAAATCAGGTACATGAAAAAAATCGACGATTTTAAGGGTTCAGAATTTTACCTCTTCAAAATTTCCTGAAAATCCTCCAAAAACTTCCCGTAGCCAAATGCTATAAGCAGAATGCGTTGTGCAGCATTATATGAATAATTTGGATGGAAAAGCGATGAAGAATAGAAGTGACTAGCAGACAGCTTCCTACTGCCTTATTTGCGAAAACGCAAGCAAAACTACATGTACAGCGGTGGAAAAAATAATAAGGTAAAGACACTTTCCGGGTCTATCATTTTTTTTCATTTATTTGTATATTTGTTTAAAATTTTAATAAAACTTGCGTTAAGAATAATAAATCTAAATTTAAAAAAAATTTATAAATTTTCTTAAGCCTTTTATTGATGTTCAAAAAAGCGGTTTCAGCACATAACCAGTAGGGAACTAAGTAGAACACAGGACGAAAATTGTATGTTATCTTTCTGTATGTACGAGGGTTGTCTGAAAAGTTTCAGCGACGTAAAAATAGCGGCACTCGTCAATAAAAGCTAGTGAATGCTAGTTGTGCATCTTTTGACAGTTACTTACCGAAGTTTCAGTCATTTTGGACGCGCACTTTTTAGTTGACAGTCGTTTAAGTGAGTCGATGTGAGTGTTTTTTGTGAAAATGAAAGGCAATATGCCTACGCAAATCCAAAGTGAGTTGGACTCTGTGTATGGGGACTATGCACCATCATTTACCACAGTGAAATTTTGGGCAGCTGAATTTAAATGTGCCCGTAAGAGCTTGGGAGATGATGAACGTTCGGGATGTCCACAAACTGCAACCACTGACGATAACATTGCTAAAGTTCACCAAATGGTGTTAAACGACCGCCGAATTAAAGTGAGAGAGATAGTAGAGGTTATGAAAATGTCCAAAGGACGTGTTTGTTACATATTAAATCAAGATTTAGGCATGAGAAAGCTGTCCGCGCTTTGGGTGCCGCGTATGCTTACGTTAGACCGGAAACGTGTCCGAATGAACATTTCCAGCGCTCTGTTGGCGCAGTTTAGGCGCAATAAATCCGAGTTTTGGCGCCGATTAATTACTGTAGATGAAACTTGGATACACCATTATACGCCCGAAACAAAAATTCAATCAAAACAGTGGACTGCTGCAAAGGGCGAGCCGGCTCAAAAAAAAGCAAAAACCGTTTTTTCGGCTGAGAAAGTGATGGCGACTGTTTTTTGGGATAGTTAAGGAGTTATCTTAATCGATTATCTTCAAAAAGGAAAAACCATTACAGGAGCATACCTTAATAGCCCGTCTCCACAGGGCATGGACGATGCCCGGATTATAAAGATACCATGAACATGTCTACCTAGTGGAGACACAAAAATCAGTGCCTGTTAGTTTAGGCATGGCATGGCATGAATGTTCAGTTTTACGTCAAGACATGAGAGTGGATGAAAATCAGGGCATGAGTTTGACATTTCGTGTATATGCGAGTTGCTTTCTTTTGAATGTAGTGGTAAACGTATTTTTTCCCAGAATGCCTTTTTACTCGGAGGAATTCCTCATAATTGTTGCTATTGTTGCATGTGTTGTATGAACTCCCGAAAAGAAAACATTTCATTTGCCTAGTCGACACAGAAAAAAATATGGCAGACTAGATTTCAGATGTTATGTTTGACATAATTCTGTCTCGTGGAGACGGGCTGTGAAGTGGAGGCTTGAATTGATTATGCCTCGTCGTAGTAGAGAATGTAGGGTATAAGTAATAGAAAAAAAAAGTAAGACATGAGAGACAAAGCCAAACTGTTATACACAAGGTCATGTCTAAGTCTCTTTCGAGACGTTACTTCAATATTTCTTTACATGTCGATAGACTTCACTCATAAGTGGCTGCCTTATTTTTTTTATTTAAAACAGTCTTCAGAGCTGTGTTTGCATTGCGCACACATTTGCCTTACCAATTTCAACACCAATAGTAGTCATTTTTATATAACTTGAAGAACAACACTGCTCCTCTCAATTAAAATCACTCAAAAGACTTCGATCAGCAAACTGTGTCATTTTGAAAGAGTATTTGTCATTGTTCTACGGTAATCCGGATGATTTTTTTCTCAGCTTTTTAATCATAGATAAAAAGTGTTTCCATTACAACACATCGGAGAGCAAGCAGCAGTCGAAAGAGTGGATTTCTCTAGGGGAATTGGCGCCTAAGAAGGCCTAGCTGGAACTGCCGCCCAACCATGTTATAATAATAACACAAGCAAATAAAGAGCCACACAGTAGATAATCCCTTCTATTGCTTGTTGGTAAAAAGTACTGCAAACAACATTTTGTACAATTGAAAAGAAATGATTAATTTAATTACAAATATCCGAAAACATGCTCTTAATATTATCTCAACAAATCAATTAAAATTTGAGTTAAAAAAAACAATTGTTAAAGGTTTGTTCCCGCTAAATTCCTGGAGATAAATCAGCCGCCACCGGCACTCGGAAGCACTATTTCAATTTGTCTGCCATAGGGGTCTGCGGTGACGCTTGTTCTTTATGCACCTCAATGTATCGGCTTTAGCGCAGCTGTTAAGACCTTCGACGGACATCGAAGTGTTCATTTTGTCTCAGAAATCATAGTCCGGAGAAAGTAAATACTTCCATCTATTGTAAAATTTTCATTTAAAAAAAAAAGCTTAAAGCGAACAATAAGAGTGGCGAAGCCACTAAGAACAACTTTGTTTCTGGGGTATATTAAGATTTTCTAGCACAACACAGCCTAGCCCGACAAATCACGATCCACACAGCTACGTTTCTATTCTGAATTTTTACAAATTTATCGTAGCTGGGGCTGGCCGCCAGGAAGTTAAAAACTAAACATTGAAAGGAAAATATTCATAAAACAATACCTAATTATAATATCCTCCTCGAAAAATTAAAGTCGAATAGTAAACCATAGAGTTGGGTTGTGACAGTAAAAATTCTGTGTACGGAATCGACATTATCAATTTCAGTTCCAGTTAGAGGAAACGACTTTATGAACGGCTTCTACTAGCAGAGGGGATAGCAAACCAATTTTCTGTAAAGAGTCCAATCGAGGACTTATCGCTTCAACACCTGAACAATCTGGGCGTAACAAATTTCCAAAACAAAAAAAAACAAAAAAAAAAACACAAATTACGTATTTACGAACGACCAAAGGTTTATAGTAAGTGATTGTGTGCAAACCAATAATTCATTCCTAAGATTTGGGCAGATAAGTAGGTATATGCTCGAAGAGTGGAATTTCATCACTTTTACAAGACCAATCGCTATTTCGCCGAGAAAAGAACTGTGCAGAAGTTCGTCCTGAGCAACAACAAAAGAATGTTTATCATCCCGCTCCTGTTGGAAGGAGCTGATCCATCAACTCTATCGAAGCTGGAAGAGATACCCCCGGTAGCTTCTAAAAAATATTTCTTCAGAAGATTTATTCTGTCCCATTTGCATTACGGGTTTTGAAGGCGGCCATTCAATGCAATAAGTGGTACACTGATATACTCTTATATATTAGTTTTTATTGCTTGTTTATTCGAGCATTAACACTCTGTCCCGGATAAGATCATTGCAATAGGAAAAGACTTCCATTGAGGTAAAAAGTAGGAAAAGACCTCAACCACTTTGAGAGTTCACATCTAGAGACAGTTAATTAAGAATTGAGCTGATTGCTAGTTGAAGCCACCTAGATTATTGTATTTGAGTTACATAATTTTATTTATTCATTACATGTATTCTTCCCAACACTGCCATGACAATTTCGAAAGGTTAACACTGCTGGTAGAAGTCTATGGTCACTTACAAGCCGTTGAAAAGAATGCAAAATGTATTCATGAGCATATATGTATATATTTAAGCGGCACTACACAGCGCACATGTGTTCATTCATACATAAGTATACCCGCATTTTTTTTTATACCATTTTCAACTTCCAGGTCAGCTCAATTGATAAATAGAATGAATCACATTTGTGTGCACCCGTACAATGGTTAACTGATATCAAAAACTAAAATTTTCGCACCAAAATCAACTACATACCACACGAAGGAGGACACTCAAAGAATTTAAAGGGTTTTCCAACAAATGTCTTACCTTCGTATTCACTTTGTTTCGTCTTTGATTTGCCATTTCTTTTGATCGCTGCAATGAAATCAAAATCAAAATGAAAATGAAAATTAATTTTCATATAAAATTAAACTCACAATTGTCATCGTCCGAACTAGTTTCAGGGGTGCCACCAGCAGTTCCATGTCCATTAGGGCTAGGTCCCCTCGACCTGCGGCCATTTCGGACAATCTCTGAATTTCGTTCCGCTAAAACCATTTTGTCACGGATCAATTTCGATCTACTGTTCTGTTTCTCCAGCTTTAATTATTTTCTTTTCCTCTCTTGTTTATGTGTGTATTTTATACTCGATTTCTCATCAAAATTCTCCGCTCCAAAAGCAAAGAATCTTTTCCTTTATAACGAATTTAAAAATCATTCACCCACAGTACACGACACACGACAAATTGAATTGAACTGATAAACGAATACAACTGAAAACCCCCAAAAAAACATTGACCAACTGGTTTTCGGTTTTCTTTCGAAAAGTCAAAGAAACAGTCACAGGCATAGGCTGAGGCTGCGAAATATGTAACGCCACCAGATAACCGATCGACTGTCCGTCACAGTAGCACTTGCAACATACATCCGTAGCTTTTCTTCAGCAAATAAAGCTGTCACTCCGTTTTCTCTTCTCCTTTATCGGCCGCTGGGTGGCGATGCGATAGCGATGGCAAAGGCAAATTTAATAATTTTCCGTTTCTCCTTTCCCTTCTTATTAACACAATTTTGTAAAGATCTCCTCGATTTTCTTCTATTTTCTCCGTCAATTGATTTAATTAATTCACAAATGAAATTAAGCGAGAAGAAACCAAAACCAAAATTGAAATTGAGAATTGCGGACGAGACGCTTCCTCAGATCGTTTGACAGTTTGTGGGAGAGAGAAGAAAAAAATGCAATCACTCGGTGAAAATGGTTACTGGGACACAAATTCGTAGGAAAACTGATAAAAAAGTAGTTGTAGAGCGTTTATTTGATGATTTTCCACGGCGGGCAGTTACTATTTGTGGCGAGAAAATGTTTAAAAAAAAAATCGTGTGGAAATAACGCGTTTAAAGTACACCAATTCAGAGCAGAAACTGAGGCGCTGGGCTACGGTCACGACGGTGACGGTGATGTTGACAGTTTGAGTGTACTTTTGTTGGCGACCGTAGAAAATATAATTTAAATGCGACGTGGTGCGATGGCGTGCATTGCAGAGCACAATGGGCTAGGCAGTTGCATTTGCATTCACGTGGATGACATAATTCCCTTGGTCAACATGGACGAGAGACTAAAAGATGGTTAATTAAATGGGTAAGAGGTTTTTTATTTTTTCTGTTTGTGGGTTTAGAATTTTTTTTTTATGAAATTTCGAAAGGGGTAAATTTGATTTTGAAATTACGTATTTCACTGGAAATGTTGTTGGAATCTTGGAAGCAAATTCATGGGCGTGTTCGGAAATGAAGTTTTCTATTGACGGAGACGCCGCTGTAAGGAAAGATATTGAAAGTGGCATACAATTTGTTGATAAGTTGATGTAAATAAATTTTTTAAAATAATTCTTTTATCAGAATTAGTACTTATTTTCTGTCTTAGTATTTATGGTTTGCACAATGTCAAAAGGCATGTATCTGTCAAGCATAGCATGGAAAAAATAATCAAGGAAATTCCTTTCAATATAACATACCATATGAAACCGACATTACGAATTCAAAAAAAATTATTAAATTTTTCTTAAATTAACTGATAAACCAGATAAATGGGTGGTAAAAAACTTGACAGCAAATTTTTCTGTCAACTTTGTTAATTCTTATTTTATTTTTTAATTATCGGAAAACTTGCATAATCTGTTATAAAACCTAATTTAGACGGCATTTTTTTCGGAAATTGTGCAATTTTGAGACAATTTCGAATGTTGCACAATTTGGGAGACAATTTTGGAAAATTTCGTAATTTCGTCTAGTGGGAACATCGTATAATTTCATTGCTTCGGTTTTTGTGTTTATGCGTTCACTTAATGTATAACGGATTTGGTTCAACTATTGGAGGCCTTGAATATTTTCTCAAATAACAAGTCAAAGGTGTGTGTAAAATCTTGCTGCATATTAAATTTATATTTTGCTACCCCACGCGTTTTAACATTTTCGGCTGAATAGTGCTCCAAAAAGCAGATATGTCAAAATTATTTGTGATTGTTTGACATTTCTGGAGTTAACGCCGCGGTATTCTTTACACCGGGTCTCCACGAGACACTAATATGTCAGGCTAAATTTCAGATTTTTCGTCTGACATTCCTTTGACTTAGGTGCGCAAATTACTACTTGACATTTCATTCTGTGAGTGTAAGTTGGCTGAGTAAGTGTCAACTTCGTTCTGCGGCATTCGCCGATCAGCCATCTTTGTTTATTTTTTTTTTGTTTTCACGTTCCGAAGTCAAACTGACAAACGCTGTCAAAAAAAAATTCCGGGTTGATGTATACAGATGTGTCTTGAATAAAAACCAGACATTTATTTCATGCAATATTTCTTGTCTGCAAACTACCCGTCTCTACTGGATATTTTGATTTCATGAAAACATTCTTAACACCAACGGAGACGCGGTGTTATGGTGTTTTCGAATGTCATAAAACTGTTATATTGTCACTTTTTCAGAATCAAAATTTTCCTTCCGATTTTCACTTCAGAAGCAAATTTCTCTTCTGAATTCTTTAGCAAAGTGCACTAGCTCATATAAATATGTATTAACGTCAAATTACTATTAGTGTGTGTCAAACTAGATTTCTGTTTTCGTGCAATCGGCTGTGTTTGGTCAATTTCTTATTCTGGATGTTCAAATTGATTCGCAAGCAAATATATTTAATATATAAAAGTCCGAAGAAGTTTTTAGTGTTCCATTTAAATAAAATTCGGAGTACACAAAAAAAGCCTTCTGACGGCCCAAATGAAAACGCCATTAGTTTCATGCTGTGCGGACTTAGGATCGGTCTGCATTTCTTTTTTGTTTCAGTTCTAGTTAAAATAGATACTAGGTTATGGTGCCTTGAAGTGCGTTCATATTTAGGCAGACATGCCAAATTTCAGTGCGATACTGTCTTTAGTTTTGTTTTGACAGCTGTTAGTTGTTGACGTGTTTGGCATCATGTTGAGTATGCACAAAAACGATTTTCGTTTTCTCATAAAACATTATTTTTTGAGAGGCAATACGGCGAAGGAAACAAAAGAAAAGTTCGATAAATATTATGGGGCTAATGCTCCGTCAGATTACACCGTCAAATATTGGTTTCGAGAGTTTCGTGATGGCCGCAACTCCACTACCGATCAAGTCCGCAGCAGCAGGCCCTCCGATGGTGTTACAGAGGACAATGTCAAAAAAATACATGAAATGGTGTTGGCTGAAAGGTGCGCGAGCTACCAGATACCACAAAGATTAGTACTGAGCGCACACGCCATATTTTGGGCAATATTCTGCATATGAAAAAATTATCCTGCCGCTGGGTGCCGCGAATGCTCACTTTTGACCAAAAACACGAACACGAAAGCACTTCGAAAGAGTGTTTGGACTTGCTGATGCGGAATCGGGCGGACTTTTGGCGTCGATTGGTAAATGTTGATGAAACTTGGATCCACTACTACACACCAGAGAACAGAATGAGTGCCCGGCAATGGACTGAAGCCGGCACGAGTGCTCCGAAGCGGCCGAGGAAGGCTCGATGGGTCGGAAAGGTTATGGCGTCGGTTTTCTGGGATTGTCATGGCATATTCTTCGTGGACTACTTCGAAAAAGGAAAAAACCTTCAATAGCGAGTATTACTGTGCATTATTGGCGCGATTGAAGGCCGAAATCGCTGCAAAACGGCCTCACATGAAGCAAAAAAAAATTTTGTTTTTGCAAGGCAATACGCCGGCGCACAAGAGCATCGCAACCACGGCTAAAATCAATGACTTACGGCTCCAATTGCTGTCGCATCCACCGTATTCGCCCGATTTAGCTCCCTCGGAATATTATCTCTTCCTAAACCTCAAAAGATGGCTCATCAATAAAAAATTCAGCCCACGCAAGGAAATCATTGACGCCACGGAGGAGTATTTTGCAGACCTTCCGGAAAATTACTTTTCGAACGGGATCAAGAAGTTGGAAAATCGCTGGAATGAGTGTATCAAACTAAAAGGGGACTATATTGAATAAAATAAAAAAACATTAAAAAAAATTTTTTTTTAATTCCCAAGAAGGTCACTTTTCACTTCATCTAGTACATTCATATTCGACTTTCGGAAGGCTTTTCTTAAATTGAAAGCAATACAAATTAATTATTTTATTTTTACTTCATTAATTAGTTTATTTTCATTTCATTATTTTCTATTGCTATTCGGAGTGAAGAAAAAACACGAGGAGCGTTCGATCGAGGCCTTAGATGTGGTGCTACCACAATAATTAAGCTCGGAAGTTTAACAAAAATAAAAAAACGAACAAAGCTGTAAAGCCCGAACAGAAGTCGGTAAGAATGGAGAAGTAAACCTCATAAGTAGAACCACAGTCTGTGCTGAGAGTCTGGAAAGATTATTTCTGCAGACTGTTATACGGGGACGACAAATAACATCTCAACACGTGGCAGAATGAAGCATTTAACCTGGAAAAAGACAAACAACATATCCTTCCACCCGACCAAGATGAAGTCAGGACAGTGATTTCCAAATCTAAGTCTAGCAAAGCTGGTGGATCCGATGGCTTAACTGGCGAACTTCTTAAAGCAGTGGATGATGATTGAATACGGAGAGAATATATCAGGTTAGGTTAGATAATAGTGGTTATTGGAGAGATCAACACATTTAGGCCTATTGGCCCAATGTGGATCTGTATCCTTCTACTCTTGGAACCAGTTTGAGCTTATGATGAAGCGTAGAAGACTGTTAACGTCGACATTGTCTAGATAGCTTAAATCATTGTAGAAGAAAGTTCCTAAGTGGAGAACGCTGGGTAGAGTGAGCGGTGGATTGTTTTCTCCTCCTCCATGCATAGACTTCTGCAGAAATTATTTGTAAAGACGCCAAGCCTACTTGCGTGCTTACCCTTAAGGCAGCGTCCAGTGATGGCACCTATGATAGCGCTGAGATGTTTCCCAATTTGAAAGATCAGACTCTTAGAGCGATTCAGATCCAGCTTTGCCCAGATTTGTTTGGTCATTAGACATGTTGATCCAACAGTCCACTTAAGGTTTGTCCTTTTGTTATTATCCAGGTTTAACATTAGTTTGCACGCAGCGGTTGGTATTTTTTGCTAGAATAGGAGAAAATATCAACTGATCTCCAAAATCTGTACGATTACCCCAATCCTAAAGAAGGGAGATCTCCTAAAATGCGCCAACTACGGCGAATAAGTCTCCTAAGATCCATCGTAATCATTGTTGATTGCGAAAAAGCCAAGAAATCCAGATAGGTTCACACTTCAGCGTGGACATTGACGAAATCCGATGAAAATGCTATTGGAGGCTTCGAGAGAAAAAGTTCTTCGGTCCTATTTGCATCAATGGAGAATGGAGGAGACGTTCCAACAGCGAACTTTACAGCGATGCCGACCTAAGCGCATGGACACCATCCTCCCGGCCCTGAAAGTTTTCAACTCTAATCCAGAGGGACAACGCAGTAGAGGACAACCTTATCTTAGGTGGTGTACACAAGTGGAAGGGGAACTTAGCAAAATGTTTGTGTGAGCTTAGATAGAACTTATTACTTTCAACACAATCGCTTTATTCAATACAGTTACAATTTACAATTCAATCGCTTTTCTCAACTGCTTTTACTTTTCCTTATCTTTTACTTCAGCCACTTTATCACTACTTGTAGATAAGATTTCAAATTCCACCTTAGAACTGCCTTGCATATCTTGGAGGGTGCTGATATTTACACTCCCCTGACATCTTTCGAAAATATTGTGTACCGTCCAGCGTTCCATCTGCCAGAAAATTTGATAAAAGTCTCCCTTCTCCAATAGGTGAGTCTTCTGCTATTTAAATATGGAAATCATCTGCTATTCAAATACAGATGATGCTGTTCCCGATGAACTTCGTAATTGATCGTTCCGTTGAAACGAAAAATTCTATCTAAATGGACCTCCTCCAATTTTCGGCAAAACACATTGTTAATGCGGTGATAACCCGCATGGACCTTTCCAATCCTGTTGCAATTTTGGTGATTTTTCTTTCTTATACATCCTTCGTTGAAGGGGGAAAATTTCGCTTTGATGTTGTACCTAGTCTTCATGCGGTTGCTCGCTACCTTCATCTTTTCTCGGGTGTTTTCATGCAGTTTACGAATGCTGCTGATCAAGTCATCTACATAGTCATTTACCTTCTTGGGCTCCGTAAGTGGGGATCCGAATTTCGTTTCACTATATACCGCGTTTCGGTAGGCCGTTAAGAAGAGGGGTATGTGTCCATCCTGGTCCCGCCAGAAGTTGCCGATGACTTTAGACAGATGGTCATTCAAGGTCCTATTGAACCACTTGGCCATTCCATCAGATTGAGGGTGTAGTGGATTTCTCCTTGCTCCTTATTCCCGGATACTTCGTTTGGCCCTTGATCAGAGTGTAGCTCCATTGGGACTACAAATCTGCTCACCCAGTTGTTGACTATCTGTTAGGCTACGGTCTGAATCTCTTGATGTTTCGTGAAAAAGGCCGACGATGGCTAATCGAATGGTCTTCCGAATGGTCTGCAATGGTATTGTTGCATTCGTCCCTGTGGCTTTACTTTTGGGCCCATTGTAGCTGCACACCTTGTGTATTTTTTGCACTAATTCTCGATATCTTGTTTTGCGCTTAGCCAATAAAAACGACCCCTTACCTTCTCCAGCGTCTTTTTTATTCCCAAATGGCCTCCTGACATTCCGTCATGAAGCACTTGGCTGACTCTGGACCGTGGCACAATTGGCTGCTTACGAGGCGTTGTTCCATCTGGACTTTTCCATTTTCTGTTCAGCAAGCCATCTTTCACACTATGCGAGTCCCACTGTGCCTAATATTCAGAGTTTGGCTCAGGTCCGATAATTCCTACCAGCTTGGTCTTTCCTCGTGTTCCTTCCAGGCCAATATTGGTTCGATGTCATTATCTGCCTGTTGGGAGGAACTGATTTCGTCTCTACCCCAACCCTCTACTGGCTCAGTCCTGATCAATTGGATAGTGGCCTGTCCTTTCACTTCTTTACGGTTGCAGTGTTCACGTTTAACTCCGCACGGTCGACGAGAGGGAGCATCAACGTTTGTGTCGTTGCCTATCGCGCAACTCGGCCTTCAGGGTTCTTCAATTGTAGTAGCCATTTCAGAGCTGCGTGGTTGGTCCGAAGAATGAACTTTTGTCCATAGATGTACTTATGGAAATGCTTCGTAGCCAAAATTAAAGCCAGAAGCTCGCACCGAGTTATGCAGTAGTTCCTTTCAGGTCCAGTACCTTGCTCTAATATGCAACCACTTTCTCTTGACCATCGGACTGGAGAAATCATTGCTCCGACCCCAACATTGTTAGCGTCTGCGTTTACGATGAATATTTTTCCGGATGTAGAGTCACCCAAGATGCGGGTATTGCACAGCTGCTGCTAGAGTTCTTCAAATGCTTTCTCACAATCTCCGACCACCTGAACTGTCGGCTTTTTCCGTAGGTTGATGCAGAAACTTTGCAATACCAGCAAAATCCGTTACGAATCTTCTATAATAGGTGGCAGGTTCCAAGAAGCTTCTCAGTTTGTGTTTATCTTTGAGAGCAGGCTAACATTTCACTGTTTCGATTTTCCGCGGATATAATGTGACCCAGATATTTTACTTCCGGACGGAACAAGTCACACTTTTCTGGGTTCAGCTTCAAAATAGCGCTTCGCAACCCCTCAAACACTTCTTTTAGATTTTGGCGATGCTCCTGCCCTTGCAATATTCGTTCCATCAATCGCTCGAAGGTGGCCGGAGCGTTGCATAGTCCAAACGGAATCACCGTAAACTGCTAAAGACCGCTTCCTGTAGTGAAAGCCGTTTTCACACGATTTTTTCGATCAATCTCCACCTGCCAGTAAGTGCTCTTCAGGTCTAGTGTTGAGGACCATTTCGCTCCAGAAAGGGTATCCAAAGTGTCGTGGGTAGCTGTTCTTTTTGATAATATCGTTGAGGTGTCGGTAGTCTACACAAAACCTCGTTGCTGCATCCGGCTTTGCAATTGGACTTTGTAAACCGTCCCTAACCCTTTTCTTGATAGCCTGCACATAATCTTTATGTTTTTCGATGTCTATTGTTTGCAACAATTCTGCTGCAGGACTGTGCAAGGCCATTGTAAGAGTAAAGTACTTCTCCTCATTGTCCTCTCTGGCCATCGAATGAGGGTGCCTTAAACTATATCCTCCTTGGACCGCTTAAAGAACATTCTCGCAGTTTCTGTTTTCGCACTGTGTCGAGCTCTTTTGCCAGTTGCTCAATTTTGCTGTCCATTGGTTCAAATTTTTCGTCAACGTTCTTCTCTATTCTTTTAAATTTGTCATCGATTTCTCCGAAATTTTGCTGTAGAATTTTAATTTGTTTCTGCAGCTTTTGTTCGAAGCTATTCTTTTGTTCGACGAATTTTTGTTCAATGCAGGCAACGGGGCATATTCAGGCCCAGTTAAACAGCCAAGAGTGGAACCAGTTGTATACCCGCGTATATAATTTTTACTTGTTTTTCGATTATTATTGAACCATACATTAAAGGTTTGAATATTGCTCAACAATTTTGTGGAGAGTTATCGACCAAACGTTCGCCATGGCTTCGGCGGCATATAACAATCCATTTATCCAAATTTTAGATGACATCCCGGCGTAATTGCTCCTCTATTCCACAAATATGTCTTATTATCTTTTTCTTAGCTCTTAAATTGTTACTGGCTTATTGGCATAGACCATACTTTTGGGATAACCCAAACAAAGAAATTCACAATCTCGGTGGCTAATTGAAATCGCTGTTTCCCGAGATAATGTGTCCCGGAAACGTCTCGTGCAGTTGGGCATGCGGCATCGCCTTGTTGGAGCCACATATCGTCCACATCCATATCCAATTTGGGCCATAAAAAGTTAGTTATCATTTTTATAATAGCCTTCGATAATTTTAACACGTTGGGACACCAACCATCTATCCAAAAATTATCCAAGTATGTATACTAAAATTGTTAATGACAGTAGATGACAAATATCCACCTGAAACAATTTTTATTTGACATTTGGATATTATTAGTAAAATAACCATTGGTCCACCCTTTATAAGATGAGCAATCCAAATATTTACAGAAACGCAATATCATATCCCTGTGGTACTCGTATATGTTAAAAGGGATCGACTAACACTTGAATAAGCTTGAGAAATAATAACAACTTTTTTTCAAAATGCATACTGTGTTACCGAAACAGTAGGATTTTGAAAATAAGTGTTGGTCAAAATAATCGACCAAATGGGCATGTTGTATGCAAGTTTGTAAGGATGAACTCATCGCGTTGACATGTGCATTGATGACACAAGACATGCTTCGTATTCATTTAGTAGTCGCTTCTATTTAAGCTATTGTAAACTTTAATTCGAAGTCGATTTTGTGGTTGAGGTGTATTTTCATCCTGGCTCGTAAACAAGCATTGGGGATTGAAAAAGCCACACGTGGTCCCAGAGTAGAAAATACATCTTCAGCGTATGACTGTTTGTTATTTGGGTTGCCCATTCTTCTTCGAAAATTAGGGTAGCAGTAGAGGAGCTACAGAGGCATTGCTATTGGAATTTTCAAAAGGAATCAAAGACACAATCAATGTTTTCCACAAATATGATCAATTTTCTCAGAAGTAATATCCGGTTGGGAAAGAAATATTGAAACAAATATTGTCCATTTTGTACGACTACCTTCTGACATTTTTCGAGTTGAACTATTGTAGGATTCTTGGGGTTTTTTGTTGAAAAGTGAGTCACACGATTTTTACATGGCTCTTTTGAGGCCAATTTTACTCCAGCAAGAGAGTGTTGCAGAGTGTTATAATCTGACGTCCCAATATCGGGATTAAACGGTGGATGCATCAAAGGTCTTTAAATTTTTGCCGAGCCATCAAACATGTGTGTTCTCTGTTGTTGGCATGATGAAACACAACATCTTTCCTGTTGATCAATTCTGGCCTTTTTTTTTCTTAGTTTAATCGCAGGCAGTAGACATTCAAATCAATCGTTTGACCAGACGGTAGTAGTTCATGATGGATGATGCTCCTCAAATCCTACCAAACACACAGCATTGTTACTATTTGTGGAGCTTCATCATATTTTTTCAACCAAGACCGCTTTCGCACAACATTGTCGGATGTGACATTTTTCATCACCCGCTATCGTTCGCTTCACAAATGGCTCAATTTCGTTCCGTTTCAACAGTAAACAGCTATAGCCAAATGGCTTAAAACTGTTTTGCGGCTGATCTAAGTTTATTAGCGATGTCATGATTGCATATCTGCCGGTGTTGCTCAAGTTTTTCCATGATTTTCAGTGAGATGACGGCCAGAGCGAGATGCATAAATGTTTCCAGAAAGAAAGCGACCGAACCAGCTCTTGGCAGAAGTTTTCAATAGAGTACCTTCACCATAGATAGCACAAATCATTGCACACGCCTGCGTCGCGACATTCTTTCCTTTATCGTGGTAAAATTAAAAAATATACCAAATTTTCTCAGAAAGTTAGCACCAATCCGCAGAGAATATATCATTAATATCTGCTGATCTGTCAACTGTCAAATAAAAGTTGAGTTGACGGATGCAATCAACCGTTTCACTTCAACTAAACGGAAATAGGTCCAATACTTTTTTTCACATAATGTCATAAAACTAACTAATAAGGGGCCTGCGTTGCAATAGATCGGGAAACTGCGGAGTGTCCTATAACTTGGATTGGCCCTGGACCGCAACAATCAAGTTTGTTGCTAAGTGCTCGCCTTACCTCCCGGTGGTGATCCCCGGTAATTGCATGAGTAAACCCCAGGCTAAGATAGTAAGAACATGTCCGGCGTGGAATGTTCGGGCGCTTAACAGGCCACGTGCAGCCGAACATTTAACAGAGGCCCTTGACTGCTATCACGCATACATCACCGCCATCCGGCGAGTGCGATAGGATGGTCCGGACCTAAGGACTATAAACTATGATACTCGCACTACGGTGATTGGAACAGACAAAAAAACAGAGCTTATTCGGATGCGGATTTTTCATACGCCGGGAACTTAGACAAGAAGTCTTGAGCTTCCGACAAGTGAGCGAGCATCTTATGACATTCCGCATCAAGGCTGAATACGCTAACATAAGCCTAATATGCGCCCATTCCCCAACGAAAGACAAGGACGACGCCACCAAAGAATGATATTACGAGTTCCTCGAAGAGATATATGCGTAATATGCAAAGTATTACGTTAAAATCGTACTAGGCGAGGAAAAGAGGACATCCATCTTTAGTAGATAAGCATAGCCTACATGACACTACGTCTGGCAACGAACTTAGGTTTATTGACGTTTGCTAATCTCAATATAAACAAGGGTACACGGCGGTCTTCAGATCATCAAACGCTAAATCAAATTGATAATTTTGCGATAGACGTAAGGCATTCCGGGCAGCCAACATTGACTCGCATAACCACCTTGTTGCAGCCACGGTGGGAATGTGGATTTTCCAAGCGCCACAACAAAGAAGAACGACTATGAAAAGATGTAACGTAAAAAACAATCGACCCAATATTCACACTCCGGCAGATCCTGGGAAAAACTCGAAGCCCAATTCGATACCCACCATCTTTTCATCGATTTTAAGGGCGCATAGCATTTATAGAGACGAGATGTTTCTTGTGATTAATTAAAAAAAACCAATGATGCCTTTGGAAAGGTGCGATTTAAAAAATCAAAGTTAGAAGCTGACGTGATCGCCAAGATGAGCGAGAGAGTTTTATTGAGAATAAAAAAAGAAGATTAACATTTGAGGATACATATGTATGTCTAAGAAAAACTTGTTTCCGCTTAGCAATTGGTAAAAGGCATTGCCAGAAGGGCTTACAATTAAATAACCAAGTTTGAGAATATAAGAGAATTGCCTGATGGGCATTTTATATTGATTCAAATGATATTACGTATCGTATGTATGTATTTTAATATTAGTGTAATCTTACTCAACATGCTCCCCACCTTGAAGAGGCTAGGACCCTTCAATTGGTAGCAAACATATCTGCATAACAGCTCTTTTGAGAGTGGTTGAAGAGGTCTTCACTGTGACAACTCGAACGACATCGTCTCTTCCAGGATGTAGTGCAGTTATCCGGCCCAGCCTCCATTTAAGTGGTGGTAGATTGTCATCCTTAAGAACTACTAATGCGCCAACTGCTATGTTTTCACGACTGCTTTGCCATTTATTTTGTGCGTTTCTGGAGACCTTGTAAATATTCCGATGACTATCTTGCCCAAAAGGTTTGTGTAACCCATTGCATTCGCTGCCATCGTGAAAGTCTGCTAAGGCGATCGTCCTTTACGTTATTTTTCAAAATTGACGTCAATGGTCCACCTATTAAAAAATGACCGGGAGTTAAAACGGTGTAATCATTAGGATCATTGGATAAGGGTGTAAGGGGGCGCGAATTTAATATAGCCTCTATTTATAGTAAATTCGACATAAGTAGGTGAGATTAAATGCAACAATCTTTTCATGTGGAATTTTGCGGACTTTACTGCTGCTTCCCAGATACCTCCCATGTGTGGAGATCTGGCTGGTATCGTCTAACACTCTATTCAATCTTCTGCGCACATGTTTAGAATGTCTGTGTTGTTCTGTCGTTTCATAAACGGTTGATAAAGTTCATGTCGCTGTAGATAGTTGAGCATAATCCACGCCGGCTTTTAAAACGCCTAAGTGCGGCAATAAAGGCAGCAGTTGTAAGGTCTTCAACAAGAGACGTAAGCCTATGTTGGTGCTGCGACAGTGCAGCATGAATTGGCCACAAAAGTCAATGCCAACTGTTGAAAAGGGTCTTGCTGGCAGTACGCGTGACGAAGGTAAATCTCCCATAAGGTGTTCAAGAGGTTTAGGCTCACAACGAGAACACAGAATGCATTTGCGCACAATTCTCTTAGTTATTATCCTCCCATTTATTGGCCAAAATTGTTGACGAACAACAGCTAAGAGATTTTGCGGACCCAAGTGATCATGTTTGTAGTGGAGGTATCGAATGGTGCAGTCACCACCTGCGAAGTGGGCAATAAGATAGGATGTTTGGCGCTAAATGAAATATTGGAATTCTTTATTCTACCCCCCACTCTAATCAATACATCTGCATCTAGGAACGGTGCAAGTGTACGCAAACTGCTTTGTCGGGGAATTTGAGAATTGTTACGTAGCGATCTGAGATCAACAAAGAAAGAGCTTTCTTGAATCAAGCTTATGACAAGCATCAGAGCGATTTTCATTTCTCCATCTATTATTGGAGGGACTTGTTGGTGAACCTTGTTTAATTCGTCTGCGGTACCTGGGAGAGAAACCATTTTCCTTTTCAAATATCTCCCTAAAGCATTGTTTTTAAAGCGATTTATATAGGAAGCCGCACATATGACTTGTGGTACTTGATGTTCTCAATGAAGTCGCACTCCGTTTGTGAGGAGAGTACAATTCTAACCTTTCGACGTTCTAAGATGCTATCATCAACACTCGATTGGGGCCTTGAGCAAGGCCATTGATCTTGCTCTTGTCTTAAGAATGAAGGGCCTTAAAACCACATGTCTGAGTCAATTAATGCTGATGGTCGTTCTCCGCGAGATACGATATCAGCAGGATTCAAATGTGAGTCGATGTGTCGCCATTGCTGCAAGGTAGTTGTTTCCTGTATACTGGCTATACGATTGGCAACAAAGAAAGCACGATTGAGGAGTCAGTCCAGTAAAAGATATTCTCAAAGTCAATGTCAAGAATTTGTATGATGCGATGGGTAAATTGAGCAGCCATTTCGGCAGCACATAATTCCAGCCGTGGTAAACACACAGCCTTTGTGGGAGCAACTTTAGACTTTGCTGCTAACAGTTTAGTTTGAATGGTCCCGTCTTCCAAAAATGAACGTATGTATATGCATCTACCGTATGCAAGCTCAGAACTATCAGTGGATTATTGAGTGGATATACCATCCTTGGTACTCGCAACTGTTGAAGAAGGTAAAACTCATTACGAAATTCTATCCACCTTTTCCTGTGTTCTTCGGGCAGAGGCTGATCCCAAGAAAGTTTCGTTTGAAAAAGCTTCATGAAAATCTTGGCAAGAACAATTACTGGATTAACAAGTCCAAGGGGATCAAACAGCTGTGCAATGTCAGTCAACACTGATCTCTTTGTTGTCAGGATTCCCTGAGGCGGACGGTCGCCGCTGTACATAAATACATCTTGGTTTGGATCCCAAATAATGCCCAATGCTTTAATCACATTGCTGGTGTGCATTTGAAAGCAAGACTCTCTTTGATCACAAGGAATGTTTGACAACAAAGCTTCTGAATTGGAACACCACTTTCTTAATTCGAACTTCCCCTTTTTTAACATTGCTATAAGCTCCGCTTGTATCAGTTTGGCTTCGTCCAAATCATCGGAGCCTGTTAAAATACTCGTATCGTCGACATAAACATCGGATTCGATGACTTTATGAGCACGTGCAAAATTTTGTCTTTCATCATTCCCTAGTTGTTTCAGTGCGCGAGTAGCTAAATATGAGGCAGAAGAGGTTCCATAAGTGACCGTGCAGAGGCAATAGGTTTTTTATGGGCTCATTCTTTGATGGTCTCCACAGGATCAGCTGAAAATTACGATCTCGGGGATCTACGACAATCTGGCGATACATCTTTCTGATGTCACTAGTAAAAACGTAACGATGTGTTCTAAACCGAAGCGCAATTGAAAATAGATCAGGTTGAACAGCTGGTCCAATCATTAGTACTTCATTTAGGAACTTTCCGCTATCAGAATTGGAAGAGCCATCAAAAACGACTCTTAATTTTAATTTTAATTAATTTCCGGTTTAAGGATGCAGTGCTGCAGAAGATAGAAATGAGGTTTCGAGTGATCAACAAAATCGACAATCTCCATATGGTTAAGTTGTATACACTCATTTATATATAGCATCCCTGCCAAACTCATTTGTGTTTCTTGCATGAGGATTGAGAACGATCGTTGCTCCGTCAAGGTCGGGAACGACTAAACCGAGGGCTTTGATATCTAAAAAGGTTCTAGACAAGGTGATGCGCTGTCATGTGACTTCTTCCACATCATTCTTGAAAGAACTGCGCGGAACTTAACATACAAGTGACGACAGCTACGCCGATGAAATTAACATAATTGGGAGAACTTAGCGGGCTGTCACCGACGCGTTCGTTACTATTGAAGCAGAAGGTGCTAAAATGGGTTTAGCGGTAAATGAATGCATAATCCAGTATATACTGTCAACAAGAAGGGGCACACAACATCGGCGAATTGGACGGAACGTCACAATCGACAGCAATAATTTCGGGTAATAAAGGGCTTTGTCTACCTTGATTTTGCAGAAGTAAAACAAAGAATCACTCTTGCATTCGCTGTTTCTTTGGGCTAAGAAGGTAATTGAGTGGTAAGGCCCTATCCCGAAAAACTAAGGAAACTCTATATAAGTTTACGTGCTTTATGGTGCTGAAGCATAGCCCCTATCGAAAGCGGATGAAGATATCCTCAGTGCCGAGAGAAAAATCCTTCGAAAAATATTCGGTCCCGTTTGCGTTGACCGGCTTTGGAGGAGATGGTTCTATGACGAACTATACGACCTGTTCAGCAACATCGACTTAGTCAGAAAACTGCCCATCAGTCGCCTGAGAAGGCTAAGACATATATAGAGAATGGACAACAATACTCCGGCCCGCAACGTCTTCGCATCTAACCCGGAGGGACAACGGATATTTTTTGAATTGAAGAAAAAAACACGTTTTATTCAAACTAAAGAATCTCATTCAACTTTTCTTTTTCGGTTCTTAACTTGGTCTGGCGCTACTGATTTCCAAAAATCTTCTGATCTCAACTTAAAACGAATTACATTATCATGATCTTGAAGAGACAATGGTTTCTTATCGTTAGTATATTTTTCTTAACATTATTAGGTGCTATGCACAATACATTGAGAAGCACTTGGATGTAGTGCATGTTATATTTGAATATGTGTTTATGTTATGTATGTAATTTAGATATGAATGGATGTATATATGTATGTTAATACTTACATATTAACATTAGAATTGTAAATATATACAGGGTGTCCCAAAAATCAACGTCAAGCCAGAAACGGGTGAAATTTATTGGAAGACGTGCTACTAAATATTTATGCATGCATGAGGTATCAACAAGATGGCTGCCCAGCGCATTATGCTCGCACAGTACGAGAGTTCCTCGATCGGGAATACTCAAACAGGTTGATAGTGCGGTCTGGTACAATTTCTTGGCCAGCCCGTTCAACTGATTTAAATCCACTCAATTTTTTTTTACCGGGGAGCAGTAAAAGAAAAAGTTTATTCTAAGCCGATAGAAAATTTAAACGAGCTGCGACAAAAAATTGCAGAAGCCGTTGAAGACATCAACTCCAGAAGATATGCCCGTCTTATTACCAGACCATTTGTAAGAAGATACAGAGCTTACATTGCCGCTGAAGGCAAACAGTTTGAACATTTGTTGTAAGATACAAGATCGGTAGATGGCGTTTAGTAACGCAACAACCAATAGTTGTGTAAAGCGATCCTGAGAGTATACACCAAGAGAACGTAGTGTTCTGTGTGCTCTGTGATGGAAAAAAATGAAATGAAATGACAAGGGTGGCATCTCTATCTGTTTCACTCATACTAGTCGAAAAGGCGTGTTTATCCGTCTCAATCACAGCGTCACTGTCTGTCTCGCTCACACTTGGTACTCATTTTTAAAAAGAATTAATTATGAATCGGATTTCTTTAACAAAATATTTTTCTTGTCCTCAATTAAGCGTTAGTCTAGCAAGTGTCATACCATTTTGGAATTCAGACTGAATACGCCATCTTTTAAAGTTACTTGCTAAAATGGCACAGTACATTTTTTTGTCAGTACAGTCAGTTCAAGTTGGGTGATTAATGATTTTCAGATACATGGATGGACAAAAACGCAATATTTTAGTTACAACCGATATAATGATGTTTCAATTTTGGACCGTAATTTACAGAACAGTTACTCAGGGTTACGTGACAATAAAAAAATCGATGAAAGATCGTCACAGGGTGTCAGATTCCTCGATTTTTTTTGAGCGCCAATAATTTTAAAAGTACATGAAATAGATTTTTTTATAATTTTGTGATAACCGACACCACTTGACCTAACATATCACCTGTTTCCGGCTTGACGTTGATTTTTGGGACACCTTGCATAATTGTTGAACACAGTTACATACAATCGTAATATTTTATTATTGCAAATTGTTAGATCAGATGGTAAGCACTTGCTATGGTGGGCATTCGCAGATTGACCGTCGAAGAGACCACATCGGTAGTAGGCAAATAAAGTATAGAGAAACAAAAACATTGCGTATTATTTTTGTTTTTGTTTTTCTCTACAAAATATATTGTACAATACGAGTATATTGTACTGAAACATTATATGCATACACTAATGTATGATATGCCCCTAAAGTATGATAAAATTTTCAGCTGTATTCATTGTTTACTTTGTCTGTGGCAGCCGCTAAGGTTAGACGTGACTTTATGCGCTCGATGATTTTCGTTTGTTGAAAGAAATGTTAACAAAGGCCTATAGCGAGGCTGCTATGAGTAAAACAAGAGTTTACGAGTGGTATAAGCGTTCCCAAGATGACCGTGAAGACGTTGAAAATGACGAACGCTCCGGACGCCCCAGCATATCAACAACCGATGAAAACGTGGAAAAAGTGAAAGAAATAGTTTTGAACGACCGCCGAATCACAATCAGAGAAGTCGCTGATGATGTTGGATATCGATTGGCTCATGCCATCAAATTTTTTCGAATGCTTTGGGTATGAAACGCGTGGCAGCAAAATTTGTTCCAAAATTGTTCAATTTTGAACAAAAACAGTGGCGAATGGAAGTTGCTCAGGAGCCACTAAATGAAGTCAACGGCGATGCAGAATTACTGAAACGTGCTACAACAAGTGACGAAACATGGGTTCACGGATATGACGTCGAAACTAAGGCTCAATTATCCCAGTGGAGGCATCATTCTGGCTCGCCAAGACCGAAATCGCTGAAAGAGCTAAAGGCTATCCCAAAGATCGAGTTTGACATGTGTTTCGAGGATTGGAAGAAGCACTGGCACAAGTGCATAATATCTAATGTGGACTATTTTGAAGGCGACAACATTAATGTAGTCGAATAAACAAATATTTTTTTCAAAAAACTAAAACTCGTTATTTTCTGAATGAGTACGTTACGCGTATGTAATTCCTCCGCCGCTAAATACAGGTGTCATCCGCAGGGTGAAGCTCCGATATAGACTTTTCGTTGTACCTTAATCAATGCACTAACTGTTCTTTTTTTTTGTTTTTTTTTTATTTCCCTCGAATTGTTGATTATTTGGTCAAAATGTTTCCAAGTTTGTGTGATTGCTGACAGCACAGATAATAAACCAGATATAGATTTATTATCTGTACTGATAGGTTAGGATAAGTGATCCATCGAGAAATTGTATACAATAATTTCTGGATATAAGCCCCCCGGTTAAAGGATTTCCACTCTTATAAGGTAACAAAATTAGATCACGAGAAATCTCCATAAGCAATATACAGAAAAATTCCCGGTTAATGTATTTCCCGCTTAAGAAATCTACCCGCTTATTACGTTGCAAAAGTGTGTACAATTTCAAAAAATTCATACAAATAACCCCGGATAAAAAAATAAAAAAAATTTGGCATCATTGTATTTTTGTTTTTTGCCAAGCTGCCAAACTTGGCAAGCTTTTGTCTTGTACCTGTCACAACATACATTTGTTGAGTTATGGCGGCAAGTGGTCAACTGCAAAAATATGAAAGTGGAATAATTTGTCATGTTTTTCAAAGCTTAAACGGTACTTTTATTGTACAGCATGGTTGAAAATAAAAGAAAAACACCCTCAATAAAGAAAAAGATCAAAATTATCGGTGAGAGCAAAATTGTTAGCAAGCTCAATTGTATTCGAAATATGGGTGCTTCGCAAGTACACTAAACAAAATTTTAAGAAATTCATCTGAAATTACTGCCAAATCATCCACATGCAAGTCGTCTACCAAACGGATGAGGCACAGTATGGAAGTTGAGGTAGAGCAGGCGTTAATGATGTGGTTCAATCAAGTGAGATCACGTGGAGGAGCAATTTCTACCAAATTGATGCTTGAGAAAGCCAAGCAGTTTGCGGTGCAGCTCAATAAAGATTTTACGCCAACTACAGTATGGCTTTGGCGCAATGGCATTAAATTAAGGAAAATTCATGCCAAAGAACGCTCCGTTGATGCTGAAAATGCAGAAATATTCTTGGACATAGCTCTTTCCAATATTATAGCGGACTATGATCAGACGAATACTTCAATGCTGATGAAAATGCTTTGCTTTTTACAGCATTACCGCAAAAAAGTTATAACTAAGCTGAGAGTAAAGTTATAACTAAGCTGAGAGAGCAGAATCGGAAAATTGTTTTGTTAGTAAACAATGCGTCTTGCCATAAGATTTTCGACACTTTGACAAACATCAATCTCCAGTTTTTACCGCCGAATACAAGAGCGATAGCTCAGGATCAGGGAATCATCCATTGTTGTAAGGCGTACTATAGGCAAAGTATTATGCGGAAGCAGGTTGCAGCAGTTGAGCGTAGACAAACAATGGCTGAATTCACAAAATCTCTCACTATATTCCAAGCGAGGCATATGGTTAAGCACAGCTTTTAGATGGTAGCGCCAACATCAGTTCAAAATTGTTTTAAAAAAGTATATTCATTACAGTACATTATTGTTTACTTATTTTATTGCATCTATTTTAATTCTTTAGGCAAGATTAATAACTACACGTACCGATCAGCAACTTGAAAATACAAGCATTGCAATAGCGGGAATCGCACAGAACCTAACTGACGAAAGTACGAGAAATGCATTTGAAAAATATCGTGTGTGTGATGACGACATTGTGTGCTTTGGAGATTTGGCGGATTCAGAAATTGTCAATACAATTGCCGATGCGACAGGCGACCTAGCTGAAAGATTGAGGAAATACCAAAACCCTCATCAATTCCAGAGGTTCTCTATTGCATTCAGTGCCTCAGAGTCCACTTTCTGCCCAAAAATAAATGCGCTGCTGAATTGGAGAGAATGGAAGGAGATATTCTTGAGAATGAAATACATTCCAATCAAAAATAACAAGCTTTTTCAAAAAAATGTGATTTTTTAAGAAACTGATCTCGTCATGTATAGTACTTTACACAGATGTACTTGTATGTACAATCAAATGTGTTCATGTAACATACATATGTAAGCATTCTTTAAGATCTTACTTGTTCCTTACATTATTATTGTTTTGTTTTTTTTTTTTTTTATGAATTTACTTATGTATACACAGGTAAATATGAATTAATTTTTTTTTTTGACCATACATATATTTTTTAAAAAATACGAACACATAATTAGTTTTAAAAATAATAATAATATTAATGCAGACTTGTTCAATAAAAACGGTTGTTTCATAAGGCGGGGTTTTTATATAATCGCCAAAAGGTTCTTTAAGCGGGTTTTTCGTATAAGCCTCAAAACTGCTATTAACCGGGATTTTCATAAAAGACTTCCCCGGATAAAGTATTTGAATTTTGGGCATTTTGCTCGGCTCTTATATGCGGAAATTAATGTACTAGTCGCTCATTGAGGTTTAAGGATAGATATTTTTGGAAAAATGTTGTGTTAAATATACATACGAGTACACGTTTGTGTGAGTGGCATGTACATGAGTGACATATTATTCGGTGTAGGGACGTAGGGTTAAGTTAGCTTTAGGTTTAGTTATTAAGCGTTGTTTAAGTTCGGTAATTACGGTTTAGGTTAGTGTAGCTTTAATTAGCTACATCGCAAAAGTCCCGGTCTTGCACAGTGGTGATGGCACACAGAATTGATCTTGTTGTTTCTTTTCATCTTTTTTCCTATCATCTTTCTCTCCTCCTCTCTTTTAAGTCCGTCCGTATAATAACGTAACTTTCTTCTTAACTATCCTTGATTTTCTTTTTTTAATATTTCGGCACGAAATAAAAAGGTAAGTTGAGTTGAGATGCACGGGATAGTGGCAAGAACCAACCCAATCCGACGAGCTAGAGCCGAGCAACCGCGAGCGTGCCACTGCCATCTACTCCTGCATCATGGATGCCTCCGTGGCCAACTGACTCCTTACACTCTCCATTTGATTTTATTTGTAGCTTCTTAGACCTAGGTGCCAATGTTTTGCGTTTATTATTGAATTCGAATTTTGTTTCATTATCGCCAAATGTGGGTGGTGTTTCCCTACGTGTATTTACTTTATCAATTGTTGCTTGGTTATGTTTTTCTATTTTTCTACTAATTTGTTCATACAACTAACTTTGAAATGTTTTTAATTTGTTAAGATAATCATGTTCGGACTCATATTCTACATATGCTCTGGTTAAACCTACGCGTTCTACCTGTAAGTAGTTCTAAGGGTGTTAAATTACTAGATGGAGTGAAAAGCGACCTCCTTGGCCGCCAGAATGCGCTGCTACTGGAAAAAAGGTCATGGTACCTTGAAGTCCGTTCATATTCAGGCAGACATGCCAAATTTCAGTGCGATACTGTCTTTAGTTTTGTTTTGATAGCTGATTGTTGTTGACGTGTTTGGCATCATGTTGAGTATGAACAAAAATTTTCGTTCTCTCATAAAACATTATTTTTTGAGAAGCAAAACGGCGAAGGAAACAAAAGAAAAGTTGGATAAATATTATGGGGCTAATGCTCCGTCAGATTACACCGTCAAATATTAGTTTCGAGAGTTTCGTGGTGGCCGCAACTCCACTACCGATCAAGTCCGCAGCAAAACACGAACGCGAGAGCACTGGACTTGCTGATGCTGAATCGGGTAGACTTTTGGCATCGATTTTGGATTCTGGATTTGGATTCCTCGGACTATTATCTCTTCCCAAACCTCAAAAGATGGCTCATCAATAAACAATTCAGCTCACGCGAGGAAATCATCGACGCCACGGAGGAGTATTTTGCAGACCTTCCGGAAAATTACTTTTCGGACGGTATCAAGAAGTTGGAAAATCGCTGGAATAAGTGTATCTAACTAAAAGGGGACTATATTGAATAATATAAAAAAACATTTAAAAAAATAAAAAATTAATTCCCAAGGAGGTCACTTTTCACTCCATCTAGTAGTCAAAGAATGGATACTGGTGTTATAGGTAGTGAACACTTCATTTAGTATATCTTTGCATATTTATTTCCTATCTTTGTCGTATATTATTCTATAAATTTCAGTCAGGGTAGAGTGAAATCGTTCCACTTACGAATTACCTGTAGCGTTTTGTGGCGTGGTATTGTGTAAATTAATTTTGTACCGGTTACTGAATTCTTTAAACCAATTTGACTGAAATTCAGATGCAGAGTTGCAAACTAACCTTTTTTGGAGTACCATGATGGGAACAAAATTCTCTCAAGAATTGAATTATGTTTAATACAATATATAGGGTGTCTCCTAATTCGTCAAGGATAATTTGGAAAATGATTTTTGAGTATATTATAAGAAAGAAATAGTTCCACAGTAAGGGTCTATCAATTCAATTCAATTTGTTCATACATTAATGATATTGTGCATTAAGATAGAAATATTTTCAAAAATCCAAGTTGACTTACGGCTAATACATTATAATATAATACTTAAAATTAGATGATAAGGCTTATTGCGGGTGTATGGAGCAATGTCGTAGGACTGCACTTTTAAACAGAGAATACTCGTAATTAGCTATGGATCTGATGGATGATGGTAATGAGTTCCACAACCTAACAGTGTAAATGAAAAATAAACGAGAGGAATTAAGAAAATTCCAATAGTGAGAAATTAGGTTAGTTGTTCTAAAAGATCGAGTGAAATTGAGTCGTTTAAATAAATATGGCGGACAGCGTTTATTAATAATTTTGTGTAAAAAGACACAGTTCCTAGCATATTGTTGCAAGCTGCACACAAGCAGTTTCCTGGTGTAGAAGGAAATATGTTCGTACCTACGAATGCCATAGACATATCACACACAATCATTAAAAGCGACTTGTAGTTTGCGCTGGGACAATGAGTCCAGGCTACTAGAGATTACTTCAACATATGCAACCAGAGGCAAAATTAAGGCAATAACTAATTTGTGTCGCCTCTCAAGGGGGGTTAAAAAAAGGGCTAACCCAAAGCTTGCGAAGGCATCCGTAGATACGACTTACGACCATGTTGGTATGACTATAACCCGACAAATCTCCACTAATAATAAATCCAAGGCTAGTAACAGACTCTACGGCTTTAACTTTCGAGCTATTAAGAAGAACGTCAGGCAGAAGATCTAGGTGAAACCTTATTTTGGATATTGGGTTCAATTGTAGTCCATTTGTAACTGATCAAGTATAGACACGTTGCAAGTCATCATTGACCAGTAGGGTCAGTTCGTTGATCTTGCAAAATGGTTTGGCTAGGTGTAATTGTACATCATCAGCATACATGTGCACAAAAGAATGCCTGCATACTGACGGTAGATCATTGATAAATGTGCAAAATAGAATTGGACCCAATATCGACCCTTGAGGAACGCCTTGCTTGAGTTGCATAAGGGATGAACTAAATCCATTGGAGAAAACTCTTTGGCACCTTTCGGAGAGAAAACTATCCAGCAACCTTACCGCACGACCACCAAAACCAAAATAGTGTGTTAGCTTCCAACACAATATCTTGTGGTTGACTTTATCGAAAGCCTTCGAGAAATCTAGCAGATAGAGCAGTGAGATATATGGCTGAAGAACAGCCGTTGTCGGCCCGAAAGCCTGATTGCTTGTCGTATAAAAGGCTATTCAGAGTTAAGTACTCTGTGATTTGTTTTGCTATAATTTTCTCTAAGGCTTTCGAAAAACAGGGCTGAATGCTTATTGGCCTAAAATCGGTAGATGATGCTGGATGAGCTTTCTTAGCGATCGGCATAACTTGTGTAATTTTCTATGACTTCGGAAGGGTTGAAGTGATTATGCACCAATTAATTAGGTACATGGGTCAGATCCGAAACAATTTGCGGTTGGATGAGCTTGACGAAGCACACGGAAATGCCATTTTTACCGATAGAATCAGATTTGACAGCCATTACATATCTGAATACTTCGTCCTCCGTAGCTACCGCAAAATCCTCTAGTCCCGGATGCAAGTAAATGCGGTTCACATTCTGGTTGAAGTCAAAATCGCATGAGTAGGGATCATCCCCTAGAAAGGCACGATTCAAATCATTTGGATCAAGAAGGCATTCAGATTTGCTGTTTTTAGAAGTTATACCAATTTTGTAGAGATTACTCCATAACTTCTTTGACGAGAGGGATGGATCTGACTTAGAAGTGAAATAATTTTTCTTTGCGTCACGTATAACGATGTTACGTGCCGTTTTATACAAAGACCAGTTGTAATGAGTTGGAGAGTGCTTCCATTTACTATGTAGCTTGTTCCTCTTTTAGATTGATTTAACCACTTGAGTAGTGCACTAAGGACATGCACGGTTTTGAATTCTGACCCTTTTAGTCGGTACGAATTTATCGAACAGTTTTGCAATCGTTTCTTGAAACAGGCTAACTTTATCATTGAGATCAGGTCTAGAACGGCACCGCTCCCAATGGATAGAACCAGCAGCTATTTGGAGGGTGTTTAAGTCAATAGCACTAAAATCTTTGTACGAGAAAGTATCGGGTACAACTCATCGAGTTAAATTAACAGCATACGTAAAAAAAAGAAGATCGTGATCTGAAGCATCAAATGATAATTGATCGAACAGCAAAACAAGAGATGGATTAGAAACAATAATTAGGCCAAGAAGGCTAGGAGAACAGTTATTAGCGAAACGTGTGGGATAAGTCGTGTTAATTACGAGTATTTTCATTCCCACAGAAGAAACTAAGTCACTCAGTCGAAAAGCAAGCGAATCATTTTTTAACAAATTGGTATTGAAATCTCCATAAATGACTAATGTGCTGATAGAGTGTGCAATACTCAGATATTGTGAAGAAAAAGGGCAAGGGGGAACAGGTTCTTCTATAATTATATGCAGACGAAACCAAACATTTAGTATTAGAATCACATATTTGAACAATGAGATATTCAATTTCTCTACCATTGGATATAGAAATAATTTTCCAATTCAGTTCCGACTTGCAATAAATCGCTACTCCCCCTCCCATTGTATTGGTGAATCGAACGTTTCGAAAAATTGCATAATTGGAAATTTCATAACATAACTCATTAACGTCGGGATTGAACCAGGTATCACTTACACAAATAACATCAACACATGACTTAGAGAACAATTTTGACATCATTTATAGAGGATTTAAGAAAAAGATTACTTTGGTGGTCAGGGACCCAAGTTAAGGGAAATTGCTCTGTTCAACTCCATTTAGGACTTTAGTTTTAGAAGAAATACTAGACAAAGACTGCGTTTAAATAAAGTTGATATCTTGTTTTAGTCTTCAGGCATGTAATTTCTAAGCCTGTTCCGTTTTTCTTGCCCACGCTAGTTCTTGCGTTTGCATTTTCTCCAGAAAATGCGTAATAATTATGAATCTAACAACAATAAAAAAATCATCTATTAGTTTCTGCAAAATTAAAAGCACTGCACTTGTACAATTCATCATATTCAAATTTGTAAATAAAATAATAACGACTGATATCTAAAAATCTATCAGAATTTTTTTTTTACACTTGCTCCTGTTGCGGTTCAGAAATTTTGGTGAACTTTAAGGGCAACACTGGTTAACAACGAACACAGAATAACGTTTTAAGTGAGCACTGGACACACTAGAACTGACAGCGAACAAAGTCATAATATTTACTCACTCATGTGATCACTTTTCAGATGTTTCTACTCGTATGTGTTAAAATAAATTGCCTCTAAGTAGGTTCAATTAACTACAAGTTAGATACATATTCGTATATTTATTTCATGCGAACTTTTAGTCAGAGTCTAAGCTTGGTCAGAGTAACATAATTGTTCATTAAAGATTGTGAGGGTTCCGATCTTTTTTTAAACACCTAAATGAGAGTTTAAATTCAAACAATAACAGCTACTATACAGTTTTATTTTTATAAAAATTTTATAACTAAATTCTGTAGAGTAAGTACATATAAATATTATATTTTTTTCTATTGTACATCCGCTTTATTTAGTGATCAATCATACAAACCAATCAGGTAAAAAAAGAATTCTAGTTGTGTCAAGTCTTTATAGGAAAATAAATTGTAGTTTCAAGTGTGTGCCCAGAGTGAATTATTTGTGAATGAAGAGTGATATATAAATTGGATCTATCGATCTGAGCCTAACTATGACTTAAACTTGTTTCTGATACGCCTGAATAGTGTTTTAAGAAGAACGCCACTTCCAATTTACGTCTTGAAATTAGTATATAGCAGATTAGTTTATCGCGTCTCAACCATCTGATCTTTTCCGATACAAATGGAAATACAAAGATATCGATGTAATTACCTTGTGCTAATATTCGCTGTTTAAGGTCGTACTACAGAACTTTAATTTTAGATAAGTTTACTTTTACTGGTATTTACTTGAAGTTAGTAACCATATTTATTCTTTATTACAAACAGACTTCATTTTCAAACTTTAATTTTTTTTTAACTTTGAAACAAATTTTGTTGCTGAAATTTCATTAACACTCTTCACATATTTTCGAGAAAAAGCCCTAAATCACTCGAAATCAAATGGCTGATATCAATCAGAGTATGTGTGTAGCATACCTATGAAGCTTAAACATCCTCTTACACAATTTTTTAACACACTGCTTATCATTAGGGAGTAATAACATCGGGACCGCGAGTTATATTTTGTCATGTAGCTGCAGGATGTTTTGCTTTTGGGTCTTTTTAAGAAAATTGAGTTTAGAAGTCTGTTTGTTGGTTCTAATGTTGATGTAGTATGTGTATCTGAAATATGGTTTAAAACTGAAGTGATGGACGAAACTTAGGCTCTTAATGGCTACACAGTTTTTCGAGGTGATAGGCACAATGTAATTGGTGGGGGCGTCGCAATTTATGCTCGTGACAGTTTAGTCACTAAATTTGTAATAAACTCACCCCCTGGTAGACCACTTCAGTATTGTTTTGTCGAAGTTGTTTGTGAACGGAAAAAGTGTCTTCTTGGTGTCGTTTATAAACCATACAGCTACGTTTATTTAAGTCCCATATTCAATTTACTGGAAAACTATTCGCCAAACTATTGGAAAACTATAGTATGTGGTGATTTCGATTGTAATGTATTGAATTATGCGGACTCTGAGGCATTTGCTCAGTCTATGAAAACTCTTGGCTTGGATATTATAAACTTGACCGTCCAACCAAAAAATCTAAATGCCGATGTTGTGGAGCGGGATATTCAAAGCATTAATTGGCATCCAATTTGTCATGAAATATCTACAGATACTCAGGTTGAAATCCTTCAACATATCTTATTGCAACTATACAATGACACGTGCCGCTCAGATGTAACATATTCTAACAATTCATGGTTTACACGCGAAATTGTCGATTTAAAAAAACAAACGTGATACAGCTTATAAGAACTGGACAAGATTTAAACTCCCAGAATTTCATAACAGTTCCGCCAACTAAGGAATTTGGTCAACTCTAAGATTAAACAAGCCAAAAGAGTGTTTTACGATAAACACTGTGACCACAAGTTACCTTCAAAAACTCTTTGGCTTAATTTACGTGAGCTTGGTGTTGGTCGTAGAAAGAATGCCGAAATAAATAACAACTATCCCAAACAGCTCAATAGAGAATTTGCGAAAGTTCAAACTACATCCAGCACCAGTGTGGACCCACTGCATATAACATTTAATGGCTTTCAATTTTCTTGTATTGAAACAGCTGATGTCGTTAAGGCCATACTTAAAATTAAATCTAAGGCTGTTGGTATCGATGGAATTCAACCCACTTTCATTAAAATCATACTACCTTACATTCTTCCAGCCATAACCCATATTTTCAATAATATTATGTATATTGACTTCTACATTTCCAAGCGCGTGGAAAGTCGCGAAAATTCTTCCCGTTTTGAAAAAGAAAGCATCCACCAACTCCCCGGCTGAATATATGGTAGACTCATTCCCATCCTTGCCTTCTTGTTAAAGGTTATAGAAAGGATAGTATACCAGCAGATGTCAGTCTTTATCCAACGCAATAAATTACTTTGTACAAATCAATCCGGCTTCAGACCTCATCATAGCTGTACGTCTGCTTTATTAAAAGTAACAGATGATATCCGAGCGGCGATGGATAAAGACCTAATAACTTTTGGGACACTACTTGACTTTTCCTTGATACAGTGGATTATACGAAGTTTCTCTCCAAACTCAAGATGTTTTTCGGCTTCTCATCATCTGCTACCAAGCTCATCAAAACATACCTTGGTGGAAGGAAACAGGCCGTTGTTGTCAATAATGAAATATCAGACTTTATCGCAACCTCAGCGGGCGTACCTCAAGGATCCATACCGGGTCCTTTGTTATTTACGATATTTATGAATGACCTTCCGAAAGTAATCAAATACTCCTCGCTGCATATGTATGAAGATGATGTACAACTTTACCTGAGTTGTAAACTAGGCCTCATTGATGATGCAGCCTGTAAACTTAATGAAGATCTTCGAATAATTCTACATTGGTCTGAATATGATTCGTTGACACTGAACCCAGTTAAATCGAAACGGCTTGTTATAAGAAGAAGCAGTATGAATGGCTGTAATCTTCCTAACATATTTCTCCGAAATAAACCAATCGAGTTCGTTGACAAAGTTAAAAACCTTGGTGTGTGGATTAACAACACTCTAAGTTGGAACGACCACATCTCCACTATTCTAGGCAAAATCTATGGTTCTTTAAGTAATCTGTCTGTGTCGCACTCTTTTACTCCATTGCAAATAAGATTAATGCTAGTGAGGAGTCTACTGATTCCAATTTTGACTTATGGCTGTGAAATTTTCTGTTACAGTAGTGCTTTCATTAGACGTAAGCTCAACATCGCCTTCAACAACATCACCCGTTATGTTTATGCATTGAGAGGCTTTGACCATGTTTCGCGATACTTGCATAAAATTATTATTAGCAAGCAGCCTCCATACTTATTCGAAAAACTTAAATTTTCACGTTCAACTCACTCACTAAGTTTAATCCAGCCGCGTATCTATTACCAAAACTCAGAGCAACAATTTTTCGGTCATGCCATCCATCTTTGGAATTCACTTCCTCTCAGCGTTAGGAGACTTTATGATGCGAATAGTTTTGCTAAAATTCTCTTTCGGCATTTGGCAGGGTAAATAAAGCACATTGTATAATTTCATAAAAGGCAGAATTATTTATGTACTTTCACCTTTCCGTTTACTTATTTGTTAGAATCTACCGTAAACTTGAACTCAACTGTATGAATTTTTGAATATTTGTATTGCATACTATTTCTCATTTATAGCTTAAAGACAATGTAAAGTCTATTATAAATGATGTTACTGAATTAATAAATACTAAAAAATACCCCCTTTTTTCGAAAAAGTTAATTTTTTGACCTGTTATTTTGGCAAATTGAAGTAAAGGGCGAGCCAACAGCTAGTGTGAAAGTTTTCATTAAATTAAACACAGATTTATTATAAAATCAACGTAGAATTTTATTGATTAATAAATTTCGGTCTATGGCAATTATGAATATGGTAGGCCGTGGCTTAAGTGGTAGTATACTAGCTTCCCAATCGGACGGTTGGGGGTTCAATATCAGCCGTGAGCAAAAGGCTTTTTTTTCAGGCAACTAAAATCTCGTGAGATGAATTGTTGTCTAAATACAACTTCAAGTCAATTTACACTAATAATTTAGTCTCCCCATTAAATGTTGGATGTCACACATCTAGCGAAAAAACCACTGAGCCCAAATATTTTTCTTTCTTTTTTTGCCCCGTTTTCCGAGAAACTTAACACATGCTTTGGCATCATAAGTGTAGTCATACCCACTTGACTCGATGACATTTTGAAGAATAAATGGATCAATGGCCGCAGTTTCAATTTGGATGTTATGTTTGAGATCCTGAATTGTCGCTGGGTTATTGGCATAGACCTTACTCTTCAAATAACTCTACAGGAAGAAGTCTAAAGGCGTCAAATCGCATAACTTCTCCTCTAACCGAAATATGCAATAAATTGATTGATTAATGGCACCATCCTGTTGAATCCTGAGCTCGTCCAGACCCAATTCATTTAATCTTGCGAATAAAATAGCCGTTCAACAAGTAGCGGTAACGTTCTCCATTCACTGTAACTGTCTCTCCATCTTCGAAAAAGTACAGCCAATGATGCCGCCAACCCATAATCCGCAGCATACAGTGACTTTTTTCGGATGCATTGATTTTTCGTGAATCTCGTATGGCCAACGCCCTCGCCACACTGAAAGCATCGATTCCCACTAGATTCCCGAAATCAGGCAGTGTTGGGCGCGGTAAGTACTTAGATGAGGTACCACACAGGAACTCGGTACACCGCGTGCTATTGACAAAAAACGCCACACGGGCATAGTACCCCGGCGACCTAAAATTCCGGACTTTAAAAAATAAATTTGTATCGTTCCCTTGAAAATAATAATAATATGTTATATAACAATCTCGTATGGGTTTCCGGTTCCCAGAAACGACAATTTGGTTTATTTACGTACTCATCCATCCAAAAATGAGCTTCATTGGAAAAGATCAAATTCGATTACAAATTGGAGTGGCAATCCAACATCCAGTTAACAAATCGGCGACGTCGTAGATGGTCCAAAGGCTTTGGTATATATATATAGGCGTGCAAATGAAAATCAACTTTAAAATTCGGCGTAAAGTGCCATAAGTGAGGCTCAAATTTAGGACTTCGGCGACGAATTTAGGTGCCTGGCTGGTTTTGAACCCTTTCGCTCACAGTGGTGATGTTTTGTCGTGTACGTATTGGCTGAGCATGTTAATATGGAGTTTGATTCGATACCGAACCAGTTTCTGCAAAGCGCTTCACCATTACACGAATTCCGGGCTCACTAGGGCGATTATGATGGCCGAAAAATTCACGAATTTTACGAAATGCTACTTTTACAGATCACCCACTTTCGTAATAAGATTGAATAACAAAAATACGTTGTTGCGTAGTAAACGACTCCATGACTATAATTGCCAAAGGTTGTATGACATCTGTCAAAATGATCAACTACATTGAATTCAGTAAATGACGGTAATTGACAGTCAATATCCACACCATCAGTTGGCTCACCCTGTATATGTTTTCTTGCCATTTAAGAAAATGATTGTATGTGCCTGTTCACATTGGCGCGGGCAGGAAGATTGCCCGAAAGACAGGGAACGCTTTTTATTGAAGTGGGAAAAAGAAGGTTACTTGGAAGGAAAATCCATTTCTAAAGTGGAATCTCGGGTGAAGCACATCGTTATTTTCCATATCGTTTCATATTTTTTCATTTTGGTTTTGATCGTTGATGAGCAAGGAAGTGTAAAAAAGAGGAAAAAAAGGTATGTATGTTTCAGGCCAACTGCTCAAATTTAAAACTGCTCCGATTCAAGTGTTCCGCTTGTCAAAAAGTCCTTCAACACCATGAAAATGTGAACACGACGTCCGTGTCCGTCCGTGAGGACTTTCATCCCCTCTCAAATGTGTACAGGCACTTTGGAAGACTCCTAAAAAGAATACAAAAACGATCTAAAGTAATTTCGATAAACAGGACTAATTTAGTTTACTGTTTCATGATCTGTGAAGTGAGAAAACCGTGTGTTATACCGTACCGTAGGAAAACCACTGTTGAAGCAACCGGGAAAGTATGAAAATTAGATCTTTCTGATTAGTTCAAATTCCTAAAGTTCCAGTGCCGCGGTATATAAGGACTAACGTTACTTACCTGCGGTGATCAAGTGGAAACCGACAAGCTTTTCATATGCAATATTTTTGACCACGAAAATTTTTCACTTCCAGTACAATTTTTACAAAAATGGGTATACTTGTTGGTACGTATATCTAACAAATAAGGGGATCTAAACTCTATATTCTTTTGTCTAAAGCAAGATAATAATTGTGCATTACATATTTGAAGGCACGTGTCAGAATTTTTAAACTATTTTGTCGAAAAACCTTATCTATCTTGTTGGTGATTCTAAGTAACTTACTTTTTTTTTTAAAGGCATCATGAACGATTGATTATCTTTTCATTTTTAAATAATTTAAATTTATAGACAAAAATTCTCGCAATAGTATTAAATGCTAGCAATGATTTTTGTCACTTAATAAATTCGAAAAGAAGTATGATTTTTATTGATCACTTGTTTAGGAATATTAGGCAGAACAATTTAGCAGCACTCAAACTTAATTTATACTGATCAGTTCAATAAAAAACTTTTTTTTTTCTTATAGACTACCGACATATATTTAAAATATATATATTTATATATTTGTTTATCTTTCTAGATATTTTGGAAAACATACTTCGACACATACTGAAGAAAATAGACCCGATCCGGAAATGCTGATAAAAATCATTTGTTTTTCATCACTATAGTGATAGAAATAATAATAATAATGATAATAATAATAAATTAATAAGTATGTTTATTAAATACGACTATGTGTTTAATGCAGAAAGAAAATGATTTTGTTACAAGATTTACAACGATGAGCGTTGGCTTTTGCCGTCAGCCAAGAAAAGAGAGTTTTGAAATTATATGACAGCATTAATTAAAATTAATCAATACTTTTCTAAAATTGTAAAAAGCTTGTTTTATGAATTGCAGCCGATATTTTAGAACCGATTTTATAAAATTTAAACTGCATAGTCCAGTTTTCTGAACGACCGCGACTCTTCAGCTGAAGAGAGATTATGCCTACGGCCCAGCCTAGTGCATTCGTCAAAGAAATGGAGGTTTCGATTTTTGAAATGCATAGCAATTTCTGGGGATAGAATTTTCAAAAAATATAAATATAAATGTAAATATATGTAAATATAGTTTCCAGATGTTGTACAACATGTAGTTTGGCATAGTTTCTGACAGTCGGAATATTTTCGGTGGGTGATTCAAAATCTCCACCGTTGCCCGAGTTGTGTGAGTAACACCCAATTCAGCAGCTTGCGGCAAAAAAAAACTTGTTTAAAATCTGTCTGTAGCACTCACCAGTTTCGGTTGCGTTGGTGCTGTTGGCGTCATCAAAAAAATAAGGGCAGTCACTTTTTCACTTAGATATCGATAAGCTTAAATTAAGCTAATAAGGTGAAATATTCGGTTAGCAAAAAAGTAATTTCAGCTTTTTAATGTGAAATAAAACTATTTTTTTTCTTTTTATATAACGACTGTTCTTAAAATCAAACAGGACCAAGTGCGATTTCAGGTCATCATCATTGCAGATAAAATAAATGAAAATCAGGTCGGCGCTGTATGGTAGATGTGACATCACTTCCCAACTAGGGTTCAATAATTTTACACGAATTACCGAATATGTGTATGGTCTAGCGTTGTCATGGCGGTACACGGTTCTCTAACGATTTGCCAATTTTGGCCGTTTTTCTTTGATTGCTTCATACATTCATGTTGTTGACAGTAAACATCTGAATTGATTATTTGGTTCTTCGAAGCAGTTCAAAATACACATCTGTATTTATAAACCCACTAAATTGACAACATAACTTTCTGTTGATGCATTTCAGCTGTGATTTGTTATGCTTAGACCATAATTGCTTTCGGTGGATATTGTCATCACAAGTGATGCACGGTCTCAAAAATCAATTTCATTGCGTTTGAGATGCATATTGCAATATCCATTCGTGGTGTTAAATGAATCTCTTTCAATTCATATGGAGCCCAAATATCGAGCGTCCAAGACGTTTTAAGTGATTTTTAATTGTTGTGTGTTATGTATTTAACCTCGTTGCAATGCCTCGCACAGCCACACTATGATCTGATTCAATTATGACTTTGATTTGGTCATCATCAATTTCAGTTGATCATCTTTGAGTGAAAAATCGATGCCATGAAATAAAGTCTTATGTAAAAACGTAAAAAAGTTAATCTTGAACATTATTGCATTTTCAAAAGTGAAATAAAGTTCAAAACGCTTTTTTTTTTTGTTTGATGAACATTTCAGGTACATATTGATATTGGTCTAATCGGCTAAGGCAGTTTATTGAACAAACGGTAAGTTAAAACTGAGAAAAAATTTTCGATATGCAGTAGTACGGAAGCTGGGTACACATGTTATGTATACTCACGAGGACTTTCCACGTAAATTATAGTTTGAAGTTACTAAGTATTATCAGATTTTCAGACAGACTATCCGACTATCAGACAAACAATACAAGTGACGAACTGAGAAAATTTTTAGGCCGCGGAACAGAGAATAACTAGGATGGTTACGTGCAATTCCATACTGAAATATGCATCAGAAATACTGCTGTAATGTATCAATATGATGTATAAAACACATTTTAGAATCAAGAGCTAGCCCCAAGTATTTGAAATGATGTACGCACTCTATGAAAAAACATTTATCACTGCAACATAAACTACTAGAGTAAGTGGAAGAGGAAAAACCAGACGTAGACTTAAAATTAGACAATTTGTATTTTTGACACTCAGGTGCATGCAAGTACAGATTTGCTTCAGATTTGTGTGATGGAGATAAGCCGAAGAACATTAATTTAGTCTTAGAACTTATCACTAAATGATGTTTGGCAAACCAATGTCTCAATAAGTTTAAGTCCAAATTGATATCGGAAACCAGGTCTAGACAACTATTTAAACCTTAAGTGAAACCTATATCCTCCGCAAAAGCAGCAAGTGGACCTTTGTAATTTAGAGCAAACAGTGAATTTATATAGACTAAAAATAGTAGCTATCGGTCCTAAAACAGAGCCCTGTGGTACACCCAGATTAAGGAATTTAATTACATTCCTTCTCTCATCTAACCTAACTTTTTGCGATCTATTTCGAAGATAAGAGCGTAACCAATTGAGCATAAAACCACGAAACCCAGCTTTTTCCGGTTTTCTTAATAAACACGCCTTGCTTATATCAATAAATAGGCCAGCTGTACATTTTTTGCCATCAAAATTAGACATTATTTGGGAACAAAACTGTAAGAGTGCATCTTCCGTTGATTTTCCTTTTTGAAATCCAAATTGCACTGGATTGAAGAATTATCCTCCTCTTCATGAGTTTTCCAAATATTTTGCTGAAAGCAGGAAGAAGTGAGATGAGTCTATAACTACCAACTTCAGTAGGAGAACCCTTTTTTAGCAATGGGCTGACATCTCCACATCTAATGCCATCAGGACAGGAGGCTACTTCAAACACTAAACGTTTAAAAATATCGGCTAGTATGTTACATCTGTTACAAAATGTGAAATGTTTTTTATAACAAATCTTGAAATACTCGTACCATCCATCAAAATATATTAAGGGGGAATAAGAACGCTTCTATTGGGTTGCACCACATGCAATGTCGTGTGATGTGATTTTGGCTCAGTCGGGAATAAGAAGTTCTCGAGTGAACATCTGTACCAGAACGTTAAATTTTCTTTTTTTTTTTATAAAATAAGGTGGTACGTGTGATTGACGTGTATGAATTTTAGGGTTCGTTACAAGTACCGTTATTTTTTTTTCTAGAAATTATTTACCATGCTGTCGGTAGTTCAAATTCGAAACCCTCTTACTTTACGAATTTAAAATGGGACATAATGAGCCATTGGCAATGAAAAACATTAATGACGCATTTGAGAATGTAGCGGTAAACGAATGCACTATACGACGTTGGTTTGGAAAGTTCCATTCGGGAGATTTCAGCCTCGAAAATGAACCACGTGGGAAGCCAGAAACGTTAGTTGACGACGGTGTTTTAAGAGCAACGGTGAATGCGGACCTAACGAAATGGGTGCGGGAGATTGCACAAAGTATGGGTGAGTATCCCCAATGACAATAAGTCGACACCTTTCTCTCATAGGAAAGGTAAAGAAACTCGATAAGTGGGTACCCCATGAACTGAACGAATCCTAAAAACTGCAGCGCCTGGAAATCTACGTATCGCTTACATTAAGAAACCAAACTGTACGGTTCTTGGATCGGATAGTCACCTGTGATGATGCTGTATGATAATCATAGAAGATCTGGGCAGTGGTTGGATGCAGATGAAAAACCAAAACACATCCCAAAGCCCGATCTTCACCCAGAAAAGGTTATGGTGACAATTTGGTGGACATCGAAAGGACCAATCCACTTTTCATTTCTTCAACCAGGAGAAACGATAAACGCTATCAAATATTGTGAGGAAATTGCATGCCAAATTGGCTGAAAAGAAACCTACGTTGGTCAATAGGCACGGTCCGATCCTTCTGCATGACAAGTAACGGTGCAAATACTGTTGCAGTTGGGATTTGAAATTCTTCCGCATCCACCGTACTCTCCTGATATTTCCCCAACGGATTACCATCTTTTCCGCAATCTGGACTCTTTTTGCCGGCTGCAGATCTTCTGGAACCAAACAGAGCTCATAAAAGCTTTGAAGATTTCATTGCCTCAAAAAGTCAGCACTTCTACGAAAAAGGAAACGTTCGAAGAATGTCATAGATGCCAACGGATCTTATTTTGATTGAATAAAAATTTACGGAAAAATAATATTGGCTTTCAAATTTTTGCTATAAAATCGGACAACAATACTTTGTAACGGTTCAGCACAACTCCAAATAGACGAAAAGAGGGAGTAGATCTTTTGGACTGAGCATGATTGTAAACTATTACCTGTGTTAAAAAATAGCTATTACATTAAATTAAAAACTAAAATATTTTAAAAATTCAGGAACTATTAACATTTTCAATTTAGTATTTGGTGTGACCACTTTGAGCATCAATTGCTGTATGAAGCCTTCACGTCATTGATGCATCTAGTTTTTTAACGTTATAATTGCTGGGAATATTGACTCATTCCTACTTAGTGTATTGGACAAGTTGGTTTGGGTTTTTGGGATTCCCTCTTTCCACTCTTTTCTTTAAGTGTACCCATAAATTTTCAGAAGGGTTTATAATAAATCCGTGCTATGGGCTGGTGTATCTATGATAGTACTTTGCTCGATTCTATAGGACCCATGCCTTGACCGTGAACTCTTTATGCTTTGGGTCGTTGCACAGTGGTTCGAGTAGAACATGCTAGCAAGACAAAATTATTTATTCGGTTCTTATAACAAAATCTTGTTGATTGGCAAATGTTATGTAAATCGAAGTAATATTAGAAAGTAAATAAAGAAAAAGAAACAGATTTTTTTTGAAATTAGTAAATAATACTTCAGAAGGTAAAATATGTATAACTTTTTTGTTTCTTACGCAAAAGAATAAAATTTATCAACATCAATACCCTGAAGATAAGGCACGAGGAATAATCCCAAACTTTCTTATTATAGCCACATCCAACCCTGTAATTTCTGAACTTTTCACCGGGTTTTCAAAAAATCTCCGAGCAGTATTTCCGTCATTTGTGTTGCCATACCCAGGTTTTCGTTTATCTACAATTAGCCCCATTTCACTTTTAAATCGGCTTTTAATTTCATCAGAACATTTCTTCATATTAAGTTTGTCCGATTCTTCTCTGAGCTGCCATTTTTTTTATTTCCAAACGATAGCTTATATGAAGCAAACATTCAAAGCACCTTATCCATGCGTGTAATGTAGACAAACCAAAACCAAGATTGTCTCTGTTGGTTTTAAGACCCGTGAATTCATCATTCATTGACTTAGGGGTTGCTTCACAAATAATGATGAAGTTTCGGTCATTGCGTTACACACTTTCCCATCAATCATAGTCATGAGCATTACATGTTTGACAGAAACCTCGAAATCTTCTAACTTATATATTGTCGGCGACAAATTTTTTATTTCTTTCAAAACTTTATTTGTTTCCTCAACAGTTAACTCTCTGGTTTCTTTAGAAAAAATAAATTTTATTGGGCGACAATATATTGTGGAAGACGGTTGAATGTTTTGCCAGATAACATGGTCATGCTCATCACGTAATTGAAGAGGAACAAATGAGAACGTAAACAAAAATTCATCGGAACTTTCATCACAACCCCACTTGCTAATAAGTGTTAATGATGAGTAAGGTAGCAGATTGTCCATAACCTCGGACTGTGCAGAGATTAAGCAATTTGCAGTTTTGTCTAAAATCGCTTGCACTTTGATTTCAGCACGTGTTTCAGTTACAGATATGTGCTCCTCTGCAGGGAAACACGCAATTTTAGATTTTCTTATACTATATAATGACGGAAATACCTTGTGTTCAGCTTTGATGCTCCACTTACGAGTCAGTTTGTAAGTGTGACTAGTTGATTTGCTATCAACATAATAGGTCAAAGCTTCATCATTACTCAATACTCTTTGATTGCTGAGAACATGATCTAATTTTTTTCGGCTAATGTAATGTCTAGGTCTATTCGTAACATTTTTTATAGCCTGTGCTAGCTCTTTATTGCCTGACAACCGTGTTGACACCTCAGCAGCGTAAATTAATTCACTGGCACTATTAGTCTTGATAAGTTCATCAATTCGTCTTCGCTTTGTCTTGAAACTCGATTCCGAAAATTCCTTCATTGGTCTGCCAGGGCCTGATAGGTGCTCAGAAGAAGAAGTTGGTAATGGCTCAATCATAGACACTTTAAAGCATATATCTGGACCCGCTAGCCACTCTGAGTGCTTCTGCAGAAACCGTTCCTTGCTTCTTCCGCACTTAATCCACTTTTCATATATTTTACACGAAAATTGTGAAATTGTGACCTTGATGTCTCTCAAAGAGTCTTCAGTTGCAGAGGTTAAATCTTGTCTTAAACTAATAAATTGATACAAATTTATATTTCTTACGTCTTTTTTGTGTTTTAGCCATTTTTCAAAAAAACTCATTTTCAAGATACATACCACTTGTTCTAAAGAAAAATTAATTAATTTTGTTGTGTGATAAGAATATTTTACAATTACCGCATGTTGTATTCGAACCGCTGTGCGTTGTTCTGGTAAAATTTGAATTTTGGTTTTCCGCTTTCGTCAGCATTATTAAAACCAAAACTATTAGTCCTACTGTGCAAATGGGATCACAAAATGCTAAACGCCTTTGCTAGATATACACCCATCACAGACAATTTTCCAAACTTTACAGTTGGAATAATATGCCGATTGTATAAGGCTTTTTAAGGCTTGCGCTACACTCTGTTGGGTCTTTCGCTAGTTTAGAGCATTATTTCCGATAATATATATAATATCATCCTAATATACGTCTGGATGAAGGATAACCTTTTTTCTCTACATTTTGAACTGAAAAGAGTGGTTATTCCAGCGCAATTCTTGGTGGGTATTAATGTTACAACAGCACCAGTCTTATGGCTTCGTCTGAAATTTGCACTTTAAGTTCTTCCTTTATCTCTTCTGATAAAGATCTAGTTGATATATATTTAGGAGTTTTCGTACATTATTTTTATTCATATCTGTTCATTTGCGTTCATATCTATCGGACAACTTTCCTGGCCTGCCATTTGATATAATATTTTCCAACCGATTTTCGCGCTATGTCCTATTTCTAATGTTGTAAACCCTTCGTTACATTTTGTTGCTTTTGTTGCTGTTGCTAACTGAAACTAAGTAGCCTTTGCATGCCATGTAATTTTTAAAATGTGAATTATTGCAAATCCAGAAAAGAAAATTAAATAGAATAATTAGGTACGTAGAGGTATGTAGAAAGGTGGAGCTTGCTGGTTGTTTACGTTGTGTAAGCACTTTCTTGTCAAACTGTAGACATACAGTGTGTTCGTGTGTGTCTCGTAAAATTTAACCCGTTAGTCGCGGACGATAAAAATTTTTGATTTCCGAATTACTACTCCTCTAATGCGCAGTCAAACTTTAGGTTACATCTCGTTTTTGCAAGATAAAAGACGTATTCCGTAATGAGTGCTGCATAGAAGGTTCGGTTTGAAGCCGTGTTCCTTGTTGCTCATCCACGGGAACCAAAATTATCCATTACAGCTGCAGCAAAATATCTCAGAATATCAGAAAATTTTGTCAGGAAGTGGAAACGTTGACGAACGAGGAAAAACAGAAACCATTTCAAAGCAAACTCTTTAAAATTTTTGAAAAAAAAATAAAAAGGTTAGTCTCAGAAAAGCAAGGATGTTATTAGAAAAAGTGACGAGATTTCAATTTTTAGTACTCGCAAAATCATTAGAGGAAACGATTTTAAATACAAAGCCGTTGTGGCCACGCCTTTGTTAACCGGAAAACACATTAAAAAAAGACTTACGTGGGCTCGACGTTACAAAGATATGGACTGAACCAAAATTATTTTCACTGACGAAGCTTAATTTTTTTTTAAACAGTCCCTTGAGACATGTGTGTACTGCTCACAGTGAAACTGTCGTCCAACGAACAGGCAAAAGTTCATGTTTATGGCTGTTTCTGTGTGGCGAGTTTCGGAAAATTGATGACCTTTACCGGGAATCTCGATTCTCCAAGAATGATCCAACTGTACAAAAAAGGATTGTTGGCATCTGCTGAAAGGTTATTCGCACGTGGAAACCAGGATTAGCTCCTACAAGAGGACAACGATCCGAAACATCGTAGTCGTATGTGTCAGGGCTTCAAAGAGAGAAATAACGTCAATGTGTTGGATTGACCATCTCAGTCTCCAGATGCCAATCCGATTGAAAATGTAGCAGAAGATTAAAGGAAAAGATGTAAAAACAATAAAACAATTTAAACTTCTTTTAAAAAGAATTTGGCGACAATTACCGCAGCACTAAGAAGAAAAATTGGCTCTAAGTTGTCCACAAAGGTGCGAGGCAATAATTGGGAATGGAGGAGACTAGACAATATATTAAGTACATTGCGCATTAAGAGAAATGTTAAAATCTTGAAAAGCAAAGTCAATTTTGAAATTACATTTAAGCATATCGATTAGTTTTTTGCCATTTCTTTATGAATTACAATATATGTTTGACTAGTTTGGAAATTAGACGATTCATTTATTTGTTGTTTAGTAATAGCAAGTTAATTTGCAAAATAAAATCATTGAAATTATAAAAATTATTGAATAATCAAAACTAAAGCTAGTTGGTCATTAAAAACTTTCTTAATTTTTTTATCGACAACTCTTATTTTATTTCAATAATTTATCATTGTTATTACTTTATTATCTATCTTATTTATATTACTTTAATATTCCGTCTTGCAAAAAATAAAGGCGAGTCCAATATGTATGTGTGATCTTTGATTTCAAAATTAGTCCGCTCCAAAGAGCTTACCGCCGCCGGGTGGTTGCCCCACCCTACACAATGTACTAAAGGCTAACCAGATAAAAATTATAGGAAAAAAAATGAAATAAAACAACAGGGGTGTGAGATATAAAATAGATTCTGGCTTTATTTTGAAATGCAATTATGTGCGGAATAGCACATCGTTCAAATGACATCGTTGGACCTTTTAGCCTTTGGTCCAATTTTTGATGACTCGGTCCAATATGTGCGGCGTTATTCCGACAATAGCGTGTCGAATGTTGGCCTCGAGCTCGTCCAAAGTAATTGGCTTGTTATCGTAGATTAAGGACTTGGCGTAGCCCCAGAGATAATAATCGAGTGATGTAAAATCGCATGATCGCGGCGGCCAATTGATAAGCGCTTGCAGTGAGATGACCCGATCGCCAAATTTCGAGCGTTGCATCGCTTGTATGGAATGTAGCGCCGTGTTGTTAAAACCACAGCTCGGATATATCGATGTTGTAGAGATCTGACCACAGAAAGCCGATTAACATCGCTCAATACCTGAGACCATTGACGGTAATGATGTCTCCTTATTTAAATAAGCCCGGTTGACTCTGGATATTTCTGGGTCTTCTTCGATACTGGCTACGGGCATATCGCACCAATCTCTATCTGGTTGGTCAGTCGTTCATTGATCTCCGCCGAATTCAGACGTGTTTCGACTTTTGGTTGAGTAGTGACACGAGTTAAAAATAAAATAATTAATGATTAAAAATAAAAAAGACAATTGGCTAATACAATATACGGTTCCAATTAGCCCAGTGGAAGTGTGCGCGATTACCAGTTAACGGGTGCGAGTTCAACCCCGGGTTAAATAGATCTTTTTTTTTTCTTTTTCTTCTTCAATTAAAAGAAAAAAAAATTAAAAAATAAAGTGTTAAACAACATCACGCGATGGATTGCGGAGAGCGGTCCGCTACGCCAATAGCGGGATCCGCTGATAAGACAGGCGACATATCGAGTGGTTCAGGCCAAACACCAGCAGGGGCAGAACCAAAGACGAAGAGAAGAAGGAAGTTAAGGGTAACTTCCAGCTTTGTACAACGTCCCATCTTACCAACTTCCACTGTCGAGCTGCTTGGTGGAGTGAAGGAAGGGGCGCAATCAATGATATCAACGGCAGAAATGAATCAACCCGGGCAATTTATCGACAACAACCCATTCGCCTCAGATGTTCACGAACATCTGAAAGAGAACAGCTTCGCTTCCTTGGCGTCAACCGAATCGGAAGATGAAGAGGAAGAAATGGAGTCAATCAGTAGTAGCATGAAAATGCTACAACAAAGAGTACTAGCCATAAAAGGCAAGCAAATGCTAAGAAGGAAGAGGGAAGAGCAACAGAAATCCCAACAGCAACAGCAGACGCAGCTGGCTCAAAAGCGGAGCCAACAACACCAAACAAAAACAATAGTGCAGGTGCTACAACAACACCAACAAAAACTTAAGAGCCACCAGCAACAATAACAAGAGCAACCACAACAACGGCAACAGCAGCAGCCACAAAAACAGCAACAGAAAAAACAGCCGCAGCAGCAGCAGAAACAACAACAGCAGCAACAAAAACAACAGCAGCAGCAACAACAACAACAGCAGAAACAGCAAATTTCAAAACAAAGGGTTCCACCTATAAATACATTTAAGATGGAACTACAGGAAACAAAAGAACTATGTAAGTCGGCCATAGGCAATAATTTTTATATTAAAAGACTTAGCTTAGATAGGCACGCGATCCACTGTAATACAGTGGAGCGCTACCATAAAATTAAAAGTTTATTGAAGGATTCGACGACGGAGTTCTTCTCCTACACCCCGAAGGGGGAGAAGCTGCAAACAATGCTGCTGAGGGGGTTAGAACCGTCGACTGATCCGGAGGAGGTCCTTGCACTGCTGAAAGAGAAGGAGTGCGAAGGGCTCAAATTCGTGGGGGTCAAGCCATTTGTCACGGCTAGAGCCAAAAGGGAGAAGCGGAAACTACCGCTCTTCCTGGTTCAGCTAAGTCCCAACAGCAAACTGGACGGTCTAAGGAGTATAAAAGTCCTAGACTACCAGGTTGTACACTGGGAAAAATTAAAGAGGAGCGAAAACATTTTACAATGTGTTCGCTGCCAAAGGTTCGGGCACGCCGCGTCGAACTGCGAAATGCAGCCTCGATGCGTGAAGTGTGGAAAGAACCACAAGTCAGAGGAATGCGCTCTAGGTAAGGACGGAGCGTCGGAAAAAAGCCAACTCTCTTGTGCTTTATGTAGGAACACGGGACACACCGCAAATTATCGGGGTTGTCCCAAATTCCAATACATCAAAAGAGTAAATCTGGCTCGGCAGCAGAAAGTGGAAGTTAAACGTCCACTCGTGCAGGCACAAACACCAGCCGTTACTCCCCAAGTTACCTACGCCCAAATGGCGGCAGGTAGGGGAACTACGGTACAACAAGCAAAGGTAGCTTCTCAGGCCCCAGCGCCTAGAGCACCTGAACCTGTACCTGACATGCTGGCTATCTTGCTCTCTATTCAGGGGCAGATGGCTCAGCTTCAGCGTCAAATACAGGAACAGGCTAAGCGGGTAGATCAAATATACGCGCTGCTGCCGGGCCTAACGCACCTCCAGTCGTAATGGGTACGTACATGGCGGAGCAAACCCTGAAGGTCCTTGCAGTGAATGTTAATTCTCTGATTAGGTTCGAACGAAGAGCCGCACTGCTTAAGTTGCTTAAAGACCAAGCCCCTGATGTGCTTTTGGTTAGCGAAACTAAGCTTACCAAAAGGCACAAAATGAGACACAGAAGATATGAAATATTATGAAGAAACCGACCCAATTCTATTCAAGGAGGTGGTGTTGCGATCTTTGTAAGAAAGGGACTGCGTTTCAAAAGAGTATACAGTCGTGTAGTACGTAGATTTCAGGTGCTGGAAGCATGCATCATGTACATTCCTCTCCGTAGTGGAAAGCGGTTATACATGGCATCTGTTTATGCATCTAAGGCTACTCAATCCACTTTATTCATCTCAGAGCTCGAGACACTGTTTCGATTCCTGAGGCTGGAATTGGAGGAGAACTTTTTTATTATCGGCGGAGATTTTAACGCCAAACATAGAGATTGGGGAAATAATACACCAAATACTAGAGGGAATCTACTATTCAATTGGTGGAGTCAGCACAATGTGATGTATCGACTCGGCCTCAAAGCCACGGATAGTCCGTCGTTTCCCAGACACGGGTCCTATTTGGATCTCCTGCTGTTCGACTCACGAATACAACTGACGTGCACTAACCAACAAACTACAAACTGTCTACGCACTTTCGTGTATGACAGTGACCATTGCGGTCTCAGCACCGAAATAACTGTTCCCAACGAAATTGCGGAATTGGATGAGTTTGTGCAAAGGCAGTCCTACAATTATAGTAGGGTGCGTTGGACACACTTCACCAGAACACTGACTAGAGCACTCTCCTCGAATTCGCTCTACCCACCGTCCAACAGAAATCTGTCAAACGAGGAGATTGACAGGTATCTTAGACTATTGGACGAGACAATTAAACGAACAATGGACAAAACGATACCTCGGTATCAACACACTGACGACGAAGACTTATTCCGCAATGCAACTATTGACGCACTGCACCGACAAAAAAGTAGGCTGCTGTCAAGACTAAAAACCTTGTACAGACAGTTTACTGACAGACATAACCCGGAGATCATGACATTGAAGTCGTCGATTAAAAACCTCCAGATATTAATAAAAGAAAATTACAGAAATTCTGTAAGTTTGTATTGGAACAACAAAATTCGGGCTGTAAACACCAGCAACCCGAATATGTTCCCGCAAATAAATAAAATATTTCGGAGAAATAATCAAAATGACCTTCCATGTCTCAAAATCGCCCGAACGACGAACAACGAACAAATACTTGTAGCAGCAGGTATTGATCCAGATGAGGCCGTTGATGATGACAACTTCTTTGTGGTCGAGGATCCGCAGGAGAAGGTAGAGGCTATAGGAGCGACTTTCCAGGAAGTGTACAAGGCGAATGACATCATTGGCCCCAACCACGACCTGGAGAGTCGAGTCCTTGTGCACAATTCCTGCCTTCAAAATGAAATTGCGAATTGGCGATTCGAGAGCTCGGGTTTCACCCAGTTCAGTGACGAGAATATGGCAAATAATGTCATCACCAACGAAAGGGTATTACCACCGTTCATTTCGAAGGAAGAGCTCCAAACGATCTTCGAATCACTTAGAAGTAAGAAATCAGTGGGAACCGATGAAATACCGAGCATTGTGCTTCGACATCTCCCACTAGAAGCGGTGGACATTTATACCACCCTGTTTAATAATGCAATGAATAATGCACATTATCCAGCACATTGGAAAACTGCGGTGGTACATCCCATTCCCAAAAGGAATAAAGATACTTCCAATCCGGCGAATCTCCGCTCGATCAGTCTTCTTCCAAACATCAGTAAGGTTTTCGAGAAGGTGATCAATAGAGTCCTGACTAAGTGGGTTGAGGACAAACATATAGTTCCGGATAATCAATTCGGTTTCAAGGCGGGGCATGATATCATTCATGCTGCGTCTAAACTGGTTTCTGATATCCAATGGAACAAAGGCAAAAACCAGTGCACTGGTGCCTGCCTGATTGACTTGGAAAAGGCCTTCGACACCGTATGGTTAGAGGGACTCTTCTTCAAGCTGGACAGGTTGGGCATTAGTAAACCACTGCTGTATATTCTCTTTGATATGCTCTCCAGTAGACAGTTCATCGTGAAAAATGGCGATGTGACTTCTGCTGGAAGATTTAACATTAAAAACGGTCTGCAACAAGGTGCGGTAAATTCGCCGATCCTATTCAGCATTTACACAAGTGATCTGATAGGTTCACTTCACCATGCCATAGCGTACGCAGACGACTTAATTGCGTACAGATCTGGTCCAAAGATTGAGGTCATTAATACACTTTTGCAACGTGACTTCGACAAAATTAAGCGATATTGCGATGACTGGAAGTTGAAAATCAACTTTCAGAAGTCGGAAACCATTCTGTTTAGGACGCCTTTGTCTGGGGCCTCTAGGGATACCAGAAAGAATTGGCGGAAGTTCTCTATCGTCGGACAACATGGACAGCCACTTGCTTGTCGAAATGTAGTCAGATACCTTGGGATCTGGCTAGATCAATATCTGTATTTTAACAAACATATAGATGTTGCTCTGGCCAGAGCCAGAGGTGCTTTTGCCCTTACAAGGAGACTATTTTACAACAGCCAACTCGATGCGAGGGTGAAGGTGATCTGCTACATGGCCCTTATCCGGCCTATGCTTGTGTTTGGATGTCCCGTGTGGTTCAACGTGAGAGCAAGTTTATTGGAAAAGATTCGGGTGTTTGAGAGGGCTTGCCTTAGGGCTTGTCTTCGGTTATACAGAACACCCGAGTCTGAGTACATAAAATTCTATCGCAGTGAGGTCTTGTACAATAGGGCGAACCTAATAAGAGTGGACAATTTTGTTATTAAGTTGACTCGAAGGCACATTGCAAGAGCAATGACATCGTCGAACAACCTGATCTCTGGGGCTTACTACCCTAATTATATGTATCATGAGAGAGTTCGCTTTGACGGCAATGTTCCTCCAGAAGCGTTCCTCTACCTCGATAGTAAAGGTCTGATCCAGGACAGATTGGCTGTGCCGCTAATCTTCCACGTTGCTCGAACAGCTGCGGACAGGCGACTCAACTACGACAGAGACGTCGCACATGGCAGTGCGGAGCGTCTCCGGTTCAGTAGGGCGGTAGGGAGTCGCGACATGAGGGATGTTGCTCGGCAGCACCAACAATTTTGGTGGCTATTTGAAGGAGGGGAGGGTTCGTCGTCGAATTCCTCAAGTAATAGGTAGCTTCATGTGAAGCAAAGTGGGCCAGCCTAATTTTTTTTTTTAGCCATGGCCGGCTTACGTAGTTTTAAGTAGGTATAGGTTAGTTTTTAAGAAAAAAAAAAAAATATATATATATATATATATATATATATATGTACATATGTGTATATATTAAGTATATACGCATTATGTGTGTATATGTATATATATGTGTACGTATTAGATGTAAGTAGGTTAAGTAGATTAAGATATATTTTTAAGTAGTCTATAAGTTTTTAGTTTTAGGTTTTTATAATACTATTAAAATGTCCATATACTAAGTTTTTTCTTAGTTTTAGTTTTAACATGTAAGTATAAAATTAAATATAAACAGTAATATACGTCGAAAGACTTAGTTTAAGTGTTAGGTTTAACTTAGAGTGCCCGCATGGGGCCATTAAGTTAGTCTAAAATTATTTGTAAGTTATTTAAGCTAATTTTTAAGCATTTTTTTGTCTAGCATGTAAGAGTAAATTAATTAAGAAAATAAAAATGCATTTAAACTGAAAAAAAAAACTGAAACTGACTCTATCTGGTTGGTGGTTTAAGATAGAAAAGAGTGTACTCACGCTCAAACTTTTTCATGGTGTGACGAATTGCCTGCACACTGTAGCTCTGATGACGACTGACCTCACGACGAAATTAACGGTCTGTATTTACTACTGGGCCGGACTTTAGATAATATTTTGTAATAATTTCAGCACGTTTTGGCAAGCGTAAAGCGATGCATGATGCAGTGGCAAACCCTACAGTATATTTTGACAGCTCCTGAAACATAACAATTTTAAAAACTATCATTGCTATCTGGTCACCCGTTATTATGCCGAACTGAACAAAATAAAAACGGAGATACTTTCTTTTCACAGTCCTTCTGAACTTCTAAATAATATCGTAATCATATTCCAGATAATTTCAATAATCGCTAAATTAGCTATTAATTTGGTGAAATTATTTAATATTACATATTCTTATTATAACTGCCTACCACAAGAAGGGAGTGAACAAATGGTAAAAGGTATTTGGGCACTATTAAATTAGGAAAAAGGCAACCTATGGGCGATAAGTTTGCGAGAATGCCTCCAAATGCCATAAGTCAAGTGGAGAAACGAATTCTTATTGTCGGTAATGCAAAAACTACTCCTGATGTTGAAACATCATAAAGGGTAGCTAACCTTTAACCCTACGACCCACACCTTGTTTTTTTGTGATATTAACCTATTTGGGGTTCCTCCACACGCCACAACTTTTATAACGGTATATCCACGAATAAAAAGGCGAATTTCTTTTTTTTCTTTTTATTCATAAATAGTTCATTTTTAACAAGAGAAACAAAAAAAAAAAACAAAAGTTCCAATTCTATTAACAAAAATACAGTTTTACGAAATAGTCAAAAAATATGATGTTTTAAAGTAGTTCTTTAAAAATAAAAATACAAATCTTTTTCAACTTATTCATTCTCAAAATTATCGTGGAACCTGAAAATAGATAAACAAATGTATAAGTATCCGTATGAAAAACCAATATTTTTAAGACCTTACCAATAAATTTTTTAAATTCTTTTTTGGGCTAAATAATTGCAGCTCCAGCAGATTTCCATGCGGTGTTCCTTGTTTTGCCTTTTTTGTGGATGGTTCCTGGGCTTGGATATCGTCAATATTTTCAGAGTTTTCTTCAGTCATATGGTACAGGACTTTTTCAATGTTTTTTCTCAAATGCATGTTAATTTTTTGATCTAACCTTTTCTGCATTAATGGTTTTGCCAAAGAAAAAAACAAAAATTATATAAAAATATACTTCTTTTGTTTTTTGTTTTTATAGTTATTCCCAAGATTATATAACACCATGGAATTAATACCTGCTTGATCAAGCATACCGAAAAAATACCTGAGTGGTCATCTCCGCGTTTTTCCAGCAACAGAATAAGTGTGAATTAGTTGATCGAAAGTATCAACACCGCCTTTCGTATGTTGTAAAAATTTATAATTTCCGGCTTCTTCGTAATGGGGTCAACTGACTTGTCTCTAAGAAGAGAAGAAACAAGTAGGGCTGCTTTTCCCTTTTTTGGTGTAAATGAGACCAAAATGATTTTGTCCTTAAATGCAAACTGGGATGAGAGTACCTCTTTTCTTCTATTTGGCAAAAATGATGGTGGAACCTTAACCTTATTTTCCCGCAAAGTTCCAACCACGGTTAGGTTACGTTTAGAAAGCATTTCTTCAACCAACTGAATGGAAGTAAACCATTTCTTCCGGTTCCATGAATACTCTCACTAATCTTCTTAACAAGTTGGAGCGGTATAGGATCCCTGGATTCTCTTACTTCCTTTCCGATGTAGGGAATGGCAGAGACCATATAATATGTGTGCGAATCGCACATGGTTATTATTTTTATACCATATTTGTCTGGTTTGGATGGTATATATAATCGAAAAGGACAATTTCCTCGAAACCCCAAGAGCTGCTCATCAATCGTACAGTATTCATGTGGCGTATAACAGGTTAAACAGTTGTATATAAATTTTTGCCAAACCAATCTTACCAGAGAAAGTTTGTCCTCGTGATCTCTGCTCTTTCTATCATCAAATCTTATACAATTTAACAAAAACTCGAATCTGTTTTGGCCCATTATAGCTTGAAAAATAGGCGAGCACTTGATCGACCACATGTATTTTACATCTCTGTACAGTAGTCCTATAATCGCTCGAATGTCAATTATGTCTGTTTTACCCATGAACTTAGAATTTGACGCTAAGTTGATAAAAACTTTTTTCTCTGTACACCAATTTCGATGTTTATGTTTAGAACGATATGGTCCAACATAGTACAATCGAAATGGAGATTTCAAGATTCAGCTTCTGAGCTGACAAACTTAGCAGCATCCTTACAGGCTGGCAATGTAAGGACGATGTTTCGTGCCGCTGTTCTGCCACTTGATAAAGGAGGCTGAGTTGTCCAACGGAAGCCCTTTTTTCCTAACACAACGCCACCGTGATGTTTGCCCTCTTCTGTGCCCTCTTCTTCATCGCTTCATCTTCCTCATCATCCGTTTCAATACTGTCGTCGCAGTCCAGATCCCTCTCTTCTTCGGTGTCAAAAAACAGCCGCCTCAGTTCATTTTCACGCTCAGACATTTTTTTGGCACTTTTCAATCTGACTTTTACTCCCTTCAGTTATTTTTATACTATCAAATACGAGTAGGAAAACCAATTATTTATATACTATTTTTTAAAAACTGAATAAATACAATTTTGCAAAACGCTAACGTCTGGAAAACACTCACCCAAACCTATACGGGGTGCTAGGACACTCCACTACCCTCGATATTTCCACATCGAAGTGCGAAATGAGACTAAATTTTAAAGAAACAATGAAAAAAATATAAGTCACTGCAATCTGAGATATCAACGGCGTTTTTATTTGGAAATGCAACGGTTTTAAATTTGAACTGGGATTCCTACGCACCCCGTATGGGTTGTAGGGTTAATAAAAAAATCTTAGTGGTGAATCATCGAAACAAAACGAGCGAAAAAGAGTAAACGCTACACCTTTTAAGGGTGGCTAGTTACAGCATAAATAGCGAGAAAATTACATCAAACTATCATTCCAATGATGGTTGATGTTTTTCCATCTATAAAACTCGAATTCCAAGCTTGAAAGATAGTAGTTTGTTTTGTTGTTGTTATTAGCACCAATGGCTCCCTTTAGGTGAATGAAAATTACTTATAGCAGAGAAATCTTATTTTAAAAAGCGTTGGAATGGAAAGCACGAGAAAATCGGCTAGTAATTCGTTTGCATCTGCTATTTCTGATATCGGAAATTAATTTTAATTTGTCTCTGATTATTTAGCTCAACACTGCTGGAGTTGTGTTGGATGCTCTAACTGAAACATCAACGTATTCTTCATTACCAATGCATTTAATTTTATTGTGATAATATTAAAATTTGAGAAATCATAATTGCAAACTATGGTATTAACAATTTATAATTTATACTGATTGTTAACAATAATAATTTGTACAACAGTAACTGTTACTAATTGTTAACAGGTTTGCCCTTGAGTTCATGTTTTAGAAAGGGACCAAGAGTGCCGCGAATTTTCGGTTCTAGATTATTTGCGTAAATATCATACGTCAATTCTTCTAGAGAAATTTCCTTATCTGTTTTCGCCTTTTCACTAGCTTTATCGATCTCCGTCTTCACTTTTTCATCAATTTCCTGAAAATAGTGATACCAGTTTACAAGTGACACCATTTTAAACACAATATGCACGAACCTTGACCTCACTTTCTGTCATGATTTTCAAATCCAGACAATTGCTTCTAAAGTGAGCAATGGGATCTTGTTTTTCTCGAACTTCTTGGACTTCTTCACGGGAACGATAACTTATGCCAGGATCAGACATTGAGTGGCCAAAGTAACGGTATGTTAGCATCTCCAATATTATGGGACCATTTTTTGTTGCATAATCGATTGCAAATTGAGTTGCACTACGTACAGCTAGAACATCCATACCGTCCACCAAAATACCAGGTATCATGTCACCACGGGTATAAAGTTTTGGATTAGATGCGGCACGGACGTTAGAAGTTCCCATTCCTACAGTCAGTGTAGAAAAAATAGATATGTATGTAGGTATATCCATATGTAAATACAATGGTACAATAATTTTTTTAGCGCATTTGGTTACATACTCGTACATACCATATTTATTGTTTTCACAAACGTAGATAATTGGCAACTTCCAGAGATAAGCAATGTTGAAGGATTCGAATACTTGTCCCTGGTTGGCAGCACCGTCGCCATATAAAGTCAGACATACTCCACCGTCTTGTTTGTATTTGCAGGCGAATGCAATACCAGTACCCAACGGAACCTTAAAGAGTACTCTTCACACTTCACTTGAATTCAATTAACACTACATATATCAGTATTCACCTGTGCTCCGACAATACCATTGCCGCCATAGAAATTTGGTGCATACATATGCATAGAACCACCTTTACCACGTGCACAACCAGTCTCGCGACCGGTCAATTCCGCTATTACACCGAGTGGGGATACACCCATCAGATACGCCCAACCATGAGCGCGATATGAAGTAATAACTTTATCAACATCTCTCATTGCAGCTTTCATGCCTTTGGGTATCGATGTTAGAATGAACATTTTAGCAGTTGTGCAGGATAAAACTTACCAACAGCACAGGCCTCTTGACCGCTGTACAAGTGGCAGAAGCCACGAATTACCTTATCCTTGTACAGATTTGCGCAAGTATTCTCCAGTCGCCTTATAAGAGTCATCTGGTTATAATAGTGCAATGCTTGTTCCTTTGTCACATTGACACTTGTTGCTGGACCACACTCCAATTTGTAAAGATGATATGGCTAATCGGATACGTTATAAGGAATTAATATGTAGTTTTTAGATTGGTTTGTTTATTTGTAAGAACGAGGAACGTTTGCACGACCCGCGGAACTGTGCTCTGTTATTGAGGTTCGTACTACCTCGCTTATATCTCGGATAACTTTTTAAGTAATTAATTTTTTTGTACCTTTCCTTTAGTCATAAGTATGACAGCTGGTGGTACTCATAGTAACTTTTTTCTAAAATATACTTTTAGTTTCAATAGAGTTTTAATATCAAAATTATACAGCTATTTCGAAAAGTTGTTGCTATAAGCACTAGCTATAGATACGTTGCTCTTAACTCCGAAGATCTTTATCGCTGCGCTAAAACCGACTTATATACTAAACTGATTGCATTCTTGATGTTATATATTAACCATTCGGAATTTTCATTGAAGGACATATGTACATTTTACATATGTACATACATACCTGTACTTCCACAGTCGCATCTGAAGTAAAGTTTTTGATTCTTTTTAACGGATTCAGCCTCTGGAAGAAACTCTTAAAAGTAAAATGTTTTCTGTTTGGCAGCTTTTTAACTTTACTAACGTTTTTGAGAACTCGCAAGATAATTGGCAATTTATTTTGACTAGACAAATACATTGTGGAAATTGGAAATGAAAAAAGAAATCAAAATATTTTTGTTTGACGTTTAGATCAATGATTCAATTTCTTAATAAAAAAATATCTGAAATACTCGTATTTAACGAAATTTCCAAAAATATGAGTGTGATGAACAGAATATACTTGTTTAATTGCTACGGTATCAGGTCAACAGTACTATATAACATTTTATCGGAACAAAAATCAAACAGCTGCGCGCTTATTTTTATGAATAACGAAGCACTTACACTTTTTGCACTAACCAATTTTGTTTACGTTAATCTTCAAAACTTCAACTTTCAGTTTTCTCGCTTGACATCTTATGTTACCAAAGCAAAAGAAAAGGCCACAACTTGCTGAGCATCAGAACTAGAACTATTTAGAAACAATTTCATCAAATTTTTCAACTTAGCTAGAAAAAATAATTGAGACAGACAGTCTCGTCAACATTTTATTTATTTATTTATAAGCTGGAATAACGCCAAAGGGCGAATAAAAGATATTAAAATGACAGAAGAAAGCAGTAAAAAAATTAAAGAAAAGCGGTTACTTTGCAAAAAAATAGTACCAGTATCAACTGGAAAACCAAATGCGCAAAATATGTGTAACAGTTCCAAGAAATATGCCAGAGTAGTGCAAAGGCCGACTCCATATAAATAATGAAACTTGGTGGTGGAACGATAAAACGCAAATGCCGATAAAGGATAAAGACCTTATAAGCATGACCTAAGTAGAATAAAAGAAGGAGAAATTCGAAGATTAATGGTGGCGTGCATGAAAGTAGTGTTCAAACTTCATTCCTTTAAAATGTCGTGCAAGATTTTCTATTAAAGCTGCACATCGACTGGAATAATGATCTCGACCTCGGGATTACGGCAGGTACAGCTTGCGCTCTTGTTTAACTCGAGGACGACCTCGAGCGAAAGATCGTGTTTAGTAACAAGGTTCAATGGGTTTGGGAACAACCAACATTGCCATTTTATCGAACTAGTGAATTGGCCAAGAGGATCGTGCGATTTGACGGTACTTCTAGTGAGGTTATGTAAAGTCTATGGTTATGCTAGTAAACTGCAAGTTATTCAGGCATTGTAAGCCAATATTCAGCGCGTTTTTGGTGAGATAAAGCCCCTACTATAATTGTCGAAAAGGTGACTCAAAATCAGACCGACAGGATATGCTTCGTCAAAAAAGGCCGAGAAAGCCATAGTCAAAACGTAATGTATGCAGCCTTTCAAAAAGAAACTTTACAGAAAATATAAAGAAAAAATGACAGTCAGGCGTGGGCTGGGCCTCAACCACCTGAGTCCGGATCTTCCTCTAATACGCTGTCCCGCGCGGATGGATTCGAAGATTTTTCGGACCGGTGTATTTGTGTCCATTCGCTCTACATTGCAGTCGTTAGACCTTCACTCTTCTGGCTAAATCGATGTCGCTGTACACCGTCTATACAGATGGAATCGAATTTGAAAAATTGTGCTCTTGTGTTGGCTCCTGAGTTTTGTACTATTCTTTCATGAATGATGTTACTGAAATCGCATGACAGCACGTGCATTCTCTATTGTCATCCTGCACAAACGGACGAGTTTGACAGGGATGCTAAAACGAAACATTTTTTTCTTTTTTTAAAGGAACTTAACACTCAAGAGGGTATTACTATTCTTAAAATGCCGAAGCACGTGTTAGGTTATTTGGAAAATTGGATAGAGAGAGAGAGAGAAAGATTTTTGGGCTCAGTGGTTATTTGGCTTCATGGGTGGCATCCAATATTTAGTGGAGAGACTAAATTATTAATGTAAATTGACTTATTGTTGTATTTTAGATAACCATTCTCGGTAAAGCTCGTCTCTATGGATGCTGTCATACGCGGCCTTAAAATCGATGAATAAATGGTGTACATATATCGCTTTGGGGCTCATGTGTTTGTTTCAACATCTGTCGTTGTGTGAATATTCGGTCGATGCGATCACACAATACGACAGATAGAATCTTGTTGGCGATGTTAAGAGGATTGACGCATCTGTAGTTAGCGCAGTTCAGAGGGTCTCCTTTCTTAAGGATAGGACAAACAATGCTGAAGTTCCATTCATCGGGCATACTTTCGTCCGACCATATTTTACAGATAAGTTGGTGTATACTCCTTAGAAAGTCTTCACCAGTCGCTTCGGATAGCTCTGCGGATAGGCCGTCCACTCCAGCAGCTTTGTTGGATTTAAGCTTAGATATGGCTATCTTCACTTCATCCAAGTTCGGTGAAGGGAATTGTTGGTCTACACCGTCCAGGTTGAAAGGTTTATTCTGCCTGACAGCGGTATTTGGTTCGTTATCGCCGTTATACAGTTTACAGAAATGCTCTTTCCAAATCCTCAGCATCGATTGTGACTCTATACTATGTTCCTTTGTTCGTCTCTACAGGGTTTGGTTTTTTTTACGTTTTAGTAAAACTTCCGAATCTCTTTCCTAGAGAAGCATTTCTCACTTTCATCATGCCCCTTTTTTTCCTTCTGAGAAACCGGTGTTTGTCTTTGCTCTCCTGCTCATAGATCTGGTCAGCAGCTCTAGACTTTCTATGCAGCGCCGCTTTGTATGTGCCTTGCTTAGCTGCATGTGCTTGGCGGCACTCGTGGTAAAACCAGGGGCTTCGTTGTGGTAGCCGAGTGAAACCCCGCACATCAGAAGCAGCATCGCTGATGGCCTTATGGCAATGCTGTCACTGATCTTCGATACTTGATGCACCATAAGACCTCTTAAGAGCTTAAGAGAGACTCGATCGGAAAACGATTTGGCGATCTCTTGCGATTGTAACCGTCCGACGTCAAGCTTCCTCACAGTATTAGCTTGCCTGTGCGATGTTTGGGATATCCGGAAACTTTGGCTACAACAAGGTAATGCTCCGAGTCGATGTTGGCCCCTCGGAACTTTCGGACATCAATCTGGTTGACGGTTGATTGATCTGCAGTTCTCCAAGTCAATTTTCAATTTAATTCAATTTACTTCAATTTATTATAAAAATATTGTACAAATAAGACCTAGTCTTTTACAGTACATAAAGTAGCGGATGGATTACAATATTAATTATTAATTATTAATTACAATATTAATTATTAATTATTAATTAATATTGTAATTTAAAATTTAAAATAAACATTAGTGATAATTACTTAAAAATAAAAATATTGGAAAAGGAAGGGTTGTGGAGAGAAGGATAGTGAAAAGATTTAAAGAATAGTGCAGAAAATAGATAGAAAATTTCAAGAGAGTAGTTATGTGTTGCTTATTCAATGCCTACCAATACGGCACTTTTGAATTTAATAGCTTCAATTGTTTGCCTTGTTGTTGTCAAAAGTTGGTTCCAGAGCCTGGTGACATATACAAAGAAGAGACGCGACGAGTTTAAATAGCTGAAAGAGGGCGTTATAATATTAGATGTTCTAGAGGACTGAGCAAATTGAAGTTTATCAAAAAGATACTTGGGGGATCTGCTGTTTATGACCTTGTCCATGAACACAAGACATCGAGTTTTTTGGAACTGCTGAAACGAACAACCAAGAACCAGCTTGTGACAGTGTGAAACGTGTTCATACCGACGGAGACCATACACATACCTAACCATATCATTAAACGCCACAAGCAACGAGCTTGCAGTAAACAACAGTGTCATAATAATCAATGATAGGCATAAATAACCTTAGCTTAGTGTCAACCGCAGTAAAATTAGAAGGCAACTGAAGTCTACGTAGCCCAGCATAGATTCGTCCTATAACAAAGTTTGTATGGTCAACAGCAGAGAGAGAACAATTTAATTTGAAGCCGAGATTTGTGATATCATCCACAAATTTGAGTTATTTATTGTTAAAGCTTACTGGCGGCAGCAGATCAGTATCGTAATGCTTTTTAGAAATAAGAATAAGCTGGGATTTGTTAGGATTCAGATTGAGACCATTGCATACTGGCCAGTTGTTTACTGCTGACAGGTTTTCATTTATTCTGTCAAAAAGATCTTCATTGAGCCCAATCGGTCGTGATAAGTATATCTCAGCATCATCAGCGTTGATATGAGTGTTTACATTCACGCATACTTTGCGTAGGTCATTAATAAAAATACAGAAAAAAATGGTCCTAATATAGATCCCTGCGGTACTCCTGCGGTTAAGATTTTAAACTGTGATTTTTTTCTCTCAATAACAACCCTTTGAAAGCGATTTTTTAAATAGTTACTTATCAGGCCCACCGATCTTGCACTAAAACCAAAATATACATAGACTGAGCTTGTGGCATAGTACTTTGTGATCCACGCTGTCAAAGGCCTTGCAGAAATCTAGCAAGCAAAGCACCGTTATTTCGCCTGCATCATATTTGACCCTTATATCGTCGAGAATTTTAATCATAGCTGTCGAATAGATATGATGTGATCGAAAACCAGACTGTACAGGGGATAGCAAGCAGTGTTGGTTTAGGTAGCTTGAAATTTGGCGAGCGAGAATTTTCTGTAAGACCTTTGACAAACAAGGCAAAATACTTATTGGGCGAAAGTCACAAGCTGCAGATGGCTGAGATTTTTTCGGAACTGGAATAACCTTAGTCAATTTCCAACTATCAGGGAAGGTAGATCACGTAATGTAAAAATTTATTATATGTGTAAGAGAGATTATGATATGCGGTAATATCATCTTCACAAAGCGAATGGGTACACCATCCTCACCTATAGCATTGGACTTAAGAGAACGAACGGTATTTACTACATCAACTTCTGAGACGTCAAAGTCAAATTCAAAGCTAAAAAAATAATTGGCTATCTGGAGTAAAGCACGGACTATTTGGAGAACTTGAAAGAAACGCCTCGTTAAGGTCGTTTGCATTCGGAACTTTATCGACAACAGCCTTTTTTCCTACACCAATGGATCGTAGATTGCTCCACAGCTTCTTAGAGGTTTGGTCGGTGCTCTGTTTCGATAGAAAATAGTTTTTTTTTTTGGCTCCTCGGGTCACAAAAGTGGAGTGGTTGCGAGCACGACAAAAAAACTTCCAATTAAGACTTGAGGGCCTAAGCTTCCATCTAGGGTACAACTTGTTACAAACTTTCATGGCATTGTGAACCTCAGTTGTGATCCACGGGCACTTTGTATTTTTAATAGCAACTCTTTTTAGAGGAACGTGAATGTTAGAAAGGTCCACGAGCAGGGTTTCCAAATGGTCCGTTTTTTCATTGTCATTCGTGGCATTATAGCAATCATTCCAAGGGAGCAGACTAGCATTTAGTTGTAAAATACTGTTGTCGATAGAGGAAAAGTCTCTAAATTGAAAAGATAATGGTTTAGAGGAACGAGATAAGTCAACATTGTACGTACAATATGTTAAATCATGATCAGAAATGCCGGCTAGAGATACCTGATCATGGAATAGCAAGTTTGACCGATCTGAAACCATGATAACGTCGAGTAGACTAGGATGAACCCCTGGAGCGGATCGAGTAGCATGGGAGTTAACAATAGTCAGCCCGGTTGAAGCCGCAAAATCTAAGAGTCGACGTGCTCTGCTCTCGTTTTTAAGAAGGTCGGCGTTGAGATCGCCACAGATAATAATATCGTCATATAGAGCAGTGAACTCAATGATTGCCGAAAACAGTGGTTCTGGAGAGTGACATTGGTTTGGATTGTACGCAACACCAATCACACATTTTGAGTTGCAGTCGCCTTGTGAATATTGAGATGCGGGAAGCGCGTTCTAGCGTCGTCATTTTTCTAGTCTGTGGAGGCTGATGTTGGCAAATTTAACCCTAATACGGATTCTTACGAGGCGCTCGTTCACATACCGGAAACTAAGACTTCTTGCCTAAAGCCGAAACGCAATCTAAAAAAAACAAATCGTTTTCCTGTTTCGTTTGGTGTACGTTAAGAAAAGACAAAACTGACTTGGCGACTTATTTATTGTGAAGTTCGGCACACATTCTCAACGAAAACTCTCAAATAATTAATAAACACCAGTTCAACAACAACGAAATTATGTTTCTGAAAAACAACTTTTCAGGTGGCGGCAAAGCGACATATTTTTCTGTTTCGTTTTGTCTTTTTGTTTTGTCGTATGGGGTATGTGCTACGCCATAAGCACGTGTGCAATAATCGACAACGTCGCTGGTTTGAAACATATTTGTTGCACTCCATCTGTTTTGCTCGTATGTATAGCCATGTCAACAAAAAACGTTTTGTCAGACCCAATGTATTTCCAGCCAAAATTTGCCTCAAACAACAAATCCAGAGCTTTCGCTAGTTGTTTGGCTGCAAGTGGCCTGGTAAGGGGTATAACATTCTACGAGCAGATCCGAGGTTCGTTGTTCTTGTTTTGTTTTCAGCGGTTGTCAATAGTAAATCCGTCCGTATGCGAGGCTTGTTAGTGCTTCGTAACTTGACTTTTTTTTTCCATGGACTTGGAACAATATAAAGAATGCTATCACTGAGCAATCTATCATAGTTGGATCCTATTCGATACCTGCTAATATTTGATGGGTCTCGAAATATTTTTTCACAAAATTGGATCAATAGAGAATTACTGGTGAAATTATTTAATGTCTAAATAATATTTTCTTTTAAAAGCAAAATTCTTAAAGGATTTGCCTTTATCTAGTTGACAAAGCTTCCCTATTCCTCTTTCTTCATCTAAATGAGTAAAACCCAAATATAGGTACTTAGATATTTACGAGTATCTTTCACGTATGTTAAAGTGAAAGTGAAGTCAACAGTAGAAACAGCTGACTAAATTAATTTTGCTAAGATTCAGTCTTGGCGTAAACTTTTAAATTGCTAGCTAAGCCTGTGAATGCCTTGACATGATATATTTTTAAATAGGTACGAGTATCTTAAAATCAATAATTCTAATTAAAAAGATGTAGTGAAGCATTAAGTGTTAATCTCAGACTTATAACTGAAAGAACAAATAAAAAACTTGACATTGTTTAAAACATTACAATCGGCAAGTGATTCTATCCCAGCTTGGCAAGTGGGAGTTTATTTATTTAAATCTAAAAAATATCTATGCCGCGATGGTGGTTAAATTAATATTTGTTCCTCTCATCTAAATTTTAATGGCCGTTACAGTACAAAGCTTAAGGTTTTTTTTCCATAGAACAGAGAGCGTAGGTCTTCAGAACGCGAACAATCTTTTGAAAAAAATATATATTGTATTTGTTAAATTTTTGGATCAATTTTAATTGGTATATAGTAGAATTATTTTAATATTTTTAAAATATTTTAATTGGTATATAGAAAAGTATGTGTGTACTGTGTAGGTATGTACAACTCCAAAATATCACTAAGTAAAAATTATTATTCAATGGGTACATTAAATACTTGTATAGATTGCAATTGAATAGTCAAAGAAAAGTGGAAAGCTATGTGTATACATCTGTATAATACCTGACAAAATCCTTTTCTTTCGAAAATTTACAACTTTTGCGATTGATTGAATAACTAACATCCTATCTCGGAATCGAATTCAAGTTAACCACAGAAACATATTTTTCAGTTAATAAATACTTATCTTGAGTTATCTCCGAGTTGACTTGTGGCGTGCTGTTTAATAAAGAAAACACTTTCCACTTTAACGAATACAAATATTCATTATTTATTTAGTAACTAAAACAGTAACAATTTAATATCTAAGTAATATTCCGGCCGATGTCTCCTTCGCAAGCGTGGTTAACCAAGAGACGGAAATCGGGAGACCTTAAATGTTGGTATCTGTGGCAGTGGCTGCAGCTTCTTGATCAGTCAGTTGGTAGCACTGCCACAGGGTGCCACACTGCTCTCCTCTTGATGCAGCTCTTATCGAAAACGAACTGGTAGTTGCACTTTTCGTCCCTATCGTGTGAAACTAACTGGTTCTGTCAATTGGTCGCTTGTTGGTACAACGTCTTCTTCTGAAATAGATGAAAAATGTTTAGAAGTGACTGCAGCAGTTGCTTGCTCTGAATTAAAAGCCGCTTTGAGCCTGTCAATCGAAATCTTCCTTTCTTTTTATTTGATGATAATCGTAAAATACTTGTCGTATTTTTTAATAACTTCAAAGTCCGTCATAAGGCGCCTGGAGTGTTTTTACAGAGTTGTTTCTCACAAATGCGGGAGTACAATCCTTTAGCTCGGCGTGAATGAAGACTTTGGGCTGGCCATGGTGCGAAGCTGGTATTGGCGAAAGCTCGTTCATCGTCTCGCGAAGATCTCTAATCGTCTCGTGCTCGCATTTATGATTTTCGTTGGGCAAGAAAAACTGGCAAGGAAGTCGCAGTGTCTTGCCAAAAACCAAATCCGCAGGTGTAGCTGAAATATCCGGCTTGAATACTGACCTTAGACCAAGCCTCGTGATGGGTAATTGCATTCTTCGATGACTCATTAATGCTGCTTTTAAAGTTTGGTGCCATCTTTCCACCAGTACATTTCCGGTGTTGTTGTAAAATGTTTCAAACCAAACGTTTGAGCCAGCTCCTTGGATGAAACTGATGTAAACTGCCTGACCATGTCAGTAGAGACCTTCCCGGGGACACATTACCTAGGAACCGAGCCATTAATAAAAGCGTGAATGATGGTTTCGGCTGTGATATCTGCAATTGGTATTGCCTCGGGCCACCTCGTGACCTGATCGATGCAGGTTAATATGTACCGATAACCTCTAGGTGGTGGCAATGGTCCTACGATGTGGACGTTTACGTATTCAAACCGATCAATAACGTTTTCATAATTTGCTAATTCCGTACGATTATGCCGTTGTGTCTTCGACAATTGACACGCTGTGCATTAACATACGAAAACTGGTATGTCCTTCTATCGTTGGCTTATTAATTGTATAGTTCCTCGGATTCCGGAATGAGACATATCATGAATGTGTGACAAGATGTGAGGACGATAAGTTATGGGGCCCACTGGCGAATAATTTTATTAGTTGACACATCGCAAATGGTCATGAATTCGCTGTCTGGAATGCAAAAAAGCTTTAGTATCAGGGGATTTGTTAAAATTTTACCTGATTCCATAATAGCTTTTATTTCCGAATCGCCCATTTGATCCTTGCAATCAATTTGACGTGACTCCACAGCGTTCATGCGGGATAGAGCGTCTGCGACACTATTTTCGTTCCCTGGTACATCTCGAAGGTCGGTGGTAAATTGAACTATGAAATCGAGTTGACGAATCTGGTGCGGGCTCGCCGAAATGCGAAGGTTAGTGGTTTATGGTCCTTCCAAATGAAGAAAGTTCTTCCTTACAGGGTGTGACGAAAATATTTTACCCCTTCTCACATTGCCAGTAACTCACGGTCATAAGTGCTGTAGCACTGTTGCCTTGTCGTTAACCATCTGCTAAAGAATCCTAGCGGCTGGTACCGACCTTAAACGATTTGGTGAACTGTGGCTTCTATGGCGGTATCAGAAGCATCGACACTGAGCGATAAAGTGGCATAAGCGACGGATGAGCGAGAACGGTTGCACTCAACAGGTCCAGCTTGCATTTTACAAAGGCCTCTGCTGCTTCTTCGTTCCAACCCAAGTGCGTCGTATGATTTTCCCGATATTAATTTAATATGATTTTTTGGAGCACTACCTGTATTTTAACGGCATTTGGAAGGAATCTACGATAAAAATTTATGATTCCTAGGAAGTGTTTTAGCTCTTTGATGGTGTTAAAAATACAGGTAGTGATTTTTTGGAGCACTACCTGTATTTTAACTGCATTTGGAAGGAATCTACTACAAAAATTTATGATTCCTAGGAAGTGTTTTAGCTCTTTGATGGTGATGGCCTGCTGAAAATTTTGGACTGCTTGAGTCTTCTCGTCTATTGGTCGAATTCCATCCTTTGATATCGAGTGACAGACGAAATTGACTTTTTCCTTTCCCAAGTGACACTTAGACGGGTTGATGGCCATCGAAGTTGTTCGAATACTGTGCATAGGTGCTCTTCGTGTTGTTCCGTGGTATCTGAAGCGATAAAAATATATGGAAATGCGAAGTCAAGGTCGTGGAGAACATTGTGCATGTATCTCTGAAAAGTTTGTGCTGCATTTCTCAGGCCAAACGTCATGAAGCGGAAATCGAAGAGTCCAAAAGGAGTGGTAATCGCTGTTTTGGGTATATCTGCTGGATTAATCGGGATTTGGTGGTATACGCGTTGTAAATCTATCGTTGAAAATATTTGTTTTTTCATGAAAGTTATTTGAAAAATCTTGGACAAAAGGAAATCGGGGATTGTCTGTGCATTTAAATAACTGTGGTCCCCACAGGGACGCCATTCTCCATTCAGCTGATGCACCATGTGCAAGGGACCTGACCAATTACTATTTGATGGGGCATAAATGCCGCTCTCCATCAAGTAACGAAACTCTTCTTTTGCCGCGCTGAGCAATAATAAAATTCCATGCAAATTTTCTTCTTAGTCCAAGATTCAGCACAAGACGTCTTATACCATATGGTTTTATTAGCGTTCCGTTTGCGGCGAAGAGATGTGAAGACGATCTGTTGTATCGTTCTTTGTGTAATGGGGGTACTACTGACACATCCGCTCCGGTGTAAATTAAAATCGTGTTTTTCGACTGCCTGTCGCTTCGACTATTTTGTTGGTCGACTGTGGCAGTAACAGCATCGACCACATTCTCATTTAGTTTTTTGATTCATTGGGAAAGGTGCATGGTGGCCTAGAGTTTCGAGCTTTATCTCCAAAGGTAGCACGATTATATATTCTTACCTGAAAGTGAAGTAGATCGATTTCTACTGTGGCCTCGTCGGTGTTGGTGTGCCGCGTACCTGTTATTTGCAGCTACCAGTTGATTCACTTTTGCGATAAGCTGTGACATTTGTTGCTCCAGGGGTGCGTTGGCATGCGACGTCGTGTGTTGTGACAAAATGTCATGCATTCCGTATGTTTGTGCATTAGAGATCGATGTAAAGGATGTAAATTCACCAAACCACAAGGACCGAGACTGTGTGGTTCATTAAGTAATTGCGTTGGGCGTTTATCGCCCAATTGAATATCGGAGAGAGGTTATTTCAATTTTTTTTGTTCGCCGTCTCCGAATCGTTGCAATAAAAGCTTTTTCAGATACTCGCATTTTCCGTTTTCAGGTGGAGATAAAATTGCGTCTGAGACTTGTATTTTTTTGAATAATTTACTAACGCAATGTCTGTTTTTTTATAATTAAGGTCCCAGTCTCAGCTAAATTAATTCAATGTGGTTGAATGCACCTTTATTAACCCTAAATCTTTTGATAAATCTGCAAAATAAAAAATGTTATTTGCGTTTTAATTCGCGTAGGCTTAGGTATACGAGTACTTACGTAGCATCTGGCAATGAGAACAGATTGCTCCTATCCCTTAAGCGTCCAAGCTCAACGCCTTCGCGATATTCTCCCTCGGAGTCCGAGGACAAATAAAAAAATAGACCTATTATTTACTTCAATTTGACCGTAGATAATATTTTTCTATTTTTTATGTCAACGTCACTTTGCGAGTTGTAGTAGAATTTTATTTTCATTCGGTACGTGAGCTTTCGAGTGCCATCATCCCATTGAGGTTAATCGATCATTCGATCACGAGTCCTACTCACTCACTCGATATCGATTGCGGTAATTCGGCCCCTGACTCTATTGCATTAACGACTATATTAAATTTAGCGAAATCCGAACGGATCAATAAAACTTGAAATTGAGCCTTCATTTGTACAAACCAGATTTCTGGTTTCTCCAGCCTAAATATAGGGATTTTGATGAAAACACGTGCAATTTGTATTGATTTGTTTTCTGAGCAGCTGTAAGTCTCGCCCTTTATTTCAGTATCATTTTTCTTATTTATAACTAAATTTATTACACGTTTGCACTTTTATATTTGCGTACTAATTTCGGGGACACCAATTCTGGCTTGCTGTTTAATAAAGAAAACACTTTCCACTTCAACAAATATAAATGTTCATTATTTATTTAGTAACTAAAACAATATACAGAGTTTCCCCTAATTCGTCGACGATAATTTGAAAAATGATTCTTGGGTATATTCTAAGAAAAAAATCGTTCAACAGTAAGGATCTATCTCCGATGTTGACATCATTTATCGAGGATTTAAAAAAAGGCTTACTTTGGTGTACCCTGACCCATGTTAACGGAAATTGCTCTGTTAGTACTAAAGGTAGAAACTTCGTATAGGACTTTATTTTTAGAACAAATACCAGTCTTTATAACGGCGTTTAAATAAAGTTGATATCTTGTTTGAGTCTTTAGATGTCCAATTTCTAAGCCTGTTCTGTTTTCATTGCCCATGTTAATTTTCGACTTTGAAGTCACTTTTCTCCACAAAATGCCTAATTAACATAACGTTTTAAAAAAAATTTTTATGAAAGTAACAATAATAAAAAAAATAGTCATCAAGTTTGCACAAAAACGCATAGATTCTATGATACTTGGGAAAACCTGCAGCAGATGAAATTAAAAAAAAAAAGACTATGATTAAAAATTGATTTTATGTGGTTTTGGATAATTTTTATTTTATATGTGTACTCGTACTAAAACAGTTATAAGAGGTGCTGAAAATGTCCTCCTAGGTTCTGTATGCATGCTAGCGCCCGTTTTTGGATTTCAATGCGATTTCAATGATGACGCTTCGGGAATACAATCTTGCAATTCAATTAAAGTTGCTATTTCGGTTGAATAAACAAGTTCTTTATTTCTTCCCCATACAAAAAAATCCAATACTGTAAGGCCAGGAGATCTTGCGGGCCAGTGAACTGGTCCATTTCTTCCTATCCAACGGTTACCGTACTCTTCATCTAGCCAATTCTTAACCTCACGGCCATAGTGAGCTGGAGCACCGTCCTGGTCAAAATATGATGAAGCTAGTTGAATCAGTGGAATGTCTTCCAATAGTTCTGGTAATCATTTCGCAAAAACTCCAGATAGTTTGTAGAACTCAGCCTAGGTGGTAGTTTGAAAGGGCCGATTATCTTCTTTCCAAGTACAGCTGCCAACATGCTGACGCTGAATTTGTATTGAAATGATTTATGTCTCACTGTATCTGGATTGCCCGCAGCCCACGTATGAAGATTATGAAAATTTGGGATCCCATCTCTTATAAATTGAGATTCGTCCATCCAAAGAATTCTGCTAATTAACTCGTTGTCGTCCAAGCTCCGCTCTAGCAGTTAGAACCAGTTAGAAAACTCAAGTCTCTTTGGGAAGCAGTTCTTGTACAGGTGTATGATTGTGTGGATAAAGATTTTCTCCATTAGAATGTTATGTCTGGAAACATTGAATTGCAAAGCTAAGCGTCTGATGCTGATTGATGGATCAGTTGTAACAACATCCAGTATTCTTTCATCAGCCGAAATCCTTCTTACTTGTGGAGCTCCCGTATTCGGTCGTGTATTCGAAACTGATCCCGTTTCTCGAAGCCTTCGATACGTATTTATAAATACTCTTTTATTAGAAAGTTGTCGGTTAGGATAAAATTCAGGGTATGTTTGTCGCGCACTAGTTGAACTTCCATTTCATAGCCCATAAACGTAAATACTTAATGTTTGCGTATTCTTGGTTTGTAAATGCTGGCATTTCAAACAGCATTTCTAAGCAACTGTAACCTTGGCGTAAAAAATTAAACTGACGAATTAATTTTGTTAACTTTGAACAGATATCTTTAGCGGATGTAGGAAACGCATGTCTGCTTGTAAATCATTTTCATTTGCTCGGAGGAAGGGACTTTAACAACTGACTTTTGATTGCAAAAAAAAAAAGTTAATCATTTTGGAGCTTATCCGAGCACCCATACAAAAAAAAAAACCAGAGGCAACTGAGCTAGTGCAGTTAGCACAGAATCAATAGATTTTAATAGTACTGTGACGCTGAATCTATAAAACATAATGCTTTGCCAGAACATTGAAAACAAAAACTTGTTTTGTTGATTTTTTTTTTCTTTGCTTCTCTTTTGAGTGATATTTGACGATTATGAATAATATTTCCGCTAGCTCGGCGGATAGACCAGTAGAATTAGGCTATAAAATTGCAAAGTATGAGGTATGTAGATCTGTTTTTTTTATATGTTGGTAGAACCAGTTAGAGTAGTGTAAATCCAAGTTTGCGGCTTCCAAAAATCTGTGCTTGCTGCGTAATATGTGAAAATCTGCACTTTTCATCAGTTGTTGACTTATGCTCGTAATTCATAAACTGTGAATTTTTCCATATCAGTCGTTATTACCTTTTTAAAAGTACATTAAATTTGCTACAATTTCATCCTAACAACAGTTCTGTGCATTCCATTTATTTCGAGATATGAAAATACATATGTGTATAACTTGTAGGGTTTCGACGAGAGAAAAATGCATAGAATCATATTTAAAAATGGAAAAGTACATTTACATATATGGTATGCATGTACATGTTTTAAACCCTTTCATGCCCGATGTTGCCTATAGGCAACATTATACGTTTGAGCTTTTAAGTCCCGTAATTTTAATTTTTTGTCTAAGGGTTTTCTTCTCAGAATAGCTCGATATGTTTTTGTTGGCGAATATTTTATTATAAGTATGGCCAGTGATCAGTTTGTAGCTCATCTGCGTTGAGAGCACACGTAACAAATAATTTAAAAAAATATATAAAGAAATTTAAGTGTACAAAACTTATACACTGTGTTTTGTACACTTAAATAATTAAAAACAGGTAAGGAAATTAACAAAAAAAAATAATAATAGTTTGTAGTCAGTAATTTGTCAAACACTATTGGTCCATAATGTTTATAAATCATATAATGCTCTTTTACGCGTTAGAGATGCGTCCGAAAGGTTTGAACCAGCAAGATATTCAACAAATTTGCGAATTCGATTGGAATGATTCTGCTGATGAGAAGAGGAAAAAATTACCACGAATCTGGAAAATATTTTTGAAGAAACCCTACAAAGTGTAATTGAAGGAGGTGAAGGTATTGAGGTCGGTTTGATTGAGAGGATTGTTGGCGAAGACAATGAAGCTGAAAATGAAATTCAAGGTGAAGAAACGGTACAAGAGGTTTTTGAAAATATCAATTGAGAAAATTTGAGATGAAGGAATGCAGAGATAGGGGAATGCGATACGACCAAGTCAAACAACCAATAGAATATTTTACTCAGTTCTTTGATGATGAGATATTACAAAAGATCTGCGATGAAACTAATTTATACGCATTACAAACCAGTGGGACAGAATTAAAATGTGAAACCACTGAAATAAGAAGATTTATTGGTGTATTACTATACCTTGGCGTAATAAATATTCCAAATATGGGAATGGCATGGGCCCAAAATTTCAAATTATCAGCAGTAGTGGATGCATTATCATGAAATCGTTTCGAAAAATAAATGAAAATTTTCATGTAAATGATAACTCCAAACAACCCCGAAAAGGAGAATCTAGATATGACAAATTATATAAAATAAGCCCGTTATTGAAGAAAATCAAACAAAAATTTAACCGAATAGCACAGGAGGAATACCAAAGCGCGGACGAGCAAATGATGTCCTATAAAGGTAACCGTCATGTGATATAATCGAATAATGTTTTTATTTTATTAGGTCGGCACAGTTTGAAGCAATATTTGCCAAAAAAGTCTCACAAGTGGGGCTTTAAAATGTTCACTAGGGCCGGTGTATCTGGTATTGTATACGACTTTTGCCTCTACATTGCAGAAGGAACGTGCCAATCCTTTGCATTGGGCATACTGTCAGACATTGTTTTATATTTGGCTTCTAATATTCCCGTAAACCAAAATTTCAAATTGTTTTTAGACAACTGGTCTACTTCCATAAGCCTGATGATTCGTTTGAAACAAAAGGGTATATTAGGCGTAGGAATTATTCGAAAAAATCGATTAGAAAATTGTGCTCTAAGAGAGTAAAATGATCTTCTTAGAAAAGGACGAGGATCAAACGATTTTAAATTTGAAGCAACAAATTATTTAATTGCTTGTCGATGGTATAACAAGAAAAGTGTGCAACTGGTTTCGAATTATATAGGTAAAAACCCAATGAGTGAGCGCAAACGATGGTGTCGAAAAGAGAAGAAGTTTGTAAACATTTCTCGTCCAGGCATTGTTGAATGCTATAACAAGCATATTGGAGGGGTTGATCTTGCCGACATGCTGTTGAAGTTACACAAAATCAAAGAAGTAGTATATGCGTATCGTTTACTGGTGCATAAACTCTTCAGTAGTCAAAGCTGGCTGTTGTACTGCAAAGACCTGAAAAACTTAAGCGGAGATAACAATTATATGTCACTACTAAACATTCAGTTGGATATTGCTAACGAGTTACTCAACGCAAAAAAAATAACAGCTGCAACACGCAAAAGAGGTCGCCCATCGTCACTTCTCTCAATCAGATGCACTATCAACAGCTTCATCACCAGCACCTACATCAGAATCTTCGTCAAGTTCTTATAAACGATTGTTGCAGAACCTGTAGAAACCATACGATTTGACCAAATCGGTCACTGGATTGAATAAGGATCGAAAGGCAGATGCTGGCTATGTCACACTAGGTATCCCCGCTCGAAGTGCTCTAAATTCAAGGTTTATTTGTGTTCAAACCCACAAAAAAAATTGTTTTAAAGAGTAATAAAAATATCAATAAAAAACAGAAATTGAAATATAGTACAATACTATATGTGTGTGTTTTAAATTTTTTTCACTATTGCCCAATGTTGCCTATAGGCAACATAACGGCTAAGCCAGGATACATGGGACTTTGAAATTGATATCAGTTCATACTAAGGTCCAGACTAACAACCCTATATCCTTAAACAAATTTTAGCCACGCCCCAATTAATTCGGGCATGAAAGGGTTAAAAAAAACTTACAAATTCTCAATGTTTTAGTTTCAACGTCTTCGATTGCAAACGTAGAGCACAACTGGTTAATGAGACGTCGTTTATTGGAGTCATTGGCTAACAATTTCTCCTCGGGTACTTTGATGATAGTTGAGGAGTCAAATACGATCTCGTTGTAAGAGATGGTAGCGTAGCGACGCAATCGTTCTGGCGTTTTAATACTCCTGGGGGCGTCATTTTCAGGGTATCCATCGAACACAACTGACATGTTCCTGCCAAAGTGGTTGATTATGATTTTGTAGGTAATGTAGTTACAATAGACACGATTTTATTGATCGAATCGTTTCGGTGCCAGGTAACTTTGTGGAGAAGGTTCCTCAAAATCAATTTTTGGGTGTCCCAAAAATCAACGTCAAGCCGGAAACGGGTGATAGGTCAAGTGGTGTCTGTTATCACAAAATTAAAAAAAAAATTCAAATTCAAGTACTTTTAAAATTATTGGCACTCAAAAAAAATCAAGAAATCTGACACGCTGTGACGATCTTTCAAGTACTGTGACCGACAGCGTGTCAGATTTCTCGATTTTTTTTTGAGTGCCAATAATTTTAAAAGTACTTAAATTTGAATTTTTTTTTTAATTTTGTGATAACCGACACCACTTGACCTATCACCCGTTTCCGGCTTGACGTTGATTTTTGGGACACCCTGTATAGATGTGTACATTTCATACTTATTTCACGAAACTCATAATAAAGCGAAAAACGCAAAAAAAGATACATAAATTAAGAAAAACAAACACGAACAATTAATTTATAATCGACATTAGTTCAAAAAAAAAATAAATCAATAAACAGAAATTAATGAAAAATATACGTTACTTCTATTCTTACATTTTGTTTATATTGTATTGTACGTTATTATGAATATACGAGGGTTTTCTGAAAAGTTTCCGACCGAACAATGATACAAGACATTTTTTCTAGAATTTTTTTTATTTTTCTACATAGTCTCCCTGTAACTCTACACACTTCTCCCAGCGATGCGCCCATCTCTCTAACCCGTCTAAATAGTACTTGGCGTTTTTCTCTGCAAAATAATTGTTCACGAAGGTGATTGCCTCCTCAATTGATGGAAATCTCTGTCCTCCGAGCGCAGTTTTTAGATGAGGAAACAAAAAGAAGTCGCTTGGGGCTAGATCTGGTGAATAAGGCGGATGGTTAAGCAGTTCAAACCGCAATTCATGGATTTTCGCCATGGCAACCGCTGAGGTGTGAGGCGGCGCATTGTCTTGGTGAAACAGGATTTTCTTTTTCTGCAAATGTGGCCGATTTTCCGTAATTTCTGCCTTCAGCTTGGCAAGTAATGATGCTTAGTATGCTCCTGTAATGGTTTTTCCTTTTTGAAGATAATCAATTAAGATCACCCCTTTACTACCCCAAAAAACAGTCGCCATCACTTCCCCGGTCGAAAAAACAGTTTTTGCTTTTTTTGAAGCCGGCTCGCTCTTTGCAGTCCACTGTTTTAACTGAATTTTTGTTTCGGGCGTATAATGGTGTATCCAAGTTTCATCTACAGTAATTAATCGGCGCCAAAACTCGGATTTATTGCGCCTAAACTGCGCCAACGGAGCGTTGGAAATGTTCATTCGAACACGTTTTTGGTCTAACGTAAGCAAACGCGACACCCAACTCGCGGACAACTTTCTCATGCCTAAATCTTGATTTAATATGTAACAAACACGTTCATTTCACATGGACATTTTTATAACCTCTACTATCTCTCTCACTTTAATTCGGCGGTCGTCCAACACCATTTGGTGAACCTTAGCAATGTAATCGTCAGTGGTTGCAGTTTTTGGACGTCCCGAACGTTCATCATCTCCCAAGCTCTTACGGCCACGTTTAAATTCAGCTGCCCAAAATTTCACTGTAGTAAATGATGGTGCAGAGTCCCCATACACAGAGTCCAGCTCATTTTTGATTTGCGTAGGCGTATTGCCTTTCAAAAACAAGAATTTAATAACAGCTCGATACTCAATTTTTCCCATTTTCACAAAAAACACTCACATCGACTCACTCAAACGACTGTCAACTAAAAAGTGCGCGTCCAAAATGACTGAACTAACTGTCAAAAGATGCACAACTAGCTAGTGAATCTTTTATTGACGAGTGCCACTATCTTTACGTTGCGGTTGGAATCTTTTCAGACAACTTTCGTATAAATATATGTAATTTGTGCAATACTGTTACTAAGTTTATTTATTGTGGAATGTTTATAACTATTTTTGTGTTGTGATTGTGGGAAATAGAAAATAAAGTTAGTTTTAGATTTTTTAACATATTAAATTACGTCCGTAAACTCATAAGTATATATGTAGTGCTATTATTGAAATCAGCTTTATTGTTATTTTTATTTATGTTTTTTGTTTTATTTAGTATTTGTGCTTATACATATATACATATATTTCTTTCTGTTTAGATTTTATTGTACAGTCGAAATGATTTGATGGATTGTAAAATGTTCTCATTATCTTTATGTCCAAATTTAGTATTTTAAATTGACATATTAAGAGCAATCAGCAAAAACAGTTTCAACGGGGAGTGCGCTATTGGGTTGGCCCGGTTTTGTTGACTAAAAATCCGTGGGTAGGGTTGGTGTGTCCGATTCCTAATCTGGTCAAAATAACTGAATATTTTCTGCTAAGATTTTCTATTACAGACCACCCTGTAGTCATTGCTTTTAGGGATTTAAGTTTGCTTGCAAATGGTGTCTGATGATGAGGTTCAGTAGAGCCTCTTGATGATATTGAGGACCACGGTTTAGGAACTGAGTCGCCTCCACGACCAACAGATGCCGCAACATTACTTTGGACGGTGTATCTCTTTCTGCACGCATCATGCACAGTGATTTGATCTATCGCTTCAATTAGCGAAAAGACACCAAGTTTATTTACTACTGTTACTTGACCTTTTTCAAGTGTATTTCGACATATGAAACAAACCCGTGTTTGTTTTATTTCACTTCTTAAACTTGCAGGGCAACTGCAGAATGCAACTGAACCAGCCTTATAGTTTATGGTACTTATGTTGAGGCGTTTAATGCCTTATAAAATTTTGCGTATATTTTGACGTATAATACTAGGCAAAAATGTATTTTTAATGATATTGTGCGATCAGTCGGCCGCGCCGCACTTTATTTACGTAAAGATCGTGATTTTTAAAATTGTATAAGGACTTAACCTAGAAATATTACAGTATAGTACAGTGTGGTTTTTTTAGAGGTTTGGTTTTTAAACTGGTAACACTGTTTCTACAGATTGTCAATTTCACAGTTAAAGGTTGATCTGTGGTTAGTACATTTTGACATTTTACGATGAATACATTAACGCCAGCACAACGCTTGCAAATTGTGCAAACTTATTTTGAAAACCATGGTTCGGTTCGCCAAACTTATCGTGCGCTACGTCAATTTTATGGTCGACATAATCGTCCATCTGAACAAGTTATTCGGAACACGATGAATCATTTTCGCATGATGTACACTCTAGTGGATAGTTCGCATCCCCAAACTTACATTACGTTATAACTTACAAACATTTAAAAACAACGTACATCGGTACCTGTCGTTTCTTCCTCCCTAAATTTCATTTTAAGGGTACAAAAACCCCTTGAGCGCGCGCTAATTATAAAAAAAAGATGTAGTAGTACTTAAAATTTTTAAAAAATCTTATTTTGAAATGTTTCTTTAATTGTAACTCCAGCTTTATTCAACCGATCGTAATGAAGCATATCGCAGTCCTTAAGTTGAGAAATGGGCTATCAGTTCAGTGCTTTTCTTTGTGATATTCGGGCAAACAGACAAAGGGACAAAGGGACAAACATTCTAAAAAAATATTATGTGGATACAGACATATCCATCCGACATAACCCAAATGTTTCGTGGTTTGAAAATATTTTTAATGTACAATCTCCGCTACATTATAATTGTGTAATAATAGAGATAATATTTGTTTTTTTTGGAAAATAAAATCACATTACCTGGTTACTAACTTTTAGTACTCCATCATTTAGTTTCTGTGTGATGGTGCAGACTGTTCTACTATCGCTCCTTTTTACTTCATACTATTATTTTGTTGGACCCTCATTTTTGGGAGTCTCTAGGTCCTGCTATTGTACTTCCAAGGCTGCTGTAGTTTGAGCTTTATCGAGTTATCTATGCATTACGAAGGCACAGACTGACTAGCATAATATAGTGGTCGAGTCCATGCCGATATTGGTCTTTTTTTTAATTTTATGGATATTGTGATGAGCACAATATCCAATTAATTATAGTTTTCTTCATACTCATTTGCAATAAGAATCATGGAGATATAAAAACATAGGTACGATAGACGTTTTTAAAATATATTTTAAAAGCCGGTTTCAAAAAGTCAATAATACGATGATATTTATTTAAAAAATTACAATGAATTTATTTAAAGGAATGAATATGTTATATGTAAATAAACTTCCGATAAATTTGCGTTACATATTTCCAGAGATTATTGTTATTTAGTAAAACTAAACTACCTGGTAGCCCTTTTAATTTCTCCTTTACTCAATCTGAAAATAAGATCGTAAAGCTTCTCTAAAACGAGGACAACCCAACCAGTGATCGCATCAAAACATCCCTCATCTGCGGAGAACGTCAAACGATTGAGCAAAACAAAAGAGCTTTCACGACACCACGAAGCTCGTGCCTATACGAAAATGTATCTAAACAACTGATTCGCAACTTTTCTTAATTCACTACCTCTATGAAGCTTTCAAATTCAGATACTCATCTAATGGATATGATCGTGCGTCGCTACTCGCTTAATCACCACCCCCGGCGATCGTTTGTTCTTTTGTACGTGAGAACACTAGCCACAGTTTGTGTCCGAGTCTGAGCATCTTCAGGGTGACATTAGCGCTTCGAAAGAAATGAATTACGGGAGTATTTAAATCTATTGCAAAGTAACGAGTATCTACCATATTATCTTTTTTTAATTAAAAGTAAGTGTAGCCCAATCTTAAAATCGTTCGGAGCTTCTTTACAATAAGGTTCGATTTAAAGGTCATTGTAAATCAATTCGGGAGTGTACGAGTGCGATACGAATTGAGTATCTAAAGTAATTCATCTGAGAAACGTAATCGTTATCCATTCGATGATATTTTACGAGTTTAGTTGAGTGTGAGCGGATTTGAGGGCATACTCGTATCATCGGGTTTTCTTTTGTTTTATTCAGCTCGAATAAATTATTTAAGTCAAAATAACATTTTATAATCAGTGTGACAAAATCGGTTCTTGTCGACGTCAAAAATTGCAAAAATATATCCATACGAGAGGAGAAGAGAGTGAATATTTTATTTTGTTGTTGTGCTGGATTAGTGCATTACAGGAAAGTGTATTCAAATTTTGTTTTTATTTGTTTTTGTGCCTGAATCATAAGAAGGATTAAGGGGTGTCATTTATTTATTTGTTTGGTAAGTGAGTGGAAGTATTAAAAACTTGTTTTGTTTAAACATTTTATTTGTTATTTTATTTTACTTTATATTACAATTCAATTTACAATTTTAAAAAAAAATATTGTTGAACACTTTCATATAAAAGTCATTCTAAAGACAGTTTTGAATTATGACCCAAAATTTTGATTTGTTGGCCCTTTTTTATTTTTAGCAGCTTTGCACAGAGATTTGCATGTTCCATTATAATATGTTTCTTTATATTTAAAAGAAATTCAAATAGTGCCAGAGAAAAAAATTAAAAGAGTGAAATCTTCCAATGCAATAAGTGTTTGAACATTTTACCAATTTGTCAATAAACATCGGTTGGGTTTTTTTATGAAAATCAGTCTAACATCCAACTTGATCAATAATAATGTTGTCTTCGAGCCAAGTTCATTATGAAGGAAGATTTTTATTATTTATTTATACCAAATCTGAAGAGCTTAGCAATGTCTTACACACCAAATCGCTTAGCAAACAGATAAAGATATCAAAAATCGCAAAATATGATTACTCCGTCGGCGAGAGCATTACATCTATTAGTCTAAGCTCTTTTCCACTTAAAAGTGTGTAGAAAATTATTAAGTTTCATAAGTGCTGGCTTTTTCTTCGAATTCATCCTCTGCGTAAAATGCAACATTTCAACTAGCGCGAAAGATCTAGCGAAGGACTCCGATTTAAAATATAGTAAGTAGCAGAACCTTGAGTGCAGATACTGAGCGCGACCAAAAATATAATGGAGTCTCTGTTTGGGGTTCCTAACAGTTCCAACCTCTACAATATGTAAACAATGCAGCTACACTGTCTGTTTGACTACCTGCCTGTCTGCCAAAAAATGTGAACAGCCTCTGACGTTATCGCTGTCTGTGCAAAGCTACAAATATTATCCTCACAAAAAGAAAGAAGCTGACCGGCTGGATTCAACTTGTTCTGAAAAGCGCATCCATTGTTGTTGGTGTTATCCTAGATACAAACTATTTCGAAATAAGTACGCCGCGTCAAAAATTGCGACGATTTTTTTGGATAAGATATGCAGATTGTAATTGAGGAGTTTCTTAAGATCTGCATCGCTTCAGTTATAAGATATGAACAAGTTTTTATGTAAATACGTTACTGCTGTTGCATCAGAATAAAAGAAACTATTTGTTTTGGCAGTAAAAGGCTGTCTCGAGCACATTTCTTCCATATCCCTAGGGATCCAAAGCTATTTTCCTTAGCGCCATCTTCTATTTAAAAAGAAGTACTGTTGGTGCTAAACAACACGACTTTGGGTATTCAGTTCTTACCATCTTCAGAGTAAGGCGAAGCCTCTAATCGTTCGGTAGACATGCTGTTTACTTTCTTTGACCAGATTACCCATAGAAATATTATATTTAAAGTCTTACGGAAAGAGATCGTTAGATAAACATCAATCCTCATACTCAGACACATATACGCTTGTAATAATGCCAAAACGTTAGTCGTAGAATTGAAGACTTTTCTTAAGCAGTCGGAAGGCTTAATTCACAGTCCCATGGTACAATATTATTGCCAGAAATTTATATGTGATAAAATTGCCAGGTAGTGCTTGGAAAAGTACTTCTCAGGACGAGGATGCGTTTGAATAATCTGCACGGACATTGATAATTTTGTCTCTAAAGAAACGTTCCGCTGGGAAATAGATAAAAAAAAAAGTGCACAAGATCTACCGCAGTACGCAAATTTGGCTTCCGGTGAGCTTTCCTAGTCTATGGCACTCACACAGCACGGCAAATCGGATTTTGTAAGCAATGTTGAGGAGACTTAAGGTATTTCTTTTTCGGATCGAGCAAACAATGCTGAAATTCCATTCACGGAGCCTTTATTCATTCTACCGTATATAGCAGATGAGTTGGTGCATTTTACTTGCCAAATCATTTTCACTGCTTTAAGTAGATCGACAGGTAGGGCGTCGGGTTATACAGCTTGGATTAGATTATTTTAGAGGTGGGATTTAGAATCCTCATCATTGGGGCTTGATTGAACTTATTTTGACATCTATGAGTTAGTTGATTCATGATATCGGGCTTATTAATTAATTTAGCCGAGCTTAGAGTAAACTACTGGCAGTAATGTCTTCTGCCACAAGGTAAATTTTATGAGTACCTCATAGACGTATCATATATGTATGTGTTTTATTGAGAGTGGTCAAGTGGCTTCTTCGCCTTCATTGCACATTCAACATGCATTGCCGTTTGCTATTTTCAAAGTCATAAGTTGTTTTTTGATCTTGCAGTGTCCCTATAGAAATATGGTTACTGCGTGTACCAGACCCAGAATTCTAACAGATCTTTTCATAGATAGAGGGTTAGCTCTTTCATCGCTATCATACGAGTAGCACCCAGATTAAATGAGCTCTATTTGTGTTTGTTACTGTTCTAAGCAGCTTGATGCAGTCATTGATAGCAAACAGGGTTGTTTCTATCAGAGATAATGTAAATGCTCTTGTTTGTGATAGACGTATTTCGGTTTTCTCTTGCATGTTCACATTTATCTCAGGTTGAAATACAGAGGTCCCAATAACCATGCCTACATGGGGGTAAGTTTTGGTAGTTGCTCCGTATACTCCTGCCCCAAAGTCATGTTTTGGAAATGTAACCTTAAATTTGTAGCTGAAGTTCAGAAATATAGTTGCCTGTGAAAATGATTCGTAGTATGATAGTACTTTGCTTCCGAGTTCCTGTACTCTACAAGGTCTGTATGAATAAGTTTGGAATTGTTCTCATTCACAGCGTGGAAGATATAGGCGGTAGCCATAGATTAATTTTTTCTTTTTTATAATTAGCACGCGCTCAAGGGATTTGTAGTAACCTTAAAATGTTTGCAGACAGCGTGGGCTAAGGAAATTTAGGCAAGAAAGAAAGACGGATACCGTTGCACGATGGTTTTGAATGTTTGCAGGCTATAATGACTAGGAAATAATGAGCTCAGCAAGGCATTTATGGAATAAGCTTGTTGTACGGCTTCATGGAAAAAATCACGATATTTCAATGTACGTCCGAAAGTGGGCTTGAGGGTAAATCAATGAGCATTCACAGCGAGACGGGTGTTACGGTAAAAGTTGGAAGGGGCGGATAGTGATAAAATAAGGTAAAACGTCGTTAGTATTCGAGGTTGTCAATTAGCTGAGTGATATTAGCATCACCTATGAAGTGGTCGTGGCTCAAGTGGTAGTGGACTGGCTTCCAAATTGGAAGGTTCGGTGTTCGAATCCCAATCTCGCTCGAAAAACATTCATTTTTTCAGTTAACAAAAATCAAATAAGGTGAGTAGTTGACTAGAAATCAACAACAAACCAACTTCCACTAACAATTTAGTCTTCCCATGTTGCATGCCACCCATGGAGCGAAAGAACCATTGAGACCAAACATATTTCTTTCTCTTCCTATCCGATTTTCCAAAAAACTTAACACATGCTGAGGCATTATAAGTGTATTCATAGCCACTTGAGTGTTAAATACTAAATATCTAGCAGGTGCACAGAGGTCTTAGGAGCACCTGACCAGATGTGGCCAGGTCATAGAGGGTGAAATATCTGTAACATCGCTTGTGGAAACTTAGACATTTCGGAGCAATTTTGACAACGTAAGTTATCATTGAAACACAGATTTAGATTTCGCTTTAACGACAGCAGACAACATTGTGTTTTGGAAGCATCAAACCCCACTCCGTTGGAAGTTCCCCATTGAGTGATGCTGTTTATATCGGAATTTAATGAGCTTGGTATACGCTGCCGTTCCCGTAGCCGAAGAGCGTGGACGTGAGTCCAGGAACGAAAATGAAAAGCAGAGAGTACTGTCAAAAGCAAAGGAATATATTGGATTATAAGTAGCACACAAGAGATCTTTAATAAAGACTTAAAAGAGTGCAGGAGACAAAACGGAACCCTGGGGAACACCACCATTTGTTTTGTGAATATCAGACTTGAAACCATCCAAGACAACTTGAATTTAACGTCCCGAAAGGTTATTTCTAATCTATTTAAAAAGAAAGTCATCGATCGCAAATGCATGCATTTTCGACAAAAGAACCCGATGCCAAATGCTTTAGAAATATCAAGTACAACTACCTTGGTTTCACTACATTGATGTCCGCTTTGGTTTCACTTTTCGGTAAGACATGCCACAAAATTTGCAGTGGACTTGTTGCTATGAAAACCGTACTGCCAGTCATTGATAAGTTTTTGGGTTTCGAGATATTTCATGAGCAGACAGCTTATAAGTGTTTCCATGACCTTGGAAAGAAGGGATGTAAGTGCAATGGGTCTGTAGGAGGAAGGAGAAGACGACTCGCCTTTTTTTAGGAACGGGCTGGACAAATTCTGTTTTCTATCTTCTCGGAAGGAGTCCTAAAGTGTAGGATTGATGAAAAAGCTTGCGCAGTGGTTTTTGCAAGCGTGGAGCACAAACCTTCAGAAAAATTCGAGATATACCATCTGGACCAACTGCTTTGTTCAAGATCTTTAGTACTCTTTCTACTACATGAGTGCGAAAGTGGATTCGTCCCATTGAAAATTCGACGCACTCAAGTGTAGGTGAGGACAACGCACAATCTGGAAGTGTTGGGCTGTCCGCAAAGTGTGCAGCAAGCAGACTGGCCTTGTCCAAAGAGCTGACAGCTGGAACGTGATTATAAATGAGCGTTTAGATGGAGGATGAGGCAGAATTTCTAATGTTTTTGACGAGCGGCAAAAAATTTTTAACATCTTTTCGACATTGTATTATTTTTGCCTTGATTTTTGAATTGATCGTTTGAACTTTTTTCGGTCTTGCTCTGTCGGGTTGACCTTGTATTTCTCTAACTCTGATAGCCACTTTACTATTCGAGTTGTACCACGCCTTTTCTCTTGTGTATGCGATTAAATCAGCAGCGGCATCCACGCCATTACCGAGGAAACATAACGACCAGTTAAAATTCCTAAAGAAGGTGTTAAGCCCGCTCAAATTGGCTTTCTGGTATTGCAATATGGTTGTTTTAGGAATCTTTTCTCTAACTGTGTGTTCGGTGCGCTAGAAATTAGCTGATATGACATAATTGTCCGACGAGCCCAGATGGGAAAGCACATAAACAGTATACAGATCTATCAGGATGAGAAGTTAAAATCCAGTCCAGGATGTTACCGGTATGACTTTCGATGTCTGGTATTCGCGTGGGCTCATTTACAATTTGTAAATCTTTTCCGCAGCAAAGATCTCAACGCACCGTCCAGAATGTCGAAGCCACCCAGAATTGTGTATATTAAAAACGCTCGTAATAACGATTTAAGTATGAGGATACAGGTATGCAATTTTTGTTATGGAGTCGGATTGAACTCGTTAAAGGTCGAATTGCTGTCCAGTTTGGGGCTTCTGTAAATGAAGCAGTACTGGATAATTTGCTTACGGAGATGGAATTTTAACCAGTGTATGTAAAGGTGAAGAAGAGGGTGGGTTCAGTAGAACCTCAAATGCTGAGTTGGCTACTGTCCTCATTACACAAATGTTTCTGATCAAGGTATACCCCATAAAATGTTCTGGCTTTGAAAATTATACTCGTATAGCTTCGCCAAAAAGTACTAAATTTTCTGTTTTTTTCAGTTTTCATGTTTTAGGAAAGACAATTAACTACGAGGTTAGAAGCTTTCTGGAGGCGATTTCAAATTATTTCTTAAAATTTATTCGGATTGAGATACCAATAATGTTGGCATATCCTTAAATATAGAAACCGTGGTTGCCAAGTATGTTTAGGAATTAATTTACTACGATGAACCATAGTAGGGGAAAAGAACCACTCAAATGTTTTTTTTATCTATTTACATGTATATCTACGTGTATATCCTATGTTCTGGATGCATATGATCTGATCTGAGTGATTTTTTAATTTTAAAAGTTAAGCTCGGCAGAGCGTCGTGGGTAGTTGATTTTCCTGGTCGATAAACATATTTCTTTAATATGAAAGGGATTCATATAAAAAGTTTCATCCCCGATATGCCTTTTACACCGTTTTGAGGAGAAATGAAGAGAGGCTTATTTGTCTATACGATCAAGGTAGCTCGGCGAGTCTTATTTTAAGGTAATTTCTCTCCAAAAATATGGGAGGTTCATGCACAACTTATTTTAAAAATGTTGATTAGTGAGGATATGAACGGTAGTCTTTTGCAGTAGAGCCGGCAAGACTCTGAAATGAGTTGATGGTTCATTTTATTCCTCAAAATAGTTCCTTTGTTCTTATCTAACCCTCCTTATCCTGAAGATGGTTTCTGAAGAAATCGAAATGACATAGGAGGATAGAAAGTCTGTTTCGGGTGGAAGAAACACCTAAAGACCGTTTTCTGCAAAAGTGTCAGCTGTCTTTGATAACTGTGGAGAATTTTTTATACGATTTTCTCTTGGCTCTTCTAATCTTAAGATTGTATCTGGTGAGGTTTTCTTGGTTTCCATTCCATTCCATTCTCATGTACCATACTTTAGAGTATCAGAATTTGCGATACCAAAGAATCATAAGAAGATTTTTTCTGCCATAGTAGTCCCAACTAAAAAAACTGCTTCTTTCATACTTCCTTCAGGTCAGTTATAGCGGCTTGCAAATCTTTGTGTCTGCGCATGGAATTGAATGTTTTGTTTGTAAAGAATGCAGGATCTTGGTTCTGTTATCGTCATGAATTGTTATTACCATTGCATTCGACTATTCACTTGACCTTTGGTATTGCCAAGATGAGCCATTTCTTTATTTCTGTGTCATGGCATGTGATTGAAAGATAATTTTAATTTTCACTACTGTTTTTTATTTTCTATTTTTTGGAACTACAAGTGAGAAATAGTTCGCACCTGCAGATCTCCTGTGCAGGTGTAAGGCTGGTTATTCCATGACGTTAGCGATACGCATATTTAATCCCTTGCACAATTTTGTTCTCGGCACATACGAGTATTCCTCACAGATTTTCTTATTTTGAGGATGTTCGAATTATCCGACAACATGCCATGACCACAAGGAGGTAATGGTCATTCAGTATGTTGGAGAAGTGCCATACGTCTATCGCAATATGATAATGTTAGTCTACGGTTGATTGGTCAGAAGTCTCCTTTATCCTTTTTTGGATGTTGAAGTGCGGGTGACTCATACTACCCCTGAAAATTAAAATATTGTGGTCATTACGTACAATTCCAGTCCCATACTCCGGAGTCAGTTACCCATTTCGCAGATATGAATTGACCCACTTGCACTTATTTTCCTAAATTCCAAACAGAAATAATTGATTTTTATAAGACCCCTTCTGAAAATGCTACTCGTACTTAAAAATATACTTTGCATTTCAGAGACTGCTTTATTTTTACTGTGTAAGGAACGTACTCGTATGAATTCAAATTTTACTTTTTCGAAAAGCTTGCGATCCGGACGTGAAGACATACTAGTCTCTTTACTTTCTTATAGCGTTAGTTTGCGCAATAACCTCAAAGCATACGATGCCTGGGGGAAATCGATGAGAAGCTGCTGTAAATCCAAATAAGAAGACAATGTTTGCTTTAAGGCAAAATTTTGTTGAATAAAAAATGACGTGTAAAGGCAAAGAGGGCTATATCAGCTGCCTATCGCTGAACGAATTAAAATCGAATTATAAACAGTTAAGGATTTGAAATCCAGGTTTCAGTGAAGATTACGAGAAGAAGCGAAATGGAAAATAATTAGAACTCTCAAATGCAAGAACATCAGCAAACCCACAGTCTCTCGATACGATCCAAAGAATGGTTTTAAGAATAATTTGCAAGTCCATAAAATTGACCAACTCCGCAAAGTGCGCAGTACATGAAAGAAAATCGTAGTGTTTGATGTATTTAAATGTACCACATGCTCGTATTTTTAAATTGTTAATAAACGACGACAAATGCATATGCAAACGAGTAAACGGCAACTGCTGAGGCAAATAATATCTAACAGGTACCGCGGGTGCATTACGCTGTCCAGTTCCCAGGAACTGCTCTTACCTTAAGAAACGCTACGCTCCTTTGAAGTCAAGTTTGTTTTTCTTTCTCATGAGTTTGTAGGTACTTTGTCATTCGATTGCGCTCGCCAGATACACAGATCGCCTTTGTTAGAGACGAATATCAGCAAAATATCAAACAACAATATCTTGTGCCAAAATAATTATTGTTCAATATTTGTGTCTTGTCAGTGTTCGTTGGTTCAATGCGGTAGCAAAGCGTTTACCTTCACGTACGTATTTTTGACCAACCGACTAAAAATAAACACAAAATTACCTTTAGGACGTACGGCTGCGGGTACAAGTTTGGGTCCAATGTGTGTCGTACTTCTCTACAGGTTTTATGTCTTTGTATCTTTTTGGCGCAGTGGCTAACATACTCGTATATACGACGTATTCGTAATTATTTATTTATACAAATATATACATATGTATGTGCGTTCTTTTTTGTTTTTGTTTTTTCGGTTTTAGAAAATTGTAATTTTCTAAGAACAACGGTATCAGCATTTTAAATTATGCCATGAGGTTAAGACGTACGAATATTTCAAGTTGGAGACAAGATGTACCCGAACGATTTTGAATTTTTTTCAGTTGAGGCATTCATAATGTCAGTTAGAGAAGGCGGGAAAAATGCCGCTCATGCTCGAAGAGAATCATGAGAATTTTCTCACTGACGATTTAATTATAGTCAAGTGCTGGGCAGATGCCAAATGCTGGGTAGATGTCAATGGTTGGGCGCAGAGCTCGATGTTTCAGGGGAGCTTGAAATGGCACAAGTATTATAGCTAGTCTGTTCCATCGAACGAATCAGGCATATTAATGAGAAAATTGATATTTTTGGGTTTGTTTTGTATTGATCAGCAATTTTAATTGATTTTCAATCAATTCGAATCACCTTATGTTGCAATGTTTTAGGAATGTAATCGGTCCTAATTGGCTCGCATTCTATGATAGTGGGTGTGTCTTTAGTGTTTTTGATTTTTTGGCAATGTGGCTTGGTAAACGCTTTCTACTCGGAATCACGCGACATGCTTATGCTATTTTAATGAGTGGTTTTGTACGATAAAATTAAAACAAACACACATCTAGTTATGAGAAATAGTCGATGTGGCGCTACACGTGGACAAGCACAAGATTCACTCATCTTTGTTAAAGAAGCAATAGTGAAAATAAACATCATCTGTCGTTGTCCATCTAAAGTAAATTTGTGGTATACTATAATCAGTTATTCTATTGTATTACTGAATGTTGTTTATGATGAAGAGATGTGGAAAACAAGATTATTGCTGATAGTCTTTTGGCAAGATGACAATGACATTCATAACTGAGTGCTGGTACCAGTGAATAGTTCAAGGGAGTAGCTAACAGGATGGATACTTTTTGATGTTGAAAGACTCGCGCAACTCGCAATTTGCCTAGAATTGGATACTTCTACACGTTTAACTTAGCTACTAGTGACATCCAACTGAGTAGGAGCATATAAGGTTAAAAAGGTACATGGAACCATAAAATTATTTCAAGTTGCCTAAGCTTAATTTCAACATCGTTCGAGTGGAATTAATATTTACACAAATCCTACGAATGTAGAAGAATTGAATTTAATGTTTTAAAGGCATCTAACTAAGTTTTCCATCACGCTCCTTTGACTAAAATGCTTGTATTTAAGATCGACGAATCTTTTCCTCAATGGATTAGGAATTATTTAGTTTCCGAAAAGTTTAATTCAAATTGTGTTGGACGCTTTTAAGTCTGTTAAATACTGATGTACATTTATTTTCGACAGTTTTTTTTTAATATTCATCAACTTATACTTCCGCATAATCCAATATTCGCATATTCGTTTGCTAACGACAGCACAGGACTTATATCCCCGCTCTTTCGTTATAGGATAGAAAGGGTAGCATATATTAAGCTTAATTAATGTTAAAATTAAAGGCATAACCGATTTAAAAAAGGACTAAAATTACATCCTTCTAAATCTTAATGATGCCTTTTGTCAATTAAGAAAAATCTGTACTTCACCGATATTATCCGAAAATGGCACTTTGCATTCCCAGTATGTGCGTGAATAATATTTACCTTACGCTGGAATGAACATATACGAATGTACGAGGGGCGTTCAATATATTCTCGGTATCGATATGAAGGAAAATGCGAATTCAATTTAATTTGTTTTTATTTTTCAATATAATCTCCCCTAACATCAATGCATTTGTTATATCTTGAGATAAGCTTTTTTAAACCCTCAAAATAATAAATTTCCTCTTTCTCTGCAAAATACCGACTTGAGTTCTTCATCATCCGAAAATCTTTTTCCACGAAGACATTTTTTCAAATCCGGAAACAGGAAATAATCACTAGGGGCAAGGTCTGGACTATAGGGTGGGTGTTGGATTTCTTCGAAACCACAATCTCGCGCAGCAGCCTTGGAAACTCGCGCCGTGTGAACAGGAGCGTTGTCATGAAGAAGCAACACACCCGCTGCGAGTTTACCCCGTCTTTTCTTTTTAATTTCCTCCCGCAAATTATGCAAAGTGGAAGCGTAGGATGTGGCGTTGATGGTTTCACCTTTTTTTTTGTACTCAATGAGCAAGATTCCCTTTGAGTCCCAAAAAACTGTGGCCATGAGCTTTCGGGCAGACGGAGTGACTTTGAACTTCTTCGGGGGGTCTGTTTCTTTTTTATGCCACTGCATGGACTGTTGTTTGCTTTCAGGGTCATAGTGGTGGACCCATGTTTCGTCCCCAGTAACAATTCGATCCATAACACCGTCCGCGTTCTCACTACACATCTCCAAAAGCTCTCTACAGCATGCGATTCTCACTTTTTATCTGAGCTGTGAGCATTCGTGGCACCCACCTTGCACTGACCTTTGAAAAGTTAAGATGGTCATGAAGAATGGTGTGAATGGTACCAATTGAAAGCTTGGTGATCTCTGCCATCATTTTCACCTTTATTCGGGCATCCTCAAGAACAAGTTTTTCGACTTCTTTGATGCTTTCTCCCGTACAAGCAGTAGCCGGGGCGCCGGAGCGGGGGTCGTCCTCAATGCTCTCTCTGCCTCTCTTGAACCCACTTGACCACTTTTGCACAGTTGATAATGAAGGTGCGGAACCCTGGTAAACAGCCACCATCTCTTCATGAATAGTTTTTTGACTTTTTCCTTGCTTAGTGAGAAATTTAATTACAGCGCGATGCTCAATTTTCACCATCATCGCCTCAGTTGCCATTATGATTCTGTTTAACTAGAGATAAAACGCGAATTAATAATCACATTTATATGAAATTTTACATGAATGCACTAAAATAATAGTATTACTTGATAAATAAGTCAATTTATATATGCAACCACAGCTTCACCCCGATACCGAGAATATCATGAACGCCCCTCGTATATACAGGGTGAATGACTCTAACTCCAACTTTTTAAAACGCTATAATTTTTTTTATTTTTTTATAAATTTTATTGTGCCAAAGCAAAAAATCTTGGAAACTACATCAATTTTCAAATTGTATCAGTAGTTTTCAATATGTCCAACTTTGTCGCGAATACTGGCCTTGGGACGGCTGAAGAAAGCATCGCACGCTGCACGCAAGTGGCTCTGCGGTATTTTGGCCCATTCCCGGCGAAGTGCTTGTTTGAGGTGGTCCAAACTTTAGTATTTTTTAGTGCCAACCTTCGCCACAGACAGAGAAATCCAACGGATTTGCATCCGGAGAATTTGCAATCCATTGTGTGGAAGAAATGAAGTGTGGAACATTGTTTTTTAATCAATCTTGGTTGACGCGCGCTTTGTGAGACGGTGCCGAGTCTTGTTGAAATGTCCACGGTCTCCGACCGAAATGATTGTTTGCCCAAGGCTTCAATACTGCCTCTAAGACAGTTTCACGGTATACGATCGCATCAATTTTGACGCCGCGGTCCAAAAATACGAGCGGAAAGCGACTATCGGCGGTTATGGCGGCCCAAACCATCACCATCGGTGCTGCCTGCTTTCTGGTGGCCATCCGAACGTGTAAATTTTCAAAGGACCTCTCTGGCAAGTAAACTTGGTCATTTTGCTTGTTGACATATTGCTCGATAACAAATGGCGACTCATCGGAAAAAACCAAATTCATCAACTCACCACTTTCGTGCAAGCGTAGCAACTCCTTCGCTCTTTCGACTCTAACTTTTTTCTGTTGTGGTGTAAGATCGTGTGCTTTTTGGAACTTCAATGACTTGAGCCTAAGCTCATTTTTCAGTATGTGTTCCATCCATTCCAACGATATGTTGAGCTGACGAGCCACTTTTCTTCCACTTCGACGCGGATTTCGCTCAATTCGAGCGATGTTGCTGTTTTTTTATGACCACATTCATGACGTTTTGCAACGCTGTCAGTATCACGGTAACGAGTTGAGGTGCTGGAGGCCTCTAACGATAGCTACTTGTGGTTTTCCAGCCAAATATAAAGCAATCACACTATCACATTTGAATTCCATCGCGGATAAAAATTTTTCAACACAACTGAGACGCAAATCGTTTAAAAGGTTAAAAGGCTTGTAAATTATCTGTCATGTGTCAAAATTTGAGCTCACTGTCATGAACGGTTTGGAAATTATAGCAGTCTGAAGTTGGTTGCAGTTCGAGTCATTCAGGGTGTATATATTGAATATCATTAAAACTTGTGCGCTTAAATATTGCACCTTAAACAGTGCAGAAAAATATTTGTTTCCCTCTGATGTGGCTTCCATATACATATCTTCTTCTTCTATAAAATTAGTATGCGTATATTAAAGCTGGTTGAACGACTGTCGTTAACTTTTGAATTAACGCAACATTTTTATGTCACATACTACTCCGTTGTGGCCGTTTAAGCCACCCCACGCTGATTCTATTGTATGTACCATATATGAGACATCTTCATCGCAATTTCCTTGGTGGTTAACGGCAAAGCCTAAGTATTTAAATTATCCGTACTTGGAAACAATAACACCTTCTACATACTCGTAGATGTCAGGTGTTGGGTTTTCAGAATCAGAAAAACAACAATGCAGATATTCGGTTACAGTATGACTTATTCGAAGCCCGTTGTTTTCTATCGTCTATATGCTTTTATTAAGACTTGCCATGACGTTCTAATAGTAGGGCTATCATCGGCAAAAAGAATAGTACTCGTTAATGTGCTGCGCCAATAAAAAATCTTGCATGAAATTAAAAATCACTGCTTGGATGTACGCCAAGTTTAACTTCGAATGCTCATGTTATTTCCATTGTGCATTTGACTTTAGTTATAACGTCATCGTAAACATCACCTATCATTCTTTATAACAGGTGGCGCAAAATCAATCATCCAATTATGTTTTTGAACTACTTTTTTTACTAAATAAAAAAAAAAAATTTTGAATGATAGGAATCTTTATTTGGACCTTTACAATTGTTTCTGTTAAGCGGAAAAGATGATAGGCGCCAAGTGGCTGCCGCCAGTTTTGATACACACTTGTGCCCGTTTTATCACATTTTCCACGACTTTCCGCAAGATTTCCGGTGATTACTGTTAGCATTCCTGTCGAATATCCTCCTTAAGGGCTGCGATTGTCTGAGGCTTGTTGGCATAAATCCGCGACTTCAAGTAGCCCCAAAGAAAGAAGTCTGGGATGTTTAAATCAGGCCATCTGGCGGGCCATGCCAAATCGCCAAAACGGGAGATTATGCTTACTTCACAATATCCATTGTGGCCCGTGCTATGTGTGCGGTTGCACCGTCTTGTTTATCATGGCGCTGTAGCGTTCGCCAGTAACAGTGACCGTATTGCCGATGGCGTCCTCAAAAAAATACGGCCCAATCACTCCTCCCGCGTGAACGCCGCACTACACAGTGGCTTTGAATGGATGTAATAGCTCATCGAGCATCACACGCAGATTTTCAGTGCCTCAGAAATGAAGATTTTGCTTATTGACGTAATCGCTTAAGTGGAAATGTGCCTCGTCGCTCATGATGATTTTCGACAGAAATTCGTCGTCTTCGTTGTTGAGATTGAGGATGGCTTTACAGTAATTCACACGCTACTGACGGTCAAGGGGCATCAACTGATGCTCTGTTTGCACTTTGTACGGGAACGTGTGTAAATTTTTCTCTAAAATTCGCTGTAGGGTTCATCTGGTGATGCCCAATTGCGTGGCCCGTCGTCTGGTTGATGTTTCTTCGTTCTCAGCTACATCGGCAGCCACACACGCGATATTCTCGGTCGAACGACCAGTCCGGTGTCGGCCAAGCCCTGCATGATCAAAAAAATCGACGCAATTATTCCACCCTTTTGTGGAGTATAGCGCTCCATTGCTTGTCTGTTTACATACTGCAGCTGTCTAGTTCACAAATGTCAAATATGATTGACATACGACGCCATTTGCAAAAATTATACCGTCATCCGATATGGTGACTAATTTTGCGTCACCTTGTACTTCTTGGGTACATTTTGAGATTTAGCGCCATCCCAACAAGATCTCTGGGATATATCAAACGCTTTTTCCAAATCAATGAAGACGATGCGCAGATCTTCCGAAGCTAGGCGATACTCCTATCTAGTCGAAATCCTCACCTCACACCTGCTTTTAAGGGTATTCATAAATGTTCATAACCAATGATTGGAACTGAATAGTAACTGGCCTGCATCAAAGAGAAACGTGTAACAAGATTTACGACTGATATATAAATATGTAGGGATGTGAAATTGTCTGAAGAATCTAAGACAGATCAAAGATCATGGACCTAACAACTGTAATCCGCATTGAAATGAAATTTGATAGCATAAATTACGCGTTGACTGAGGAATCAGAAAACCATTTAAGGACAATTTTTAACTACTTTCTAGTCGGCGGGTACGATGTAAAATGTTAAAGTCGGTAAGGAAGATATCTTTGGTGGACTAGTTGGAAAGTATAGCCTTCACGAAAGGCACCAGATAACAGTTTCTGGCACAAAATCTGGTGATGAATGAAATTTCGCAAACAATTTCTACACTGATGATCGATAACGTACACCAAAATCATGCATTTTCGAAGAAGCAAATGTCAACTCTGATCATTTTCTGGTTGCTGATGGTTTAAGAGTACGATTGCGTAATAAAACAATGCTCCGATATGGATGGTAAAATTTGAACCTAAATTAGTTAAAGCCTTCAGATAGGGCCTGATAATTTTTTTTTTATAATTTACGCGCGCTCAAAGGATTAAGTACAATTAAGTCGCTTGGAGGGAGGATAGAAATAGAGGTACCGGTGAACGTTTGGTTTTAAATGTTTGAAGGTTATAATGACTAGGATATAAAGATATAGGTAGGGCATTCCATAAACGAGTTGTACGGCTTAGGAACGAATCACGATATTTTAGAGTACGTCCGAAAGTGGGCTGATGAACATTTATAACGAGTCGGGTATTACAGTGAACATTTTGAAGAGGCGGAGTGCTACTGGCGATTTCAATGGAGCACTAGAAACAGCGATAAAACAGAGTTTCACTCTGCTAGACATTACGTCGATGTTCGAGAGTGTTCATTGTTTGAGTGATATTAGTATCACCTATGAGTTTTATAGCACGGTTTTGAATCCTATCTAGCAGGTTCAGAGATGTTTTTGGGCGCACCCGACCAGATGTGGGCATTGTACTCCAATTTCGGGCGGATAAGTGCCTTATATATTGTGGCCAGATCAGAAGGTGTGAAGTATTTCTTTCATCGCTTGAGTAAACCTAGACATTTCGCAGCATTTTTGACGACACTGAATATGCGGTAATTCCAAGTTGTCACCGAATAAGTTATTATTGACACACACACTGAGAATGGAAAGTTTGTCGGTTTCGACAATGTAAGTACAATTCATAAAACACAGGTACTCCATATACCTACAAAAACCAACGGTTCTTGGATCAGGTGCTGCACAATCATCAAGGAAGTAGTCGAGGCAACCTTGAGCTACCTACTATAATAAGTTGGAGAAAATACCAGCCCAAGCAAGGAAATAAAATGACCAACCAAACGAAGAAAGATTGCAAACTGGCAAACCATTATTTCTTTGGTTTAGCGCAAAACTCTTAACTAGATAGACCGAAACAATACTATGCAAAATTCTGATACCTGAATGTTGGGCATGGATCACAAAGTCGGGCTGATATTGGGCTCGTCGCATATTAGGTCCGGTGTGAAAAAGCCTAATTAAACCACGAATTGAATAGAAGACTACAATGCTAAGATGAATCTCTGCTGCCTGGTTCAAGATAAAGAAAATGTGCATCCACGGTTGAAAGATGAACTAATCGGGGATGCCAAAAAGCTTAGCGAGACAAATTTGAAAAAATTTAATACTATAACTCATTATAGGAAGCAATATTATTTGCAGCGCAAGAGAGAAATAAGCTATAAAAACTCAGAAGCCGTGAGTTATTTTTAAACACATTTTCCAAAAAGGGTGATTAATTCGGTAATACTAGTACCATATTCAAGCATGCTGCTGTTATTCAATATTAACCATTTTATTGTCATAAAACCAAATTACAAAAACGTGCACGCTAATTTAATAGGGCTTATATACGAGGGCGGGTCAATAAGTCCGTGACTTTTGGATTAAAACTGATTTTTTGATAAAAAAATCATTTTATTTTTCAACGTAGGCTTCCTTGAGCTCTATACACTTTGTCCAACGCTTCTCCAATTTTTTTATCCCTTCCAAAAAAAATGATTTGTCGAGGTCCTCAAAATGACGAGATGACTTCATCATTGGAGTCAAATCTTTTTCCACCAAGCCATTTCTTCAGGTTTGGGAACAAGAAGTAGTCGCTCGGAGCCAAATCTGGAGAATAGGGTGGATGAGGGAGCAATTCATAGCCCAATTCATGGATTTTTGCCATGGCAACTGCACATGTGTGCACCCTTGCATTGTCTTGGTGGAAAAGAACTTTTTTCTTGGCCAAATGAGGTCGTTTTTTTTTCAAATCGTCATTGAATCGGTCCAATAAGTTGGCATAATATTCCCCATTGATTGTTCTTCCCTTTTGAAGGTAGTCAATGTGGATTATCCCGCGTGCATCCCAAAAAACAGTCGCCATAACTTTATTGGCTGACAAACCCACCTTGGCCTTCTTTGGCGCCGATTCACCCTTAGAAACCCACTGTTTTGACTGTTGTTTGTTCTCTGGTGTGTTGTGATGGATCCATGTTTCGTCCACGGTTACAAAACGGCGCAAAAACTCCTCCATATTGCGATTAAACAACGCCAAACCTTCCTGTGAAGTTGTTACACGATTGCGTTAGTGGTCGACTGTGAGCAAACGCGGCACCCATCTTGCGGAAAGCTTTCTCATGCCCAAGTGATCATTCAAATTGAAACCACTGAGCCATGCGAGATCCCTACGGCTTCCACAATCTCTCGCACTTTCAATCTTCGGTCGGCCAACACCATATCGTGAATTTTTTCGATTGTTTCGGGTGTAGAGACCTCAACTGGGCGTCCAGGACGTTCGGCATCTTCAGTGCTTGTACGGCCACAACGAAATTCAGTAAACCACTTTTTTACCATTGAAATCGATGGTGCAGAGTCCCCATAGTATTTATCAAGCTTAGCCTTGGTCTCGGTAATGGTTTTTTTTCGCAAGAAATAATGCTTAATAATCACACGAAATTCACTTTTTTCCATTTTCTCCTCAAATTAGTGAGTAGTCTGATAAAAATAGCTGTCAAACACAAACTAACTGACGCAGCAAGTTTAAATTTTGACAGGAGTCAACTGACAAATGCCTGTTGACAGGAGCAGTGTTGCCTCGTAACTCGTTGCTTCAAAAATAGTTGATGCCGAATTTATTGGAATTTGAGAGGTAATTCCTCAGAGTTAATTGAATCGGCGACTGCTAGCTTAATAGATATGAACACTTTTAAATGCATTCCGATAATTTTAAGGAGAAAGCTAATGTTCACAATATGGACTACGCAGCGTCAGATGCCTTTTCTTGCAAGTTTGTCTGCATTGCATATGTAGGTACGTATATTTCCCTGCGGTCTTTGGAAAATTTTATTTGAAAACATACGTTTTTGTTTATTTTTATAACGAATGCGGAAAATTGGAATATGAATAGCACTTAATGGCCGGTCCAACTTAAATTCACTCAAAAACGTTGAACTTCCGACAACTTAAAATACTCATGCTGGACGTGATCTCAATTTTTGAGGTATGTGTTATTCTGTTGATATTACATACTTCACCTTAATTATTCGACGAAAGTGTTAGGCATACATATTTACATACCAGTTTACCTAAATGAATATACATACATATGTGAACGCTAGGTTACCTTTCAGCGTTGATGTAGATACATTTTGAAATTGTGTTTATTGAGAAGATTTTTGGAGTTGTGCAGATGCAAGGAAGCATGTTGGAGTTCAAATAAAAATGGAAATGGGGAAAATTAGCTTCATGTACTAATCTTTCAGGTAGAGTGGGATATCAGATAGTTTATCTAGTAGTTATCTGATAAATAAATTATGAAATTTACTGTTTCGCAAGGATCTAATAAGTAGGAAAATAATTATTGAAAGAGGATAAGATACGTGACCATACCAATTTTTCTTAGACAATGGATAGTAGCCTCTGAATTTCATTTAGATAAACTGTGTAAGATAATTCGTATTATGTAGAAGATGGATAAGAAAAAGCCTATTTGAATAGAACTTGGATGAGTCTGCCAAAAACGACATCTAGGAGCTATAACTTCGAGTCAGTAGGAGACTTTACTTTACATAATTCCATAAAAATGAAGCGAAATCCCACCATCAATCATCAGAATATGTATACTAGGGTGTTGTAAAGCAGTAATTTAGAATAGAACAAAACTTAAATCTTAGTCAGCAACTGTTTTAAGTAAGTCTGATTGGTCTCAACGCAAGCTACTTCGCTTCCATCGCTCTTAAAGTGAAACACAGACGGGAGCGTTAATCTTTAAGCTCATAGTGTTACTTAACTGTTCATGAGTAGACGGATAGGTTGAAAAATGGTGCTGGTACTTTCTAAATTGGCATTTTCGACCAAATCGACCAAATCGGCAAAATTGAAAGCAGCAAAAAGTTACTCGTAAATGGGCTAATGATTATTTCCAAATTTCACTGAGTGGTACTGTTCCATACTGCCTGGACTTAATATCAGTAACTTTGCAGTAATAGGCGACATTCCATTTGAAGTTGAATATCCAAAAAAGAGGCAATCGCCCAATAAGATAATATTACGTGAGGGATTCATTAATATGATGATAGATCAAAGCTCACGGAGGGTACGTGTTCTGACATTTTCGCAATTTTAAAGTGTTTTTTTTATACTCCTGAATACCTACATCGGTCCACACAACACCCCGGTACCGGTCTTCAAGCTTAATTGTCAAGCTTTGTTGTTGGAGACAATGACATAGAAAATAAACTATAGCCGGTGGAGGATTATACAGGGAGGTAGCACTTCTCATCAAGTGGTTCTACATAACTAAGTCCATGGTGCTGAACTTCGTATTGTGACAAGCCGGTCTTAGATAGGCCATAAAGTCCTCAAAGCTATGTATGTGGCCGAAATTTATGACTTTCGATCATTAAAAGGAATTGGCACTCGGCTTATTGGATGACCAATGCCTCTTGGAGTCTTCTTGGAAATGAAATCATATTAAGCGAGTCGTATTACAAGTTTTCGATCTCAACGTGAAGATGGCAGCACTCGTCAGCAAGAGTTGAGGAATGTGTAGACGTATGCTTTGAAATTCACCAACATTTCAGCCATTTTGGAAGCGCAAATGTTGGATCACAATCGTTTGAGTGAGCCGATATGAATGTTTTTGTGAAAATCGAAAAAATTGAGTACCGAGCTGCATTTGGCTTTGAAATGCAATAGACCTACGCGAATTAAATGCTGTATATGGGGATTCTGCACCATAATTTACCGCCCTGAAGTTTTGGGAAGTTGAATTCAAACGTGACTGTGAACATGAACATATCCAAATAACGTGTTTGCCGCGAATTCGGTGCCACGTGTGCTCACTCCGGGCCAAAAATGTATTTGGATGAATATTTTTCCAACGCTCTGTTAATTACTTTAGATGATAATTTCCTCCAAAAAAGGCAAAGGGTGTTCTTGCGGCGGGAAGTGATGCGACTGTGTTCTGGAATAGTCATGGAGTTGTCTAAATCGATTATCTTGAAAAAGGAAAAACCATTACAGGAACATACTACGCGCCATAACTTGATACGCTGAAGGGAAAAATTACGGAAAAAAGGCCACATTTGCAAAAAAAAAAAATTGGTTCATCAAGGAAATGTGCAGTCTCACACCTCTCACACCATTGCGAAAATCCTCAAATTACGGTTTGAACTGCTTTATCACACTTCTTACTCACCAAATCTTGCTCCAAACGCCTTCCAAGCTAAAAGCTGGAACCTAAGGTTAAAAATTTTCGTTAAATGAGGGGGCCGTTTCGCCTTCGTAAACACCTATTTTGCAGCAAATTACTATTTGGATGGGTTGAAGAGATGGCAGCATCGCTAGAAGAAGTGTATAGGCTTAAAAGGAGACTATGTATGTAGAAAAATAAACATAAGTTTAAAGAAAAAAATGCCTTGTTTCTTTGATCGGTAACTTTTCAGACAACCTTCGTATTACTTAAGCCATAGATGTCTACATACTTAAATTAATAAAAAAAAATGTTGAGGCTAAAGTGTAAGAAGCAATCTGACAACATTATCTTTCATAAAGACTACGAACTTTTATTTAAAGAGATTAGTCTTGAAGTTGCTATGTAGAAAGAAAACTATTATAGTATATGAATAAATTCTTTACAGCCAAAGAAAACTCGGTGAAATAACGGGGTATAGTTAATGAATTATTTAACAAAAATATTTCATTTGATGTTCTACAAAGTTTGATGTACGGAAATTTTAATATTGGTGATCATTCTGAAATGGCTAAAAATTTTAATGAGTTCTTCACTAAAACCTGCCCAGAAAGTTGCTCCAATAATACTCGTATATTCCATTCCAATAGTTTTTACTTTGAGCCAATATTCTGTTTTTGAAGTTTATAAACTCATTACAGCTATCCTATACCATAAATAGTTTTGTCGAAAATGCAATCGATATTTTAACATAAATATGGTATTTGGCAAATGCATTTTTCATGGTGAATTCCCACATAAGTATGTACATATTTGTAGTTCCAAAATGGCGGTGGTTATTCCAATTTTCAAAATGCATCCATAGATATTGACCTATCTCTCCCCTCCCAGTTTTTCCTATAATTTTCGAAAAAGTTCTCAAAAGTAGAAAATTCTTCCTTTTTTAGCTCAAATCAGTATGGCTTTAGAACCGGAAAATAGTTTGAAGATGTACCGTTAAATCACTGTTATCAAGTCTATGGAAGGAGCGACAGATATAACGAAGGCTTTCGATACAGTGGACCGTGTTATCTTGTTAAGACAATTAGAGAATGCTGGTTTTAAGGGTTTCATTCTTGATTGGTTTCCTTTTTTCTTAAAGTTTTTACCTGAATAATTAAAAAAATTTGGTTTGGTTTGCAAGAAAATTGCAAAAGTGTATAAAAGTTTTATTTGATTTCATAAATCAATGCTTGCCATTTATTTCAAGCAAATGTTGACCACGACTATATTTTAAGTGGTCTATACGGAGAGTCGAAAAATGCAATAGATTAAAATTATTTTTTTTTTTTTGGCTCAAAAAATTATCCGTACACTTCTTTTCGTACGCTCTATTTCGGGGGAAAAAAAAGAAACTGGTAAGATGTGTGGTAACCGTTGGCTTCAATAACTGCACGCAATCTATTTCCCATAGAATTCGCCAATTTTGCCTATACTCTGGGGCGATTTCTTTTTGAGATCTTCCTTGCTCCTTATTGTCCTTTCCAAAAATCGAATAACAAGAAACCTTTAAAACGCTGGTTGAATAATAATCTTCTTAATCAGAAGAAACTCATTCGCGAAGAATAGAGTTTCTTTCATTTGGAAAGAATATGAGTCGTGTTGTAATTGATAGTATTGAAATTGAAGGAATTATTGAATCTGACTTATTCAGCATCTCAAACAAATTTAACGATTATTTCACTGAAGTTTCTGAAAAATTAAAACCAATTGTTAAAACAAATGTAGACGATGATTGCTCCATTTCTCCAAGTTAACCTGTCGATGATATACAACCAAACAGTTTCGTTTTTGAGCCGATAACTTCGACAGAAATTTACAGTGTCATCCTATTCTTAAAAAAATAGAAACTCTTACACGAGAGATGGTGTTTCAAGTGTGTTTCTAAAACATATTGCCTTGTATGTTGTGGATGTACTGAGTGTCTTATTTAATCGTAGTGTTGAAAAGGGTTGTTTTCCTGAACAATTGAAATGTGCTGAAGTTGTACCTCTCTTTAAAAAAGGAAACATAAGAATTGTTTCGGATTATAGGCCTATTTCTCTTCTTTCCACTTTTTCTAAGATCTTTGAAAAGACAAAAGTTCGCATTTTGTCGTTCCTAGACAAATTTAAATCCTTTTGTAGCAACCAGTTCGGGTTTAGATCAGATATGTCAAATCTACCATGGGTCTATTTATTGACATGACAAAAGCATTCGATATGGTGGAGTATGATTTATTATTAAACAAACTTTATAACGCTGGTTTTCGAGGTAACATTTTCAAATGGCTGCAATCGTTTTTAAAATACAGAAAACAGAGAGTTAATGTCAGTGGTGTCTTGAGTGAATCACGATTTCTGAAGAACGAGGTAACATTTTCAAATGGCTGCAATCGTTTTTAAAATACAGGGAACAGAGAGTTAATGTCAGTGGTGTCTTGAGTGAATCACGATTTCTGAAAAACGGTGTTCCCCAGGGTTCTGTACTTGGCCCTTTGTTTTCCCTAATTTACATAAACTCCCTTTCCAAACCGAAGGTAAATGGTATTTCAACTGCATTTGCAGATGATATAGCGTTTACTTATGAGTGTAAGACTGTTTTTGAATGTATCACAAGTATCGAGGAAGATCTTGAAATTTTAAGGTTGTGGTTTACTGCCCGCAAATTGATCATTAGTGAGAAAACAAAGTTGATGTCTTTCAAGACAACTGAAAAAGTCTTTATGATTATAATCTCGGTTTCACGCATGCGATTGTAAACTGTTTTCTTTACCTGTTCATAATTGTGATAGAAGTAACTTTGTCAATAATGTACAATGCTCTAAAAATTGTTTCAAAATTGAATCAGTACAACATTTTAAGTACTTAGGCGTTTCAATTAATATCAATTTAAATTGGAAAACTCATATCCAAGCGTTAAAATCGTACATGATGTTGGTTACACGTAAAATGTATCTATCAAAGCCTTTTTGCTCCAAGAAAGTGTTAACCACTATTTACTATGGTCATGCTCACTCAAAGTTACAATACGGCACCTCCAGCTGGGAGGGGTTCGTATGCTATTACACTTAAGCCTTTATTAATAGCCGAAAAACATCTAATGAGAATTATATTTAATAAAAATTGATTTGCTGCAAGTTGGCCTTTATTTAAAGCGTTGCAAATTCTACCAATCAGACATTTATATGTTTAAGTCTTAAGAGAGTTTTTTAAACGAAGTGGTAATATACCGAGCAGAAATTCCCAAATATATACGTATAAATTATATGAGCTTAGTCACGGCACCATTTCCACACAGAACACTTTTTTCTCATTTCTATACTTATACTTATAGAAATTGCCCTTTTCTATTAAAGAAATACCTTGTTTTTCCTCTTATATCAGAAAAGTAAAAGACTGGTTGTTCACTTTAAACTACGATTGTATTGAAACATTTTTGTAAAAAGAAGAATTTTTTTTGATTTTTTTCCTTTTAGATGTACTGTACATATATAAATATCTATATTTAACCAATATACTAATTGTCACCCCACATAAGATATCTTTTGAATTTTTAAATCTTGATGTGTCATTCATCATTAATTTTGTAGTTAAAGAATGATTACTATTATCCTATTTAATTCTTTCATGAATATTGTTAGTAGTTGTTAAGTATGAAATGAATAAAATCAAATCAAATATCTATCTATCTTTTTTTAATCTCTGTTCCATATGCGGCCATGAATGCTCGATTGGATTAAGATCCGGACTTTGGGGAGATGGGGAACAACTTGGCGGACGTTGTAGAGTAACTATTCCCATACAACCATGGATGAGTGCTTGGGATCGTTATCGTGGACAAAGCAGTAGTTTTTTTCTAGTCCCAATTTCCGAACAGATTTCTTTTAAAATGTCTAAGTATTGCATTTTGTTCATTGTGGACTCGATCAAGATAAGATTTCTTACCTCAGCTGCTCCCACTGATCCCTAAATCATCATGTTTCCACCGCCGAGCTTACCAATATGGTTAACATTGGAGTCCTTTAGTATTGTGCCACTTCTACGCCAAATAAATTGTCGCCCATCTGACCCAAAAATATTAAATTTTGAGTCGTGTGAGAATACGAGTACAATGTGATTCCAAAATTCTGGCGGCTTATTTATCTACTACTTCGCGTATTGCAATCTCTATAAAATGTTTCTTTTTGATAGATAAGGCTTATTTCGAAGTGTTCGAGCCATACATTCGTTGGAATGTACGAAGTTTCTAACTGTTTGCGGATTAACTTCAATGTAGATAGAGGTTTTGCACGAGTGTTGCGGCTATATTTGTTGCACTCACCTTAGGATTGTCTTTGACTCTTCGCTGAACCTGTGGAGAAGCCAAAATTTTTTTCGGTCCCCTTTCTGTTTTGTTGTATTACTCTATTACTTATTGAACTGAACTGTTCTTTCAACGATATCAGCAATTTCATGCAAACTCTTCTTCTTTTCCACAAATTCACAAAAAAGTCGTTTACGTCCTTAGAAATTCCATTTTGCATTTTCTGCTTACAAATTGAATAAAATAACCACTGGTATCGAAGTTTAAATGGCATGCAAAATGTACGATCGAAAAGAAAAATCGCAAACATAACGGTAGTTTTATTTTCCTTTAAGCGTTGAAGGGTTAATTTGTTGGCTCTGATAGGAAATGAGTTTCTAGTTTTTTATTATTGTTATTTCTTAGGGAAAGTAACTCAACTCAATTCTTTCGAAGGTAATTTTGAAACTCTATAAAATTACCTTTTATTTAATATGATTTTAATACAAATCCTGTCAGGGGTTTCAAAAATATTAAGTATAATAATAAATTGTGTGTCATATGGTGTACGGACAATTTTTTAAGTTAGTATACATCAAACTACAATATTATTTTGAAATTTTGTGATATTTTACTACTCGTACTCTTATATCCATGGTCATAACAAATGGAATGACGTCTTAATCATGCATTTACCAAGGATACACATTATATCTAAATTCTATTTTTTACTAACCAACAATTTAATCCCTTTGAAATACATACAAGCGCACCTAAGGAAAACATGCATGTATTGTATGTATGCATATAAGACGGCTTGAGTAAATAAAAAAAAATGTCGGACTAGAGATCAAGGTAAATCTTTTGGTAGCTCCATGGTCGCCTTCAACGATTAAATAATAGATGGAAAACAAAACATTTCATTAATGAAATGTGAATAAATTATTTACAGAAAGAAAATTGAACATGCTGTCACTCTCATAACATACATGGTCATGGTCAATGGGCAATATTTACGGCATCATATCGATGATTCTTCTTGTTCTTGTGGCAATTTCTGTTATTGATTTTGAAATATTAATTTACAACCTTCACAATGATACAACTGTCAAAATATTTTTGTGGTGTCATTTATGACAAATCTGAACACAAAATAGAAAAACGCCGCTTTGCTAAAAATAGCTTCGATTTTTTCTGAAGAATATTTTCCTATATTTGCATTGGTCCATCGTAAAAATTCACTATGTAGCTTTTATCCCCCCCCCCCCCAAAAAAAAAAAAAACAACAATTCCAATTCAAAATTGTTCATCATTTCTTAAGAAGAAAACAATAATATGACGACAACTGTTGACGTACAATCTGTTGACGTTGGTCATTTTCAATGTCACAAAAATGCCATCTCTGCACATTGTGTGTGTGCCATCCGCAAAATTGTGGATTCCTCACGTCACAAAGTGCCCCAGCTCTTAAATGAATGAGATGAAAAACTTTTATAATTTTTTTCTTATTTTAAAAAAAGAAACGTCAATGTCACGGGTGGAGATTTTTTATTTTTTATTTATTTTAGTCAAACAAGATACACATTTTGTCAACCACCTACGCAAGTATTTCACAGGCATTTTCTTTAATATTTGATGATGGGAGGCGTTTTGTTTCGATTTTTTTTACGATTATAGTAAAAAGTTTAAAAAACACTGATTCACCTAATGCGATGAAGCAAGGATGACTTTATTATTGGCGTATATTTTTATAATTTCTTAAGAAATTAAAATTGACACAAGAGATATTAATATAGGAGCACCTTACATTTTCAATGTGTGAATAGTAAAATAGGCCTTTTTGGTTAAAAATTATTGTTGGGTTATAGTTGAGAAAATTATGTTTGCAAAAAGTCTCTCTAAATATATTGCAAATATTTATATATGTATATATATGTATTTTAAAAAATAATTACAAGAAGGTTTAAAAAAAGCAGCAACCATGGTATATGACCTGTGTTAAAATTATTCGTAGGCTCGATATTCTAAAAAACGAAAGTAAATGAAGAAGATAATGAACGACGGACATACGATGAGACAGGAGCGAATAAGTTGTATAAGTGCCAACTTTTTCGAAAGTATATATGAAAGGCGAAACGAGAAGCTGCCAGAAGTCGATGAGTCCTATGTTGCATTTAACGGAAATTTACAAATGATAGAATTATATACGAGTAGATACTGCTTAAATAACTAAGGCATGCAATGAAGATATAGTATATAGAAGGGCTTATTGAGAATCGACTCGCTTCATCCAATGGGGCAAAATTATGGTCTTGGCACATATTTTCGACAATATTCGGCAGATTGGTATCAGGTAACCCGAGTCAACCCGAACGTCTTTATTAAATTTAATTCAAACTGATCTTGAACTAAAACTAAAAACTGTTATAAATGACAGGGAAGCTCAGAGTCGGGCAATCCTCGTCTTGCATATTTATACTCGTAAGTTAAATAGCTCGGTTGCAGTCCTTAAGGGGTTAAGCCGCTCTAGGATTTTCAAAAAATCAATTTTTTTTTATTGCTTTCAATGGTACGTTAGGACCTCAAAAATTATATCAAAAAAAAATTATGGCCGGGAAATATCTCAAAGTACTTGTTTTTCAAAGTGTAGTACAAGGCTGCTGGGTAGGCAGCGAGCCTCTTATGCATTTTAAACGCGTTTATCTCAAAACTGCATTTTTCAAGTTGGCGCACCCATAACTTGAACAATTTTCCACTAATTCACTTGAAATTTTAAATAGATCTTTAAAAATATATTGTCTAAATAAGTACGTAGGATTTTTTTTTATATGGCATAGTTCATTGGTTATTAACAATTTTCTGCTGATTTTTGTGCGAATTTTGCAAGTTTGACTTTGGAAGTGCGCCATTCGACCAAAAATCAATATATCAAAAAAATCCTTCGTACTTCTTCAGCTGGTGTTATGTATGTACAATAAAAATTAGTAACTCATCATAATTCAAAATTTACCGGAGCTGTTGGTACGGCCGTAGACTGTTCCAGATTGAGATCACCTGAGAAACGCTACACAGCCGCCATTTTTAAATAAATTATTCTATAAAAATTATGTTTTGTAGTCAATCATATGTACAATAAACTTCTACCTTTGCAAAACCGGTTTACTTTATATTTTCCTCAAAAAACAATTACAAAAAAACCTTTTTTTACGGCCCCTTAAATACAAAACCATCATCGTTCTCTTGGACTCTAAGGTGGTCCAAAACAGAATTGGCTCGAAGAATGGTCCTAAAGTTCTTGAATTTACCCAACCTCGCAAGCGGTGGCAAAGCTGATATATGACTGAAATATGTATTGTAGCAATAGATTTAATTATAGGCGTTATATATTTTTCAACGATTAATTAAAGGGTATCAAACTAGAAAAGAATACTAAAAATTTGTTCGGAATGAAACAATTTCAGATTTAAGATTTAACTTAGTCTGAAAAAACTGGTCAGGTACTTATATAAAATTTGTTTGGTATAACATCAGTGCCTATTGCTTAACTTCTTCTTTTTTTTGTATTTCCTAAGGCCGAGAGACACTAATAGTTGTAATTGACAGTCTCGATTTTATATTGTGCTAACGTACCCATGTTACAAGATAAAAGAATCTGTCAGGTTTTTTTTTAATTTGAGGATGTTCTTAGCCAAGTCTTGCATTAATTTCAGTGCGTCCGATTTCCAGGTTAATTCTCGATGCTAGCTTTTGCGAGCGGAACTTTCTAAGCCAATGACAGGTTTGTTTATAACTACGTTTACATATTATCATTTTATAATTTATAAAAAAAAATCGAATCCATTCATTCGACAGCTCGGAATAAGAATTGTGCATAAATCATAATCTTCAACTACGCTATAACTAATGAAATTTTAGTATCATATTTGACTTATAACAGGTAGGCATATTAACATTAATGGCAGTCATTATTGAATGTTAATGAACTTAGTCAATTGTAAATGAGGAATTCACTATGATTTGTTTTAAAACAAAGTTTAATGTAAATTTTAGAAATCAAAAGTAGTTTAACGGATGGACAAAATGGTGTTCAGGATAATTTGTGAGTTGCTGATGAGTAAAATGATCTGGATGAACATACGTGCATTAAGCTCTTTTTTCATTTGAAATCGTAGGAATCCCTTATCATCTAATGCTTGCAGATGAGGCATCAGACTTTGTAAGGAAGCCGTTTTACTACAAGGTTTATCATAGAGTTTATATTTATATTGCAATTGATAAACTTCGTTATTGGCTTTGATATTCTCCTTGTACTTTGAGTACGAATCTTGAAGATTAGCACACCTCCTCAATACTATCTGAAACAATAAAAGTCAACAAGTTGTGAAATTTTAATGCTTTGCATATAATTTTTCTTTTTCTATGTGTCTTTCAAGTGGTTGCTACTTTAACTAATCTACACTAAAATTATAGAATCGGAGTTCTTATGACAATGAAAGTAGTACAAAATGTGTGAGTAATCAGGTTTGTAATGAGAGAAAATTGCATTCCAAAGCCAACCCTAACTTTTTGAAACTCGAAAGTCTCTGGATTTGAAACGGTAAATGGATCGGAGCAATCCATGGGAAACATACTAGTATCCATCTTACCTTGCCTCCGTGCCGATTCAATGTATTGCACCTATAAAACCAATGCCAGAAATAGTACGTCGAAACTTCATTCCTCCTCGGTGATGACGCCTTTGAATTACATAAGTATTTTCTGATACCCTTTGGAGGAACATATCTGACATCGAGTAAAATAATATTTAATTATCGCCTGTGGAGAATTAGAAAATATGTCGAGAGCGCTTTTTGCATTTTCACTAATAAATGGCGCGTATTTCACCGGCCCCTTATTGTACAACCAAACTATGCTGCCATTATTGTAAATGCTTGCATTATAAAACACAATTTTGTACTCGAGGTAGATGAATATAGCCGGGTAGACATAATGTCTATCACAAGTTTGGAAGAGTTACCATAAGAGATGAACTGCTTACGAATAACGTGAGAAATATATGTCGGAAGTGTGACATGGCAAAAAGCAGAAATATTAATTAATATTAAAATTAAAAAACTGTTGGTAAACTGAATTACCAATTAAATAAATATACATATTATATTATATCTATGTATATTAAACATTGGTATAAAAGATATTAGTATTATGGGTATCCCTTCATAAACTTCATGCCAAGCAACTATCGTAACATTTGTGTATATCCTTGTAGCTGTCAGGGTATCCTGTACCCAGCACTAGTCTCACTTCCGCGAGTGTACTCAAAACTTCTGCAGCAATGTCTTCCTTATTTTAAGCAACGAATAATACAATATAAATAAAAAAAAATATATAACCAAAGAGCAATTTAAATGAGTTGAGTACAGCTACGTACGATTTAAAGCCGTCTTATGTGAAGCGTACATTTGGTCACGTACACAACTGAGCTTTCGGTTGCCGCGCTGTCACTTGCTGTGATAGTGGACAGCTGCTGCACGGCTGCTAGACTTCTGCCTTTTTCATTCCACTACAAGAATGCTGCAGTCCGTTTCTTAATTGTTTTTCCCCAAATATTAGGAAATATCTTCGACTATAGTATCATACGTTATAAGCGTCTTTAATAAATTTATTAAAGTGATACAATTTCTAATTTCCGACTACTTTTATCTTTCAGAAGTATTTATTCGCTACACAAACAAATTAATTGGTTTATCCAATTGAATAAACCAATTAATTTGATCTATGAAATTGCTTTCCCACAAATGGATTATTTTCCAAAAATTTAGCACCAACGAACCAATTTCAACGAGTCACAAGTACTATATCTATTCGGCTTTTAAATAAAAATCACCAAAATTGATGGTATCGTGTCGTACTCTTTTTTTTTATTTTGTTTATGTGAGGCAGACGATATCCATAAATATTATTAAGATGGTTCAATATTTTGCACTATAAATGTTTTTAGCAAACATTGCCAATTTAAATTTAGTTACTTTGGTTGAACATTTTTTTTTGACTTATAGCATAGCTAATTTAATTATAAATAGATAAAAAGGATCGAGGATACTTAATCAACATAAAATTATTAAGCATAAATACTGGAAAATTTAAAAGCATTCAAAGCTTTTGTTTTGCTGCTTATTTGATTTTGGATTTTCCGGGAAAAGGGAACTCTACTGAGGTCATCGCTTTCTACCGGCATATGTAGTTTAAATCATGGAGAATATCAATAATATTTGCTGGTAGCTTTCGATCGCTGGGTCCTCCAACAACTTGTTAGCTGTTGTGGCAATCCGTTGTTGCGAATCTTAACTTTCTCAAAAATGCACGACTCAAGGAACCATTTTTTTTCTTATGTCCCCGTGTTTAATTACACTGGACAAAAAAAAATTTTTTTTCCGTTGTTCGCAACTGGTTTTTTCATAACTTCACATAAGATTAGTTAAAACATGCGTGTTAAAAAAAATTGAAACACCCATTTTCTTAGGAAAATATGTTTATACAAAATAACAAAAATAACTGAGTTTTGAAGGCAGTTAATTTTTAAAAAATTACTCTGTTAATTTTGATTGTCTGTTATAATTATATGATGGATGATCTTGTTAATGTCCAACAAAAATCTGCGTGCATTCTCGATAACCATTTTCCTTGGTATCTTTTTTCCATCGCCATGATGTCTTGTTGGAATCTCTCCCCGTGTTCGTCATTTACAGCACCAAATTTTTCGGAGAAAAAGTCTAGATGGGAATCAAGGAAATGAATCTTTAAAAACATATTACACCCCAGGACTTTATAAACCTGCAGTAGTTTCGAAACTCTCTCCTTATAGTTTGCTGAGTTTGTATTTCCCAAAAATTTGTTTAGCTTCGCTCAATCTAGGAAAGAAAGTTTTCACATACAGAGAACTCCATGGCTTTAAAGAAGTTTTCATGAAGCCTAATTTGAAGTGTAAAAGCGGTGAAATGACATTGTTTTGGCTCTACTAAGAGGTTTTCAGAAATGAAATTAGGTACTCCTCATTAGATTTTTTTTTTTAATGTAGTGTTGACTTCTAGCTCTATTATCCAACTCGCACAAAAAATAACTGAACGATCAGGGAATTAGACCGTCAACCGGAGGATCTCTATTAACTCCTGTTTATCAGGATAGGAAGGTCCTGGTTGATGCGTTGACCGATTATCAACGGTTGCGAGAAAATCCGAAATTCTAAAATTACGAGTATGTACAATACATACGAGTATGTTGCACGACGAAATATTTTTTACGCTTTGGAACCAACACCGAAGATTAGTAGCGAACTTTTTCGAACGACAAATTAAAACGAGCAAGGTTTCCCCTAAGGGTTATGAATACAAAAGAGCTTTTTTCATTTTATTGTTGCGATGGTATTTATACAAATTTTGATAACAGTTTTTCCACATAGTATGTTATTTGATAACGTTTGAAATTCACAGCGAATTCAACAATTATAAAAATATGGCGGTTGGTATACAAAGAGCGCCAAATTTGAATCTGACCAGCATATTAGTTGATACATTTTTAGGAATAATTCATTTATGTATAATGTTTTTATATGTACATATATGTGTTAACTGATGATTAAGGTGATGGTGATGATGATGATGATGATGATGATGATGATGATGATGATGATGATGATGATGGGTAACTTCTCAGCCCCAACATTCCGCCCCCTTTGAAAGAACTTCCTTTCAAGAGGAAATCGGAGCCAATTTGCGAATAGGCCGTCTAAATTCTCCTCGTGACGTTTTTACATCGGCGACCCTGACTCGACCATCTGGACCCTTGACGACTTGTGTGATTCTCCCCATAAGCCATTTTTGGGGAGGTAAGTTGTCCTCATGTATTATCACAAGGCTACCAACGTCAATATTTGGGCTGGTTGATGTCCATTTTGAACGACCTTGTAGTTCCTGGATATACTCTGATGACCATCGTTTCCAAAAGTGGGTTTTCACGGCATTTATTCGACGCCAGCGTTGAATGTAGCTGATATGATCTATGTTCACTGTCTCCACTGCTGGTTCTGGGATTGCCTTCAATGATGACCCAATAAGCAGATGTGCTGGTGTAAGTGCTTCATAGTCGTTGGGATCTGTTGACATCGGGGTGATTGGTCTTGAGTTCATTATAGCTTCGATCTCCACCAACGCTGTTGTTAACTCTTCAAACGTCAGCTTAGCACCTCCCAAGCTTCGGTAAAGATGACCCTTTGCTACTTTTACGGCTGCTTCCCAAATCCCACCGAAGTGGGGTGCCCTGGGGGGTATAAAATGAAAATTTATTGTAGCATTAGTACAAAAGTTTACAATCGTTTGTTGATTAGCTTTTTTAAACAACATATTCCGCAGATCTAAGAGTTTTGAATGTGCACCAACGAAATTGGTTGCGTTATCGCAATGGATGTCTCTAGGGAGACCCCTACGACCTATCATCCTTTTTAAAGCAGCTATGAAAGCGTCTGCGGAGAGATCTGAAACGGCTTCCAAGTGGACTGCTTTCGACGAGAAACAAACAAAGACTGCAATATAGCTTTTATACGGCACTTTGCCACGAATTTTGAAATGAGTGTATATAGGTCCACAGAAATCTACTCCACAGCAGATGAAGGGACGTGATGGAGTCAGTCTTGCAGCAGGCAGATCTCCCATTACCTGCTCGAATAATTTTGGTCGATATCTGACACAGTGTGGGCACTGTCGTACTGTTTGACGTGCCAGCTCCCTAACGTTGATTATCCAAAATCTTTGTCTCGTTAGTGCGACAAGCGACTTTGGACCAGCATGATAATTTGATATGTGTAAATGTCGAACGAGGGTTCTAGTAAAACTAGAGTTCTTGGGAAGTAAGAATGGATGTTTACATTCTTCTGGAATGTTGGCGTGCTTCAATCGACCTCCCACTTTCAATAAAAGGAGACCATTTTTCTCCTCGATAAAAGGGTTCAACCATTTCATGGACCCTGTCAGTTTCGCATTCTTACTTATTGCCCTGATTTCTTCTGTGAAATATTTCATTTGAATTAAATGAATTATTCTCTGTAGAGCGTTGTCCAAGTCCTCGGCTGTAAGGTTTTCACTTCGTAGAGATGTTGGATGTCTTAACCGGCTAAGAAACCTTTCGACGTAAGCCATGACTCGTATAGTTTTCATGTATGAACTAAATCGATCGATGGTTTCCAGCAGATAGTTTTCTTCCCGTTTCTGACAGGCTAAAACTGTTTTCCTCGTTTCCAACATTGACTCCTCCGGTGAAATTAATGTTCCTAAAGTGGATGGCCATTTTTCCTCTTTTTGCTCAAGGAAGGCTGGTCCTTTGAACCAGATTGAATTCTGTAGCTCCATTACCGTACAGCCGCGGGAGACCACGTCTGCCGGATTGTCGTGTGTTGGTATATGTTTCCATATGACTTGCTTCGTTTTCTCCTGTATTTCCGCTACCCTATTTCCCACGAATGTATTTAATTTTGATGAATGGGTGGATATCCAGTGCAAAACAATCGCAGAATCTGTCCAAAAGTACGCTGTGTACTCTCCTTTACAAATGTTTTGGATCTTTACCCAAAGTTTGGACAGCAAATGAGCTGCGCAGAGCTCCAAGCGAGGAAGTTGCTTCTTCTTAGCAGGTGCTACCCTGGATTTGGCAACTAAAAGCTTTACTCCTACTGTTCCAGAAGCATCGATTGTTCTTAGATAGATGCAGCAACCATATGCCTTTATGGAGGCGTCTGCAAATCCATGTATTTGGTAGCTTTTTATTCCTTCCATTAAGACATAACGAGGAACAGAAATATTTTGGATTGACAAGAGGTCTGTCATAAACTGACGCCACTCGGTGTCGATGGTTTGTGGGATTGCCGCATCCCAATCCAGTTTCTCTATCCATAATTTCTGCAGTATGATTTTTGCTTGTATTATAATGGGGCTTAGCAACCCCATTGGATCAAAAAGTGACGACGACAAAGAGAGAATGGATCTCTTTGTATATTTGTTGTAGGTCCGATTGGGCTTGTACGTGAAACTAAATTCATCGGACGTGGGATTCCAAGCGATCCCTAGCGTGCTTGTTAGACTAGATTCATACAGTTGGATCTCTTTCTTCCCAGCTGCCTCGGCGAAAGAAGGATGGTTACTGTTCCACTTGGCCAGTTCACATCCAGCTGAATTCAAAATTTCTAAGACTTCTTTTCGTTTTTGTGCTAGAGTTTCTAAATCATCTGCTCCAGTCAGCATGTCATCGACATAAAAATCAGACATAAGAACTGAAGCACCTAGTTTTGAGTGTTCTTTATGTTTTTCAGCCAAGTAATGTAGGCAACGGATTGCCAAAAATGGCGCAGACGATGTACCATATGTTATGGTATTCAATTGGTACGTTTGTACTGGAGTTTTTTCGCTTTCTCTCCATAAGATAAACTGTAGTCTTCTGTGCGATGGATGTACTAATATCTGTCGATACATCTTGACGATGTCTGCGGTAAGAGCGAATCGATGGAATCGAAAACGCAGCAAGATAATTAAGAGTTCGTCCTGTATTGTAGGACCGACCATGAGGATTCCGTTTAAGGATATTTGCGATGAAGTGCAACAAGATGCATCGAAAACGACACGCAGTTTCGTTGATACGCTATCGGGCTTAATCACGCACTGATGCGGTAAATAGTAATGCGGCATTTCAAGATGTGGTTCTGTTACGAGTGACATATGGCCTAACAATTCGTATTCTTTCATGAAGTCGCTGTACTGTTTTTTCAAAGAAATGTTTTTAGACAATCTACGCTCGAGCGATAAGAATCTTCTGAACGCGATATCGTATGAAACTCCAAGACAATTAGGATCTTTTTTAAGAGGCAGTTGAACCATTAGCCGACCGCTAGGTAGAACTTCGATTGTGTCCTTGAAATGCGTTTCACATTCCTTTTGCTCTTCTGACCACTTTGACCTATGCTCCTGAATTTCTTCCAGTTCCCAGAACCTCTCGATATACCGATCAAGCAAATCCTCTTTCGCGTTGATGCAGCACAATTTTTCCTTATTTTGAAATTGGGTTTTGTATCTTCCTGACACAATCCAACCTAACCTTGTTCTTTGCAACGATGGCAATCCCTCGCCGAGTTTAATCTGACCTTCTTGCAACAAATCGAAGAATGCTTCCGCCCCTAACAACAAATCAATTCGAGAAGGTTGATTGAATGATTCATCTGCGAGTTCTAGATTCCCAGGAAGATTCCAACCAGCGATGCTAAGCGTTGCTTCCGGCTGATACCCAGTAATCAATGGCGCAACTAAAAATTCCAAAGAAATTTCAAAGTTGTTGTATCTGGAGCGAATGGTTGATTGAGTTTGATATTTGATTTTTGTTTCAGATACTCCTATTCCTACAATGTCGACGTTCTTCCTTTGTGTTTTTAGATAAAGTGACCGTGCGAATTTCTCATTTATGAAATTAACCTGTGAACCGGAATCAAGCAGAACCCTACCGAGTTGAAAACCTCCCGATGAGTCCTTGACGAGAACCAGAGCTGTTGCCAAAATAACTTGTTCTTTAGGAGCGCGATGCGTTCCAGATGCGGAATGCACTGCCGTCAGTGTGGATGGTTCAATACCAGTTCTAGATATATCTGTTGTTTGAGATCTATGCAAAAGACTATGATGCGATTGCCTGCAATTCTTACACCTATGCGACGAAGGACATTTGGAAACGCTATGCCCCTTTCCTAAACAATTTAAGCAAAGCCCTAATCTTTTTGCAGTCGAAAATCTGTCCATTACTGAAAGCTCAATGAAATTCGAACAACTTGTAATTGAATGATTGCTCTTTTGACAAAAGATACAACATCGTTGATTGACAGACAATGAAATCTGAGGCCGTTGGTTGAAAGAAGATAACTTCGGTTTGCTGGACGATTTCTGGTTACACTCTACTCGAAGCTGCTTGCTATCCCTGGCTTCCAGATATTGACACCGTTTATTGAGGACTTTTGAACACTCGTTCCATTCAGGCAACTTCTGGTAGTCCAGCTGTTCATCCCACCTTGACTGCGTTTCCGGATCAACCTTAGACATTGCAATATGTATCACTATTGCGTTACATATATTCTCGAACGATCCTATTGAAAGTAGTGAACTGAATAACGCAGAAATATTATCAACCAAGCTCCTTAATGAGGTAGAAGAACCCTTCTGAACCTTTGGTAATTCGATCAGCTCTGAGATATATTCTAAAAATATCAGGCGGTCATTGTCATAACGTTCCTTTAGCCTTAGGAGTGCCTTTGGGTAGTTTTCCTCTGTGACTTGAAAGGCCTTAACTGTTCCAAGAGCTTGATCACTCAGACATGCCAACAGATAATTAAATTTTTCTATTTTGGTGAGACTCGAATCATTGTTCACAAGATTATTGAACGAATTTATGAAATTCTTGTAGTCTGAGTACCTTCCACTAAACCTGGGCAAACGTTGTTTAGGAAGATGACTAATTGAATGCGGAATAGCTAATGTCATATCTGCAGCACTACTTCGCCTACCAGTTCCTAAAAGTGTGAGAATTTTTGTTTTTGCTGTGACGTACAACTCTTCTAATTCACCGCGACAGGTATCGGAGGGTAATAAACCTTCTATTTTAGTCTGGTATACTAAAATTTGTTTGAAGTAGGACTCCAAAATTCCTAGACGACACTCAAGTTCAGTTGATGTTAATGTATTTGCATTGGACTCCACTAAATTCTTTATCCGGGATATGCTTCCTTTAGTAGACGCCCGTTGCTGTTTCAATTCCTCAATGGTCTGTTCATTTGTCATCTTAACTAACAAACGCGATATATAAATAAGGAAAATATTCCCAAACTGTAGAAATAAATTGCAATAAACGACTTTATTTATTTAAATTGTCCTTTTAAAAACAGACGTGATAAGGCTGGCAACATCTATTCCAAAAATACTATTTTATTTTATTCGAAGCGAACAATAATTACTCTCACGGCGAAAACCAGGCGATATGCAATTACGATGGCCAAAATGTCCAATTATTTTAACGAATTGTGGTTAGAACGAAGCGATAACATGCATACATTCCAATTTTGAAATAAAAATTAATCCAAAAGTGATGCTATAAATCTACGTGCAAGTTGATTATAATTTATCATGCAATGGCGAAAGACGGCATAAGAAATCTAATCCAAAAAAAAAACTTTCCTTCAGTGCAATGATCATGCAGCAATCTCTCCCGCGGCGACGACGAAAACAACGATAAGCGATGATATACGGGCGAAATGTAGATCGATGCACTGAAATGAAGCGTGTGATGGTGAGTTGTGGATTGTGGACCGTACAGCTTGCGAGCGTACGGGCGAACGAATGAGCGAATGAGGCGCAAAAGGAACTACCAAAAATGCAACAGTGTGGTGGGTGTAATCGAAATTTGGGCGAAAGCTTTACGAAATTATGTAGGTATGTTTAACAGCAAAATAGTGGATCTTAATTGCTCTCATTTGTGGATTATAGCGAATTGTTACCACTGATAGCATCAATTATGACTTCACAGAATGGCTATAACAGACTACAACTAACTTTTACATCTGTAGATCGGAGATTTAAATAAGTCTCTTGCATTTGCGGAAATCAAATATGTCGTCCAATGAAAATTTTGTATTTAAATTTCATGCAGCATGCATGTCTAAGTTATGTCGAATGTGCGTTTTTACTACGTAATTGATTTCCAACTTTTGTTTGGTGAGATTGATTAACGCACATTTGAATAATTCAGACTCCTTTAATCGGACGTACCTGGGTGGGTGATGTTATACTTATCTCCCACGTTATTTCCTTGTTGATCAGCAGCGTTGTCTTCCTCTTTGATATGCTCTTGCGAATTTTTCAAGGTCTCCAGGGATTATAATTCTCGGATTTTCTTGATGTTGGTTTTCTTCACCTACACTTTGCACTTGCCTACACGAAACCGAAAGCACGACACGATATATTGATGAGTGAGACTGTTCTGCCCTGTATAATTTTATTAGTTTCAGTCTATAAAGTCACTATAGTGCACTGGGTCTTTTACACTGATATTTCATGTGAAAGGTATTTATTTAACACAGTTGATGGGACAAGGATTGTCACTTAAATCACGTTGGGCGCCAAAAATGAACGATCAGGGAATTAGACCGTCAACCGGAGGATCTCTATTAACTCCTGTTTATCAGGATAGGAAGGTCCTGGTTGATGCGTTGACCGATTATCAACGGTTGCGAGAAAATCCGAAATTCTAAAATTACGAGTATGTACAATACATACGAGTATGTTGCACGACGAAATATTTTTTACGCTTTGGAACCAACACCGAAGATTAGTAGCGAACTTTTTCGAACGACAAATTAAAACGAGCAAGGTTTCCCCTAAGGGTTATGAATACAAAAGAGCTTTTTTCATTTTATTGTTGCGATGGTATTTATACAAATTTTGATAACAGTTTTTCCACATAGTATGTTATTTGATAACGTTTGAAATTCACAGCGAATTCAACAATTATAAAAATATGGCGGTTGGTATACAAAGAGCGCCAAATTTGAATCTGACCAGCATATTAGTTGATACATTTTTAGGAATAATTCATTTATGTATAATGTTTTTATATGTACATATATGTGTTAACTGATGATTAAGGTGATGGTGATGATGATGATGATGATGATGATGATGATGATGATGATGATGATGATGATGGGTAACTTCTCAGCCCCAACAATAACATTATTTCGTGTACCCTCCTTGCAACACAACCAATATTCCAACAACTTTAAGATCTGCACATATTTTCCAAGAATGACGGTTGTACTGAATTTTCTCGAGCCGATTTTTTATATTAGCATATGTTTCTTTTATATGGATGCCATGTGCTAAAAGTATAGATGAAGGACCAGTGCCATTATGCAGTGGGACTACTTTTAAACTTAATTTTGAAGAATCAATTAATAGTCTCTTTTGATCTGATGAATAGTCATAGCTTAATTTATTCATAAGCCCCTGTACATCACTGTAATATTTATGACCACTTTCTTCTTTAAACAAATCTACAAATTCAGCATCGCGTTGTCGATACACTGAAACTTGTGTACTTGGATGAAGTAAATTCCATTGTTGAAGTCTGGAACCTTAAGTTTTAGACAAATTTAGGTCTCTAACTAATTGTTGTATTTCACCTTAATGTATTAAATGTGGTCTACATATTTTCATTTACAACAAGATCTTACAACTTAGAAGTGGTTTGTGTTGAAGATTCTGATTCAATATCGCTTACGTTGTCCTCTTGATCTTTTTTCTTCATTGGAGGTTGCGGTGGTTTGCTGTCAGTAGAAAGCGGTTTAGTTACATATTCCACATCAGGATATACATTTTTACCTCTTGTTTTGTAAGGATATCCCTTCAGTTTCGTTAAACATCATATGACATCATTCACATAATTTTTTCGTTCCCTCCAAATTACCATCTTTAGAAAACGTATCTTAAACAAAAAAAAACTTGGAGTCCAAGGTTGGTTAATACTCTCAGAAATCTTGAAACCAAAAATTCAAGCTGTGTGGCTTATTTTGGCAAAAGTGCTTGCATAATCAAATTATCGCGTGGGTCTATAATGCAAAAATTTTAAGTTCACTGCTTTAACAATTGTTTGGAGCTCTGGTAATCGAAAAAATTATTCCTTTTTCATCAATAGTTTTGCTTGTAGAGTCAATCTGACCTAAACCCAACAGAGAACTGATTTCTATATTTTTGTAAATATGTATATATAAAAACTCAGGTGCGTCAACTTATATCCCTTTGTGCTAGAGAGATTTGATTTGAAGAAGTCAGCCAAATCTTCACCCAACTGTATATAAAGTTAATGACGAAATAGGGATAATTGTCAACCACGAGTTCTTTTTAACTATGATTAACAGAAAAATTCTAACTTAAATAACAGATTCAAGATCAACACTATCATTTTCCCTACACAATACACACACAAAAAAAAAAAAAACTTCAACAATCCAAACAAATTACATGATGACGAACATAATATGGAATCTCTCCATTACATGCAAGAATCAGATGTGTTGAATTTATTCCACATGCAAGATGGAGAGGGTACTGATGAATCTATTGGAACCAAAGAGGCAGGAAAAAGAAAAAAACCAAAGCTCCAAAAGCATTTCGCGATAAGATTGGGTTCGATGTCGATAGACCAAAACAAAAATTTGGAAATATCAATGACGGGGATACTTCAAAGAGATTTTTCTAAGAATCAGAGGCAACAGCTAGTATCACTCGGGTCAACAGGTAACGAGGCTTGAAGTGATACTTAATATTTTGAATTGCAAGGAAAATGTGACATTGTCATGTTTGAGGAGCATGTCAAGAAAACAACAGAGCTGCTAAAGCAAAAATATCCCGGAAAACAACTCACACCTACTCTTTATTTTGGCTCATAGACGAAATATAATCGAGTATCGATCGGTACCACTTTTAGAATTGTCGGAAGAAGCTCAGGAATTCAAAGATTTTTTCAAGATGCTTGGGGCCTCATCAGGCTAACTCATTTCTTCATTAAGGCATGTCAGAACCAAAAAAGATCTCAAAGCGCAATACTCTCCAGAAATGATGAGTTTATTAGACATTACCCCGGATGATGACGAAATTTTCCAAGAAATCTGATTGTTTTTATTTAAATTGTTAGTTCGCTTACTATTTTCTCCACTCTTTGGCTTTAAATGAATCACTGAAATATTTTGTTAAGTACTCTGATTTGCCACAAAATAAAAATATGCTCTTTTGATACACCTACAAAAAAGATTTAAAAAATCGTTTGTTTACTTTAATTCACCACTATTTTGCTGGGATTAGCTTTTAGACACCCTGTTATTATTTCAATTATGGACTTTTGGATATTTTTAAAGTAAAATATTATGTTTTTCCCCTATGTGAGAAAGTCCTATTTCAGCAAAAGAAACATCGTAATCTACTATTTTCATAGCTCTCGGAATTTCCTTTACATAGAAAAAAAACTGTCACGATACCTTTATTCGTTTAAGAGTTATGATTTTTGCAAGCAAAAAAGCCAAGATAAGCCACTGCGCGACGTAGGCCGTTCTCGATTGGAACCTGAAATCTATATATAAATACGTGCTGCCCATTTTTGTCGTACGCTTTTACACCGTTCTACTCAACCGAATGGCATAATACTTATACCATTGGAAAGGTAATTTCGCGTAAATGTGCAGAATGTGTTTTTTTTTTTGCCAAACGGTTGAGTAGAACCTTGGTAAACACATTTAAAAAATTAGGTTATTTTACAACATGACAGAAAAAAAAAGTCTGCTCGCCTTTGAAAGTCAATGGTCAAGAAAAGGAAAGATGCTAGGGATAAGCGTATAGTCGAATCGTTTTTGTGCATGTGGTTCATAAGGAATTTGCTTGACTGCTTTGACTCATAAAATGTATTGTTTTGTTTTTTATGTAAGTGTGTGACTGCGAATGTCACTACAGGATTGAAAAAGAATTTCTTAACTAAGTGGGATAGAGACTAAACAAAATGAAAAATAGAGAAACATAGTGACAAGTGACGACAGTTCTGTTATGTACACGAAAACTGTCGCTTTTGTGTTGTGTATTTGCAACGCGCATGCACGTTCGGTTCAACAACGTTAAATTAGTAGAAAAGCTGTCTAAAGGAGAAAGAGCGTTCACATAGCTGGGGAATAAATCATGTTGTGTATTTGTTAGTACACGTTCACATTGGCGTGGGCAGGACGATTGTCCGAAAGAGAGGGAACGCTTTTTATTGAAGTGGGAAGAAGAAGGGTTATTTCCACCGAAAATCCATTTCTAAATTGCTAAATTGGATAATCGTTGAATTTCAACGACTGGCGAGCCTAGTACACGTAAATTCCCAACAAACAAAACAAAAAAGATCCGGTGAATTTGAGCGTTTTCGATTGATTTTGTAAACTATATGTTTTTAGTATACTTCTTCAAAACCAAGTCGTATGAAAATTAATAAAAAAAACTTAGACTTCTTAGACAACTCTTCTATGTTTGCAAATTCTCTAGATTCTTCTGGTGTCTTGTTGCTACTGCACCAAAATGTGCAAAAGGTTGCCCCCATCGGCTTTGCTCTTGCTGTTCCTGAAAATCTAGTATAGGCACTATGTCGCTAAGGAAAATGGATACCAAGTAGCTTACCTAAGAAAAAAATCAATCACTCAATACATTTTTTCGCTGCCAGATGTTCCGGAAAAGGCATCCGTTTTAAAATGGGGCGTAAAAATGGTTTTACCAAAACCCATTGAACATGGTAGCAGTTCGAGGCTCCAGAATTCAAATTTTTCATTCCATGTTAGTTTTTCAAATATGGAAATTCGCTAGAAGCTTATAGCAATAATTATGAGGAACTGAATTACCAGTTTTACTTTTCTTTTATTTTCGTACAAAAAAAGTAACGTTTTGTGGTATTCTTACTGACTAGAACTGTTAAGTTTTTTTATTTATTTTTGCATTAATACTTGAAGAGTTTTTATTTTCGTTTTTATTCTTTTGTTTATCCCTAAATAATAAAATGAATTAATATATATATATGCTATGAAAAAACTTTTGTTTTTACTGAATAAATGGATTTTAAGTCCCGGTTTCACTGTGTACCATGCACTGATTCACTGTGTACACCCATGGTACACAGCGGATCACATGGGAAGAGTAATTTCAAATAATTTTTTCACTATCTCGACATTAATAAAGCTTTGAGATTTTGTGCTTAAAATTAAGATAAAACATTGAAAAAGCTGTGAAAAAAATGTCATGGCTATACTATTATAAATGCGAGCTCAACGGCGCAAGAAGTAAAAAGTCATCCACTGTTAACACCTTTACCCTATACAAACACCTTCTGAGTTCCGATACAGGAATTCTATGGCTACTGTAGTTACTGTTTTCTTCCCATGTTAACGTAGAATTTTGTTTCTCGGATTTTATATTCGCATTTATTGCAATGAAAATGGTAATCCTGTTCATGGTTTTTACTAATGTTAGAATAAGTTCTGAATAGTTTCCCTGTTGGTATACGAGTACATAATGCGAGCAATGCCTTTTAATGGCCGTACATCGTTTATCGCATGAATTACCAACGACTTTGTAATGACTATGCTGAGAAATATTTTGAGTTTTGCCCACTCATTAATTATGTTCGACATATCGACACCGTACAAAATGAATTCGAATTTAGATGAGCTATAACGATATTAAATCATTGTCCCGACATCAAATCCGGGCAATAATTAAATTGGGTAGTGCTCAGTTGTTCAGCAATCAACCCTGGGTCCTTTGTGTAAACAAAAGTAAATGCAGCAAATCTTTAAAAAACCAAAATTAACCCTCCCTACTACATTTACTTCACCTCTATCACCGCGAAGTACAAGCAACTCTTAAGGCCAGTCCGGGCTAAGGGCAGAAGGGGTCGCCACAAATTATACCCATGGATTACATAGCTACCACGGTGTTTTCTGGTGATCCAGTGCTAGACACAGAAAGGGAGGGTAAACTCCATTAGACGGCACACCGTCTAGCTTTTTTCTGTCGTTTTATTGCGATGGAATTCGGGAAGTGAATTTAAGCTCTTTATCAGGTTCGTATCAAATGCAAAATGACCAACGATTTTCAGAAACTCGCTTAGACCAACTTCAGGTTCCTTATTTTAAATTTCAAGCTCAACTATCGTCAAAATAAGTCATGGAAGAATTGTAACTTTTTTTTTTTATAATTTTGCAAACAGCGCGGGCGAAGGAAAATCAGGGAGGATGGAAAGAGAGGTACCGGTGAACGTTAGTTTTAAATGTTTGAAGGTTATAATGATTAGGAAATAAAGAGCTAGGCAGGGCATTCCATAAGCGAGTTGTACGGCTTAGGAACGAATCACGATATTTTAGAGTACGTCCGAAAGTGGGCTTGAGGGTATACTGATGAGCATTCATAGCGAGACGGGTGTTAAGGTTAAAAGTATGAAGGGGCGGAATGCTACTGGCGATTTTTATGGAGCACTGGTGGTGGAAATAGCGATAAAACAGAGTAACACACTAGACATTACGTCGGTGTTCGAGGGTGTCTATTGTTTGAGTGATACTCGTATTAGTATCACCTATGAGCTTTATCGCACGGTTTTGGATCCAATCTAGCAGGTGCAGAGATGATTTTGGCGCACCCGACCAGATGTGGGCATTGTACTCCAATTTCGGGCGGATAAATGCCTGATACAATATATTAAAGTATTTCTTACATCGCTTCAGGAAACCTAGACATTTCGCAGCATTTTTGATGACATTGAATATGTGCTCATTCCAACGTAAGTTGTCAATGACACACATACCGAGAATGGAAAGTTTATCGGTTTCGACGATGAAAGTGCCATTCATGGATAATGGCTGAGTGTTTAAATTTCTTTTTAACGACAGCAGACAGAATTGTGTTTTGGAAGCATTAAATTCTACTCTGTTAGTGGTTCCCCAATAAGTTATGCTGGTAATATCAGAATTTAATGAGCTAAATATACGCTGCCGTTCCCGTTCTACAGCCAAAGAGTGTTGGAGACAGAACGGAGCCCTGGGGCACACCAACATTTATTTTGTGAATATCAGATTTAAAATCATCCAAGACAACTTGAATTGAACGTTCCGAAAGGTAATTTCTAATCCATTGAAGAAGTGAGCCGTCGCTCTCAAAAGCACGCATTTTCGACAAAAGAGTCTGATGCCAAACTCTGTCAAATGCCTTAGAAATACCAGGTGCAACTATCCTGTTTTCGCCAGATTGACGTACGCTTTGGTTCCACTTTTCGGTGAGACATGCCGTCAGATGACCAGTGGACCTGTTGCTACGAAAACCGTACTGCCGTTCATTAAGAAGTTTTCGTGTTCCGAGATATTTCATTAGCTAACGGTTTATCAGCGTTTCCATGACCTTGGAAAGAAGGGACGTAAGTGCAATGGATCTGTAGGAAGAGAGAGAGGAAGATTCGCCTTTTTTAGGGACGGGCTGGACAAGTGCTGTTTTCCAACTTCTCGGAAAGAGTCCTAAGGAGTAGGATTGGTGAAAAAGCTTACGCAGTGGTTTCACCAGCGAGGAAGAACACTTCAGAAGGCGGGGAGATATACCATCTGGACTAGCGGATTTGTGAATGTTAAGATCTTTAAGAACTCTTGCTACTACACGAGTGCGAAAGTGGATTTGTCCCATTGAAGATTCGACGCACTTAAGTGTAGGCGGAGACAAAGTGCAATGGGAGTGTTGAGCTGGCGGTAACTGCGGCCAATCAACTTTAGCAGCAAGATCCCCTTTTGTTTCATTTACTTTTGCTTTTCTTTCAAATCACGAAAGCAAAAGGACCTTGAGTTGAGTGAAGAACGAATGAGTACTACTCTGTTTAGTTCTTGCCCGGATCCTATGCCGGGGTAATAGTTAATATTGCTAGAAGTGACCCATCCCACTTTTTAGTTATCAGGTCACATGATCTCACACTAGCCATTCATATTTCGTGGTATTTAAGGTTTCAATGCGTGGAAAATCTAATTAGGCGTCCCCCTTTGAAGCCATCAGCCAGAAAAAATGTTTAAATCTACCTACACTCTCAAAAAGATTTATCTTCATTTTTTAAATCATGTAAAGTAAGCACACGGCTTAGAACAAGGACGTTCCACATTTGTAAAGAATTTTAAATTATATTGTCATCCATTGACAAAAAGGCAATTAAGCTGCTTGTACGACCTTGTGAATATAAATATGATGTATATGCCTACAGATACTCGTACATATGTAATATTAAAATATACAAGTTTACAAAAATAAATTTTATACAATATTCTGATTGTGCTCACTTGTTTAGTTTAGTGTTTTTCGATTTTTGAAACAAGTTCGTAAAATTTTTATGGCCAGCTGGTTAGTATGTTAAAACATGACAAGAGAACAGAGTTTTCTTTTGTTGTTTTTATTTTCCGAAGAAAAGGAAGAAAAATTGCGGTTCCCATAAACACCATTCATTTAAAATAAACTCTTATATCAACAACAAAACTTTTATGATTGATTTTAATGCGTGTTTCTTAAAATAAAAGTAGAAACAGCCGGTTGTTTGAGTGAAAATAACATATACATACATGGCTATGTCACTTATCTGGTGAAATTGGACACGTGTTGCTGTTTCCACAAGATTACTCTAAACGAAAATATGTATTTTCGAAATATGTAGGTACATCTGTTTTGAAAACCAAGTTTTCTGCTAACAACGGGGCTGTAAAAAAGTTGTAAGAATTAATGTGAGTGGATCGGTTTCATGGTTTGTTAAAGACTTGGCGAACTGCAGAATGACGGCCTACTTTTGTTTAAGAAGTGCTAACATAAATTCCCCATTTAAAATTGTCCATGAACGGTAAGTACATTTTAAAAACTCAACACCTTATAATTCTGTAATGTGCATGTTTTTATTCCCATTTTTGTTGATGTAAGAAAAATACTTTGTTAAAAAAAAAGTTCGTTATCCTGAAAATGAAGGTTGGAAGGAAGGCATTTTTAATGAAATTTTCATATATCCTTAGATACTTAAAGTCTAAATATATGGAAGAGGAAGACGGCGAAATAATCGTGGGTATTGGGTCCTGTATATAAGAATGTCTTATTTTAAGATGTAAACGTAAAAACCTACGAATTCAGAACAAATTTAGAAAGCATCACCCATCGTCCCTCCTATTCCTAGGTGTATGTGGCCTCGTCATATCATACTCCTTTAGCAAACTTTCGAACGGAATATCGGAAGTACAGTAGTGTCTTCAGTTATAGATGGAACCAATCGAATAATGTCACATTTAATAGTGGAGCACAGTGTTTTAAATAAATATAAAATAGTAGTTTGATTTGAAATAACTTTTCGATTATGTATGTTATTAGTGTAGACCCACATTTTAATAATATTAAAACCCATTGAACTGGCATTTGGCACTATTTTAATACTTTATGTATAAAAAATATAAAACGTCACTATATTATTTCTATTATATATATTTTTTTAATATACTTAATGAATTATTGTGTTTAAATCATGTAAATTTTACACATGTATTATATATAATGAAATAAAAAATACTACTACTACTACTACTACTTTGTAAAGAATGCCTAAGAATGAGTTTAACATCCTACAAGATTTCTGTTATCAGCAGTCAGCGTAAAAGCGTGAACATTTATTGATTCTGATTCCACAAGTGTTATTTTCACCATAAGCTTCAATCAGACTATATACCATAGCTGTTATTATTTTAGGAAAATAATTTCATCTGTGTGTATAAGAAAACCCAATCAATATCCTTAAACAACGCGATTAACCTCATCTCAGTTTCATTTCAGTTTTTCCATGTAAATTCCTGCTGCGTATTCTTAGTGTGATACCCCAATACAAAATAAATTGACATCGTTTTATAAGTTTAACGTATGTATTTTATGTATGTAAGCGGTACCCGGCACGCGTTGCTACTTACTTAATTAGGATGGCGCTACGCTATGTTACAATCTTCACCTAGCTGCCTCTGGTTTCGCACCCGAAGTTGGTTGAGATCCTCTTACACATGCGTGTGTTACCCAAGTCGCGATCTTTCTCTACTGCGCTCTCTCTCCGGGGCGGCGCAATGGTATTCGTCTGCTCTGCATTTTTGATAAAGTTCATGCCTCTGCACCATAGAGCAGGACTGGGATTATGTTGTTCGAGAGAGGGCTTTGCTAAATAGTAAGTTGCCTTCTTAGCCTAAAGAAGCCGCAATTTGCAAGAGTAATTCTTCGTTTGATCTCAGCGCCGATGTGGTTGTTTGAGGGTGGCGTTCTGTCTGTTTGGTGTCCTTTCTTTTCGACATCATATACATACATGGTCTTGCCTTCATTCTCCCTTAAACCAATGTTCGCCGCTTCCGCCTCAATACTCTAGAAAGCCCACTGACGTCACACTGCTTCTTCCGATTATGTCAATATCATCGACAAATGCGAGTAATTGGACGGGCTTTTGAAAGTTTGCGCCTCTTGCATTGGCGCGTGAGTTTTGCACTATTCTTTCAAGAATGATGTAAAAGAAATCGCTTGATAGCGCATCAACTTGTCTAAATCCTTTTTTAACATCGAAGGTCTCGGTGAGTTCTTTACCGACCATAATGGAGCTGCGTGCATTCTCTATCGTCATACTGCACAAACGGACGAATTTAGTACACGGGAGCAAGCAACATACAGTTGGCCATGTGAAAAATACGAATTTTTCAAAATTCAAGCCAGCAATAGTAAAAGATTGCCTTTGTGCTTTGTTGACGACAAGACGCAAAGGGAACGGAAGCCGCTTGAATTCCAAAGGTAAATCGTTGGCAATCATCAATATACGTGGAATCAGCGCATCTTCCTCTTTGAATTGTCCGTTAATACTCGTAATTGTTTCTTCGATCGAATTTGGTGTTAATTCTTTAATGGTAAGTCTGGTTACGTTGCACAATATATACAAGTATACTCGTACATATATGGTGACATTTCTGGTGGCTCCATCGAATTTAGAAAGTTGGTTGGATAATTGACTGCATGCTCCCTATCCATTACTGGGTCAATTGATTTGTATTTGACTGGTTCGCCGGCAGTTTCAATTGACTTTCCCGTTTAGTTTGTTGACATCATCATTTTTGGGGGCTAAGATTGTACGTTCGCACAACCAATCTGGATTTTTGTAGTTGCTTGTCAAATTTGGAAATACCTTGTCCACAACCACTTAAATATTCGGCTGCATTTGTCAAAAATTGAGCGGAAACGAAATCTGATTTGTTGTGCGATCAATTGGGATTTTGCCGTTTCCGATGTCCAAAAGTTATTATGAAAATATTTAGGCAGATGCATCTTGCAGCAAATGCACACGAATATTTATGGAGAGAGTGATTATTTCTACTCGGTTCCATAGATATGATGCTTTCAAACAAGCGTTCGGCTCAACTGCGAGCGTTGATCGAGGTAAATATAACGAGCAGAGTTTGGCGAAAATCACCTGCAAGAAAAATCAAAGCGCCTCCGATCGGTAGGTTTTTTCCTCGAAGATTTCGTAGAATCCGGTCAAGCGCTTCGATCGATTTTCTATGGGCCATGGTGCATTCGTTTTAAATTATAATTTTTCACATTTTAAGGACTGTAGCCATAGTTGTTTCGGCCTAGTTCAAATTAGACGGAAGCTTGGGTGCTGAATGTGTACGTTCGCCATCGAGTACTGTTGATGCAATTACTGACGATGGTACTGCGAGTCCAATCCTATTCGGCAACATTAAATTCATGAGAGATGTTTTTCTGTGCCTTCTGAAGTACCATATCTAGGAAAATAATCCTGCCATTTTCGTTTGCAAAACGTTGCATAACTGTTGCATTTTTTTATTCAGAAACTAAAAGCCTTGTTTGCGTTTCCACAAATTGTTGTTGCTGGCATCTCAAGTTGAAAATGGACTTTGCTGTTGATTGATATGCATAAATCCTCAATCAATATTAGATCTTCATTTAAAATGTCGTCCAAATAGTGCTACTGTGGATCAATTTCGCATGATTGATTGAGAATGTCCCCACTGAGACTTTCATGATGCGTTTCCCATAGTTCTCGGTGATTGGCGCGGCAAAGTATGTATTTGCTTTGTATGCCTTGTGAGCAATGCCTCTGTTAGTGATCATACTTCTCTATACGTTTGCTTTTCAGTGCAATGAATGATGTAGGACCTTTGATTGTACAATCGCAAAAAATAGCACTCATAGTTATTCAAGTGTACTATATATATGTACACGTAGACGAACGTACAGCAGCGTACTCTGGAGCAATTGCATTCCCTGCTTTGTTCTTAAGAAGTCCTTTGTCGATGTTTAGCAAGCGTAGTATTTCGTGACTTCGTAATACAGCAACGTTTTAGCAAATCATCAGATGCATACAATTGAAAAAAACGTTGAGTGTTGAACACTTCTCCTGAACTCTAACGACAGCACTCTACTCGAATTTCTTCTACCCACCGTCCAATAGAAATCTGTCAGACGAGCATATTGACCGAAATCTAAAACTAATGGACGAGACAATTAAACGAGCAATTGACAAAACGATACCTCAGTATCAACACACTGACAACGAAGACGTATACAGAAATTCTGTAAGATTGTATTGGAATAATAAAATTCGGGCTGTAAACACCAGCAATCCGAATTTGTTCCCGGAAATAAATAAAATATTTCGGAGGAAAAATCAAAACGACCTTTCGTGTCTTAAAATTGCCCGAACGACGGGCAACGAACACATCCTTTTAGCAACAGGCATTGATCCAAATGAGGCCGTTGATGATGACAACTTCTTTGTGATTGAGGATCCGCAGGAGAAGGTAGAGGCTATAGGAGCGACTTTCCAGGAAGCGTACAAGGCGAATGACATCATTGTCCCGAAACATGACCTGGAAAATTGAGTTTTTGTGCACAATTTCTACCGAAATTGAAATGAAATAGTGAACTGGCTATTCGAGAGCTCGGATTTCACCCAGTTCAGTAACAAGAGCATGGCAAATGATGTCATTGCCGACGATAGGGTGCCACCTCCGTTCATTTCGAAGGAAGAGCTTCAAACGATCTTCCAATTACTTAGAAGTAAGAAAGCAGTGGGAACCGATGAAATACCGAACAATGTGCTTCCACATCTCCCACTAGAAGCGGTGAACATTTATACCATCCTGTTTAAGAATGCAATGCAATGGATAATGCGATGCATGATGTCATGCATGCAGCGTCTAAGCTGGGTTCTGATATCCAATGGAACAGAAGTAATAACCAGTTCACTGGTGGCTGCCTGATTCACTTGGAAAAAGCCTTCGATACCGTATGGTTAGAGGGACTCTTTTTCAAGCATTTGTAAATCACTTCGGCATATTTTTTACAATATGTTAACAGATAGACAGTTCATCGTGAAAAATGGTGACGTGACTTCTGCTGGTACATTTCGCATTAAAAATGGTCTGCAACAAGGTGCGGTAAATTCGCCGATCCTATTCAATATTTACACAAGTGATCTGGTAGATTCACTTCACCATGCCGTAGCATACGCAAACGACTTAATCGCGTACAGATCAGTCCAAAGAGTGAGGTATTTTATCAACGTGACTTCGCTAAAACTAAACAATATTGTGATGACTGGAAGTTGAAAATCAACTTTCACAAATCGGAAACCATTCTGTTTAGGACGCCTTTGTCTGGGGCCTCTAGGGATACCAAAAAGAATTCGCGGAAGTTTTCGATCGTAGGACAGCACGGGCAGCCACTTCCTTGTAGTCAGATAGTAGTCAGATACCTTGGGATCTGGCTAGACCAATGTCTGTATTTTAACAAACATATAGATGTTGCTCTGGCCAGAGCCAAACGTGCTTTTGCCTTACAAAGAGACTGTTTTATAACAGCCAACTTGATGCGGGGGTGAAGGTGATCTGCTACATGGCTCTTATCCGGCCTATGCTTGTATTTGGTTGTCCCGTGTGGGTCAACGTGAGAGCAAGATTATTGGAAAAGATTAGGGTGTTCGATGGGGCTTGCCTTAAGGCTTATACAGAACACCAGAGTCTGAATACATACAAAACTATCATAACGAGGTATTGTACAATAGGGCGAACCTAATAAGAGTGGACAATTTTCTTATTTAGTTGACTCGAAGCGTTCCTGCGTTCCTCTACCTCGATATGAAAGGTCTGGCCCAGGACAGATTAGCGGTGCCGCTAATCTACCAAGTCGCTCGAACATCTGCGGGCGGGTGACGCAACTACGATAGAGATATCGCACATAGCAGAACAAAGCGTCTCCAGTTCAGTAGGGCGGTAGGGAATCGCGACATGAGAGATGTTGCTCGGCAGCACCAACAATTTCGATGGCTTGTTGAAGGAGAGGAAGCTTTTTTGTCAAATTCCTCCAATACAGGGTAGCTTCATTAGAGAGCAAAGTTGGTCACCTAATTTTTTAGCCGTGGTCGGCTTATATTGTACATATATTGTAGATAAATAGTAGGTAGAATTATGTTAGATTTAAGAAAAAATAAATAAAAAATAAAAACAAATATAAAAAATACCTAAAAAAAAAATAATTAAAGAACAGAGGTCTGTAACTTTCTCTAAAAGAAGGGATAATCCACACAAAAAAAAAATATATAAAATGAAAGAAAAAAAAAGTATTATATATAGGTATATGTACTATGTATGTCTACAATTAGATAGTTTAACTGGATTAAGTAGGTTAAGATTTATTTTTATACAGTTTATAGGTTTAGTTTTAAGTTTTATATTATAACAAAAAAAAGTCCATTCACTAAGTTCTTTATTTAGAATTGTTTTCTTACATAGTTTTAGTTTTAATAAATGTAAAAAAAGAAAAACTGTACAAAACGTCGAAAGACATAGATCAAGTATTATGTTTAACTTAGAGTGCCCGCATAGGGCCAGTAAGTTATACTAAGATTATTTGTAAGTTATTTAACCTAATTTTTAAGCGTTTTTTTCGTATAGCTTGTAAGTATCAACTAATGAATTAAATAAAAATGGATTTAAAATGAATAAAAAAAAACGTTGAGTGTTGAATTCTGCGGTTGCCCTGCTCTATTTTGTGCATTTTCATCGTTGACTATCTTCTAAGTGAACCGTGAGATGTTGAATAGTTGGATAGCGTTTGTTAATATTGAATCCGAATACTAGCCAACTGCTTCGATGCTGCTATTACTTGCCATCCTTCAAGCATGGTGAATTTGTATTCCACATGGCCCATGAACCATATTTTTCTTAATTGTTCTAAAAGGAATGGGATCTACGTCTCGATTCGAAAGCACAACAGAAATTACGCTGTCAATTTGTGTTGGTACGATTTTTTGCTTCAACCAAATTAAAATATGACCGTGGCGGGCCTCTTTTTCCCCATTTAATTGAATACATCATCGGGTTTATCCAAAAATATAGTTCTGGGTGATGATGTCTATGAGTCTAATTAACTTTTGCTAGAAGATCATATCTGTTCGATGAGTTTTGGCCGATGAAAAGCAGATTTGTGATTTCACTCCATGTTCGATAGCATTTGAGGGTGATGAATAGATCTGGAAGTCCATACTTTTGAACATACGTCATGCCACCTTGTGCGTATTCTTGCATGTGCCAACGTATAGCGTTGCTGACAAGATTATAATTTGTCCAATGTTGACGGCATTTGATCTATAGCAGCTTTGAACAGACGAATTAAATTCTTGTGTTCGTGAAACATTGCTTGTAAATTAAAAAAAGATTTCGGGTCTAACTCTAGTTCTAATTGCACAACGGTATTCGACTTCTATTTCTTCGTTGGCAAACGATTTGGTATAAAAAGCGGCAAACCGATTTTGTGATATATTTGGCTTTAAACTTTGGATGTGGGCATGTAACCGGCATTGTTGACAGTATTTTTTGCATCGAATGAAGTCATTTGCAAGCATCAGTTGTATTTGAGTGTGCTTTGCAGGAAGAGTTTTGAAATTAGAGTGATGCCAGAAAAATAACTTAAAAGCGGCTCTGATGGTACAATCGGTGCCCGCAAAACGGCTTTATCTTTCGAAAAACATATTCCAAGATATTTGTTAGCGAATTTAAAACACTGCAGCACAAGCAAAGTTTATTCATTTGTTGAATAACAATATCCTCGTGATTGCTACAATATAATCATAGTCTTTGTCGTAATTGAATGCTTCCAACTTTAAGTCGATATTTTCCCTTGATCGAGTTAATTGTAAGCGATTTACATCAAGTCATCAACAATGTTGTTTTCCTCCAATTGAGGTTTTTTCCTGATATATTATTGAATTAATGAATTATTTCATTGCAAGATTCTGCTGTTTATTTACCGTTAAATAAATCTGCCTTTGTACAATTTGCTATTTTTGTCACGTTCTTGCTTTGGCCAAATTTGGAATGCAAACACTTTTTGAGTGAATCGCAGATGATACCAGAATTTCGCTGATTCATAGGTAGATTGCCTGTTTAAAAACAGCCTAATACCATCCACTATTTCTGTGTATACATTGGATTGCTATGGACACCTCTTTTGACACCATTTATATTTAGGATATGTCCTAAGCTTCTTTCTACTGGTCAAATCGAGGATTTCAATAGCTTTAAAACTTCTCCAGTCCGGGCAGATCCTTTTTGCAAAAAATTGCCCGCAAAGTGGTTCAGTACACCCAGTTTTATATAAATGGATAATATAGACTAAGTCATACCCCAGTTACAGTTTAAGAAGAGCTTTCAAGGCTCTATTTCTTCCAAAAGGTGTTTCCACAAGGTAAATCTTAATTTTTCCTTTCATCCCTCTAATCACTGCAACGTGCTCTAAGAGGAAACAATTACGATAAAAAAATATTCTTCCCTTCTTCTTTTAGTAGCCATCAAGAGGAGGGCTACTCGATAATAGGAGGTTACTAACATCAAACCACCAAAGGGGTAAAGTAAAGGGCACTATCGAGAAAAAAATCATAAAGACTACCAACCCAAGGTGGCCAAGTCTTAAGGACACAGGGTATTCAAGGCTCTCTGGCCACTTTTTGACCGCAAAATTCTAGGGAGTTAATAAAATTAAGTAGCGATAAGCTTAAGACAATAATAGGAATTCTGACAGAATACTGTCTCCTGCGGAAATACGCAAAAAGACTTAACTTATCAGATACGGTTATTTTTTGATTCTGCAGTGATCTGCCAGCTGTTGAGGACATAACACAGATATTGTGTGAATGCGTGGCAATATCGCGTAGTCGAAGTAAAATTTCAAGGAAATACTTTTTCGAAAACCTAGAGGAAATAGGCGGCACGAACTTCAAAGGCTTTCTTGGCTTTTGCAAAGAAATTGGATGTTTCACCATGGAGATTGTTTAGGTTTTCGCCATTTGCATATTTGAATATAAATTCAACTGCTTCCACAGGGATCACGATGGGCCCGTTTTGGTGCGTGGTGTTTGTGTGATGGCATATCCATCACACCACGTTTTAACCTAAGCTAACCTAGCCAATAAAATATTCAACGCTTATAATTAAATTTATGGTATTTCTACATATGTACATACTTCTTCCACGTATCTTCATTGATACTGCTGCCGCTGGCTGGCAGGGTTGATTAAATTCGCGGGCCCGAGCTCCATTCTACTGGCAACTCTTTTCTGAATTACTTCGTTAGTGAGAGCAAGAGTTGACTGACGGTTTTGCACATTTTTCTTTCGGCCATTTCTTCGAACCGCAGCTAAAACTTGACCCTCTACCCTCTATTGCCCAACTGGTCGAACGACTTCTTGCCTCATATGTAATAGGCATCGCAATTGTAGGCGACAATCAATTTTTCGCTCTTCAGACTAGTTCACGCGTTCGAGAAAACGCCAATGCTTATATTTGGTAATACTGCGATTGACTTTTAGCCCATTATCTTCTAGCGCCTTTATCCAATTCTTAAGAGTTGTCTGAAGGGATGCCTTGTCAGAGATCACTATTATAGCGAAAAGAAGAGAAATCGTACCGGTCTTGTCAATCTACTACGTCAATAGAAAATCTTGCACGACATTGTAAAATAACGAACTTAAAACACTCCGGCTTTAACTTCGGTTATTACCGCTGTGCATTTACCTTTCCCTTCAACATTATGGTTTCTATACATTTCGGATATATATATAATATATCTGGGATGAAGACAATATTTAGATATCCCGCAGCATCGCAATGTTTCTTTTTTATCGTGTCGAATATCAGCCTGCTTCCTACAAACCCACAATGAGGCTTAATATTATAGCGCTGTCAACTGCCTAGAACTTTCTCGTATATTATAATGGTATGCGATAATATATTCATCGATCGGTATTTGTTGCTAGATTTCGTGGCGCCCTTGAGTTTGTACAAGAAAGCTTTCACTGAGCCGATTAATATTCCAGTCTATTAAAAATTTCGTTATTCCCCGTTCTTCTCCTTCGCACTTCATCTATTCCTTGTCGGCTGTATTTATGTATATTGTAACGATACGAGTATGTCTTCTTATTTTCGATACATTACAAATCCCTTTGACTGCTTCTGTATGTGCTCTAGCTAACTTTTTCTTTGCCTCTTGTTTCCGCATTTCATAATTTAAGTCAAGACGCATCTTATCGGTTTCGCTATTTTTGCTCTACTAAGTCTCATGAAAGGCTTGCTTTTTGTTCCTGACCGCCATTTTCGTCTCATAATTTCACTACCATATTCATGTCGATCTGATATGAGTATGTATTTCTTTTCACCACCGATTACTCCTGCGCTGTGCATCAAGAGGTTAGGACACTCTAGGTTTTTCAAAAAATCGATTTCTTTTTATTGCTTTCAATAGTCCCTTAGGACCTCAAAAATGATATCCCAAAGATTATGGCCGAGAAATATTTCGATGTACTTGTTTTCCAAAGTACAGTACAATGCCGCCGGGAAGGCTTTCTACAACTTCAAAATTTTCAAAACTGCATTTTTCAAGTTGGTTGCACCTATAACTTGAACAATTTTCAACCAATTCGCTTCAAATTTTAACTACAATAGATCTTTAGAAATATATTGTCTAAATAAGTACATTTTTTATGCAGCATAGTTCATTTGTTATTATTTTCTGGCAATTTTTTTGCGAATTTTGCAAGTTTGACTTTGGAAGTGCGCCGTTCGCCCGAAAATCAATACTGATGGAGTGAAAAGTGACCTCCTTGGGAATTAAAAATTTTTTTTTAAATGTTTTTTTATATTATTCCATATATTTACTCGTAGTTTGATACACTTATTCCAGCGATTTTCCAACTTCTTGATCTCGTCCGAAAAGTCTGCAAAATACTCCTCCGCGCCATCGATGATTTCCTCGCGTGACCTGAATTTTTTATTGATGTGCCATCTTTTGAGGTTTGGGAAGAGATAATAGTCCGAGGGAGCCAAATCGGGCGAATACGGTGGATGCGACAGCAATTGGAGCCGTAAGTCGTTGATTTTAGCCGTGGTTGCGATGCTTTTGTACGCCGGCGCATTGTCTTGCAAAAACAAAATTATTTTTCGCTCCAATAATGCACAATAATACTCGCTGTTTATGGTTTTTCCTTTTTCGAGGTAATCCACGAATGACAATCCCAGAAAACCGACGCCATAACCTTCCGACCCATCGAGCCTCCCTCGGCCGCTTCCGAGCACTCGTGGCGGCTTCAGTCCATTGCAGGGCACTCATTCTGTTCTCTGGTGTGTAATAGTGGATTCAAGTTTCATCAACAGTTACCAATCGACACAAAAAGTCTGCCCGATTCCGCATCAGCATGTCCAAACACTCTTTCGAAGTGCTCTCGCGTTCGTGTTTTTGGTCATGCGCAGCACCCAGCGGCAGGATAACTTTTTCATATGCAGAATGTTGCCCAAAATATGGCGTGTGCACTCAGTACTAATCTTTGTGGTATCTGTTAGCTCGCGCACCTTCACTTTCCGGTCAGCCAACACCATTTCATATATTTTTTTGACATTGTCCTCTGTAACCGCATCGGAGGGCCGGCCACCACGAAACTCTCGAAACCAATATTTGACGATGTAATCTGATGGAGCATTAGCCCCATATTATTTATCCAACTTTTCTTTTGTTTCCTTCGCCGTTTTGCCTCTCAAAAAATAGTGTTTTATGAGAGAACCACGTCAACAACAATCAGCTGTCAAAAGAAAACTAAAGACAGTATCGCACTGAAATTTGGCAAGTCTGCCTAAATATGAACGGACTTCAAGACACGATAACCTTTTTTGCAGTAGCAGTGCATTCTGGCGGTCAAGGAGGTCACTATTCACTATATCTAGTATATCAAAAAAATCCTACGTACTTCTCTAGCTGTTGCTATGTTATAATTCAAAATTTACAAGAGCTGTTGGTACGGCGGTAGACCCTTCCAAAAAGGAGAGATCATCTGAGAAACGGTGTACAGCCGCCATTTTGAAATAAATTATTCTATAAAAATTATGTTTTACAGTCAATCATACGAAACTTCTACCTTTATAAACTCGATTTATTTTATAATTTTTCCTGAAAAAAAACCACAAAAAAGCTTACTCGTATTTTTATGGCCTCTAGAGTGGCATAACCCCTAAACGGACAAGGGTTTAACATTTGGCTCTATTTCACAGCACCATTTCAACAGGTTATGGGCCCAGATCACTTATAATCCGAGAAAAAGATTGAATAAAATTATTTTTATAAAATAGAAAAGGATTTGGTGCGTGTTAATAAATTGTAAGAATGGACAATATGGAAGTTTCAATTGTAAGTGCTGCTTAACGCCGGAGACGTTTTGGAAGTGGTATGTGCAAGTACGGAGAAGCCTGTTTTTCTGAAAATGGGGTCAGAGGCCATATTCAAGGTGGAATTAAAAGCTTGAAATAAACTTGACAGTCAGACACAAAAAGTAATTGCTACTACGGTTGGGCAGCAACCAATAACCAATGACACATATCATGCACTGTTCAAATTCCAAGGAAATGTGAGATAAATTACATTCGGTGTATGAACAGAAATCATCTACAAGTTTGCACCTATTGCAATAATTTTACGGTTTAACCTTTAATTTATCGGATAGTAAGGCATCTCACATATCCAGAGTCGAGGAGTTAGCTCAGCGGCTGAAAGAGGCTGGAGAGACAATGTCGTAGTCCACAATTTTTGGAGGGAAGCACTATCGTTGCAGTGGGAGTAAGGCACAGGGAGAATTTCGAAATGCATTTCACGGACGAGGTCAAAAACGTGTCTTCTGAAATGGCTAAGGCGAATATGTGGCATGAACTAATGGGACACCAAAACATTCCTCAGGTGTTACGAATTTTCAAGAAAGTGAAGATAGCTGTTCCAGACGCAAAATCTAGTTTTTTCTGCTATGGATGTGTTTTTAACAAACAACATCGTATTCTTTTTGGGCAAAGTGAAACAAAAATGGAACTATGTGAAGTCATTGAAATTCCAAGCGTGGGTGATGCCAAATACTTACTCTATAAAGACCATTACTCATATTACAGAAAATATATTTCGGGAAACACAAATCTGAAGTCAAGGAGAAGTATAAAACATTAGCTGTCTGCAGCAAATGTCGACGCACAGCCTCGACATGAACCATGCTTCATGGGAAAAGCTTGGACTTGAAATTATGCGCAGAAGCGGTGAACACGGCGATATATGTTTAAACAGGACAGGTAAAAGCATAATTGAACACAAACTGCTTTTAAACTATGGTGACAGGTGAAACCAAGAAACGATCATCTTAAATCGTTGTCTCATAAGCTTTCATGCACATTCCCAAACAGAACAGACGAAAATAGGATATGAAATCAGTTAAAGGTATTTTTGTGGGATATTCCAAGAACATAAAACGATATCGGGTGTGGATTGAAGATAGAAATTTGGTAGAAGTCAGTCGTGGTGTAATTTTCAAAGAGCATGACGCTTTTACAGAATCATTGAAAACGGAAATCGGAAACTCGGAGGTAGTTGTAAAGTCGTATGTCAGACCAATAACAAAGGATGTAAATATTCTTGAACCCAGGGAGATGAATGAGAGCACAAGTAAAGGACCACTCTATAGCAAATAGTGATGGCGACAATTTTTTTTGACACAACTGTGGTGAATGATTGAACATTTGGAGGATACTTCTGATGAAAACGAAGTTGAAAATAGAGAAGTTGCTGGGGCTATGGTCAGGCTGAATGGCTGCTATAGTTTGCGAGTCAGATACTTACGAGGATGTGATTCAATTTCAACATTCTAAGGACTGAAACGAATAACATTTGGAAACTTCAAAGTAAAAAAATATAAATATTTTCATAATTCATGTAAATTTTTTTTATTTGCTTTAACACTCTGTTTTTATTAAATGCATTCACAATTACAAAAAAGAAATAATTTCTGTAAGGAAAGAATTCAACTTCTTTCGAATGTCCTTCATAAGTTTGGTGACATTTACATCCGTGATCTTTTTGGACGCTCGTTTCCATTTAGCACTAAAATCTTTTACGTCCTTTGCACACTGCTCACTTTTCCTCAATTAAACTTTGACCAAAGCCCAATACCTTTCAATGGGACGGCACTGTGGAACATTGGGTGGATTTATGTCTTTTGGGACAAAGTCGACATTTTTAGCAACAAGAAAGCTCAACGTCGCATGAGCATAGTGAGCTGAAGCTCAATCTGGCCAAGATAATATTGAACCCTCGTGTTTGTTTAAGAAAGGAATCAACCGTCTTTTTAGGCACTCGTTAATGTACACTTCTCCGTTAATTGTTCCCGTTGTAATAAACGATGAGCTTCTGTGTCCACATTGGCAAATTGCCTGTCAAACGAGATATTTTGACCCGAATTTTTCCATCCCAATCGATGTTGTTGATTACGGAAGAATATCAGCTTCAAACGAGTTGTAAAATTGCGCACCTGGAAGAGTAGTAAAGTCGGCTTTGACATAAGTTTCGTCATCCAAAACCAAACACGCTTTCTTGTAGCCGATTAACTCGTATAGCTTTCGGGCTCGTGTTTTTATGACTTTTTTTGCTTTTCAGTAACTTTTGGTATTTTTTGTTTTTTTCGTGTTTTTAGACTGTTACGTTTTTTTAGATCTTTGTACCATTGTTTGGTTGGTATTACATTTCCGAGCAACATCTCTGGATGACATAGTCCGGTTTTTTACGATGGTACCCACTATTTTCCTGTCCAAATTTGTATCATGTGCTCCACTCTTCTGTTTTCGCTTAACTGTCAACGTCTCCAAATATCGTTTAATAACAGAATCCACTGTACTGACGTGCTATGTTTAAATTTTTTGCGATGAAATGATTTGGACGCGAAGTATTTTCGAGCCATTTGTGGATGATCTTTTTACGGCGTTCCTCTTGACTCATATTTTATAAATATTTGAAACCGCACCGAACTAAAATCGATAACAAACTGAAACTAGAGAATATACAGGCTAATTTGGGTACAAAATGGGATTGCGATTTTTACGCATTGGAAGTATAGCCCGTATTAAAATTTACAGATTTTATTCGTTTCAGTTCTTATACAATGGCGTTAAGCCGCGGACGAAGAAATGAAATCTTTAATTGAGAACAAAACTTGGACTCTTATGGATTTTGCAGAAGAAATCATCAATAGATAATCGATGGGTTTTTCGCATAAAACGAGATGGTTTGCTCGATTTTTTTAACAAAAGTATGGGATTGATTACGCTGAGGAACAATTTAAAAAAAATTCTGTTGAGTTAAATTTTTCAGCTGTTTTACAGTTAAATAGGTACCCTGATTACAAAATTGTACTTAGTTTTCTTCTACAGAGAGGTTGTGTTTCGATCCATTTATTTATAATATCTATTATAGTGGATAAGTGAAGTGGAGTCCAAGTTCTCGTCGGCATACAGGGAGTAAGCAGAGTTAAGTTTTTATTTACATATATACTTATTCACCTTCCTTTAGATCATGTCTGCTTCTACTATTTCGCGTCAAAAGTGCTTAAATAGCTCTGATTCATTTTGTTATATATGTGGCAGTTTTACCATTCCCAGTCAAAGAACAGCCAACAGCGCATTTGTTAGGGAAGCGTATTTTGCATATTTTAAAATAAAAATTGGTGATCAAGTAAAACGTTGGGCACCTCACAAGGTGTGCAAACAGTGTGTTGAGAGTTTACGGATGTGGACAAAGGGAACACGAAATAAATTGCAATTCGGAATACCTATGATTTGGAGAGATCTTTGGCTTTCAAGTGACTGTTACTTTTGTATAGTGAAAATGTCCGGTTATAACAAGAAAAACAAATGTAAAATAGAGTATCCTAGTTTATCATTAGACATACGCCCAGTACCTCATTCAGCTGAAATCCCAGTGCCAGTTTTCAAGGAACTACCTTCTTTATTACAAGATTACGAGTATGGTGGAGATCGAAGTGACACCAACGATGAAGATTTTGAAATGGAAGATGACTCCATTTATATCAGAAAGAGTTAAATGATTTGGCTCTGGATTTGGGACTTTCTAAAAAGGCTTCAGAGCTGTTAGCATCAAGACCTCACGAGAAAAACTTGCTTGAAAAAGGAGCTAAGGTATCCTACTTTCGATCAAGGGAAATTGCATTTCTGCAATATTTTCGAAGTGACGGTGTATTTGTGTATTGCCCTAATATAAATGGTTTAATGGAGGAGTTGGGAATTCTACCCTAAAATGCAACAGTCGCCAGTTTATTGACAGCTCAAAGCGGAGATGTGTCCTCCTCCACAATGGAAACTTGTTTGATGCAGTCCCAATCAGTCAGTTTGTTTCCGTGAAGAATATGACTACATAAATAGAGTCATTGATTTGTTGCAATACCACATGCAATACCACAAGGATCATCAGTATTGACCTTAAAATGGTATGTTTCCTTATTGTCCAGCAACGCGGATATACCAAATGTCCCTGTTTTTTGTATATGTGGGACATCAGAGCTCGTGAAAAGCATTGGCTACATCGAATTGGTAGCCAAGATCTGAACCCAAACCTGGTGATTCAAACATTCTACATCGGCCGCTTGTCCACAGAAACAGTATTATATTTCCACTTCTGCTTATAAATCTGGGCCTCATGAAGCAGTTTCTTAAAGCTTTGCCAACTGAAGGAGACTGTTTCAAGTACCTCATTTCACCATTTCAGTCGGCCGCTAATTAAAGATGAACATTTTATTGGGACAATGACAGAACTCCAAAAGAATGCTTGGTTGACATTCAAAAACGTTATCAAAAACTTTCTTGGAAATACGCGAGCAGAGAATTACACAGGAATTGTTAAGCAACTTTTAGAGAGGTGCAAAATGCTTGGTTGCAACATGAGCATCAAGGTTCATTTTCTGCATAGCCATCTTGCTGACTTCCGGCAAAATCTAGGTGCAGTCAGTGATTTCACCAAGATCTAAGGATCATGGAGGCACGGTGCCAAGGTAGATGGGATGTACATATGATGGCTGACTACGGTTGGAGGATCAATCGAGATTGTTCACAGAATGAACACTCCAGGAAAAGCTGTAAACGAATATTTTTACCTTGATATGAATAAAATTATTTTCTTTGTACATTTTGTTGGGTAATTTTTTCATTAATTTATTATCGTATGCACATTTTGTATGTTACGAGTATTTAGAACGAAAAGATGATATCCTGTAGTTTAAATATGTGACGTGATAGACAAAAACTGTGATCATTTTCACATTCAGACGCCAAAAATAAGTCAAAAACAAGCGTTATGTCTTAGCGTGCGTGAAATGTGTGTTCCCCAGTATTATCAGGAAACCCAACAGTGAAGTTTGACACCATAAGAACTATTTTCTCAAAGCTAGTTTTTAAGGAGTTTGATGTAAAAACCACAATTTTTGTATAGCGATTTGGACTCCGAAATTGAAGGATTGCCAGTATCAGCACCATGTGACGTGAGTTCATCAGTAATCAGCAATTAGCGCATCATCATTGTTGGAGAACGTGCCCTGTAAAGAGGTAGCTGATAATTTGATGTATCAGATATTTTATTTGTGGTTAGTAATGTGAGCATATTCTTCGAGAAACATACGAAGATTGGCATTCATTGGAATGCCACGAAGAGAATGTTAATATATAGGGTCCGCCAAAAATGTTTTTTTTTTTTTTGAAAATGCATGACATTATCGATTGTGTGCAGCTGTATTTCACCAATGGCTTCACGAATATTGTGCTTTAAAGCGTCAATTGTCTCTGGCTTGTCGGCGTAACACTTATCTTTTACGGCACCTCACAAATAATAGTCCAACGGTGTCAAATCGCAGCTCCGGGGTGGCAAAACGACATCAGCTCTGCGGCTGATAATGCGATCTTCAAAAACAGGGCGCAAAACATCGAGTGTAGCTTCGGCTGTGTGGCACGTAGCGCCGTCCTGTTGAAACCAAATGTTGCCAATATCCTCCTCTTCAATTTTTGTGAACAAAAATTCCTTCAACATGGCCCGATAACGATCGCCATTGACTGTAACGGCCATTCCTTGCTCATTTTCGAAGAAAAATGGCCCAATTATGCCTCTGGACCAAAATCCGCACCAAACAGTGACTCGTTTTGGGTGTATCGGCTTTTCAATGTATGCGTGCGGGTTTTCTGTGCCCCAAATGCGACAATTTTGCTTGTTTACATACCCGCCAAGATCAAAATGAGCTTCATCTGAAAAGATGATTTTTTTGGCAAAATCGGCATCTTCTCTAAGTCGATCGCAGGCCCACTTAGCGAAGCGTTGTTCAAGCGTATACACAACCATATTCGTTCAGCGGAAGGATAAAACTAATTATCTGTCAAATCAGACATGAGCTAAGTGTTACCATTCACGAAATAAGCACTAGTTGAAAAAAAAAACGTTAGATGGCGGACCCTATATTTAAAAGGGATTGAGGGCAGCATCAGCTGTTGTCAAAGTTATGTTCAAATTGTAACTATTGATGTAGATTTTTCTCAAATTGTTGTTTTTGTTTGTATGGCTTTTCCAGAAGAAAGCTTAATTTCTCTCGAATTATTAATACCTCTCGACATTTTCAAATTCTCCCTTTGCCTTGTTGTTAATATGTTAATGTCATCAAGCATAAGCAAGAAATTGTACTGGTTTTACGAATAAATGTTGATTAAAGAGTTTTTTAAACAATATTCATAAGAATGAAGTGTTTTTTCAAGGGACAACAGACAGAAGAAATATTTGTTTTTGTTTCAGTATTGACTGCGACAGGAAATTTTTTTGTATTTGCGTCTTCATAGGCTTTTCCTTTATGTTCTTAACTGGTGACTTTACTGTTTAGCCAGCATTCTCCGTCGAACAAAGAGTCTTGTTAAGCAGGTCGAAGGAAATCCGACAGATTACATACAGCGTTCTCGTTGGCCACCGGTTTATAAAATATATCGGAATAGCCAATAGTTTTATAAGTTTGTTACTGATATAAAAAAATAAATAAACATTTAATGCTGGAATGCACAACTGCAAATTTTTTTACAGCAGCTTGCGATAGCAACCAACGACACCGAATTTTCTTTTCACGTCAGTACGTTATAATGATTCCAGGTAAACACTAAACATACATATATTTGGAATTAATTATTATATTGTCCGTCTGATTAAAAGTCAGATGATCTCAAGATCACTTCAGTGAGTTCCGCTTTACAGGTGTTGGGTTGGGCGTATCTGTTTGTTGTTAAGTTCCACATAGCCTGTTGACCGTCCAAATATTCTATATGCAGCTCCAAAAATTGTTATCATTGTCTCATTTACCAAAGAGGTTATTCTGAGGTAACGCCCACATTACATGACGGTCACCTACATATACTCGTATATGAATGTATACGCAGAAGAATTTGTCACGCAGTTGCACGTACAACTTACATTCAGTAACTTTCCAAGTCCCAGATTTTAATAAAATTATGATGAGAGAGTTTTGGGGGAGAAACTGTCAGCAAAGCGATTGTAGTCGTTAAACCCTCTCTAGGTATTCTGCCGGCGGCTTAACTAGGTAGTGGTTTAAGTCAATAGTCGATCGCAATATGTTTTGATCAGAGACTGCCATGTACCTTTGTACATCCAAAGATGAAGGACATAAGCTTTTTTGGTGATGTTTCGTCCAGTTGCATAGTCTATTGCCCCAATTCCATATCTTAATATGCTATCGTGCAGGCAAAGAAGCCCATAGCGGTACCAAAGCTGCTCCTTTCCTATTCTGGCATTAAGCACCCCGAGTACGAACTTCACATAACGTAGTAATTTAATTTAAATTCTTTTCTCGTCACACGAAGAAGGCTTCTTACTCCTCGGTGTGAAATATTCACTGGTAAATAATCACTGGAGTGCACTTGATATCGAAATCGTCATGCCTGAATTTCAAGGTAATTTAAATATCATGAGGTATACACGAGTTAAGTATTTAAGCGAGACAGTTATTCTCATACATCAGTCTTTTTAGTTTGTCATATTATTTCCCTCAGTTGCAGACTCCTTTCCACTGTCCAGTTTTACATTCATTTGAAAAGATGTGCTTTCAAATGTAATCAAGCAATAAAGAAACGAGTAAGACATTATCATTTACATTAACATTCAACTTATTATCCATATATGTATTGCAGTATAAAATGTGTTTAAAAAATAATCATGGTCATAAGGCGAGACAGCTTTTGAGGTACGAGTACGAGTAATGCCCCTGACTTGTTGACCTATTCCTAAACAACAACGCCAATTGCTTAATTCTAAAATCACTTTCATTAAGGTTGTTGTACTTGGATGCTTTGATGTTTGTATTTTCTACTTAACAAGTACTCGCATCATAGACTTCAGCTTGAGATGCAAATCATAACAGGTCTTTTGCGACGGTGAAAATTAACCAATGACACTCCATTATTCAATCTAAGCGTAATTTAGCAGCGAAATATTTGAATACGAATATGATGAAACCATGTGCTGCCTTCAAGATGTTTTCCGCTTTGCATTGCCTCTGTATTCTGTACTCGTATACTTAGATGCCTTATATACTGTTATATTGAAACTTTCTTCTGGGTAATTTAATAAGAGCGCAGTGTTGTTTGTCAATATCAATTGTAGTGCGTTATTTTAAAAAATTACTGTGATATTTTTGGACTTTAAATTGGCTAAAGAAATTTAACGGTTTTTTTGTCAAAAAGTTTTTCTTATTTGATCAAAGCCCAAGTAACTGCAATCTGTTTCCATGACTTTATCAGCATATGTAAACCAAATATATACGAGCATATATGTATACGTATGTGCATTCACAAATCATTCGAAAAGAAAATCCAAATACAGGATTATCTTATGGATAGCGTTTTCAATAATCGAGTTTAACATTTTTGAACCCTTCTTAGATTTAGGGATCTTTAACACAGACAGATGAAAACGAAACCTATACTCGATTGCATTGCATAAAATTAGAAAGAAACAAAACAAAGAAAGCAACATTTCCCATAGCAAACCGTTATGGTTTCAAAGTTCAAAATAATTCTATCATCACACGATCCATCCTAATATGGCATGTACTTCCCTTAATGGAATGTCTCATTCTTTCGTAAAAAGCTAAGGCTTGCAGTCCTAGTACCCTTCATTTTAGTAACTACAGCCTAATAGGACCGTAAGCGGTTATTCACAGAGTAAGTGGAATTCCAATTATTTATCGGAACAGAGCACTCAGACAAAGAACTAGTCCATTGTAACCTGGGCTGCTGTTTCGCTGTTTTTTTTTTTTTTTGTTTTCTGACTTGCCAATTGTGAAGTACGGCACTTTAACCTAAAAGATCTTTTGTGCCATTGAGTCGAATAAAATCGACCGTCTAACTCCGTAGAGGGCTGGATATTCACATAAGATGTGTTCAGCTGTTTCGTCTTCTTCAAGCCCAAGTCGGCACTTCGGAGAGCCGACTAGATTCATTTGGTTAAGGTGATATCTTATACCGCGATATCCTGTGAGGTAACCTACTAAGTTTTTGATATCGTAACGACTTAGATTTAGACATCTAATGGGATTTTCGTTGAAGGGCAGGACTGCTATTAATAGCTAAATTGACTGGAGTCCAGCAGAAGTGTTCAGGTCCATTAAACGGAGTTTCTGAGCCCTTTCTGACCAAATCGTCAGCCTTTTTATTTCCATCAATGCCCTCATGACCAGGAACCCACAACAGTTTGGTTTTGTTACTAGAGCTTAGTTTTTGAGGGGTTTTGAAGAAGTAATATCCATCACTAATTTGGATTCAATAGTGTGCGAGCTAAGGGCATTTATAGCTGCTTGACTGTCCATGAATATATGAATGTTTGCGCCTTTGATGCCAGAGTCGTAAATATGGTTGGCACATACTTTAATGGCACGGAGCTCTGCCTGAAATACACTGGGACTGGGCCCATTGCTATGTAATATTTAGGTTAGGTTCGTGTATTCCAGCTTCCACTTTATGCCATTTTGGCCGTTTGGTGGGTTATTGCTAATCCATGCTGGGGATCTCCGTGGACAAGCCTTTACTGAAGCATAGTGTTTTTTTAAAGTCGGTCTGTTACCGTGCAGGGGCCCCCGCCCAATTATCAAGACTTCGCCCATTAATGACGTTGTCTAATAAAAAGCGGGTCTAGATTATTCTATAACTGGTCTTATCGAAAACATCCTCAGATTATAGCATGAATGGTTGCTACGATTTGACCAGTTACAAGTTGCCGGTCATAGGTCTTGTTGGCGGCTTGACCACCGGTAGTCCATACCAGGAAAATCACGGTACCATGGGAGTCAGGAGCCCCCCGGATTTCGGTCCGGGCCTGACTTGTTAGAGGTAGGCCATGGTGGATGTGGTTTAAACCCAAATCGCGGGTACGGGTATTCCTTGGTTTTGCCCATTGTAGAGTAGCAAATAAAGTACTGGGTGCTGCGACCCTAAGAGCAGCAAGAGGTTTTAGGTCGGCCTCGAATCATACCAAGGGTGGAACTTGTGCCTCCAACACAGTTCCGAATTGGTATAATATATAAGTGAAATATTAATAAATATAAAGCGAGTATGGGTGTATGGGCACCTCGTAAACATAAGGTCTTATGACAGGTGGTTTACGTTAAAAATCCAGGTACGTTCTGTTACCGTGCAGATATTTGACCTAGTGAGAATGCTCAACGATTGTATCGTTAAGTGAAACTATACCTGAGTTTATGTTTCTTCTTTTAGTGAAAGGAACTTTGACAGCCTTATTTGAGTTTATGGAGAGAGAATCTCTCTGGTCTATCAGTCTAGGACTGGGTTAAGAGCGTTTTGCATACATGCAGTGACTTCGTTAGTCTCTCTGCCCCTGATGATGGTAACTAGGTCATCCGCATAACCAATTGTGTTGTAGCCTAAGTTGCTTAATTTGTTAAGCAGATCATGAATGACCAAAGACCACAGGAGGGGCGATAATACGCCTCCCTACGGGCAGCCTTGATACCGAAGTCGGCCCTAATGAAGTAGTATTCATTCGGCTTTTAATCATCGCTTTAACCCAGTTAATGGTAGGTTGATCGATGTTTCTGTGGAGCATTTGATATGAAGTTATGTCCAGTATTGTCGAAAACAACCCCTATGTCAAAAAATGCGTAAAGTGCAATTACTTTATAGCGAAAGGAGCTTTTGATTTCAGCTGTCAGCTTCATCAGAACACTTTTCGTCAGTTTGTCTTTCTGATAGGCGTACTGACACGGGTGCAGAGGCAAGCTTTTTTCCAAACTTTCCCTGGTATGAACGTCATTAATTCTTTCCTGGGGTGGTGTTACTTATGGCTTGTCATTTAGGTGCTTAGCATTGCCCGTAGTTCTAGCTGAAGAACAGTAGTAATGCCGATGACCTGATCAGCCCGCAACCTGAAGTATTACATCACTCAAAACAAGCCTTTATAGAAAAATCCCTAGCCAAAGAGTTAGGCAATCACAAATCAGGTTCAGACCCTAAGTGCGAAACTTGAGTGTAGCCTAGAAAGTTAATCGTCGATCTCATTTCCTGATACCCGGGGTATTATCAAGTAGCGTATCTAGGGATGTTAGTTTGTCGATGCTTTGACGAATAGCTTGATCAACTGGACGATTATGCACATCAAAAAATGAATAGATAAATTTTCACGACTCGCAAGAGTTTTCAGAGCCAAAACCGTCATACACAGCCATAGAAATAATGATTTACCTTCCACTTTCTATGATGGATTCTTCAAAAAGGCCTATTGTTTATCATGATTTAAAAAATGTGAAATATAAATAATAAATATAATTTCAATATATTTCATAGACATAAAGAAAATATCAAAGAATCATGTGATCGACGATGTAAATTGAATTAGGGATTGTTATAAGAAATTTATGTATATATGAAAAATGTTTATTGATATTACACAAGACGCTTAGTATTTTGTCGGTAGAAATTTGTTTTTGTAAAATCGCATCATTACAACGCCGCTGTATCCTACTTATAAAGTTCCATCACGCTTGCACAGGAATGGCATTCAGTGTCGACTAAAATTGTCATAATTAGTTATGTTTTGCAAATTAGTGCATCCACGATGTTCTTTAGGATTAAGCATGCACTTGATAAGAAACACTCGAGAAACCTGATGGAATTTTACCAAGCATGTTTTCTCCAGCCCACGGCGAATTTTTCTATCATCAAAATCACATCGATTCAATAACGCAGTTCAATCCCAAACTAAGAAACATATCCAAGACACTAGGACCCCCGGTCATACTTGACTACAGTCGAGACATACATCCCTGGATTACAATCCAGCATTTTAAGGTTTCCTTAGAAATCTTTTACCGTCAATACCTATATGGGTTCTTCACTCCAAGCCGTAAATTTACATTGATTTGTTGACTAAGTCGCATGAAGCCGACAAAATGAAACCCGTGTTTTACTCTACTTAAATATGACAAATGCCTTCTTGCTTACGATTTACGAGTAGCTATGACGTTCAGCTTGAATCGAAAGTTTCTATCCGTCCAGGATGTTAATTAGTCAGTTAGGGGGGATAGTGCATCCAGAATGCCTGCGCGCCATCTTGTCCGATTTCAAGTTTCAAATGTCTTCGATTCTTCCTCAACTGTTCTACGCCATATATACCTTGGGCGGCTAGCTCTTCTTTCTGACTGGATAAGCGGGTTAAACAACATTCCGAAAACAGCTTTTGCTTTCCCGATTCTGCTACTAACTTCGAGTTCGCTGCCGCCGACAGTCGAGATGGTGCTTTCCGAATAAATAAAGCTCTGCACGGGCTTTGGTTTCAGCAGCATTTATTTTAAGCCCCACTCTGCTGGATTCAGCTTCCAGATTCTAACTCATCTGGGATAGATCTAAGATCTGCTACTTGGTTAGGTCTATATGGTTAAGTACCATCGCGAAGTGCTCCCATCATCTTCTGAGCTGATCCTCATCTTCTATAATTAGGATGCTGCGTCATCCTGTTAGCTCTTTGGTATCAGTATAAACAGTTCTAGTGTCGCACTGGTTTGCTGCCTTTTCGGCTTGTACAGATAGCACATTGCTGTGGTTTCACTTGTCGCATCTAACACTATGGTGCACTTTCTTTCTTTTCACGTGCTACTGGTCTTCAAGTTCAGATTTCTCTGAATATAATCTGAACTTTGAGTGAAACACGCTCATCGACTCGTCTCCAAGAGTCAGCTGATAACAATTTACTGTGGTTTCTCTGCCTTATACCGACAAACCTCTGCGCTCCGGGGCTCAAATAATACTCCAATGTATAGATGGTTGGCGTTGCAAAAATCGACTAACCGCTCACCATTGTCATTTCGGTCTCCAATGTCATGAACACCCATTACGCGTCTGAGCACAGTGTTGTCGCTCCTTACCTTGGCATTGAGGTCTCCCAATGATGATCGTAGAAGCTGTCCTTTTTGTTCTCATTCCGTGTAGCACTGGAAGACATCCACGATAAGAGACTCTTCCTGCACCGGACTCCCGCACGCCTTCATTTGGTTTTCCAGCGTAAAGTGGTATAGTGTTTCCCGGTTGGTGATAGGGTTCTCTCTTTCTCGCAATAGCAATCGCCAGAGGATGTTACTACTACGAGGCCAATACTAGTCATTTGCATTCCAATGTTAATTGGACGTGGTATTCGGTCAATATTTCGGGGTGGATATCACTGGAGCTTTTACTTGGGTATGTTTTAGGAAGAAACGCTATTTTCCCATCTACAATACGTATATACGATACCTCTTTTTTTTAATATTTTTTTTTGTAATCTTAAAATTACCCCAATTCTACCTAAACTGGCCGTGGCTTAAAAATTGACAAAATTGACTATGGAGTTTCTTCCACCAGGAAGGTTGCTTTTCGAAGTCATTGCTCTGGTAATATACCTTCCAGCCAGCTTAATGATGAAATTGTCCACTCTTATTAGATTCGCCCTGTTATGCAAGACCTTGTCATGATAGTATCTTATGTACCCAGAGTCGTCTGGTGTTCTGCACAAGCGAAGACAAGTCCTGAGACAAGCCCTTTTAAATACTCGAATCTTTTACATTAAGCTGGCTCTCACCTTTGGGTATAAAAAAAGCAACACTTATACGTTTGTTCACCTACAGATATTAATCTAGCAAGATCCCAAGGTATCCACAAGCAATTGGTACCAGTGGTATTAAACGATCGAAAACTTTCGCCAGCTCTTTGTGGTATCCGGAGAAACGCGAGACAAAGGCGTCCTTAAAAGGATGGTTTCCGACTACTGAAAATTAATCTTCAACTTCCAGTTATCGCAATATTGTTTAATCTCATCTTATTACGAGCATATTAATGACCTCGATCTTTAAACCTGATCTATAAGCTATCACGTCGGCATGGTGAAGTGATCCCACAAGATCGCTTGGGAATTAATCCGGCCTGCTGCAGACCGTTTTTAATGCCAAATATTCCAGCAGAAGTCCCAGCGCCATTCTTCATGAGGAAATTTGTACTGCTGAGCATATAAAAAATAATGTACAGTAGCGCTTTACTTATGCCCAGTCTGATCAGCAGTATGTACGGTGTCATGACCCCCCTTGAACCCGATTCTACTTTCGCTCATTGGACGTGTCTTTATCACCCTTGGGAATTGTATGCACCATCGCTGCCTTTCAACGCTCTCGATAATGAGCATTATTAAACAGGGTGTTGTAAATGTTCACCGCTTCTAGTGGTAGATGCCGAAGAACAATGTTTAGTACACCATCGGTTTTTACTGATTTTTTACGATCGTTTGGAGCAATTACTTTGAAAACTTTGTAAACTCTAAGTTTTCAAATCGCCAGCTCATCATATCATATCGATGTGAGGAATTGTGCAATGGGACTCGATTTTCCAGTTCGCAGTCCGCAGCAGTGATATCATTCACCTTGTACACTTTCTGGAAAATTGCTCATATGTTCAACCTACTCTTGTGAATCTTTGATCACAAAAAAATTGTTATCATCGACAGCTTCTCAGTTCAGTTTGTATGCATTTTTATTTTCATTCATTAATTAATTCTTATATGCTAGACAAAAAAACGCTTAAAAATTAGCTTAATTAACTTAAAATTATCTTATTCAAGCTTACTGGCCCCATGCGGGCACTCTAAGTTAAACCTAACACTTAAACTATGTCTTTCGACGAATCTTACGTTACACGTTTACACTATCTCTATTCATTATTAAAACTAAGAAAACATTTTTTAACAAAAACTTAGTAACCTGACTTTTTTTTTTTACTATATTATAAAACTTAAAACTAAAATCCTACAAACTACCTAAGAATAAATCTTAATCTACTTAACCTACTTACATCTAATACATAACATACACATACAAATATATATATATACATAATATATATATACGTAATATATAAATATATGCACATATATATACTTTTTTTTTTTTTTTTTAATTTTTTAGTTTATTTATTTATTTTTTTTGTTTTTATATTTTTTCTTTTTTACTTAAATCTAACCTAATTCTACCTAAAACTATGTAAGCCGGCCATGGCTAAAAAAAAAAAAACAAATTAGGCTGACCGACTTTGCTTCACAAGAAGCTACCTATTGCTAGAGGAATTCGATGACGAAGTATTCTCTCCCTCAAAAAGCCACCAAAATTGTTGGTGCTGCTGAGCAACATCCCTCCTATCGCGACTCCCTACCGCCCTACTGAACCGGAGACGCTCCGCACTGCCGTGTGCGACGTCTCTGTCGTAGTTGAGTCGCCTGTCCGCAGCTGTTCGAGCAACGTGGAAGATTAGCGGCACAGCCAATCTGTCCGGGATCAGACCTTTGCTATCAAGGTAAAGAAACGCTTCTGGAGGAACACAGCCGTCAAAGCGAACTCTCTCATGATACATATAATTAGGGTAGTAAGCCCCAGAGATCAGGTTGTTCAACGATGTCATTGCTCTTGCAATGTGCCTTCGAGTCAACTTAATAACAAAATTATCCACTCTTATTAGGTTCGCCCTATTGTACAAGACCTCATTGCGATAGAATTTTATGTACTCAGACTCGGGTGTTCTGTATAACCGAAGACAAGCCCTAAGGCAAGCCCTCTCAAACACCCGAATCTTTTCCAATAAACTTGCTCTCACGTTGAACCACACGGGACATCCAAACACAAGCATAGGCCGGATAAGGACCATGTAGCAGATCACCTTCACCCTCGCATCGAGTTGGCTGTTGTAAAACAGTCTCCTTGTAAGGGCAAAAGCACCTCTGGCTCTGGCCAGAGCAACATCTATATGTTTGTTAAAATACAGATATTGATCTAGCCAGATCCCAAGGTATCTGACTACATTTCGACAAGCAAGTGGCTGTCCATGTTGTCCGACGATCGAGAACTTTCGCCAATTCTTTCTGGTATCCCTAGAGGCCCCAGACAAAGGCGTCCTAAACAGAATGGTTTCCGATTTCTGAAAGTTGATTTTCAACTTCCAGTCATCGCAATATTGTCTAATTTTATCGAAGTCACGTTGCAAAAGTATATTAATGACCTCAATCTTTGGACCTGATCTGTACGCGATTAAGTCGTCTGCATACGCTATGGCATGGTGAAGTGAACCTATCAGATCACTTGTGTAAATGTTGAATAGGATCGGCGAATTTACCGCACCTTGTTGCAGACCGTTTTTAATTTTAAATATTCCAGCAGAAGTCACATCGCCATTCTTCACGATGAACTGTCTACTGGAGAGCATATCAAAAAGAATATACAGCAGTGGTTTACTAATGCCCAACCTATCCAGCTTGAAGAAGAGTCCCTCTAACCATACGGTGTCGAAGGCCTTTTCCAAGTCAATCAGGCAGGCACCAGTGCACTGTTTCTTGCCTTTGTTCCATTGGATATCAGAAACCAGTTTAGACGCAGCATGAATGATATCATGCCCCGCCTTGAAACCGAATTGATTATCCGGAACTATACTTTTGTCCTCAACCCACTTAGTCAGGGCTCTATTTATTACCTTCTCGAAAACCTTACTGATGTTTGGAAGAAGACTGATCGAGCGGAGATTCGCCGGATTGGAAGTATCTTTATCCCTTTTGGGAATGGGATGTACCACCGCAATTTTCCAATGCGCTGGATAATGGGCATTATTCATTGCATTATTAAACAGGGTGGTATAAATGTCCACCGCTTCTAGTGGGAGATGTCGAAGCACAATGTTCGGTATTTCATCGGTTCCCACTGACTTTTTACTTCTGAGTGATTCGAAGATCGTTTGGAGCTCTTCCTTCGAAATGAACGGTGGTAATCATCGACAGCTTCTCCTGCATTTAAACTTGCTGTTAGTAGAATTTGTTCTTTGTCCGTCTTTCGGTCTAAAGATCAACACGAAAGATCATTTTGATCTTTCCTTCGAAATGTTTTATTTATTTGCGGGAACACATTGGGGTTGCTGAGGTTGACTTTTCGTTTGATAATACTAGCGATATCTGCGTTAGACATTATGGTCTCTGTAAAAGTCATCGTTCTTGTACTTTCTACGAATGTGCAACTGTTTGCTTTTTCCGTGGCGCTAATATTTTTTATTTAGAAAAGAAAATCACAATACTCGTAGACTAGAAAAGTAGTACTAATTAAAGTTACAAAAAAAAAATACTCAAATTTTTCAAATCAAAAATGAGGGAGTGTATTAAATCTACACAAATTAAATAATATGCACTGCTAATATCGTTTGCAGAACCGGCCAGTCAAATCACAAAGTTCGGTATCAATGGGAGAAGAGCTATCGGCTTACTTTGTTCTAAACCATGTGGAATTGTCTCAACTGTCTCAAGAAGTAGTAAAATATGTAAAGCTGGATTTTTTTTTTCTGGTGAAGGCAGGTGAAAATATTCCATTGGACACTATGTGTATCGAAAGCGCGTGCTCGTAGTAATGTGAAACACCGCCCTACGATGTTAATATTTATGTTACCGCAACTAAGATTCGATTTATTTATTAATCAGTTTTTTTATTATAAAATAGACTCGCTTGGCAGGTGACTTTTCAATGAAGGCGGTTTCATTTTATCGCGCTAGGTCGAAAGGTATGGTCCTATGGAGACGGCGCAGTAGGTTTCTTATTTATTTATTTATATAGGTTTCTCTCGTCCAAAATTTGTAGGACTATAATGTTAATATGTCCATTTAGCCGAATTTTGTGCTTCCTCGCGAACTTTTTGTTTCGTCTTCGACAGTAGGAATTCCGAGGTCTCGGTTAAGTTGTTATTTCTAATGTACCACGGTGAATGGACAATTTCTTTTAGCACTTCAAAAATGTGTAAAATATTTCCATCCGTTTTCTTGGTACAACATCAAAGTTGTATAACATAGCTCCACACCGGATTAAACACTTGCTTATATAAGAGCCAGCTTATTTTCGATACTAAGCTTGGAATGTTTACTAAGTAACGAATACAAGTCTCTGTATTTGTTTTCGAGTTCTTTGCGTATTTTTTAACGTGCGACTTGCATTTTATCTTTGCGTCGGGCGTTATTCCAAGGTATTTAGCCTCGTTTGCAAATGGAACACAGACCGAGTTTATGAAGATAGGCAACCGACTTATTTTTTTGTATGTAAAATTTACATGAACAGGTTTGATCTCATTGAGGGCCTACCGCCAGGCCTTTGTCCATTCATATACTTTATCGAGAGAGCTTTGCAGTTTGACCGTTGTTTCTTCAATCGTTTTATCTACTGCTGGTATAGCACTGCCATCGGCAAACGTAGCTAGAACGATTCTCTCTTCTTGGAGTATGTTTTGGTTATATAGAAGATACAGAAGTGGGCCGATAACGCTTCCCTGCAGTCGCCGGCTAAAATCTCTTTGAATTCCTATACTTGATAATTACTGCTGCTCTATACCAGCTTCATGCAACATTCTACCCTTCTGGAGTTCAACAGAAGGTGCGTTTTGTATTAAAATCACCGTCAATAATAAAACTAGATACAGGTGATTTAAATATATTTTTGAAGAAACTCTCTTCGCAGATCTCGGTGTGCAGTAAATGGCTAAAGTGTTAAGAAAATCATGTCTATTTCTTACACGTCCCTGATTACTTGCACATATTCCAGCTCTATTTTAAGATCTTCAGTCTTTAATGTGCAAGGAGGATCAGCCTCTCGCCTTTTCAGATTGATGATTAGCGTGGTAGTCCCTAAAGCCTCCTATTTTTGCTCACGATGCTCTTATCATATAGGTTCCAGAGATCAAGCAAACGTCAATATTCTTCGCTCGTATGAATACTATATTTCTAATTCGTCAAGTTGTGAAGTCCGTTAGCATTGCAGGTAAGTATTTTAAGCACGCGTTTCATATTCATGTTCTCGATTCAGTTCGCTTATTGTGACGGTTATTTTTGATCTCAGCTAACTTCCCGAAAATAAGTTTATTTATTTTGCTTTCTCCTCAAGTCTGCCAAGTATAATAGAGAAAATTTAGAAGCAGGATCCGCCGAATTTTAGGTCCTTTCATTACGTAATTTTGCGGCTTGGGCATATTTTAGTTTGTTAGTGGGAGGCCGTGGCTCAAGTGGTAGTGTAGAAGGTAGGAGGGTAATAACCACTGCACCCAAAAATCTTTCTTTCTCTCTCTATTCCATCTTCCTAAAAACTTAACACATGCTCAGGCACTGTTAAGTTCTTTTTAAGGACAAAAAAAAAAGTTTTTCTTCCATCCCGTTTTCTTTTATATTTTTGTGACCGGAACCCGATGATTTTTCTTTACCAATTTTTAATTTACCGCGCTTAGGCTTTCCATACTTGCCACTTTTGAGTGTTCATTTTGCGGTTTCAGCATTTTATCTCGCCTTTTTTGAAACCCCTGACAATTTCGTAACCTGGGGGCAGAGATTTGCTTGCTTACTTCAGAGTCTTTAGAGGGTTAATTTCCGGCGCATTTCACATAACGAACGCAGAGGTTCGATTTTGATAATAATGTTATTTTATTATTTCATACATTTTTTGAAGATTTTCAGCTTTATCGAAGGTAAGCATGAAAAGAGAAAGACTGAATTTTACTGTAATTTCCTTCCCTCCCGGTTTTTGTTTACGGCATCAAAAACTTTAAAATGCCTTTTTTTCAGGTCACTGACGGTGTCTTCTTTTTTGTACTACTGATGAAACCCTCTAGCTACGACACGTATTAGCCTTCCCAATTTGTAATCGTAAGTGTACCATTGAATTTTCTCTGGATTGAACTTTCGAGACAATAAGCGACAGCTGTCATCGTCTTGACGTTGACTTTCCATACGTTGTTGTTACGCGGTGAGAAGTTATAATGAGATCGCGACAGTGTCTTCAAGACGTTTAGATGTGTGCTGTAATCCGCAATCCTGATCACGCTGATTGGCGGCGGTGGTCGATACTTGGGGTTTCAGTTTTCTTCGGATTGACTATTTATTACGTCATTTTTGTCCGGCTTATTTTCTTTCGCTTCTTGTTGAGTGATGATCAGACGGGTTACACCTTACTGTAGATACCTTCCGAGTTTGAGTTATAACCTTATTAGTTTCGTCTTTCCAGCTTTTGCTTAAGTTCTTCGCCAAGTATTTCAATTTTAGATAGCCTGGACCTGAGTTACATACTTTCCTCTCTGAGGCTTTTAGATTTCGCTGAAATACGTTATAATTTCGCACTTAGCTATTTTAGGTCTAGGTGGTGGAGATAAGACAATAAATCTTGCATACGTCGGTATTAGGAAACGTCAATTTTAAGTAGTATCCAGTAGATGCAGATTGTTTTGAAAGCATCCCACTAACTATGGGCAATACAATTACTTCTGATGAACGTTTTATTTTTTCAGAATTCCCTCTTGAGAAAATACTGTGTTTAAAATTCCAAAGAATTTTATTAAAAAGATACTCGTACCACAGCTTATGTGATTCCGCAGTTTTCATGTTCACTTTACTCACTAAAAATATAAAACGATTGGAAATACAAATTACTACTTTTTGTACACAGATAATATACCATACTCGTACATATTACCATATATGCATATTTTCAATATTCTGGGCATGATAACACCTCATGTTTACAGACTATGTTATAGACGTTGGTTACCGTCATGTATACATAATAATCGCAAATAGTATTAAACATGATAATCAAAATATTTATGTGTGATCCAGCTTCCCACATAAAAAAAAGGAATTATCAGAAGATTTAATTAAGTGCAAAGATGTACTCGTATTTTTTTTAAATGTAAATAAAGTACTTTATTCTGCCAGGTTGGTTTAAAAGATATTCGGAAAGATTAAAGTAAAATCGCTCAAGTTTTTAATTAAAAAGAACCTTCGGATGACAATCAGCTTAAAAATTTCACTTGGGGCTGTTTTGCGCAGTATTATTTTAACACGTACAGCAGTTAACACCTCGCTTATAATATTAAGAAGAAAATAAAAAAAATCTCTGCTTGTGAAATATTTAACTTTATATTCTGTTATAAGTATCATACTACCATGGCATATCTTTTGTCGCACTGACTGAATTTTTGATTAATGATTTTTGATTTATTATTTCGTTTGATTAATATTGCTAATTGGTTTTGAAAAAGGATAATCATCATAAAGCTTTACTTCCAGATGGTGTAATGGGGCTACCTTAATTAGGATGATTGATAATAAATGCTACAAACGATGCAATACCACGTCGCACAGCCAATAACCATTAAAAATAAGCATGTAAATATATTTTACTAGCAAGATCACTGCATTGTAAAAGTATTGTATATAATATTTATATGAATGTGTCTATATTGTATTTGTGCAATAAACATTCCTTTACTCGAAACTTGGTGATCATTTTAAACGTCGTGGACTTGTCCCAAATTTTTGTTGGGAATCAACAATCGTAGGAAAGTATTCGATGTATCTGCACATACCAGATTTAGGGTTGGTTTTAAACTTAGTCACTGATGTCGTTCGAAATTGCAGAAGAAAGCATTATTCATTTGAGTTAGAACTAAAAAATAAAGAAATATTTTCTTCGAACATGACTTTGCTGCTTCATTAATTTTGACTTGATTATTAATAGATATATCATTACACGAAAAGCTCGCACTCACTATATTACCATTCTTGCCGTTCAAAGCTTTTTCATTGACAGAAGTTTCTACAATACTATCGGCGGTTTGCAATTGCCTGTCGAAAGGAAGTCACGTTCAAAAATTATTTTTGGTGCTTGGTCTTCGAATAGAATCCAGTAAAGTTAAAGTAGTCTTTACTAACATAATTATACTAACTACAATAACAACCTTATAAAATTACGACCATGGCTTTTGCCATTCAAATACATGGTTATAGCAATTAAGTTAATTTGTATTTGTTTTGATTATGTGACTTATTTCCTATAATATATTTTAAAATGTTTCATTAAGTATTTGATGTCGGTAAGTTGTAAATATATTTTTATTCATTTCATAATAGATAAATACAAAGCAGTAATATAATAATTTCATAGAATGAATAAAATAGTAGTCGTCATTTAATATGATGACAAATTCAAAAATTAGTGACGACACTTCATTATTTTTTTATGAATTAATTAACAGTGTCGCATTGAAAAGTACAGACTATTTCGGGCTTTTCTTTCAATTTAATTTCTGTAGAATTTCTTTCCACGAGAAAGTGTTATATTCCGAAAGTAGGATATCATGATCGTTGCTTAGCTTGGGAACATTCGGAGAAAAACTGCAATTCGAGACGTGAGTGATGCATGGCTACAAACTGAGGAAGGCGATGGTCTGGCAGTGAGATAACTTTTAAAATGTACATATACTAGTAACCTCCTTGGGAATGAAAAAAAAAATTTTTTTAAATGTTTTTTTGATTTTAGTTTGATACACTTATTCCAGCGATTTTCCAAGTTCTTGATCTCGTCCGAAAAGTAATTTTCCGGAAGGTCTTCAAAATACTCCTAGGTGGCGTCGATGGTTTCCTCGCGTGAGCTGAATTTTTTATTGATGAGCCATCTTTTGAGGTTTGGGAAGAGATAATAGTCCGAGGGATCCAAATCCAGTTACCAATCGACGACAAAAGTCCGCCCGATTCCGCATCTGCAAGTCCAAACACCCTTTCGAAGTGCTCTCGCGTTCCTGTTTTTGGTCAGGAGTGAGCATGCGCGGCACCCAGCGGCAGGATAACTTTTTCATATACAGAATATTGCCCAAAATATGGCGTTGAGCGCATACTAATCTTTGTGGTATCTGCTAGCTCGCGCACCTTCACTTTTTGGTCAGCCAACACCATTTCATGTATTTTTTTCACATTGTCCTCTGTAACCGCATCGGAGGGCCTGCCGCTGCGGACTTGGCCGGTAGTGGAGTTGCGGCCACCACGAAACTCTCGAAACCAATATTTGACGGTGTGATCTGATGGAGCATTAGCCCCATAATATTTATCCAACTTTTCTTTTGTTTCCTTCGCCGTTTTGCCTCTCAAAAAATAATGTTTTATGAGAGAACGAAAATCTTTTTTGTCCATACTCAACATGATACCAAACACGTCAACAACAATCAGCTGTCAAAACAAAACTAAAGACAATATCGCACTGAAATTTGGCATGTCTGACTAAATATGAACGGACTTCAAGGCACCATAACTTTTCTGCAGTAGTAGCGCACCCTAACTTTTCTGCAGTAGTAGCGCATTCTAGCGCTGGGCAGAACACCTACCGCAAGTTGATTCGGTACACCAATGTCAGAATTTTCACTTCGCACACTTGCTAAGTATCGTCGGTGTTTGTGTTTACTGTGTCTGTTTGTAATTATTACTAGAGAATTCAGGGAGGACGTAGCCAATATATGCGGGCTAAAAAGTAATCACTTTGCTGCGTACGTCCACGTCTGAAAGGACAGACCAGCTGTTTTGGCACTTAATGAAGCACAGGTAGATCCCCGCCCACACCTCTCAGATCACTCTGATCTGAAGCTGTCTAGCTATGAACTAGTGCCATTATTCTTTTCTCACCGCGGTTTCGCCATTTACGTGCATAGTGATGTTGCTTGCCAAATTCCACCACAAAGCAATCCTTGTTCCAATCCGGAATTCAATTTCATGTGGTTAAAATTCCATCCCCGTAAGCAAATTATCCACTATTGCTTTATTTACAGAAGCCCCAAACTGGACAGAAATTCGACCCTTAATGAGTTCGATGCGCTGTCTGACTCTAGAATTGTATCCTCATACTGAAATCGTGATTACGGGCGATTTCAATATACACAATTCTGATAGTCATGATAGTCATACCGCCAACACCTTGGACTTGTTTTTAATTTCTCACCCTGATAAGTACTCCGTTGATGTGGTCTCCCCTCTAGGCTCGTCGGACCATTGTGTCATATCAGCTAATTTCTCGTACACCAACCACACAGTTGGAGAAAAGATTTCTAAAAGAAACGTATGGCAATACGAGAAAGCCAATTGGAGCAGACTTAACAGCTTCCATAGGAATTTTAACTGGTCGTTATGTTTCCTCGATAACGACTTGGATGCCGCTGCTGACATGATCACGGAAACTATTCTCTTTGGAATGAGATGCTTTATCCCTCATCGGATGAAGAGTATCAAACCAAAAGAAAAGGCATGGTGTGACTCGAGGTGTAAAGAGGCTGTCAGGGTTAGAGAAATGTTTCTTCGGTCTTTCAAGACCAACCCAACAGGGGAAAACCGAAAAAAGTTTAAACGAGCCAGAAATGACTTCAACGTCTTTCTCAAGCATGTGAAATTCTAATACGACCAAAACCTGGGGGAAAAAATACTGCAATGTCCCAAAGACAGTAAACATTTTTGGTCGTTCGTAAAAAACATTAGAAATTCTGCCTCATCCTGCTCATGTACAATGACATTCCAGCTGTCAGCTTTTTGGACAATGCCAATCTGCTTGTACTTTGTCCCTGCCTACAGTTGAGCTCGTCGAATCTCCAATGGGGCGAATCCACTTTCGCACTCGTGTAGTAGCAAGAGTACTTAAAGATCTCAACATACATAAATCCGCTGGTCCAGATGGTATCTCTCCCCTTCTTCTGAAGAGGTGTTCTTCCACGCTGGCAAAACCACTGCGTAAGCTTTTTCATCAGTCCTACTCTTTAGGACTCTTTCCGTGCAGATGGAAAACAGCATTTGTCCAGCCCGTCCCTAAAAAAGGCGAATCTTCTTCTCTCTCCTCCTACAGGCCCATTGCACTTACGTTCCTTTTTTTCAAAGGTCATGGAAATGCTGATAGGCCGTCAGCTCATCAAATATCTCGAAAACTGCTTAATGACCGGCAATACGGTTTTCGTAGCAACAGATCCATTGATAATTTGATGGCATGTCTCACCGAAAAGTGGAACCAAAGCGAACATCAATCTGGCGAAAGCAAGATAGTTGCACTTGATATTTCTAAGGCATTTGACAGAGTTTAGCATCAGGCTCTTTTGTCGAAAATGCGTGCTTTTGGGATCGATGACTCTCTTCTTCAATGGATTAGAAATTACCTTTCGGAACGTTCAATTCAAGTTGTCTTGGACGGTTTCAAGTCTGATATTCACAAAATAAATGCTGGTGTGCCCCAGGGCTCCGTTCTGTCTCCGACACTCTTTTTAATTTTCATTAATGATCTCTTGTCTGCCACTTCTAATCCAATATACTCCTTTGCTGACGACAGTACTCTCTGCTTTTCATATTCGTTTCCGGACTCACGTCCTTGCTCTTCGGCTGTAGAACGGGAACGGCAACGTATGTTAAGCTCATTAAATTCCGATATTAAAAGCATAACCAATTGGGTAACTGTCAACCGATTGGAATTTAATGCTTCCAAAACGTCTGCTGTCATTAAAGCGAAATTCAAATACCCAGCCATTATCCATGAATGGCACTTACATCGTCGAAACTGATAAACTTTCCATTCTCGGTATATGTGTCAGTGACTACTTACGTTGGAATGACCACATATTCGATGTCGTCAAAAATTCTGCGAAATGTCTAGGTTTCCTCAAGCGATGTAAGAAATATTTTACCCCCTCTGATCTGGCCACAATCTATAAGGCATTCATCCTCCCAAAACTGGAGTACAATGCCCACATCTGATCAGGTGCTCCTAAAACATCTCTGCACCTGCTAGATAGGATTCAAAACCATGAGATAAAACTCATAGATGATACAAATATCAGTCAATCAATTGACATCCTCGAACACCGACGTAATGTCTCGTGTCTCACTTTGTTTTATCGCTATTTCCACCTCCAGTGCTCCATTCAAATCGCCAGTAGCATTCCGCCCATTCAAACTTTCAACCGTAACACCCGTCTTGCTATTAATGCTCATCAGTATACCCTCAAGCCCATTTTCGGAGGTACTCTAAATTTCCTTCGCCCGCTCTGTGTACAAACCTTTTAAGGGTACAAAAACCCCTTGAGCGCGCGCTGATTATAGAAGAAAAAAAAAAAAAAAAAACAAGAAATGTATGTTATATATTGGGTCTACAAGTAAGTTTCCAGCGTTTTTTTTCCAAAATTTGAAGTTTTATTACGAAAACATAGTTACAATGCTTTATTCAAAGTATCGCCCATCGGAAGCTACAACTTTGCCCCATCTTTCTGGCAATTTATGAATTCCGGACCAAAAAAATGTCTCGTCTTTCGAGCCCAAGAACGTATCGAGCCAATTTTTGATTTCCTCTAATGAGCTGAAGCGTATTCCCGTAAGAGCGTTCTGCATCGAACGAAACAAGTGGTAGTCAGATGGTGCCAAGTCTGGATTGTAAGGCGGGTGAGGCAGAATTTCCCATCCACTATTTACCAAATAGTTTTTCACCGAAACCGCAACATGTGGCCGAGCGTTGTCGTGATGAAAAATGACGGACTCATGCCTGGTCTCATATTCTGGCCGTTTTTCTTTTAATGCCCGCTTCAAACGAATTAGTTGGGTTCGATATAATGGTCCTTTGATGGTTTCGCCACTCGGAAGCAGTTCGTAGTATACGACACCCTTTTGATCCCACCATTTTCAGAGCATGACCTTATTCACGTGAATATTTCGTTTCGGCGTCGATTGGGCGGGCTCGCCGCGCTCGCCGGCTTTGTATACGATTTTCTGCGTTTAGGATTATCATAATAAATTCATTTCTCATCACCAGTGACAATACGATGCATAAATGATTTATTTTTATACCGCTGCAGTAACATTTCGGACATGCAAAATTGCCGTTCGATGTCTCTTGGCTTCAATTCGTACGGCACCCAGTTTCCAACCTTTTGAATGAATCCCAGTGCTTTTACGCGCAGGGAAACGGCTTGTTGCGTGACGCCCAATGATGCAGCAAGTTCTTCTTGAATCTGACACGGATCCTCATCCAGTAAAGCATCCAATTCCTCGTCTTCAAAACTTTTCGGCTTTCCGGGGCGATCTTTGCCTTCAACCATAAAATCACCACTTTTGAACCGTTTGAACCACTCGCGGCACGTCGATTCACCAATACATTCCGCCCCATAAGTTTCCGAAAGCAAACGATAGGCCTCAGCCGCACTTTTCTTCATATTAAAGAATAAAAGCAGCGCTTCCCGAAAATGACGTTTATTTGGCTGGAAACTTGCCATGATTTTGCTCGATAAAATGTACGACACCGATAGAACTGCTCAAATATAACGCTGCAAAGTTGTTGACAGATATAAAGACTACAAATAAAACACATGGGGTCTGACATTTCTGCCCGCGATCCACTGGTGGCGCCATCTCTGACAAACGCTGGAAACTTACTTGTAGACCCAATACTATACATAAAATGTAGCCTCAGTGTATTAATATACATAATTCGTCAACGATAATTTAGGAAGTGATTCCTGGACATATTCTGAGTTCCACATTCTTCTTTCAAGTATGGTGTTAATAAAGTCACAAGACCGCGCGTCACCTTCCCTAGAACCTTCTTTAACATCAAATTTATTGGTTAAGTCGTAATCGATCTTGACGGAGCAGCGAGCGTTCTCAATCGTCATTCTGCACAGGTGGACGAGCTTGGTAGGGATGCCAAAACTAAATATGGCTCTACGAGGATGTAATTTGTCTCTGTAAATGGGTATCGATTTGGACTTCTCGAGTTTTTTTCCAGTATCTACAGGAGTGTTAAGATTTGGTCGATTGTGGACGATCTTCTTGCTTTGGCACGTTCTTTTTACCTGTTAGTAAAATTTCTGTACGTTACTCCTGGGGTACAACCTCTCAATATCTTAGATCTTCTCGTGCTTTTTTTTTTTCCTCTGAAGATGCCGATGTTCTTCCCGTCTCTTCTCTCGTCTTCGTCGCAGCGCCGCTTTGTACGCTTCTTGTTTAACTGCCGGCATTCGTCACCAAACCAGGGGTTTCTTGGTGGTGGTCGGGTGAAACCCAGCAAATCAGTTGTGGCGTCTCTGATGGCACGTTAGCAGCATTGTCACTGGTCTTCGTTACATGATCCTGGTAGCATAGGAGTTGTGGAGAGATTTCAGGATACACGTTCGGAGAAGATTTTGGCGGTCTCTTGCGATTGCAGTTTTTCTACGTTATATCTTTTCACAGTAGGGAAATCTGCATTCGCACCTTGGCTGCAACAAGGTGGCGTTGAGAGTCAATCTTCGCTGCCCGGAACATTTGGACGCCCAGAATACTGGAGGCGTGCCTTACGTCATTTTCAATATGATCAATTAAGATGAGGAAACCGTGTGCTTGCTATAGTGATATTTCGTCCCGTCGCAAAGTCAATAAGCCTAAGTCCGTTACCAGACGTAGTGTCGTGTAGGCTATACTTACCAACTGTCCTACCAAAGATGTTCTCCTTTCCTATCCTGGCGTTAAAATCGCCTAGGTGACGTTATACTTCTAACATTTCTCATATGTCTGGTTGGATCTCGTAGAAACATTTTTTGGTGGTGTCGTATTTGCATTCCATATTGACATGGGTGCATATTAGGCTTATGTAAGCAAATTTAGTTTTGATTCGGATTGTCATACTACGTTCGCTCACGTTTCGGAAGCTCAAGACTTCTTGCCAAAGTCTGCTGGATATTGCAAATCGGCATCCGAATAAGCGCTGTTCCTTTTCCCTATAGCAAACATCAGATTATATATCACATTTTTTCATCCTCCTTTTGTGCGGCCCATCCTATCGCACTTCCGGTATGGCGGTGATATCTGCGTGATAACAGTCAAGAGACTCTGCTAATTGCTCTGCTGTACGTGTCCTGTTAAGTGTTCGAACATCCAAAGTGCAGATTCGAATGTCGTTGTCCTTTAAAAGTTCGCCATGCCCTTGCCTCTTACTCACGCAGTTACCGGATATCACCGCTGGGAGGTAGAGCCAGCACTTCGCTACGAATTTGATTGCTGCACTGTTTGCCAAATCCAGGATATAGAAAAGTTTGCAGTTTTCGCATAAATCGCCAGGCAGGTCCCCTTTTAGTAAACTACAAAAATTGAATGTTCGCCGTATCGCCGTACATGCTTGTTCATACTCGTATTATCGGTAAAGCCTTTGATTTTCATCTCTCTTTCAAAACTATAATTGCAGACATCTAAAGATTTCTATGAATCGTTTATGTTAAAATGGATACACGCTTGGTGAATGTGGAATTCTCCAAATGCCTAGTGGTTTTTTGAGGAAGGTAATTGGGTAATTTCAGACGTATTATAAGACATTGTCGTTCATAAAACGTTCGAATCTTGTTTCTCCAATAGCACCTTCCTATTCACCAAATCGATTGTGTTTCAAGTTCATACCTTTTCTGACAAGACGGTGTTCTACATTTTTTCACTGCTTACGGAGCAGATTTTGCCCTTCCTTGGGGCGTTCCTTTGAATGATTCTTGTTTAGCTCCATATGCCTGTTTACGTTCATAATCACACCGTTGGTATCTTTGAATGAAACACAGCACATTACAGGCGACTTTCGGTGACAATCTCTTGTGCCTGTAACTTTTCATCATCAATATCATCATCCATACTTTGGCTACACCAAATCATTGATTAGAATTAATACATACATATTAGCCTCTCGGAAAGTTCGAACAACTATAGTGCCGAAAAAATTAATTCAGATGTGTTGTCTCTGTGTTATTCTACCGCTACAGATTTCTAAAATTACTTAATACATTCCTTCGGGTTTCTTTTAACAAGTTTCTTTCAGACCTCTTGAGTATTAGTAATTACGATTTCAATGATTTTATTAATTCGAAAGATGTAATGTCTGTAGGAGACAAAACATGTGTTAGCAGGGTTTTTTTTTTTTAAGACCGTCGTGTCTCGGGGGTATGCTTTTCCAAATCCTTACCAAACAGTGTATTGTTTTCTCGAAATATAAAAAAAAACACCCCTTAAGGGTACTGAAACTTAATACAGGACACCCTGTATTAACAAATCATGAGGTCATACTCGTTGTACCGAAGATATCCCATAAGTTAGCAACATAACCTCAAAAGATAGTCAATGTATGCAAATACAAATGTTCCAAGATGGTACAATTTTCCGTGTAGTCAATTTTTATCACCACCCGTTTAGATAGTCTGTAAGTCTTCTCAAGCTAATGTTTATGTTTTGTTTGTAACCATATTGTACAGAACCCATCCACCATTATGCTGATGGTGGAATAATATATTTTAAGTGAGTTATTTCATTGAAACTCAAAATAAGCAAACCACTAAGAATTTAAATTGTAAACAATATTTTTTATATTCTTTTCAGTGAAACGTAGAGAAGCTGGCTCAAATGGTTCTTTAAGTGCTCCATTGCATCTAAAGCCTATGAGACATAAAGAATAAGAAATCCATGGGAAATGGTAACGCAAGAGGATGTTGTTTGCGTACGTCAAATAGTTCAAGGTATTTTAGTACCATGCGTATTTGTAATTGGACTACTGGGCAATTCAGTTAGCATAATTGTACTAACAAGGTAAGTAAAGACAACAAAAAGCTACTTTATTAAATAAATATAATAAATATCAATTGAAAAGTAAAACGCTTATATTTACAACTTTAGGGAACAAGCTGGACCGGGTAGTCCTATCTATTACATATCCAGCATATCTGCATTATATGCTATGCCTTTATTTTAGACTTAAATGAAAGTCAGGAAGCTGTACAATTAATGAAAGTACTGGCCTTGGTTTTGGTAATATTTTCAATTCTCCTTCTTCTATGTGACAATAAGTCGCATAATGGCTAAAAGACAATAGCGCTTCGGCTTTGGTGACGTTATGTTTTATTCGCTTTGAAATTTCTGAAATGTCATAAACAATTCTACAATTAAAGTCTAATTTCTTTTCTGCGGTCCAAAAATTTGTTTGTGTTTAATTTGTTTCAATTGAAAGCATGACTCCAAAAATTAAAAAAAAGTCTTATTGGTTATAAAAATAGCTTTTGCAGCATACGGAATTGTTGGAGCAAGAGGAAGTCCAAGCTAAAAGACGTTGGTGGGTTCGTGAACTAAATTTGGGAAGAAGAAATCTTCTATTTTACAGGCAGACAATGTACTCGCATATTCATACTTACAATTACTTGCTAGAAAAATTAATTAGTTCAGATTTTCCAAACTGCTCTCCCTAACTATTTGTTTACATTATTTTAATTTTTTTTTTCACGGCTGTTAACTTTGAAAAGCAGACAAATATTCAGCCTGTCCCAACTTTTGCTTCGCTTTGAAGTCGGGTTACGTACGAGTAGCATTACGTTCTTCATTAAGAATGCCAAACGTAAGTCCGAAGCTCAGAGCGACATTGTGATAGAAAGCATTGTATTCGTATAGTTGAACTTGAATCGTCAAAGCGAAGCCGTGTTTCAGGCATAACAGCGCTTCGTTTAAACCTTATTTGATACTGACCTTGAGGGAGTGGCGGTCATTTTTCAGCATCAACTCGCATAGATTAATGAGTTACGGATCCTTCCGCTAAGATCAACATAGCCTTAAAAGTCGACAAGAGTTGTTCAGTATCTATAATTTGTGTGTGGCAACTTGTTCGGGATCATAAGAACTATCGATTGATTTTACTATTTATTCTCTTTAATTGTCCCTGTAGATACCTACAGTTACACCTCTCATCGTCCATGAGCTTCTCTCATTTTGCCTCTTTCTTTACTCTCGTCCTTTCCTCCTTTACTACCATCACTATCAAAGCAAGTGTACCGTTCTGGTGTGATGTATGACCCTGTTTAGATGGGTGCTCATGAGTCTGCTATGTCGATAGGCCTTGTTTAGATAGTGACTCTCGACAAAAAAACATAAAAATTGAGGAAAGTCACATTCCACAGCCGAAATGTCCGTCCCTATTTCATTTTATCATTATTAGTTCGATCGCTAAGTAATGAACTTCGCGGGTAATAATGAGTATTTGGACGAGGGATGTGGTGTCCGATACAGGAGTGTTTCAATTCACTTTAACTTTACCAAAATAGCGCTGGAGTGAGCACTATAATATTTAAATACCACATGACTGCCCACTACTTAGTCGAGAGTCACCATCTAAACATGGTCTAGGATGCTAGACGAGTGGGACGGCTTCTTACATCTGGTGATGCGCAAAGAAGCGGCTAATGTTGTTAAAATTGCAATTAGTGTTTGGACGATGAGGAAGAAATTGTAAAAGTTCGGATATTGCGCAATAAAACCTAAAAACCCAAAAGTATCAAATAAGAATAAGAAGGATGGTCGAAGGTTTGCTATAAAGCATCGGTACTGAACAGTTATATACTGGAAACGAGTTTTATGGTTTAACGAATGCAAAATTAATAAATTCAACTGTTGACAGAATCATCATGATAGTGGGTGGCCGCAGCTTAAGTGGTAGTGTATTGACTTTTCAGTTGGACGGTTTGGGGTTCAATACCAGACTTTTTTTCAGGCAACTAAAATCTCGTGAGATGAATGGTTGCCTAAATACAACATCAATTCAATTTACACTAATAAAATCTAGTCTCGCCATTAAATGTTGGATCCCACCCATGGAGCGAAATAACCACTGAGTTCTCTCTTTACTAAATTTTTGGAAAAACTTAACACGTGCTCCGGCATTTTCAGAGTAGTCACACCCTCTTAAGTGTTAAGTTCTTTAAAAAAAAATAATAATTTTAACAAACATTTCTGGTCAAATCAACTGACGCGTCAACACGAGGTTATCGAAAAGTAAAGTATGGAGGAAGCTCTCTGATGGCGTGGGGGCTATTTCCCATATTTTCGAGTAGATCCCTTGAATGAAATACCTGGAATCATGACCCAGGAAGTTTAGTTGGATCTGTTAAATGAAAATTTGCCAGTTTCCCTGGTTCAAATTTTCCAGCAAGATAATGATCCTAAGTACACCACAAAACAGATCAAGCAAACCCCAGACTTCAATTTAATTGAAAATTTGTGGCCAATTGTAAAGCGATGGCTGGAAAACTACGAAACCCAAACAAAGGTAATGAGATAACTGTTTGAGAAGGAGGCGACTACGTGGGCGGATATTCCTTTGAAAAACGGTCAAAATTTGGCATACTCCCTAGCCAAAATGCATAAAAGAAATATTAAGAAACTATACGGACTATTAAAGTTTTACTTTTATTGTCGAATTAATTTTATACCATAAAGTGAGCATGTGGTTGAATCAGTTATTTTAATTTATTGAATATATTTAAGCAGTTTTGTTTTAATTTTTTTTAAATACTCTTTTCATTGCTTATAGAATAAATTAAGTGTCCGGGATAAAATACAAATATTTTAGTTTATATTTTCTTTTTAATATCCTCTTGGACAAATTTGCCAAAAGTGTTTCCACCTGCATCTGTATCTGGGTAACGAAAAAGTATTCCTTCGAGTCGTTTTTTTGATCAGAGAAAAGTTCATATATCGAGAATACCGGAAGAGTGCCTTAGATCGAGAGCAACCTTATCACTCTGATTGATACTAAATTGATTCGGATATCTTTATGTATTTTGCGCAAACCATACGTCTCTACCCACTTTTTCAAAAGTATTTACTTAACCCTGAAAACCGGTATAGATCTAAGCTCTGAAAATATCACTGCCGATTTGTTTTAATTCTACCGAACATTGTCTGCATATTAAAAAGGCTCGCTTCTGTCATCTTCAGAATTTCAGTGATTTCAGCCTTGCGACTATATAAGATTGTCAAAGTATACAAATCTTGTACACTCGAAATAGTGTGTAAGGTTTTTCAAAAGTTGCACCTAGATGTTTTTTTTTTAAATAAAATATGTAAATACTTCGCGTTTTTTCGGTATTTATATTTTTATAAAAATATGGCTCTTAACAATTATATGTGAAACATTACATCATTTAAATGTGCACTACGAGCACACCTACAGACTCTTATACGAATATCAAAATTCTCAAGGACTCGCTCACACCTTACCGCATTACGTTCATCAATTTCGATCCAAATGTTGTTTTTCAGTTGTGCAATTGTTGTTGGCTTATGCACATAGACTTTACTTTTCAAAAAATCCCAAAGAAAATAATCTAATGGTGTCAAATCGCATGTTTTAGGTGGCCAGTTTATGTCACCATTACGTGAAATTAATCGACTTGTAAACTGAGACCGCAATAGCTCAATGTTTGCACGTGCTGTGTGATTCGTAGCTCCATCCTGTTGAAAATAAGGGCCGTCTGTGTCTATTTCATCAAGTTGAGTCCACAAAAAATCTTCAGTCATTTGTCTATAGTGCTCTTCATTGAAAATAACAGCTTTTTCATTTGTATCTTCGCAGAAAAATGTACTAATGGTTCCACCAGCCCAAAAACCACACCAAATAGTACATATCTTTTTGTAGATGCAATGATTTTTCTGAAATTATTCATGATTTTCTTCCCAGATGCGGCAATTTTTTTTGTAGACGAATTGATCCAAAGTGAAATGAGCTTCATTACTTTTTTTTATATATATAATTAGCGCGCTCAAGGGATTTGTGTACCCTTAAAATGTTTGTACACATCTTGGGCCAACTAAATATGATCTTGCGTGAAAAACCAGCATCATATTTGTTAACGCCAAACCATCTACTTGCTAAATTGCAAGTTGACGTCATATGGCACCACACGTTTTTTTTTTTTCATTCCCTTCTGCCTTTTGTGATATTTAGTTTTTTTCCCGCTTTTTTGCCCGCCTTTTTTTGTTAACCTGTGAAATGAAATACACATTCACTTATCTTTTGTACTTGAACCAGCGCAGTTTTATTCAACAACATTTTGCCAATATTTTCGCAGACATATTGCTTTGTCTTGCAAAATGTCGACCATCAAACGAGATGTTCTCAGAAACTCGCTTGAACGCAAGCAGAAAAGCAGAATCCTACGATGAAGCAGACATCGAATCTTTCTTGAAACTTTTACGGGAACGGTGGGAGAAATTCGACGAGGCACAGAGTGCAGTTGAGTGCGCATGCGGTGCGACTGGTTTGGTAACAGAGGAAACTGAACGTGAGCAAGGTGAGGATTGTTACAGAGTGGCATTCGCTAACTTCACGAGAGCACAACATAAGATCAAAGATGACTCCAGTAGCAGTAACACGATAGAATCTCATCACCACGCGGGCGTAAAGCTACCACGTATTATCTTGCCACAGTTTGCTGGAGACCCCTCGGAGTGGAAGCAGTTTCAGGATGTATTTTCGTCGATTATGTAACGTAGAGCGCGTCATTGTTGATTCTCATTTTCGAGCAATATTTTCACTGCGAAAGCTTTCTTCCGAGTCACCCACAGGTTTAAGAGCATTGCTAGATGACATCCAAGAGAACTATCGTTCGCTGAAAACACTGGGCAGACCTGTTACCAACTGGAATGACTGGCTTGTGCATCTGACAGTGTCCAAATTGATCATGAAAAGCCATCGGCAATGGGAGCTAGCGCAAACGAACAACAAAGTGCCCACCTTCAAGCAACTGGTCGATTTTATAAAATCTAGATGTCGTGCTCTAGATGCAATCTAGTCCCATAATACCAATGCGCAACATCGTCCAAGTCTAAATACAAGTCCACAACAGTTTTCACCTTTTCGAAGAAGAATGGAATAATATGCTTTTTTTGTGGTGGAAAACACAGGATCTACGGTTACAGAGAAGAGTGGTCGCAATGGATACCACGTACGCGCTTTCAACAGTCATCTCTTGCTCGTCTCGCTCGGATTACACTCTAACCAAGGCAGTGGCAAAGTTCTTGCATTTGGAGGAGATCCCGGAATCCAAATACCTTACCGACGAAGAGCGCTTGTGTGAAGAACTGTTTTCTCAAACGCCGAAGACATCAGAGTTTCGTCCAACAGCAGCTGATGAATGACCTGCCTTGACCCAGAGTGCAATCTGTAGACCCTTTCTCCGTAGTGGTGTAGATTTCGCTGGGCCGGTTCTGCTTCGCTTATCTAAAGGACGTGGTTGCAAGGCTGTAAAGGGCTACATATCCATTTTTATACGCATGGCGAGTGGTGCCATGCACCTGGTATGGCAAGTGACCTATTGTCTGCTACCTTCATCGCGGTACTGAAGCGGTTCGTGTCTCGTAGAGGAGATTGCAGAGAGTTGTTCAGTGACAACGGAACAACTTTTGTGGGCGCCGAAAAGGAGCTAAAAACACTTTTCGTTAAAGCAACTCAAGACGATCGATTGGCAAGATACCTGAGAGAGGATGACATGGTTTGGCATTTCAACCCGCCAGCAGCACCTCATATGGACGGGTACTGGGAAGCTGCTGTTAAACGTCTGAAGTTCCATCTACGACGGACGATATTCAAGCTCTAACACCCGGACATTTCCTGGTTGGGGAGCCACTTAAACCTATTCCGGGACCTGAGATGACAGTTACCAAGATCAATCTAGTAAACCGGTGGAGCTTAATTAGTCAATTGCGCCAGCACTTCTGGAAAAGGTGGCACAGCGAGTATCTGAATTAACTCCAGAAACGCGCTAAGTAGACCAAGTCATTTCCGAATTTCAATGTGGGTGATCTTGTTGTTTTTAGGGAAGACAATTTCCCACCTGGCAAATGGAGGGTGGAAAGAGTAGCAGAAGTCCACACAGGAGCTGATGGCAGAGTTCGGGTCGTAACTTTAAAAACTGCAGACGGGACACTGATGCGCCATATCGTCAGGATATCGCCGCTTTTGAACTTCAAAGACGACGTCGATGTGCTCAATGATTGAACTAACCCTCCGGTCAGTTCGGAACCGGCGGAATGTTAACGCCAATGATTTGGCACCACACGTTTTTTTTTTCATTCTCTTCTGCTTTTTTGTGACATTTAGTTTTTTTTCCCCGCTTTTCTGCCCGCTTTTTTGCACGCCTTTTTTTCTTTCATTCCTTTTTGTTAACTTGTAGAATGAAATACACATTCACTTATCTTTTGTACTTGAACCAGCGCAGTTTCATTCCGCAACAGTATTCTATCAAACAATTGACGAAAATTCTGCATTGATTATGATCTATTGGCTTCAATTCTTGCGTTAATTGTATTGTACATATATCAAAAATGACAGATCAAAAAGGTAGCGTTCAGAAATTATTCACTACTGACATCTAGGCGCGACTTTTGAAAGACCCTTCAGAAGTAAAGCCTACAGTGTTCGCCTTCCAGACATCGCTGCCGGATCTGTGATTGCTTTTTGATTCAATCGTAAAAATTGTTACTAGCTTAAGTTCACTCCAAAGAAATGCCTTAGTATAGGAGGTGTGCCTAGGTATGCTGCCGCAAAACTCTATATAGCCGAGATATATCGTTTTGCAAGTTCAGCAGCAGTTATGTATTTATATGAAAGTTCATTCTAACAAGTCTTACCGAAAACAGTAGTTAAACTGCCGAATTTTCCATGTGATATACGAGTCTAAGAAATTTGCTATCCTGGAATATATCCCGATACCAAACTTGGGAAATGGAGGGTAACAATTTTATGTACGAATTGAGTCAGAGTTTGAACTTCTTGTGAAGAGTTTTTAGAGGACATTTTAGAACAGGTTCGCAATTTCAGCTACAACATATTTCGTATCGCATCTTAGACAGAATATGCATTTGCATATCAGTTTTTGGCTAATTTGGCTAATTAATCCCTACTATCATATTTTCTCTATGATTTTCAGTAAAAAAGAAGTTAAACTAATGGATCTGAAGCTCACTAAGAGTAGTCATCTTTATTGTCAGTGTGATATGCCTTCGGCTTTGTCCGTCACCAGAACCGATACATTGTGTTGTGTTCCTCAACCTATTAGCAGTGCCAGTAGAAGCTGGCTTTGATCTAATACCATAAAAGGTTAAATTTCAAGCAAAGAAATTGAAATCTCTATTTTCGACTCCCTGTATGTAGCATCAGAAATTCTGAGTGCTTCTGAGGTGGTTGATTCGCCACTGTTGAAAACTTTGACCAATCAACTGATATCACCTTAGATGCTTCTTTCAAATTAGTCTTATTAGGTTATTTAAGGAGTTTACTGGTTTCTTTACGAAATCGTTTAAACTCTGCATTTCACCATAGAGTGGGCGATCTGCTGAAGCTGTAACTACGAGTAGTTGGTTAGAACAGCTCAAAACATTTTGTGAGGCCCGAGAATCCATAAGCCACGGTGGAGTAATGTCAGATTTGGATAGCTCCTTCTTAAATAGTTGGGTCTCTTATATATTTCATAGACCGATGTATACGCATATACTCTGCCACGGATGAGCGTATTCCTTAAAACTGTTCATTCTATTATCCCGTTAGTATGTCTGTTTATAATGAAAGGCAAATCATTTGGTATCATCTAACGATAGCAAGAGAGCATTTTTAAAGCACAAATTTTGAGCTTGAGTACCACGGATAGCCGATACCTTAACAGCTGCATCTGCTGATACCACCTTGAGCAAACAAAAAACGTGTGCTCGGCGGGATCATCTACCACATCTGGGTCACTGGGTATGGTAATAATTCACTTCAAAATGACTTCGCTTCTGGCTGCCACCCTTGACGCCAGCAGGCCAACGTTCGTCTCGCCTGTCGCTATCTTGATCAGATTCCGCTGACAGAAATTTCTCTCTGCAACAACACGACAGGCACGGTTCTCGCAATCACCATAACGATCCGGAGTAACCCCATACGTTAAACCGAGTTAGAGCACTTGCAAACACACTGTCTGCTCATCCGCCCACACCTCGACACTGTACATACGAGTAGTCTCGTTTTTAACGTAAACCACCTCCCATGTAGACTTATGTTTACGGGATGCCCATACATTCATGGGAGCAAGGATACGCCTTGCCATCGCTATCCGTCAATCCTTTGATAACAATTCGGAGCTGTGTTGGAGGCACAAGTTCCACCCTTGGTATGAGTCGAGGCCGATCTAAAACCTCTTACTACTCTTAGGGTCACAGCACCCAGTACTTATTTGCAACTCTACAATGGGTCAAACCAACAGGAAGACTCTTTCCGCGATTTGGGTTTAAACCACAGCCACCATGACGCTTCCACAAGGTGGCCTACCTCAAAAAGTCAGGCCCGGACCGAAATCCGGGGGGCTCCTGACTGCCATGGTACCGTGATTTAAGTCCTAGTAGGGACTACCCTTGGTCTTGCCGCCAACAACACTTGTAACTGGTCAAATCGTAGCAACCTTCGGTAGGGTCATCTGAAGATGTTTACGATAAGACCAGTAATATGCTCTGCCTCCGCTTTTTATTAGACAACGTCATTGATGGGTGAAGCCTTGGTAATTGGGCGGGGGTCCTCGGCACTGTACAGCAATATAGAGTTAGCAACAAACGCGAGTAACATTAGGCATCAACTTAACGCTTTCCCAATGTGCTCCCCTTAGGTAAGTTGTGAGCCGATCCACATTCCGAGGTGGCGTATAATCAGCGACATTCACATGCAAGTCCCTCCCAAATTATCGTTACATGTTGAGGACAACCACTTCCTTATTTTTCTAACTGACTAGTTTTCAAACTATTTCATTCGATATGATTGGCATAGATTAAATGTAAAAAATCTTACAAAGTCGGCAAATCATCCTCTTCTCTTAAAAGAATTAAATTGACATTATGCACGCAACTCCTGTATTGTAAAAAGACATTTGAGTGACTTCTGTCAACATTACGAAGTCGAAGAACCTAGAAGATACTCTTGGTTCACATAACAATGATCGAATAACGACTTATTATGTTAATTAAATTTATTTATTCACTCTACGCGCAAGTCGAGGGAGGCACACCTGACTTTTTACTTTTTTTCTGATAAACCTTTGATAGTTTAATTTGAAACTGAGAGCAAGTTCTATTGTATTGCACTGAATGATTGCTGTTTCCGCTTCTTTCTAAAGCGAGCTTGACTTTTAACGAAAATCATGGCAATTGAAAAACGTACTCGTTGGTATGTGATCCTTTTTTTAATCAGCCTACAAGCACTTGTATGTATGTTCATGTATTTAAGTATATATACATATGTGTATGTTATCATATGTAAATGTGTTTAAATTGTGGATCCGTAGTATATGGGATTTGCTACTATGTACTTATTACTGTGTTAAGTACTGAGCAGTTTTAACGGACGTCTATCAGAAATTATATCTATCCATTGTATCTTCTTGACTGCGATACTATCTGTTTTATGCCACATGATGACAGATTAACAGTACATACATATATGTACATAACATATGTAAGTGGGGGCTTCGACTTAGTATTCGTTGGTGTTGTTTGGTGAGCAAAAAGCGGCAAGTTCGTTATGTGCCACAAACCATTTATTCGTCTAAAATAAAAGGCATAGTCTATGGAAACGGTATTCCACCCTTCAGGCATATTTTGGCCAATCCAGAGGGTAGCGTGGTATATGTAGCTCACCAAAATTTCAACTATTCTTATTATATTATACGAATAGTGTCGGACCTTTGTTCAGCCTTAAACTGATAAGTGCCGCTTCCTCGCTATGTTTATGTCGGAAGTTTTCAGCAACCCTCGTATGTATGCACAGACTTAAGGAATCTATATTATCTTCGTTCAACGTACACTCTAGGAGTCCGTTTAATGTCGAAGAAAGAAAGAAAAAATTAGAAATCCACTAGAGAGACAACGCATTATACTATAGAGTTCCACAACCTGTATCCAAATTTTCTACCTTACGAATATATAGTACGAGTAGTGTTACCCACGCACCACCGATCTTCACTCAATGAATGCAAGATAAATATTGAGAATCAAATTGTGGCAATTTGACACATGACTGCATTTTTAGGGAGTTATGGAGAAGAGAACAGAAATTGTGAGATTACTCGAGGCAATCCGCCAATTTGGTGTGATGGAAGCTCAATTGTCCTCCACACGAGGCAATATTCCTTCTGATTGCAAGTTACAATCGGAAATTGTATCAATTGCCTTGCCTTGTGAATAGTCAAGTTGATGACAGTGTGTCGGTCTCTTTTTAGAGCTATGTTGCTCAATAATGACTAAACTTCGCCGAGTATTTCTTGCCTTCCTCATCATTTCTATGGAGTTGTAAACAAGATTTTTAGTTTTAAATTCCAAATTGTCATATTTCACTTGAATATGATAGAAGTCATGCTACAAAAGAATCTCGGATTTCGAACCTGATCTGTACATCATTGAATCATCCGCTTACGATGCAGCTTGATTGGGGGAACCTACTAGATCACCCGAGTAGATGTAAAACAGTATCGGAGAAATCACTGCACTGTTGTATGCCGTTATCAATATTGTGATATCCATTTAATGTGAGCAGCGTCATCTATATTTCCATAGCCGAAGATTTCCTTATTTGAATAGCGAAAAACTCAACCATTGGTGGATAGAGAATGGAATCGAATTTTCTAGAAAAATGGAAATTTGTATGATGCGCTGGATGGTATAGATTAGAATATTCTCAAAAGAGGTCAGGGTAGTATAAATATCAACATCTGCCAAAATATCCAAGTCAGTTCATCGGTTGAATTTGAAGTGTGAAATACGAGCCTCTGTAATCTGGATCAACAGCAGCTTATCCTGGCAGAAAAACTAATCGGTGAGTACGCTGATATAGTTGCTACGGTATTTGCTATCCAACTTGTTCAACACCTCATTGACACCGGAGACGCTCGAGCAATGCGCCAACCTACAAGGCGTCTTCCATTGGCAAAGCTAACAGAAGTTGCCAACATGGTGTCGAAGATAAAAGTTGAGAGGCTGATGGAAGAATCGCAGAGTCCGTGGGCATCTCCAATGGCCCTCGTGAAGGCACGTGGTTTTGTGTAGACTACTGATGTCTCAACGATATCACCACAAAGTACAGGTACTCACTACCAAGAATTGACGACACTTTGGTAACGCTTTCTGGAGAATATTGGCTCTCAACACTAGACCTGAACAGCGGTTATTGGCAGGTGGAGATTGATCAAAAAGATCATGGGAAAATGGCTTTCACTACTGGCAGTTTACAGTAATGCCGTTTGGACTGTGCAACGCTCCGGCCACCTTCGAGCAACTAATGGAACCAATATTGCAAGGACTCTCATGGAAAATATGCCTAGTGTATTTGGACGATATCGTCGTCATAGGCAAAACGTTCGAGGAGCATCGCGAAAATCTAAAAAAAAAGTGTTTGAGAGGCTGCGAAGTGCTCATTTGAAGTTGAACCCAGAAAAGTGTGCCTTGTTCCGTCCACACCCGGAAAAATGTTCATCGTGAACGTAGACGCTAGCAATGTTGAGGTCGGAGCATTGATCTCTCAAGTTCATGATGGTCAAGAGAAAGTGGTTGCGTATTACGGCAATGTACGCTCTAGACCTGAAAGGAACTTCTGCGTAACTCGACACGTGCTTCTGGCTTTAATTCTGTCCATGGACAAAAGTTTATTCTTCAGGCGGACCACACAGCTCTGAAATGGCTACTACAATTTAAGAATCCTTAAGGCCAAGCTGCGAGATGGATCCACTCAAATGCTGATGATCTCTCTCGTCGACCGTGCGGAGTTAAATGTGAATACTGCAACCGTAAAGAAGCGAAAGAACAAGCTACTATCCAAATGATCAGGACTGAGCCAGTAGACGGTTGGAGTACAGATGAAATCCATTCCTCCCAATAGGCAGATCATGACATCGAACCTGTATTGGCCTGGAAGGAACACGAGGAAGACCACGTTGGCAGGCGTATCGGACCAGAGCCAAACTTTCAAGGCATATTGGGCACAGTGGGACTCGCTTTGTGTGTAAGATGGTTTGCTGAAGAGAAAATTGGAAAGTGCAGAGGGAACAACATCTCGTATGCAGCTAATCGTGCCACGGTCCTGAGTCAGCCAAGTACTCGATGAAATACATGACGAAATCTCAGGAGGCCATTTGGGAATAAGCAAGACATTGGAAAAGGTAAGGGAACGTTTCTATTGGCCAAGTACAATACTAAACAAGATGTCGATAATTGGTGCAAAAACTTGGTTGCAATTGGTATCGAGAAGAGGTTAGGGTAGTATAAATATCAGCATCTGCCAAAATATCCAAGTCAGTTCATCAGTTAAATTTGAAGTGTGAATTACGAGTAGTGATTTAGTGGCTTAAGTACAAGGTAAAGAAAAGAAAAAAGGTTAAGATAAGCGATCGAATTGTGAATTGTAACTGTATTGAATGAAGTGGTTGCATTGATAGGAATAAGTTCTATCATTTGTAACGTTTCAACAGTTAACAACGAATTTCTTTTTCATAAGGGATCAGCATGGTTCTACTGATCTATATCCAAAGCTTTCTCAAAATCAACTCGCCACCCATATAGCCATTTTTGCGATATATTTGTATTGGAAATTAGTTTTGTTGCAGTGTGGATAATATCATCCTTCGCTGATTGATATTGGGGTTCCAATATATAAGGTCTTGAAAAGAGACTCCATCAAATTCACGTCTTTATACGAATATGTGCCGGCCATCATCATTGTGATCGTTCTTCGTTTGCTAAAATATAATCGGACTACTGGATTTTATAGCCGAAATACAGTTGATTGAATAATCCGTACAGCTATGATGTTTAAGCCTCGAGAGGAGTAATTTTTTATGTGACATATAGTACATAGGTATAGTTCATAGGTTCTTATTATCCTGGTGTTAGAGTGTTCTATCCGAGATATAGTCTGTTCCGTTGATAGCTTGTATTAGTCGAACTCGGCTGACTATCAATTTTCTATTTATTTCAACTGTTAGTTACACTTCAAAACTCTGAAGAGCCGTCATCGTCATGCACGATATCATAGAAAGTGTTACTATCCCGTGGTTCATTCTCTTACTCTATCTGTCCTTATTACTCCAGGTTAGGTCCCATCCAATATCTTTTCATATAAATCCGAGTTGTACATCATTTACGTATCTAAGTAGAAAGGCTGTGTGTAGGTGTCGTGCGAATTGCATCTTTTCTGCTCATCTAAGTATTTTACACTTGTAACAGTTACATACATCGAAATTTAGTCAAAATGAATCAAATCTCACAAAGGAATCAAATAGCGAAACGGACCTTACTAATGGCTGAACACCTTGAACTGATAAAAGTTCAGTTAAATTTACTCATTTGTGTGGACGTAAGTAACATTTGTCAAATAGGTGATGTACGTACTTCAAGATGATCTACCTTATGATGCTCCTCACAGAAAAGATTCCAAATCTATGTTATTTTGCTCATATAAATTGATTTATGAAAGTATTCACGAAAATGTCCAAGATTATTTTTGACTTTAACATTTAAAGCAGTTTTATGAAATTTCCAATCACCAATACACTTTGAATCGACGATTTTGCCCTTGAGGTTCGTTCGGTTAAATCAATCCCAATACATGAAACCTCAAATATCTATTCAAGTCTAATACAGAGTGTTTTCCTATAACAGCAATCATTCAAGAATCTAAACTGCAATAAGTGAAAACTGTTCAACCACTCGAAGTCGGAGTGCCATGCAGTCAAAATGATTTCAAATTTTTGTTTTTTTGTATTGATTTTTTTTCAGGAAACGTATGCGATGTACCACAAACATCTATCTAACCGCACTCGCTATAACCGATGTCATTTATCTAACGATGGTGTTCCTGCTGTCCCTACAGCACTATGAGACTGTCCATTTACACTATGAGATTTATTGGAAGTTTTACGGTCTTGTCATTTGGCTGACGGATGGATGTGGTGAGTCTAAACTTCGAATGCCAATAAACAATCTAAACTCTCAACCCTTCTACGATGGTTTTATACTTCATTTGAATTTTCTTTTTTCATTTTTGTTTCTGTTCGTTCACAGCTTACATTTCAATTTACATTGCAGTTTGTTTCACTATAGAACGTTTCATTGCGATACGATATCCGTTGAAGAGACAAACATTCTGCACAGAATCGCTGGCGAAAAGAGTTATTACAGGTACACACAGACAAGAGTGCACTTTATGTAAATTTTCAGGTGCCCATTAGAAGTATACCAATGGGCAGGGTGGTGGGAAATAACAGATTTATATACGATTTTCTTTGGATACAATTTTTTTTTTTCTTCTTTTTCTCTATCTCTTTAGGTGTTGCAGTTTTTTGCCTTCTGTCGACAATTTCCACAGCATTTGAGCATAAGGCTGGGAGTGTTCAGAAATTCGTGGATATCCATGGAAGAGCGTGTGAAATCGAAACGATAAATTTCAATCAGAATCACGGAACTGTGAATTTTGAGAAAATCCAAGGTAAGTGTTTATTGTTGGTGTCTGTTTGCTCTTGTTGTTACTTCCTAATGCCTCTAAAAAAAATCATCCGGAAGAAAAGGTACAATAGAAAAACGAATTAATCTTGGATTTCGGTAGTCATGCGTGGGATGCTGCGAAATTGTTTGTAATAAGGAGCACAATTTGTTAAACATCTTTCAACTCGGCTGTAGTATCGAATTTATGTGGAGTAACGCCTTAGTATCTCGTGATATTGTAACTCGAAGCACAATTACATAGGCAAATCTCTTTATCATATGTCGAAGAAGATTAGTGAATGAAATATGAAATATGTATGTTTATTGTCGCAATTCACAATACGGCTACTGGAATATTGACGCTTTGTTTCCCTGTTTATCGTGATAGTTCAGTAATTGGAAGCACATTCTTATTCAAACATTTTTTCATCAATATCACCGATAAAAACTATCAACAGTTTCTATATTCACAAATATCAATGTCATCCAAGTAAAAACGAGTGCATTGCTGCCCCATAAAAGCTTCTTATTTACGGCGTCAGGGCTTTTGGCGTCGATTAAACAGACTTTCTTTCGGGTTCCATGTCAAGCACATCAATGTCCTACGATTGTATTAATTAATTTGGTTTGCCTTGAACAGGAGAGGATTCTTTGCAAACTTATAGCTTTGCCAAACCGGTTTATTGCAGATAAAAGTTTCGTGTACTTACTTTGCTACATATGTAGACTTTAACCAACAAGTACCTCCACCTAGCTCGGTTCATAGCTGATTTCCCCAAATTTCACGCTCTAAACCAGATGGAGTTTCTTTCTATTAATGTATGCCACTCAAAGTGAAGCCTTCCTTTACTCTGTTTATACTCGTCTCTACATGCGACTCTAAATATTATGATAACTTTTCATTTAAGTGAAGGCGGCTTAATTTTCTTTTAATTTGGGTTGATTGCAATTGAAGAACTCGGGGACATAACAGATATTCTGTATACGACTCCTCTCAGATTCTGCCTATCGTCCATCTCCTTGCAACTCAAATTTCATTTCATCTACTCATATTTATTTCAAACAAAGTTTCAATACAATTCTATTCAATTCAATTCAATTTCCTCAATCAATTATTGTACACATCTATGTATGTACATATAATACAAGGAGTGATACAAAAATATATCTAAATGACGTAGCTTGAAGTCGTCAGCCCAAGAATATTAAGGTTTTAAGTACAAAATGTATATTTAGTTAGTGTTAGTAAATTAATTATAAAAAAAAATATAAAATCGAGAAATCTTACATCCTGTGACGATCTTTCAAGCACTGTGACCGCAAATCTTTACTTTTCTTCGATTTTTTTTATTGTCATATAACCCTGAGTAACTGTTCTGTAAACTACGGTCTAAAATTGAAACATAACTATATCGTTTTTAACTAAAATATTGCTTTTTTGTCCATCCACGTATCTAAATATCATTAATCACCTAATTTGAACTGACTGTGCTGACAAAAAAATGTACTGTGCCATTTTGGCAAGTAACTTTAAAAGATGGCGTATTTAGTCTGGATTCCAAAATAGTATGACACTTGCTAGACTAACGCTTAATTGAGGACAAAAAAAATATTTTTTTAAAGAAACCCGATTCATAGTTAATTCTTTTTAATAAGTTAAAATGAGTACCAAGTGTGAGCGAGACAGACAGTGACGTTGTGATTGAGACGGATAAACACACCATTTCGACTAGTGTGAGTGAAACAGATAGAGATGCCACCCTTATCATTTCATTCCATTTTTTTCCATCACAGAGCACACAGAACACTACTTTCTCTTGGTGTATACTCTCAGGATCGCTTTACACAACTGTTGTTTGTTGCGTGACTAAACGCCATCTACCGATCTTGTATCTTGCAACAAATGTTCAAACTGTTTGCCTTCAGCGGCAATGCAAGCTCTGCATCTTCTTACAAATGATCTGGTAATAAGACGGGCATATCTTCTGGAGTTAATGTCTTCAACGGCTTCTGAAATTTTTTGTCGCAGCTCTTTTAAATTTTCTATCAGCTTCGAATAAACTTTTTTTTTACTGCTCCCCGGTAAAAAAAATTAGTGGATTTAAATCAGGTGATCGGGCTGGCCACGAATTTGTACGCTCTATCCACCTGTTGGAGTATTCCCGATCGAGGAACTCTCGTTCTGTGCGAGCATAATGCGCTAGGCAGCCATCTTGTTGATACCACATGCATGCATAAATATTTAGTAGCACGTCTTCCAATAAATTTGGTAAGTGGTTCTCCAAAAAATCTAAATAAACCTCGGCATTCAAATTCTGCGGCAGCTGAAATGGGCCAATAATTCTACCATTCAAAATTCCCGTCCACATGTTTACATTAAAACGGTACTGTGATCTATCTTCCCGCATCAAGTGTCACAGGGTGTCAGATTTTTCGATTTTTTTTGAGTGCCAATAATTTTAAAAGTACATAACACTCAATAATTTTCTCATCAAAAGAAAACTAGACCAACCTTCCCCAAATATCTTCGGTTTAAAAAAGAAATATTAGAGTGTACGAAACACAGTCATATCCATCTGATGAAAATATGTATTTCGTACTGAAAACTGGAAGAAGCATATCTCCACCAAAGAAGACATTGAGGTGCTTCGCGAAAACACACAGGCTAATAGAACCAAATGTAAAACTGACATCCAGGGTGAGTTGCTTGGAAAGTCGCTTTGATGCCCTGAAAAATACAATCGAAGCAATATAAATTAGGGTCCTGGAAAAACACCTTGTCGTACGTATGCCCAAAGGTCAAGTTGTGGAAAATTCTGATGTAGTCAAAGAAATTTACACAACCCTTATAAAAAGCCCCCATAAATACCAGGATTGAGCAAATGCCGTAACTTTTTCCACCATTATCATCCTATCTCGTTGAACTTAACTCCAGGGAATGGGTTTTAAACACACTAAAATCTTCAAGAACTCTACTTGGTACAGGAATTGTTGTCCAGAAGAATGTACCTTTGGCAATGTTTCAATACTTTTACGGAATTGCGTTTGTTAATTTTAATCAAATCTACGAAACAAGCAGTTTTTATTACGAATCATATACAAAGTAACACAAAAAGCCGATTAATTATCCTTCATAGAATACAAGAAACATTGCCGGTGCATAGATAAATCCTTTACCTCTACTTAAGTAAAATTAGCGTTGGATTTATCGAGTCATATTCATTCACAGAAACCTAATAATTACCTTCTATTATAAGAGTGTGGAGTTTAAAGTTGATCAATTTTATCTTTGATAGAAAGTTTAATTATTTTGTTAAACCGCAAACCTGATTAAATTACCAATTTGGTTAAATTCAAAGCCAAACAACCATTTTTTAACTTTTCTGCAGAAATTTTTGAAGCGGAAAACTATGTTCACGACGAATTCTTTTCCATATGCATAATAGCATAATACGCACGATATTGTTTGTGCAACTAATAGGGGATTAAGAAAAGAATGTAATGTGCCTCCCCAACATGTGAGTCCGTATTGTAATTTCAATTGTACCAGACCTTAGCAAACTGTTTCTAACAATCCTCTAGAGGAAAACTTTGCTCATATAATACATAAAGTATCTAGTTTTTAAAAGATGAATTTTAACCGATGCTGTATGCATCGAGACTATTTTAAGTCCTAGGAATTTAAAAGTTTTAGCATTCTCATTCAGAAGACATGTAGGAAAGCACGCGATACCGTTATAATATGTTATATTATTTCCAGTTACTGATCCACAAATTCCAGAACCCAAGCGAGTATTGTTACATCCACAGCAGTGGCATTTAATAACCGGATGGTTAATCTACGCACAGAAAGATTAAAAAACATTATTTTGGTTTTATCACTAAGAACCACTGTCTCAAGATTTCAACGTCACGGTTCATATCATAAGTCCAATATAGAGGAGTTGGAATAGGAACTTGTAATATCATCTGCAAAACCTGTTTGTTCCCCTCTTAAAGGTTGACTAAATATTTTGTTTATATAGATAAGAAACAGAGTAGGGCCAAGTACAGAACCCTGTGGGGCGCCAGTTTTTATATCGCAGCTGTCACTGAAGTTACCACCAATTTCCACTTTTCAATTTCCAATTTTCTATCCTAAGATAAGATGAAAACCAATTACATAAATATAAAACCTCTAAAACCAGTTTTTTTTTTCAAATTTCACTAATAGAAGATCATGGTCAACAGTATCAAATGCCTGCGTAAAGATCAGCTATAATTCGTCTATTATTCAAGATGCCATGAATGTGAAAGCAAAAATTTAGGAGGGCATCTTCTGTCGATTTCCCGGCTCTAAATCCAAGTTCTTTTACACTGACAGGATTGCATCTCTTTAGAAAGTCAGCAATCTTTCTCTGAACAAACTTTTCGAAAATTTTGGAGAATACGTCTTCTTCTTCGATCTGCTTTCTTGAGAATAGATACGACCGTAATTTTTAAACAGTCGGGAGAAATGCCGCTGTAAATGCTCTTATTAAATATGCCAACGCATCAGAAATATTAAAAATATTTTCATTACGTAGTCATTGGTATATCTTTTAAAAGTGAAAGAATTGTTCGGAAATTTCGAACAACGAGATTGGTTCAAAGTAGAAGCTATTTTCTTGAGTTCCTTTGCTATTAAAGCCACTTTCTTCACAACTATTCCAGTTTCTCAAACCTGCAAATTTAAGGGATAAATACCCCTAGTGAAGAACTAAATGTATTTGCAATTTCACTAGGATTAACAATATCATAATTTTAAACCAAAATAATTCATTATTTATTCCTCACCCTTTCTTTGTTTGCCTTTAGCTCTTTTAAATTTGCTGATATAGTAATTTTACCTTTGAAAAGGGATTTCGTTTTTAATGTCTTTAGAAATTTTTTTATACCTTTTCTGAAATCTTCTGGTATTTAGATGCTGTTTCCACTTTAACCGAAGTTTGTTTTTATTATGAATTTTTATCAGCAGATTCTCTGTCATCCACTGTTTGAGACTCTAGCCTCAACCTCAGCACCTAGTTCTACATGACTGTTTAATGTTTTAGAAAGTAGAACAGACGGGTGGAATTCATTGTATACTTCAGATCAAGTTTCCTCAAGTAGACATGGATTGAGATTTGAAAATTTAACTCGATTTATCGTTTTAAAGTAAAAGTATATGTGAGGCAATTTTTTAATAGAATATCGAAAAACAGGCTTCTCATACAATGATTAGAGATACAAAAATCGAGTCTGGCAAAGATGTGATCAATACTTGTTTTTTCAGATGCTGAAAATTGGGTTGGGTCAATTATGCAACGTTATAAACCATTACCTGATATTAGAGCCTTGTAATTAACCGAGTTCCGCAAATACTCTAAGTATATGTATATAAATTCATGTCCCCGAAAATGATAAGATTACTTGTATTTTGTGCACAGGAAAGAAGTTTAGTATTCAATGAAGATATCGTTACTTTTGTCGTGTAATCTGTAGAGATAGAGAAAAACGAGTTTCTGCCATGTTATAGTGCATGTAACTTGAAGCAAATCATAAACCAAGAGAGAAGTGCTTTTGTACACATAGTTCAAAACTTTATTCACAAAATAGGCAACTAAGAAACTATCTTGAGGTTCTTCAATTAAACGGTTCCCAACAATGACCCAAATTTAATTTAAGTTAAAAGAATACTAATATACAATATCAAGTTCCTCAAAGGAACGAACTCTAATCTCCTTCTTTTTTTCTCTATTTTGGTATGTTTAGCTTTGTCTAGGAGACTACGATAAAAGGCAGATAATGTTTCTTTTATATAAATATATAGACTTGCTGTCTTATTGATTAGCTAAGATTGCAGTTGGAGGTTTTAAAGTACGCACCTTTCTTAGAATTATCTGCTTACAATCGAATATATATTGTTAGATCCTTTGCTCGTAATTGTTTTCACGAAACAAAACTCTAGTTGCGTTCCCGTTTCCTTAACAACTCAAACCCTACCGTTTCCGGTTTGAACCGCAGCACATCGCTCTTTAGATCTTCTTCACCAATTTTCTTAATCTTCAGATGTAGTTTTTTTAATTCAAAGTTTTAGATTGTTATCTTAGCTTGCATTAAGCCTAAAAATACATAAATGGAGCTTCCATTCTGATTCAATTTAAATTAAAACTGGTACATGTTAGTTTGTCGTTGAATCTCGTGCTTCAGTTCTCGCCAATGGGAATGAATAATGTTTCTCTCGAACTTTGTCTGCTTTCAGTAGAGCTCTTTTACTATCTCAATGTTGTAGCTGAGAGCCATCATTCGATATTGGCTAAATAGCGTGCTATTTGGTCTAAATTTTTTTTTTTTGGATATTAACAGACCGGTAAAGTAACCTTCATAGACCCTCTAGCACTTTTCATTGTTTTGCTGAGCATATTTTCATAACCCAAGACTGGACTACGAAAATATAGCAGACCGAAGTAAGGAGTAGTGTACCCTCGGCATTTTACCGCGATCATATGTATATATCGTAAATCCAAGTTACAGATCCCATGTTACTCAATGACGCTGTATCGAGCTATCACCTAGAAAATTATCTCAAATTCAAAAAAAAAAAAACACTTAAGTTGCATGGCGTTGTCTATATAACATACATATCAGACTTTGTGGAGTAAGAAACAATTTTGCACTCAGAAATCGACTGCATAACAATAATTCTGAAACAACTTTCTTTTTTTCACCGACTATAGTAATCATAAATAGTGACATCACAACCTTTCAGACTACATGAAGTATTTCAAAAAGAAGATATTTGTGCATAAGTGCTGGAATTTTACTTACTTACATATAGTAGATGGGGCTATACTATAGTCCGGGATGGACCAAGGCCACAGCTGACATGCCTCTCTAATCGTTCGCCAGCTGCCTCCAGTTGCGCACACCTAGATGGCTGAGGTTCCCTTCCACTTGTGGATGAGGTCGTCTTTTACTGCATTGTCTCTCTGGGTTAAAGTCGAAAACTTTCCGCACTTCGATGCTGGTGCCCATGCGCTCAGGGTAACTTAGCCATCTAAGCCGGGTTATCTGAGCTGTACACTCTGTACAATTCGCTGTTGAAACACTTCCTCCACTCTCCATTGATGCAAACAAGACCAAAAATTACCCGAAGAACTTTCATCTCGAAGTGCCTAATTGAATCTGCTTTCATCAGTTTCAACGCTTTTGCGCTCTAAAGTAAGACTGGGATTAATATTGGTCGCTCAAAAGAGGGCTTTAAAACATAATTGCCTTTTAAGCCCAAAAAATCAGCGATTCGCAAGAGCGATTCTTCGAATAATTTCTATTGCGGAGCCTAGGTAGATAAAGTCGCTTACTTCCTTAAAGTTATAGCTGCCAATCGTGGCATTTTACCCTAAGTGCCAATGTTGTGAGTCTCTTTTTAATGTCCTTTAAGTCCTTTTCTGACTTTGAAGGTGTCGGTACCAACATTGACGGAGTAGCGTGGATTCTCAGTAGTTAACCTGCGTAGTCGTATGAGCTCTGTATTGTTAATTTCATCGATGAAGAGGTGATGTGTATTGATTTGGAACTCCTGGGTTTTTCAAAGATATGCCGTAATGTGAAAATGTGATCTATTGTGGCTAGGAAACTAAAACCACACTGATATTGGCCAGACAGAATATTTACGAAGGGTCTTGGGAGTTCACATAATACGCTAGACAGGATTTTGTATGTGATGGAGAGGATACACATTTCCCTTCAGGGTTCAGGGGATCTAAATTCGTTAGGATTGATGCTGATGTTTCATTCGTTGGGCATGCTTTTGTCGACCCAGATTTTGGAGATGAGTTGTTACACGCTCTGAATTCAATCATCACCTGCTCCTTTTATTAGCTCGACAGATAAGCCATTGGTTGGACATAAGCTTGGAAATGGCTGTCCTGACTTCATCCTGGTCGAGTGAATGGAAATGTTGTCTACCTTCGCCCATTGAATGGTTCATTCAGCCTAACTGTGGAACTGTGGATTGTTGCTCGTCAACCTTTTAACAGTCTGCAGATATAATATTCCCAGATCAAATCAGCTCCGTCTGTGGTTCTAGTATGCAGATCCCTTTTCCACCCTTGCAGATATCTCTTCTGTCTTTACAACTTTGGCATGTTCGTATTATTTTATTTTAAAACTTCCGAACTTCATTCTTTCCGTAGCACCTCTTTAAGGCCTGGATTGAATACTTCTCGTGTTCTTTCTTTTTTCTTCTGAGGAGCCTATGTTCTCCACTTTTCTTCTGCTCACAAAGTTCGCTTTTTCGTTTCGCTTTTTCTGCAAGGTCGCTCTATACACCCGTTGTTTTACTACAGCGTTGAGGGTGTACTTTCCCCCTTGTTTTACACAAGATGCCCTGCTTGCTTAGTTTGGCATTAAAATCGGCAAGGACGGTTTTCACATCATACTTATAGCTTTTAGGTTTTGTGGAGGAGCAGTCTTTGCATCTTTCCCCTCTGTCGGGCTTGGGTCTATATGAGGCTTATATTATTGGATTTACTCTTTATGCAAATCGTTTGTTTATATGTCTGCAGCTCAAGAATAGTTTCCTAAGTCTTCTTCTGCGGCGGATCCGCATACGAATAAACGCTACGACTGCTGTTCTTGTCGCGCAGGTTGTATGTAACATTCTCCATAGTACATCCTATTTTTGTCCGATCCATCCCATCGCACTTCTTGGATGTCGGTTATGTCTGCTTTCTAGGAGTCGAGGTTCTCCGCTAGTTGGTCAGCTGCACGCGGTCTATTAAGAGTTCAAACAATCCACGTGCAAATCCGAATATCGTTGTCCTTTCATCGTTTGCCAGGGTCATCAACACTAAGTCCATTACTATCCGTGGCTATTAGCTGGTGTGAGTCAGTCGTACATAAAACAAATATCGGCATTGTCCTTTGATTCGGTTTAATTATTATTATGCTAATACGAATTTTGTTCAGTCGACGAACAACACGATAATCAAGGCTTGACAGGCGCATGCACACTACGTAACCATGCTTATAGGCTGTGAAGATTTAAGAATGACTTTTTTTCGTAGCCACATGAATTAAAAATGAAGAATCGGGGAAAATATTTCTTTTAGTTTTGGAACTTTTTGCAAAGCTCTCTCTCTCTCTCACTCTCATAGGCTTCGTCTACTTGACACAAATCTGCGATTTGTAGTCTTTTCCGTCACATGCGGTTTCCGACAGTTGCCTAACTAGCGACGATTTATGTGCAAATTTTATTACCGATATGTAGGTACTACCTTTCTAAACGACACAGAGACGGTGTCTATTGGAAGCGCCAATATTGAGAGGAAAAAGATATCAGCATAAGGACTCTTTAAGCCGACAGAATATTTAAGTGATGAAGGTCGTTCTTAAATATGATTTTTCGAAATTGATATGTATATTAATTTTGGAACTACTCATAAACTCACATCACGCTACGGCTCATGAAGTATTACGAAAGCACTTTGTTTTACCCTCATTTGTTTTCAGTCGTCCTCTTTTCGTCTTCCTGTGGATTGACATAAAGGTCAACTTTTAAACGTGGGTGGACGTGGCTCAAGTGGTAGGTAATGGCTTCCAAATCGGACGGTTCGGTGTTCAATCGCAACAGCACTCGAAAGATATTCTTTTTTCCGGCATCTAAAATCAAGTAAGATGAATGATTGCCTAGGATACAGCAACAAATTCGATTACACTAATAATTTCTTCTCCCCATCAAATATTGGATGCTACCCATGGATCGGAAGTCATATCCTCTTGCGTGTTAAGTTTTTTTTTTTTTTTTTTTTTTAAAAAAGACAAACGTGTAGTGATTTGATTATGGTAGATGTCATTCATATGATCATAAATATATTCACTTCCTCTGGCTGGGAAAATGTCTCAAGTTAAAACATGGTAATATAGCTAAATTGAGAAACGTCCTTGGTTGTAGCTCCTGCAAAAACTTGGTTGCTACCTTATGAGAACTTTTTCGATGATTTACCTTGATGGCGAAAAGATATTTTCTGTTCAACTTTCCTACTATTAGGCATTTTTCAATAAGCTTTAGATTCATTGGGTCGAAAAGTCTCAATTAGATAATCTGAAAATATGTATGTCAGCCTTTTGTGTGTTTGTTTTCGCCCCAATATTCTTTAATCTGAATTTGATTGTTAATATGAATTTTGTCGAATTTGACGTTTCAGGTATTTGGTAGACTTCCAAAGAAAACATTCTTCTTGATTATCCGCAGTCAGTTTACTCAAAGATCGATTAAATAATTGACCTTGTAAAATCGTTATCTAGTGCCGTATAAATTAAGTAAGCTGTAATTTGTCGAGTGGATTTCTGGTCTGTTGCCACTTTTTTCCAACTTTTCTGTTTTTAGCAATTAGGTCCATTACTAAACGTGGGTACTTAACTTTGGTTAACTTTAAAATAACGGAAGGGTAAAAGCATCTACGGTTCTTTGTAGACTCGCACTGGTATTAATAATATTCCCAAAAATCTTAAAATCGAAGGTTGTTGCTACCGTGGTAATACTCGATTTGGGCACTTTTTTACATGGGCGCTTTTCTTCTTGTGAATATTTTATTTCTTTCTTCTCCTTGCTTCATACACTTCCCTCCTAGCTCTTGTTCATCTTGTTGTACTTTTTTACGTTCTCATTCTGATAGTGAGTTACCGGATCCACTCCTCGTTGAGGTTATTAAATCAGCATTAGTTATCTTACGTTTACCTTTTCATTGTTCCTATATCATGACCCGCTTGAAACCGAATTAATTATCCAGAACTACGAGTATATGTTTGTCCTCAATTCACTTAGTCAGGACTCTATTGATCACCTTCTCGAAAACCTTGCTGATGTTTGGAAGACGATTGATCGGGCGCAGATTCGCCGGATTGGAAGTATCTTTATCCCTTTTAGGGATGGGATGTACCACCACAGTTTTCCAATGCGCTGGATAATGTGCATTATTCATCACATTATTAAGCAGGGTGGTATAAATGTTCACCGCTTCTAGTGGGAGATGTCGAAGCACAATGTTCCGTATTTCATCGGTTCTTACTCCACAGTGATTTAAAAATCATTTGGAGCTCTTTCTTCGAAATGAACGGGGGTAGTACCCTATCGTTGGTGATGACATTATTTGCCATATGGTATTCTCGTCACTGAACTGGATGAAATCCGAGCTCTCGAATCGCCAATTCACTATTTCATTTCGAAGGTAGAAATTGTGCACAAGGACTCGATTCTCCAGATCATAGTTCGGGCCAATGATAACATTCGCCTTGTACACTTCCTGGAAAGTCGCTCCAATAGCCTCTACCTGCCCCTGCTGATCCTCGATCACAAAGAAGTTGTCATCATCAACAGCCTCATTTGGATTTATCCCTGCTGCTACAAGTATTTGTTCGTTGTTCGTCGTTCGGGCGATTCTAAGACATGAATAGTCGTTCTGCTTATTTCTCCGAAATATTTTATTTATTTGCAAGAACCTATGGCATTCGGGTTGCTGTGCTTACAGCTCGAATTTTATTGTTCCAATACAAACTTACAGAATTTCTATAATTTTCCTTTATTAATGTTTGGAGGTGTTTAATCGACGACTTCAGTGTCATGATCTCCGGGTTATGTCTGTCAGTAAGCTGTCTGTCAGTAAGCTGTCTGTACAGGGTGGCTTACTCGAACTATAACTTTTTAAAATGCTATAATTTTTTTTATTTTTTATAAATTGTATTGTGCCGCGACCATCGGCGGTTATGGCGGTCCAAACCATTACCATCGGTGCTGCCTGCCTTCTGGTGGCCGTCCGAAGGTGTAAATTTTCGAAGGGCCTCTCTGGCAAGTAAACTCGGTCATTTTGTTTGTTGACATATTGCTCGATAACAAATGGCGACTCATCGGAAAAAACCAAATTCGTCAACTCACCACTTTCGTGCAAGCGTAGTAACTCCTTCGCTCTTTCGACTCTAACTTTTTTCTGTTGCGGTGTAAGATCGTGTGCTTTTTGGAACTGCAATGGCTTGAGCCCAAGCTCTTTTTCAGTATGTGCTGCATCCGTTCCAACGATATGTTGAGCTCACGAGCCATTTTTCTTCCACTTCGACGCGGATTTCGCTCAATTCGAGCCTTCATTTTCCGAACCATTTCTGCCGATGTTGCTGTTTTTTTATGACCACCTCCATGGCGTTTTGCAACGCTGCCAGTATCACGGTAACGAGTTATGGTTCGAGACACAAATGATTTATTCACGTTGAGGTGCTGGAGGGCTCTAACGATAGCTACTTCTGGTTTTCCCGCCAAATATAAAGCAATCACACTATCACGTTTGAATTCCATCGCGGATAAAATTTTTTCAACACAACTGTGACGCAAATCGTTTCAAAGGTTAAAGGGCTTGTAAATAATAAAATTATCTGTTATGTGTCAAAATTTGAACTCACTGTCATGAACGGTTTGGAAATTCCAGCAGTCTGAACAAGGTGTACAAGGTTTTTAGTCTTGACAGCAGCCTAATTTTTTGTCGGTGCAGTGCGACAATAGTTCCGTTGCGGAATAAGTCTTCTTCGTCAGTGTGTTGATGCCGAGGTATCGTTTTGTCCATTGTTCGTTTGATTGTCTCGTCAATTAGTCTTAGAAACCTGGCAATCTCCTCGTTTGACAGACTTCTGTTGGACGGTGGGTAGAGCGAATTCGAGGAGAGTGCTCTCATCAGTGGTCTGGTGAAGTATGTCCAACTCACCCTACTATAATTGTAGGAATGCCTTTGAACAAACTCATCCATTTCCGCAATCTCGTTGAAAACAGTTATTTCGGTGCTGAGACCGCAGTGGTCACTGTCATACACGAAAATGCGTGGACAGTTTGTAGTTTGTTGGTTAGTGCACGTCAGTTGTATTCGTGAGTCGAACAGCAGGAGATCTAAATAGGACCCATGTCTGGGAAACGACGGACTATCCGTCGCCTTAAGCCCGAGTCGATACATTATGCTGTGTTGACCCCACTAATTGAATAGTAGGTCCCCTCTAGTATTTGGTGTATTATTTCCCCAATCACTATATTTGGCGTTGAAATCTCCGCCGATAATAAAATAATTGTCTTCCATTTCCAGCCTCAGGTATCGAAAAAGTGTCTCGAGCTCTGAGATGAATAAGGTAGATTGAGTAGCCTTAGGTGCATAGACAGACACCATGTACAGCCGCTTTCCACCGGAGTTTGTAAATGCACGGGTGGACGTTTAACTCTACCTTCTGCTGCCGTGCCAAAGTATTCGTATTCGTTTCAGATGAGGTCTGAATATGCTAAAGCAGTTCAACTAATTTCTAACAATCGATTTCACCGTGGACACCATCGGATCCCGCCGAAAGTCCTTCTTAAGGATGGCTCATCTATAATATGTGTATGTGGACTGAAATTTGCTCAATTTTTTCTTCGAAGGAGTGGATGTGCAGCTTTATACAGGCACCATATTCACAGTACGCTACCTAGATACTACAGCCACGGCGAATTTACCAATTAGAAAAGCTTCCTTAGATTACCGATCCTTATTATATCCTTACTCTGAGCTTATCGCGAAAATATTGCCCATTTGGCGGATTAAAACCGAGCTGGTAGTTAGAAAAAATATAGAAATAATAATTTCATATTATTTTCAGAATCATTAAAAAACATTCCAAACAAAGAAGAGGGCAATGAATCTCAAATGGATGATTTATTTAAACCACCACAGCCAATGAATGAAACTTGGCACGATAACAGCAGCAGTAGCAGCACCGACTATATTCGCGTCACCAATCAATGTCACAATGTAAATTTTGTATTGCTTTTAATAGTTTCATATTTTAATTTCTTTGTTTGTTCTTTTCCAAGGTGACTTTCTATACGGATGAACCCTCGAGTTTGGGTTTGAATAATACCTACATCAATATCTTCCTCATACTTACGTCAATAATTTTCGTATTTATACCACTGAGTATTCTGGCGACATTCAACTTTTTTCTGATCATTCTCGTGCGCAAATCCAAGCATCGTCGTGGTGAAATGACCAATGCCAGTGTTCGACGATCTACCATAGTAAGTAGACGAAATTGTTTTTGGAATCAAAATCTCTATCTCTCCTTAAATTTTTCAGCGCAAAAACTCAACTGTCTCACAAGAGAATCGCATCACTGTTACTCTGATCGCTGTGGTGATCCTCTTCATAATATGCCAGCTACCCTGGGCGATCTATCTTATCGTTTCGGAGGTAATTGAAATCGAGAACAAGTTACAAAACATCATCGGAAACATCTTTAATTTGTTAGCGGCTATTAACGCCGCCTCGAACTTTTTCCTCTATTGCGTACTATCAGATAAATACCGAAAGACTGTCAAGGAACTCATAGTAGGCTATAAGTATCGACAGCGAAATATGAGCATAAGCACAAGTTATAATGTCAGCACGAGACGGTATCGGCCGGCGTCTCAAATCAGAAAATAGCTAAAAAAACACCTTAGTAATGATAGTATCTGTGTCTATAGAAAAGAACAAATCTATCTTTTTGTTGTGCCATGTGATTTTTACTTAGAGTTGTCGATAAATAGCTTTCGAATTCTGTTCTTTTTCTTTTAAGTTAAGTCAGATATTTTTTTTGTAAAGTATTATAAAACGAATTTAGATACATACGTACGAATGCATACATAGATACAAGCATGTATAGGTAATTAAGGAACTTTAAACACTTTTATATTAATTAAAGTCCACATTGCAACTATTGTAACTATGCAATTAACGAATAAATTTGTCATAAGAAAACAATCGTAAATAAATAAAAAGTGTCAAACTGTTAAAATAAACAACGAATTAAAAATGTACAAAGGAAGCCTATCTCATGAAAAGATATGGTTTACGCTTAGACTTTTGGAGGAATTAGTCGCTGTTAAAGTTGCGGCAGACAGTATTAAAGTTTCTAAGACATAAGAAGCTTATGGTAAGTACTGTTCTATTTTTAGTTTGAAATTCAAAGACATAAAAACGTCCTTAGTGTTTCCCAAAGGAAATATATTTAGCTAACTTCTCCTTCGATTGCATTCTTCGTGAACTAAAACACAATTCTTTTCAGACAGTGCCTATGAGCAATTCTGCCGTAGATAGCTTTTTTGTCGTCCCGAATTCAACTTCATCCGATCATATGAGCCCTCTTAGAGCTCAAACCGAAAAACGAACGTTTTCGCTAATAAAATATAGCCATCTGCGCTCCTCTCGATATTGAGAGAGCTTTTGATTGTTATTCAGTCACCAATGCGTTATCTCGCGATGAGATCTGCACAGCCTTCTCCTTCCAAAAGTCTAAGGATAATGGGGATATGCATAAAATCTAGATGGCCATTTAGAATGACTACTTGTCATGATAAAGTTTTTTTTCAATTTTTCTAGAAAATATGACATTTGAGTCTGGAGATTTAAATGGACCTGAGCTTTATATTTCATTAATTATCGTTCTGGTAACTAAAAGATGATTTAAAGCTTGAAAGGTTGAAATATTTTGCCTCCGAGCAACACCAAGTTAGAAACCGGGACTTTCATAAACACTAGAAAGAGAGATTAACATTATATTGTAGTAGAATTATACTCGTTTATCTATAATACTAGAATTCCTCCAGAAGTCATCCGGAGAAATGGCTGAGTTAATATTTGTTTGGGTAATTTTCTCATCAAATAAAATTTTTGTCATCAAGCAAATGGTAGCCTGTCCTATCAGTCGTTTGAGGACTTCTTTTGACCAGCCATCCTGTAATCAAAATAAAACATTATACTATAGTACATATTACTTTACCCCACTTTACTTTACAGATAGATCTAAAACCGATAGCGAAGTTGATGTCTTCCAAATCACTGTAGCGTGTACCAGGCGGAAATTTTGGCGATTAAAGAAGCTCTGTCCTGGCTGAAGAAAAACGTGATATCTGCAAAGGATATCCGCATCTTTTCGGAGAGTTAGGCCGCTATCAAATCCCTGGATGCAGTCTCATAAAATTCTAAAACCGTCCTTGAATGCCGATAACCTCTTATGGAGATGACAGAGCAGTTTTACCTTCACCTTTGTTGGGTGCCGGGCCACAATCCAGGGAACTGTAGGGCCGATGAACTCTGCAAAATTGGAACCACTCTACCTATTCTACCGAAAAAGGGTAACATAGGTATACCAATCGCGATGTTAAAGCTGCATGCCAATAAAAGAACAGACCTTAGGTGGACTGTTGGACCAACATGTCTAGCGACTAAACAGGTCTGGCCAAAGCTAGATCCGAATCGCTCTAAGAGTCTGATCCTTCCAAATAGAAAACATCTCAGCGTCATCATAAGTGCCATCACTGGACACTGCCTCTTAGGCAAGCACGCAAGAAGGCTTGGCGCTTTTACAAACGATTTCTGTAGAAGCTGCATGGACGAAAAGAAAGAGAAGACAATCCTCCACCTACTCTGTACATGTCCAGCGCTCTCCCAGCGAAGAAAACTTCACCTAGGAGCTTTCTTCTACAATTAACTATACGATCTAAACAATATAGACGTAAACTGTCTCCTACGCCTCATCGTAAGCTCAAACTGGTTCCATTAGTAAGAGGATCATAGATCCACGTGGCATCACAATGGACCCGTAGGTCTAAGTGGTCTAAGGCTGGTGTTTCCAACACCCACTCTTACCTACCTACCTACCTACCTAACTTACCCCGCCTTCATTTTTTCTACCAGTTTCAGTCTGTAAATACAGACCAGCTGTTTTGGCACTTAGGGAAACATAGGTAGATCCCCGCCCACACCTCTCAAATCACTCTGATCTGAAGCTGTCTGGCTATGAACTAGTGCCATTATTCTTTTCTCATCGCGGTTTCGCCATTTACGTGCATAGTGATGTTGCTTGCTAAATTCCACCCCAAAGCAATCCTTGTTCTAATCCGGAATTCAACTTCATGTGATTAAAATTCCATCCCCGTAAGCAAATTATCCACTATTGGTTTATTAACGAGTTCGATGCGCTGTCTGACTCTAGAACTGTATCCTCATACTGAAATTATTATTGCGGGCGATTTCAATATACACAATTCTGGGTGGCTTCGACATTCTGGACAGACAGCACCCGAAGGATGGTATGTTAAGATCTTGGCTGCGGAAAATAACCTAACCCAGCTTGTAACTGAGCCCACACGAATACCAGACGTTGATAGTCATACCGCCAACACCCTGCACTTGTTTTTAACTTCTCACCCTGATAAGTACACTGTTGAGGTGCTTTCCCCTCTAGCCTCGTCGGACCGCTGTGTTATATCAGCTAATTTCCCTTATACCGACCAAACAGTTAGAGAAAAGATTTTTAAAAAAACCGTATGGCAATACGAAAAAGCCAGTCGGAGCGGACGAAACAGCTTCTTTAGGAATTTTAACTGGTCGTTATGTTTCCTCGATAACGGCGTGGATGCCTCTGCTGATATAATCACAAACACTATTCTCTTTGGTATGAGATCCTTTATCTCTCATCGGATGAAGAGTATCAAACCACAAGAAAAGGCACGGTGTGACTCGAGCTGTAAAGAGGCTGTCAGGGTTAGAGAAATGTTTCTTCGGTCTTTCAAGACCAACCCAACAGGGGAAAACCGAAAAAAGTTTAAACGAGCTAGAAATGACTGCAACGTCTTTCTTAAGCGTGTGAAATTTCAATACGACCAGAAATTGAGGCGAAAAATGCTACAATGTCCCAAAGGTAGTAAAAGCATTTGGTCGTTAGTCAAAAACATCAGAAATTCTGCCCCATCCTCCATCCCAACACTCATTTACAATGGCATTCCAGCTGTCAGCTCTTTACACAAGGCCAATCTGCTTGCTGCACACTTTGCGGCCAGCTCTACACTTCCAGATTGTGCTTTGTCTCCGCCTACACTTGAGTGCGTCGAATCTTCAATGGGACGAATCCACTTTCGCCCTCGTGTAGTGGCAAGAGTACTTAAAGGTCTCAACATTCATAAACCCACTGGTCCAGATGGTATCTCTCCCCTTCTTCTGAAGAGGTGTTCTTCCACGCTGGCAAAACCACTGCGTAAGCTTTTTCATCAATCCTACTCTTTAGGACTCTTTCCGAGCAGATGGAAAACAGCATTTGTCCAGCCCGTCCCTAAAAAAGGCGAATCTTCTCTCTCCTCCTACAGGCCCATTGCACTTACGTTTCTTCTTTCCAAGGTTATGGAAACGCTGATAAGCCGTCAGCTCATGAAATATCTCGAAACATGAAAACTTCTCAATGACCGGCAATATGGTTTTCGTAGCCACAGGTCCACTGGTGACTTGATGGCATGTCTTACCGAAAAGTGGAACCAAAGCGTCCTTCAATCTGCCGGGAAGCATGATAGTTGCACTTGATATTTCTAAGGCATGTGAGAGAGTTTGGCATCAGGCTCTTTTGTCGAAAATGCATGCACTTGGGATCGACGACTCTCTTTCGGAACGTTCAATTTGAGTTGTCTTGGATGGTTTCAAGTCTGATATTCACAAAATAAATGCTGGTGTGCCCCAGGGCTCCATTCTGTCTCCGACAGATCTCAATGATCTCTTGTCTGCCACTTCTAATCCATCATAGTCGTAGTCCTTCGCTGACGACAGTACTATCTGCTTTTCTTATTCGTTACCGGACTCACGACTCACTTCGGCTGTAGAATGGGAACGACAGCGTATGTTATGCTTATTTAATTCCGATATTAACAGCATAACCAATATGGGAACTATCAATAAAGTGGAATTTAATCTTTCCAAAACACAATGCTGTCTGCTATCGTTAAAGCGAAATTTAAACACTCAGCCATTGTCCATTAATGGCACTTGGATCGTCGAAACCGAAAAACTTTCCATTCTCGGTATGTAAGTCAACGACAACTTACTTTGGAACTTTGGTGGAAGACCTAAGACCTCTTTGCACTTGCTAGATAGATAATAGATAGCTATAAAACTTATAGGTGATGCCAGTATTAAACAGTCACTCGATACCCTCGAAAACCGTGCTCCACTAAAATTGCCAGTAGCATTCCGCCACTTCGAATTTTTAACCGTAACACCCATCTCTCTATGAATACTCATCAGTTCACCCTCAAGCACATCTTCGGACGTACTCTAAAATATCTAAAATATCGTGATTCTTTCCTAAGCCTTACAACTCTCTTATGGAATGCGCTGCCGAGCTCTTTATTTCCTAGCCAGTATAACTTGCAAACATTTAAAACCAACGCACATCGGTATCTCTCTCTCTTTTCCCTCCCTAACTTTCTTTCGCCCGCACTATGTGCAAACATCTTAAGGATACATAAATCCCTTGTGCGCGCGCCAATTATAAAAAAAAAAAAAACTGGAACAGGGTACTGTTTTGTCGAAGACTATATATCCATGCATACACTTACTACTCAAAACCGAATTAATGGATGGGGTGCTGTATCTTCTCTTCCGAACTCGGCTTTAAGCCAAATGTAGTTCAAAACTATCTACCTGTCATCGAGATGGCCAAACAGTTCGTAATTAACATACATGTGTTGAGTCACTTGGCCGTTGAGACGTTCGGCGAAACCATACAGTCTATAAACTTTACAAAGGGAACCAATTGTCTCTCAGCTGTAAAATGGTCACATACTGGGATATTAATGGTTATCATCACAGGCGACTGTTTAATTGATAGATGTGCTTATAGACTTGGTCTAGCTTTGCGCTATTTTTCCACGAGCTGTAGAAATTACGATGTGGAAAGAACCATTTCTCATTTGCTGTGCAACTGCTCCAACATTTCCATCTGAGGAGTAATTCATCTTGCCCGATTTCTTCTTCAATAATATTGGGAAACTGTACAAAATAGCGAGCAGTTAGCTCTTCAGTTTTTCTTAAAACCCTAAATGCGTTGATCTTTAAGCCGATATGATATATAGTAAGTGGATGTCCAAAACCTGTGGTATCACAAACGTCCTGCTCCGCACTAAGAGTTCGACGCCGACTATGACATAATCTAACTTAACTTAACCTATCAGTATGTTCAAATGAATATAATTTGTCATTTTTCCTGCGTGATAAATCCGATACAAGTTCACAACAAAACAAAACCCAAACGTAACTCAAACCTCGCAACTATATTTTTCTTGTAAAACTTTATGTCTGTATTATATAAATGATATTTTGAAAGGACAGCCATTTTGAGGTCAAAACGAAAGTGAACAGTGATTGGAATAACTCCTCGCCCTTGGACGAACGCAAACTCTAAATATAACGTATCATTTAACACAAGTATTTACGGATAATATGTGTACATACTTATACTTGTACATAGGTGCATATGAAAATATCCCAAAACCTTAGTTCTCTATTCAAATATCACTTATAGCAGAATTTTTTAAGTAACGTCAACGGATGAAATCTGAGCATGAATTATGTATTGGAGCTTCTGTAGCACTAAATTGCTGAGTAATGATTTAATGTTATCTGAGCAAAATTTCATTTTAGTAATAGATACACCAGTATTTGGTAAATTACATTGATTGGTATAAGTGTGCTAGGTTACCAGACTTTCTCCAGATTTTCAACAAAATACTAACTAAAAGTTTCCCACTGTTGACTGAGCGAATGTCAATAGATACTCCCCCTAAACGGTGTGCATTCGGTTCAACATGTACAATTCAATTTATAAACGGAAAAGATGAAACGAACTGAAAACAGAAAACAGATACTTGTGTAAAAAAAATTAGATAGCATTATAAAGTGTAAAACAAAAGGAATACGGACATTATTTTGAAATATCAAAGTGCAATGTTTGTAAGTTAATTTATTCAAACGGTATACATACTCGTACATATAAAAATCAGGCAGCTAAGGGATAACATAGGGAACTAGCCATAAGAGTCGTATTGAAATCACAACATTTAGTTCCTATAACGCCAAAATTATTTCCGAAAATATGGTAGGTACACTTATACCAACCGGGTTTCAAACATGGAGTAAATATAACTAAATGAAAAAAGAACTCGCAGGTAATTCAATCGCTGAAATTAATTGAAGACGAGCCGGGACGTTTATTAACCGAAAATGACGAAATATGCCAGAGGTGAATAGAGAATTTTAAAGCGTTACTAAACAAACGGTTTCCAAAAAGGTAATACATCCTCTGTTCTTAAGTATGAGGAGAAAATACCAGATTCCACGGAAGATGAAACCAGCGAAGCTGTAAAAAGAACGAACCGAGAACAGGCGGTCGGACCTTGGACTCGGATCTAATAAACTGATGATGACCAGTCAATAGAGGGAGCTCATCACGTTTTGCTGCAATTGGTGGGTCAATGGGTATTTCACCATGAGAGCGGCGAATAAAACCTCAATTTACCAAAAAAAAGCTTTCAAATCGACATCTGCTATCTACAGTCATTGATAGTTACTTGATGGCATAACGTGTTAAATATGTATAGTAAAGCCTATTATGAAAACAGCCGTAAAAAAAATGCATAACTGAGCGTACAATTTTGAATGTGGTGCACAAATTCCAAGAGACTGCATCGGTGGCAGATGTGAAATCATCATCATGAGAACATCGCTGCTGTAAGTGAAAACGTAGCCGGGAGCCCAAGAACACCATCTTGGCATTGTGCGCAAGAATTACGCTTACATATGAAATTCAGGTAACTGTTCGCCGATGAGATGCACGAGCAAACACGGCTTGGTGAAGATTTTTCAAAGAAAATCATTTTCATTGACGTAGCTCCTTTTCATCTCAGTGGATACGGTTATAAGCAAAATTGGCGTGTTTGGGCCAATGACAACCCAAGAGAGATTATTCGGTGTGGTTTTTGGACCGGTAATGTTATTACTGTGAATGGTGAATACATGATGCCATGATAACTAACTTTTTATGTCCCAAATTGAACGATGTGGACGTGGAGGATATGTGGTTCCAACAAGACGGTGTCACATGCCACACACCCAATCCAACAATAACTTTATTGCACGACACGTTCCCGGGACGCATTATTTTACGAATAGAGATGTCAATTGACCATCGAGATCGTGCAAGCTGACACCCTTGAACCTTTTTCTTTGGGGATATCTCAAAAGTAAGGTCTATGTTAATAAGCCAGCAACATTTCAAGAGCTTAAGCACGAGACAATAAGGCATATTGGTGGAATAGTGGAGCAATAATATCTCGACGTTATCCTAAATTTTGATTTAGATTGTTGTGAGAGGTGGTATAAAGAATCCCAGATCACTGCGGCCACAAATGGGCCTATTGTGATATCCTCCATTTAGAGCTTATTCATGATGCTGCAATTTGTTAGGAAGGCGGCTACGTTTTTAGGTGAGCTGGCAGCTATGTCCGCCGCTTCAAGGTAGGCTAGAATTTACCTAGGTACAGTTGACGTGTTTTAGTTATACCATTGCAGTCACATAGTATGTGTTCTGCTATTTCCACGTCCTCGTTTCACAGTCTGCATGTATTGTCTTGTGCTATACCCATGTTCATCAGGTGTGTTTTTACACGGCAGTGTCCTGCGAGAAAACCTGTGGTCACTCGAATCTGACTTCTACAATACTTAGTTGTAGTTATTGTTTTGCTTTTTTGTGGCAATAGCTTGGCATACAGTTTTTGGCTTGTCTGTTTCCTTCGGTTTCTCTCCAGAAATGAAGCCAAGTTTAATACTTCCTTTTATTTTATTGTTACTGTTTGCTACTTGCTATTTATGCACATGGTGAATATTTTTCCGATGTTATCTTTCACACAAAATTGTTATCGATGAATAGGCATTATTCAAGAAAAAAAAATCGAAATCATTCAAATTCAATACTTTTTTATCTGCTATACTCATTTTGAAACACTTATTGGTCCACACTGTTTAAAGGCAAAACCGAAACGATAAACTGCAAAATTTATCGATCGATTTAATTCATGTTGCATTTAAGGAAAGTACAATTTTGTTGCTTTAAACAATCAACAGCGAAATATAATCAAACTCCATGGCAGTAAGGGCAACATTGCAGGAGGCAGGTCAACATACGAGGTGATTCATCGATGGCCCTCGACACTTTTCGAAGAGATCTAATATGAACGGTGTTAATATCTTGGAGACTTATGCATGTTTTTTTTTAAAGTCGTGGGAGATTTTCTACTGAAAGAACGCATCGATGAACTTGTAATTCTTTTATTCGCTGACCGCTTTTAAGACAATACTCAATAATTTTATAAGGACGTTAAAATATAACGGCTTACAAATCGTTTGTACTAAAATGGGATATCTGCATCCCCGCTTTACCTAACCCGCGAAACCAATTCCAGAAATCTATACATCGTGTTTTGGAAAAAAGCTTCGGAAACTTCAAGGGTATGATTCCTTGATACGGGTATAATTTGAGGAAACCATTGTAGCGTATTCAAAACTAAGAGATTCCAACCTCCCGCCTTTGTATTCAAATTTCATACGTTCCACAAATTTAGATTTCTACGATATTCGTTCGATCTCCAGAGGCTATAGGTGTTGGTCACGCGTTATTCTATCCATTTTTACATTGTTCTAATTATCATCAAATTTTACTATAACTAAATTAAGTTTAAGTGAATTTAAAAGAAAAGAAAATTTTGTTTAAAGTTCATAATAATTTAATAAAACGCTTACAAAGTGTATAATGGAGGATATTTTGCCTCTTATTGAATAAAATGTTTTTGACTTTTTTATGCCTATTTGGTAATAAATGGATTATCGTTGAACTCGTGTTTTATGAGGAAAGAAATATTAAAAATAGAGCACTTGCACCTTCAAGGTTTACCTTTGACTGATATTGTCGGTTTGGACTAACCGAAGCTTCTTTTTGAATATGAACTTGAATCTTTTGGAAGGATATCACCGCCGAACAGGCGTGACTTAATTCGAGGACATAGAGCATAATAGTTCTTACCCATCTCACAACCCGGGGGGTATGCCTCAAAATCAGCCACTAATTATGCAGGTCTTCGCAATGACCTGATATAATCGTAAAGAAAAAACCGAAATCCTCTCACACATCTTTCAGATGACTGAAAGGATCCGATATTTTCTACCTCAATTCAGTGGCAATGAACCGACCCCCAAAGTATTTTATGCGAGAAATACAGATATCGAAGCTTACGGTCGACGATTTTAACATCTGATATTTCATATCATGAAACGCTGCATTACAAATTGTAGATACTTCCGCAATCATTTCTGATTACGGCCTTTTGCGGGTTGCTTGTTTGCTGTAGATTTCTAGTCGCTGGTTCTTCCAATTTATAACACACCGTTGCTGTAAAAAAAAATGTATTTAAACATATGTATTTATTTAAATAAATAGCAAAAGACTCAACCATTGGTGAATGGAGATTGGAATCGAATTTTCTAGCGAAATGGGAAATTACATGGAACGCTAGATGGCACAGATTGTTCTCGAAATAAATCAGCATCCCAAAATATGCAAGTTAGTTCATCAGTTGAATTTAAAGTGTTAATTAAGAAGTGGTTTAAGTAAAAGATAAGAAAAGTATAAGTGGTTAAGATAAACGATTAAATTGTGAATTGTATTTGTTTTGAATAAAGCCATTGTATTTATTGAAATAAATAAGTTCTATCGTTGGTACCCACACAAACATTTTACAATATGTTATGAAAAATTACAGAAATAAAATCAAATCAGAGAAATTAAATCAATGATAATAAACATTGATGGTGAAAACGATTTTGTAAAAAATAAGACTTTGCTACCATCATAATTAAACCTCTCCTCATATCTTTAAAATACTAACCTTATTCAATTATGAGAATGAAAAATTTAAGGTTTTATTTAGAATGAAAGATGTGTAGCAATATACAATATGCCATTTAATCTATATAATCGCTTTCACTCCATTTGTTTATTCATTTAAATACTTCATTAGAAACACCACGTGCCTTCTTTGACTATTTGAATGTGGAAGCTCTTATGACTGCATTTCCAATAATAGGTTTTTTTCATTTTCCTTCACGATATATCCCAGACATGCTCTCAAAAATCGGAAACCAATTCTGATATGAATGATACGAGTATTTTGAAAAAACAACCGTTTTCCTTAAACTAATCAAAACTGTAAGTGGAATAACTTTTTATCCTTTGAAGAGCACAACCATAAAAATTTAATTACATATCATGTAGAACCTTCGATTCCTATTTAGTATACATATCCTTACGTAATTATGCATTTGAAAATGTTCGAACAGCTTACTTCCCTACACTTCTCTAATGAGTATGGGAAATATCACGAAAATCAGCGGATGATATCTGAGCATCTTTCCTAACTTTTGCAACACCAATTTCTTAATAAGATGTAGAATTGTATACCACTTTATACGATATGTTACTTGGGCAAAATTTCAATGCAATAATACGTGTACGAGTATTTGGTAAATTGAATTGATTGGCATAAGTTTGATGTTACCAGATTTTCTCCAGATTCTCAGCAGAATACTAACTAAAAGTTGCCACTGTTCACAGAGCGCATGTCAATAGAGACTTCCCCTAAATGGTAGCACATCCGGTTCTACATGTACGATTTATTCATGAAAAATGTGGAGAAAGCTGGGTATAACGAAGTGATTGGTATAAATGTGCTATTTTAAGATATTTTCTCCAACTATTAGACAGAATAGAAAGTAAATGTTAGAATTAGAATTAGATACTTTCCTGAATTGTAGTACATTCGGTTCAATATGTACATATGCATGTCCGGGAAAAAAGACGGAAAAATGTTACTGCGCGGGAAAATATGTACACAGCAGCAAAAAGTTTGAGGCCACAATAACTGACTTCATTCATGCATAGAGATTGAATTTTATGAATAACATTGGCTTGTATTTACCTAAATTTTCTACATGAATAATACTCAACACATTCAGATAAAAAAAGTCGGATTTTACACCCACGTTTCTGAACAATGGGCCTTTTGTTTACAAATATAGGATAAACCGCCTTTGTGTGGTCTTACATAAAAGTCACCCCCTAAATAAACAACTCGTTAAAAATGAGAAAAGTCGGGGAAACAATTACCGAGAAACGATCTGCAATCATCACTCTTATTAAAGAAGGTTGAAGGTATTAAGCTGCTGCGTTCAACGTGCCATTGAACGACACGCTCAGATCACGGTCAGGAAGGCCTAGAACTACAACTAAACAATCGGCAAATATTGGTAGTCGCAACAAGCAGACGAAAAACAGAAAAGCGCTCAGAAATAAATCAAACACGGAATATACCGCTGTCCTTAAATGCATAAAGACTTGATTGAACAAAATTTCAACAGAGTTTTATGGAGCGATGAGTCCGCGTCCGAAGTATTTGGCACAAAACGGATTGATTTCGTTCGACGCAGCGCTGAACAAAAGATACTACCAGACTGTGTGGCTTTTACTGTTGAATATGGAGGCGGTCCTATTATGATCTAAGGATGTTTCTCTTCAAGCGGAGTGATGAGCGGAGATCTGGTTCGAGTGATTGGAAAAATGAATAAGGAGGCATACGAAATAATATTGGAACAAAACGCTTTGACTTCTCGACTAAGATCAATTGGCGAAGGATTCGTATTTCAGCAGAACAATGGCCATAAACACACGTCTTTGAATGATATAGTGAAGATTCTCTGCCAAGGACTTGATGCCATGTTGGTCGACTAAGATCTCCAGAAATCTTACTTCCGATTTACAAAAACAACACTTCGAAGTATTAATTTTGAGGTTGTACAGGGTTTTCCATTAGGAACGTCTACATTTAGTGATGGTTCAGTACTCAAACGAGTAACGTTCATAAATTTTTGAAATTACTAAAATAAAAATGTAAAACTTGATAATTACAGGGTGAAGGTGATGTTTGTATTGCTCGCGGCTCATGAAGACGACATACATAGATGTCGACAATGTATAAAATATAAAATTAAGGTACGAGTATCTTAGTGACTCGTCCATGTACCTCTGCATTGTTTGTGTCGTATTCCTGAGGCCAAATGTCATGTACTTGAATTTGTGGGTGGCCGTGGCCCAAGTGATAGTGGACTGGTTTCCAAATCGGAAGGTTCGGTGTTCGAAAGACGTATCATCCATTTTTTCAGTTAACGAAAATCAGGTAAGACGAGTAGTTGACTAGAAATCAACATCAAGCCAACTACCACTAAGAATTTAGTCTCCCCATTAAATGTTGGAGGCCTCCCATGGAGTGAAATAACCACTGAGCCCAAACATCTCTATCTCTCGCTATCCCATTTTCCAAAAAACTTAACACATGCTGAGGCACTATAAGTGTATTCATAGCCACTTGAGTGTTAAGTTCTTTAAAAAAATAAAAAACAGGCCAAAAGGTGTTGTAATGGCAGTTTTTGGGATGTCTTCTGGCTGAACAGGTATTTTCTGGGACCTGTAGGTCGATAGCAGAGAAAATGGCTTTTCCATGTAACGTGTTCGCAAAACCACTTATATATGGTGTAGGATATCTGTCCAGCTGCATGGCAGCACATAGAGCACGGTTATCGCCGCATGGCCTCCAATCACCAATCGGTTTTTTTCCATGTGTTCAGTTGTTCTTCGACGAGACACACGACTGCTCCATGAGATACGGCCTTTGCACTGTCTAGCTTTTCCTGAGATAGTCGTCGAGGTCTTGCAAATACAGGGGATCCGGATATCATGATGCAATGTGTTGTATGCGAAGCTATTGAATCTCCTTTATTGTATAGTGATTAGTGATGTTAAGACCTTGAGCGTTTCAAGTAGGCTAACGAACGGATTTTGTTTATCAAATGCTTTAATTTCACGTTTATTTGAAGTGGGAATACCGGCAGCTAAAAGTGTTGTGCTTTTGTCATATTTCATGTCACGATTTCATTTCATATCTACAAGGAGTTCGTAATGCTATAGGAAATCAGCTCCTATGATAGGCGCCGGGACATTGGCTATCATGAATGTCCAGAGGAATTTTCTGCAGAGGCCCAAATTTATTTGACAACGTTGGGTACCGTACATTTTTATTTCGGAGCCATTGGCAGCGTAGAATACGGCGTTAGATCCTTGTTTAGCTTTTTTTCGAAGAGTTTGAGGAAGCACGGAAACATCCGCACCAGTATCAACTAAGTATTTCTAGTTTGTTGTCATATCCGTAACATAGACGTGTTTATATATTTGACAGCTTCTGCCTTATGTGATGACAAAAGCCAGCCTAGTTTTTTGGTTCAGCTGAATCTGCAAAAGTACAAGGTTGTTTGCAACAGGTGGTAGGTTCTTTGAATCTATAATGGTACCAGCAAACCCCATTGCGATACTAGCGTTTGGCACTCAATATCGATGCCGGCTGCGAGAATGGGGATTTCCCAATCTGCTAAATCGAGAAAGTTCTTCGATTTTGTCTTCCAATCTGTGGTTATTGTTAGGTGATTTTTAGCGCTGTTCTATTTTGGATATATCGTAATATTTCCTCGTGTTGTTTTTTCCATAATTGTGGCACCTACTTTCACGAGTTTTTTTATGTCGTCGTCCTTGTACGCCGTGGGCAAAAATAGTCAATGTAATCAAAAATCTGTAACGTTCAAACTAAGTGAGATTTTTTCATAAGCCTTTTTTTATTTGAAACGTCATTTGAATATGTATTTTTATAGCTTTTTGAAATATGGTTTATTTTTATTTTCAAATTCAGATATGCAAGGTGGCGCAAAAGTTATCACCCGATGTTCTTTGGCTGTAATTTTTTTTAGTGAATAAAAAACGTTGGTCCTGCTTTTGGATTATATTTATTTGATATCTTAAATTTTTTTCCATTAAGTCGAGAAAATGATATCGGCTAAGTGCCCGACGCCAGAAATGGTGACCGTTCGGGCCCGATTTGTGGCATTTCCCATCACTGTTGCTAGAACTTTCGGCGATAGGTCCTCGCATTCTCGACGGATATTCTCTTTGAGGGCTTTAAGACTCTGAAAATTGTTGACATAGACTCGTAATTTCAAAAACCCCTCAAAAAGAAGTCTGAAACGGTTAAATCCGGCGAACTTGCCGGCCAATGCACATCGTCAAAACGTGGGTTATACACGAATATTCGGTTCCCCAGAAGCGATAATTTTGTTTATTCACATATCCACAGAGATGCAAATGGCCCTCGTCGCTCATGATGATTTTCAATGAAAAGTTGTTTCACTCATGGTCGAGATTTAAGATTCAGCTAACAGCTGATGTACTGTCTGCACTGTGTAATGGAACATCAACATCTTTCACCACAATTCTCTGTAAAGACCACCGATTGATGCCCAATTGTGTGACACGTCGTCTGGTCGATACTCCGGGGTCCTTTGCGACATCTTCAACCGAAATTCACGCTGCGCCACCACCACCGACGAATTATTCCGCAAAAAGATCGTAAAAATTATTCCACGTTCTTTAGGAGTATAGCGATTCATGTCTTGCTGACGTGTATTTTGTATCTGTTTACTTCTCAAATGTCAAAGTAGAATTGACATTTGCCGCCATTTACAAAAATTATAGCATCAAAAATTATAAGGGTGAGGACGTTTGCTCCACCCAGTGTAAAGAGAAACAGAAATATAAAAAACATAATCATTTGTTATTCAAAACTTTATTGAATGTCTTCAGGCCATTTATCTTCAATTTCAATTTTCGGCCTCTCTTGAAAGCTCTCTAATTGGCAAAATATGGAAACCAATTATATATTCTCCATTAGAAAGAATTCTTTGTACGGTTGGTGTTATATACTTTTGCGCCTAATATATTTTGAGCATTGTTAATGTGTTCTGCGCGTTTAGCTTAAAACCGCTATTAATTAAATTTCAAATATTTCTAAGCCTAAGCACCTATTTCAACTTTATTTTCGCAGTGGTTTCGAAATTCTCAAAAAATCGTCTAGCCGTGTTTCCATCATTATTATTTCCGAATTTTTGTTTTGGAGTATCAACAATTCATACAATTTTTTCCCAAAATTCTGTGTGATTTCTTTTTTCTTCGTTTTGTTTCATTTCTTTTATTTGCGCGTGAAATACGAGTATATAGTTTTTCTACATATGGTGCACCTCATGCTTGATGTCGTACCGGATATATGCTAAGCCGCTTTTCCGTCTACTATTGTAAAAAAAAAGTTCATGCTTAATTCTGATTTCCTTGCCATATTTATTTAAAATGATTCCTTTTAAGTTTTTAATTTGTTCTTTTAACTTTCTATCCTCATTTTGAATTTCTTCTCAATCTTCTTTTATATATTTAAATCCAACACGTCGACCGAAATAAGTTGATGGTGGCTTAGAATTCTTCCATATCTCCGAAATTTCACTTTTGTTATTAGTATTTTTACCCATATTTTGAGAAGAGTTCTGTAGTCTTAATGGCACTAGAGATGTAATAAATAAAATACTATCGGAATGTTCCGAATGTGTTCTCCGAAAAAAAAAACCGATGTTTATATTGCACTTGGGCCGAAGAATCATCAAATTCATATTTTCTATAAAGAATAAATGTGGTACTGGAAGCTATTTCTTCTGCACTTATCGTTTAGAAAATTCTATTCGCAGTGTGATCTAGAATATCTTGAAGGCTTGATTCAGCCGAAGTTTCGGTAAGATTCCTGTTAGATGGCAATAAGTCAAGCGAAAAGAGAGGAGGAAGAACATAATGCTAGATATTTATCTTTCGAAAGTCCTAGGTCCAGAAATATTGCTAACGCTTGATTTAAAAACATAGTATCATGGATTCTATCAATTTCTAGTTGCTCTCTGTAGCATACTCAATTTCTGGATTTTTCTGTACAATTCACATATGTAGTACATAGTATGTTAATGTCAGGTCTAGAACAATTTGCTTCAAATTCATATCTTCTTCGTCTTTTAGTTTTATTGGAGCTTCATTAGTCGTTCAAGCTTTTTTGGTCGTCCTCTTGTAATTAACCGTTCCTCCAAAAGGCTTCTTAGCCCAAAAGTATTTTCCAGCAACTTGGAATATTTAATAATGAAATTCTTTTTGTTGTATGCACAAGGTAGATATTTTCTCTTTATTTGATTGAATATCCCATCTAAACTTATCTTGAAAAAATTTTCTTGAAAGTCTAACTTGCTGACCACTTTTTTTTTAAATCTTTAGCATTCACCTTCGGGCCCTCACAAAAATACTCAAATATAAACTTGTAGGTCCACATTATTATTAGACTGCTCTATTTAAACCGAGACAATACCTTAAATTATTATTGTCATCATTAACATTCTATCGCAAAATGGAATGGAATAAATGATAGTAGACGGTGTTAGACACTTGTTAGCTATACTACATCAGAGATACAAGTGCACTCGAAGGTGAATATTTCAAAGGAAAAAGTCGCCATATAAACTTTTTTTTTCTCTATAACTTCTAATAGTTTACGTACCCGGATACGGTTTTTTCAAATTTTGCAAGATAGCATAATTTATTTTCATTCCGTAATAAAATTAAAGTTATGAAAGGTGGTAATTTTACTCTCGCTCTGATGCAACTTGCGAAATTGCGTTAGAGTTCAATTGGCTTTAGAATTTCAAAAGGTTCTAATCACCTTGATTTTTTTATTTTGTTTTGTGCACATTAAAAGAAAAATATGTGGACAAAGTGAGCATAATAAATGCGATAACTTTTCAGATAATTTATTTCGAAAATCAAGAACTTAAACTTATGCATCAAAGTTCACGGATTTATATTCGTTCATATTTTTTCCTAACTTTGAACTTTTTCTAAGTTTGTACCTAAATATTTAAAAAAAAAGTTCATATTTCTTACGTGTGAGTATTTCTGTACTGACCAAAAATTAAACTTAGGTATTTTTGCAACATAAAAAAATTATTTATGACCGTCAAATCGGCAATTTTTGCCCACAGTGCGCCCGAGGCTGCTTGAAAATTCTGCTGGGAGATATTCTAGAAAAATAATTTTTAAAAAATCTTCTCCGATGAAATTACCAGCAAGCCCTTTCAGTTCGTTGAACAAATATGATGGTTTCTGTCGAGCTCAGATAAAAGTTTTCTCATCGTTTTCTGCTTGGAGTCTGAAAAATAATTGACTAAAGCCTTTTTAAGGTTTTCGAACTTCTCCGTAGGCGGCACTTGGGAGAACCCATAGCTGACTTTGGATAAAATTTTGCCATCCAGGGATCCCACGACCGTATTAAATTTTGAAAAAATTGGATGTAATTCGACATGTTGCGAACTACGTTTCATTCTGCGTGAACCAGATTTGCGGCATTTAGGTGCAAAAGAAAACGAGGCACCGTCGTCGTTGCCGTGTGATTCGCCAAAGGCTAAATGTGCACCAGAGGTATTGTATTTCCAAGCGAAATCTCTGAACGCTGATTTTGTGATAGCTTTTCGTCATTCTTTTTATATTGTGAATAAAAGATTTTTAAAATAAGGTAAATGAATTTTAATTAGGGTTCGACATTCGCAGTCACAAATTGTAGGAATTTTCACACGCATACTCGTACAAAACTATATTTTTCTCTTTCTGTCTATAACACAATAATTTGGATTTGGATTTTGGAGTCCGTACAACATGAACAAAAAGAATGCGAACGTATTAAAAAGCATTACACTATGTCTCCGACTAGTCTACAAAGAGTAGTGTATTAATTAGCCTAAATAAAAAAGTCTGTTGTTAGCTTGGAAAAGAAATTGCTGCCCATCAATTATGAGCGTTAAGCTTGGTGATACAAGCAGGGCTTCTTTCGAGTTTACCAATCTATCTCTGGTCGCTGCCCGCTCCATTTAGAAATATTCAAATCCATCTCGCTTTATGCACCTTATTCCCGTCATAAAACTTCTTCTACATTCAAATTATTTAGGTATATACATATCTTCATTTCATTGAACTCTATAACTCTCTCTATCAGTGCTACCTGAATAGTGCGCAAACCAATCTCATAAATGACCTCAAGTCCTTTTTTCAATTTGTCAATTGCAAAAGTAAGATGGTTATCCTTCCTCCGAAACCAAATCTTCAAGTGATCCTCCTACCATCGCCAACTTTTTTGCTACATTTTTGAAACAATCATTTACCAACAACTCCTTCGTACCAGATCCAACTTCCTTCAATGATCTACCAAATTTCTCCATTGATCCCTTTCTCACTCAAAATTTTGATACTGCAGTTATTGAAGAAAATTTACTAAATCTTAACGATGAATTTGTACCTGGCCCAGATGGACTCCCGCCGTGTTTCTCAAAAAATGCTCTTCCAACCTGTCTCTACCCCTTTCCTACCTTTTTCGTCTATCCCTTACACAGGGAGAATTTCCCCAGATTTGGAAGACCTCTTTTATAATCTCGATACACAAAAAGGGATCTAAGCATGAAGTTACCAATTATCGTCCCATTGCTAAATTCTCTCATATACCCAAACTCTTTAAAAGCATTTTATATGAAGCCTTAAGCTTCAAATGCAAGCCTTTTATTTCACCCCGACGACATGGTTTTCTAAAAGGTAGATCAACTACCACAAATCTAATTGAATTCGCGTCTTTTGCTCTCTCAGCCTTAGAAAATAGCAAAGAAATCGATGTTATCGCAACTGATTTCACTAAAGCATTTGATAAGATTTCTCATCAATTAATCCTCTTCAAATTGTCTGCTCTCGGCTTTGAGCCTCTTTTATTAAAATGGATTTGTTCTTACCTGGTAAACCGATATTATAGTGTTCGGTTTAGATCCGCCCTTTCTGTCTCATTCTTGGCCTCATCTGGAGTTCCACAAGGCAGTCATATTGGCCCTCTTCTCTTCACTCTCACTATTAAAGATGTTGAGAGGGTCATTAAACACTCCTCCCTCTCCCTTTACGATGACGACACAAAATTTTTTAAAACTATTTCTTCTCCCCATGACTCTGCCTTTCTTCAAGAAGACCTTGATCGGTTTTCAATCTGGTGCCTCAAAAACTGCCTAGACTTAATATAGCCAAATGTCAATCTATAACCTCCTCATGTAAATGGAACCCGTCTCCTCCCCGACTTTATTTTCTCTATGGTCAACTATGGTTCAGTCTTTTCAAAACCTTGGCTTATTATTCGACTGTGAGTTTAATTTCCGTTCGCATATCGATAAGATGATCCTCAAAGCCAACTCATCACTTAGCTTTATTAAACGGTGTTCCAAGGAATTTTCCAACCCGTATGTAACCAGATCTCTCTATATTACCTTTGTTCGCCCCCTGCTTGAGTATGCCAGTCAAGCTTGGTCCCCCTTTCACCGGGTTCACGTTTCCCGAATCGAGGGTATTCAACGTCGATTCCTCCGATTTGCTCTCCGTGGTCTGCCGTGGAACGACCCTTTAATCATACCTCCCTATCAGGACCGCCTCAAACTTCTCAATATGAATTCGCTAGAACAACGCAGGAATACTGCTGACATTATTTTCATTCATCGACTTCTCTCAGGGTCAACCGACTGCGCATCCATTTTGAACTCCATTTCTACCAATACCAACCTCCGCAATCTACGTTGTCCTCGTCTCTTCTATCTACCGGTTCATCGCACCTCTTATGGCTCCAACAAACCAATCTCCCGCATGCTCTGAAAGATCAACTCAAAACTCTTCCTTTTTGATTTCCACCTGAGCACTCCTCGCCTCAAACAAGATCTCCTCCATCTCTCTTAAGTCTTTCTGCTAGTTTTTTAAGTTAGATTAAGCTTGTATTAAGCCAATAAATTGGGGCCTCAGCCCCCCCAAAATTAAAAAAATTAAAAATTACAGCTAAACCATCGAACTCGCACAAGAAACCTGCTAGTAGTATTGAAGAACTGATGAATAAAATCCCTAGGGCCTAACATAACCAATAGAAGATATGTAGAATTGTGCACTATCGTGAAGAATTGATGAAATTGAACATATTAATAAAATAATTCTGTCGGAATTTGAAACAGAATAACTTCTTTCGATTAGTAGATCGATGACAAAATTACACAAACAATAATTAACTCAGCCATTCCTCCGGTTGACTTCTGGAGGAATTCTAGTACATAAATGAATAGAATTCTACTATGAACTTAATCTCACTTTCTAGAGTGTTCATGGAAGCCACAGCTCCTAACATGATGCCACTCGCGGACAAAATATTTCAAGCCTTAAAGTATAGTTACCAGAAAGACAATTAATTTAATACATATCTCAGGTCCGATTAAATCTCCAAGACCAAATGTCATATTTTCTAGAAAAATCGAAAAGAAAATTTTTTGTCAAGGCAAGTAGTCATCCTAAATAGCCATCTAGATTTGATGCCTATCCCCAATAGCCTTAGACTTTTGCAAGGGAAAAGCTAAAAAGTGTTCGCTATGCAGATCTCATTGCATTACGTATTACTGGCAATTATCTGAATGCTCTAAGAGACTTGATGCAAAAACAGCTGAAAACAGTCTCCAACTGGACCTCGGAGTATAGTTTTTGTAGAATAGGCAAAATTTCTAGGAACGATAATAGCCAGTAAATTAAATTGAAATACCTAGCAAAACATCAACAACTTTTGATTGTCCAAAATGTTGAAAAATTGGTACAACAACCTCATATTCCTGCTTAGCTATATTCTGTCATCATATACTAATGGCGTGTATGTCTAGCTTAAAAACAGATCAACTGTATATTAGTAAAAAACGTGATAACAACAACTGGGTGTCAGCAGTGTATCAGCGGTACGCTTCTGCGCTACATAGACTTTTCACTTTCTACCTCTAAATATCTATGACAAGCAAACGGTTGCTTGTGTTATCAGTCGTCTGAAAATTTCTTTTGACCAGTCTACAAATAAGCCATCCTCTAAACAAAAAAAAACATCATACTCGTATCTTGCCCTGCCTTCATTTTTCAAACCAGTTTCAGTGATACAATCCCAAAGCCGAAGATAGAACATATGCTTACTCGTACTACTGAAAACCGAATTAAAGGATGAGGTGCAGTATTTTCTCCTTGCTTGTACGGAGTTCCTCTTTTCGTATCCCAAACCATTATTGTAGCTTTTTGCAGGAGGAAACTACACCATGAATGACTCAAACTGCAACCAACTTCAGACTGCTATAATTTCCAAACCGTTCTTGACAGTGAGCTCAAATTTTGATACATCACAGATAATTTTATTGTTTACAAGCCTTTTAACCTTTTAACCTTTTAAACGATTTGCATCTCATTTGTGTTGAAAAATTGTTATCCGCGATGGAATTCAAACGTGATAGTGTGATTGCTTTATATTTGGCTGGAAAACCACAAGTAGCTATCGTTAGAGCCCTCCAGCACCTCAACGTGAATAAATCATTTGTGTCTCGAACCATAGTTCGTTACCGTGATACTGGCAGCGTTGCAAAACGCCATGGAGGTGGTCATAAAAAAACAGCAACATCGGCAGAAATGGTTCGGAAAGTGAAGGCTCGAAATGAGCGAAATCCGCGTCGAAGTGGGAGAAAAATGGCTCGTGAGCTCAACATATCGTTGGAACGGATGCAACACATACTGAAAAATAAGCTTGGGCTCAGAAAAGTTAGAGTCGAAAGAGCGAAGGAGTTGCTACGCTTGCACGAAAGTGGTGAGTTGACGAATTTGGTTTTTTCCGATGAGTCGCCATTTGTTATCGAGCAATATGTCAACAAACAAAATGACCGAGTTTACTTGCCAGAGAAGTCCTTCGAAAATTTACACCTTCGGACGGCCACCAGAAAGCAGGCAGCACCGATGGTGATGGTTTGGGCCGCCATAACCGCCGATGATCGCTCTCCGGTCGTATTTTTGGACCGTGGCGTCAAAATTAATGCGATCGTATACCGTGAAACTGTCTTAGAGTCAGTATTGAAGCCTTGTGCAAACAATCATTTCGGTCGGAGACCGTGGACATTTCAACAAGACTCGGCAAATTCTCCGGATGCAAATCCGTTGGATTTCTCTATCTGGGGTATTTTGAAGGCGAAGGTTGGCACTAAAAAATAACAAAGTTTGGACAACCTCAAAAAAGCACTTCGCCGGGAATGGGCCAAAATACCGCAGAACCACTTGCGTGCAGCGTGCGATGCTTTCTTCGGCCGCCTCAATGCAATTATTCGCGCCAAAGATGGACATAATGGAAACTACTGATACAATTTGAAAATTGATGTATTTTCCAACATTTTTTGCTTTAATTAAAATTTAAAAAATAAAAAAAATTATAGCGTTTTAAAAAGTTGGAGTTCGAGTCATTCACCCTGTATTCCTCAATTCAAGGCACTTTCTTTAATAAAGTGGAATGTGTTATGTGCTAGGGATGCATTAATTTTCCCCGATAGGCCATCAGTTATAAAGCCGTTGAATTCGATCTTAACAAAGTCGAGGGTAGTTCAAAACCATCTACCTCTCAACGAGATGGCCAAACAGTTCACAACTTCCCAAATTGGTCACCGAGACATTTGGCGAAACTGCAAAGCCAATAAACTTTACAAAACGAATTCTAGATCTGAAGCACATAAATTATCTTTCAGCTGTAAAACGGTCACATATCGGGATATTAATGGTCATCATCACAGGCGACTGTTTAATTGACATAGTACGTGTGCTGATAGACTTGGGCTACCTTTGCAAGATTTTTGCAAGAGCAGTGGAGGAAACCATTCCTCATCTGCTGTGCAACTGCTCCTCCATTTCCATTTCATCTGAGGAATAACTCATCTTGCTGATTTCATCTTCAATAATTTTGGGGAGCTGTCTGTTTTTTTTAAAGCACTAATTCCTTCGATCTTTATGCAGATCTTATATATAGTAAGTAGATCTCCATAACCTGTGGTATCACAAACTGTGACTATGACCTAATCTAACTTGACCTATCAATACATTCAAATGAATAGGATTTGTCATTTTTCCTGCGTGACATATCCGATACAAGTTCTCAACAAAAAAAAATACAAACGTAACTCAAACCTCACAACTGCATATGGCTAGAGTACGGTAACTTTGGCACCAAAATTGGAACCGGTTTTTTGTGGAGGAGTCAAAACCAAGCATTTTTTATTATGGAGAGGCGGGTCTATCTCGCCCCGTTTAGGAGGTAGGGGCAATTTTAGAAAAAAAAAACACGGGAACACTTACAATGAAGTACTAATACGGTTTTGAAAGCCAGAAACCTGTTCTTTAATCCTAAATTTAAATTATTTATTTCAATAGTTTCTGAAAAATTCGCACGCAAACTCAAAAATGTAATAAAAAATATGAAAAAAAAAAAATTTAGACCAATATTTCTCACAATTGTGAAATGAAGTGCTAAATCGGCTTTTTGTCGTCAATGCTTATATCGATTCTGAATCGAGCACAAAAAACCGAATGGTTTTATGTCTCTAGTTTTTGAGAAAATTGAAAATTACTATTTTACCTCTGGCAGTCGCCTATATCAACAGTTTTCTTAATTAATACGACCTCTCTCTTTTCGAATCCGGCAGGTCCCGCTCACGAAACTTCGTTGCTCCGCTCTTGGTAGGTGATTTTCGTCAGGCAATCGCCTATGTCATCAATACCCTTCATACTGTAGATGAAATTACAAAGTTCACATTAATGACAAAGTTTTGCTGATTCGCATTATAGAAAATTCACATGTTCGAATGTTGCAGCAAATTATTTGCTTTGCGTAATATGTTTATTTGTACTTATGTATTATGTAATGCACGTGATAATGATGCAAAAAAATAACCGAACAAACGGGTGACTTTTGTACCGTTTTTATTTTTCATACCCATGTGGTAAAGCGTATGGTTATTGACATTCACAAAGGTCATTGTGTGTTGAACCTTAGTGCGAATCGAGTGATACTTTTTGTGAATAACCAGTGGCGGCTTAGCATCCTTTAATCCATCCTAAACTAAATAACTTTTCAATATTTGGTTCGTTAGGGGATTTGGTGTCGACCAACGAAAAAAACATCGCTTTTTTAGAAGAATTTGGTATAATTTCCACTAAAACCTCAACTCCCCCATTATGTTGCAACTTACCGGAAGGTGGAAAAATGTAAAAATATTAAGTTCGGTTGGATGTGGCGATGCTCAAAGCAAAGCTCGAAAAAAACAGGTGACAAAAATTATAGGAATACAATCAGACCCTCTGTCGGTACATTTTTCCACGGGCCTCAATGTAGGCTAGAGATTCGCGAGGTTCTTGCGATAATTATCTCTTTTGTGATCGAAATGCCTGTAAACACGGTTTTTCAGGTAAATTAATTAAATCCTAAGTTACAACTTTATGTTTTTTTTAAATATTGTTGTATATAATTTTTTTTAAAACTAGCATTTAATCGCTTGGCGCCATCATGACAATAAAAATGAACTAAGCAAATCTACTATAATAGATTACTTTAACTATTGTCGTGAAATAGCCGAAATTATATCGTCCCACGTTGATGTTAACATTGTCGGCGAAGAAAAGCTGTACAAATCGACGAGACTTTTGTTACAAAAGGGAAATATCACAGAGGCCATGTAACCAAATAGATGACAATCGTGGTATTGGGGTTGTTTTGCAAACAAGATAAGGTCAGGCGCTTCTTTAAAGTGAACACCTAATGTAAGGAAGATTTGTGGCCTTATATCCATAGATTCGGCAACCCCAACACCAGTCGTATTTGTACCAACAGCGCACGCCAGTACATAGGTGTTAAGAAAATGTGCCCTAGTTCTACGACTCATGAAGTTACTAACCACAGCAAAGGCGAATATGTTAAAAAGACCGATGCATCCAACACAATCAGAACAAACTTCTAAAAAAAAACTATTTTATGCCGCTAAAAAATGCACCACCTTCACAAATATACCATATGGCACTTTTCTTTTATCGAAAATACTGCCTTCAAAAAGAATATAAGGACGACTTGGGCTTCCAAATTATGAATTTTTACTAAACGATAAAAAAATATACCCATGTTTTATCGATGGCGAAGAGAGTGTGGGTTCGCAACTAAAGGACTTTAACCCTCCCACCGTTCACAGTGAGCACTTAGAGGGTGTTTTACCGCCAAAACAACCTCGCCTCCTCACCATCAGTGACGAACTCAACGAACTGGACAGAAACAGCAGTACGGACGATGACTTCATTAACGAGACTTACATATCTTTTTAATACTCGTACATTGAAAATTGACTTGACTATTTTTAACTAACTCCTGCCTTACTCACAAACTGACTGACTGGGGCGCAGAATGCAATGCAAGTCTACCTCCTCGTGTTGCATTCTGGGTAACGCTAACGCTCAAAGTGAGATCACCGTAAATACCAAAAAACAAAAATCTCATAAAAAAGTAGTTTTAGTAATTTTCAATTTTCTCAAAAACTAGAGATATAAAACCATTCGGTTTTTTGTGCTCGATTCAGAATTGATATAAGCATTGACGACAAAAAGCCGATTTAGCACTTCATTTCACAATTTTGATAAAGATTGGTCAAAATTTTTTTTTTTTTTTTATCAAAATTTTGAGTTTGCATGCGGAAACTATTGACGTAAATAATTTAATTTAAATTTAGGATTAAAGAACAGGTTTCTGAATTTCAAAATCGTAATAGTACTTTATTGAAAGTGCTGCCGTTGCTTTTTATTAATTTTTTTTTCATTTTAAGTAATTTTTTTTATAAAATTGCCCCTACCTCCTAAACGGGGCGAGATAGACCCCCCCACCCATAGTAAGAAAAATGCTTGTTTTTGACGCCTCTACAAAAACCGTTATCAATTTTTGGCGACAAAATTATCGTACTCTCCCCCTGCATATCTGTATTGTATGAATGATATTTTGAAAAGACAGCCATTTTGAGGTCAAAACGGAAAGCGAAAAGTGATTGGGATAACGCCTCGTCGTTTGACGAACGCAACAATAACAATTTTGCTTAGCAAAAACTATACATATAACGTATCATTTAAGACAAATATTTACGGGTAATACGAGTATGTGTACAGATATTCGTACATAGATGCATATGAAAATGTCACAAAAGCTTAGTTCTCTATTCAAATACTCGTATCACTTACAGCAGAAATTCTTAAGATAACGTCAACAGATGAAATGTGAGCATGAATTATGTATTCGAGCTTCTGTAGCAATACATTGACGTATTGATTTATGTTATCTGAGCAAAATTTCTTGGTATAAATGTGCTATGTTACCAGATTTTCTCCAGATTGTCAACAGAATATTAAATTAACAGTGGCCAAGTTCGCAGAGCGCATGTCAATACATACTTCCCCCAAACGTTAACACATTCGGTTCTACATGTACAATGTATAAAGGAAAATGATGCAATGTACTATAATGAACAAGACAACAAATACAGGTAAAGTTTTACAGAGAATTAAAACATTTTTGAAATAAAGTACACGGACATTAATTTAATAAGTTGACAACTAAAAATGGGAAACGTTAACAATTTGAAAATTGAAAGAATAATGTGGAGAAATTTGGTATAACGAAGTGATAGGTATAAATGGGCCATTTTTAACATATTTTCTCCAACTACTAGACAGAATAGGAAGTAAAAGTTAGAATGTCAATTAGATACTGTCCTGAATTCTAGCACATTCGATTCAATATGTACACATGCACGTCCGCAAAAAAAAATCAGAAGAAATGGTTACTGCACAGGAAAAATACTATATACATATATGTAGTATGCATGTGTCAAAAATTATAGGAAATTTGTAAAAGGGGTGAAATTTTTGTAAAACCATACAAATTACAAGAGAATTGAACATGGACATGTCATGCTGATTTGCTCATCATGAGGACTCTCTACTATTGGTTTATTAACGTGATGATTTCCGCTGACGAGCGTACTTCTTATAACATCATGTTTTATTACGCCCGCAGGCATTCGTAATATTTTCCTTTCCGTCGCTGTCATGTTTGCTTTATATTTTTCAGACATCGTCCAACATTGTGATGTGCGTGTTAAAGCTGGACGAACGAGCTCTTAAGTTCCATCATCGGAATGTCTTAGTAGTTAATGACAGAGCCTAAGTATTTAAGTATTCAAATTTCTCGAACTTCGAGGTTCTTCCTTCTAAATAGATGTCAAGAGTTAGGTTTGCTGCTTCGGAAAAACGCCAGTGAAGATATTCGGCCTTAGTACGACTGATTCGCAACACGTTTCTAGCGTCTTTCTCCAATTTATTAGTGTTGCTTGAATAGCTATCCTGTCGTTGCCTAATATAGCGCTATCATCGGCGAAAATCAGCGAAGTTGTTGATGCGCTGCTTTAATAGAAAATCTTGCACGACATTAAAAAGCAACAGGCTTTGTACACTGCATTGGCGTACTCCAACTTTAACTTTGGAATCTCCAGTTATTCCCGCTGTGCATTTAACTTTCGTATTAACATCATCGTACATATCGCGTATCATTCTTACATATGTATCTAACACATTTTAAAATCCAACCAAATTAAATGTCTGGGATGATGTCTATCGGACGCTATCTCCAAGTCGATGAAGAGGATATGCAGATCCTTAGCGATGTTTTTCCATCGTCATCATCATTCATAAAATTTTGAATGGCGACATGTGTCGAGCTGCCTTCCACAAAACTGCATTGACTGCCATGAAGCTTAATAATATTCCACTCTCGACCGCCTAAACCTGCTCGTATATTTTCATAGTAAATATTCTAGTTTCCATATACAGTGGAACCAGAAAATTCTCCCTCCATCATCTTGTTGAATAAAATCGCGGGCCATATAAACCCAAGATTTCCGATTATCGCCCACACTTCGAAGGGTATGTTATTCAGTCCGAATGCAAGCGACCTCCGTTCAATTATTGCAAATTTCATTGCCGCGCGTTAGAAGGTTTTCCTGCTCATCTTTAATATATTTCAATATATGCATGGAGGTTCGGTTTGGGGTACAGATATTTTGGGAGCTAATTCATTCGTGAAAAAAAATCGTAAGGGAGGAGAGGGTGGGTATTTGTAAAAGTTCTTTCAGAGAAGTAATACGAGCAATTATTTAGTTATAACTTCTAGTGTATTAAAATATGTGTACCATGTAGCCCTCAGCTTCAAAATTTGTATTCTTTTAATTTTATTAATTATTATTTCATTTTCATTTTTTTATAAATCCACACACATCGGCAATTGGGACCTATACAAGTTCGCTTTAACCAACTTCAGTAAAGAATTGGGAAAAGCCAAGAGAGCTTCCTGGAGAAAGAATTGCCAAAGCCTGGAAGAACTACCCCAAGGTCGCACGTCTCCAAAAAGTTTTCCCAAAATACTCTGCAAATAGCTTAGGTCTGTTGCAGAAAGCAAATTGTAATTTCACGGCTACTTGAGAGGAAACTGAAGAAAAAAAACCCGAAAAGAAGTAAACTCCCCAACTGGTCAGTTATTTCATTAGTAAACTGATGTCCGCTGCCCGGAAGTACATTGGAACATGGATATGTCTACTCCCACATAAAATTGAGAAGCAATAGCAAAATCGCACGGTATTAAAGAAATTGACGATACAACAAACCTCAGAAATGCCATGTGCTTAGCTTAGCTTTCCTTACACCTACGGTGTAGATTAAAATCATCACATGTTGGTAAACAAGTGCGCGTAACTCGGTACATAACAATGTTTGGAAAAATAAATTCAGAGATGGCAGAAATGTTACTACCTCATTGAGGTAGTTAATGTTGTAGACGTAGCAAAGTGTCAACAAAATTCAAAATGCGGGAGAGATGTCAAATTAACGTCAGTTCAGTTATGAAATTGATTATTTTTTTACAGCCAGAGTATTCAAATTGAAGTTTTTTAAGCTCAACCAAAAAAAAAAAGCCGAATCCAGCTGCTGCAGGAGGGAGGAAACTCCATAATTATTAGAATAAGAGTGCCTTCACTCCTATTAAGCTGGAGAACGGGCGAATTGGAGCTCTGTGAAATGAATGTGAAAACCTTCTAAAAAAAACCCAGCGAAATCCAGGCTTCAACCATACAGTTACAATACCACATTAAGTTTAGTATGTGAAGCAATGTACGGTTTATTTTTTAAAGGATTTCAGACGAATCTGTGTCCCAAGTCATCTTACAGGAGACGATTACGGTCCACGTCCTACTATAAGAAAGTTTCTGCTTTTCAATGAATTCAACAGGATGGAGTTGTTAGAGAATAGCCTGTTCGACGTTATTTTGGTGAACAACAATGATCCGGATTTGGAATTCATACCTCCAGTACCAATCCCAGTGTCAGTCGTTGTGTTGAGGACTCCCAAAGTTTTCCTGGTTCAGAAAACGAAGGATTCAAATTTCAAGGATTTGAAGTGCGTGCTATCTTATCTTGCATACGTACGTATACATTCCATTTTTTTTTTTAGATTCTTCAAAAGACCTTTAACTGCAATGAAGGCATAGCTATCATCTCCATAATAACAAATTCTACGCCATCTGTACCAGTTACCATTTTTAGTGCAACAACTTTATCCACCAGGTAGGCCGCTGACCTCCTAGAGACGTTGTTCGGTCTGTCTGCATCTTGGGGAGCTGTGCCATCTGCAGTTGTGCTCAGATGAGACCCATTTGTCAATGGAAGCTCTCCTCTGAACCTTGCCTGGCAAGGTCATCGGCGATTTAATTTCCGGTAATGCCATTGTGACCTAGGACCCAGACAAGGATCACTGAATTTAGCCTTTCGACTTCGTTCACTGATTTCTTGCCTTCTTGAAGTATCTTGGAAGTCGTAAGAGGGTTCAGCAAGGCTCTAAGCGCAGCTTGGTTATCGCTACAAATGCAAATGCTTCGCCCCCTCCACCGGTCCGGAATGCGTAAATCTCCGCTTAGAAGACAGATGCAAGCTTTCCTCATGTGAAGTGGAATCTAACGTTGTCGTCCCCCAGAAAGATTCCACCGTCCGTGAAAGCCCGACTGCATTGCTTTCCTGTCTCTGATTCTGGCCGAAACCAGTCCTAGGCACAAGGAAAGTCGATTTCGAATTTTTTCCGCAACAGGAGTTCTGGTATCATTACATCGTATGTCCATAAGACTAGAGCTCCAAAGTACGTGTTATACTAAATACCACTTCTTTTTAGACGAAAAATGGCTTTGAGAGTGCAGCCATTGCCATATGAATATCAAGGGGAGGAAAATTCATCAATGCGCCTAGAGCAGAGCTAGGAGTGCTGGGGAAAGCCTCCATGTATCCGAAACAAACCATTCTTTGGAGTCTGGTAAAAGCTGCAATCACGTATTTTCGCGAGGGCTTATTCCACCAGACAATCAACGCGTAGCATATAATTGGCCTTATCATAGCTTTGTAGATCCAAAGGACCCTTCTCGGTGGCAGGTCCTCTGCACTGTCAGAAGGCCGACAGCGCCTTAGATGCTTTCGACGTAATAAAAATGTTAGAGAAGTTTGGATGGTGATCCCTTTAATCACTAGATGAGTCAGACCAGGCAGCTTCCGCCTTCTCGCAAAGAGAACAATCTCAGTTTTGAGAGGATCGACTGAAAGCCCATTACTAGTGCACCAGTGATCGATCATGTCTAGGGCTGCCTGCACTTTAGAGTAGACAGTCGCTAGATACTTTCAAAAAAAAGTAGAGCTATATCATCAGCGTATGCTTGTGCATAGACGTTAGAACTATTGAGCGCGTTGAGCAGTGAGTCGACCAACATGCATCATAGCAGTGAAGACAGAACGCTTCCTTGCGGGCAACCCCTGTTTACACCCGCCACCACATATTGGCCGCAGCCAGCATCCGCAATCAATGTCCTATTCACCAGCATTGCTTTTATCCACAAAACTAGTAATTCATTTACGCCGCACCGTGTTGTCTGGTCGAGTTATATATGCCGTCAAAAGTTGCGTTGTCGAAAGCACCCTCAAAGTAGATGAAAATGCGCAAGGTGTATTCCCTTTTGTCGAGTACGCCTTCAATTCTGCCTACTAGATTCTGAAGTGCATTCTCGCAAAATCTTCCGCGTTGGTACGCGTGTTGCATCGCCGATGGAGGATGCATTCGCAAGGCGGTTTTGCGCACATGGATCTCGACCATTCTCTCGATACTTTTCAGCATGAAGGAAGTCAGACTTATAGGCCTGAAACTCTTGGTGAGCGAGTAGTCCTGCTTTCTGATTTTCAGTATAAAGGCCACTCTCACTGTTCGCCAGAGATTCGGTATGTATGCAAGTAAGACTTTCTTCAGAGAAACCATCAAAGGAAGCAACAGCATGTTTAATGGCATCATCTGTCACCACCAGCCATCAGATGTACAGCTACGGCGTGTTGTGTTATGAGCTGGTTTCGATTGGGTTACCTAGGAAGTGAGACTGAATCATAAGGCGGAGATCTCTCCTTTCCACTCAGTATAGGTACCGTCAGATTTTCTGAGTGATTCCAACAAGGTTGGTCTTCCTCTTTTGAGGACTTTGGCTAGCCTGCTGGTTTCACCAATAGTTTCGATCTTTCGCAGATAGTTTTGTAAGAGACGCTCTTCGAAGTCCGAATAAGCCTCTTAAAATCTTTTTTTTGCTTTGATCTGCAAAGATTCCAATCTTCCTCCAAATTAGTCTTAAGTGATCTGTTTATAAGTTTTTTGTATTCTTTACGAAGACGCTGCAGGTCTGCGTTCTACCAAGGAACTAGCTGGACATGCCATTTTTAAACACTTGGCGAGGATGCCGTTCATGTTCTGAACAGTTTCCTCAAGCTTTTGTTTTGTCCTGAGCTTATTGTACTTTTCGAGCTCCTCCTTAAATCCTGTCCAGTTGGGTTTCCGCGGATTCCTCCTCTTTAACAAGGTAGATACCTCGCATCCGATTCTGAGTTCGATGTATCTATGGTCTGACATAGAGATGTCCGATAGTACTTTACAGCCAGGATTCTCCTTAGCATACCTGTTGGATAAAGTTAAGCCAATTACTTACTGTCTTACTCTCGTAACAAAAGTTGGCTGAGAGCCAACGACCTTTGCTGGTTGTAGCACCGGACTGATTTTATTTTTGACAACAAGTTTGACCGCTTTATGCGATTTCCTTCCACCGGAGCTGCAGCCTTTGCTGGTTGCAGGACCGGTTTCATCCGGACATCGTGCGTGGAGAGACCCATCGACAGGGGTGCCAGAAACTTTCTTCCTCTTGGCCATGTTCGGGACAGAAGAAGAAGGCGCAACTTAAGATCCGAGAGGTTGATCGGTTTCAATACGTGTCACTTCCACCGTCCTGCTTCCCTTCTCCGTCGCCTCTTCAGCTACCCCTTAGACGGTAGTTTTTCAGAGTGTGTCACTTCTGGAGCCCGTTCCACCTTTTCGGTTTTCCGAGACAAGCCGTCAGAAACAGTATCCTGACCAACCGCTGGTTTATTCTGATGGAGTAACAGGCAAGGCCTCTACGGTACTCTCTCCACCGTTCCAGCTCAATCTGGCTAACGTGTCGTAGAAAGAGCTGCAGGAGTGGTCGAAATCAAGTGCTCCAGCAACTTCTCGGTCAGCGCCAAAATCGGCGGGGGGTTGTGTAGTATGTCGGGTGGCGCCTCCAGAATTCGTGCTACGGCCGCAGTCGAAAAGACTACGCGTAGATTGTCGCTATTGCGAGTATCACCTACCATAGAGTAAGTATAATCCTTTGGGGCCACGTTTAATGCACGTTTCGTGCAATAGTCATACTGCAAATTTGTTGGCAAAAGAAATTTCTTTGAAGTTCATTGAAGATGTGATTAAAGTTCAACGATTTTTCAAGAGTCATGTGGAGGAAAAGGGCTAGCTTGGCAATAGATGTTCGATGGTGCGCCTATAGAAGCTACTTGAACAATTTCCTATAAAATTGAAGCCAACTAAAAACCTTAGCAACTTTATTCAATCAGTGGAAGACGAAATACATCTATACGATCTAGTATGCAAACTTATAAACAAGTGTCCAGATGATTTCACAATCCTTTTAAAAGCCGTCGATTTGTGACTAAAGGTTTAATTACCCGACAAGTTTGCAGACTGCTTGGACGGCGGAAAAGAAACGCGTCTTTCAATTCAAGTGAAATCTAGTGACTGTTTATAGAATTGTTCTCGGCTGAGGAGCTAAATGATTTAAATCTTTATATCAAAGGTGAAGGAATATTTGCTCCATTAAATAGAAAGCTAAACGGGTTTGGAGACATGGGTGAGGGCGATGGTGATGGAAGTGGAGGTTTATGACCAAAGATTTATTGGAGTTTAGTACACAGAAAACATCTGGGCATAGCAAAGTATACAATTTGTTTGTTCAGTATACCAGCGTCATCTCCAGCAATTGAAAGAGTTTTTTCGCATTGCTCATTTGTACATACTCGTACCAAAAGCCGTAATAGGCTTAGCCAGGAACGTTCACAAGAACTTGTCGATACTCACCGTACACTTCAAATGAACGATAAAAATAAAACCGATGAATACTAAGTTTGCAGTTTTTTATTTAATTAAACTTGGAAACGTCATGTTTCATCTGTTTTGCGTGTTTCTGTTGTACACTCATTGAAAATTTAAAATTCCATTTGAAATTTAATGATTTCCATGTAAGTAGTAGATGAAACAAATCGGACGTGCAGTTTATTCATGTAACTACGCCTCATGTAATTTACTCTATCATCTCTGAATTAATAATGGAACTGAAAATGCCTATACGGTAATTTATATCTCCGCTCTAGTCCTCTGTAACTATTTTAACCGATTGCAAACTCTGCCTAACCAACGGTATCCACCAAATTTTCAGTTAATTTCTTAAAAGCTCTTAACTAGCCTTTGAGCTCATATAAAGATATGGTGAAAACAAGACCAAAAGTAAGGAAGTTGTACAAGCACAGCAAAAGTTTGGTTTTACGCGAAATTCATATTAAATGAAAGAAATCTACACAATTAAAAGATATTGTGCACTACTATAATACATATAAGCATTAGCCCCTGAACGGCATGCAATGAAATAAAGATGGTAGCGCAAAAACCATGCAGAGAAAAAAATGTTAACTCCTAGCGGAAAGAGATATCCATGTCAAAATGTTACTTAAGGTTCATTCCCCAGCCTCGATCCTATTAAACAGACATTCTGTGAGTTCTGAAGCCACAAGGTTTTCCTGCAATATGTGGCTTTTTTTGTACGCGTATACTCGCTAACTCAAAAATTTACATGACAATAACAATAACACGATATCGTGTATTCGCTTAAGATAGCGAGGACAACTATCATCGCTAAGTTTTAAGCGATGATAGAAACAGTGATACCAGAATCCTGTTTCTTATGTGTTAATGAAATCGATAAGAATTTGACACAAATGTTACAATCCGTTCATAAATTAAATTAAAAGAAAACAATGTCTGGAAGTGTAAGGAGGTACGTAGAAACATTTTAAATTTCAAAGAATGTGAATAATTCTTTATTTATAATAATTCTACAATTTATTAGCAAACGAAAATTGGAGACTAAGGAGGAGACATTGGGGCTGCTAAAATTTTATTTAGCACGAAAGGATGAGTTTCAGCATACCACAAAAAAATGCTTACTCCAACATTCTCGAAGATATGATTTCTGAGGGCATTACCTCAATTACTCGTGTTAAAAGTGCGCACTTAGTCTGCAACTAAACTTTTTCTTTTTTTTCCTCTTTTGCAGGATTCGAGCACAACACCTTAGATCCTAGAGGGGAAAATTAGAACACTGCTAGTTGCATATAAGGCTGCAAAAGACAATGCTAAACAAACTGGTTCAAGCCTATGCAATGGCCCCTTTATGGCCGAAATGGACGAGATTTTTGGGAATGCGCCGATTGTTGCAAACTCAGATACGCTTGATGCCGGGGGTGCACCCATAAGTGCTATGAGTTATGGACATGCCCCTTCAACATCGACACAAGCGTAGGAAATCTGCGACGAAAGAACTCAAATGAGCTCTGGTACCGCATCGCCGGCAACTTCAGGCATATCGATGACTTGCTCTACATCCATACCATCTTCATCTCAGCCTCTCAATACACGCAAACGAAAATCACTGCGTGAAAAATTTCTGGAGCAGAAATTAAAGTTAAAGAAGGAAAAGATGGAAATGAAGCATATCCAACGAGCTCAATTCTTCAATAAGATGAAGGAAACTTTTGAAGAAAAGTGGAATGAGATGAAGGAAACCATCGAAGAAAAGTGGAAAGCTGAAGGCGAAGCTGAGGGCGAAGCTGAGGGCACGAAACTTGCAGTCGCAAAAGCATTGTTAAAAAAATAAAAAGACATAAATACAATTTTCTTGCATTTTTTTTATTTCAAAGAATATATTGTTGTTGCAGCAATTCTACTAAAACTTGAAGCCCATCTATGTCTGCATCAAGGTAACTCTATGTTCAATTGTGCCCAAATCAATATTTTGCGGTAAATTGTCCGTAAACAAATCGTCCCTCATAATGCATATGTTGTGTAAAACACAGACGCTCACTACTAAATTTGTCATAGCGCTTAGATTTGTCTGTTCTGTGAAGTTCAGCAATCTACGGAATCTTCCTTTGAGCAACCCAAACGTATTAGCACTGTTATCCTGGCTCCTGAGTGAAGAAAAAATTTCTTTGAAGATCCGTCAAATTGCCATGGTCATTGAAAGGTGGCACTGACCAGCATGTTAAAGGATATGCAGAATTCCGCAGGATAAAGTGATTATTGAGAAATAATTCTTCATGGTTTGTCTGCACCTTTCTGAATAAGCCAGAACTCCGGAGAACTCTGCTATCGTGGAGTGACCCGGGCTCACCACAATTGATATTAGTGAACATTTCGTTAGCATCTACCACAGCTTGCAAAACAAGACTATACTTTTGTTTCCTGTTGTAGTAACATTCTTTCCTAGTTCCTGGAGCCTTGATGCCGATGTGGGTGCAATCTATTACTCCAATCACATAGGGTATTCTTTTTTTGGCCTGGAACATTCGACTTGTTCCTGCGGCAATAGATGCTTCAGGCCATTTTATATAGTCGTGGCTAAAAGAAATGAGCCAGGAGCTGGCACGTTCAGAGAGGTTGCCAAGCTCTCGGAAGGCACAGTATTGCTCATATACCAAACGTACATGAACACAGCTTTCATTGATCCTATTCTTGATCTTTTTCCTTGGAATGGGGACGGCAAGAAATTGCTCTGTGAAAACATTGCTATAAGCAAGGAGGAAAAAATTAAATTTATATTTCGAGGAGAAGAATAAATATTTACTTACATATTGAGTATTCCATAGTTGGTCGCTGCAACCTCATATGGCATGTGACCTGAAGTCAGCGTCGCTATATAGTATTTGTCGATTGTTTCGACGAAATTCGTGCATTTTACATGCTGATCCTGTTCAAAATCCGAGTCATCAGAACTGGAAGTATAAGAATCGGCGTATGCAGGTATGCACGAAAATAGCTGTTCGATTATTCCGAGGTCATTTTTGAGGCGAACGCTCCAAATTGACCCTTCAAACAGCATGTGTAATACCTTAAAAAAGTCTGTGTCATCCTTTTGAATTTACTTATATACAATTAACATTTCATTTCTTAACTGAGTTTTGGCAGTATCTTCCATTTGAATTTATTTTTGATCTCTTCACATAAAAGTCACAATTTCTATAATTTTTGAAATTTGACAGCTCAAATGTCTTTAAAATGTATGTGCTGCTAAATTTTTATAACGAAACTGACAAGCGGGGATGTTCGCTTTTTAGGGCCATTTTTGAGTTAGCGAATATACGCGCGCAAAAAAAAACACCCAATAACGGAACCAACAGCTTGTCTAGAAATATGTCCAGTACACACAAAGTTGGTTGGACCATAAACTCGTTTAAACAATACAAGGCACCTGGAACAGACGAAGTCCTGTCCATATTCCTCCTACTCTAGTCGCCTTATTTCATTTTTATTTTTTAAGGAGCTGTACCACAAAATCGGTATTACTTAAGAAGCTGAGAGATGCTCAATATTTTTGATGAAATTGACAATTTCTCTGCTGGAGATTCTAAGAATTTCCCCAGAGATTAAAATTTTTCTAATTAAGTACCGTCTCCTTAAGAAAAGTCTCCAATTCTAGGGCTAACGTTTTAGCATTATTACAGACGTATATCTGAGTATGAGGGTTGATATTTATCTAACGATCTCTTTCCGTAAAACTTTGAATATAATATTTCTCTGGGTAATCTAAGAAAAATAAAGAGCATGTTTACCGAACGATCAAAGCCTTCGCCTTATTCTGAAGATGGTAAGAACTGAATACCCCAAGTCGTCTTGTTTAGTACCAACATTATATCTTTTTAAATAGAAAATGGCGTTAAGGAAAATAGCTTTGGATCCCTAAGGATATGGAAGAAGTGTGCTCGAAAAAGCCTTTTACAGCCAAAACAAATAGTTTCTTTTATTCTGGTGCAACAGCAGTAGCTTATTTACGTAAAAGCACGTTCATATCTCAAAACTACCCGATTACAATCTGCGTATCTTGTCCAAAAAAACCGTCGCAATTTTTGACTCGGCGCACTTATTTCGAAATAGTTTGTATCAAGGATAACACCAGCATAATTGGATGCACTTTTTATAACAAGTTGAATCCGGACGGTCAGCTTCTTTCTTTTTATGGGAATAATATTTATTGCATTGCACAGGCAACAATAACGTCAATGGTTGTCCGCATTTTTTGGCAGACAGTCTATAGTCAAACAGACAGTGCAGCTATATTGTTTACATACTTCCTTGATCAAAAAGTTTTCAGAATTTATTCAGAATATTAAAAATACAAGTTTATTCATCCAAATCTATATTGTCCCCTTTAAAGTAATCCCCATCGACTGCAACACACTTATGCCAGAGCTTGATCCAATCCCCGAAACAATTTTCATTTTCGGTTTTCCGTATGTCCATTAGTGCTTCCTGCGATTTTTCCATTACTTCCTCTCGGCTGCTGAAACGCGTTCCCCGTGGTGGTTGTTTAACTCGATTGAATAGAAAGAGGGAGCCAAATCAGGTGAATTTGGTGGCTGTTGAATGCTATTTGTTGCATTTTTCGTCAAAAAATTACTAATAGTGATGGCACTGTGCGACGGTGCGTTATCATGGTGCAAAATTCACGAGTTTTCTGCCCACAATTCTGGTCTCTTTCGGCGAATTGCTTCACGCAAACGTCTCATAACGCCCAAATAATACTTTTTGTTTACTGTCTGGCCTTCTGGCAAAAATTCATGATGCACTACTCGTACACCGTTGTAATCCATGAAAACCGTGAGCATTGCCTTCTTTTATGACTGAAAACGGCGTGGTTTTTTTGGTCTCGGCTCATTTGGTGAACGCCATTCACTTGCCTGATGTCTGGATTGCGTGTCGTACTCATAAACCCACGTCTCGTCTCCAGTAATGATCTTTTTGATAAATGTGGGATCGGATTCAGCTTCGCAAATCATCTCTTTTGCGACGTCAACACAGTCTCTTTTTTGCATGGAATTGAGGTCTTTTGGCATCAACTTTGCTGCTACACGACGAAAACTCAAATCATTAACCAAAATGTCTTGGACAGATCCATAGGAAATGTTCAATTTCTCCGCTATCTCTCTGATGGTTAATTTGCGGTTACTGACCAACATTTCTTTTACTTCATCAACGTTTTCGTCGGTTTTTGATGTCCATGGTCTGCCACTACGTTCATCATCTTCGATTGACCCACGACCACTTTTGAACCGCTCCTGCTACTGGTAAATGACCGAATCGTTGCCGAAACACTTTTCCAACATTTTCAACGTTCGCGCACCATTAAATCCGTTTTTTACGCAAAATTTAATACAAGTTCGTTGTTGCAAATTGAAATCCATTTCTAAAATTGTAAAAAGTCGCCAACACACACAGAGATAGATACACTCTTGGCTACGTAGCTTTTGCAAATGTCAAGCTATGACGTTAAGATTTAGAGGTAATGTCAACAACAGATTTACCAACTTAACAAAAGAAACAGAACTCAAATCGGAATAATCGGAGCGCCACACGATGGTGTTTTGCGGGAACTTTTTGATCAAAGTGGTATTGTAGAGGTTTGAACTATTACGAGCCTTAAGCAGAGACTCCATTATACTCGTACATGTTGGTCACAGTCAGCATCTACATTCAAGGTTCTGCTACTTACTAAATTTAAATCGGAATTTTTCGCAAGATCTTTCGCGTTGCTTGAAATGTTGCATTTTACACAGAGGATAGATTCGAAAAATAAACCTGCACTTATGAAACTTGACCATTTTCTATTCTTATTCTTAATTACAAAAGAAATTAGACTAATAAAGCTCTTGCCGGCGGATTAACCATATTTTGCGATTCTCGATATCTTTATCTTTACTGTTTGCTAGGCGATTTTGTGTATAGCACATTGCTACGCTCTTCAGATTTAGTATAAATTGGTACCTTTTGACTTGAAGCCACATATTTGGAAACTGAGTCTCGAGTATGAAACCTTCGACTAGATGTTGGTACAGATTTTTTTTAATGTTCACAGTGCAGTGTGCTGATTTCATTTACATCTTCACAAAACTCTTTTAAGGAAATATCCAACAATACTTTTGGAATTGCTAGAAATCTTATCGTTTGTATAAAAGTAATTTCTAGTCTTTTTTTGACCTAATAATCAAATCAATAAATTAAATTAATTATGTCCAACCGGAATAAATTAAAACAACAAATGTAAATTAAAGTATATTCTGTAATTCTTCCATAAATTCTGAACAAATAATTTGATTCCCGCCTTTTTTAAAGGAGCGGGTCAAATGGCTTTTTTTTTCTGTTATCGTCCTTCCGAGGTTAGATCTTTCCTAACTGAAAATGTCTTCAATATATAATACATAGTTTGTCAGGGTACTACTCAGGTCTTGAACAGCTTTATCTCTATTATGCCATTTCGAATTTAGTGTTTTTTTTTTTGGAGCATATTGTATCCACTTTTTTCAACAAAATCGTTGATTCACATCATTTTGCAAATAGCGTATATATATACATACATATGGATACTTTCGAAAGATTTTTACAGCGGGTTATATCTATCCCTAGCATACCTATTAAACAGAGACAAAATTATTAGCTATTGTTCTCCCTTCGTAATGAAATTGGGTCAAAGACAACATTGATCAAGAAAAGGTTTTTCATCAGGAGTGATGTGATAGCGTAAACCATCATTAAAAAAAAGTGGTTTTGATATCTGCTCTAAATACTCGTACTTATAACTAGATCTCATTAGCAAATTTGTAAAATGTTCAAACACTTACGGCATTGGATGATTTTACTATTTTAAGGCACTTAGAGCCATGCATTCACATGAAATGCGTTCCGGAGTTTTGTCGTCTTCCATGCAAAAACGGAATTCTGTTTTCTGAATAAGACCTATTTTGTATAGGTGATATCGAAGGTGGCAGTGCCCTGTTAGAAATCCAACCAGTCTGATAACATTCGTTTTTAATTGTAGGGATTGTATACATACATAGATTGGTTTTTTAAGGGTTTGGTGGCTCTTTTAGCCTGGCGAATCCCTGGGATGTTTTCCCAATGTGATATACACATTCTGTCTCCCAACTCTTTATTGTTGAAAGTGTAGTATATGAGTACAATGGTAGTATTGGATATTTGGATATATATGTACATATATTTGATCACTGATAATGGCAAACATTGTTCAGTAGACAACTGGACTTAAAATGACGGGCATGGCTTTCTTCTATTGCTCCGTCAGTCATTATCATATTCATACGTTTGTAGCATTAACTTGTCCCTTAATCATACATACGAGTACTTACACATATAAGTATAATACTGGTGGCAACGAGAATTAAAACGCATCAACACAAATATCAAAGAGAGTCATACACCCTCAATATAATATATATTACAATATGGCTACGTTTAGACTTTGAAGCTAGTTTATCTAAAGAAAGGCGCAGAGGTAGATCATAAAACTTTGAAGCAAAAGCTAGGTGAACTTTTCCAACCTACCGCGTCTTCGTTTGATGGAAGGCTAAAATTCTATGAAACAAAAAAAGCACGTGTTAGATGCTTGGCAATGTACTGCAAATTCGAAAGTAATCTTAATATCGCTCTACGGGACAAACTTATCATGGGACTAAATATGAGTCCAGAAAAGGATGAATTGTTCCTGGTAGATGTGTCATCATGAACCTTCGAAAAAGCCATGAAAGTGGCGCTGGCAGTCGGATGCATTTGTCATTAACATGAGTCGAAGAGGGCGGAAATTAAACAATGGCACGAGGTATATAGGTTGAAGGCTTACCAGAATAAAGCAGTATCATATCAGCAGCGAAGCAATTCTTCATCAACAAAAGGTATACCTCAGTCAACAACAGCCAGCAGCATATGCAGCAGGTGTGCATTAAGAAACCAATGGATTTGTTCGATGGTTCCCTTGGGACTTTCAAATATCATACCGTATTTCTAAAATCGAAAGACAACATGGTGCCAAGGTTCAGTCCACCAAGAAAGTTACCTTTTGCCATTGGGGAAAAGTAGAAGCAGGGATCGACAAATTAGTCAATTTAGAAATTCTTGAGCCAATAAACTATATTGAGTGGGGTACTCCAGTGGTTCCAATAATAAAAAAGCATGACTCGGCGAGACTCTGAAGTGACTTTAAAATCGTACTTAATCCATATTTAATGTATGAGCTACACGCTGTTTCCTCTATACTATAGATGACATTTTTGCTGAATTGGTAGGGGGAGAGGAATTTAAAATAGATTTAGCTATAGCATATCAGCAGTTGGTGCTAGATCAGAATTTTAGAAATTTAACTACAATTTCTACAACAAAGGATCAGTGTAGGTACACCAGGTTGATTGGTGTACTGTATTCTATATTAGCTGATATAAAAGGTGTGGAAATATTCATGGGCGATTTGTTAGTGACTGCTAAACATATGGGGCAACATTTTAAAATCTTTTGTTTAGTTCTCTCAAGTTAGCGAAAGGCAGGTTTCAAATTGTCACCTAGGAAATGCGAGTTTTTTCCAAAAATCAATTCGCTATCTTGGGCACTTGACTGATATGGAGGTCTGCATTAGGACCCAGCCAAGATAGAAAGTATAGTAAATTTGTCAAAGTCAAAAAATATAACATAATTGAAATCGTCCCTTGGCGTTTTAAATTTTAATAGGCAATTAATGCCTAACTTAGCGGCTATTGCAGGGCCATTGTATGAACTTTTGCCTGATAACTTTAAGTGGGAACAACCGCAACATGAATCGTTATGGCATCAAGGAAGTTATGACATCAGCCTGTAACACAGAACAACAAGTCAACAAGTACTTGTTTAACTATACCTGTTCAACAAGTGAACATCAATTCTGTAACACAACAAAGCTGAGAACAAAAACTTCCCTCGACTTGTTGACCAGTCTAACAAGTTAGTGTTACACGATGAGTCGAAGAATCAGCGAAAAAAAAATAATAATTTTACCTACTTAAAATAAGAGAAAACAAACAAATTTTGTGTGGTGCTTTCTCTGATTTAATAACAAAATCTATTAAAAGTGATAAGTGGCGCGAGGTGTATTTTTTGGCGTAAAGTTTAAATGTAGTTCCTGAGGGAAAAGATTGGCCTTACATTAGAGATGTGTTTTGGCAAAATTGTAGGAAATACGCCATGGTAAGTATTGATTGCAAAGTGTTTCGAAAATTATATACTATATATTACATATTGCTAGGCAAAATTAGACAACTCTAGAAAAACGGGATCTTCGGTCGGCAAAGACTGCAAGCTCAGTTCCTGTGATAATATTGTACTTGACATTATTGGGAAAGAGTCAGCAGTAATAATTGGACTCGGAGTTGAAAAGTCCATGGAACTTGGCAATAATGGTTAGAGAAATAAAAATTAAATTTCTACAAATTGACTTTTTTTTTACAGATTCTCGACCTAGTGGAAGTAATACAGAATCCACACAGAATAATTCTGCATCTCTTTCTAACGCTCTGCGAAAGTCAACAGGTATAACATATATATATATATATATAAATGGAATGATGTACTATAAATATGATTAATTGCATAATTTACAGGCAGGAAAAGATTAGCGTCGAAGGAGTGCCCAACGATCCTAAAAAAACAGAAGTTGGTGATAGAACACCTAGAGTTGGTCAACTACAAAACGAGGCTACAGATTGCTTTGTTGGAAAAACAACTGGGTTATCCTCCCTCGATTTTTACTAAAAGCTTAGCGGATGGTGGAGCTGAAAAAATTGGTGCTCAAGACTCAGAGGACGACGACGATCCTTATTCTAATGATGAATAACACTATATTTTTTTATTTTTGATTAATAAAAATGTGTTATTAATTTTTTATTTATTGGCATATGTAATATAACATATACATATATGTAAATATTTTTTTTTTATTGTTGATTTAAAAAAAAATTCAAAAGTTGCTGTTGTCTTTTTTGTGCATCTTGCAATGGATTTGGGAGCAAAATCTCTACTTCATCGTTTGTTTCCTCTTGGTGTTGCGTATTTTCTTCTTCTAACGTGTAGGTATAGGTAATAAAACTGTGACACATATTACATAGGGTAACACAACATTTAAATATATTAGCAGCAAAAACGGGCTCAACTCGTAGGTGATTCAGACACGGAAACTTTTCTTTCAAAACACCGAATGCGCACTCAATCAACCGCCGTATTTTTTTATATGCCCTGTTATATCGGATAACAGAAACTGTATTTGCAGATGAGGTGGAAGGTGGCATCAGCCATGTTTTTAATGGGTAAGCGCTGTCACCTAATATTATGGTATTGGGAAAAGGCCTCCATCCATTTCCCATTTTTTGTAACAGCGTACTATTTCGCAGTACTCGTGCATCATGAACACTTCCCGGCCAGTTAGCAAAGACATAATAGAATCTAAGATCGGGTCCGCATACTGCCATACAATTAATTGAATGTCTGCCATGTCGGTCAACGAAAATTGATTCATTATTTGATGGCGCATCAATGTTAATTAAAATACCACAACTTCCGGCATACCACCTTTCTCAAAAAATCCTTGAATCGTAAGATGAACACTCTCGAGCCAACACACTTGTTGTTGAAATTCAACTTCATTTATTGCGGAAGTGACGTCTTTTATACAACGACACACATTTTGTTAACACCATGAACGTCACCTATAACATGGTGCTGACATCCTGTCCCAAACCAGTGCAAAGTTATTAATATTTTCTGCCTTACACTTAGCGCTTTGCTCTTATTAGTTGGCGAACGCAATTTGTAGGAGAGAGTTTCCGTTAAGTAATTAAGAACTTCTTTTGGCACACGAAATTTTTCAATAAAAAAATTATGTAGACTCTATGTCGAAATTAATTCTTTCATTAAATACTTTTTTATTTCTTTGATTTTCATTGTCACTGTCCAATTCAGAATCAAGAAAAAGCCTTTTTAAAACCGCAAATAATTAAATAAATTCTAAATAACCTCCTCACTAATCAAAATCACTCGGTAAACACTATTGCAAATATTAAATTCTAACTTCTTGACTTCTAACAAGTCAATCACCGTCGATTGTAATTCATTAACTTCTCGATAAGTACAGTCTCTTTCTCTTTCAACACTTGTTGTTTCCAGTTACAGAGATGGTGAATTTGTTAAATTTCCCAAGTGTTGAACTGCTCTCAAACTTGTTGTAATGTGTAACACAAATTTTTAACAATTGTTTCATTTCACTTGTTCAACAAGCACTTGTTGTATTGTGTTACAGGCCCCAGATGTCAGCCTTCCTCATTTTGATCCCTTAGTGCAAGGGAAGTTGACGCAAGAAACGTCCGATTTCCTTTGCGTTTAAATGGTTATCACAAACCGATTGGAAATACTCTCAATTAGAGGGAGAAGCTCTGGTAATCATTTTCCGTGTTAACAAATATTACCAGTATTTGTTTGGCATAAGTTTAACCTTAGTTTCAGACAACAAGATATTAATAGCGATAAAAGAGGCATTCCTCTGATGATGGCGAATAAGCTACAAAGGTACGCTTCCTTGCTATCAGGGTATGATTTGGAAATTTAGGGAGAACATCGCTGATTTTCTTTCCCGAGCAATTGATAATCTTGATGATTCTGATTTGCATCTTGTCAGCGGTAGATAAAGTACTACATAGAAGAAATTCTCTCCAAAAGGCCTAAACACCTAAAAAAGATTCAAGATACTAGAAAAGAATCAATATGGCTTCCGAAAAAAACAATTATTAAGAGACTTCGCTAATCACATAGAAATAGGAACCACATTTGTACGATAAAATTGATTTTATTAAGTTCCTTTGGCTCTGGCCACATCTATATGTTTGTTGAAATATAGATATTGATCTAGCCAGATCCCAAGGTACCTGACATCATTTCGACAAGCAAGTGGCTGCCCGTCTTGTCCAACAATTGAAAACTTTCGCCAATTTTTCTGGTGTCTCTAGAGACCCCAGAAAAAAGCGTCCTAAATAGGATGGTTTCCGACTTCTAAAAGTTGATCTTCAACTTCCAGTCGAAGCAATATCGTTTAATTCTATCAAAGCCATGTTACAAAAGTATATTAATGATCTCAATCTGTGCGCGATTAAGTCGTCTGCGTACGCTATGGCATGGTGAAATGCACATATCAGATCACTGTTGAATAGGATCGGTGAATTTACCGCACCTTGTTGCAGCCGCAAATGTTCCAGCAGAAGTCACATAGTCATTTTTCAGGATGAAGAAGAGAGACCCTCTAATCATACGGTATCGAAAACAATCAGGCATGCACCAGTGTCCTGGTTCTTGCCTTTGTTCCATTGGATATCAGAAACCAGTTTAGACGCGGCATGAATGACATCATGCCCCGCCTTGAAACCGAATTGATTATTCGGAACTATATTTTTGTCCTCAACTCAATTAGAGAATACTCTATTGAACAGTGATTACTGATTTTTGGAAGAAAACTGATCGATCGACGATTCGCCGGATTGGAAATGTTTTCCAATGCGCTGGATAATGGGCATTATTCATTGCATTATTTAACAGGGTGGTATAAATGTCCACCGCTACTAGTGGGAGATGTCTAAGCACAACGTTCGGTATTCCATCGCTTCCCACTGATTTCTTACTCCAGAGTGATTTGAAAATCGTTTGGAGCCCTTCCGTCGAAATGAACGCGGCTAGTACCCTATCGTTGGTTATGACATAATTTACCATATTCTCGTCACTAAACTGAATGAAACCCGAGCTCTCGGATCGCCAGTTCACTATATCATTTCGAAGGTAGAAATTAGGCACAAGGTACTAAGACCACAATGATCACTGTCATACACGAAAGTGCGTAGACAGTTTGTGGTAGGTTGGTTAGCGCCTGTCAGTTCTATTCGTGTGTAGAATCCAGGAGATCCAAATTGCACCCGTGTCTAGGAAACGACGGACTTTCCGCCGTTTTTAGTCTCGCACTCTGAGATGAATAAAGCTTTAGTTGCATAGACAAACACCATGTACAAACGCTTTCCACTACGGAGTAGGATATGCACGATGCACTCTTCCAGCATCTAAAACCTACGTATTAAACGACTGTATACTCTTTTAAAACGCAATCCTTCTCTTATAAAGATTGCAACGCCTCCTCCTTGAAAGGAGTTGAGTCGGTTTCTTCGTACTATTTTATATCCTCTGTGCTTCATTTTGTGTCTGGTGATAAACTTAGTTTCGCTAACCAAAATCACATCGGGGGCTTGGTCTTTAAGCAACTTCGATAGTGCGGCTCTTCGTTTGAACCTAATCAGTGATTTAACATTTGAAGGCCTGTTTCGAAAATTTACCAAACAAAAATGGTATAAAAGATTAGAAAAAAAATAATTCATCAGTTTACAGTTGCTTAGAAACGCTATTTGAAATGTCTGCATTTACAAACCAAGAATACGCAGACATTATTTACGTTTACGGGCTATGCAATGGAAGTTCAACTAGAGCGCGACTTCCGACGATTTTCCTAGTGAAGGAGCATTTGGAAATACGTATCGAAGGCTTCGAGAAACGGGATCAGTTTCAAATACACGACCTAACGCGGCAGCTCCACAAGTAAGAAGAATTTCGACTGATGAAATTCTGTAAACTGTTACAACTGATCCATCAATCAGCATCAGACGCTTAGTTTTGCAATTCAATGTTTCTAGGCATGCAATTTCTAATGTACTGCAGGGAGAAAATCCTTATCCATATCACCATACACCTTGTACAAGAACTGCTTCCCAATGATTTGGAAAAGAGACTTGAGTTTTCTAACTGGTTGCTGGAGCAGAGCTTGGATAACAACGAGTTTATTAACAGAATTCTTTGGACGGACGAATCTCAATTTACAAGAGATGGGATCACAAATTTTTATAATCTGCATACAATCCATTCATAATCTTCATCTTCGGTCAATCCATGAGACATAATCATTTCAACACAAATTCAGCGTCAATACGAGTATGTGGGCAGGTGTACTTGGAAACAAGTCAATCGGCCCCTTCAAACTATCTCCTAGGCTGGATTCTACAAACCATCTGGAGTTTTTGCGAAATGATTTACTAAATCTATTGGAGGAGATTCCACTGATTCAACTAGCTTCATCATATTTTCAACAGGACGGTGCTTCAGCCGACTATGGTCGTGAGGTTAAGAATTGGCTAGATGAAGAGTACGGTGACCGTTGGATAAGAAGAAATGGACCACTTCACTGGCCTACAAGATCTTCAGACCTTAGAGTATTGGATTTTTTATATGGAGAAGAATGAACGAACTTTTTTATTCAACCGAAATAGCAATTTTAATTGAATTGGAAGAGCGTATTCTCGAAGCGTCATCAAAAGTGAGGCAGCAGTTAGCATCAATAAACATTCACTTTAAAATCTAAAAACGGGCTTTGGCATGCATACAAAACCAAGGAGGACACTTTGAGCACCCGTTATAACTGTTTTAGAACAGACATAAAATAAAAATTATCCAAAACCACATAAAATCATTTTTTTTTCATAGCCTTTGGAGCCTAAAGCAAAAAACTCTTTTTTTTTTAAATGTTATCTGCTGCAGGTTTTTCCAAGTATCATAAAATCTATTGGTTTTTGTGCAAATTTGAAGATGATTTGTTGTTTGACTATTGTTACTTTCATAAGAAAAAAATTTTAAAACGTTATGTTAATTGGGAATTTTCTGGAGAAAAGTGATCTCAAAGTCAAAAATTAGCTTAGGCAATGCAAATGGAACAGACCTAGAAATTGGATATCTAAAGACTCAAACAAGATATCAACTTTATTCAAACGCCGTTACGAAGGCTAGTAGTTCTTCTAAGAAGAAGTTTCTACCATTAGTACTAACAGAGCAATTTCTGATAACATGGGTCAGGGTACGCCAAAGTAAGCCTTGTCTTAAATTCTCGATAAATGCTGTGAACATTGGAGATAGACCCTTACAGTAGGACGATTTTTCCATAGAATCTACCCAGGAATCATTTCCCAAATTATCGTTGACGAATTAGGGGACGCCAGGTATAATACATTTATGAGAGCTACGGGTTTTTTTTGCACTAGGTAGCAAAATGTCGTTGAAATAGTGCATAAAAGTCGATGTTATTATGAATAAGAGGTGCATTTAGCTCGTGATGGTAGTCCGAAACGAACCGAAGTAATTTAATGAAAAAAAATGGGGAAAATCAGTTCGAAATGCGAAGCTAATACTTTGTGTCTGTCACGTCTCAATTTGACAACACGTAAAATTTCTAGAAGATTGAATCTTGCTTAACAAACTGTGGTATGGAATTTAATATCGTGAGACCGGAACTACCAGCAGAAAGAAAGGCTCAGGGAGGCCAAAAAAGACAATTCCAGTGGGAGATCGTTTTTTTGGTCTTAAAAACGATCTGTGTCGAGCTACAGGAAAAATAATTTTGTCAAGCTCAGTGAGGTAAAGGCTCGTGAAAGCTGGACTTAGAGCACTCAAGTCAGTACTGAAGCCGGATTTTCCAAAAAGAGTCAGAGAAAAACGATTGCTCTGGGCTCAAGTGCATCTTAATTGGACTCAAGACATGTGAAACAATGTTATCTTTTCCAACGAATCAAAGTTTAAGCTGCATGTTGAAGACGGGAGGATTCTTGTGCGATGAGAACCAATGGAAAGACTGAGCACTGAATGCATTTTACAGGTGCCCCCCAAAACTGAAGGTGTAATGGTCTGGGGATGCTTCTCTGGAGATAAAAAAGGTAGAATGGTCTTCCTAGAATCGAAGTCACTACAGAAGTTTACCTACGAGTTCTGGAAAATGTATTAGAGCCCTCTGCGCTGGAGCTTTTTGGTGACACTTGCAGATTCATTTTTCAACAGGACAATGCTCCTTTCCATACAGCCAAATCTGAACTTGTTTGTTTTTTTTAATATGAAAAAGCTAATATAAAGCTTTTAAATAAGCTAGAACTAACTAGAAATAATATTTGCATTTTTTTTTTATTTCTTAGGTTAAAAAGTACTTCGAAAAAAATAATGCCGACATATTAAGTTGGCCTCCCTACAGTCCACATCTCAATTCAATTGAGAATATCTGGTCAATAATGAAACTTAAGGTTGCGAAGCTTCTTTCAGAGTCAATTGAAAACCTAAAAAATTTACTTATCTGGACCTGAAACACCATACCTTCTTCCACATGGAAAAACCTATCTGAGTCAATGTCTGGCGGATGTGCAGCTGTAATAAAAGCAAGAGGAGGTCCAACAAAGTACTAATTATATAGATAGAGAATGTTTCTGAGAAGCAATAAAAAAACAAAAACACTGCACCAATAAAGCATTTTTCTTTAATCCCTAAAAATGAGGCAAGTACCTAAAAAACCCATTTTTCGGTCTAACAACTTTTTGCTCCCGTGACCGTGTGTGGAAAATTTTAACACTCTAAATGTATCATGAAACGATTGAAACCGCATAAAAAAGCAAAACCTCATTAAAAAATATGGAGTTATTGTGACAAATTTGACAAAATCCAAAAGAAAAATTTTGACCAAAATTTTTCGAACGGCACTGTATATGTCACTTACCCAGCTTTAATTTAGTCTTGCTCTTACCTCTTGTCTATGGACTAATAAAAACGGTGTAAAATCAATAATATTATGTATTTTTTTTTCATTTATTTCTATATTTTATTTTATGGAATACGAGTAATAGATTTTTACGGAACAACAATTTATATTGCGTGGTGTCACTCCCCACTTTTTATTACGTAATCAAGTCTTTCTTGCTCATTTCTTAGATACTTTTCTTTTGATTGAATAAAGATTACAATCTAAAAAACCGAATGACAATAAAAATAGCATATACAATACATATTATTTTCTTTCGAATTCAATAACAAAAAATTTACCGAAAATTTGTTAAAGCCAATTTCGCTAAAAATTCATTTCTAGCAAATAATATGATAATTTATGTACCTAATTCCTATTAACATTTATTTATAGCCACACTTACATAATTGTATACGTACGAATAACAAAAAGTTGTTTTTTTTTTTTTACTCGTAAGTAAGATAATTTTAAGTATCATTAAAATAGGTTAAATAGTTACATCTAATTTGTTATGATTCTTTTTTTAATTATTTCTTATTTTATGGTGGAGTGTAAATAATTAGGCAAAAAGGCACTATACTACTGTAATTTATTTCATTAATAATTTATTTGGAAAAGAAGACATTTTTTGAATCATTCAAAATATTTGTAGACGAGATTTTAATTTTTAAGGGAAGGACTCTGCTTGAACGATAATTACAGTGTTAATCTTAACAAATTTGACTAAAATGAAAAATAATCAAATACCAAACACTCATATGCATGTACATTCATAATTTTTAATTACAAGAGCGGTTTATTCTACATTTAAAGACCATAAAATTATTTTCTTTTATAAAAGTTTGTGAAATGCTTTTTTAAAAATTTAATTATGTAAATAAATAATATTAACAAAATCTAAGAACTGAAATTTCAGAAAATATCTGGAATTCTGTTTCTTACCATATATAAATATAACTATGAAATAAATATATTTATAATAATATGATAAGAACAAAATAAATCAAAACAACGTCGAACTCAATTTTTTTCTCGAGTTGTTCCTTAAAATTTCTCTGGCAATCAGAGATTAATGATGCGATCTAAGATTTCTCGCCCTGAACAAACTATAGCTCTATGTCGAATTTAAAGTTCTAAGAAAACATCGAAGCAAATATAATTGAATCATTAGCTAATTTTAGACATTTATGACAATCTGACCAAAAATAGAGCTCTCGCAGAATAGGCAATCTTTAAACTGGCATATTAGCAATGCGGAGCAAAGTGGAAGGAGTATGGGTGTACAATAATATTATTTCATAACGAAATATGTTAATTGTCAGGTCAACTCTTGATAGGAACTTCGGAGCTACGAGAGGTACCGATTAAACATCTGCATAGAATGTCTTGAAACCAGTTTCATTCAGTACATTCAGTATTTTTACGGGTACTTAATTCATTGCACTCACATCTGGAAAACTTAAATGAATGAATCACCCATTTTAAAAGAAACTCTAAGTGAAGTGTACCCATAATGATTGGGTATTCTTAAAAATGGTGTACACTAAATCCTCATGTACCTACTATGCCGTAAACATGTTTTTCTGTGGGTAAGAAAGCAAAGGCGAACTTTTTAAATGATAGAATATTTCGAAACGGTAATACGGAAAAGGGGTGGGGGGTAATTTTTAATATTAATTTTTGAAAACACGATAACGATAATGAATAATTTATTTTATTGATTAAAACTAAACACGTTGGTGGAAAAAATAAAGTAATCATATAGAGAAATGTTGCTCACTTAAAAGTGGAAAATCCTTAAAGTACTATATACTGCTTTCTTAAGGTCCTTTGCTTCATACTTGCTTAACATAGCGATGTGAAATTTTGCGTAGTAATAGAGAATTAGATTAGATACCTATTCCCGACTTCAATACCGTTTGAGGGGCTCCCTAACGGAGAATATAAATATTTTTTTTTCGTCTGACTGATGTCTATCAATTCAAAAAAAGCTTGGTAGAGTTTTCAGCCAACACTCCCCCGTGCATTTTAATCTATCACGCAGATTTATTTCCATCCAAAAACAACTATCAAAAACGATTGTTCTTGAACGTGGGTGCTCACATTTGAAACACGCACAATTATTGTGCGTTCGCGCATTTTCATGAGATGTGACACACAAAGTGAAAGTAGAAACTCGAGGTCGAACACAGGGAAGAGAAATTAATAACAACTATCCTTGGCCGCTAGTGATGGCGATAGCGTGATGGTTAGCTCATTGGACGGTCACGCGAGCAGTCAGGGTCCAATTCCTGGTCAGGTTACCGAGCAATTTTTCTGATCGCCATCACCCTTTCGGAAGCAACGGAATACCTCCAATAGTAAAACCGCCGCCTACGAAAAAGCTTCTTAGGAGTGCCGTTCGGAATCGGCAATAAATCGCAGGCCCCATTCAGGAGTGCAAAAATGGTAGGCCTTGGCCCACACCGGACTGTCGCGCCAAGTATTTGTTTTTTTTTTTTTGTATCTCTGACCGCTACACCGTCTAAGGTGGCGTAGACAAGTGGAAGAATACCTCAACCAACTTGCCGTCCGAAACTGTAGGCAGTGCCTCCTAAGTCAGTCAGTACCCACAATGATATGATGGTAGAATCAGGCAACAAAAAACAAATTTAGTGATGCCACATGTGACTGCTAGTAATAAAATAAATAAATTCAATTAATTTTTTTTATACAATTATTTTGTTAACTTTTTTTTAAAAAAATGCTCTTCTAAATTCTTAGAAATTTCAATTGTGTTTATGTTCGAATGCAAAAACATAATTTGGTTAACCAAAACTGAGTCGGATCCAACTAGAGAAAGTTTCTGGGAAATTAAGTTTCTAGCTGAAGAGAATACGCGTTCATAAACAGCGCTACTTCCTGGCGTAACTAATATTTTGCAACTAACTCTAAGCAAAAGTGACAATTCAACTTGGTGCCAGTGCCACCAAGAAAATCAAGATCTTCATGATAAATTTATTTTATTTGCCTTTGTTGCACTGTAAGATAGAAACCAACTAGACTTTGTAATCATTTTATTACTGAGTGACAGTGTACTGAGTGTATTTTTTCCATTAAACATTGCACCCGATGCGCTCATATCAAGCCAGTTCGAGTGCCAAAGCGTGATAGAGAATGAAAACAGTGCACTCATTTTGATATCAGGTTACCGAGTATTGTACAGTAACTGCGTCTTATGGTGTGGGTACTCTAATTCACTGTGCACTTAGTTGAATGATGACAGTGAATAGAATACACTGAAGTACTGCTCTCGTTTGGTGAGAGCAAATGAATGTATTCATGCAGGCCTCTAGTACCGGTGTACGTTGGTTTTAAATGTTTGGAGGTTATAATGACTGGGAAATGAAGAGAAATGGAGTAGTTCAATTTCGCTTTAAAGACAGCAGACAGCATTGTGTTTGGAAGCATTAAAGTCCATTCTGTCGGTATTTTCCCATATAGTAATGCCGTTTATATCGAAATTTAATGAGCTAGCATACGCTGCCATTCCCGTTCTACAGCTGAAGAGCAGGTACGTGAGTCTGGGAACGAATATGAAAACCAGAGAGTACTGTCAATAGCCAAGTAATATATTGAATTAGAAGTAGCAGACAAGTGATTACTGATGAAAATTAAAAGGAGTTTCGGAAACAGAACGAAGTTCTGGGGCACACCAGCATTTATTTTGTGAATATCGGACTTGAAACCATCCAAGAAAAGTTGAATTGAACGTTCCGAAAGATAATTTCTAATCCATTGAAGAAAATCCCAAATGTAAGCATTTTCGACAAAAGAGCCTGATACCAAATTTTGTCAAATGCCTTAGAAATATCAAGTGCAACTATGTATTTTGCTTTCGCCAGATTGATGTACGCTTTGATTCCATTTTTCGGTGAGACTTGCCATCAAATCAACAGTGGACCTGTTGCTACGAAAACCGTACTGGCGGTCATTGAGAAGTTTTCGTGTTTCGAGATATTTAATGAGCTGACGGTTTATCAGCGTTTCCATGACCCTGGAAAGATTGGACTTAAGTGCAATGGGTCTGCAGGAGGAGAAATAAGAAGATTCGTCTTTTTTTAGGGACGGGCTGGACAAATGCACTACAGAACAAAATGAGCCGCTTACTATCTCACTAGATATTCATTTAATTTCAGAAATAACGCTCGAAAAAAAATTACTTTTTCCCACGACCGACGTGAGATCCAAGCTGGCTAGTCAGAATAGACGTACTCTATTCATCGAAAATCTGAGTTCTGTTTTTTTTTTTTTTTTAAGTTGGCAAATCTGTTGTTGACATTCTCCCTAAATCTTAGCGTCATAGCTCGACATTTGCAAAAGTTACGTAGCCAAGAGTACATCTATCTCTGTGTGTGTTGGCGATTTTTACAATTTTAGAAGTGGATTTAAATTTGCTACAACGAACTTGTATTAAATTTTGCGTAAAAAACGGAAAAATGGTGCGCGATCGTTAGAAATGTTGGAAATGTTGGAAAAGTGTTTCGGCAACGATTCTCTAAAGAAAACGGTCATTTACCAGTGGCACGATCGGTTCAAAAGTGGTCGTGAGTCAATTGAAGATGATGAACGCAGTGGCAGACCATCGACATCGAAATCCGACGAAAGCATTGATGAAGTAAAAGAAATGTTGGTCAATAACCGCAAACTAACCATCAGAGAGATAACTGAGAACTTGAACATTTCCTATGGATCCGTCCAAGACATTTTGATTAATGATTTGGGTTTCCGTTGTGTAGCAGCAAAATTGGTGCCAAAAGACCTCAATTTCATGCAAAAAAGAGACCGTGTTGACGTCGCAAAAGAGATTATTTGCGAGACTGAATCCGATCCCACAGTCATCAAAAGGACCATTACTGGAGACGGGACGTGGGTTTATGAGTACGACACGCAATCCAGACATCAGGCAAGTGAATGGCGTTCACCAAATGAGCCGAGACCAAAAAAACCACGTCGTTTTCAGTCATAAAAGAAGGCAATGCTCACGGTTTTCATGGATTACAACGGTGTAGTGCATCATAAATTTTTGCCAGAAGGCCAGACAGAGTATTATTTGGGCGTTATGAGACGTTTGCGTGAAGCAATTAGCCGAAAGAGACCAGAATTGTGGGCAGAAAACTCGTGGATTTTGCAACATGATAACGCTCCCTTTGACTTCTTTCTGTTCAATCGAGTTAAAAAACCACTACGGGGAACGCGTTTCAGCAGCCGAGAGGAAGTAATGGAAAAATCGCAGGAAGCACTAATGGACATACCGAAAACCGAAAATAAAAATTTTTTCGAGGATTGGATCAAGCGCTGGCATAAGTGTGTTGCAATCGATGGGGATTACTTCAAAGGGGACAATATATAGTAGATTTAGGTGAATAAACTTGTATCTTAAATTTTCTGAAAGTCTAAAGTGTACCCATAATGTTTTAATAGTCAGCTTTTACTTAAACTTCACTCTTTCAAAAAAACTACTACATACTCATTGTCGTGTGGAAATATTTGGATTATAATGATTCTTTAACACTGGAAATAGCTTTATTTTTTTCCTTTTACATAGGAAATTCTTTCAATGAAACACTCACGAAAAACACATTTTTACCAATTTTTACTGCAATGTATTTCAATGAATTAATAATGAAAATAAAGGATTTTTTTTAAATTCATAAGACTTAAATATCGCTAACACAATTTCAACTAAATTCAATCAGCAGTTTACGCATAATTTTAATATTTTAGATACAAAATCTAATCTTTTTTAGGACTGTTCTTAGCATTAATGGTATATTTTAAAAATTGTTGTAGACATGGCTTTCTATACATTGAAATTTATAGTTCCCTATTGATATTAAAGCCGATTATTAAATTCGTTATTGGCACAAAAATTTTGGAATGTGTGGAGATTATATGTTACCTGCTTAAGCTGTTTACTTAATATGGTTGCTAATAAGGCTCATTGAGTCTATCGAGCGTCTTCAGCTTAGAAATCTTTGCACATAACGTACCAAATTGTATCAATTGTATTATCAGTAAAATCGAACTATACGAGTAAGTAGTCGCTAATATGTCTGATATTGTAAGGCAAGTAGCTGAAAGTAGAGACCTGAAAGTAGTAAATGGGACATGGCTGTTTAAGTGATGCTAACGCAACCAATAAACGAAGAAATTGCTACTTGCTACAGAGAACGGAGATTCAAAAACGTCATAATAAGTGCCAGTTCACATTGGCGCGGGCAGGAAGATTGTCCGAAAGAGAGGATACGCTTTTTATTGAAGTGGGAAGAAGAAGAGTTACTTGCACTTTAGAAATGGATTTTCGGGTGAAGCACATCATCTTTTTCCATATTGTTCCATTTTTGACATATTTTTTCATTTTAGTTTTGATCGTTGATGAGCAAAGAAGTGTAGAAAAAAGGAAAAAAGGTATGTTTCAGGCCAACTGCCCAAATTTAAAAATACTCCGATTCAAGTGTTCCGCTTGTCAAAAAGTCTTTCAACACCATGAAAATGTGAACACGACGTTCATGATGCGAGCTTTCATCCCCTCGCCAATGTGAACAGGCACTAACAAAGAACTGCATTGTTTGCGTTCAGATTTTCTGCAGAAAAATTGGGCGATTTTGATTAGAATGGAACACTAAAAACTTCTTCGAACTTTGCTGTCAAAATTGTTACATGTATTTTTTAAATATATTTGCTTGCGAATCAATTTAAACACTGAGAATAATAAATTAGTCATACACAGCCGATTGCACGAAAGCAGAAATCAAGTTTGGCACACAATACTATTTGACGTTTATACATATTTATACATTTTGACATAAAATCCAGGAGAGAAATTTTGATTCTGAAACAAAAGTTTGATTCTGAAAAAATGAGGGGAAAAAGTTTTATCTCACTTTTTTGCTCTGAAGTACAAAATAAAGGCTTCTGTTCGCCCATTCGAAAACGCCATTAGTCAAACTGTATTCCTCTTGTGTTCATTAGCGTCAACTGTTGCTGATATTCCAGACGATGTGTTCGAAGCTTACGAAATCATTGCTGACCATGTCCACTAGATGACAGATGAGGTCATTTATTGCCTCTTCAGGTTTAATGTCGTTTTCAAAAACCCGCAGTTAGTTGGTTTTCAAGGTGGCGAAGAGGGCACTAATTTTTTAGTTACTTCTTTTATATTTTCTTGGATATTTTTCTTGGATATTACTTACGTTTGTTCTTTATTAAAAGTAAATTAAATTTAAATAGTAAACCGCAAAAAAGTGTTTCCTTGTTGCATAAGCAACAATTCTAAAAAAAAAAAGTATAAAGAAAACCAACAATAGTAGTTGCAAAACCATAAGTAAGCGATTTGTTTAAGTTCAATCCTGTTCCTGTGAAGATGCCGAAGAAATATGGCGGACAATATGGTGCGATGCGATAAGTGTCGGGTCTGGATGCGCAGCAGTTGATGATTCGGTGTCGAATCGATAATGGTTCTACGAAAAGTGTCAATCAGGGCCAGAGGGCTCTTCGGCGATGGCAAAGAGCGTAAGGTCTGAGGATCTCTTATATCACCTTAGTACCAGCCAGTAGAGTTTTTTGCAATGGCGTTTCTTTACGAAGCCGACGGGTGTTGGATCTCGAATTTCTTCGTCTAAAGGAGCAAAAAGAACTAGAAAAGAAGTTCTTGAATAAGAAATCCGAACGGAATTCACCAGAATGACTAGGAAGGAACGCTGTTCAGAATTTTGCCGGTAGTATTGTATGGCAATGGTAAGGAGGTGAAGACTTACGCTTCCCTAGATAGCGGCTCATCACAGCGGCTGAAGTTGAAAGGAACGCCCAACCAATTGCAGATGGACAGCCAATTCCATTCGCCGTGAAGAAGAATCCGAAGTTGTATCGCTAGAGATTTCATCACAGTCCAATACTAGAGAGGAGTTCCCGAGATTACAGCTCAATGACGTGAGGACTGTTAAGTCACTTGCTCATCAGCTATAATCAGTGCTAAGGAATTATTGGAGTAGCATCATCTGAAGGGACTGCCATTGATGCCGTATATTAACGTTGAATGTGGCATTCTTATATGTGGGACTAAATAATGGAAAGGGAGCAGTGACACTGAAAGCAAGGGAAGGAAAATGTAACCAACCGATTGTCCTCAAGACAAGATTGGGATGGTGTCTTAGTGGTGGTACCGAGTGTGAGCTGGAATCTCACAGTAACTTCCAGACCTACACGAATTGGTGAAACAAGATTTCGCATTGGAGGACAACGGTATAGCTCAAGTGCGGACGGCAAACGGCATCGGTTGATGACAAGAGCAAAAGAGATTTTTGTAAGTATAACGAAGCGAATCGATGGAGCTTTTGAGTGTGGACTTCTGTGGCGAAACGACAACTTTTCAATGCCACAGTTAACAGATGGCACTCAAACGCTTGTAATGTTTAGAGAGGAAAATGGGCTCTGGTCCCTCGGTCATATCCAACCTCAATCAAAAGGCGGCCAGTTTGGTGCAATAGAGCTATGTAAGAAAGTGGAGACAAGAAGAGTTAGATGCGGTGTCACCAAGAACTTGGTATTTGTCAACATACAACCCAGGCAAAGCTCGGTTACTCTGTGATGCTGTTGCTTCAACACAATGTGTTTCATTGAATAAGATGCTTTTAAAAGGTCCTGACCAACTGACCGGTTCGTGTGCGCAAGGAGGATCAGTGTACACCGAGATTTCTATGGTGCTGTTGTCAAGGGGATCGCCGTCCAGATATCTACCAAATGAAGGTACTTACTTTTGGAGCTTCCTGTTCTTCGAGCATTGCTTATATGTCAAGGACACCAACGCTGCAGAGTTTTCCGAGAAGTATCCACGGGCGGTGGAAAGTATTTTGAAGTACCATAACATGGACGATCTTTTGGACAGCGTAGGTAACATCGAAGAGGCTGTACAACTGGCTACTGAGGTACGAGACATACACAGCAAGGCTGGATGTCGAGCTCCGAGAAAATATTTCAGGCTCTTGAACAGTCAATTGAAGGTTTTGGGTCTATGGTAGTTGCCGAGTAGTGACACTTTCACATTTTCCTTGCGTTCATAAAGACGCAGAATGATGTTTTGTCTGGTTATAGATTGCCGACGAAGAGTAAGTTACTTAGAATCTTAATGTTTATCTTTGATCTTCTAGCGATTTTTGCGTTTTATCTTGTGATAATCAAAGTACTCCTCCAAGACATATGGCGAAAAATCTCGCTAGCAACCAAATGGTAGTCATGTCGGCGATTACTGACAGAAGTGGAGCTCGTGCGAATTCCAAAATGCTGTAATACGTTAACGCAAAGATATGGTGCCTCAGTGCAACTGATAGGTTAGTACGTCTATGACCTTAGTCAAGCTGGTTGAAGAAAACCTTGATAGTTTTGAACGAAAAAATCTTCAAGTGGTTTCTGACACCGTTTGCGTTGATGGGGAGGATTCTACGGGCTGTACAGCGTCATCGACCTAACCGGGAAAGTGCAAATCAGTCGCCTTGAATGGCAAAGCTATGTCTATCGTGTCAATTATCAAAATTTCGATTTCAACGCAGAGGGTCAAGTCAGCTGAGAAAGAACATTGCTTAAGTAGCGCTCACAAGTAAAAGTTGACCTCTTGGAGTACGCAGCTGAAGTTTTTTTTCATTTTTTTTGTAATTTGTAATAACATCTATGGAATATAATATCTTAATCCATGAATAAATTGAATGTCTGTTTGCTTCAACGCTATATGAAAATGAACTCAAAGTGTAGGTTTGTCATAAATTACAAAATTAAGTTAGAAATTGTTTTTGTACACTTCTTCTTTAAACCAAATTCCAAGTATCTACGTCTACGGGAAGCGACTTATAATTTTAATGGGTAAGTCAGTGACCCTTCAAAATAAGGAACTTTTGGAAGTCGTTATATTATGTAATAAAATACCTAGTACAGCAGAAGTTCGGAAAAGTTGACTCTCACAAAAGTTTACTGTACAGAAATTTTGACCAAATACCTAGTACAGTAGAAGTTCGAAAAAGTTGACTCTCAGAAGAGTTTACTATACAGAAAAGTTGACCAAATTTTAGCTAAAACACATTACCTTAAAAAGTTGACTTTTGGACTTTTGGTCAACTTTTTAGAGCGTGACTCCTTTTTTACTTGCATTCGGTTTTTCTATAGACGAATGTATGTATAAAATTTAAATAAACGCTGTAAAATACATAACACAGCAGCAAGGTACGCATTCCGAAGAAATGTATGTTTCCATGGCAGCGTGTCAGTTACAATTGTTTTACTGACTTTTTCTTACGTGTATTGTCCATTCGCACATTTAATTTTATTTGCTGACGATAACATTCCTCTGTCCGAGTTGTTTGCTTCAGATCATTCCTATAATGACCAAATTCAAGAAGTCAATACATTGCTGACGAAAATAGGATAGAGTCCCATTTTGATTTTGGAAAAGATTGAAGAGTGGAATGCGAACTCAATTGAAGAAGAGGATGAGATAGAGGAAGTTGATACTCACAAACGGCGTATCAGATATCGAGACTGTAGAAATGACAAAAATTTCTTATCCAGAAGCCATTAGAAGTGTGAATGCATTGATCAAATGGTGCGCCGAAAATAACGAAATTCACCATATGCCAAACCTGGTGGTTTTACTTGCAAACATTGTAAAAACTCATTTTATAAAAAATACGAAGCAAACCACTCTTGCCAGCTACTTAAAACCAGTTGAACATCGCTAAGATTTTTTAAGTTTCTGCTTTTAAATAAAATGAAACTAATTAATCCTAATAAAATAAGACTATGTATGAACAAAATACTAATTTTCTACAGATCTTGAAAAGTGTCCAGAAAAGTTGACTTTTTGGAAAAGTTTCCGAGCTTCTACTCTACTAGCAAATGTTTTGGTACACGAAATGAATAGATTCATTCTCAAGAACCAATGAACTTATCTGCTCCAACTTTGCGGTTATTTAACAAGTGAAATTTATTCAAAGTTCCTGCACAACAAGTGTTTGACGTCAGTTGTTTGCAGTCATGGAATTGAGCTCACTCGAAAATCATGTTGTCGGCGAAATCTTTCGAATGGCGATGCTGATCATAAGATACTATAGCCTGGTCAAACAATTGATTCTAAAGTCAACTGTCAGCAATTAATACGATTAAACCAAGCAAGTGAAAAAAAGAGGCCAGAATTCATCAACAAGGAAACGGTCGTATTTCATTGTGACAATGGCATACAACACATGTTTGATGACTCGGTTCCAGCCGAAAAGTGGGAGAAGGTGGTTTAAAAAAATTAACAATCTTTGGTTCAATAAAATTAATTTTGCACATAAAAAAGAAAGATATAAAATTTTACTATAATACAAACGCCTGATACTTTTTCACCAACCTGATATAATTGCTCGTTGAAAACTACCATGTGCCCATGCCCGCCAGTTCGCCGAACTTGGTTCGTAAACTTAGATAGTGATTTTGTAGACATAATGCTTTAGTACTAAAAATACCCGTCAAACTGATGTTTGATGATTTTTTTAAATAGAAAAAAATTAAATAAACATATACACATATAAAAAGAAAAAAAAGAGTAAAATAATAGTTTTTCGTAAATGCTTAATAGTTTCTTTTATTTTCAACATAAAAGCAAAGAAAAAACGCAACAACAAGTTATTTTTCTTTTAAACGAAGCGAAATAAAACTTAAAATTAAAGAAAATAGACAAAAAATAAAAATCATTTAATAAAAGTATAAATTCATGCAAATTGTTGTTGTAGTCGCTATATACTTAGCAACAAAATAAACAGATTTCATATACATATATGTAGCTGATATCAATATTTCTTCCAATAATCGTTATATAAATATTGTTTTCTCTTTTAAACCAGAGCTTGTATACTCTAAACATAAATAGAATTTTTCCCATTATAAACAAAACAAAAATTACGGAAAACTTTTAAATATATAATGTAATGTATGTAAATTCATTTTATAAATTAATTTTTTCAATTAGAACAAAATCCGAAAGTCAACTTTATAATTTATTAATTTATCTACTCATTCTAAGTTTTATTTAAATTTAATTTAATTTTTTTCTTTCAAAATATTAAATCACTACATTGCTATTTAGACACTCAGTTCAATTTTTTGTTAAGATTTTGTTTTGTTTACTTTTTTCTCGAAATGTATTTTTTCTTTCACAAAGAACAATCGCATCTGAGAGAAAATAAATATGTATGTATACTTTTTTTCCAATTATTGATTACAATATAATATTTTATATATGTATGTATAAAGAGTTACATTTACATATAGTTGTGGTGTTTTCTTATTCATTCTATTTAGATTGTTTTTTTTTTTTTTTTTTTTTTTCAGAATGCCAGTTGACATCCTTAAATTGGAGTTGCTCTTTTTTTTATTCATTGATTTGTTTATTTTTGTTTAATTTTATTAAATACCTATTCAGTGTTTTTATTTTTCCTTTCTTTTATAGTTTCTTGTTATTTTTAGGGTAATGGAAGTGGATGGATGTATTATTTCTTTTTATTCGATGTTATTATTGACATATTGCGATTTGGTGTTGTAGGTCGTGAGCAGTTTGTTCCACTGTATAGATACTTGGCTTTCTTTTCGGATGGTTTCAAGATCTGAAAAAGAAGACGATTTAAATATTAATAGTTAAATTTCAATAAAAAATTAACATTTACTGTATTTTACTTAAAATAAACAAAAACCTAACACCTTTGCTTGCCATAGAATTCAATTTAATGCAAACCTATTCCGCAAATTCAACGGTTTCGATCGATTTACATCAGCCGGATTGTAATTTATTTTCTCCTTTAAACTTTCTTGTATGTAAGCAATATACCTACAGCCTTTTGTTTTTCATAATTCAAAAATACATGTACCTATATGTAAACTTACAAGGCGATTGAAGATTTTAAAACCACTTGTCTTTGGATTCTTTAATTCCTTTACTAAAACCTTTACTATACCCTCCTCTCTCCTGAAAAATCATTCTCTTCCAAGCAGTGTACAAAAATAGATTTTCTCGAAATCGGGAGAGCTTTTAACAACGTTGGCGGAATCTCTTTAAAAACTTGATATAAGTTATTCAAAGATGGTTACAACAATCCTAACAACTCCTCTATCATAAATTCTTTTAATGAACTGGAGATAAAAGATTCTGTCTGCAGCTTAACCCACTTATGCTAAACTGAGAAGTCACAACGGCAACCTTTGGTCGCTGCTCTACTTACTCTCCCTACTATGGAGCATAGTCCGCAATGGAGTGCTTAGTCCAACGTTCTTTTTTGTGTTTTTTTGTGTTTTTTTTCGTTATTTTCTGCGTTTTCTATATTATTGTGTCCCGGCTATAGAAGGTGGACGTACATACAGTCTTGTGCAAATTAATCTGAATAAACACTTTTTTTTTCAAAAGCTAGTATTATTTATTTAAAAAGTAATAAATTATTAAGATTAATATTTAATGTGTCCAGTCCACCGGCTTTTAACACCATTTTAACTCGCTTTGGCATGGATTCCACCAATTTTTGATAGTTGTCAACGATTTTTGGATCCCGGTGCCACACTTGAATAACTGACTCAATCAGCCTCGTTTTGGTCGTACAATTCATTTTTCTCAGCCTGGTTTTGCAGATAGCCCATAAATTTTCAATGGGATTAATGTCTGGCGAGTTGCCAGGCCAATCCAAAGACGTAATACCAAGCTCAACGAAATATTGTTTGACTTTTTTTGACGTATGACACGGGGCCAAATCTTGTTGAAAAATTAGGGTTTCTGCATTCAATTTTGACAGCTCAGGCACCAGATGTCTATCCAGTAATTCAATATATTTGTCACTGTTCATCATCCCTGTTATTGGAACTAACGATCCTGTCCCAAAATAAGAGAAGCAACCCCAAAACATTTGCTTTACAGGGTGTTTCATTGTCTGTTATATATGGGCTGTTGAAAGTGGCTCACCATCGGACCTTCGAATATATTGATGTCTCGTTTCCTGCACGAAAAAATGACTCTCGTCCGAAAAGAGCACCTCTTTCCATTCATTCACTGTCCATTCTTTATATTTTCGAGCTCAAGTCATTCTATTCTTTTTCATAGCAATAGTCAGGAGTTATTTCTTCAGAGGTTTCCGTGCTTTTCGTCCAACCTCTAGAAGACGTCACCGAACTGTTGAGGCATCCACGACTGTTCTTCCACGTTTAATGATGTTGTTAACTGACCGTAACGATATTTCACACTCGTCCGCTATCTGTCTCTGAGTTTTAGATATATGCTCAAACAAAGTAATTACTTTACTACGGATTTCTACGGAGATATCCATTCTTAAGCACTTCTAAACAACAAAGCAACAAACTTGACAACAATTTAATTCTTGCTTACACAAATTGCAAAGCTTAAGGAAGGAAGCATTTCCAAAAATTTAAATTCAACCAATTGTTGGGAAACTATATTTTTTTTCAGGGCTAATATAATCTAGTTTAAGAATACATATGTGCAATTTTATTTGCACTAGACTGTATGTTTGAGGGGATGCAAACAAATTGTTCGACTGTTTTTTTTTTTTTACAAATTAGTGTGTATGTATGGTAAATAGGTATACTGTAACTGATTATCATGTTGCAAGGACCATGAAGTGGCTGCTAATTTTTCTTCAGTCTGATTGCATCCCTCACTCTCATATTATAAATCCCATCATTCATGCCCAAAAGAGAATTCAGAAAAAATGCCCAGCAGAAAATAAGTAGTATAAATCGGGACTTACCAAATTAGAGAACGCGGGATATCATGTCGTGCAGACGACGCCGCCCTTTATGGTATAACTGTTTGGTGGCATGCACTGCACAAACGAACTAAGACCAACCCATTAGACAAAACTTAACAAGCTGCCTCATAAGCATTACTCGCCCATTGAGAACTCTTCACAGACATCTCTAAAACAAGGCGTTGGCACTGGAATCTTCTCTGATAACTCTGTATACATATGTATACAAATCATTTATAAATAAATAAAATAAATGGCCTCAAAAACCTTTGTTGCACATCCTCGGTATGTTGATAAAATCTTTCATCATAGTTACGTACAGGTACATGTACGACTATTTCATCGACTACACCAGGGCTTTTATTGCTTAAATTGACTGGGGAGCGTTGTCATAAACCTTCTCTTGCATATGGGTTCAAAGTAAGAAGTAACACAGAGTGAAAACCTATGATCCAGGCGAGCAATTTTAATCACCACTTCAAGGAACGACTCGACCAGGATATTTTTATCCCAAAATAGTCTTGCTACTTGTGTTGCACATAATGATACTTTGCTGGAAATAAACATGCGCATACAAATTAACTGATAAATATGATTTGTCAGTTCAATTCTTTGTTAATTTCATGCGTTTCCAACATCAAGTTGGAAAAGTTTCGACGCTGCTGGTGGTCGACAGGCTTAAGTTTTTAGGTCAACTGAATATTATAGGCATTACGGTCCGTCATACTTCGAACTACGGAATCAATATTTTTAGTTGTTCTTAGTCGACGGTACGATTATCGGTTCCACATATCACGAACTTCTTAGAAACACCTCTGAATCAATTTGACCATTGCTGGGCAAGCAGGTGTCTCCCGTCGTCGAAGAAAACCTTTAACTTTTCAAACTGTTTCAACGAAATTTTCACCACGTTTGTATTGAATTCAATCTTGTATCGTTCCATTTTAATTAAAAGCATGGTTCAAACTTGTCATTATACAGGTAGCAAAATAGAGGACTATTCAAAATGAAACCTTTTATTCGAAAAGCATGTATCATACTGCCCCCCTCATTTTCACTAGATAGATGATAGGATGCCATATAACCAGGATGTTATATAATGCATGGATGCAGTTGTTAAACGAATGTTGAAGTGATTCTCTAGTGGAAGAATTTGGCTATATGGAACAATTATAAGCCCACATTAACAAAAATCAATTCTGAAGAACACTCAGTTCAAACCTGAAATACATCCTTGAAGGTAAAAGTGAATGCAGCTTTAATTCCAAAAACAGCAAACAAACTTAATAATCAACCTTCTCCCTAACATCCTATAAGTTTGACTTCGTTTTGCCTTTGAGCAATGAAAATATTAACTGATTGTATTTAAATAAAAATCTGCACACTAAAAAATATGCTTTTATAATATTATACAAAAAAAAATGGGCAGATGATCCCACTTATAATGTGGCATCACAAATTAAAGTTTCGTTTCAAAGAAATCATGATATCTATATTTCTAAATGTTTCTATCGTCTACCATAGCATTTGGTAATCTTGATCAACTTTTAACCGATAGATTAGAACGATCGAAAACCAAAGAAACAAGAAACAAGACTACATACTATAGTCTCAGTTCTGTGGGCCCTGGTGGACTAGAGAATAGTCATCGATGATCTCTAATAGTTGAACTAAGTGACCTAAATTGTAATACAATTGAGTATGCCGAAGACTAAGTTATCATATTGAAGAGAAGAAACCTGAGGAAATTATTCTAGATGATGTCTGACTCATTTATAATGAAAAAAAGATATTTTTAGTAATTATGAATTAAAATTTATCCCTGCAGTAAAACCAAACCTATTTAGTAGAGACAGGCGAACAAATTCTAGAGTTAGCAGATGTCTGGGACTGCAAAGTCTTAAACGGATAGTGTGGTGAGGATTTACAAGGTGAATACGAGGGCTATTCCAAAATCAAACTCCGAAGTGAAAAATATTTTTAAAAAAAACCAAAAACATTAATTTTTTGCATAAAATAGTTTTATTAACATCTAAATTATTTTTCTACATAGTCTCCGTTTAAATCTATACATTTTTGTTAATGTGCGACGAGCTTTTGTATACCCTCCTTAAAAAATGGCAGTGCGTTGAGGCATTGATTCACACCGTTCATAAGTTCCTCATTACTTCCAAAATGTTGAGATGCTATGGATGATTTCAATTTTGGGAAAAGGTGATAATCACTTGGTGCCAAATCAGGACTGTAGGGAGGGTGATCATAAATATCCCAATTGAACTCCTCCACTAAAGTTTTTGTGCGTGCAGCAGTGTGTGGTCGTGCGTTGTCAGGCAGAAGCACCACACCTTTGGTAAGCAATCCTCGTCTTTTGTTCTGGATTTCCCTTCTCAACTTACGTAGAGTTTCACAGTAAACCGCTGCATTTATTGTGTTTCCAGGTTCCATAAACTCGGTCAACAATATGCCTTTACTGTCCCAAAAAACTGTGGCCATCATTTTTCGATAGGAAAAAGTTTGTTTGAATTTTTTTGGCTTGCTTGGGGAATGAGTGTGCATCCATTGCTTTGATTGTTCTTTGCTTTCTAAGTTTACATACTGGACCCAAGTTTTATATCCAGTCACAATTTGCTGTAAAAATTCTTCACCTTCCATTTCCCAACGTTCGAGAAATGCTTTTCGAATGCGGCGGGAGATAAAATTGCATTCTCCATGTTAAAACGCAACTATTGGAAAAATACTGAACGAAAACGGTCGAAACTTGGCATATTATAGAGAATAATGTACTGATTGCGACATGCAGAAACACGTTACCGAAGTGCACGTATGTAATGAATTGTAACACATCGGAGATTGCTTTTGGAATAGCCCTCGTACTTTTATACGTGGAACAGCTAATTCAGTAATTGACTACTGCTTTTTACCAGAGAACTGTGCATCACACCTTAGAAGTTACATTCAAGATTTTTGGTGCCCACATCGAAGAAAATACAACGCAAACCAGACTCCTCCCAAAGTTGTATGGAAAAATTATAAGAAAGATCCTTACAATCAAACCCTTAACATGGAACTCGAAAAGTTACATGACGGAAATACGAGGGCGGGTCCGTGACTTTTTGAATTTCTGACCTCTTTACTGAAACAGCAACACTGATCCTGTCAACAAGCATCTGTCAGTTGACTCCTGTCAAAATTTAAACTTGCTGCGTCAGTTAGTTTGTGTTTGACAGCTATTTTTATCAGACTACTCACTAATTTGAGGAGAAAATGGAAAAAAGTGAATTTCGTGTGCTTTTTAAGCATTATTTCTTGCGAAAAAAAAACATTACCGAGACCAAGGCTAAGCTTGATAAATACTATGGGGACTCTGCACCATCGATTTCAATGGTAAAAAAGTGGTTTACTGAATTTCGTTGTGGCCGTACAAGCACTGAAGATGCCGAACGTCCTAGACGCCCAGTTGAGGTCTCTACACCCGAAACAATCGAAAAAATTCACGATATGGTGTTGGCCGACCGAAGATTGAAAGTGCGAGAGATTGTGGAAGCCGTAGGGATCTCGCATGACTCAGTGGTTTCAATTTTGAATGATCACTTGGGCATGAGAAAGCTTTCCGCAAGATGGCTGCCGCGTTTGCTCACAGTCGACCACAAACGCAATCGTGTAACAACTTCACAGGAAGGTTTGGCGTTGTTTAATCGCAATATGGAGGAGTTTTTGCGCCGTTTTGTAACCGTGGACGAAACATGGATCCATCACAACACACCAGAGAACAAACAACAGTCAAAACAGTGGGTTTCTAAGGGTGAATCGGCGCCAAAGAAGGCCAAGGTGGGTTTGTCAGCCAATAAAGTTATGGCGACTGTTTTTTGAGATGCACGCGGGAAAAAAGGGAAGAACAATCAATGGGGAATATTATGCCAACTTATTGGACCGATTCAATGACGATTTGAAAAAAAAACGACCTCATTTGGCCAAGAAAAAAGTTCTTTTCCACCAAGACAATGCAAGGGTGCACACATGTGCAGTTGCCATGGCAAAAATCCATGAATTGGGCTATGAATTGCTCCCTCATCCACCCTATTCTCCAGATTTGGCTCCGAGCGACTACTTCTTGTTCCCAAACCTGAAGAAATGGCTTGGTGGAAAAAGATTTGACTCCAATGATGAAGTCATCTCGCAAACAAAGGCCTATTTTGAGGACCTCGACAAATCATTTTTTTTGGAAGGGATAAAAAAAATTGGAGAAGCGTTGGACAAAGTGTATAGAGCTCAAGGGAGACTACGTTGAAAAATAAAATTATTTTTTTATCAAAAAATCTGTGTTTTAATCTGTGACCCGCCATCGTACTATACCTAGAATTGAGGATTCCAAAAAGCTATAGCAGGAAATCGGCCGAAAAGCTCGAGCTATGAAGCCTACAAAGATAAGCGGTTCGATAGCGAATGTATACGTGCTAGAGAAACTTCATTTAATTTATAAACTAATGCCGGCGAAAAACTGCAATACGTTCAAAGTTCTATATGCAAATAAAAAATTCAAAAAAATTTGTACAACAAAAAGGTTGTTGATGAACAAAATATAGATCAAGATCATCGGCAGAATTTTGGAAAGCGGTTAAGTTTATTAATGAAAACATTTATTTAATATCTGTTGGATTACAGGTGGGACAGTTAAGAGACCATTTTAAAACTCTTCTCAATGCGCGATAATGTTCTTTACCCCCTGTATATACAGCACGAATGATAGTGGACGAATTTTTGGAATCGCCATTTTCCGTCGCAGAAGTATGTAGAATGTATGTATTTCCATTAGATTTTATAAAAATTATTACCCAGAATTCTTATCAGCTCTTACAAATGAATTCAATAGAATATTTGCAACCGCTGATGTACATACCTGAATGTTTCCAGAAGGCAATAATTTTTCCTTTGTACAAAAAAGAAAACTTCGACGATGCAACAAATTACAAAGGTATCTCATTCTCAAACACGTCATCCAAGTGGTTTGCCAGTTTATTCTTTAATAGAATAACAGATTGGGTAATAAATAAGAAGATCCTACGGGAGTCTCAAACTGGTTTTCGCAGGACCTATTCCACCATAGACCAAATATTCTCGCTGGTAAATATTGCAGAAATATGAGGGTTATCTGAAAACGTAAAGATAGCTGCACTCGTCAATAAAATCTAGTGAATGCTAGTTGTGCATCTTTTAACAGTTATTATCGAAGTTTCAGTCATTTTGGATGCGCAGTTTTTAGTTGACAGTCGTTTGAATGAATCGATGTGAGTGTTTTTTGTGAACATGGGAAAAATTGAGTACCGAGCTGTTATTAAATTCTTGTTTTTGAAAGGCAATACGCCTACGCAATTCAAAATGGTGTTAGACGACCACCGAATTAAAGTGAGAGAGATAGTAGAGGTTATGAAAATGTCAAAAGAACGTGTTTATTACATATTAAATCAAGATTCTCATACGCGCGTTGGGTGCCGCGTTTGCTTACGTTAGATCAAAAACGTGTTCGAATGAACATTTCCAACGCTCTGTTGACACAGCTTAGGCGCAATAAATCCAAGTTTAAAGGGCGATCAATAATTACTGTAGATGAAACTTGGATACACCATTATACGCCTGAAACAAAAATTCAGTCAAAACAGTGGACTGTAAAGGGCGAGCCGGCTCCAAAAAAAACAAAACCTGCTTTTTCGGCTGGGAAAGTGATGGCTGATCGATGATGATGATCGATTATCTTCAAAAAGGAAAAACCATTACAGGAGTATACTACGCATCATTACTTGCCAAGCTGAAGGCAGAAATTGCCGAAAAACTGCCATATTTGCAGAAAAACAAAATCCTTTTTCACCAAGACAACGCGCCGTCTCACGCCTCAGCGGTTGCCATGGCGAAAATCCATGAATTACGCTTTGAACTGATCACTGATCTAGCCCCAAGCGACTCCTTTTTGTTCCCTCATCTAAAAACTTGCGCTCGGAGGACAGAGATTTTCGTCAAATGAGGAGGCAATCACCTTCGTGAATAATTATTTTGCAGAGAAAAACGCCAAGTACTATTTGGACAGGTTAGAGCATCGCTGGGAGAAGTGTGTAAAGTTACAAGGAGACTATGTAGAAAAATAAAAATAAAAATTGAGAAAAAATGTCTCTTGTATCATTGCTCGGAAACTTTTCAGACAACCCTCGTATATATGTATTGGGTCTACAAGTAAATTTCCAGCGTTTTTTTCCAAAATTTGAAGTTTTATTATGAAAATATAGTTACAATGCTTTATTCAAAGTATCGTCCATCGGAAGCTACAACTTTCCCCCATCTTTCTGGCAATTTATGAATTCCGGACCAAAAAAATTTCTCGTCTTTCGAGCCCAAAAATGTATCGAGGCAATTTTTGATTTCCTCTACTGAGCTGAAGCGTATTCCCGTAAGAGCGTTCTGCATCGAACGAAACAAGTGGTAGTCAGATGGTGACAAGTCTGGACTGTAAGGCGGGTGAGGCAGAATTTCCCATCCACTATTCTCCAAATAGGTTTTCACCGAAACCGCAACATGTGGCCGAGCGTTGTCGTGATGAAAAATGATGGACTCATGCCTGGTCTTATATTCTGGCCGTTTTTCTTTTAATGCCCGCTTCAAACGAATTGGTTGGGTTCGATATAATGGTCCTTTGATGGTTTCACCACTCGGAAGCAGTTCGTAGTATACGACACCCTTTTGATCCCACCATATGCAGAGCATGACCTTATTCACGTGAATATTTCGTTTCGGCGTCGATTGGGCGGGCTCGCCGAGCCTTGTATACGATTTTCTGCGTTTATGATTATCATAATAAATCCATTTCTCAGTGCTTTTAGGCGCAGGGAAACGGCTTGTTGCGTGACGCCCAATGATGCAGCAAGTTCTTCTTGAATCTGACACGGATCCTCATCCAGTAAAGCGTATAATTCCTCGTCTTCAAAACTTTTCGGCTTTCCGGGGCGATCTTTGTCTTCAACTCCAAAATCACCACTTTTGAACCGTTTGAACCACGCGCGGCACGTCGATTCACCAATTCATTCCGCCCCATAAGTTTCCGAAAGCAAACGATAGGCCTCAGCCGCACTTTTCTTCATATTAAAGAATAAAAGCCGCGCTTCCCACAAATGACGTTTATTTGGCTGGAAACTTGCCATGATTTTGTTCGATAAAATGTACGACACCGATAGAACTGCTCAAATATAACGCTGCAAAGTTGTTGACAGATACAAAACGTACAAATAAAACACATGGGATCTGACATTTCTGCCCGGGATCCACTGGTGGCGCCATCTCTGACAAACGCTGGAAACTTACTTGTAGACCCAATAGAATAAAGCACCTAAGAGTATATGGATTTTCATGCGGCTTTTGGCACCATCTCGCGAGAAATGATTTACTATATTGTAAGTAAAAAGGATAAAAGTCTTAAAGAGCTATGTACAAAAATAATAAGGCTTTTCTTTGGGACGCTAGAAATTTATCGGAGGACTTTGAAGCTCAAACAAGATTGTATCCTAAGCTCACTGCTCACTATTTTATGCATAAATGATATAACCAAAAACTTTAAGGGTGTGATAGGGCTCAGTGGAACTAAGATTCCAGCACTTAACATATACCTTGAAAAGTAAAAAATGATGATATTTAGAGATGGTCGAAAAAGATTCGCTATAAGTGAAAAATTTCAGTTTCAAGGCAATCAAACTGATATAGTTAAGCAGTATAAGTATCTTGGAGTGCTGATAACGCCGAACTTAAACATGACCAAGCTAACAGAAGCTGAACGGAGATTAAATGCAGTCAACGTTTCTCGTACCTCGAAGCAAAAAATCTTCCGGGCAACAGCGACTTCCATCCTGTTGTACGCATCATAAGTTTGGGGATATTATCCCTCTGAAACTGTTAAAAAATTCCTACGTTATTTTCTTAGGCTCGTTTTTAAACTGTAAGTAGCCGCCCCAACTACATACATACGAGGGTAGTCCCAGAAGTACCCGACCTATCAAAGAAAATGTGGAAAAATATGTGTATTTATCTACGTAGTCTCCTTCTAGTTCAATACACTTCTCCCAGAGATGTTCAATGGCTTCGATACTCTGTTTATGGTGAGCTCCTTAAAATAGCCATCAACCGCAGACTTCATCTCTTTACTGTTGGCAAATCTTTTACCACCGAGCCATTTCTTTCAAATTCGGAAATAGAAAATAATCCGAAGGGGCTAAATCTGACGAATAGGGTGCATGAGGAAGCAATTCGAACTTTAACTCATTGATTTTGGCCATCGCGATGACGAATGAGTAAACTGGTGCATTGTCTTTATTAAATAAAACTTTTTTTTCGTATAATACCCGCCGTTGATTGTTTCTCCTTTCTGTAGATAATCAAAGAAAATTATTCCACACGCATCCCAAAAAAACTGGTGCCATGACCTTGCCTGCAGATGGAACTGTCTTCGCCTTCTTTGAGGCAGATTCTCCCCTTTGAGTCGATTGTTTTGACTGTTCCTTCATTTCGCGTGTGAACTGATGAACCCATGTTTCATCCATGGTTATGAATCGAGGCATAAACTCGGCTTTATCGTTGTGAAACTTCGTCAAACACTCGATTGAAATATCCTCACGACTCTGTTTTCGTCCCAATGTTAGTAATCGCGGCACCCATTTTGCACACTTGCTTTCTCATATCCAATTTTTCAGTCAAAATGCGATGTACAGCGCTTTTTGAAATGCCTACCACATCTGCTGGTTCGCGCAAAATCGACGGTCATCAATACCATTTTGTGGATTTTTTTCAACATTTCTGGTGAACTCACCTCATTTGGCCGATCCAATATTTATTGTCGTAAACCAAGGAGCAGACTCCTCCAGAGTAGAATCCAGTTCCGTTTTGATGTTGGTTGGATTGAGGCCTTTCAAATGAAAGTATTGTATTACATAACGATGACCACCTTTTTCCATATTTAAAAATTCGATGAGAGCGTTCACTATTGATGGCTGGCGAACAGATACTACAAAACATACCGTCGTCAAACTTCAAATTTAAGCTTTATAAGCTTGGTACTTTTTACAATTGCCATTATTTTTAAACAAGCGCCATCTATACGTCGGGTCGGGTACTTCTGAAGTAAGGTAAAATCTCTACAAGAGTTGGAATCATTGGGGATTGTGGCAATAACTTCACTTTTTCATTAACCGAGCAACCGACGTAATTAAGACAGAAGGTAAACATCCTATTGAAGAAAACTGAAAATTAATTTTATTCCACACCGTCCAGAGCTCTCAATTTTATGTGGTTTGTGCCTATAGGCCAAACCATATACATATGTAGGTTTAGAAACATATTTATATTATTTATAAAAAATTAATTTGTGAAATAAAATAAGTGGACTCTATGTACAGTATTATTATTTATTAACTTATTAGAAAATCCTATCGCCAATCAATATGTTTTGCTCGAAGTCTTAGTCTTGATAACAATAAATCATATAGTCTCATAATTTTCTAATGAGGGAAAATATTTACAAATACGTAAGCTTTTATGTAACTGGGCCTCAATCTTTAAAATATAAAATTAATATAAAACGAAGTGACAATATACGATACACGGAAATGAGAAAAGAAATAAAAATTTAAACATTTCAATGAATGGCTCCCCTTTCACAGACAGATGCATATACAAAATATCGGTCATCATTCAATTGTATTCAGTATATTGACCCTGACTTTGTTATTCAATTTAAGCAATTTCACCAAGCGAATTATAAACAAAATGTGATTGATTTCCAGAAACCATTAAACGCCTACAGCAGAAAAAAAATATTCGCTGTTCTCAATAAAAAGATGTCTCATCAACTTCAACGGATTCAAAATTTTCTAGTAGCGCATGTGTATATGTAATTTAAACAATTACTTTTGTTCTATGTATGTTAAATTAAACTCATCAATCAACCTACTTTCTATTAACGTCTATAAACAATGTCGCTAGTCAAAAAAGATAAAATTGTTTCTCTCACACCGCTCAAAGTTTTCATTCAATTTCATTTCAGAGGCTAAAAATTAGATCTGCTCCCTCTTGGATAAAGAATTAAGAAAACAAAGAAAAAAAAACAAATAAGAAATTTCGAAAACACTAATCTTATCTACTGATAATGACTACCAAATCTGGTGGACACCACCAAACGCCTACTTGCGTTTGTTGATTTCATTGAGTAATTCAAATGAAAATATGCTTGAACACGTAAAAAAAAAAGAAAATGTTCTGTTTCACATTTCAAATAGGCAAAATAATCGAAATAATAACGATATTATATGATTCGTTGTCATTCTATGGCTAAAACAGATTTCTACGTAGACTGACTCACCTGGAATGAACACATTAGTGAGTCATCCACCGTCATCATTCCGCCAGCATTATCGAACTCCCCACAATAATTTGGCGCAGAAAAGAGTGTGACTAGCTGACGTCTGGCAAAGAACTCATACCCATCTTCAACAACCTATAATAAATACGATTATTTTCAGTTCAATAAAAATACGAGTATAATTATAATTTTAAAGTACCTGATGTGCTCGGCAAATTAAATCCAATTCATGTTTCCGTAGGAATTTCGATACCACAGTTGCCCCAAATGTAAAACTAACACCCCGATCGTTTTCACCCCATCCTTCTACATCTTTATCTGGATCACTCCAAAGCAAGTCGCACAATAGTCCTGTATCCGGCACGTCTGTAGGTCGCATCAAGCGCCTAATTTGTTCCATATTTTGAAGATCAGGACTTAGCCCACCATGACAACAAAAGATCTTTTCGTCAATGATCGCTGCTATTGGCAGACAGTTAAAACAGTCTGTAAACGTCTTCCACAACTTAACATTGTACCTACGCTTACATTCATCATAGAATCCTTAAAAATATAACCCATTAATATTGTCAAGTATGTATTCTTATATACGAGTATGTACATATATTAAGCAGCTAACTTACCATAGATTCTGTTAATACTGGCGCACTCGTGATTGCCACGCAAAAGGAAGAAATTTTCAGGATATTTGATTTTATAGGCCAAGAGCAGACAAATTGTTTCCAAGGACTGTTTACCTCGGTCCACATAATCACCTAAAAATAAGTAATTAGCTGCCGGCGGAAATCCCCCGTATTCGAAGAGACGTAGTAAATCTGTATACTGTCCATGAATATCCCCGCAGATAATAAGAGGCGCTTCAAGGTCCAGCAAAATAGGTTGCTGTAGGAATATTTCACGTGATTTTAAGCATAGACCACGCACTTCAGCTTCGGACATTTGTACAGGTTTTCCTTGCCGACATCCTCGCACTGCAGGAAAATATAACAAAAAATAAATTTACATTAGGTGACGTAATTTTTTTTGATTTTTTTTTTTCTTTTAATTGATTGACGAGCATGAAACAACATAGAGAGCGTGAAAAGGAGTGTTTTATCGAGTAGTGTTTACATTGTTGAACTTGAATGTATGGTAATGTTTCATGATCGAGCGTTTTATTTGACTTTTACGCGTGAGTAAATGTGAAACAAAATCAATTGCATGGTGACAAATGAAAAAATTGCATGTAGGATCCTGACATCAAGGACGTAAAACTGAAAATGTTTTTAATTACAATGACGGAAATAAAGAAAAACGGGAGAAGACAACAATGGTTGAATACGTTGCAAAAATTGTGGAAATAACTTATTTATACCGTTGCTTCGCTGAATGATGAAATGAGCTCAAGATTTTAGGAGTATAAGGTTATTAAAGGGTTTATTGCAACGATGCACATAGGAGCGGATTTTGGTATTAGGTTCAAAAAAAGGTTAAATACAGTTTTTGTTAGCAACATAACGTGAACTAGCTTATGAAGAAAAGTAATGTATTGTTTAAGGTAGAGGAATTAGTAGATGTCTGGAAATAGTATTACTGCAAATAAAACGAATTAGAATCGGTCGATCAAAAGATACAGCATTCAAAATTACGTCTACAGAAGCTCACAGACTACAACGATTTACAATATTACCAAAGAAAAATTGGACGGAGATCAACGGAAATTTTCGAACCATATGTTATGGTCGTTTTAAACGCAGCGCAAAAGATGCAACGATAAAATGAATTTTACAGAAGCTTAAGAAGATATCTTTGAGTAGGCCAAATACGTTTTAGTGTTGTTTTAATGCGGTCAAATACGAAAATTGAGATGATTCAGAAAAAATTAAACATTATGTTAAAGGAAGGAAAGGAAACTGGCTTCGATGACACTAAATCTGCAATGGACCTGGGCTTCAAGCAACAACCCTCTACAGACATCTGAGCTTCCTCTACTTTCACACAATAAGTTGGACACACTTTACCTACTATAAGATCTTTCTCTGATTCGATTTCTTTAAGGAGTTAGTTCGGAAACTTTTCGAGATAGAGCGTTCCTGTCCAAATGTCTCAGACGTTCGTATGTGTAGTTCGTGATTAATCACTCTTGTCCAATCGCCAAAGGATCTTTTTTCGAAACCTTCGATTGCAGACTTATTTACTTTTAATTGGGTCCAAACTTTTGCGTTATAAAGCATAATCTTAAAACCTATGTTATTTTGGTTATCCAAGTTGGAACTCTGCTACCGGATTGCATTATAAGCTCAAAGAGGCAGTAGCTGGCAAGTTATTATTCTTTTTTTCGCTGGTATTCGTACTTCTGCCTGGTAGAGTTTAAGTAGACAAAACCTGTAAAGATCTCGAAGTTGCATTCGTCTACTGAGGTAATCTATCCAACACGTCAACATTGGGTGCCGGGTGTGCTTTTTTGAAAACAGTATGTACTCGTACATCGCCCACGTTTACCGTAGTTTTTGACTGCAAACTCAACACGCTGTGCTTATCTTATGATATCTATTTCTTTAGCATACGAAGATTTCAGAAAGATTGTGTCTCGCATTCTAGTCTGTGATTCCTGTACAATTATAACAACTGTATGACAGCGTTGCATTACTTTTTTGACACAAAATATCTCACTCATGTCGCTGCTGACCACAACGTATCAATGAGCGTTCACAATTATCGTTCTGCAGAAGCGAATAGGTTTAACACGAATGCTAAAGCAGGACATAATCTGTCGATAATCACGGACTTTCCTATCCCAAAGACTAATCAGTTTGTTTACTTAAGGCATTGGGCACTACATTATTATAGGTGATAATTAAAATCTTGATGCCTTTTTACAGTTAAGATTTTCTTCACTGCACATTTTTTTCCTCTGATAATATTTTTTTCAGATGAGATGGTTAATTTTCCACCGCCTTAAGCAATTCAGAATCTAAACCAGGCAGTTCCAGCCCATTCAAGGTTGAATATTGGGTCTATAACTTAACGGTTTTCTAAGAGATAGCGTAACTTATATTATTCCATTGGAACATGCGTTGTAAAGCTACTGTCATTGTACGTCATTTCAGTATATGTCATTCATTTGAAGCGTAAACAACAATAATTTTTTTTCACTCAAATATGTCGAACTTTGTGCCTGAAAAAGTGTTTTTGCGGGGAGTTCTTCTTCATTACTTTAATATGAAGAAAACTGCTGCCGAAAATCATCGTATTTTGGTGGAAGTTTATGGTGAACATGCGCTAGCTGAACGAACGTGCCAAAAGTGGTTTGCACGATTTGAAAGTGGTGATTTTGGTTTGGAAGACCATGAACGTCCTGGGCAGCCAAAAGAGTTTGAAGATGAAGAACTGGAAGCATTACTCTATGAAGATTGTTGCCAAACACAAGAAGAGGTCGCAGAATCTTTGGGTGTCACTCAAGCAGCCATTTCAAAACGTTTAAAAACAGCTGGATATATTCAAAAGCAAGGAAATTGGGTTCCACATGAACTCAAGCCGAGAGACGTCGAAAGGCGGTTGCGGTTTTGCATGTCCAAAATGCTGCTGGAACGCCACAAAAGGAAGTCATTTTTGCATCGGATTGTTATTGGTGATGAAAAATGGACCCATTACGACAACCCCAAGCGCAAAAAATCATATGTGAAACCCGGCCAACCAGCCAAATCAACGGCAAAGCCGAATATCCATGGCGCGAAGGTAATGCTCTGTATTTGGTGGGATCAGATGGGTGTGCTGTATTATGAGCTGTTAAAACTGGGTGAAACCATCAATGGACAACGCTACCAAACACAATTAATCCGTTTGAAGAGAGCAGTGGCCGAAAAACGCCCGGAATATGCGACCAGACACGAGGCAATAATTTTCCATCATGACAACGCTCGGCCCCATGTTGCTATTCCGGTTAAGAACTATTTGGAAAACAGTGGATGGGAAGTCTTACCCCACCCGCCTTATAGTCCAGACCTTGCCCCTTCTGACTACCATTTTTTCCGGTCGATGCAGAACGCCCTCACTGAAATACGGTTCACATCAGAGCAGAATGTCAAAAATTGGCTTGATTCATTCTTGGCTGCCAAGCCGGCGCAGTTCTTTTGGGATGGGATCCACAAATTGCTAGAAAGATGGGAAAAAATCATAGCTACAGACGGCCAATACTTTGAATAATACTATTGTACATGTTTCTCTTAAATAAACGTTCAAATTTTGAAAAAAAAAAACGCACGAATTAAGTTATATTCCCAATAGTTTGTCCTGTCTGGCAACAGAAAGTTGGTCATTACGAGTATAGCCAGAAAAGTTCAATTTTTGTTGTTTAATTTGATTCCTTGGGATTGGGATGTCTTCGAGTTGACATTGTTGACAATTCACACGTATTCATAGACAGAGTCCACGGAGAGGGGCAATCAGTGGAAAGCGGTTTTTTGAACGGCCAAACCCGGAAGATTTCCCATCTGTGTTAGTTCATCTATGCTGGAGGCCCTTCTGTACATACTGGTTACGACTTAATAGTTAAACTAAATAATCTGAATTAGAATTTAGTTATATTGGAATGTTGGTTATGCCGAAAACTTGGTCATTAATGGGAGGAGAAGTCACCTCAGAAAAATACACAACGTTATGCCGAATGGTCTTGTCATCATAAATTTTGAGGCAGATTTTTTCTTGGCTACTTCGTTCTGCCCCCTCATAGCCACCACGATGTCATTAAATTAACTCTATTGGTACAAGCTAGTGTTGTAAACAGACTATTATTGAAGTGCCCTTTTACTACGAGTATCAGAGAGAATATTAATATTCTTTTGTGATAGACTTGTTTTAATTCTTTTTATGTCAGAGCTCTATTAGATGTTTCTCAACTCCAAATACAGCTATGCTACTGTTCGTGCTCACTAAGAGGCAAGATTTAATAGTCGCCCCATATACTTCTCCTCCAAACAGTTTCTCTGATTTATATCTATTGAGTCTATGAATCTTTAGCAAAGGTAGGTTGTCTTGAACGACTGAACTGGTTGTTGGAGAAATCTAACTTTAAAGTTTTGGCTTAAATTAAAACAAGTCGGAATTACTTATCGAACCAGAGGTTTGCGGTGACACGCAGTCACGGTATTCCTGCAGTATTGGCACTAACTTTCAAGTATTTGTATAATTCAAGGGGATATCTGTAAAACTTCAACTGTAAGTCCTCTTGTCCAAATTTTTCTCTTCCAAAGAATCATCAACCAAACAAAACGCACTGCTAATGTCGATATGTCGCTTTTTTTTGCTTTGTCTAGTCCATCCTAGTGTATTTACTATTTCATAACTGCTTTGTCTATAGTATTCAGTAATGCTTCATCTGGACGTAGTCTATTAAGGGTCCTTAGCCTCAATTGCGGATCTAAAGCATTGTATTACTAATTGAGTTGTCAACATATCCACGATTACTACCAAAAAGCTCGCGGATTTTCAAATACCAATGACTTAGAGCTAAAAGACGCTTTATTGGTCGTCTGAGCGCGATGAAGACCTATATTAAAAACAATTTCTCTGTCTGTGAAAGATTTCAACGCATTCTGAGTATGTTGAAGTCTCTTAACTCTAGTGCTAAAATGGTAAACAGCTTCCCAAAAATCTAAGTCGAAAGTAGATGAAGCATGGTGCCGATGAGACATCTCGCTCTTTAAACTTGTTGATTGAATTTACTCCAAGTCAGTCTTTTATTTTCATACCATTATCCCTTTTAAGAAAATCGGTCTACATTCCGAGATGTCTAGCCAATACATGGTATTGAATTTTAGATACTATGAGGAGCCTACCGATCTTTTGCAAGCTTACAGGCCAATCGTGGGATTGATGACATGACTGTGGTAGCTTCCGGTTTATATATAATAACTTACGCTGTTTAGGAAACCCAGGTTGTTTCCTTTTAGTGGTAAAGGAGATTAAAAGCAGAAAATTTTTAAATTCCTAATAAGAAGGACTAAACTCAATCTCGGCCAGCAGTTGTTTTTCCATTTGACTTACTTATTTGTGACAGATTTCTGGTAAATGTCCGTTAAGAAGGCGTTCGTTGAGAAGAAGAGTCCAAAACAAATTTTCCTCTAAGCTATACTATACTTTCGTCCAAGGCACAAAAGTCTCCCTTTTGACCATTGGAGTAATTCAACTTTTATTGTTCTGTTCCTATTTTGTATTTTCGAAACAAGTGAATTTTTAAAATATTTCTTATTTAAGCAATAATTAAAAAATATTATTATTACGAGTATTAGTAAAAATGGCAAAAAATAGATTTTCAATAGAGTGTTTGATTTAAGATGTTTCCAGGTAAAAATACCAAAAAATCGATTCACGTTTAAAATGATGCCTCTAACCCATTTTTGGTCTTTGGCGTTTACGTGTTTTTTTGCTTAGGACAACAGTATATGTAGTTATGAGCATGTGATCTATAAAACAGCATTGATAATTTAATTGCTTTCAAGGTTTCAATGCCACCAAGGTTGTTTCCTTTAATGGGTATGATTGGGATTAGGGCCATGCCAACAGAATTGTCTTCCTGATACACACGTTATGACTTATATATTAAAGTTGTATTCATTAACTTTACATTGACTTTGTATATCAGGTAAATCACTCAAATCACACTCTTTAAGAGTTGTAATGCAATATACATATATGCTGTAACTCTTTTTTTTCGCCAACTCTCTTATACCGCTGTAAAGCTTTTCCACGTTTCCATTCGTTATTTATTACACAGTCATGATAGGGAAATCTTTAGGCGAATATGGATGTAGACCTGTCTAACCAACCTACGAAAAAATAACTATACTTTAAAAAAGTTTAAAACCCCATCAAACCCATTACCAGCAATTTGGACCGCTTCCACGCTCACTCTCGCGACCGATCCCTAAACAAAATAAAAAATCGAACCTAGAAATACCTTCCATCGACGACATATAAAAATGAAGCAAAGTCAAGTTCGTCTTATAAGCAGCAAAAGGAATACGAATACTTCAATTTAACACTTTTGCAACAGGGTTTTTTGAATAAAAAAAAAAAAGAAAATAAAGAAAAACATAAAGGACTATCAGGGCTTTCGTGTTTGCCCGAGTTAAACAGTAGCAGGAAATATCTGCTTCTTATAACAAGCGAAAGGCATTTCTCCTTTGAAATGTAATAAAAAGTTTATCAGCGAAAAGACAGGACAACGCTGAATATTCCTCCAATGTGTGAATAAATATACATAGAAAGTAATTTCAGACTTTCCAAAGGTCAAGGAGTACATACATGTGACCACACTAAAAAGTGACATCACATATGAATGCATAGTGGCATACACAGTTTACCAGTGAGAGGAAATACATTTGGTGCTAATTCTATGGAAAAGGATATTTCATAAAGTATGACAAGGTCAGAGGAAGGGGGCTACGCTACGACAGTTATTTGGCTAATGTATTATTTGGGGACCAAAGGCAACAGCAAAGGAAAATTTACATATTTGGCTAAAAGCCGACAATAAGGGCATGACATAGGCACTTAATATAAAAGAGACTAAAGGACTCATAATTATTTTAAAGTTTTAGTAGCCTTGATGGTTATATGTAAGTAAGTCCCATCGAATTTAGAACTGCCAGAAGGAAAAGGAGAAAAAACGTGATCAAAGGGAAGTTTCTAAAATTTGTAATAGCAAAGGATAAATAGTCAACAGATTGGAAAATCGCCTGAAAGGATAAAATTAGACATAAGAAAATGTAAAGTTGTCGAATTGGTTCTTCAATTAATATTATAGATTATGTGAACTTTTAGATTTGATAACATTCCAGAGTTTGCTTCCATAGTATACTGCTGAAAGCTACTCACACGTACGTGATCTGATTTTAAAAATTAATCTTCAAATAAATATTAAAGGGTTACTGGAAGCAATGTTATCATGAGCACACTTACAGCTACATTCTTATATGGGTGAAAAACGTGAACTAGTTTACTTTTAATAATAGTGGGAACATAAGATTCAAATTTAATTTAATTAATAGCATAGTTTGATACAGAATAAGGCATCACGAACGGCTGATTTATCAATAGCAACTATCACTATGGGCTGACTAATTTACCAATTTGCAAAAATTTTTACTTGAAAGTTTCGTATATAGGAACGAAATGCAGATTGATGATGGGGAGTACCGACTGTTCCGTCCAGATCGTTACCGAAAGAATTATGTAAAACTCAAGACAGCAGGACGAAGACTTTAGAGTAACGCGTTCTACTTGAACCTTGGAAATGCTTGGTAAAAAATGCAGGACTCTTTCTGAGGATAATTCTTCAACAGCGAAATCGAACACCTGGTAAACTCATATTATAACAGCTTCATGTGAGCATAACTACAATAGCATATTTGACAAGTGAAAACCACCTGTGATGTAAGGACGTAAGAAAAATTTAAGAAACCGAGCGAGGAGTTGAGAAGGCAGAGTTAGATGCCGAAGGGAAAAAGATGAACGCTTAGCTATAATCACTGTTAATTAATGATAAAAGCAGGTAATATCTTCTATAAATAGATAATTCAACATAAACAGAACCATTGGCTAAAACAGATGCTATTTTTGACAATATTATTGATGCAAATATGAATTTGAGGTCCCTCCTACAACGCGACCGCATATGTTACATGGTCTAAAAACACTACAGTGACAAATCATAAACTATGTGGATGAAACAATGCTGGTGAAAAGAAGTTTTCTGGCGGGTGCTGAATGCAGTCAATATGTAAGAATAGATGTAAAAAAGTATTTCCGGCAAGATGGCCATCTATTTCCGTGCTATGGAACATGTTATCTTACCCTATTACTAACTTTCATAACAGTTATAACATAGCATATGATATGCCTGTACTACTGTCTTTCAAACAATGTCTAGTGAGTCTTTGTTCTTTAGCAATGGTGCACCAGGAATTACTTTTCAGTCAATCCTCTTAAGGCTACAAGATGTCACTAGCCGTTTCGCCAACAGAGCTCTAGCTCTATCCTGGAAAACAAGCATCTTTGTAACGTTGAAATCTACTAAAGCGCTGTTTGTTTTAATGCAATGGAAAGGACAATTTGGTAAGACTGAGGATAGCCTTTTAAATATGGATTGTTCGATGGAATAAGCCTTCACTGCTACTTTCAAAAGACCCGCAAAAAAACGTGCCGCCTCGGCTGCGTGATATCTCCGGAGCCCTAACACATCTGGTTCCACTCTAAATGGGACTTTTCCCATTGATACTCATATTATGGGAGCGCCATCTTTCGAATAAAAAGTTTTTATTTTTACAAAACACATTTTGCATCTCGTTTAGAAAGGTTATTATCCGTCTTTCGGCCGTTGTGAAATTATGAAGTTAGCTTATTTGTACTCCGAACTGGGCCCAAAATGAAGCTTAAGAACTTACTAAACCATTTAGCCACAACCCGATTAAACCAATATTCTACGAGAAAATAATTTGTCGGTTCATAAAAAGGAACTCGTTTTGAGAAAAATGTGGATCTCCTTAATGTGATAAACACCACCCCATACGGGTGATAATGATACTCAGCGGACTTTCTTTTCTGGTAGATCCTTATGCTATAGACACTTAACTACTACAGCAATCACTGATTCTTCAACAAAGAACTGAAAAGTTACGTTTAAAGGAATAAAACACAAGTTGTCATGGATTAGTTTCATTGCCTGAGTGATATATTTTTTTCTAGAAAAGTAAACCTGGTGTAAGAATCCATCAAATGATTCAATATATCCGGCACAAGTTTGCTTCAGCTTAAAATAGCATTATTCTTCTTTAAAAAAAAATATATAATTAGCACGCGTTCAAGAACTTATTATACCTTTAAAATGTTTGCTCACAGCGCGGGCGAAGGAAGCTCGGCAGGGTATTCCATAAGCGAGTTGTACGGCCTAGGAACGAATCATGTTATTTTGGAGTACGGTCGAAAGTGGGCTTGGGCTTGTACTGATGAGCATTCTATGGAGCAGTGGTGGTGGAAATAGCGATAGAACAAAGTTAGACCCCAGACGTTTCGTCGAGGTTCGAGGATGTCCATTGTCAAGTGATATTAGCATCACATATGAGTTTTATAGCACGATTTTGAATCCTATCTAGCAGTTTTAGGTGCACCTGACAAGATGCGGGCATTGTACTCCAATTTAGGGGGGATAAATGGCTTACATATTGCGGCCTGATCAGAGGGGGTCAAGTATTTCTATTCGTAACATTTTTGACGACATCGAATATATGGTCATTCCAATTTAAGCTGACATTGACATGCATACCGAGAATGGAAAGTCTTTCGGTTTCGACGATGTAAGTGCCGCTTTACGACAGAGGACAGTGTCTTGGAAGCATTAATTTCCACTCTGTTGATAGTTCCCATATTGGTTATGCTCTCAATATCGAAATTTAATGAGTTTAACATACGCTGCGTTCCCGTTCTACAGCTGTCGTCAACAAAGGAATATGTTGGATTAGAAGTAGCAGACAAGAGATGGAAATTAAAACGAGTCTCGGAGATCCCTGGGGCGCACCCGCATTTATTTTGTGAATATCAGATATGAAACCATCCAAACAGGTTGAATTGAACTTTCCGAAAGGTAACTGTTAATCCATTGAAGAAGAGATTCGTCGATTCCAAATGTGCGCATTTTCGACAGAAGAACCTGATACCAAACTCTGTTAAATGCCTTAAAATATCAAGTTCAATTATCTTGCTTTCGCCAGATTGATGTACGCTTTTCAGTGGGACATGCAATAAAATCACCAGTGGACTTGTTGCTACAAAAACCGCATCCGGTCATTGAGAAGTTTTCGTGTTTCGAGATATTTCATGAGCTCATGCTTTATCAGCGTTTCCAAGACCTTGAAAAGAAGGGACGTAGGTCTGTCGGAAGAAAAAGAATAAGATTCGTCTTTTTAGGGATGAGCAGGGAAAATGCTGTTTTCCATCTGCTCGGAAAGAGTTCTAAAGAGTAGGATTGATGAAAAAGCTTACGCAGTGGTTTTGCCAGCCTGGAAGAAGAGGAGATATACCTTTAATGGCATCATATCACATACAATAGACTAGTAGCTACTGAATTCCTCATTATTGAGCACACTTTACTGTGACTTTTTTACGTCTGGATGTTTTTGCAATGCAATGAGTCAGAAAAATTTTTTAAACTAAAAATCTTTTCTTTCTATTCTCATAAAGGTTGGTTATCCCATCACTAGAACATCATCATTTTTAGAAATGCATTGTATTTAACCCGAAGGAAATTGCTTGCGAAATTGAAATTTGCTATTCGAAATGGCAAATATAATAACGAACCTTAAATAAATCACCGGAAACAGGTAACTGCCAAGGCTAAGCAATTTCTTCAGCTGCTATTTTCCTGATTCAATTATCCCAGTCTAAGCCTCAAAATCGAAAATAATTTACTATTCGTACAACATTGTCATTATTCACACCCTCTTTGACACGGCGATTATGAGTGTCGGAATTGTAGCAGCCAAAAGAATTTTCATAAGTGGAAATTATCGTTTCATCCCTTAGGAGTAACGTGTACTCGTAAAATGTCAAATTTTAGCTCCCACCGTTTACGACCATGCATCGACTTGTAATATAGATCGAAATGGAAATGAATGTTTTTATAATTGCTACATAGCTTCAAGATGTCTAATTAGAGTGGCATGGCTTTTTTCGTAGTTGCTGTCTTACTTTGTGACCAAGCTCAGCAACCCCCAACGGCCACATAAATTATAATAAACACTCTGACTTTCTGGTTAATAGAAACTCACCTCCTCTTTTACCTAACCATTTGTAGTTTTTTTTTTTTTTTTTGTTTCTGTTTTTCTGTCCTTCAGGTTCTTTTCGTTTCATTTTATTTTTCTCGTTTTTTATGTGGCTTTTAACCTTGAAAATACACATTTCAAACAAAATGCTTGCGACTCCCTTGCGTGCCAGCCACAGCGGTCGTTTCTAACCTCTCCTTACATAGTATTCCACTTTATCCAAATCCGGTCTTCACTGCATTACTTTAAAATCGGAGATGGGGTAGCAGCAGCAGTGGAGCAAAGAATAATCGTATTGTGGTATAATGGGGCATTTTTGTAACCCCTTCTGTTTGACTGTCGGACTCTGTTTTGTAAGGAAATAATTAAGGAAGTGCTTGCACGAGTACGAATACGAGTACCCCAAGGTGTGGCTAGGGTTGCGACTACAACTATGTTGATGCGTCCTTTTCGAATTGTTCGACTTGTAAGGATAAAAATAGAAGACTATACTCAAGTCTGTGGATAACCTTTCAAAATAGTGACTCAAATTGCATATACGAGTCATACTCGTACTTATACAAATTAAATTTGAGGAGGAGAAGGTAGTGGAAGTGATTCCATTTTAAGAAACCAGGCCAAGGATATCAGCGATTGGGGAGCAATAGTAAATGCCATTGTTTATAGTTCAATAAATTTGTTTAGTTTCATGTAACACGTTAATATCGATGAAGTGTAAGACAGGAGATGTATTTCTGTTACCTTTATGTCGAAATGAACGTTTAAAAGAGGGAAATATGAAGATGTTGCATGACTTGGGGATATAAGCAGACATTTTCTGAAGGAAAAGGTAAGATAGAATAGATAAAGCTATTGTTGACACTGGAGGAAATAAAATCTGATTCCTCTGCATGTCCATAGTTCGTGAGCAAAATACTTCCAATTACCATTGTGAAATTGATTTATAGTGGAAATTTTTTTCTACACTAACTATGGTGTGTCAAGAAGTTAGGAAGCACTTAACATACATACATGAGGGTGGTAGTCAAAAAAAACTATACATTAAAAACACACGCGATTTGCACACCGCCTGCAGTTGCGAAAAAAGCAACATACAAGACACTTAAAACACCGGAAAAGCAGGTTTATCCGGCGTCATCCGCACCAACACCTTCTAACATTGACATTTAAAAGTTGTTCGACAGAATTTATAATAAATTTATGCGTCTTGCCTTGCACAGGCAATGTTTATCAGAGAAAAACCATTTAAACAATTATTACCATAACCTAAGGCAGATCGAAATACGAGTATTAGAAGAAATCTGTCCGAGGAATTCGAAATCCAGAGTGGTGTGAAATATAACTTTTTTTTTGAAAAACTTATTGCTTAATCACATTGCCAACGCTCCACGAGAAGAAATGTTAGGTCCCTATAGGTATCGCAACTCGAAGACAGAAGCCACAATGAATTGGGCATATGCTTTAAAAAGGCGACAAGTCAATTGACTGGACATAAGGACCACGAAGGGATGCAGGATATACATACATATGTATGTAAATACACTGAGTACGGAAAAACTGAAGCCACAAATATTAAAGAATGATTAACTAATTCGAGGTATTCCTGTACTATGCCTTCCTGTACTATGCAGTGTAGATTCGAAGACTCTCCAATTCGGAGCGCGGATGTTAACTTTTTATGTAATTTTATTGGGATTCTTTTGACTAAGTTGATGTCTCTGTATAGCCCGAACTGTTCGTCTTTGTACTTTTTACAAGACCGGAAATTCATTGATCATCAAACCAGAATTCTCAAAACAACCTAGAGCGCGCATTTCATTCTTGACAAAGTCGCTTCGCCCTGTGTAATTCTTTATTTTGATATCGAAGGTCCTCGGTAAGATATTTATCTTTATCTTATCTTGATGATGCAGCGTAAATGCCCTTGCGTCCTGTGGACGCATTTAACCGGGACACCATTAAACACTTTGCAGTTTAACACACTAAATAATAAAATATCGTAGATAAAAAATACTACGGATATTGGAATTGGTTGCGTTCAAACAAAACCCAGAAACGTTTAGAACCACTGAGATGCACCTGCATGCGGTCAAAGAACATATGCATTTTAAAATGTTTATCAACATTGGATTGATTGACATGCATGAGAAAGAGTGTGAGTCTCTAAATATATCCTTGTGGAAAGCCATTGATAAATACCAGAAATACATGTGATGCGACTGACCAATATATCTGTCAACTAAGAATAAAAATATTAACTTTTACAATGCTGAAGCACTATATATGTAATTCTTTTAGTTATATCTTAACCTGTAGTTATCCTAACTAGTAAATAGTTTAAACTCTTCTTAATACAATGCAGTAAGCACTGTTCTTATTGGCACGATAATAGCTGTTTTTTAATACCTTTGGGAAAATAAGAAAATTTTCCAGGTTGGTAATATGCAGGCATTTTTGGGAAACGAGGGTAGTTAAAATAATATATTAAGAAGTATGTTGTTATAAATCTAAATGTTTAAGGGAAGGTCATAAGAACAGTTAGAGCTTGTACTTCATTTTGATATTTTTACCTTGAAGACAAACAGGTTGCGATACACTTTTTAAATACGTAAACAGTGTCGCGTTTGCTTATTTATTCGTTTCACCAGAGGTTCCAAATATATTTGATGGCTTTTAAAACAAAAGGTCATTACTAGGGTCCGGATTCTCATGCAAATGCATATTTTTTGTAGGCTAACAAAAGACAAAAGCAATGGAATAACTTTATGAATCAACGAATTTGCTTTAAAATGGCATCGATTTGTTAATGCATATTTTTGCATATCTTAACATAAATGCATTTTTTTGCATATTTTGTATTAAATGCATATTTTCGTGAATATTTCGCTGTTTTCTTCCCGCTTTTCTCAATCCTCTTTGCGATTTACCCAACATCTACCGACAAATAGGAGAACAGGCAATAATTTGCATCTGAGATCTCGAACACGCCCTCAAATGTCAGTTGTCTTTTTCAAGTTTTGACATCAACAGGCAAAAAAAAACAAACTCCATTTGTTTCGGTGAGTAGATGTTGATGCAAAACAATAAACGACACTGTAAGTAAATTACAATCTTTCTTTAAAACTGCATACTCTTATGTCTGATTATTCTTGTTTTTAGCAAAAATGCCAAAAGTTAAAACATCTGTAGCTGCTAGTCTAAGCAAATATGCATGCGAGCATCCGAATGTTCTCAAGACTGATGGTAAAATTCTCTTCTGCAAAATTTGCAACAAGGCTTTAAATTGCGAAAGGAAATCTCAGGTGTATCAACACATGCAAAGTAAAAAGCACAAGGAGCTGCATGAGCGTCATTCAGAAAAATCTAGTCAATCCTTGCTTCCTAGCTCTTCTTCACTTTTGGTAGGTACAGGCAATACATTTAGTACGGAAGTATGTAAAGCTTTTGTCGCCGCCGATATTCCGCTAAGCAAATTAAGAAATCCGTATTTATGACAATTTTTAATAAAATATACGCAAGAAATCATACCAAGTGACTCAACTATTAGAAAAAACTATGTCCAAGAAATAATTATTTGTGGGTGTCTATTGACGAGACAATAGATATTCAAAGGCGATATGTAGCAAACGTTATCTGTGGAATATTGTATGAAGATGAAAACCTCAGCAAAAAGAAATATTTAATAAACGTGGTTGAATTGGAACGAATTAACCACTTTACAATTGCGCGCACGTTCAATGATTCTATCGGCCTATTAAGAGAAGATTTTGATAAAACCAAAATTCTTTTATTTCTGACCGATGCAGCGCCTTATATGGTAAAGTTTGCCCGGACATTGCAAGTTTTTTACCCAAAGCTGACAATGTAACCTGCTTAGCTCACGCAATGCACCGTGTTAATGAAGAAATCAGAAGTTGTTTTAACGAAATTGAAAATATTTTTGAAAGTACCTTCACGCGTAGAAATTTTTAGAGAAATATTTCCTCTACTGCCACTTCCACCACAGCCTATTGTTACTCGGTGGGGAACGTGGATTGAAACGGTTGGATATTATGCGACAAATTACGAAGAATTCGAAGCAATTATTAATGAGCTCATTGACTCCGATGCTTCTTCAATTAAAAGGACAAAAGAAGGACCTAATTTCCCATCACTTAAAAATCAATTAATATATATAAGTTACAATTTTGGATTTCTAAGCGAGATTATAACCAAATTAGAAGGGTGGAACTCACTTAACACACAAGTTCAATTAGTTAACGATGCGGTTCGTAAAATACATGCTGTTGAACTAGCCATCGCCCAGCAAATTCAAAAGAAGATGGATAATGTTTTAAAGAAAAATCAAAACAATTTGAGCACCAACGATCAAAACAATTTTAAAATTAACTATACAGTAAAAGAACTGCCTTCGTTTAAATATGCTCCCATTACTTCTGTGGATGTCGAGAGGTCTTTTTCGATGTACAAACATTTTTTAAGGCCAAACAGGCAAAATTTTACCTTTGAAAATTTCGAAATGAATTTTATAATATACGCCAACAAGGCCTTTTCATAAAAAAATGTGATGGGTTCCTACTTACATGTGCAGTATGCAACCTGAATGTGCAAATGTTTTTTTTTTTTTTTGTTTTGTTTTGTTTCCTATTATAAATAAATGTTAAAAAAAATAAATGACTGTTTTTTTTAAGAACTTTTTGGGTGGTTTTAATGCATATTTTTCGATTTTGCATGCATATTTTATGTGCATATTCTTAATTTTTTACTGCATGAAAATCCGGACCCTAGTCATTACTATTCAAAGTGTTATAATTTGCTTTCCAAAAAAGCAAGATATAATTTTCGGAATACTATATGTAATAGAAACATTAAGAAATGTTTAAATGTCGCTTTGCCATTCCAACTTATCTTTATTTACATAATAATCGCACATTGAACTTAAACAGACAAATATTTAAATAAATCGATCGACAAAGAATTTTCGTTTTTTTATTTATCTTGCCATCTTATCTGCAGTTCAAATTAATTACCCGCTGGGGACTAATCCTTTGTTTTTATTTTGAGATCATTCCAAGATGCACATTCAAGTGACTACATATTTTAATTAATTTTATTCCGGTTGAAGGGCGTTACATGATGGTAGGAGAACGTCGTTACATAGTCATCATGCAAATAACAAAAGCGACACGTAACTACGAGTATATGCATGCAGATGTACTTGAGGCTCTTCATTATCTCACAAGGAAAAGCCGGAAACGGATGTGGAAAAGATTCTTAGAATAATTTGATTAAATTTATTTGTGTCGTATGCAAAAAAAAAATACTATAATATAATATTAGGAATATTATGAAGTGTTGTAGATGAGAAAAGTTAAAGTGAAGTAGTTTTAAAAAATTGTCACTTGGTACAAATATCATATGTAGATGAACTAAACTCAAGGAATTCCTGGTTGTAAAATTAGAAAAAAAAAATGCTTTCTTTCTGCCTTTAATATGCAAGTCAAAAACTTCAACAAGAGTTAAGTAATATTCACGTCACAATGTAAATTTCATATACAGTTAGTTGAAAAGAAAGGATAAAAAAACTTTTCTTACAAGTACGAGTAAGAGCTCAAATGAAAGAAAAAGATTCAATTTTCCAGATTCATTTATCAGGTAATCAAAATCTTGGCAAGAAATAAAGATTATTTTATGACTGATAAATAAGGATAACTTTTAAGATATACTGTCAATTTGGGCAGTTCTTTGACATTTACAAATAGTACATTCAGTATTGTTTAACCAATCATCATGAATAGACAACAAATAGAAAAACGCGTTTGTATCACTCAAACTTATTTTGAAAATCGATTTTCAATTCGCAAGACGTATGGAAGATTACGTAATTGATAACTGATCTAAGTTTAATCTGTGGTAAAGAACTCAATTTTCGTTCCCATATATGGATTAGTGGATAATAACTTAAACAAGCCAACTCCGTCCTTGACTTTATTAAATGCTGGCCTAAGAAATTCTCAACCCTTAAGTCACTAAATCCCTTTACATAACATTTGTCTGTCCTGTTCTTGAACACTTCAGGTCAGTTTGGTCATTTTAATACACCACAAACATAGCACGTTTAAAAGGTGTACAACGCAGGTTCCTCCGATTCGCTTTACGAGGTCTTCCCTGAACTTCCAACTTCCAACCTTACATTGATCGACTGAAGCTTATAGACTTACGCCGAAATGTTGCCGGTATACTCTTTGTTCTCTTTGATAGCCCTCTTTACTTCAATTTATTTGTTTCTACATCAACCCACTTAGACTTAGTCTAGTCTGTACCCTTTTTCGATTCAATTCTCACCGAATAAATTAAGGATCTCGAAGCAATGTCTTGAAAGTTACGATGTTCAACCTCTCTACGGCTTTCACCTCATAAAGCTATCTCCAAAAAAAAAAAATATCCATATTACTCCACTTACGCCTCTTGTTCTAGCGATCCCATCGCTAAGTTTTATGTACAGCTTTAAGTTAATTTAGTTAGTTTTAAGTCTAGAATTTAAGTGTGATTGTAACAAGTTTTAAAAAATCTATCCGGTATTGCTTTGGCCCTCAAATCAAATCACGAGGCCATGGTTAGCGACGGGTGTTCCCCAATCAGACTCTTGAGTAGCTTGAAGTCGCCGAAAAATCAACGAGGTGAACAAGCAAAATCGGCACTTCTGGTGTGAAGACATCCAGCAGAAACTGATGATACTCATTTACACTCACAAAAGTGCACTGTTTGGTGTCATCACGCTGGCGTGAAAATCTGAATTTATTTTAATTAACGCCCAATGTTACTAGATAATGCTCAGTGATTATTTCGTCGAAAAATGAATGGCATTGATCCGAACGATAAGAGGTCCCAGCAATGTGGGGCTACGTGCTATACTGCCCATAAAACCAATTTGCAAATGACGACTCGATTCAACGACAATATTATGTACGAGGGTTGTCTGAAAAGTTTCCGACCGCTACGTAAAGATAGCGGCACTCGTAAATAAAAGCTAGTGATTGCTAGTTGTGCATCTTTTGACAGTTACTTATCGAAGTTTCAGTCATTTTGGACGAGCAGTTTTTAGTTTGAGTGAGTCTCATATCGTGTTTTTCGTGAAAATGGAAAAAATTGAGTATCGAGCTGTTATTAAATTCTTGTTTTTGAAAGGTAATACGCCTACGCAAATCAAAAATGAGTTGGACTCTGCACCATCATTTACCACAGCGAAATTTGGGGCAGCTGAATTTAAACGTGGCCGTAAGAGCTTGGGAGATGATGAACATTCGGGACGTCCAAAAACTGCAACCACTGACGATAACATTGCTAAAGTTCACCAAAAGACGAACTTAGACGACCGCCGAATTAAAGTGAGAGAAACTGCAACCACTGACGATAACATTGCTAAAGTTCACCAAAAGACGAACTTAGACGACCGCCGAATTAAAGTGAGAGAAATAGGAGAGGTTATGAAGATGTCCAAAGAACGTGTTTGTTACATATTAAATCAAGCATGAGAAAGCTGTCCGCGAGTTTGGTGACGCGTTTGCTTACGTTAGACCAAAAACGTGTTCGAATGAACATTTCCAATGCTCTGTTGGCGCCGATCAATAATTACTGTAGATGAAACTTGGATACACTATTATACGACCGAAAATAAATTTAGTCAAAACAGTGGACTGCAAAGGGCGAGCCGGCTCCAAAAAAAGCAAAAACTGTTTTTTCGGCTGGGAAAGTGATGGCGACTGTTTTTTGGGGTAATAAAGGAGTTATCTTAATCGATTATTTTCAAAAAAGAAAAACCATTACAGGAGCACACTACGCATCATTACTTGCCAAGCTGAAGGCAGAAATTGCGGAAAAACGGCCACATTTGCAGAAAAAGAAAATCCTATTCCACCAAGACAACGCGCCGTCTCACACCTCAGCGATTGCCATGACGAAAATCCATGGACCATACGCCTTATTCACCAGATCTAGCCCCAAGCGACCAAGGACAAAGATTTTCGTCAAATGAGGAGGCAAACACCTTCATGAACAATTATTTTGCAGAGAAAAACTGTACTATTTGGACGGGTTAGAGAGATGGAAGCATCGCTGGGAGAAGTGTGTAGAGTTACAAGGAGACTATGTAGAAAAATAAAAAAAAATTTGGAGAAAAAATGTCTGGTATCATTGTTCGGTCGGAAACTTTTCAGACAACCCTCGTACATACAATATATCGAAATCGTGATATTTGATGAAACTCGATTATACTTGTATGACTATGACTTTGATGTATGATGATAAACCGCTGGAAGCCAATGTTCAGCGCGTTATTGGTCAGCCAGAGGCCGAATTATCAAAGAGTCCCACAAAATTGAAGCCACTATTTGCACTTCGCCAAAAGCAACTAAGGAAACCATATCCCTAATATCATATTCAAAATATGATGTCACGAATAATTTTTCCTAATAGATAAAATTGTTTGATTTAAGCTCGGTTACTGTTTTTATGTTTAACAAAAAAAAAACATTTGCTTATAGTCATATAAAACCTATAACTTCGTGATTACCACTTTAAGCTTAACATAAAAAAAAATTAGACAAAGTGCTATTCGTATATCGGTTCCGTAGTTAAATGTTTGGCACCTATGAAGCTATGGAGCTGTGGAGGACTTTCATGCCCGCGCGCCGTATCAGGAAAACGTCTTCGACTATTGTTCCTTATAATCGCAGTTAGATAGTAAGACCAACGATAATATCATATAAACACAAATTGAAACTCTCTATTTTTCATTGATTTCAAAGATATGTACATACTCGTATGATAGTATTTATATGATATACATATATTTATATAATAATTTGAAACTCTATAAGTCGATGATTTAATTTTCGATCCCAAAAAGATTATCCCCGTATCGTCGAAAAATGTGGGAGATATTTTCATCAGTGCCATCCATAAAATAGTTAGTTAGTTACAATTAACGTGGCACTACAGTCCGGGGTAAACCTGGGCCTCAACCAACAAGCGCTTCCAGCCAACTCGGTCTTTAGCCAGCTGCCTCCATTTTCACACGCTAAGTTGGTTGAGGTCCGCTACCACTTCCATGTGCACTGGTGTTCATCCGCTCTGCATGACCCAGCCACCTTACTCGTTGGACCTTCACCCTTCTGGCTAAGTCGATGTCGTTGTATCTCCTCCACCACTGACCATCTATACAGATGGGACCGAAAATCAGCAAAAGGATTTTCCTCTTTAAACAGCCAAGAGCAACCTCATTCATTTTTGATAAAGTCGATACCTCTGCGCCATAGAACAGGACTGGGATTATATAAGGTTACTTTGTTCTTCGAGAGAGGGCTTTGCTAGTCAATTGCCTCCTTAGCCCAAAGAATCAGCGATTGGCAATAGTTATTCTTAATTGGATCTCAGCGCTGGTGTCGTTGTCTGAATTAATAGCGGAGCCTAAGTAGACAAAGTCCTTAACTACCTCAAAGTTATATCTGTCGAGGGTGACGTTCTATCCGAAACGTCCTTGGGTGTCCTTTCTTGTTGACAGCATATACTTAGTCTTGCCCTCATTGATCGCTAGACCCATCTTCGCCGCCTCCGCCTCAATACTCGCGAAAGCGCAACTGACATCACGCTGTTTTTTTCCGATTATGTTGATATCCTATGTATGCGCGTGTCTTTCAAGAAAGATGTTAAAGAAATCCCATGACAGCGCGTCGCCTTGTCCAAATCATTTTTTGACATCAAAGTTCTCGGTGAGTTCCTTACCGATTTTGGTGGAGCAGCGTGCATTCTCCATCGTCACCCTGCACAAAGGGACAAGTTTGACAGAGATGCCAAAGCTAGACAATGCTCTGTATAGTTCGTCTCTATAGATGCTGTCATACAATCGACGAATAGACGGTGTGTATCGATTTAGAGCTCATGGATTTTTCCAAGATCTGACGTAGTGTGAATATTTGGTCAATGATGGACTTTCTTCGCCTGAAGCCATACTGATATGGACCAATCAGGTTGTTGAGGAACGGCTTAAGGCATTCACACAATACGGCAGAGAGGATTTTGTAGGCGATGTTAAGAAGACTGATGCCACTGTAATTGGCCCAGTTCAGAGGGTCTCTTTTCTTGAGGATCGGACAGATAATGCTGAGGTTCCATTCATCGGGAATACTTTCGTCCGATCATATTTTATAGATGAGTTGGTGTATGCTCCTTACCGAGTCATCGCCTGCCGCTTCGAACAGCTCGGCGGTCAGGCTGTCCGCTCCAGCAGCTTTGTTGGACTTAAGCTTAGATACGGCTATCTTCACTTCATCCAGGTCGGGTGGACGGAATTGTTTGAAAGGTTCATTCTGCCTGGCAGCGGTATTTGGTTCGTCATCACCGTTATACAGTCTACATAAATGCTCTTTTCGAATCCTCAGTATCGACTGCGGCTCTACTACTATGTTCCTTGTTCGTCTCTACAGGCTTCGGTTTGGGGTTTGTAACCGTGGCATGTTTTTTTTACCTTTTGGTGAAACGTCCGAATCTCATTCCTTGAGTAGCATCTCTCAATTTCCTCGACCCCGCGCTTTTCATATTCCTTCTTTTTGCTCCTGAGAGGCCGATGTTCGTCTCTCCTCTTCTGCTCGTAGAGCTCATGAGCAGCTGTAGTCCTCCTATGCAGCGTCGCTTTATATGCCTCTTGCTTAGCTGCATGTGCATGCCGGCACTCGTCGTCAAATCAGGGGCTTCGTGCTGATGGCCGAGCGAAAAGCAGCACATCAGAGGCTGTCTCTCTGATGGCTATTGCCAATTTTGCGGCATAGGACCTCGTAAGAGATTAAGGGTGATCCGATCGAAAAAGAATTTGGCGATCTCTAGCAATTGTTGCCGTCGCCATCTACAAAATAGACAATATAAAATCCATTCAAGATCAAGCCTTCATTTAAGAAAATGTAGGCTTGCGTATATGCTAATCAGTTGATTCTGTATAAGTTGGAACAGCGTGCCTGACAACCAAGCGTATACAAAGAGGTTTTAGAAATTTTTCACTTTAACCACCATTATATAATGATCCAAATCGATGTTAACAGGACAGAAAAAGGTTATTATTATATAAGTGACACTGAGATCATTTAGGGGACACAGCCACGGGATCATTACACCGCTTCATCAAAATCAATCAGCTAACGCCTTTTGTTTAAGCCCGACTTTTGTTTAAAACCGTTCTTCTTCTCACATATTCGTTTATACTGTACTCGTACTTTCTTTTTAATATTAATGTCTGATTCAGAACAGTAAAAAGTATCAGATGCAGCGTTCCAAAACGCCATGGAGGTGGTCATAAAAAAACAGCAACATCGGCAGAAATGGTTCGGAAAGTGAAGGCTCGAATTGAGCGAAATCCGCGTCGAAGTGGAAGAAAAATGAGCTCAACACATCACACATCAACGGATGCAACACATACTGAAAAATGTGCTTAGGCTCAAGTCATTGAAGTTCTAAAAAGCTCACGATCTTACACCGCAACAGAAAAAAGTTAGAGTCGAAAGAGCGAAAAAGTTGCTACGCTTGCACGAAAGTGGTGAGTTGCCGAATTTGGTTTTTTCCGATGAGTCGCCATTTGTTATCGAGCAATATGTCAACAAACAAAATGACCGAGTTTACTTGCCAGAGAAGTCCTTCGAAAATTTACACCTTCGGACGGCCACCAGAAAGCAGGCAGCACCGATGGTGATGGTTTGGGCCGCCATAACCGCCGATGGTCGCTCTCCGCTCGTATTTTTGGACCGTTTCGTCAAAATTAATGCGATCGTATACCGTGAAACTGTCTTAGAGTCAGTATTGAAGCCTTGTGCAAACAATCATTTCGGTCGGAGACCGTGGACATTTCAACAAGACTCGGCACTATCTCACAAAGCGCGCGTCAACCAAGATTGCTTAAAAAACAACGTTCCGCACTTCGTTTCTTCGACACAATGGATTGCAAATTCTCCGGATGCAAATCCGTTGGATTTCTCTGTCTGGGGTATTTTGAAGGCGAAGGTTGGCACTAAAAAATACCAAATTTTGGACCACCTCAAACAAGCACTTCGCCGGGAATGGGCCAAAATACCGCAGAGCCAATTGCGTGCAGCGTGCGATGCTTTCTTCGGCCGTCTCAAGGCCATTATTCGCGCCAAAGGTGGACATATTGAAAACTACTGATACAATTTGAAAATTGATGTATTTTCCAACATTTTTTGCTTTAGCACAATAAAATTTATCAAAAAATAAAAGCATTTTAAAAAGTTATAGTTCGAGTAGGCACTTGGGTATAAAGTACGAGTATTCTTTGAAGTTTGGATCTTTTCACAACGGCTGCTATCCGTCGGATAACTATATTATGTGTACATACGAATATGTTATAACTCTATTTAACTTACTCGTATCAAGGGAGAATAAATATGAATATGCTTATGACTAAGACAATTTTCAAAACAATATCGTTTTCCTCTGCTTTCTATTTATGGATTCATCCTCAAGGGATGTGCCACATATTTTCAATCTACTGAGCTTTGAATAAGACAAGAAGGAAAAAGAATAAATAAAACAGGAAAAATGCAATCAGGTCAAAATAGAGGCAACTCCCTCTCTCCATTAAACATAAGGGTACCAGATGACAACGAATCTGCATCATGATTGTTCGACACGAATGAATCTTTAATGATGCATTCCAAATTTGTTACCAATGATGAAACCGAGCTTCCGCTAAGGGAAGTCATAATAATCGCTGTGCAAGTATAAAAGTACTCGTTGTTTGTGTACCGTCGGCGCAACTTACTTTAGAATTCCTGCATCGGATGACATGATTGTGTCACCAACTCGGAATTGGGTCGCAAACAAAAACAAATTTTAATTTTATTCCATAAAATATACATAGTGCGTGTTCCATCAATTTACGTGTGACCGACCAATCGCTTGTATTGAAGTTTTCAAGAACAACTTAGAAATGAATACAGACAATGTCGGTCTTCTCTGCCTTACTCTGATCTAATAAAAATGATTTAATTATGCAAATATGTAATTTGTTATGTTTCAGTGAAATTCTGTGAACTAACAGGGCTTCTATTGGGTTGTTGAAAAAGTCATTGTGTTTTTTTTGCAGGCTTTGTCCTCTTTTATTTGTATCTGAGCGTGACATTGTCGGATATGTCCAATGGTAGCACATGTTTTGTGGTTGAGACTTAACCTATAAAACAAAAAAAAAGGTGACGGTGAAAGAAATTCATCTGACGAAGCGCATAACGTCCAATTCTTGAAGCGTAAGATCATGGGCGCTGAAAATAGATTGTCTACAAGAATGCAAGCTAAAAAAAAAAGAGTTGGAGTAGGCGAAAAGGAAAGGCAAACAAAGGTGGACATCAACTCAAAGAAGATGATGCTGTCAATCCGTTGCGATTGGAAGAGACCAGTCTTCTGTGAGCTGCTTCCAAAGAGCGAAATGATTAATTCCGAAGTTTACTGTTAGCAGTTACAGAAATTAATTTATCCCATCGCACAGAAACTTCCAAGGTTGCTCATTCGTAAGGGTGTGGTGTTTCGCCATGATAATGCGAGACTATATACAAGTTTAGTTACTCGGTAAAAAATTGTGGCAACTGGGTTGGGATGTGTTGCACATCCAACGTATAGCCCAGACCTTGTGCCATCAGGCTTTCACTTATTTCGTTGGTTGCAAAACGCCTTGAACGGTAGAATGTTTGCTTCTGAATGTCTCATCAAACAACATACTGACAAGTTTCTTGCAGAGAAAGATAGGAAGTTTTATGAATGCGGTGTTATGAAGTTGCTCGAGAAATGGCAGAAGGCCACCCAACAAAAAGGCAATTTAGCCGTGTTGTTTGCACATCCGATATCCCATAAAAAAATAATTTGCGTTTAAATTACAACAATAACATAGCGGTGTACGTAAGTCAATTTATATACGCTATCTACTTAGCTATTTTCTTCGTTTGCGATAAATCTTTGCAATGAATTTTCAGAAATGTCAAACATTTGACATATCCCGCCAACAACTGACACATTCCGCCAACAACATTCTTTTAAAATAAATTACGACGGATGAACTGTCATTAAACGTCATAGATATAAGTACCTGTGTTACCAAATTTTTATGATGAACTCTTAAGCGGAGTTGGGTCGTTTTTTTTTTGTGACAATCACTAACATGCGTGCAAAAAAACACGGTTATTGATTGGTGTTCATTAGGTATATCAAATAAACGAACCTGAAAATCAAATGAAAAAAAACCAATTGCTTTTTGAACAACCCAAAGTCATCCAATTATAATACGTCAAATAAAAATTCGTACAATTTAGAGTAAAGTGTTTCGAAAATTATTAAAAAAGTGTGACAACTTGCAACTGCCAACTGACAACAATATGAACAGCAATATTTCAAGTACATTTAAAAACTCTTACGAAATTTCTAAAAGGGATTTTCTGGATCAATAAATTTGAACAGAAACATCATGCTCATTCATTCATCGGGAGTATGTTGCTTCCTTGCCTTACATAAAATGTTTACACAAATCCATTGATGTAAGTTTAGTGGAAATACCTTTCTGTTTGCCTTTCATTCTGGAAGACTCTACCCATCGAAGAGAAGCGAATGTTAAATGGATTAAGAGCATAAAGAAATTAGACGCTTCCATGCATTTTAGCGGTTTGTCTGTTGATGTAACTGGTTCCAAATATAACGAAATTATACCTACTCGTGTGAATGTTGAAAACATACCATACTATACATTGTTGTAAGAAACTTAGTTGAAATTTTTCGAGTGTGCATGATTACGGGTGTGTTATTGCTTTAAAAATTTGAAATGTCAGGAAAAACGATAGAAACTTTCTGCATTCCTGAAGGCCGAAATATGTACATCGGTTGAACTGTTATCGGTCAAAATTATATAATTGACATTTCGACATAAAAAGCACGTTATTATCAACATTAAGAATAGAATCTCACCTTTGAAAACAATCTAAAAATCTTTTTGAACCAAAAGTAAATAACAGTGAAAAACAATTTACTAGTTATGTGTCTAACTATTCCGTTCCGAAAATATTGTAGATTACAATATATGTACATCAGAAACAATTATTATATCGTAATAGTTATTACACATATAAAATGTTAGCCTTACATTTCATTTCTTAAACCAAATGGTTTTTTACGGTGAATAAATATTACATAGAGTGGATACATCATACTATATTAAACTTATAGCGCGTCTGCTACAAATAAAACATATGACAAATTTTGTTTTAATGAGTCAAAAACTTGAACCAAACCGCATTCTATAGTGCGCACTTAAAACTCCTTAGATCAGAAAGACAATTTAAATGCATAAATCTTCCTTAAGGTACCAATGATGGGTAGTCAAATGGTATCTGCTAACCGGTATATAAATTTGTTGGAAAACTAATAAAATATATATTGATCTATGTGTGATTTCTGGCTACTGAAAAAGAATTATAATCGTGTCGTTTGGCTAGCAGAAACCTCCTGGCTCGTTGTGTAATAGGCATTTGTATACTGAGTGATTTCCGTTGCTCATCAGTTAGTGCAGCACCTAAACGATTCATGGTATTGCAAAATGTTGATGTATTCGCAGTATCTACAATAAATTCAAACCATGACGATGATCAAATAAATTAACATTTCTTTAATTACGTTTCTCTAATTTATGACCATCTGAATAAATTTATTTTGCCAGGCATGGAAATAGCCTTTGACAGAGTTCCCAGAGATCTTATTTGAAGAGCGTTGAGATCTTGAAATATACTAGAGACATATATTATACGAGTAAGAATGAAATGTTATATGTATGATTACGTCAAAACGAACTTTAAAAAAACATTAATAATTTAATAAGGACGCTAGATGGTAGTGGTACTAGATGGAGTGAAAAGTGACCTCCTTGACCGCTAGAATGCGCTGCTACTGCAAAAAAGGTTATGGTGCCTTGAAGTCCGTTCATGCAGACAGACATGCCAAATTTCAGTGCGATACTGTCTTTAGTTTTGTTTTGACAGCTGATTGTTGTTGACGCGTTTGGCATCATGTTGAGTATGGTCAAAAACGATTTTCGTTCTCTCATATAACATTATTTTTTGAGACCCAAAACGGCGAAGGAAACAAAAGAAAAGTTGGATAAATATTATGGGGCTAACGCTCCGTCAGATTACACCGTCAAATATTGGTTTCGTGGTGGCCGCAACTCCACTACCGATCAAGTCCGCAGCGGCAGGCCCTCCGATGCGGTTACAGAGGACAATGTCAAAAAAATACATGAAATGGTGTTGGCTCACCGAAAAGTGAAGGTGCGCCAGCTAGCAGATACCACAAAGATTAGTACTGAGCGCACATGCCATATTTTGGGCAATATTCTGCATATGAAAAAGTTATCCTGCCGCTGGATGCCGCGAATGACCAAAAACACGAAGGCGAGAGCACTTCGAAAGAGTGTTTGGATTTGCTGATGCGGGATCGGGCGGATTTTGGCGTCGATTGGTAACTGGATTTGGATCCCTCGGACTATTATCTCTTCCCAAACCTCAAAAGATGGCTCATCAATACAAAATTCAGGTCACGCGAGAAAATCATCGACGCCACGGAGGAGTATTTTGCAGACCTTCCGGAAAATTACTTTTCGGACGGGATCAAGAAGTTGGAAAATCGCTGGAATAAGTGTATCAAACTAAAAGGGGACTATATTGAATAATATGAAAAGGCATTTAAAAAAAAAAAATTTTTATTCCCAACGAGGTCACTTTTCACTCCATCCATATCTGCATTCTCGTTCTTCCGAACCCGCAAATCCAACCCCTAAAATTTACGAGTATTTAGAAGTGATCGTTCCAAAATGCGAAAAATGTAAGTACTTAGGCTCTGTCAATAACCACCAAGAAAATTGCACATTGGGGACGCGTGTTATGTGAAGGAAAAATGCCGCTTAAACTCAAAGATTTGCTATATGCGATAGTTGTTCGTCCAGTTTTATTATACGCATCGCAATGTTGGATGATGTACGAAAAATAAAAATTATAGCGACGGTAATGAAAATTTTGCGAATGTCAGCAGGTGTAACACAACATGATCTTATACATAAGAAGTACACGATAGTGGAGAAACTTCAATCTGTACAAACTTATTTTACTATGTTCAATAAAGGTCTTTGGAAAATCCTGCCCAAAAAGCAATAGAGACTCAAATTACAGTCCAAGGTCAACGAAAATGCCGAAAGAAAAATAACTTGGATCAGTCAAATGAAAAAAACATTAGCATCCGGCCCTCAGTACCGAAGTGGTTCAAAATAGAGCGACCTATAGAATGATTTTAAGACCCGCAAATTTATCCAACCCCACAAGCGGTGCATTATACATTGTAGTAGAAATATGTAACATAACATATAATTATTCGCATGTATTGTATCGTTTAATAAAAGAGGAGTAAAATATGCTTGTATTATCCTCTACTGCTTCATAGATTTTAATAACTGTATCCTATTAACATACTATTAATGCAAAAACGTATGATTAGAAAATGGTGTTATTAGCTTCAAGTGATTATCTAAAATTTCTGGGAATTGGAGAAGCACAATTATTAGTATTTATAACACATGGGCTGAAAAGCCGTTTCTAAGAGAGGGCACCACTTGAATTAAATCCATACCATTTTCAGTTAGTACCAACCTTCAAAAGATACGTGTATAAATTTGACAACTGTCGGACGATTAGTTCTCGAGATATAGCGTTGAAGCGTTGATTCGAAGCAATTTCATGTGTTGATTTATCATTGCTTTCTAATGGGAAAAAATGTAGCCGATACAAAGAAATGGCTTGATAAGTATTACCCGGACTCTGCACCAGCCGAACGAACCATTCGCAAGTGGATTGAAAAATTTAAAAGTGGTCATACAAGCACCGAAGATGATGCACGCAGTGGACGTCCAAAAGAGGCTGTTTCAGATGAAAACATCAAAAAAGTCCACAAAATGATTTCGAATTACGGTCATTCGAAAGTTGGTCGAGATAGCTGAGGCTCTGAAGATATCAAAAGAGCGTGTTGGATATATTATACACGAATATTTGGACATGCGAAAGCTCTGTTCAAAGTGGGTGCCGCGTTTGCTCACAGTAGACCAAAAACAACAACGTGTTGATGATTCAGAGGAGTGTTTAAAGCTGTTCAACCGCAATAAGGCCGAATTTTTGCGCCGGTATGTGACAATGGATGAAACTTGGCTCCATCACTTCACACCAGAGTCAAGTCGGCAGTCAGCTGAGTGGCGAGCAGGCGACGAACCTCGTCCAAAACGACCAAAAACTCAACAGTCGGCTGGCAAGGTTATGGCATCTGTATTTTGGGATGCACGTGGAATAATTTTCATCGACTATCTCCAAAAGGCGCAGACTATCAACAGCGATTTTTACATTGCGTTGTTGGAGCGTTTGAAGGACGAAATCACAGAAAAACGGCCGCATTTAAAGAAAAAGAAAGTGTCGATGAAAACGATGGCAAAATTGAATGAATTCGGCTACGAATTACTTCCCCACCCACCGTATTCTCCAGATTTGGCCCTCAGCGACTATTTCCTGTTCGCAGACCTCAAAAGAATGCTCGCCGGAAAGAGATTTAAGACCGACGAAGAAGTAATCGCCGAAACAGAGGCCTATTTTGAGGCTAAACCGAAATCGTACTACAAAACTATATTGATAAATAAAGTTGAATTTTGCAAAAATTTTGTGTTTTACTATAAAACGGCACGGACTTTTCAGCCCATGTGTTATCTTGAAAGTTATAGCTCATGATCCATATGTCTTATGTAGCAAAACCACTATTCAATCAATTTCTCGTTTTTAAAAATTGTTTTATATAAAAGCATGTTATACATATGTACAATTTGTATCTCCAAACAAAGTTTTTCTAAAAATCAAAAGTTATATATTACTCAACTATTATATATAGACTTTCCAGTTTTTCGAAAACAATTTTATGAACATTTGTACATACTTTATCTAATCTTTAAATGTTAAATTCGCTCAAACACAGCTAAAACACTTTAATTGATGGATGATGGATTAATTCATGATGACAAAACCAATGAGTCATTTACTTAACCTTCAAAATAGAAATAAATCGTTTGAGGATGGATATATTCAATCATTTGCGAAAGTTGCTGAAATTAAAATCACGAGTCATGAACGACAATCAAAATCAATAACATCGTAGATGTACTGTAATTTCGTACTTTCAGACATATTTTTTGTTCTTTAGATACTTAAGTAAAGGGATCAAGACAAATAAATAGTTTTCTATTTACATTTTAAAATGTAAAAAGTTTCTGCTACTAGAGTTAACTAGTTAACTCAATGCCGAGCCTATCTACTTGCAACATTATTTAAAAACGTTTTTCTACTTATTATAGGTATATCTTTAAATTTATTACGAAAAGATATACATATATAGCACCGAAAAACGAAAGTCAATTTGAGTAAGCAGTTCAATGAAACATTAATTGTTCCCTTTCATATAGTAAGAGAGCAGCCTCTAAGCTGAATGTTGCTATTCGTAAAAATCAACGCGTTAGTCGCAGACAATAAGAATTCTCCAATGCGAAGTACTCGTACAATGTTACTTCGGTTGCATCTTGTTTTTGCAAGTCACAAAACGTATTCCGTAATGAATGCTCTGGGTAAGGTTCGATTTGAAACTGTGTGTCAGCACAGTATCTCAGAAATTCAGAGAATTTTTTGAACCAGATTTGCCTGAACGAGGAAAAACAAAGACTATTAAATATAATTTGTTCAAAATTAGAAAAGAAAAAATAGTAAGGTCAGTCTAAGAAAATTTAAATTACATTGCAGCTCAGCACTTGTTAACCGAAACAACGAGAAAGCTAATTTTTTTTAAAACAATCCCTTGAGACATGTGTGGGTTGCGCATGCTAAAACTGCCGGTGCAGCTGCATGTTTATACCTGCTTTTGTGTTGCAGTATTCCGAAAATTGCATCGGACGCGGAAACAGGGATTGGATCTTATAGGAGGACAACGATCCGTAGCCATATCTGTCAGTGCTACAAGGAGCAAAATTAAGTCAATATGTTGGACTGACCATCTTAATCCCCAGATCCCAATGCGAAAGAAAATATCTGGGGACTTATAAAGCATAGGATATTGTAAGGACAGTATGATAGGATTCTAAAAGAATCTATTGCTATCCTTGGTAGCAATTATCGTAAGACTATGTAGAAAAATGGGCCACAAATTGTCGACAAAAATTTGAGGCGATACCAATTGCCGCATGGAGGAAACTGGACAACATACTAAATACATAATGTTAAATGTTAAAAATGTCTATTTTTCAATTCGTTAATAAATGAATTAACACCTATCCTACTAAAAGCCACCATATCAGCGAAGGGTACCTGCAATCTGATGCCAACGTAAACTGGATGCTCTCAGGAAAAGTGCCCAGTGGTGTCGTTGTTGCCCATACCAAAACTGCCGTACAATTTTGTACTTTCAACTTGAGGGCATATAATAGAAAAGGAAAGAAAAGGAAAGAAAAGGAAAACTTATCAGCTCGCATTTAGAACAGAGCCAGGCTTGCTAGAGAAATCCCCTATGAAGCCTAGGGGAGCCATACATTTTAGTCTGGTAAAAACAGTTTTCGAAGTAACATTCTATTTAGAAAACCACCCACTCATTTAACTTTGCTGGTCTTAAACAATCTTGTACGTACGTCGTAGGATTTAAACAATTGTTGAGTCAGACCAATTAGCCGCCCCGTTCTCGTGAAAGCACATTAAGTTTTTTTTTAAATGATTAATAAATAGTTGATAAAAGGCAACTGGCCGTTTGTTAATCGGTTTTTTCCAGTGTGGTGAATTTTATTAGTTGAAATTCCATTGAGGTGGTATAAATTGTTTAGTCGACCCTAGCTTGGAATTACATTAAGATACACATATCTTTTAATTAAATTAATTAAAAAAAAAGAGTTAACTGGACTCACTTATTAAATTAAAAAGTTAAAAATATATGTGGGTACTCGAATCACGAGTATCTACATATATTGATGTAAGTAACAGAAAATTACAAATAGTTAATAGAATCAACTATTTTTTATAGAAAAAATTGGTTTCTAGCTATTATTGTACATATACTCATACTATACATAAAATTAACTGATAGAATTGTACTTTTTTTTTTGTAGAAAAACTGGTTTTCACCTACTATACTCATATTTAACTTGGGCTCAAAGATCTGAGTTGAATTTTCAACTCACTTTGATTTAATTTATTTTTTCAGCTAGTGCATTTCTTAAAATTATTGTTAGAGCATTTCCACAAACCTCAATTAATAAAACCGCATTCAAATATATTTGTTTTGCCAATTTTTTTTTATACATACTCGTATTTCAGATTATCCAATTCGGAGAATAAATGGCCCCCATCTGAACCTATTTTTTTTTTTTAGTCTGATTGAGCGCCGTCTATTGTTATCGATATGGACAAGAAAAATAAAATAAATTTTTTTTTTCGCTAAGTTAAAGATGCTTCTGATTAATATATAAGGAGTCCTATATCAATATGAACTATAAATATGACAGCAAATTTTTTTTTAATTGGTATTTTTTACGGGGGTAAAGACCTCAGAACTGACTCAAAAATCGATTCTTAAGATCTCTAGAAATAGTTTAAAATGAGTCAAAGTGGGGAAGCAACGCATGAGACCACGAACGGCAACCCTCTAATTGCCTCGAATCTCCTTAGTTTCTATTGAATAAAATTATCTATTATTATTCCACGGGAACACTTACAACTATGTAAATATATAACAACAATATTCACCACTTGCTATTTTTAACCTTGCTAGACTTCCTGTAATCTTAACCTTTTCTTTTTAATAAAATACTTTCTTGCCTATAGTCGCCTATCGTCTTTTCTTAACCTTTTTTATCCATAGCCATCGATATTGTTCGGTGTACATACTCAACAGTTTCCTTCCAAGATATGGCTATTTCTGTTCATTGAATTCATTATTTTTATATTTTTATTTATTTGTTGTGTATCAAAATTAAAAACATTTAATAAAAAAGAAGTTTTTAATTCTTTTCAGTTAGAAAAAAATCAGCTTTTAGTTCTTTGCCTCTTCTGAATAGTATGTTTTTTTTTTATATACAGGGTGTCCCAAAAATCAACGTAAAGCCGGAAACGGGTCAAGTGGTGTCGGTTATCACAAAATTATGAAAAAAAATCTAAGTCATGTACTTTTCTCAAAAAATGGAGAAATAAGTGCCAATAATTTTAAAAGTACATGACTTAGATTTTTTTTTATAATTTTGTGATAACCGACACCACTTGACCTATCACCCGTTTCCGGCTTGACGTTGATTTGTGGGACACCCTGTATATACCCCTTTTTTTAAAAATAACTACAAGTGTTACAGTTCTATAACTTTTTGTCTTATTATGTTGTTAGCATCACTGGAGGGAATTTCAATTCAATGCATTTTGTACTTTGTGATGAAAAATGTTCGTAAAAAAATTTAGAAAAAAAAAAAATCAAAACGTTCTGTACAACGTATGGTATATTTTGTATTTCCTTAAAATCCTGCACCTTAAATTTGTAAAATGGGCTAAGATATGTGTATGCAAAATTTGGGAGAGATCGGTTAGCCATTTCTGAAATAATGAATGGAAGTCAAACCATAAAAAAACATGTAAACGCGGCCTCATTTACAGTTGTGGTAGAGTAGAAGTTGTTTGATAGCGATCATGAGGGTGAGAGAAAGACAAATTTTGTAAGCCTTTCTAGTCTTGTTGATTTCCTCTATATGACAATTTGACTAGTCTGCTGGTTTCACCCAATGATTCGATATTTACAAAATGCTTATAAGAAACACTTTTCAATTTTCGGATCATTTTTTTTTTCTTGGCTATTTTCTGATTTCACTGTCCACAGTTTAGACTATCGATCTGCTCCTGTTATATACTTAAAAAATAATAATCCTTGAAAAAACGAGATAGACAATTCTTAGGGAAAAAAAAACTGTTCATTGCCTAGTGTCCGGGATGAGAAGACAGACCAAATTTGGCAAAAGAATAAAAAAAAAACCCACATTCCAGAACCAACACTGAAACAAGAGCACTATAATCGTTGAATATACAAAAAAGAGAAAACGATTTTTAACTATTGTAAATATAATAATAATAAAATGGCCTCCACCGTTTCAGTGGTACATAATTTACTTGAGTCTTATTGAAATGTTTTAACGAATTTAACAGTAAACATACAATTTCTTGTCAAAGAATGCCGCGTTCTCGACGATAAACAATTCTGACCAAATTGTACACATTTTCCTATTTTCGGTTGAATTTGTTCGCTTAATACAACTCACAACTGCTCTTTTGCACAATCCTTTTACTGTTCCAAATGGAAAAAAAAATCAATCATTAAATAACTTGGGCCTGAGTATTTTTAGTCAACATGTACAATACTTATAGAAATAGTTGCTACAAATATCTACCTATGTATGTAGATACGCCTGCTCATACACGTATTTCAACAAACACAATAAATCTCATTCTAGGCCGTCACATTGTAGATATTTTTAGAGGCGCATTCGATTCGAAACTAAACTAAGCGAAACACTTTTCCTATCCAACGTTTGTGTATCCGTACGTGTGTTATACCGCTTTTGTTGTTACCACTAAAATGCTCACAGCATCTTCTTTTTGACAACCACGTGTTTATCATTCAAGAAAATTAATTTTTTTTTTTTGTATATTTTCATGCACTGCTCATGTAAGAAATAAATGGGTCTTCCTCTTCCGGATGTGAAGACCGCCATATTGCAACAGTGTCTAATATCGACTATGCTGGAGTAGTATTTGAACTTGGAGAATCTTTTTAGAAATTTGGGGGAAGATACTTTTTTTTTGTCGAGATATCAGAAGCACCTAAGACATTTACTGTGAGATAATGACGAATCTAAGGAATTTGTGGGTGTAGATTTTTTGTTTTTTTTTTTTTTGCTTCTTGAAAACTACAAAAACGATTTCGAATGTTCAAAAGCTTATTACGAGCAAATAGAGACATTAAAAGCATTTATGAGTTGTTTAGTAGGTTAATTATTGTATGTATGGTAAGTAAAGTTTAATGACTATGCAGCTATGTAATCTTTCTGAAAAGTGAAGATTGCGTCATATGTATTTTAGGGGAAAGTAACAGATACTCTTTAAATAAGGATTAGTTTGCTGGTAAATGAAATGGAATCGATAGATTAAGAAAAACTGCACTTAAACATTACAACATCTTGAACATTTCTAGCTCGACCTTTCCTATCTGATTAATTACCAATGGGTCGAAATGTGATGGACGAAGCTTTTGAATTAGAAAAGGTATCTTGGCAAATTGATACATTATTTTTTTTTAGAGATTAAGGCCCTTATTGTGAGTGTCGATTAGCAATCGACTCGATAATTGTCGATTGTGTCGATTGATTTTGAATTTGGTATTGTGTAACTCCATCGACAAAAAATGTATTATTGTAAATAATAAGTATAATTTTGTTTTGTGTTTGACATATTATTTGTTAATATGGTGTTGATTTGATTACATTGTAGTTACATTTTATAAATGACATCATCTGAGTTGTGGTTCGGTGACTCTGATTCTGAAGCAAATCAGAATCAGGTCTTAGAATGGGCCAGGCAAAGGAGAATAATCAAAGATACTTCTAATCCTTTGGAAAACATAAGTATTGTTAACAAAAAAAAACTGGCATATTCTTATGTTCTTCTAACTTGACTTTACAATTTTTTTTGAAACACTTCCATTTATTCAAGAAGCGGGTGGCCGGGGCTCAAGTGGTAGTGGTCTCACTTCCAAATCGGAAGGCTCGGTATTCGAATCCCAACCGCGCTGTCTCTCTATTCCATTTTCCTAAAAACTTAACACATGCTGAGGCATTATGAGGGTATTTAAAAAAAAAAAAAAAAAATTTAAGATTTACTAAGTTGAAGTACAACTTAAGTTAACGGCGAGAGTGATGAATATTATGCATATATTCCAGATGTTGTTAAGGTTGCTGAAGCTATGGTTCCTAACTAACAATTGTAGGCAATGAAAACTGTGTTGGGTTAGCGCAATCTACTCCATTCCTTTGATCTTAAAAGATGTCTTCGATTATCTTCAAAAGGGAAAAACAATCAACGGTTGATGTAAAGCCAGCTTATTGGAGCGGCTCATCAACGTTTTAAAGGGAAAATGACATCATTTGGCCGAGAAGAAAGCGCTCAAGGCAATAAAATTACATGAATTTGAATACGAATTGCTCCCTCATCCGCCATATTCCATGATTTAAGCCCCAAATGACTATTTCCTGTTTTCAAGCCTGTCCACCTTCGTTTAACCAACCTGTTATACCTCACCTAAATCGGGTTAGAGCTGAACAAAGTTTTGCCATACAACAACGGGTCAACTTACAACTGCTCAATTACTAAAATAACAACACATATAATGCCTTTTTCACTGTTCTATAAATTATATCAACAACTTTGCGCAAAAATTTAGACCAATAGATCACAAAATGCTGCGACCGAGGGCAATTCGAAAAATGTGAATCGGCGCGATTACTTTCTGTTCAAGCTTGAATTTGTTTATGATCATTTGCAGGGCTGTGCTTATCATAAATGTCAAAAAGTTCGGTAAAATGACAGCTCGGTTATCGTAAGTTCACTTTTAGCAAAATTAAATAACATATTTTGAAAGTGTTGATTTTACAAATCTCAAATTCACTTGTATTATTGGACCTTTAACTTTTTGAAAATTTCCCTGAAATGGATGAAATGAAAAGTGTACAAAAATATTTAGATAAAGATTTCGATAAAGTGTAAGTGTAAGTGTAAGTGTAAGTGTATAGCAAAGACCAAATGCTTATTCTATTACAGAAAAAAAAAATTTTAAATGCCAGAGAGAATTGTGACTTTGTATAAATTTGTTTATCTTCAAATCAAGTCTCTTCAAAGCAAAAGAAGAATGATTTCACCAATTCCTAACCATGAAAACTATCAAGAATTTTCTGCTCTTTTTTTGCAAAGAATTCATTTTCTTTTTTTGCACAAAAAGAATGTTATTACTCCAAATGTGAAGAACAAACATAAGTATAGATGATGATGGAGAAGGTCGGGATTGTTTATGCTCCTGTAATATAAGGTACAACCACTTAAACAACATCAAAAAGGGTCTCTTTTTTTAAGGATATTATTACAGACTATAAAATGCAAGTTTAGCCATTTTACAAGTGGAAGGAGGTTGTAATGGGACTGGCTGGTTCATACTATGTGTAAGTTAGGGATATAACTGAGAATGAACTGGTTGTTGGTATTGTGGTTGTTTTCTTTTTTTTTTTTAGTTTGATTTGTTGATTCTAAATACCGAATTCGGCTACAAAGAAATCTCTCAGGCGTAGCTTTCTCTTTTCGTCCTTGGGATGATGGTGTACTGTTATTTGATCGCCTTCCGCTGACACAAGTGTCTCAGTCGATGGCGATAACAATTCTGTGTTATCCTGCTGTAGCAATTTGAGAGCTTGTATCTCTCGTTCCCTTTCCTTTTTATATGCTTTTGTTTTACACACACATTGACAAGTATGGTTTTATGTTTATTTTCAAAATTTGTGATGTAAAAGAAAAGTAAACACACATATATATATATATACGTATTCATTGTATTTTTAATAAAAACAAAATCAATAGAAAGTCATTTAAAATAAAATAGGAACATATATAACACAATACTAGCGATTACAAACCAAGAAACATCTTAATACCATTCACACACTCAAAAAACAAAAACCATATACACAACTTACATATGGTATATGAAAAATAATGTAAACAAAAGAAAATATGAAAAATGAAAAATAATTAAAAAAAATAAGTTCAGAGAAAGCACATGAACGAAACCATAATAGACGACATCATGTGCCTACACGTGAGAGGCTCTGTGACTAAGCTCTGAAAACTGTGCATTTTCAATTGAATTTAATTGCTTATGTCACCTTACATGGTAATCTCATTGCCGATTTCATTTTGTTAATTAATTATATAATGGAAATGAAAAATAAATACCCCAAACCAAGCAAATTTGCAGGCTTAAAAACAGAGCATAAAAAAAAGAAAACAACGGACAATATTTCAAATCCACAATTTTCGTAAACAAAATCAAAACAAAGATTGTCTCCAAAGAATATCTCCAAATCTACAATATTTAGATAAGTAGTAGGGAAAAAAAATGTGTCGGCAAATCTCTGTGTCTCTAACCTATGTTAGAGAGAGAGAGAGAGAGACAAAGTGAAAACACGTACAAATATTAAACTCCTGCGAATTTTTTAAATAAAATTGATTATAATAAAAGAAGTTAAACTTTTTCTAAAGAGCACATCACAACCCAAATAACACTCATATCGTCTAAGGTGAGTCAATATACAGCGTAGAAATACATTTTAGCTAGAAATAAAAGTAGGTGCTATGCCAATGCAAAGAACACCCACCAACAAAGGAACAAAAGAAAGCAACAGCAATCTTCAATATCCTCAGCCAAAACGCCGATTAGCTGAAATCTCACCCGATTCCTCACCGCAAAATAATAACGAAAACATGGGAGTTGGTGATATGACTATTAGCGATCTGAAAAACCTTTTAAGTAGAAGGATCCATGTCAGTACTTCTAGACGAAAAACTGAAAGATATGCCAACGAAAGCGGCCTTGGAGGATATCGGAGCAAAATTGCACTCGCTACAACAAAAAAAAAACATATTGCTCCAAGGCCAACTTGAAAAAATGGAGTCCCGCTGCATCTCACTCGAACAACAAATGGAATGGTTGTCCAGCAAGGCAAGTGAAAAAAACATTATTCTTCATCTGCCGACAGAGAATGGTGCAGATGCAGCCAATAGAGCAAAGGAACTCTAAATCTTTTGGAGATGCAAAACGCGGAAATAATAACATCTGCGAGGCCAATTAAGTCCACCAAAACCGCACCGAAAATGTCATCGTGGAACTCAAATCTAGGGAAGACGTTGGGCGAATTCTACAGGCAGGAACAAAGCTTAGAGGCACAGAAATCTCGTTGCACAGAGATTACCCGATCGCGGCGCGCGGAAGAAGAAGACATGCTTTGAAACTTAAAGAACAGATAATCACAAAACACCCGAAAATTAGCACACAATTGCGTGGAGACAAGCTGAAAATTGAAAACCACACATTTTACTTCGATGTAAACAAGAACTTGGAATGTGACGAAGCAGGCGGAATGACATTTCTCTACGGCTTACTACGCGGTGGTGAAATGTCAAATGCTCCAGATGTTGCGGCAGCCGGTGGCTCTCAAACTGTGAGAAATGAGCGAATACAGCGCTTTTAATTGTAATGCCGTCAGCCGTTCAAATAGTTTAGCTATTTTAAGCAATGTTTCTTTTAATATTCTTTCGTTTAACATAGCAGGTCTAGGTAAAAAATTGCTATTTAGTGATTTTTTTAATTTTATACATAACTACGATATATTTTTACTTTTTGAAATGTTCGTGGACAAAAATATGGAACGCTTCGATTCTTATTTCAATCATCACTCTCTTCTTTGGATTCCAGCAGTAAGAACTTCTATACATGGCAGGGCCAGCGGCGGATGCTTGTTCGGAATAACGGAATAAAAAAAGGTTAAGGAACAAAGATCGGATGCTGCTTTATAAAAAAGTTCCACAGACATTTAGTAAAGGTTGAAGCTGGGAACCTAAAATTATATATTATTCCAACTTACATCAATTGCAACAACTGGATGAACGATTTCACGAGTTTGTATAATTTTCTGCTGGAAATGGACGAGACAGATATTTTGGTCATCGGAGACTTCAATGGAAGAGTGCCGAGGAAAAAAACTATACGCTTTCTTTGTAGACTTTAAGGCAGCTTTTGACTCCATCGATATAAGATCAGACTCAGCAACATAGGAGTCTCAAAGTTCTAAAGGTTCTGCAACAATTTTACGAAGGCAATACAGCCGTAGTGTGGGACGGGAATATCTTGTCTAATCGGTTCCAAACAAACTCTAAAGTAAAGCAAGGATGTCTTTTGAGTCCTCTTCTGTTTTCAATATTTTCGGATGATCTAGTTGAATTTCTTCGGGGTGGGTTGCCTCTTGAGGGATTTCCTATAAAACTCTTACTCTACGCCGACGACATCGTAATTTTCGCAGAAACCCCAAGCATGCTCCAAATTATGATTAACAAGCTGCAACAGTATCGCCGTATGTGGAACCTGCAAGTTAATACCAGCAAATCCAAAGTCTTGATTTTTCGAAATGGTATAGTCAAGGAATACAAATACCTCGGAGTTCTGGTCACCTCACAGGTATTTTTTAAAGGATACCTGGTAGAGAAATTGAAAGAATCTAAACGTGCGATTAATTGCAACTGGAAAGGAATTCTGGGGAATAGGAATGTTGCACCAAGTGTGAAGTACAAGATATTCGAGGCGGTAATAAGGTCAATGATGTGCTATGCAGCACAAGTGTGGGGGGCTTGGCATTTTGAAGAGGTAGAAAAACCTCAAAGATACTGCCTTAAGAAACTGTTTAGGCTGCCTGAAAATACACCAACTTACATGTTACAGCTGGAAACTGGACTACCAACGCTACATATCTTCACGCTTAGACTGCACTTCTTCTATATCAGAAAAGTTTTTGCTCAACCAAGTCATCGTCTTCCCCACAAGGTTGCTATGTATCTTAAAAACCGAAACCTTAATTTCTTTGCGGAATGGTCAAGGCTCAGCCAAGAACACAATGTGCCCTTGCACGAACTAATCGGAAATGAAACAAACTGGGAGAGCACACTGAACGAAATGTTTAAAAAAATCCACTACTCAAAACGGGAGCTTTTCGAGACGCAAAGTCAACAAAGCCAATCAAGATCCACGTACAGAATACTACAGCATGAACTTGTGGAAAACAGCTACTTCAATGACCGGAACAGCGTAGAGTAAATCTCAACAATATTCAAAGCCAGAGGCGAACTTTTGCACCTAAACTATATGCCATACAGAAACAACGGAGGACACGAATGTACACTGTGCCAATTTAGGAACGAAGGAGGATGTCCGGCACTTTATTGGAACGTGTCCCATATTAAATTCAATCAGGAGATCCTTTTGGTGAAGAAATGCCCTATCACTAAATGACAAACATCCTAAACAGCGCAAACTGGAACACTTTACACAACTTTCTAAAATGTGCATTGAATTATTGGCTACAAATTACAAATGAAGCTTTTTAGTAATTACAAATTTGTTAATTTCTTTCTCTCGGCTGACGGCAAAAGCCATATTTTTGTTAAACTTGTAACAGAATAAGCGAATATTACTATTACTATTACTATGTTATTGTTTATCTGTATCTTTTGTATTATATTAATATTTTGAGAGGTGCAATTTTTATTGTAACTAAATTTTACTTTCTTTTGGTAACCTTTTGCAAATGGTTCTAATAAATCGATACATGTATCTTTACAGCATTTAAATTGTTTACATCAGGTTATATTGAGCGCAATAGCTCATAGTGATCGATTACGACTTGATAAACAAATGTTATACCGCCATGCCCCATGTTCGTGGAATAGCCAACGTATGGCGCTCTCGTTTGAACTATTCGAATTCTTTTTTTTTTCTTTTTGTTATGTTGGCACAATGTCCTTTTGACAGTCCCAGTTTTGTGCTTACATCGATTTTTGAAATGGATGCAAAAACTTAGCAACGAATTTGCGTTAAATTTTGTGTTTAATATTAAATTTAGGGTGCAAAAACATTAGAGATATTGAAAAAGTCTTTTGGCAACCATGCATGTTTTCTGCAATGTCAACGCGCTGGTTTTATTGCAGAAAATTGAAATCCTTAAACACTAGATTAGCAGCGAGACGAATCCAAATGAATGGCTAGAAAGTTGTGAACGGATACAATTGTGATCTCTGCTAACTCAATCTGCGGTTTGCGACCAGTAAATCTTTGATTCCATCCACGTGTTCCTCAGTTGTTGATTTTGTTTGTTTGCAAAGAACATTGGCCACCGTACACGGCCTTATGACCACTTCAGAAGCGTGCGGGTCCTATTTGGATCTCCTGCTGTTCGACTCACGAATACAACTGACGTGCACTAACCAACAAACTACAAACTGTCTACGCACTTTCGTGTATGACAGTGACCATTGCGGTCTCAGCACCGAAATAACTGTTCCCAACGAAACTGCGGAATTGGAAGAGTTTGTTCAAAGGCATTCCTACAATTATAGTAGAGTGCGTTGGACACACTTCTCAAGAATACTGACGAGAGCACTCTCCTCGAATTCGCTCTACCCACCGTCCAATAGAAATCTATCAGACGAGGAGATTGACAGATATCTAAGACTAATGGACGAGACAATCAAACGAACTATGGACAAAACGATACCACGGTATCAACACACTGACAACGAAGACTTATTCCGCAACGCAATCATTGACGCACTGCACCGACATAAGAGTAGACTGCTGTCAAGACTAAAAACCTTGTACAGACAGTTTACTGACAGACATAACCCGGAGATCATAACATTGAAGTCGTCGATTAAAAACCTCCAAACATTAATAAAGGAAAATTACAGAAATTCTGTAAGTTTGTATTGGAACAATAAAATTCGGGCTGTAAATACCAGCAACCCGAGTATGTTCCCGCAAATAAATAAGATATTTCGGAGAAATAATCAAAACGACCTTCCATGTCTCAAAATCGCCCGAACGACGAACAACGAATAAATACTTGTAGCAGCAGGCATTAATCCAAATGAGGCAGTTGATGATGACAACTTCTTTGCGATCGAGGATCCGCAGGAGAAGGTAGAGGCTATAGGAGCGACTTTCCAGGAAGTGTACAAGGCGAGTGATATCATTGGCCCTAACCACGACCTGGAAAATCGAGTCCTTGTGCACAATACCTGCCTTCGAAATGAAATTGTGAATTGGCGATCCGAGAGCTCGGGTTTCACCCAGTTCAGTGACGAGAATATGGCAAATAATGTCATCACCAACGAAAGGGTATTACCACCGTTCATTTCGAAGGAAGAGCTCCAAACGATCTTCGAATCGCTTAGAAGTAAGAAATCAGTGGGAACCGATGAAATACCGAACATTGTGCTTCGACATCTCCCACTAGAAGCGGTGGACATCTATACCACCCTGTTTAATATCCAGCGCATTGGAAAACTGCGGTGATACATCCCATTCCCAAAAGGAATAAAGATACTTCCAATCCGGCGAATCTCCGCTCGATCAGTCTTCTTCCAAACATCAGTAAGGTTTTCGAGAAGGTAATCAATAGAGCCCTGACTAAGTGGGTTGAGGACAAACATATCGTTCCGGATAATCAATTCGGTTTCAAGGCGGGGCATGATATCATTCATGCTGCGTCTAAACTGGTTTCTGATATCCAATGGAACAAAAGTAAGAAACAGTGCACTGGTGCCTGCCTGATTGATTTGGAAAAAGCTTTCGACACCGTATGGTTAGAGGGACTCTTCTTCAGGCTGGACAGGTTGGGCATTAGTAAACCACTGCTGTATATTCTTTTTGATATGCTCTCCAGTAGACAGTTCATCGTGAAGAATGGCGACGTGACCTCTGCTGGAATATTTGACATTAAAAACGGTCTGCAACAAGGTGCGGTAAATTCGCCGATCCTATTCAACATTTACACAAGTGATCTGATAGGTTCACTTCACCATGCCATAGCGTACGCAGACGACTTAATCGCGTACAGATCAGGTCCAAAGATTGAGGTCATTAATACACTTTTGCAACGTGACTTCGACAAAATTAAACAATATTGCGATGACTGGAAGTTGAAAATCAACTTTCAGAAGTCGGAAACCATTCTGTTTAGGACGCCTTTGTCTGGGGCCTCTAGGGATACCAGAAAGAATTGGCGAAAGTTCTCTATCGTCGGACAACATGGACAGCCACTTGCTTGTCGAAATGTAGTCAGATACCTTGGGATCTGGCTAGATCAATATCTATATTTTAACAAACATATAGATGTTGCTCTGGCCAGAGCCAGAGGTGCTTTTGCCCTTACAAGGAGACTGTTTTACAACAGCCAACTCCATGCGAGGGTGAAGGTGATCTGCTACATGGCCCTTATCCGGCCTATGCTTGTATTTGGATGTCCCGTGTGGTTCAACGTGAGAGCAAGTTTATTGGAAAAGATTCGAGTGTTTGAGAGGGCTTGCCTTAGGGCTTGTCTTCGGTTATACAGAACACCAGACTCTGAGTACATAAAATTCTATCGCAATGAGGTCTTGTACAATAGGGCGAACCTAATAAGAGTGGACAATTTTGTTATTAAGTTGACTCGAAGGCACATTGCAAGAGCAATGACATCGTCGAACAACCTGATCTCTGGGGCTTACTACCCTAACTATATGTATCATGAGAGAGTTCGCTTTGATGGCTATGTTCCTCCAGAAGCGTTCCTCTATCTAGATAGCAAAGGTCTGATCCAGGACAGATTGGCTGTGCCGCTAATCTTCCACGTTGCTCGAACAGCTGTGGACAGGCGACTCAACTACGACAGAGACGTCGCACATGGCAGTGCGGAGCGTCTCCGGTTCAGTAGGGCGGTAGGGAGTCGCGGCATGAGGGATGTTGCTCGGCAGCACCAACAATTTTGGTGGCTATTTGAAGGAGGGGAGGGTTCGTCATCGAATTCCTCAAGTAATAGGTAGCTTCATGTGAAGCAAAGTGGGCCAGCCTAATTTTTTTAGCCATGGCCGGCTTACGTAGTTTTAAGTAGGTATAAGTTAGTTTTTAAGAAAAAAAAAAAATATATATATATAAAAACAAAAAAAAAAACATAAATAAAAATAAAAAATAACAAAAAAAAAATTAAACATATATATATATATATATATATGTACATATGTGTATATATTAAGTATATACGCATTATGTGTATATATATATATACATATATATATGTACGTATTAGATGTAAGTAGGTTAAGTAGATTAAGATATATTTTTAAGTAGTCTGTAAGTTTTTAGTTTTAGGTTTTTATAATACTATGTCCATATACTATTATATATTGCTAAAATCTATTTTCTTAGTTTTAGTTGTAATGTAAATATAAAATTAAAGATAAACTCTAATATACGTCGAAAGACTTAGTTTAAGTGTTAGGTTTAACTTAGAGTGCCCGCATGGGGCCATTAAGTTAGTATAAGATTACTTGTAAGTTATTTAAGCTAATTTTTAAGCATTTTTTTGTCTAGCATGTAAGAGTAAATTAATTAAGAAAATAAAAATGCATTTAAACTGAAAACTGACTTCAGAAGCGTGCGTGCATGCCAATCGTAAACTACTTTCTTGTAAATCACTAAACAAACAAAATGGAGTGCCGACCCCTGCGTGTAGTCATCACATCTTTTCTACACGGTAGACAAAGGTTAATATTGCTAACCATTTGTTACAGTTAGCAGGTTATATCATTGAAATACACTCACAATACTGGTATGATACCTTTTAACATTCCGGCTAAAGTGAGCGACGACAAATAGCTGTCATATATGGCCTACGTCAAATTAAGTGCGTCATAATGGAGGTATTTTAAGTCAGCTTTTAAACAGAACAACAAAGGCAATGGATGACGTACTTCGCAAGAGAAAGTCTGCAAGCAAAATACCATATGCAATGTCCAAATCTATTACGAATATTGTTTGACAGGGCTCTTTAAAAAACCGGTATGCCTAGTCTGTTAAAGCAGCTCTTCCAGACTTATGTGAATATGCAAAACAAATGACAGAAAACCATGCCTCCTGGATTGAAAACCGCTACTAATAAACCCTCCTCTGCTTTTTGAATAAATTGTTAAAAATTAAAATTTCACTACCGTAAAAGGTATGCATTTCTCGCATCTCAAAATTCACAAGCCCATACAGCGGTCTAAGAACGACAAGCCAGATTGATAACATTGCAATCGACGGAAGTCAGTAATCTAGATGTCCGCGCACATTAAGAGAGCGTTTCCCATGACTTCTTCCAAAATTCCGCAAAAGCGGAATTCAATTCGAAAAACCAGTGATGGATGCTCCAAGAAAGCCATCAGAAATGCTATCTCTGATGTGATAGGTTTTACAAGGCTATTGATATGTACCAGCAGATGAGAAAAGCGTGGCACAAAAAATTTCTACGAAGAAAGAAGTGACAGACCGAATGATGCTACATACTGTGCGAATGCCATTCATATACAAAATAAGTTCGAAGCCTGGACGGCATACAAACCTGAAGAAAACAAAAAATCACCGTCCACCCACAATCAAAGCGAAATGAGAATAGCAATATCCAAACTCTAGATCTGATCGGAAAACCACATGTTCGATGAATGTTATCTCAGCATCATATGTTTGGTCCTTAATAAAACAGATATCTTAACTACGCCAATTACTAGGTTATAAGCCTTCTACCTACGGATAGATTACACTTGCTCCAACATACACCATCTGAACGCCAACAATATTATCAATTAATATTACTTCATGCGGGATATCTTTGAGAATAACCTAGAGTGTCAAATCAATACACACATCCTCTCCATCGCCCATAAAGTTATTTATAATAACTCCTAAGGAGACGTGATAAATACGTTCAGTTGTGCAGGATGCCGATGGAAAACTCTCACTGCTTTGTCAAAGTCAAAAGAATCTTTTGATGTCATAACAAGATTCAGCAACTCGCCTGCCAATCATTTTTCAAAAGTCTGTAGAACTGATATTAAAATAATGAGTAGAAATCAGAGGAGTACGGAGCGGACATAAACTATCTTGGCTTGTTTGAACGAAAAATTATCCCCATGTGATCTTCCGTTCCACCTGTGTCGGCGTAGTATTGCGGAGAAAGTCGAAAGGTTATGCTTAAGGTCGGTAGATACACAGTATAGCACAACACTGCGTTTAGCTTCACTATGTTTGTACATATGTATGTTATACCCTTAGTCATCTTTTAACACTAGACATCACTTATCTGCATACAGCTCTCTTAGCCTACTTATTTGTTGAAAGTAATTCGCTGAAACTTTAGCCTTAAAAGGTGTCGGTAATACTGGTACACTGATTTCTACGGATTATATCCATTGTGTGTATATTTAGCAGTCATCAATTCCATAATTGGTAACCGACATTACTGGACAGCACCTTGAATTCGTGCATATATTCTGCTACCTCATATGGGTTTGTTAACATACATTACTTCTCCGTCTGGAAATTTCTAAAACATAGTGCAAACTACTCGTATAAAGCGAAGCATCTTCCACATGCTACATCCCCAGATAAACGAAAACAACACCTCCAACTACATAACAACTACCCAGATTTTTTTTTCCCGTTTTGTTCACTCCGGCATTACATTTACGATATTATTTGCAATCAATTATCGCTCCTGTAAAAAATTCTTACATCACCAAGCAAAAAAAGCAACTAAAAAAGGGGAAGAGTCAACACTTTTCGACGCAAATGTTGAGCAATCGATTAGAAAGCGTAATGAGATCAATTTTACACGTATGATGTAACTGCCGGAAAATCAGTTTTTGAAATCTGATTGGTAACCAGCTTCTTAAAATTGGAAGAGAAACATTTCAAAAAAGTTTCACAACGCTATTCGTTCCTTTTGCATTCGAAATTCTGTTTGAGAGGCAAACTTTTGCTTTAAATATCGGATTAAACGGAGCAAAAGTAAAAGATATACGTTTATGTACAAAGTATCAAATAAATTGCATTAGGTTTCGGAAAATAGGAAAGCGAAGGTCAAGAGGATGCATCTCTCTATAAATAATTGAGCCGTTTTTTTCCATTAATTTGTTTTTTTTATACATCTGTTTCGTGAAGTCTCTTTTATAAATTGTTTACGTAACTTTATACCAGCAACTCTAATTGCAATACTGTTGTACGAGTATGATGCTTATGTTCGTTCTTCTAAAGTGTTTTTTTTTTTTTTTAGGGCTATACAATTTTGAATGCGGAAAAATGGTGATTACTCGTATATTGACTTAAGCGGAAGGATAATTTCATACTTCCATATGATTTCGGACATCGGCTCGAAAAAGCGCAATATAGAAGTTAAATTTTCCTTTTCGAGCAGCAGGGGACGTATTGGCAATAACTTGGGGAATGTTAGTTTGCAAGTCGTCGATCGTCTCTGGTTAAATCGGCCTAGACTAGAGACATATTGCCACAGAAAAAATTCAAAAACTCACCCGCTTTACAGATTTGCTCGTATTATGCGAAATCATGCTTAGTTGACGAAGTGAAGCACGATTTTCGAAATAAATTTGAGCAATTTTAAAATGTTGTTCTGGCATTAGATAATTATTCCACGGGGAATAACAGTAATTAAATTTGCTTACAGATAGAGTTACTATTTATATTAATTGTATTTTATGACAAACTGACAAATCAAATCCCTAATCAAGGATCTTATATTTCCAAATTGAGCTCGGCAAAAAATTCCATAAGTATGTTGGGCGGCCTAGGAAGGAACATGAAATTTCAACTAAAGATTTCAAGAAGTGGAACTAACGACACTGCCAATGTCGTTTAATTTTGAATTGAATTGAACCTTCGAATGGTAATTTAAAATCCGTTGTAAGAAGGATTTATCGTTTCCAAGCGCATGCGTTTTCGATAAATAAGCCTGATGCCAAATTATATCAAATGATTTTGAAATTTTAAGTGCAAGCGCCAGATTGGTGTAGACTTTGATTTAACTTTTTAATGAAACGTGGCATCAAATCATTGGCATGTTGCTGAAAAAACCCTGAGTCATTATGAGCTGTACGTGTCTCGATATATTTCGTAGGCTATCGATTTATTTTCACGACCTTCGAAAGAAAAATCGTAAGTGCAATGGTTCTTTAGTTAGAAGAAGATTCCTCTTTCTTAGCTACAGATTAGAAAAATGTAGTTTTCCAGTTGCTCCGAAAAATTTCTTAGGATTATTGAAAAAGCTTACAAAAGTGGTTCCACCAGGGTGAAAGCCCAACTCTTCAGAAAAAAGAGACTTGTACCATCTGAGCTATAGATTTTCCTTCACAGAACGGTGAAATAAATCTCCTCATGTTTTTTTTTTTTTTTACAATTTCTAGTACCTTTGGGACATTGAATGCCGAGTTAGTCATTCTTGCCTCGTTTGAACTTTTCTCGGCTTTCCTTTGTACTTTTAAAATAGTAATAATAACATAAGGGTAAGTTGAAATCTTAAAGCAGCTGTTAGTCCGCCCCAATTAGATTTCTCACTTTCTTCCTAGCCGTATGGTCTATGAACATATGAGAAATAACCTAACATAAAACAATGGTCCAAAGCCTCATTTAAGGAGACAATACAACAACGTTGTATTCCAGCTCCAAGACCGTGCATCCAATTCGCTTTAAAAATAAAATAACTTGATATATTGGGTCTACAAGTAAGTTTCCAGCGTTTGTCAGAGATGGCGCCACCAGTGGATCCCGGGCAGAAATGTCAGATCCCATGTGTTTTATTTGTAGGTTTTGTATCTGTCAACAACTTTGCAGCGTTATATTTGAGCAGTTCTATCGGTGTCGTACATTTTATGGAGCAAAATCATGGCAAGTTTCCAGCCAAATAAACGTCATTTGCGGGAAGCGCTGCTTTTATTCTTTAATATGAAGAAAAGTGCGGCTGAGGCCTATCGTTTGCTTTCGGAAACTTATGGGGCGGAATGTATTGGTGAATCGACGTGCCGCGAGTGGTTCAAACGGTTCAAAAGTGGTGATTTTGGAGTTGAAGACAAAGATCGCCCCGGAAAGCCGAAAAGTTTTGAAGACGAGGAATTGGACGCCTTACTGGATGAGGATCCATGTCAGATTCAAGAAGAACTTGCTGCATCATTGGGCGTCACGCAACAAGCCGTTTCCCTGCGCCTAAAAGTACTGGGATTCATTCAAAAGGTTGGAAACTGGGTGCCGTACGAATTGAAGCCAAGAGACGTCGAACGGCGATTTTGCATGTCCGAAATGTTACTGCAGCGGTATAAAAATAAATCATTTTTGCATCGTATTGTCACTGGTGATGAGAAATGGATTTGTTATGATAGTCCTAAACGCAAAAAATCGTATACAAAGCCCGGCGAGCCCGCCCAATCGACGCCGAAACGAAATATTCGCGTGAATAAGGTTATGCTCTGCATATGGTGGGATCAAATACTACCAACTGCTTCCGAGTGGCGAAACCATCAAAGGACCATTATATCGAACCCAACTAATTCGTTTGAAGCGGTCATTAAAAGAAAAACGGCCAGAATATGAGACCAGGCATGAGTCCGTCATTTTTCATCACGACAACGCTCGGCCACATGTTGCGGTTTCGGTGAAAAACTATTTGGAAAATAGTGGATGGGAAATTCTGCCTCACTCGCCTTACAGTCCAGACTTGGCACCATCTGACTACCACTTGTTTCGTTCGATGCAGAACGCTCTTACGGGAATACGCTTTAGCTCAGTAGAGGAAATCAAAAATTGGCTCGATACGTTCTTGGGCTCGAAAGACGAGAAATTTTTTTGGTCCGGAATTCATAAATTGCCAGAAAGATGGGGGAAAGTTGTAGCTTCCGATTGACGATGCTTTGAATAAAGCATTGTAACTATGTTTTCATAATAAAACTTCAAATTTTGGAAAAAAAACGCTGGAAACTTACTTGTAGACCCAATAGAATATATGGTATATTCAGATAGTATCAGATCAGAGCTGTTCAAGTGATCTGGCCACGTTGCTGCCCGAGTTTCAGTTACTTATAAACTAGCTGACTTATATTTACACACGTGGACATACTCAGAAAAGTGATAACTTCTAGGTCGGCGAATGTTTGCTACATCTATTCTTAACTCCGGAGTCAAAAAACACAAATATCTAATACCTACATATATTAAAACATCTTCATTATGTCAAATTTCAACCTCGTCAGCTAATAAAGGGTGGATTGTAATAAAAATCACAAAACATCAAATTCTTTTTTAAGCATTTAAATGTATTTTATAATCACTATTCTACACCATTTCGTTAAGGCCTTTTCGACAATGAATAAGATCTAGAATAGGAAGATCCTTCTGAATTCATGAGAAAAAGGTTCTCTAAACGCCAGATTTCTTTAATTTCAGTTCTATTTAGAAAAATTACGTACGGTATACGATGAACATCTTCGGACTAAATGAAACGAGACGGTGGGATGCTTGTGGACAGCATTTCCCAAAGAAGAACAGTGTATTACTCTGGTAAGCTTGCTAAAATAGTGCGAAAACCTTTATATTACGGATGCCGTGGAGTCCAGACGAGGTTGTCAACATTAGTTGCTATCAAAACTCCGACCTATCTGTTAAAAACTAGAAACCGGTAAAGAAGTCGTCACTCTGCTTCTAGACCTCAATGGTAATATGTGGTTCTTAATCTGCCAATCTGTGCAGTGTTTTTTTAAAACATCTTTGGCCCAAATAAAATCACAGACTTCTTCCTAGGTCTTATAACTTAAGTGAGTTTATCGCCAGGATGTTACTTTCTCTGATCGGCTTCAGATTACGTTTGGAATTATACTAATTATACGGGCTTGACACCATTGGATTTTTATGTATGGGGATGGACGAAGAGCATTGCTTACTCATTATGACTTGAACCATAGGATTTGACGAGGCAGCTGCGAAAGTCCGAGAAAGAATTGGAAAGTATGAATATTCTTAGAACCTTTCAAAGACGAGGTCGAGCGTGCATACAAAGCAACGGTTTGCACTTAAACAACCAATATGATACAAGATTTTTTAAAAAAAAGAAAATAAATAGAAATAAAAATGTGTAATCAATATTTATATTTTTTTTTTTCTAAAATTATTAACAATTTTTAATTTAATGTTTTACTTGTTTCAATAAGTGGGTTGAGATGAAATGACCTGACTTTTTTTAGTTTGTAAATAGTAGATACACGTTTGCAAGTTCCAAAAAGTGGGGGTTAATTACATATTTTTCCGGAAGAAATGATGACAAATTCAAGGCTTTGTTTAAAACCTCTTTATCTCCGATCGGATAAGACGTTGGGGTCGGAACAACCTGTATATACTCTTAAAGACTGTTTAGAACCTGTATTACACTGGGAACTAACAACTAACCATCCAAATTGTTCATCAAACTTATGGATCGCTAAAAGCTTAAGCAATCGCCAATTCTCGGCAATTTTTAAACCTATACAAGGCCAAGGAAAAACAGTAGAAATCATCACCAGACCTTTAATTTGTTTCAAGGTAACCGCCACCTTCACCTTGCTGAGTTGTGCTACACTTCACATTGATAAATACTAATAAATTGGAAAAAAAAAAAAAGAACTATTTCAAAATATAGGAACTGAAAATATGAATTAAATCGATTAACTTTTATTACAAGTTTACAATCGATAAGTATGCTTTCTGTCCACTACCATCAGCTAAAAATTCATCAATATTGTGTTCGGAAGGTGTGATAAGCAAATTGTGAATTATGGTTTCCCATACCACCCATTGTAATTGCCATAAGACGCACTACTAACTAATTACATTTGGAATGTCATGAAGTGCGGTTCGACTTAATTCGACTGAATTGTGGTCTTTGTGGTAAATGTAAGTTGTTGAAATTATTAAAAAAACAATTTTTGCATTTTTTTAACGATAATAATTCGCACAAAAAATTAGTAAGCCTTTCGACTAATTGTATTGTTTTATCCTCATGTCGGGTATGCCCATTTGTAACGTCTCGCAGTTAATGTGGAAGACTGACAAACATTTTAACGAAACAGCCAGAACTCGTATTTATATGTACTAAATAGTTTAGACGCTATATCGATCACAGAATTATAAAATGCTAGCTTATATCCGCAACTTCGTTCGTGTTGGTATAGTTAATAATTGATAAAAGGCCTCTGATTGAATCTTACATAGGCTTTTAATGGATAAGACTTTTAGTGGGTGGCTGTGACGCAAGTGGTAGTGTTTTGACTTCTCAATCGGACAGTCCGCTATTCAATCCCGCCCGGAGTCTAAAAAACAAACATTTTTGGAGGAAACTAAAATCTTGTGAGATGTTTAATTTTGTTTAAAGAGTTCTTATATCACATTAAAAAAAAAATAAAAAAAATAAATAAACAAATAAAAATAAAAAATTAATCTGATGTTTTATAAGGGTAAACCCAAAGCAAATCCTCAACTAATTTTTATTGAATTTATTGCACATTAGTATTTTTAATTCGTTGGTTCCAGGTTTTGCGTCACTAACAGCCAGGTTATATGTATTGTTCAGTGAATAGAGATGCTGGGAGTGAAGTGAATTCACTCTTCTGCTTCCCAGAGGGAATCAAAACAAATTAAACGGTATGGAGTCAATTTTAAATCAAGGCCTCTGTGGATACTACATTACTTGTTTTGTAATCGGGAGCGCAAGTGATGTGATTCGAGGAACCCCTGACCCTCGAACAGGTGATGTAAAGTTGGGCGAAGCAAAGCGTTCGGAAGTCTACGCCGATTGTCTTCGGCGTCTGGGCCAGCGACTTGTTAACGACATGGAGAAGCAGAGGGCGACAGAGAAGTGGAGTCGTTTGAACTGAAAAAGAAAATTAGAAGGAATCAGCTGAATTCCCGAGATGAAAGCATCCTATCCGCGACCCCATCCGTTTAAAACCTTCCTTTATTGTTTTTTTAACGCAGAGTTTCATTGCATAATTTCGGGGAATCCAAATTGCGCATGAGCATTACAAATGCCCGAACTTTTAAATTCAACTCATGAACAGGGCGACCGGACGGGTTTAATCAAATTCATAAATTATCCCGTTATTCCACACAGCGGTTAAACTACATAATAAATAGTTTTAGCATTTATTGTTTTGTTTCAGTTTTAAATCAATTTTATTTCATTGTAAAGTGCTAGACTTAACAAAAATGTTAAGGTATCATTCATTTCTATACGTTGCCCCAAACGATTAATACTAATACTGCAATACAGGCCTTATTGGGGACCTTTTTTCCGAACACGGGTGCCTATCGCTCAGTTTTCGATCCAAAATACTACAAATTGCCACTGGTTTACTTTGAAATTGTTGTTGTAACTCCTCTAAAAATCCGATAGAGCCACAATGCGACCAGTCTGCCTCGAAGTCGGTAACAGTATGATCGATTGCATGTGTATCCGCCACTGATACCATCTGGAATTCCGAACAGCACCAGAGTTACCAGTATTAATTTAAACAAAGTGATATTGTTTTTTCGGTTGTATGTTCACAAGCTCTTTTGGATTTTGTTGTTTTTAAAAACTGTTCCTAATCGAAAAGAGCGATAGGTGTTGCCATATGTTAATGTACCATAAGTTTATTTGGTAGTAGTAGATAATTTATTTGGTAATACCAGTATCATTCCGCCCCTGCAAACTTTCAACTGTAACACCTGTCTCGCTATGAATGCTCATCAGTACTCCGAAATATCGTGATTCGTTCCTAGGCCGTACAACTCGCTTATGGATTGCCCTGTCAAGCTCTCTAATTCCAATTCATTATAACTTGCAAACATTTAAGACCAATGTACATCGGTATCGCTCTTTTCTTTCTCCCTAATTTTCCTTCGCCCGCGCTGTGTACAAACATTTTAAGGGTGTTACACTCAAATCCCTTGAGCGCGCGCTAATTATATAAAACAAAACAAAAACAATTTGATATGAATGTTAAAATGCGTGGTACAGAAATCATTATATGTAATAGCAAGCACGGATTTTGTGATTATTCTACAAGAACTGATTTTCATATGGTATACATATAACGTTGGAAAGTCCTTTTTATGTAGATATGCAGTGTTTAATATTTGAGGAACTGGTAAATATAATTGGCTTAAAGTACATTTAAGATACAAGAGGAAGTTAATTAAAAACTAAACAAACATATGTACTATAGTATATACATATGTAGTAATTAGGTTCGAAACCAAATTCTAGTTGTATTAATAGCTTCTTGACCTGGGGCTAATAAAAGTAGTTTATTATAAGATCATCTGACGACTAAAAGGCTCGATTTTGCATAAGCTGCAGGCAGTTTTAGAATAATAAAACACTTTTATCATGCTATACATATAGGTAGTTATACTAAAAGTTTTATGACACGGTCCTCTAATGAAAGAAAGGGTTTTTCTTTTTATTCATTTATAAACAAAATTTTTGAATGGATGAAATCTGAGTGAAGTCATTTTCTGACGTGGGAGCTTTTAATTTTCTATTTTCTTTGATTATGAATGGCTACTGCCACTTCAAAAGAATATTTTAAATAATATTAATGCCTTACAAATAATATATAAAAATTAAGTAACCCCCATAGAATTGATATGCATTCGAGTAAAATGATTCGTAGCAAGCCAAAACAAAACTATCAAAATCAAAGACGTTAAGCTACTATTAACAGAAGCGCTTAAGAAACTGGATAGTGGAAAATGGCTTAATTGCATTAAAAATTGAACCTAGTATGTGGGATGTAGATGTTTTCGCTGATACAGCAAGAGAGGGAATTGTTATAACTTTAAATTATGAGAACGATAACAGCAATAAATTCTAATCTTGCTTTTATTATATTAAATATGCAATCTTTTATACTGTTTGGTACATTAAATAAAAAGTGTAATTCAGGAATTTATTTATTTTTCTTTCAAAAACATAAGCCTCCAGTTGCAAACTCCAAGGAACGTGTGGATAGTCTAAAAAGTGCAATTGTTAACAATCTGATCTCCTCAACTGATTGGTCAATTATTGAAAGCTGTGCGGATGTAGAAGGACCGTATGAGAAATTTGTAGAAAAAATTAAAGAGATCTATGCAAGCGCAACCTTAAAAACAAATAAGAGAAGACTTAAAAACCATAAGCCATGGATATCAAATGGACTTGAAGTTAAATGCAAAGAAAGAGACAGAGTGTACCGGAGATGGAAAAATAATAGACTGAACAAATCTTATGAAGCAGAATACAATTTACTGCAAAACCAAATAAATTAAGAAATCTTTATACAAAAGCCGTCGTTTTACAAGAATCGTTTCGACCAAGCGAATAATAACCCAAAGGAAACTTGGGAAATAATAAATGAATTATTGGGAAGAAGAAAAACTAATTTGGACGACTTCATTATAAAACTTTGTGGCTCAAATAAAAATGTCAATACATTAGTTAATGAATGTGCTAACGGGTTTAGCAAACAAGCTTCTAAAATTATTCACGACTGCAGCATTAAGACTTCGAATCATATACATATGTACGACTACTCCCAACCCGATATTTGTGGAGGAAACCAATGAAGCCGAAATGTATTGGGTCTACAAGTAAGTTTCCAGCGTTTTTTTCCAAAATTTAAAGTTTTATTATGAAAACATAGTTACAATGCTTTATTCAAAGTATCGTCCATCGGAAGCTACAACTTTCCCCCATCTTTCTGGCAATTTATGAATTCCGGACCAAAAAAATTTCTCGTCTTTCGAGCCCAAGAACGTATCGAGCCAATTTCTGATTTCCTCTACTGAGCTGAAGCGTATTCCCGTAACAGCGTTCTGCAACGAACGAAACAAGTGGTAGTCAGATGGTGCCAAGTCTGGACTATAAGGCGGGTGAGGCAGAATTTCCCATCCACTGTTTTCCAAATAGTTTTTCACCGAAACCGCAACATGTGGCCGAGCGTTGTCGTGATGAAAAATGATGGACTCATGCCTGGTCTCATATTTTGGCCGTTTTTCTTTTAATGCCCGCTTCAAACGAATTAGTTGGGTTCGATATAATGGTCCTTTGATAGTTTCACCACTCGGAAGCAGTTCGTAGTATACGACACCCTTTTGATCCCACCATATACAGAGCATGACCTTATTCACGTGAATATTTCGTTTCGGCGTCGATTAGGCGGGCTCGCCGGGATTTGTACACGATTTTCTGCCTTTAGGATTATCATAATAAATCCATTTCTCATCACCAGTGACAATACGATGCAAAAATGATTTATTTTTATACCGCTGCAGTAACATTTCGGACATGCAAAATCGCCGTTCGACGTCTCTTGGCTTCAATTCGTACGACACCTAGTTTCCAACCTTTTGAATGAATCCCAGTGCTTTTAGGCGCAGGGAAACGGCTTGTTTTGCTATCTTGGTCTTCAACTCCAAAATCACCACTTTTGAACCGTTTGAACCACTCGCGGCACGTCGATTCACCAATACATTCCGCCCCATAAGTTTCCGAAAGCAAACGATAGGCCTCAGCCGCACTTTTCTTCATATTAAAGAATAAAAGCAGCGCTTCCCGCAATTGTCGTTTATTTGGCCGGAAACTTGCCATGATTTTGCTCCATAAAATGTACAACACCGATAGAACTGCTCAATTATAACGCTGCAAAGTTGTTGACAGATACAAAACCTACAAATAAAACACATGGGGTCTGACATTTCTGCCCGGGATCCACCGGTGGCGCCATCTCTGACAAACGCTGGAAACTTACTTGTAGACCCAATACAAAATATGATCCTGCAATCTATCAAAACCAAAAAATCTCCAGGTGCAGATGGCATAAGGGCATGCGACCTAAGAAAATAATGCAAACATTTTCGCCCCAGTTTTAAGCAAAATCGTTAATAGGTGTCTATATGAGCGACAAATTCCGACTATTCTTAAGACGAGGGCTTTAGTGAACTATAGGTCTATCTCTATGTATATTACCAATAGATGAAAAATGTCTTGAAGAAGTTGTGACAAGAAGACTTTGGAGGTTTCTAGACAAGGAGAAAACCATAGCGAAGAAGCGGGTTTCAAAAGAATAAAAGCACAAGCAAACTACTTGGTGAACTTGCAAATTTAGTCAATCAGAGTCTGAATTTAAATCATCACGTAATGGTAATGTTCATCGACTTTAGCAAGGCATTCGATACTTTGAATCACCGTAAACTAATGGACATCGTAAATCGTGCTGGAATTAGAGGGGTCTTAGCAGATTGGTTATGCAATTATTTAAATAACAGAAGTTTTAAAGTGAAAATAGCAGGCGAATTGAGTGAGTGGAAGGAAGTCAAATATGGGGTTCCACAAAGCTCGAAACTAGGGCCCGTATTATTTATCCTGTACACGAACGAACTTCTTAAAATCTTCAAGAGTAGTATTTCATTCGCATATGCCGATGATATGGCAATTGTAGTTCAGGATGCATGCTTCGAAACAGCTATGAGGATAATCCAGGAGGATTTAGGGGAAGCTATAAAGTGGTGTCAGGACATGGGGCTTGTAATAAACGCAAAGAAAACTAAGCTCATGCACATTAGGGGAACACGCGGTAGACCAACAAACCCTACTATTCATTTTCGGAACCCCGAGTGTCCGCATGCGAAAACTGAGCAAATAGAAGTTGTGGAGAATACAAATATCTTGGAATTGTAATCGACAGTCACTTTTGTTGGGAAAACCATATTCAGAGGCTTAGGTCAGATATGAAAAAAGCGATGGTATATCTGAAGAAATGCTCAACTATTACAATGCTTAAAAAAGTATATTACGCATTAGTGGAATCCAAACTAAGCTATGGAATATTGGCCTGGGGAAGTGCAGCAAAATAAGGACTGAAACGAATAAAATCTGTAAATTTTAATACGGGCTATACTTCCAATGCGTACAAATTACAATCCCATTTTGTACCCAAATTAGCCTGTATATTCTCTAGTTTCAGTTTGTTATTGATTTTAGTTGGGCGCGGTTTAAAATATTTATAAAATATGAGTCAAGAGGAACGCCGTAAAAAGATCATCCACAAATGGCTCGAAAATACTTCGCGTCCAAACCATTTCATCGCAAAAAATTTAAACATAGCACGCAGTACAGTGGATTCTATTATTAAACGATATTTGGAGACGTTGACAGTTAAGCGAAAACAGAAAAGTGGAGCTAAAAGTGGAGCACATGATTCAAATTTGGAGAGGAAAATAGTGGGTACCATCGTAAAAACTGGACTATGTCATCCAGAGATGTTGCTCGGAAATGTAATACCAACCAAACAATGGTTCAAAGATCTAAAACACGTAACGGTCTAAAAACACGAAAAAAACAAAAAATACCAAAAGTTACTGAAAAGCAAAAAAAGTCATAAAAACACCAGCCCGAAAGCTATACGAGTTGATCGGCAACAAAAAAGCGTGCTTGGTTTTGGATGACGAAACTTATGTCAAAGCCGACTTTACTACTCTTCCAGGTGCGCAGTTTTACAACTCGTTTGAAGCTGAGATTCTTCGGCAATCAACAACATCGATTGGGATGGAAAAATTCGGGTCAAAATATCTCGTTTGGCAGCCCATTTGCCAATGTGGACACAGAAGCTCATCGTTTATTACAACGGGAACAATTAACGGAGAAGTATACATTAACGCGTGCCTAAAAAAACGGTTATTCCTTTCTTAAACAAACACGAGGGTTCAAGATTATTTTGGCTAGATTTAGCTTGAGCTTTCTTGTTGCTAAAAATGTCGACTTTGTCTCAAAAGACATGAAAGGCATTGGGCTTTGGTCAAAGCTAAATTGAGGAAAAATGAGCAGTGTGCAAAGGACGTAAAAGATTTTAGTGCTAAATGGAAAAGAGCGTCCAAAAAGATCACGGATGTAACTGTCACCAACCTTATGAAGGACATTTGAAAGAAGTTGAGGAAAGAATGGGAACCCAAATAATTTTTTTTATTTTTTGTAATGAATTTAATAAAAACAGAGTTTTAAAGCAAATAAAAAAAATTTACATAAATTAAGAAAATATTTTTTTTTTTACTTTGAAGTTTCCAAATTTTATTCGTTTCAGTCCTTACCATTTAGATAAACTGCAAAAGCTGCAAGCAAATATACTAAAAGTAATGCAGCGAGGTGTGAGGCTGGCGAGGATGATTTCAAAGTTCTTACTGTAGAGCAAATCTTCAAGGTGGTGACCGAAATGGAGTATGGCAGAAATTAAGGATTCCTGAAACCAATTTCATATCAAATAAACACTAGACGAAAGGTTAGAGGTATGCAGCAAACACCTAGGTTCAAGAATTTGTGGTTGTTTGGCCCATACAGAGATACGGCAGAGTTTAGCAAACCCTTCTGATATAACGTTAGCATGAATTGTGCATCGAGGTTTTATGTGACTACTATCCACTTTCCGAATCGTTTGGTCGAGAAGCATCCATCAACATGAACTCGGATTTTTTACGGTGCGTTGCAGAAACTTTTTATTTTTTTTTTCAGGCTTTCTTCCAATAATAATTATAAACAAAAAAAGAAGACTCATCTGTTAATATGATGTTGCCCCAATTCCGGCCTAAATTGTGCGTGGCCCAACTTAGCATCTTTTCAATATCTTCTTGGGTCAGTAGCGGTTTAAGTTTGGTACCCTGTTTTTGATGCCAGATTCTGATAATTCCTTTTCTAGACAATTTTGCTTTTGCGTTCCTCAGACTACTTGTGGTGTCTTTCCGAAACAATTCACAAATTTCTTTATTGTTCTTTTTTTTTGTACATATGCAGTACTGTGCACAACCTAAGCAACCACCTGGAGTCAGCATTTCATAATAAATCTTTTCAACTTTCTACTCCAGCAAAAAAAAAAGAAATGGATATGTAATGATGAGTAATAGAGTGTATTTTGAAATTCACAACTTTGTATAAAAGTAATAATACTTCAGATTAAAAAAAAAAACCCAAAAACCAACAAAGTAGCCAAATTTCAAATACTTTTCCTTAACAAAATACACAAAAATTACCTTTTTTCTGGCTCCTAAGTATATATCTCCCGTTAATACTCATTTGCGGTCCTTTTGGGTGCGTTACTAAGAAACCACTTTCGAAACGGTCTTCGCACTCATTTTGTAATGATGTTATATCGCCGAAGTATGGAAATATGCTGAGGAAATGCAAACAATGCTTAGAAATGGGAAATTGTTGTTCAAAGTCACTTTAACCCAGACATTCTGAATTCCAATCCTGTGTCATTCTTTATTATTTTTGGGACATGGCGAAAAAACTTTCAAAAAAACTGAAAAGGGACCTTAACGAACTTGTGTTGCGAAAACAAGTAATGAAGTGAAACAATCAATGAGCCCTAAAACAAATTTTTCTGTATCGATGTTTCTACACCACTTTATCGGGCAAAGTTCTAGATGCAGTCAAAAATTGCATTGTTAGAATCTCCCTTAATATGGTTGAAAATGCCTACCGCGTAATCCTTCATATCAATTGCAGATTCGATCTTTCCACCGTGATAAGAATGTTGTATCAAAAAAAAAGGAGCAGTGACTTCGAATTAGATTCTTCAGCCGATAATTAACTAAGAGAATTTGTTGGGCACACTTATATGGATTACAAACTGTCGTGTAGAAGTAGCAAATCTTAAACTCTAACGAATATTGTTGAGAGAGACGTCCAATGAGTAATCTAGCAGATTTGCCCCATGGCATCACAACATACGTATGACGAGGTTGCTCTTGTTGAAGGAGGGAATATGGAAAAATTGATGAAAATTGAAAATTTCTCGATTGATACAATCTGATTGCTGCAGTCACACTGAAACGTCCAAACCTGCAAGTTGAAAGGAATTTCATTGCGATGATGCTGGCCTTGGGTCTGTTAGAACGCTCATAATAAAAACCGCCATCGTAGCGATTATCTTCAAGACGCTTTTTTCACACCCAAATTTTATGGATGAATGCAACGTGGTGATTTGTTCTATCAGCTGTGCGTCTTCTCCGGCTCTAGCTGCTTTGTTTACCACTGAAGCGCTTATAAAATGTCTTTCTGTATATACACATGTACATGTACTTGAAATTCAAAGGTCCCGCCCACCTACGTCTGTTTTTCTACGTAAACCTTACAGTCATACAAAATTGCAAGGGTGTGTTACTAGCATTGAATATCCAAGAAACGTCATTTGTTCGCTGAAATGCAGCTGTGTTTAATTAAAGATAATTGAATTGACATTTACTAGGGGATGTGTGTAGGGTTAAAAACTATCACTTGACATCGTATGTCAACTGAGATGAATAGTATTCAATTATATTCAGAATTTTTTTTTCTTTCGATCAGCTCATCATGAATAAATTTCAATTATATGTAGGTCGCTGATGTGACTAAACGTCAAGCAAAAGTGTACTCGTAAACGAAAGTGCGTTTATCGTCTTTTTTTAGATTCAATTGAAAATCAACTGAAGTAACTCGAAATTGGTTGCGTTATATGGGAAGCATAGATATATTGGCAGTATTGGCAGTGGCTTATATTATAAGCCACACATAAACTTATTATTAGCTACCTATTGCCAGTAGGCATTGCAGTTTACACTCATTTATAATTCAACTTTTCTTCAGGTAGAATTCCCCTGTGTATTTCATTTTATTTATAGGAATACAAACAGCTTTCAGCAATATTGATTTTCGGCTAGTGCAACAATTGTGGTCTGATGTTTTTTTCTTACCCTTATTTGAAAAGTAATTCGCACTAATGAAATGCACTGCCAGATACGAATACGTAGAAAAACGATAGAAAAACAGATGATCATTTAAAAATACATATTCATTATAGGGAATGGAATCAAGGCAAAAATGTAGTTTTGAAATCTAGAAAAAGGAAAGTAATTTTTACTGAAATTAGATCACACAATATACTATACCCCAAGTATAGTCCTGACAAAAGCTCTATTTTAAAAGATCCTGAATTGAGTCTTGGGGATGTTGGTTCGCTTAAAAAAAAATGCAAGAAACAAGCCAAGTTTATCTGCTAAATTCAAGCTTTGAAGAGGGTCAATAACGAACCTCTTTTGCAACAGTTTGTCTGTGGCCTTGCAAGCCGATACTTGCAGTACCAAATGATGTTGCAAGAGTTTTCTAAAAAGAACCTAACAGTGAAGAACTAGTTGATCTCAGCCACCGGAAAAAAAAAACTATATTTAGCTTTTCTGTGTTTTAAGCCCTATAAATTTCCGGGTTCAGATAATATTCTCCTGTTTCACCTTTATGCTTAAGACCATAGAACGACTATTAAAGCAATGATTTTTTGCTATGGTAATTGATAAATTTTTAACGCATCCGTTCAGTGTGGACAACTCGTACACTCGCGATCACTCGCGGTTTTGATCACCTTAAGAATGCACAGTTAAAGGGGACCTAAAATGCAGCGGAAAAGTTAGAAAGCGTTTCATATACAGATAATTTCACTGCCGGTGGTTTGACATTGCCCGCCGAAAAGGTGGTAATCTCAACGAAATAGATTATTTTTTCAGCTTTTTGGTGTTAACCGGAAATATAGCCCGCTTTCTTGAACAGCATTATGTTAGAATTCTGACAACCAGGTTAATTCCTATGTATCATAAGTCATATTGTGGTAATAATAGGTTGTACCACATGAAAAGTTCGATTTCGAGCTAAAAATTGAAAAGCTAATATTTTTTTTATAATTTTTTATGTAATCAAAATATAACTTCAAGGCATTCAAGGTTTATTATTCGTTTTTTATAGAATGCTTGATTTTTACACGCTACAAAGTCTACAAAGGCCTTTATGACCTCTACTCGGTTTGGGAATACCTTCTGTCGACAAAATGACTCCAGCCGCGGAAAAAGTGACAGCCCATTGGAGAAACATCACAAGAGTACAGTGGATTCAGAAGAATTTCAAATCCCGACTGCGACTGTAGCAGCTTTTGCACCGTTACGCTTGATATATGGAGTCTAGCATCGTCATGCAATAGGATCGGACCATGCCTATTTGCCAACGGGGGTTTCTTTTCAGTCAATTTCGCATGGCCGATTTCCTCACAATATTTGTCTGAATTTATCATTACCCCTAGTTGGAGAAATGAAAAGTGGATGGGTCCTCTCGATGTCCATCAGATTGTCACCAAAACCTTTTCTGGGTGAAGACCTAGTTTGGGGGTATGTTTTGGTTTTTCTTCTGCATCCAACCACTGCCTAAGTCTCTTACGGCTGTCATACAAAATCTACACTACGAACCGAGTGACTAAAAATCACGACCCAGAACAAAAATGGACAACGATATATAAGTATGCAAATAGAGAAGAATTTACACTTTTGTGAGTTTGCGATGGCGGCCTTCCTCGGTATTGAAGGAGCCTTTAATAACGCGGAGTGCACCGCCATTAAAAAGACTCTAGTACTAGGTGGGTGATAAGTGACATCCTTGACAGCCAGAGTGCACTGCTACTGCAAAAAAGGCTATGGTGACTTGAAGTCCGTCCATATTTAGGCAGAAAAGCCTAAAGCCTTTTCACTCCACTTAGTAGATGCTAACATAGAACAGGGCATTACAAACTGGATTTGCAACATGCTTGCAAGTAGGAAAATAAACTGTTCCATTGGGCAAAGCTCGGTTACAATGTCCGTAACCAGGGGAACCTCTCAGGGAGGAATCATATCGCCACTACTGTGGGTGCTGGTTGTCAATGACATCCTCAAAAAGGTCAGTACATTGGGTATAAGTGCCACGGCATACGCAGATGACGTGGTCATAATGGTGCAGGAAAAATAGTTAAATATTTTAAGCTACATTATGGAGGTTGCCCTGAAGACGATCAGCGCTTGGGCAAAAAACTGTGGTCTGAATACTAACCCCAAAACGGAACTGGTTCTTTTTACCAGAAAGTGCAACACACCGCAATCCAAACTCCCAAAACTCAACGGAGTGGAATTGTCCCTTTCGGACGGCGCGAAGTATCTGTGTGTGATTCTGGACAAAAAACTGAATTGGAATCTTAATGTAGCCGAAAAGATCAAAAAGGCATATACTAACATATAATGCTCTTTTTATCAAAAGAACAATAGGAAAAATTTGGGGCCGCATTCAATCCAATGGAATCAACCAACATCAACTCTGATACTGTCAGCGGCTGTCGAACAGTGGTCAAGGCACTATGCAGTCAGAACCGGGTAAGACTGTGCTGGATGCCAGAACACTGCAGTATAGAGGGAAATGAACATGTGAATGAGCTTGCAATAGTGAGGGTGCCAACATTAAACCACCACTTTGCATAGTGAGAGGCATTATCGAGGAAAAAATCACAAGGACACACGGTGTCCAAGGCTCTCTGGCCGCTTTTTGACGGCAAAAGATCTAGGAAGTTGGTAAAATTAAACAGAGATAAGCTTAGGACAGTAATAGGAATTCTGACAGGACAATGTCTCCTGTGAAAACACACAAGGAGACTCAAATTGTCAGATACAGATATTTACAGATTCTGCGGTGATCTGCAAGCTGTTGAGGACATAACACACATACTGTGTGAATGCGAGGCAGGCAATATCACGTAGTCGAATACTTCTTCGAAAACCTAGAAGAAACAGAGGGCGCGAACTTCAAAGGCCTACTTGGCTTTTGCAGGGAAATTGGGTGTTTCACCAGGGAGATTGTTTAGGTTTTAGACATTTGAAGACAAATTCAACTGGTTCCACGGGGACCGCGATGGGCCCGTTTTGGTGCCTGGTGTCTGTGTGATGGCATATCCTCATACCCCTGTTTAACTTAAGTATTCATTTGGAATATACGCTATTGATCCCAGGACCTTCACAAAGCCGAGACATTGGCTTATCTCAGTAAAAGACCAACGTTACAAAATGTTTTATAACATATAATACAATAGATAGGAGCATGTCTGCTTTAAAATAACATGCGTCGCACTGCTACCACTGTTAGAATACTTATTTGTAATTGGAAATCAGATCATATCGAAATTCATAAACTTTAATCCTATAAGCGATCGCTTGCTTTCATCCGTACGAGGAAATTTTTTAAAAATAAATCTGAAATGTCCTGCTAAAAATAGGTGATGATCCTATCATAAAATGGTCCACTTAGCGGACAGGATAGCTCCAAATGGTCGAGTTGCATGCTGATCAATGAAAAAGATACCTTCAATATGCGACTACTAGAGAAACCTTTATTTATATATACAAATGTCGAATCTTTTTCTTTTTTTGGCATTTACAACAAAATAAAACTCTTAATGCCTTCGACAACCACACTATGAGGATGTGCATAAAGAATGCGAGGCACAGAAAAGTTAAACAAACTAAATATGAGTAAATATTAGCCCAGCATATAATACCTAAGAGGAGATCTGACAAAAACAGGCACAGCAAACCGTTCCCACTGGGGACTGGGTTCAAATCACTTTCTCCTATCTCCACAGTATAGTATTGTAGTATAGTATAGTACATCGAATTTGGATTTCTGCAAAAAAGAGCGAATAGACCTGAAGCTCTATCTGTACTCGTATGTGGATGTAATTTTTCAAATTACATTACCGAGACCAGTTCGATCAAATAATCAACAGTGCTCCAGGCAGGCAGCAGGATCGAAGCAGATTGAAGACTGATATGCCTCAGGGATTGCGATCCTAAGTTATTCCAATTTCAGATGATTGAACATATACTGATTTTAATTGTAAAAAAAATTACTTCTTATTGTATTATAATTAAAAAGATATTATTATTTTAAACGTGATTGTGACAAAATACGAGGGCGGGTCAATAATTGAATGACTTTTTGAATTTCTGACCTCTTTACTGAAACAGCAACACTGCTCCTGTCAACAGGCATTTGTCAGTTGACTCCTGTCAAAATTTAAACTTGCTGCGTCAGTTAGTTTGTGTTTGACAGCTATTTTTATCAGACTACTCACTAATTTGAGGAGAAAATGGAAAAAAGTGAATTTCGTGTGCTTATTAAGCATTATTTCTTGCGAAAAAAAACCATTACCGAGACCAAGGCTAAGCTTGATAAATACTATGGGGACTCTGCACCATCGATTTCAATGGTAAAAAAGTGGTTTACTGAATTTCGTTGTGGCCGTACAAGCACTGAAGATGCCAAACGTCCTGGACGCCCAGTTGAGGTCTCTACACCCGAAACAATCGAAAAAATTCACGATATGGTGTTGGCCGACCGAAGATTGAAAGTGCGAGAGATTGTGGAAGCCGTAGGGATCTCGCATGGCTCAGTGGTTTCAATTTTGAATGATCACTTGGGCATGAGAAAGCTTTCCGCAAGATGGGTGCCGCGTTTGCTCACAGTCGACCACAAACGCAATCGTGTAACAACTTCACAGGAAGGTTTGGCGTTGTTTAATCGCAATATGGAGGAGTTTTTGCGCCGTTTTGTAACCGTGGACGAAACATGGATCCATCACAACACACCAGAGAACAAACAACAGTCAAAACAGGGTGAATCGGCGCCAAAGAAGGCCAAGGTGGGTTTGTCAGCCAATAAAGTTATGGCGACTATTTTTTGGGATGCACGCGGGATAATCCACATTGACTACCTTCAAAAGGGAAGAACAATCAATGGGGAATATTATGCCAACTTATTGGACCGATCCAATGACGATTTGAAAAAAAAACGACCTCATTTGGCCAAGAAAAAAGTTCTTTTCCACCAAGACAATGCAAGGGTGCACACATGTGCAGTTGCCATGGCAAAAATCCATGAATTGGGCTATGAATTGCTCCCTCATCCACCCTATTCTCCAGATTTGGCTCCGAGCGACTACTTCTTGTTCCCAAACCTGAAGAAATGGCTTGGTGGAAAAAGATTTGACTCCAATGATGAAGTCATCTCGCAATTTTGAGGACCTCGACAAATCATTTTTTTTGGAAGGGATAAAAAAATTGGAGAAGCGTTGGACAAAGTGTATAGAGCTCAAGGGAAACTACGTTGAAAAATAAAATTATTTTTTTATTAAAAAATCTGTTTTAATCCAAAAGTCACGGACTTATTGACCCGCCCTCGTATATTAAGTATCTGCATTTTAGTTAACTGTGTATTTGGTTAAATAGTGGGAGGCACTGCAGATTTTTGCTGACTTTTTACGATTATTGCTGGCGGTCTTCATTATTTTGCGATTATTGGCCCGTGTTAAATACTATCAAACTAATTACATTATCACCTCTACCCTATTTATCTTAGAAAAGAGGGTAGAGTACGTATAAATAGATATACATTTGTATTTCGAAAAAATATATCGTATATTTTGTTTTTCAATGCCCTCGCTGCCACCCCTGGAGCTATTTAAAATAACCGTCGATAATTGCCAATTAGTTTCCATGAAATTCAAATATATATATATCTTAAAAACATTTTTTTGTTTAGAACTGTCTGTGTGATTTTTTTTTCTTTATCTAAAAAAACATAGATCTAAAAATATCCTTGCCTCAGATTGTGTTGAAATGATATGAAAATAGTGCTTTTGCGGCCACCGCCATGGTAAACCCGCGTTGTGCATTTTACGTAATGCAATATAATTAATATGAACTAGTAAGTTTAAATAAAAAAAAACATTTGACGTAAACATTATGTTTGTTAAACGCCATTTTTAGGGATGAAATATTGAACGGTTTTGTAAAATCTTGATGCAATCAAACAAAAATTAAAGGCGATCACGAGCAGATGGTTATCAGCAAACTGTCTTAAAATTGAAGATGTTTTGTTTACGATTAAGTACAAGTTGACTGTTACGATTTAATTGGTGCTCGTCGTCAATCGGATTTCGAACGAAACCAAAGTAGGTAGGTATTTTTCTCTACTAAATATTTCGCATCTAAACTTACCAATGAGCTGTCAATTTTCTGGCTGCATGAAGCGTGTTTCCAGAGATAGACCATATAATGAGATACGTTATACACTATGCGTTGATTATTTAGTGTAATAGGTTGCTACCAGGAGCAACCTGTCTCGGTTTCAACTTACGAATAAAAAGATGTGGTCCCTAATATAACCTCTGGAGTTTCGTTCACCCCCCGAGGACAGTATTTTGCCTCTATCTTATGGACTTGTAATCTGACAATGAAATAAGATTCACGGCTGATGGGGAAATATAAAGTCGACATTTAGGGCTTGCCTCAAAATAGGGATGCAACCGGATCACGGATGGATTAAAAACATCAAGGATTTTTGCTCTCAGCCACCACAGCAAACAATCATACTGATTTTATATTATGGGTGATTATTTAAGCGTTTGCTTTTTAACTGTCAAAAAAAAAACAGGAAAATTGCCAAAGTTTGTTTTTATTTGAGTTGATAAATCAATGCTTGTCATTTACTTTTTAAAGATTATCTCATGTAAATGTCGACCACGACCACGTTTTACGTGGTTCATACGCCGAGTCCAATTTTGAAGAATTTTGAGCATATTGGCTGGTATCTCGCTAATAACACTTGTAATGTTATCTTCCAAGCCGGTTTATCGGCATAGACGAGTGATTTGACGTACATATCCCCATAAAAAATAGTCCAAAGGCGTCAGATTGCACGATCTAGCCGGTCAATTCACCGGTCCAAAACGAGAGATAAATTTCTCACCGAAATCATTTCTTAATTGGTCCATCCATTTGCGTGCTGTGTGGCACGTAACGCCAACTTTTTGGCCAAGAAAAAAAGTTCGAAACCATTGAACGATAGCGGGCGCCATTGACGGTAACGTTGTTCCCATGGTCATCTTTGAAAAAATACGGGCCAATGATTCCGCCGGTCCATAAACCGCTCTAAACAGTGCATTTTTCCGGGTGTATTTGCAGCTCTTGTATTACCTGAGGTTGCTAATCGGACCGAATACGCCAGTTTTGTTTATTAACAATTTTTCGATAAAAAAGCAGACCTTCCTTCAGCTTTTCTAAGGTTCACTCACCGAAGATTCGACGCTGTGGCAGGTCGTTCGGCTTCAGTTCTTGCGCGAGCTATATTTTGTAAGGTGTTAGACCAAAATTCTTTCGTAAAATCTTCCACGTAGTCGAGTGACACAATCCCAATTACTGGCGGATACAGCAGCAATATTTTCCTCTGTACTAGATGGAGTGATAAGTGACATTCTTGACCGCCAGAGTGCACTGCTACTGCAAAAAAGGTTATGGTGCCTTGAAGTCCGTTCATACTTAGGCAGACATGCCAAATTTCAGTGCGATACTGTCTTTAGTTTTGTTTTGACAGCTGATTGTTGTTGACGTGTTTGGCATCATGTTGAGTATGGACAAAAACGATTTTCGTTCTCTTATAAAACATAATTTTTTGAAAGAAAAGTTGTATAAATATTATGGGGCTAATGCTCCGTCAGATTACACCGTCAAATATTGGTTTTGAAAGTTTCGTGGTGGCCGCAACTTCACTACCGATCAAGTCCGCAGCGGTAGGCCCTCCGATGCGGTTACAGAGGACAATGTCAAAAAAATACATGAAATGGTGTTGGCTGACCGGAAAGTGAAGGTGCACGAGCTAGCAGATACCACAAAGATTAGTACTGAGCGCACACGCCATATTTTGGGCAATATTCTGCATATGAAAAAGTTATCCTTAACATGAAGGCGAGAGCACTTCGAAAGAGTGTTTGGACTTGCTAATGCGGAATCGGGCGGACTTTTGGCGTCGATTGGTAACTGGATTTGGATCCCCCGGACTTCCCAAACCTCAAAAGATGGCTCATCAATAATAAATTCAGCTCAAGCGAGGAAATCATCGACGCCACGGAGGAGTATTTTGCAGACCTTCCGGAAAATTACTTTTCGGACGGAATCAAGAAGTTGGAAAATCACTGGAATAAGTGTATCAAACTAAAAAGGGACACTATTGAATAATATAAAAAAACATTTAAAAAAAAAAATTTAATTCCCAAGGAGGTCACTTTTCACTCTATCTAGTACGCACTCTACGCGTAGGCGGCTTGATGTCCAATAGCGTGAAATTAGTTCGAAATTTGGTCACTATGGTTTGAATTACTTGCTCAGTAGGTCGATTATGACAACCGTAAAACGGTCGAAGTGTACGAAAAAAATTGTTTACAGAGCACGAATTTTGATAATAAAATACAATAATTTATAAGCGTTGTTCGGGTGTTTGACTTTGACACATTTCACGAATCACGCGTGAGTTGTCAAAAATAGAACACTGAAAAACCAAACAGCAAAAAAATCACCCTTTATTAAGTCGACAAGCTTCCGAGCTACGTAGAATTCGAAATAAAGTTTTACAAATCGCGGTGTAATTAGGTATTTTCGCCTAATATAACAAAAAGAAAGTTACCGAAAGAAGTTACCGTAAAATTTAAAGTAGCGATGACGAATTTTATTTTCACTCTTTGAATACTGACTTTGATATGGAAAATGATAACGGTAGTTTTGAAAAAATACTAATAATTCTTATAGTTACATACAGGGTGAATGACTCGAACTCCAACTATTTAAAATGCTATAATTTTTTTTATTTTTTCATAAATTTTATTGTGCCAAAGCAAAAAATGTTGGAAAATACATCAATTTTCAAATTGTATTTCAATATGTTTTGTATTTTCAATATGTCCACCTTTGGCGCGAATAATAGCCTTCAAACGTCCGAAGAAAGCATCGCACGCTGCACGCAAGTGGCTCTGCGGTAATTTGGCCCATTCCCGGCGAAGTGCTTGTTTGAGGTGGTCCAAACTTTGGTATTTTTTAGTGCCAACCTTCGCCTTCAAAATACCCCAGACAGAGAAATCCAACGGATTTGCATCCGGAGAATTTGCATTCCATTGTGTTGAAGAAATGAAGTGTGGAACATTGTTTTTTAACCAATCTTGGTTAACGCGCGCTTTGTGAGACGGTGCCGAGTCTTGTTAAAATGTCCACGGTCTCCGACCGAAATGATTGCTGGCCCAAGGCTTCAATACTGCCTCTAAAACAGTTTCACGGTATACGATCGCATTAATTTTGCCGCCACGGTCCAAAAATACGAGCGGAGAGCGACCATCGGCGGTTATGGCGGCCCAAACCATCACCATCGGTGCTGCCTGCTTTCTGGTGGCCGTCCGAAGGTGTAAATTTTCGAAGGACCTCTCTGGCAAGTAAACTCGGTCATTTTGTTTGTTGACATATTGCTCGATAACAAATGGCGACTCATCGGAAAAAACCAAATTCGCTCTTTCGACTCTAACTTTTTTCTGTTGCGGTGTAAGATCGTGTGCTTTTTGGAACTTAAATGGCTTGAGCCCAAGCTCGTTTTTCAGTATGTGTTGCATCCGTTCCAACGATATGTTGAGCGCACAAGCCATTTTTCTCCCACTTCGACGCGGATTTCGCTCAATTCGAGCCTTCACTTTCCGAACCATTTCTGCCGATGTTGCTGTTTTTTTATGACCACCTCCATGGCGTTTTGGAACGCTGCCAGTATCACGGTAACGAGCTATGGTTCAAGACACAAATGATTTATTCACATTGAGGTGCTGGAGGGCTCTAACGATAGCTACTTGTGGTTTTCCACCCAAATATAAAGCAATCACACTATCACGTTTCAATTTCATCGCGGATAAAAATTTTTCAACACAACTGAGACGCAAATCGTTTAAAAGGCTTGTAAATAATTAAATTATCTGTCATGTGTCAAAATTTGAGCTCACTGTCATGAACAGTTTGGAAATTATAGTAGTCTGAAGTTGGTCGCAGTTCGAGTCATACACCCTGAATATCTCAAGTTTAAAAAAAAATTAACAAATTTGGTTTTTCCTTCATAGTCATGTATATTATTTATTACTGTTTTTTCAACGAAAAATAATTCCAACCAGCATTGTGAGCCTTATAATTTTAGTAAGAGAGAATACATGCTGTCATCAAAAAAGCACAAAACCTGCCTATGTAGGTACTCAATTTGGAATTCTATTAGCAATTAGATATATTATAAACACAATGACTGATAGCGTTACTCTTCAGTATTAAGGCGGACCAAACAAGGTTCCCGACGCATCTAAAGTCAGCGATCGCAGGCTGCCTATTAAATGGGGTACTAAGATTGGTGGGCAACATCTAAATAGCGAATTAACAGCTTTAAACTGTTTGTTTTTATGTTTTGATTTATCATCAGTAAAACTCCAATCAACTCAACTCAACGAATAAATCTCTCTAAAATTCAAAAAGTTGTCACCTACAACTTGCAAGAACGGTTTATCACCTTTTACGAGTACATATACAATGTACTTAAATATATTGTATGTAGACCTTTCATAATTTTAAACAATTACTACAACAAAAACACTTAACCCTAAGACATTTTTTTGTTTATATATTTCGGGAGTGGATCATTATCTAAAATTCCCGGAAAAACGTTTTGTATAGCATTCCAACCATATCAATTATTAAAAGGGAAAATATCATACTCACTACTTCTTTTGTTTATTTTTACTCGTTCGCTTTTGCTGCATGCTTTTACCTAATTCTCTGATAAGATTAGAAAAGAATGCGAGAGAACTTTCGAAGTAAGATTCTATCTTGCTTCTTCTGAAAGTGAGACAATCCTACTTGCTTATAGTGCAGCTCTTTCTAAAGATCTTATCAAATAACAAACAATATAAAAAAAATAATAAATAGACCAAAGTAAAAGCAAACACCAACTACGAGTATTTCAGGAACATGTCACAGGAACTTGTAAGATCAGCGATATTGGCAAATTCAATTACGGCCCAAAAATAAAACATTTGAATGATGCGTTAACTATGTTGATGTTATCGATTTTTTTAAAAATAAGTATTAAAATCATATTTTTTTATATTAAAAAAAATAATACCAAAAAACAAAAATCAATCACTACGTTGTAGAAAATTGATTTCGGAAACGACAATCTCCACAAGGGGCCAGGTCGGATTTAATAAAAAAAAAAATTTAAGCTCCCACATAATTATTTAAAACATAAACATAAATCGTATGCATACGTTCAATTTATTGGAATCAGAAATGTATGCGAACAGATAATATCTGACCATTCAATACTTGGATTGGACAAATTTTTGCACGAAGACTAAAATTACAAATGCAAACGGTCTACCGTTCTCCAGCCTAGCTTACGCGGGTTAGAACTCTGCGTGATATAGTCGTTAACAAGACCGACAACGTTCTGACTCAACGATGGCAAAATAAAAACATTGTTTCAGTAGTGCCTAGTGCCACACGGTTCTTGACCTAGAGAGCGTCCGTACTGGCAAAGGTTACACTGATAATTGCAGTTCAAAAATTTCCGTAAAAACTGAACGTGGCTTTATTCAGAGTAGCTTTACCTTTGAAGGGGTAATTGGACAAATATAACGTGTGACCAGATGGCAATGAGGGTTTTTCCATTTGTTATGTTTCAGCAGCTGTCAAAGTTATTAATATCATCCAGCTATCAAAATATTCAGTAAGGTTTGCCATTTCATTATACATCGTTTTACGCTTGCCGAACGTGCGGAAATTATTAAAAAATGTTATCGAAATTCCGGCTCAGTTGTAAATACGCAACGTGAATTTCGCTGTGAGATCGGTCGGCTTCAGTGTGCAGGCAATTCGTCGCACCGTGGAAAAGTTTGAGCGTGAGTACACTCTTTTGGATCTTGAGCCACCAACGAAGAAGACCAACCGATCAGCTGCATTGGGCATCGCCAGAGAGTCAACCCGGCTCATTTTGCTGTTAGATTTGGGCCTACACCCGTATAAGATTGTGATGCCGCAAGAATTGACGCCGTACGACCATAGACAACGCTGTGAGTTCGCCAATTGGGCGCTGAAAATGTTGGCCGGAGATCCGGATTTTGGCCAAATTTTTGGCTCAGCGGATATGTCAATAAGCAAAATTGCCGTTATCGGAGCGAATGCAACCCACAAGTGTTCGGCCCATCATAAATGCATCCACAAAGATTGACTGTTTAGTGCGGTTTATGGCATGGCGGCATCATCGGTCCTTATTTCTTTCGAAATGAGAAACGAGACACGGTTACCGTCAATGGTCTCATGTATAAAACGATGTTAACCGACTTTCTGTGGTCAGAGCTCGACAACATCGATATATTCGAGCTGTGATTCCAACAAGACGGCGCTACATGACATATAAACGACGCAACGCTCGAAGTTGTGAAGGAGAAATTTGGCGACTGGGTCATCTCACGGCGAGCACTCATCAATCGGCTGCCGCGATCTTGCGATTTGACACCACTCGATTATTTTCTCTGGGGTTACGTAAACTCCTTAGTCTATGCTAACAAGCCAACCACTTTGGACGAGCTCGAGGCCAATATTCGACACGCTGTTGCCGGAATAACGCTGCACATATTGGACCGACCGCTTGAAGCACTGCCAGCGAAGCCGAGACGGCCATTTTAATGATGTGCTATTCCACACATAATGGCATGAACGTAGCTTCAAAATAAAGCCAGAATAAATTTTTTTATCTCACACCGCTGTTGTTTTGTTTACACTTTTTCCCTATCGTTCTTATCGGGTCACTCTTTAAAATATGATAGATGCTGGAAAAAAGCCTTGGCAATTTATTATCTTGACTGAATCCGACCAGGAAACATCACTGTCATGTTGCAACTTTGCAACTAAGGACGAAAATGTGAATGTTTTAAGGAATGGCAGTCCAGTTCATATCTCCGTAGGATATTGAATTACGGAGGGCATTCGATAATTACATACAAGCTCTAAAGATGGCAGTGTCAGTATCGATTTGAAGGTCGCTTCGTGATATGAGCGCAAAGGATGCGGAAATAGAGACAGACGATCGAAGAGTTTAAGTTCATGAGATCACTAAGGCTGTAGCCATTTCAAATGATCGAGTTGAGAAAGTGGTCGGTGCGATTGCTCACTTTGTACCAAAAACGACACCAAACGACCCCTTCGAAGCACTGTTAGGATATATTCAAGCGCAACCCGAATGAGTTTCTTCATCGTTTCGTAACTGTTGACGAACTTGGATCCACCAGTACACGCCAGAAATGAAAGAACGTAACGGATTCCTGCTGGTCAACATACACCGAAGAAGACAGACAATTAAAAAAAAAGTTTAAAAGAAAGGTCATTACCACTCTTTTTGGAGATTCGTACGGAAAAGTATACATATGGATAACGTATTATACGTATAATACAATTACTGGCGTATACTATGCAGAGTTATTGGACATATTAAACGATGAATTAATTGAAAGACACCCTCGTTTGACAAAGAAAAAGGCACCGTTTCACAATAACAATGTCCTCCGAAACTAGAAAAAAGAAAATGGGCAGAGACAGCTTTTTTGGAGGTAGTACAATGGGATGAAAAATTTACTACAAGCAATATGAGTGGAGCAAATTCTTAGGCATATGAGTAGAAAATGCTTTGATAACAGGCACACTCAGCCAATTCAATGATATTTCTTAGTAACTAGATCATATACAAGGTAAAAACAAAAACAGCTATTTAGCCACAACTAGACTAGACCAGGGCACACTGTTACACACTGTGTGTCTGCTCAACAAAGATCACGTCAAAGTAAGCTGAGAAAGAATAAAACCTTACCGATCATCTGGAAATATGTCACCGATAGAGAGATCTGTATAATGAACATGGATGACAGAAACAGATGGAGAAGTGCAGATGGTGCTAGACCACAATTCTAAAATACATAGTCACTTTTACGTGCTACATCAAACCCAAGAGAATGCTTAAGTGCACAAACAACATCTCTTACACAGATTGGAAACAGTCAGCAATTAAACACCCCAACCATACAAGAATATTGGAATGTTGTGAATTTACCAAAGTTGCCAAAGAAGACAGCAGATGGCTTTGTGAAAACTCAAGGAGACTGAGAAGGGAGCGAAGCCCCAGCAATAGAACGGGTCAGAGAAGTGTGTTATTACTGGGCTCATAAATGCAAATAGAAACGAAAACAGCTCGATATGACAGTTCATTCATAGAGGAAAAATATATCTTTCCACCGATATATATGGTTTTTGTTGGTTATAAGCGATTTGCTTCGCCCCGCTCTATCTGCGGGAACCGTAGCACTGTAATGTGCTCTTAGGATCTAAATATTTAGATGACTGATGACGTTTGCTCACTGAAACATCGAATACTGTGCCTGCACCAAAGACAACTGACATGAAAAAACACCCAAACATACAAAAATCATCAATGTACGAATCCTCACAGTTAGGACTACAGGACAACAGGTAGACAAAATAGAAAACTTCCAATATATTGAAGTATTGTTTTACCTTCACCGTCTGCGATACTGATCATTATTTATGAAAGATGTTCCATTTTTGTTGGGAAGGATGATGGAGAAAATTTATGAGGATCTTATAGGCATCATACTAAGATGAAAGTGGCAGAAGTAATTCAATAAAATAGAACCTGTTTACCCAGGATGGAAGAAGAGAAAGTGAATCGAACCTACATGGCAATTAAGGAAACGTTGACAATAATAGATGCTCATAGTCGGAAGTGATAAAAAGAAATACTAGTATCTAACCATGAATATTTATTTTGAATATCTATCAGAGATATTATATTACGTTTGGTTTTTGTAAAACGAGCTTCAAATAGCAAATGAACACAACTGAACTTGTGTTTCTATTACCTTTACATAAATGATGAATTCAAAATTACATTGCTTTCCATCGCACTCCTTAAACCAATTCAATAAATTTTATATGTCATCTATGTAAAATGAACAAAGAAAATTCATCTCCTAATCAATATGACATATCAATCAAGAGGGTCTCAACAAAATCATCACATACTCCAGCCCTACCCCTAAACTTGTATTATATTTTGCAGTACAATAGAGGAATTAGCTTTCGCAAATTCCCACTTTTAAGTTTCCTAACAATTGTTGAGATAACAAATGCGCTGTCACTGTTACTGAAAGCGTTAAATAACTGCAAACTTGCCATTGGCATTTATTTGTGGACGAACGATGAACGAATATACCATACTCATTCATTGCAGATCCCCCCACACATACATATGTGAATTGAGAATAGAGCGCAGGTTTTCAATTCAATTAAATTCAACCCCTCAACCCATCATGTGGAATGGAATGCATGTTTCCTAGTTCTATCCCATGAGAGAAACAAAAAACAAAATAAAAAAATTCCAAGTAGTATCGCAATACTTTGGTACAAAGTACCTGATCCTGAACCAGTTGAACTAATAATAAATTAATTGCCTCTTGAATTGTTTAGAATATTGCCATCGCTGCTATCGTTCAAATACTTCTCCAGCGTTTGGTTCACGTTCAGGCTTTGGCTTTTCCCCTTCGATGAGCAAAGCCAATTATTGTGTAAAGTAACGTTCTTGTTGGAGCTCCTAATGATTGTAATGCTGATGATGATTGAGAATAAAGGTGATGACGATGTGAACAAAATAGAATTCAATTGCAGTAGGTCTTTCCGGTTGGACAGACCTCGTGCCTGTATCACGTTCTGTTGTTTGCCAAGAAGTATGTAGGCAAGTGCAGTTAATTTGATAATCACATCTAAGGCTTTTCTTTGCCCATTAGTGCATGTTATATATGCTCTTCATCATAGAAAATTACGAGAAATTAAAGAACTGACGACTTGTAAAAAATAAACTGCTAAATTTGATAGTCAATATAATTGTGTAGGAGTATATTGGAATTAGTGTCCCTTTAAATAGCAGTGAGCAAAACCATATCTGGAAAACTTCCAAAAATTTAATATAAAAAATGGAACAATAAAAAAACACGCTTAAATATCGCGTCTTTTGGTTGTGCTGTTTTTAATTATGGAAATATCGAATAAGTTCCACCTGTGGCACAGATAGAAAGTGAAATTTGTGCTTGCGCATTTCTTTTATTAAATAAGCACTTTGAGAAATCATTGAGTACTCCTGCCAACTGCAAAACTGGTCAATGTGGATGTCGCTATCGATATGACTACGAACACTACTCCCCTTGCAACGAGATCCATTATCCCTCACCCAATAAGGAGTTTCTGGCCTGGTACCGCCCGAGCTATAAAGTGGCTCTCAGCGTTAGAGTACTGGTTTTTCGGTCTTGCAAGACCAATCCTACAGAGAAAAACCGAAAAAAGTTTAAATGAGCCAGGAAATTTTAATACGATTGAAAATTAAGAAAAAAAACCTTGTCACAAACGTAGAAAAAGTTTTTCGTCGTATGTGATAAATATTAGAATGTTTTCCTCATCCTTGACATTCCAATTGCCAGGTCTTTGCATTAGGCTAATCTGTTGGCCTTGTCATGTCTCCACCTACAGTAGAACAAATCCACTTTTGCATTCGCACAATAACAAAAATACTTATATCTAGATCTCAATACATACATCCTTCTTCTAAAGAGATGTTCTTCCACTGCGTAAGCTTAAGAAATTCTCCCCAGTAAATGCAAACCAGTATTTGTCTACCCATTGCACTTAGTTTCCTTCTACCCAAGGTCATGGAAACGCTGGTAAACCATTAGCTCATGAAATATCTCTAGACGCATTGCGATTTTCACAGCAAAAGGTCAATTAATGATTTGATGGCATATCTCCCGAAAAGTGGAACCAAAATCTGCACAAATCTTGCAAAAACAAAATTGTTGCACTTGATAGAGTAGGTATTTGACAGACTTTGACATCAGCTTGAACGATGTGGTGAATTATATCCTCATTCCATCCGATTGGCACAAACACGCTAACCTTTCAAGTTTGTTGAATCATACTTTTTACAAATTTTGTTTTGCTTTATGCCACTCAATACTCGTATATGGAGCTTAAGTAACTATAGTGGCATACGTCCACAACCCCATTTTAGGCTTTAACCCTAGTGTTTCCAAGTATACTTTTTTTGATTGCCCTTAAAAATTGCACTACCCTTGACAATTTTGTAGCTTCGCCAGAGACTGTTGATTTTTTTTGTATTTTCAGTTTTCTTCTTTTGGTAAAGTCTACCATGGGCATCTTTTATGGTATCTTATCCTTATATTGGAAATATATTACATATACTGCTCTTACTATTACATTTTTTGATGATATTTTGTACTTGTACAAAATAACCTTAAAACACACTGACGAATATAAACCAACGGTTGCATTTGAGCCCAACATTTTTTAACGAAATAAGATTGCTCATAAATACACTATAAATGTTTTGTATCCTTTGCCACGAACGTAGTTGGCAGCTTGAACAATTAGACATAGTGAAATCAATAAACGTAAGAAAGGGCAGAGACTATAAGGTTTCTTTAAATTGATTATCGATTGCTTTAGAAAGAGACTAAAGTTAAGGCGTTGCCATATCCGGAAGCCTACCTAAGATCACTTGAAAAACCTTTACCTAACACAACACTCTACATTTTCTGGTTACTCGTAAATTAAATCTATTTACTTCCTAAATGTTTAATCAACTTTGTGATTAAAATACAGCAATTAGTCTCTCAGGAAAGAGAACAGTGAACTCCTGTGGTGCTGGGCGCTTTTTTTTTTTTGTTCTGGCAGATGGCTGTACTCCTGAAAGTTTGGTTTACTCCGATAAAATCGAATGTGTGAATTGACGTTTATGCGAAACTGAAACGCAAACTCCAAGTATCTATTTAAAAGGAATATTCATCCGAAGTAAACTTTAATTTAAAAATTATGAAAAGAGCCATTGGTTGAATTTTACTCAGCCACAAGCGAGACAATATTGCCCTATTCTTGGAATCCACTTGGAATCAAGCGAAAGTATAGCGTGAAACCTGAGATGATCTCAGGAGCGCGGGAGCCTCTTGACTTTCTAAGAACTGCGAAATACTCGAAAAACTATTGAATGATAATATCACGAGCTTTTACTCTTACGTTATGGCATTATTGCAAATATTGCCCTGCAATATAGTAGTTACTATACAGGGTGTCTCCTAATTTGTCAAGGATAATTTGGGATATGAATTTTGGGTATATTCTAAGAAAAAAATCCTTGGTTTTGTATGAATGCTAGAACCCGTTTTTGAATTTCACTGCGAATGTTTATTGATGCTAACTGCTGCCTCACTTTTGATGACGCTTCGAGAATACGCTCTTCCACTTCACTTAAAGTTGCTATTTCGTTTGAATAAACAAGTTCTTTCGTTTTTCCCCATACAAAAAAATCCAATACTGTAAGGTCAGGAGATCTTGCAGGCCAACCGGTTCGTTTCTTCCTATCCAACGATTACCGTACTCTTTATCTACATAATTCTTTGTTGATGATTTTTGTTTTATTATTGTTATGTTCATAAGAAAAAATAGTAAAACATTGTGTTTATTACGCATTTTCTGGAGAAAAGTGACCTCACAGTCAAAAATTAACATGGTTAAGAAAAGTGGAACAGATTTTGAAATTAGATATGTGAAGACTCGAGCAAGATATCAATTTTATTTAAACGCAGTTATAAAGGCTAGTATTTCCTCTAAAAATAAAGTCATAAACGAAGTTTCTACCATTAGTGTTAACAGAGCAATTTCCGTTAGCATGGGTCAGGGTACACCAAAGTAAGCTTTTTCTTAAATCTTCGATGGGTGATGCCAGACCCTTACTGTAGAACGATTTTTTTCTTAGAATATATCCAAGAATAATTTCCCAAATTATCGTTGGCAAATTAGGGGACACTCTGAAACACCCGAAAGTGCCATAGGTCATAGAGTTATACATTACCATAGCAGACGAGAACACATCGCCCGAAAAACGTATGCAAAAGTATGACCACGCGGTTTGAAACGACAATCGCATAAGATAAACTGATTTTTGAACTAGCCTTCTCATTAGTACCAAAGCACAATGCCTGTCATAAAATCAGCTTTATATAGGGTGACCAGATAGTAATGATAGTTTTTCCAATTGTTATGTTTAAGCAGCTGTCAAAGTTACCAATGACATCCAGATGTCAAAATATCCAGTAAGGTTTGCCATTTCATCATGCCATCGTTTTACGCTCGCCGAACTTGCGGAAATTATTAAACAATATTATCGAAATTCCGGCTCAGTTGTAAATACGCAACGGGAACTTCGTCGTTAGGTCGGTCGCCGTCATGGCTTCAGTGTGCAGGCAATTCGTCGCAATGTAGAAAAGTGTGAGCGTGAGTGCACTCTTTTGGATCTTAGACCACCATCCAAGCAGAGATTGGTGCAAAATGAAGAAGACATAGCCGCCGTAGCGGCAAGTATGCAAAAAGACCCAAAAATTTCGATTCGTCGCCGATCAGCTGAATTGGGCATCGCCAGAGAATCAACCCGGCTTATTTTGCGGCTGGATTTGGGCCTACGTGGTTGTGATGACGCAAGAATTGAAGCGGGACGACCATGGACAGCGCCATGAGTTCGCTAATTTTGCGCTGGAAATGTTGGCCGGAGTTCAGGATCTTGGCCAAAAAATCATCTTCTCGGACGAGGCCGATTTTTGTGTCAGCGGCTATGTCAACAAGAAAATTTCCGTTATTCGAGCGAGCACAATCCATAAGTGTTCGACCCATCATAAATGCATCCACAAGATTGACTATTTGGTGCGGTTTATGGCATGGCGCCATTATCAGACGTTATTTTTTTCGAAATGAGGAAGGAGACACCGTTACCGTCAATGGTCTCAGGTATAGAACGTTTTTAACCGACTTTCTGTGATCAGAGCTCGGCAACTTCGATCCGAGCTGTGATTCCAACAAGACGGCGCTACATGCCATACAAGTGATGCAACGCTCGAAGTTGTGAAGGAGAAATTTGGTGACTGGGTCATCTCACGGCGAGCGTTCATCAATTGGCTGCCGCGATCATGCGATTTTACACCGCTCGATTATTTTCTCTGGAGCTACGTCAAGCCTTTAGTCTACGCTAACAAGCCAACCGCTTTGGACGAGTTCGGGGCCAAAATTCGACACGCTATTGCCGGAATAACGCCGCATATGTTCAACCGAGTCATCAAAAATTTGACCGATCGCTTGAAGCACTGCCAGTGAAGACGAGACGGCCATTTGAATGATGTGCTATTCCAAATATAATGGCATGAACGTAGCTTCAAAGTAAAGCCAGGATCAATTTTATATTTTACACCGTTGTTTTTTTTATTTAAATTGTTTTTCCTATTGTTGTGATCTGGTCAGCCCTTAGGTCGGGAGAAACTGCAGTAACATGCTTCGCATATCAAGGTTTAATATGCTAGTCTACAGATCACTTTAGGACGCCAACAATATAAAGACATATCTTAACAAATACACAAAGACAACCACTGCAATGTTGTCAAGCCGACTTTTACACTTAGAGCAGTCACAATTGGCAAAACCAGGACTTGGCTATCTGCATAATTGTATATGCGGACCAATGAACGTACGTTGCTTAAAATGTCAATACATTTTCCGGGATAAAGCTACTTTAATATAATAATTCAGGAATAATTTCAGTAGCGCATAAGGTATGTGGAACAATTTCGAAAAAAATGTAAGAGTAGTGCGAAATTCCTGCAAGGTATTTCAAAAGACCTGCTCAACATAAAAAAAAGAAACGTGGATTTGAAACAATAAAACGAAAGTGGCGGTAAAGAAAAAAACAAGCGTGGACTAAGTACAGCATAAGTACTTACAAACCGATGAAGTTCGTCTTGAGTTAGACTATGAACGTTTCAAAAAAGAAGCGGAAAAAACTGTAGCAAGAGCACGTTCGATAGCAATAGCATTGTATCGGGAATTAGAAAAGGTACTTTCACAACCTTCAAGCAGACGACAAGACAACCTAACATATAACTAAAAAAAACCATTAAGATCTCAAAATGTACCCGAGGCGCAAATATGCATGTGAGAATGATACGCGATATCTACGATGATGTTAAAACGAAAATTAAACTCACAGTGGGAAAATTCAAAGCTAACGCTGGACTACACGAAGGCAGTTGCTTTTTAAAGTCGTGCAAGATTTTCCATTAAAGCACCACATCAACAACCTCCCTGATCTCCACCGTTGATACCGCTATCATAGGCAACGATGTGACAGCCCTTCAAGCTACGCTTAATAAATTGGAGAAAGGCGCTAGAAGATAACGGGTTACAAATCCGTCGTTGTAAGACCAAATATCTGTATTGCGGTTTTTCCGAAGCAGCCAGCTCAACTCATATTTATAAGAAGCCAAGTGGGAAAAATTTAAATACCTATGCTCTGTCCTTAACCAACAAGGAAATTGTTTCGTGTTTCCAAATTATGTATAATAAATTACGCTCCTTGAAGTAGTTTGATTTTTTCTTCTACAAATAGGAGAACATTGTGAACTTTCGAAGATTTTAAAATTCCATAACTCTATGTACCTCTAGTAGCTACCAAGGAAGTGTTTTTACTGGTTTTCGCAAAAAGGTGCTCCTACACCAAATAACATGGTCCAAGTAATAAGGACTTCTTTGCTTCTACGAGGGCCATTAATTTGTTTCTTAATAGTCTATTTAGGACCGAGCAAACAACAATTGCAATAGTGCTTTTCTGCTTTGTGTGCTGCTTCTAATCAGAAAAAGCTTTGGAGCATAAATTTGAAGATAGATCTTTGTAGATCTTTGACTAAACCTTTAAGCCGCTTTCATTAGCATAACCTTTCCAAGATTTCTATTTCAATAAATTTGATAATAGAATATCTCTCTACTGTTCAGAATCGTCAGACTTTCATAAGCAATGTTCCTCGCCTAGGTCGAAATTGCAGGTTCATATCTTCATAAACTAATAACGTAACTTGTTCACAAATATCATTTCCGTATATTCGATTCTAGTACGAGTATCTCAATACTTATAGTACTTACAATACTCAAAACCATGAGAGCAGTGCTTGAGGTAAAATTAAAAAATGCAGCCAGTCAAAAGATTGTTTAAAATTAAACAGAAAGCAAAAAAGAAACTAAAAAGTTTAAAACAGAAAGCCCTCTGAACGTAGAAATGCATCAAAAAAACATTCTAATATGGAAGAAGGTTTCCAAGCGCCTACAAACACGTGAGAGAAGTTCTGAGAACAAGCAAGTCCTGAAGTGAGGTGTAAAAATAGAGCGCAACGAAATGAAATACATGGAGTTTAAATAACAATTTAGCATTGCTTGCCAATTTTGTCTAGCGCCGGTGTTATTTTGCTGTACCAAAGAATCGCCAGCACCGTTAAGTGTTATATAATTGTTAACCCTATTTAGAAATTAAATCCATTTGAATGCAAGAATAAATTAAAAATTTAACAAAAATCAAAAAAACTAAAAACTAAATGAGAGCGCAACAACTAAAAATAAATCAAAGCGTCACGCCAGTGACCAATCATCAAGCATTCTCGAAATGCATTTTGCGTTCGCATTTACAGACACATTCGTATTCCTCATCGCTCAATAAAAATAAAAATAAAAAGAAAGATAGTAATTAAAATTAACAACAAATAAAAGTAAAACAACATTTATCCCTATAGGGGCATAAATTGTAAACAAGTACTTGGACCTGTAGAGAACTTACTTTCAAGGAGACGCTGGATCAAGCTGTCCACATTCAGGTCAAAGTCAGCCATGGTTCACGATTTGGTGATTGGTAAAAGCTCGCTTTTACAGTAGCAGCAGATTGAATTTTTATTTTCTTTTATTTCTAAATTAATAAATTATGTACGAGACTTTTTGTCGTGTCGTGTATTCCTTCACAATTTTCTTTAGGAAGCACTTAAGCGAAATGAACAATAAAAAAAAAACAGACAAATTAAGAAGTGAACCCAAACAAGATACACTTTCACAAATGGCACACCGTAAAAAGCGGGGAGACAAGAAAAACTCGGTAGATGTATATTTTCGGATTTGTAGGCTTTTTTCTCTTTTTTTTTATTGAATTCGTAGAGTAAAAGTGAAATGAACAGAAAACAAATGCAAACTATTTTTCAATTCTTGAACAGTGGCACTTGGCACACGAAGAACAAATTGAAAATCGAGGAAAATTAACGAAAAACGGAAAATTGTGGAGAATTCAGTTAAAAGTTTTCATCCTATTGTTGCGCGACACACAAATGCACTTCTCATTTCTGCAATGTTATCTCTGTCTCGCGCACGAGTTTCTCTAACGGTGGTAGCCCCTTTTTTCTCTTCTTTTAATTTAAAATAATTACAATTTCCTTATTTTTAATCTAGGAATATTCATTTACTGGTGCAACTTGCGAGACAAATTATTGTTTATGAAGTTGGGCGAAGTAATTTTCACTACTAAACATGGCGGCCACAAAATGAATACTGCTGTGTTGTTGGACGAAATTGACGGATGGCAGATTTGTATATTTGTGAAAAATTGGAAAACACCGAAGCAGCATTGTTGGAGAAATGTCAATTTTTTTGACATTTTCTTTTGACTATATGTACTTGCAAGCGAAGATTGAGGTAGTTTAAAAGAGTCGGTGTAGCTGAACTTCACCTCTTTGAATGTGTAACATAACGGGTGTTTCATAATTAAAATTGAGAATAAATTTCAACCGATAAAGTATCACTGGCTGTCAAAACTCCAATATAAACTGCATATTCTTTATAAGAGTCATACAACAAGAAGTGTCATTTTAAATTTCGCACCATTGTTGCACTGTCAAAATCCAATTATGATTGCGATGACTTTCGATAAGTAAAAACTAGAATCTTATTAAATATGGATTGATAGACACTCACATAACGTGTTGAAATAGTAAAAATTCACGACAGAAACGGTGAAAATATCGATATGATAAAAATAAGATTAAAGAGAGAGATTAAAACTTAAATTTAATGGGTCTTACTAACAACCAAATTTAATATACAGCCTAAGTATAATCTCCAAACTTTCGAAAATGTTTGTACTAATAACGAATCTAAAGTGGGCATTAGTGTTACTGTCTTATTCATAAAAACTTACAAGAGGCTTGAAGCTTGCTATAGACAGGTTCTTGAAAAAACATTATTCATAAACGTTCAATAGCACTAAAACGCTCTATAAGTATTCAATAACCACTCCATAACATATAGAAGGATTTACCCCACTATAAACCTCTAATAGAATAGAAAAATTGCTGTTTTTACATGACAGCTGATTTTTGATTGACGTTTTTCACAGTTTTACATTTAAGCCTAATTTATTCAAGCATGCCAAACAAGAAATCTTGAAATTTAAAATAATTGAAGTGAAAAGTGAAAGTCTTATATTGTATCCTAGTATGCAAGCGCTGCAAGCTTTATCCGCCGTGGAGCTTGTAGAAAACACTCCGCATCGTTGTAGAAAACACTCCGCATCGTCGGCGTCGGAAGTTGTACCAGAAGGGGTACGACCCATTTTCTTTACCGGGCGTGGAATTTAAACGGCGATACCGCTTTAATAAACATACGCTAAACTCCATCATTGATCTCATAAGGCAGGATTTGCAACTTAATCCAAGAGGTTGTGGTACATCACCAGAGTTGCAAGTCTTAACCGCTATAAGATGTTCTGGTAGTCGTTAAGTAAGCATACGACTCACTTCTGCACAACTTCATGTACCCACTCGTTTGTTTCCCATTTAAGTTCAAGATGATGTGGGAGATATCCATGGTTTGTTCCAACCAACCGTAAGTCGCGTATGTTCCAGAGTAGCTCGCGCCATTGCTCGTCACTCTGCAACTTACATTAAAATGCCACAGTCTCTGCCTGAACGAACAGCAAAGGGCTATCAGGGAATTCAAAGAGATAAGAAATTTCAAAACTATGTTTCGCTGCATTGATTGTAGTCATACAAAAATTAAAAAATATGGCGGTTATGCAGCTCAATTTTACGAGTATATAAACAGAAAAGGATTTTATTCATTGAATGTGCAGGTAAGTCCATACTCAATTCAATTTTAGTAGATAACATTTTTGTGTGCGCTTTCATATTATTCATTTATTATTTGGCAAGTTACTTGTGATGCCAAACTTAACATATGCGACATAGTTGCTAGACGGCGAGACAGAACCCATGATTCAAGAATTTTCGATGAATTTACTCTTAAGCAACGTTTTAAGAGAAGTGATTTTAGGGGACTATTTTTGGGAGATTCCGGGTACCGCTTAGAGTCATATCTCTTTACACCCATACGTACGCCTCAAAATATACGTGAAGAAAATTACAATCGGTCACATATTGCCAAAAGGAACTTTGTTGAACGATGCTTTGGTGTTTGGAAGCAGCGGTTTCAAAGTCTGTTGTACCGCATGCACAATACCAAACCTACAATGGTAGCTCTTGCAGTGTTACACAATATTACAATTGAAAAACAAGACTGAATTTAAACTTATAATTGTTTACATTTTTGGATCTAGATATTTTCGATGAACACTTTTCTGATGCTGAACCTTCTCCCCAAGTTAATGAAGCAGGAGGAAGAGGCTCAAACAATGCTCTCTTAAGAGCCTTTATTGATAGACATTTCAGCCAATAGTAGTTGGTATATAGGTAAAACATATACACAGAGATTTAATATTTTGAAATAATTTATTCCTTTGTCATCATAATACTCTATTTTTTTCATACTGGATTTGGCGCAACTCTTTCCTGCACTCTGCCTCCGTCTGGGCTATATCTGCTGCATAATTTGGCTGAAATAGAATTAGTTGTATGTAAGTTTTCATATTGTTATTTACGTTGTTCTTACTGCTGCATTTACCTAGTCTACCTCCAGCAAATTCTCACTTCTTTGCCTCTTTTTATTTGTAAGTGCACTGTCTTTTGTCTCCATTATTTAATTTTTTGCATTTGCTAACTACAATTTTTAAATTTCAAACCGCTTTCATGACAGGAAATGCAAAAAATAGTTGTCAAACTTTCTTTTTTTTTAGAGAGTAGTTCACAATGGAATCAGAATGACAACATAATGATGCTAATGTACCTTATAGCGTGAACTTAGCTATGACAGGTTTATTGAACTTTTATAAATAAAGAGTTTTGTAATAGGTTTATTAGTGCCTAAGAGCATTTTAACTTAAGTATATAATAAACCTATTAGAATTAAATTTATGAATAAGACAGTTAGTATGGAGTTAAATTTTAATGTACTCGAAGCCATGCCTAAATTTTTAAACATGACATTAAAGAACAGAGTGATGCCAATTTACTAATTTATTTTAGCTAATTTCTACTTAGAAGAATTAGACTTGTATCTTAAATAATTAAATTATCCGTAAAATACTAGTTGAATAAGTCGAAATCGTATAATTACTATTTAATTTTCATTTGTTTTGAAAATTCCTTTTCCTTCATTATAATTTATTGAAATACTTTACAGTTTAATTTAGTATATTGGTGTTTTTCGTCAATGTTTAATTTAATCAATGAATTACTAAATACTTCATAATTAATTTATGAAAATAATATGATATTCTAGTTTTAAGATAAATTCTTAGGGAATTTATTTCATTTACGAAGAAAAAATTATACCTTATTAACTTCAGTATAGTGGCATCACAGTTTTTTGTTCACAAATGAAGAAAACAAACTCAGCTGATTTTTTTACTTTGGCCTTCGAGTGATAATAGGCGAGTATTAGGCATCTGCTAATATCTGAATGTAAAACAAATATTAAATTTATTTTGAAATTATAACCTCCGTCTTTATAGAATAATGGAAGAAAATAAAAATAAAAGACAGCGCTCTATTAACTGAACGAAGGACTTTAAAGACTTCCTCGTTAATTCAGCGCAGCCGTAAATAGGCATAATTGACAGCGCTAAGGAAGAAATTAGAAAATGAGGAAAAGGAAATACTGCTTCTTGATATGAAAATCAGAAAAGAACAACAATAATGAAAAATGGCAAGTTAACATAAAGATAAACCTGCACTATAAATAAAAATCAGTGAAATGAATTACCTAGTATATTTAAAATAAGAAAGATAAATTGAGTTCTATATTTGGTGTTTTTTTTTATTATATTACTATGTATTATGTGAAAAATGCTTCCTTATGAATTCTGCTCTAAATGAGCTTCCACTAGCTCTTCTATCCACTGCTTCTTCAACTCATCTTCAGGATCTGATTGTTGTCCAGATGAGGTTTCATTCATATTGCCTAAAAATCTAAAATAGGCAATATTTGTAGAACTTACCACTTGAACGCTGCCTGGATATATTGTGCAATATAGCCAGTGCAATAATGGTTGCTTTAGCGGTGCTATACTCCATTTGCAACCCATTAAAGCATGCCCGAAATTTGTCTTTGAATTGGCCAAACAACTTTTCCACATGATTTCGGTTTTAATATGTGCTTCACTGTAACCTTGTTCGGCTTGCGTTAATTGCGCGGACATATGAAATGGTGTCAACAGCAGCAGCAGAACAAGCATATCCGCCATCATCTAGCACAACCCCTCCATGCAAATTCAAGTTTTCCAGTCGCTGCTTTATCGATGATTCCCTCCAAATCTTGGAATGGTGGACTGATTCTTTCCAGCGCGCAACCATATCCACAATCTTGTAGTTGGCATCGCAAATGACCTTCAGTAGAAATTAAAGTTTTATGTAAAAATGCGTGCATGACATTGCTGGAATTTTACCTGTACATTAGTGGTAGTAGATTCGAAAGAAGAGCCCCTTTTGAAAGCCGATAAAGTTTGTTATTTTCGACGCCAACGTAACAAGAAATTTCTTGACGTAAATGCTAACGGACTGCTGAGATATGTTATGTAAGTCTCCTAAAATAAAAGCGTTAGAAAAACAAACAATTTAATAAATACAACTCCTAACTATCTGCTTACCGATATCACATTGGTATGCGCCTTTGGCCAAATACCTTATGGCAAACAAAAACGATCATTTCTGCAGAAAGTACAGCACTGCGATTTGTCCGCCGCGTAAGATCTTCGAGGACGATATCAACAATCTGAATCTTTGTCGAATCTGTACGTGTCCCGGCCTTTAGTTCCATTGTGCTTCCGCCTTTGACAACCGTGGTCCAGCTTACTTCACTCGAATGCGAAGAGAATGGCTTCTGGTGGAAGCCATTCTAAAAAAACAAGGAGTCGTGACAGCTGTCTAATAAAGTTATTTATTTCATCTCAGAAGTGGAATAAAAGAAATAAAATGAAGTCACAATGATCTGCAACACGTGCCGAGATGGCATATGCTTTATGCGGCAATTTTCTTCCCAGAGACAGCGACTATCGCGCAATTGCGTCCGCTGTTTGACCAACTACAGGACCAGTTGCTGGAGGCGGTCCGAACTTCCGAGCTTGACGAAACACGTGGCAAGACTTAAGCTACTGTTCTCAATGGGGACAGGTGCCATCCTTCCAACACTGCTTGCACTTTGGCCGAATTAATTGTCACCTATACCCCCGTGACTATTACGCCTGCGGTTCCCATATATGCTCCCATTCCTGCGGTTACTACCTCCGTTTCTGCTTCCGTAAATGATTTCACCGCTGCCCACGAGACCACAGTGCTAACTGCTGTCCACCGCCATGCTGCCGCTCAGACCAAGGATTCTGCTGCCCCACTGATAACTTCTGCGAAGTCCACCTTCGTTCCCGAAGAAATGTCTACATCGAATATAACCGCTGTCAAATCTGCTAACGCAAACATCGAGCAGAAGATCAACCTGTTGAACAGACAAAAGCAATTTCTGCTTCTGCGTAGGGAAGTGAATCTACTTCAGAACCAGATGCAACAAAATTCACCGTTCGACCCCTCTGCTATCGACTCGATGGTGAATCGGTTTTCGGGGGATGACTCGTACGATGCCAAGAAGTGGTTTGCTGACTTAGAAGATGCCTTCGAGCTAATGAGGTGCAACGAGCGCACGAAGCTTATGTGTGCACGTAGTCTACTGGATGGGACTGCAAAACTGTTCGTGCAGACTGTCGGTGCAGTCGACTACAATGAACTGAAGTGGTGCATAATGGAAGAATTCGGAAGAAAGCGTTCATTGCTCCAGGTCTATGAGGAATTAAGGAACCGGAACCTGACATCCAACCAGAGTATCCAGAGGTATGTCATTGAGATGAAAACCATAGCCGAGAGAGCGGATATACCTGAAAGCAAGTTAGTGGACATCATAATTGGTGGACTGAACCACAGGTCGTCTTTGGTAACTCTGCTGCACCAGGCCACAACTCTGAAACAACTGCGAAAACAACTTGACCTTTACGTGCGAAAGTTGAAATGGGAGCAGGACGCGCATCACAACAGGCGGATATGGGCCCTAGTCAGAAGCCGAAGAGCACAATTTCGGCCGGTAATGTTATCGCTCCAGTCAAGACTTTGGCTCTCGCTGATAGTCCACGCTGCTACAACTGCTCACAATTTGGGCACCGCCAATCGCAATGCACTAGGCCGAAGCGCGCACCAGATAGCTGCTTCAAATGTGGCGAAGTAGGCCACTTTCACCAAACATGCCCTAGGATCAAGAATATCGTCGCAGCCATTGAGGAGTCAACACAAGATGCCCCCGAACTTGAAGCACGGTTATCCAGGGAGGAGGCTAGATTGGTGAGGGCTGTCAGCGCTATGCAGATGGTAAGTGTCGCTTTCTTTGGTAGATCGAACAAACGCACTAATTCCAACAATATGTTGGCTCTTTTTAATTCTGGCAGCCCGAAGAGCTTCATTAAAGCTTCCGCTGTCCCCTTTCGTATCAGCCGTACATTAAAGCCTACTAGATTTCGCGGGATTGGCAACACGAAGTTGTCAGTAAAGCCAATGACAACGGACTGTGCCATGTTTACAAAGCCTGTGACTGAAACAAGGATAACACTTTGTTTGGAAGATCGTGGCGTCGACAAAGGATATATCAAGTCGGCTGAAGATGTGGATGCTAAATGTATACTTAGTGCAATTGTGAGGAAGGACGGAAATGCCGGTTCTGGTTTGTTGTGGCGCTATGATGACGTTCATATTGCCGGAGAGGTTCGCAATTGCTTTGAGGAGGCTTAGATGTTTAGAAAAGAAGATTTCACGTGATACTTCCTTGCTAAACAAGATAAGTGGACGGATGCAGGAGCTGTTGAGCCAAGGCTATGCCAGAAAGAGGTATTGTAGATGGATATCATCCGAGGTGCTTGTATCTTCCAACATTAATCGTGCGCAACCACAACAAGCGTTTAGTATAGGACGCAGCGGCCGCTTTACATGGCGTGTTGTTGAAAGGCCAAGACGGTCTGAGAGCTTTGGCAGAGGTTCTCTGCGGACTTCGGATGCAACGAATAGCTATTGCCGGTGACATCGAAGAAATGTTTCACCAGGTTGGTGTGACGAAAGAGGATTAACAGTCGCAGAGGTTCCTCTGGCGCGAGGGGATTCAAGCCCAATAGGAAGCCATCATCCTACACTATTACGTAGACGATCTGCTCGATAGTGTAGATTCAATCGAGGAACCCATCCAGCTAGCCAAAGACGTCAAGCATATATGTATATTCCAAAGCAGTGTCCAACATCCGAAGCTGGATGTTCCAACGAAGTACTGCAAGAAAAACGTTTCAAGAATATAGTTTGGAAGTCTGCCATTGACTATAAAGAGGTGATCGCCCATAATCTAAAGATGAGATGTGAAGCTTGGCGTGTCTTGTTGCCAAGAGTAGAAGATGTTCTTATTTCCAGATGCTAATTGCCGGATGATTTCAACAAACAAGCGTTGGCTAAGTTACATGTTTTTGTAAACGCAAGTGAAGATGCCATGGCGGTGGTGGCGTGCTTTAGATTCAAAGATGGAGGCTCTCTAGACTACGTTATCGTTAGTCATTGCTAAGAATTTAGTTGCAGCGGCTCTGATAAGATCTCGATTGGCTAGTATGATCATAAAGATTCATGCAAACACCATCCAGCGAAAGTTTCGATGGACTGCTTCACGAACCCTCATGTGCTATTTACAAGCAGACGCAAAAAAGTTTAAGCAAATTGTTACGAACGAAATTGTTCCCTCCCATCAGCAGGCTGCGATCACTATGGATGTGTTTGAGCTGAACCCAACTTCCGAATTGAAGGGTTAGATGTTAAATTCAACCCTTCAATCTTAGTTCCGTCAGCAACAAGGCTGGAGCTCGCATTTCAGTCAAAAGTTAATGTTACCGGACAATGATCATGGAATTATTTCATTGAGTATATGGACCATATTGATCCAGCGCTACGTGTCAATGAACCCAATGATTTACTGAGGGCTCGATACAACGACAGCATGTATTGTGAAATGGACTAGTGAACTGACCACAGAGGCCGTGCGGTTTAACTCCATTTGATTAATTTTTGTATGCGATATTATTGAGATGCTCAAATGTATGGCTCAAAATTGGATGATCAGCGCTTTTTCAAAGACAGTCTTCCTAGTGAATAAAGAATAATAATTCAAACTCAATTCTTTTCGTTATTGCTTTTAAAAATAATATAAAGACCTCGATCTACTTCCTCCTTCCACTGGTGTGCGCCAACTTCTCTTGCCGCAAGAAATCTGATCCTACGGCCGATTTCTATATACATATATTGTCTGCACATTTTATAGTTTATCCTTTTTTACAAATTGGTTTTCATTTCAGAAGCAACATTTCTCTTCTGGATTGTATGTCAGAATATACTAACACATATAAATGTCAAATAGTATTGTGTGTCAAACCAGATTTTTGTTTTCGAGCAATCGACTGTGTTTGGCTGCAAAGCCAGATTAAGTTTTTTTAGTGTTGGAGTTCAAATTGCCCAACTTCCGGAAACAAACCGATCGAAAACGCCATGAGCAAGAAATAGTTTGTCATAATTGATTTCCTTTTATTGAATACCGCAATGAAAACGAAGAAAAATTGCAGGTGTGATAATACCATATACAGGGTATTCCTAATAATTTGTCAAGAACTTTCAGGTGAGAATCTTTGACATATTTTGAGAAAAAAAATTGTTTTGGGGGAGATATGGCTAATGCATCCCCTACGAGATACAGAGGTTTTCAGCAAAGTCTTACACTACCCTGTTTTGATTGATTTGGACAGATCTCGGAAATCAATGCAAAACTGACTAGCCTGATTTTGCTTGAGAAGGCTCAATTGAACTGGCTTCACCGTTGGAAAAAGGGTGAAAATATTATCACAGTTTCAGGAAACATCATGGGGAAGCATTTTCCGCTAATGTTAAAGCAGCAGAGAATTTCAAATCTCTTGTTCTCCCAGATTTGGAGAACAAAAATAGTCTTGATACAAATCACTACCCGATGGCACGTACTAGTATGTGTATCAGGAGACCAAAAAATCAGTGGCCAAATTACATAAAAGGAAAGAATAACCTGGTTTTTTGATTGTAATGCAACTGGGACAGAGAAATTTGTGTTTTCAAAAAATATAAAATATAAACAGCAACGATGTTTCCGCAGAAAACATATCCCAGTCCATACAAATGGAATGCAAAGTCTTGAAAAACAAGTAAACTTTGGACTGGAATCATCAGCGAGTTGGATAATAATACTGCAAACAGTAAAATGAAAATATTGCTGTTGGTTGATAATGCTTCGCGCCATGAACTCTATTTATCTCCTAACAATATTGAGATAATATTGCTGGCTAACACCACAAGCCTCATACAACCATTCGACTAAGGTACATACATTTATTTTTTTCCTTTCAACCGGCAAATAAATTTGATTTTACTTCTATTAATGGAGCCAGTCATTAAGACACTTTTCTAAAACGTTATTTGGACAACGATGAGTAGCATACTCTGTGCAATATTGAAAAAAATGTTCCAAAAAACTACTTCAAAAACTGAGATTTTTATACTTATGTACATATGATCTAACAATGTCACTTTATTTGGATACTTTTTTCCTTTTTTGTTAATGTGATGTGAACTGAATTAATGTGGTATGAACTTAAACCTTTTTTTATATTTTTCCTTTATTAAATTCTATTTTAAAAATACTATTGATCTTTTTCCTATATACAAATGTTTTATTGTACCAATATGAAAAGAATTGTTAACAACTCCTATATAAGATTTTTTTTTTCTTATAGGTAACCGGTTTTCAAATTTTTTCTTATACTATTCGTTGTTCACATAAAAGAAAAACTCAGATATGAGAAAAATACTTTCTGAATTTTCTAACCCCCGTAAAGTACTGACTACTTTTTATATTTGTCAAACTTAGTGGATATTAGACGCGAGTCATGGGCATACATAATACATGTATGACCAAGTAATTGTTCAATATTTTCAGCAACTTCTGGTTCTTACGTTAACGTTTCCCCTCCTTGCGCTGGAGAACACTGTTCGGGCTCTTTCTCCATGACAAGTTCTTTCTATCCTCAGGTTTCACATCCGAACATCATTTCTCGAGTTGCACGTCACCATTTAATTTAATTTTAATTTAACGCTTTCCTAGTTTATGTCTCACCGCCAGATCCTTTTACGAAGATCGATCTAAAGGTAATGTTTGGGAGATTGCTTATGTGTTCGCTCAGCCAGCATGTAATTTTTTTGATTGTAAGCAGGCCTTCGCTAATCTATTGTAACCTGTATTCCTAAATAAAATCATTAATGTGAAAAAGTTCTTCATTTCCAAATGATTTAAAAATTGTGCCAAATTTATATTTAAAACTTTAATAAAAGTTCATTTAGAAGGCAAACAAAAAAATCCATAAAACGATCCAAATTCCTCAACAGCAAATCCATCAATCTTAATAAGTTTTTAAATTTTTTGCCGTTTTTCCCACAAATAATTATTATAATTTTTATAAAATTGCTGCTATTTCCAAAGTCTTCACTTGAAAACAAAAAAATGTGACAACTTATGACATTGTAGACAATCGACGTCTATTTTTACCGCCTGAACTCTGGCAATCGTATCTATTATTTGCTGGAGGTACATAGTTAATCCACAATCTAATCTTAAGTGATAAGAAATTTATTTTTGACAAGTAGTTTTTTCTTGAGATTGAGATAGCAGTTTTATTATACGAAGATCGTAGGTTTGTGTTGTTACGAAGTGCTGTGATAATTTCGATCAATCTTTTTCTGAAATCAACATTTTATATACCATATTTTTTAAAGCAAAATGCTCATTCAAAGTATCACCAGACGTGTTCCAAAAGTCGCCAAACCTTTGACTGCATCATTTTCGTCGTCAAAGTCATATAGTGCGCCGGAATACAATTGGAGAGATCCCTTGAATCTGGAGTCACTTTTAACAGAAGATGAAATCGCTATTCGTGACACATTTCGTTCATACTGCACAAAGTCATTGCTGCCGCGTGTAACACTTGCCAATCGCCAGGAGATCTTCCACAAAGAGATCATGGCTGAGTTGGGTCAACTTGGCGCTCTCGGTTGTACCCTAAAAGGTTATGGATGTGTTGGAGTATCAAATGTTGCATACGGCCTACTAACCAGAGAAGTTGAACGCATCGATTCAGCTTATCGATCAGCTTTGAGTGTCCAAAGTTCTCTTGTGATGGGCGCTATCTACGATTTCGGAAGTGATCAACAGAAGGAAAAATATCTTCCTAGGCTGGCCAAAGGTGAACTGATTGGATGTTTTGGTCTAACTGAACCAAATCATGGCAGCGATCCAGCTGGAATGGAAACTCGGGCGAAATACGATAGTCAAGCAAAGTGTTACATATTAAATGGAACTAAAACATGGATTACAAATGCTCCTTTGGCTGATATTTCAGTTGTATGGGTTAAAGGGGATGACGACAAAGTTCGTGGCTTTATCATTGACCGGGAACAATCTCCAAAAGGATTCTCTACGCCAAAGATTGAAGGCAAATTTTCACTGCGTGCATCTGCTACGGGTATGTTAATTATGGAAGACCTTCCAGTGCCAGAGGAGAATCTATTACCTAACGTAGTGGGATTTAAAGGCCCGTTTAGTTGTTTAAATAATGCCCGATATGGGATCGCTTGGGGTGCATTAGGAGCAGCAGAATCCTGCCTTGAAATAGCAAGACAATACACTTTAGACCGAAAACAGTTCAAGCGACCATTGGCGGCGAATCAACTGATGCAAAAGAAAATGGCTGATATGTCTACGGAAATCGCTTTAGGTCTGCTAGCTTGTGTACAGGTTGGTCGTCTAAAGGAGCAACATATTCATAATCCCGAGATGATTTCACTAATAAAAAGAAATAACGCTGGTAAAGCTTTAGATATTGCTAGGGTGGCAAGAGATATGCTGGGCGGCAATGGCGTTCAGGATGAATATCATATTATCCGACATGTGATGAACTTGGAAGCTGTAAATACTTATGAAGGTACCCATGATATACATGCATTGATTTTGGGCCGTGCTATAACTGGAATTCCAGCTTTTGCTTCCTAAGACAAACTGATTTCTAGTCCAAATAATGTGCATTTATAGTTTGAAATTATACCAGTTGTTTTAAAAAAGATTGCAATACGTAAAAATATATTACCATAAGAAAGGAATTCTTTGTTTGTTTTAGCTTTAGTTTTGTTCTTTGCGTCTCTATTCGTTTCCTTTAATTGTTAAGATCGTAATTATATGTGACAATAACGACGCCTAAAGTTCATTAATTTTCAGTTCTTAACGTCTCAACCAAAAAGTATTATTTCAGTATTTAGCTAAGTGCCTCAAAGGAAGTGCACTTGACCGCGTCAATCTTAATTATGGCGAAATCTTCAGCTGCGACGTTGGCTCTCTAGGTTCGAAGCTGCAACCAGAACGTTGACATGCATATACCATATACATTTTACATTTCCTAGTCATTTTATGTCGTGTGTAGGCTTGTTTTTTTTTTGCAAAAATCTTAGAAATTACATGAAATTAAAAAACGCAAGGCGTTGTCATTCATAAATCTTTTTTGACACTAGACGCAGGAACAGTAAACATTTTACGATTAAACAAGCCGTCTTCTTTTATTGACCGTTAAAATATTTAACGTTGGCAACTATATATTTCTCTCAAGTGCCTGCAATGCCACGGCATCCGCGAACCTTATTACTATTCTACAGGTAGTTTCCGACGAGGTTTCTTAAGCATAATGTTTTCTCACTATCGATTTTCTAATACGGAGGTTTCCGCGAATGTGCGCACTTATTATTATGTCGCGTTTTGTAGCTCTCACCGAAATTCGTAATAATCGTCTGCAATTTTCTTGGTGTTTAGCAACAGATCATAAATATTTAAATTTTTCAAACTTCGTAACCATGACTCCTTAAGTCAGGGGTTCCCGGTATTCGGTTTTAGATTGGCTCATCAATTGGAGATTCTTACTATGCAAAGAAGGCTAACAAGGAAGACGTAACAATTACACCCAGCTTAAAATCACGCTCGCTCTCTTGATTACCAACCACAAAAGGAAACAGATCATCAAGCACGCTTCGAATTTGTCATTTGTAACCCAAACTCAATAAAACTAATTTATAACGTGGATTAGAGTAATTTTTATTTCTACAAAGCAGATATTTCTCTATTGCGGGATGAATTGGTATCTTTACAGAATAAGAGTCGAGGGTCTTCTTCGTTGCAAGACGTGTCGAGAGTAATTCAACAATTTGATGGTGGCAACGATTTTGGTACTTTAAGTTGGGTAGAGGATATCGAAGGTGTAGTGGAGTTAATTGAGCGGTCACCGTTGGAAAATTTGTTATTTCCGAGGAGGTTTGTATGAGGGTCAACAGAAATGGTTATGAGGTCAGAACCAGGATTAAACACGTGAGCAGATATAAAAAGCTTTTTAATAAAAGAATTCAGTGAAAAGTTTTCAAGTGCTAAAGTTTATAGAAAACTGATGACCCGTAGACAGCAGCAGGGGGAGACAGTACTGCAATATTTTATAAAAATGAAGGTAGGGTAGAAAGAAGAAGCTTCCTCACACGGGTGTTTCGGTGCCACCTTAATATTTATCTCTACCGATCTATGCAAGAACCGTTACTCGAACCAGTCCAACTGCGGTATAAAAGATACTCATGGTTGGGCACAAAAAACTGCTTCGCAAAGAAAAATTGTTATTTCCAGGTGGTGAGTTTAAGGCTTTTAAAAATTGAAAGTTGTTTACGGTATATTTAAAAGCATTTACCTATGTTTTTTAAGAAAAATTAATAATATTGATGTCTTTTTTCGGTTAGGGAATATCTGACATTAATAAGCAGGAGGTTTCAACAAAGTGTCGCTTTCAACCCTAGTGAAAATGCCAAACTTTTATAAAAAGAAATATCCCGAGAGGACCATCGATGAGACAAATATGGTAAAGGTCAAAGCTAAAAAGTTGAAACACCATCAAGTGCAGTTAAAAAATATGGATTAAAAAGAACCATAATTTCACCGGGGATGAAAAAACAGCCCTGGTTCTGTCAGGGAATTCCAATCTAAATTTTTCGATTTGAAGAACATGTATACGAAATATAACTTTGCCAGATTTACAATATATGTAGATGAAACTGGAATAAACACTGTGCTTGATTCTCCAAAAGAAAGATTTTAAACTTCATTTTATGCATCAGAGGTCACTGCTGAAAAATAAAAACAAACAGTTTCACAGGTTGCTTCGGCCTAAAGTTTGGTTACCATGGTAGGAATCGTAAATGCATCTAGTAGTCATATTTCACCAGTTTACGTGTTCCCTCGTAATTGAATGAATCCCAACTTCCCCAAAGAATCTATTTCAGATTCATTACCACTCCTAGCTAAAAAATGCATGGATGAATGCCGAATTGGGTTGCGTCTGTTTTTGGTCTTTTTAAGCAACGGTCAATAATTTCTCGGTATACACCCCCGGAACGAAAGTCGATACTATGTACTGCATTTTCACCAGACAGTATCAAAGTATTCTCTTCAACTGGAATTTTTCCATTCCATAATTTGATTTCCCTGAATCGGATTTTTCGCAAACTGAAACCCTAGATAATAGTCACGTTGACATTGCATCCGGAACAAGCTCTTTTCAGCCTAATATTTGCTCAGCAACTTTTGGAGGCCATCCTGTAAGACCTCAGGACTTGGTGGAACAGCTATCATCATCTATCGCTTCACAACAGCTCTGTCCACAATCAGCCGTACTGTTTCCGGAGATCATTCGTCTATTGCCGGGAGTTTTAAAAACAAAGATAATGTTAAAAAACCAAGGCAAATCGAGAATTTACACTAATTCGCCAGAAAAGGTACGCATACAAGATCTTCGAAATAACAGAAATGATATGGTTCAACAAAATAAAGCAGCAACAGTTTTGGGAAAGAAAGAAAGAAACCCAGTCACAGGAAAAGAATAGCTTCTGATTCATCTTCTTCAAATGAAAACTAAGCCTTTCGTCCAGCAGGCTCTGATAGGTCTTTTTCAGAGAAATCTGCGGAGTTTTCAGAATTTTCAGAAACTGAACCTCAAAGAAGACAAGTTCGTTTAAGTAAAATTCACTATGTTGAGCTTGTAACTGAAGTTAACGCTTCTGCGTATGTCGTTAAGTTTTTCCGACCACAGAGAAACATGCAATGCTTTAGTGAACCTCTAAATGAGGACAAAACATTGGTTTTGAAGCAAGGCATGGTTTTAATTTTACCAGCACCTCAACATCCAGCAGGTACTTCTCGGACACAGAGCAAATATATTTTTTCTATAAATTTTTCTAACTTAGACCTTCGCTAAGTACATATTTTTTCATGTACACACTTTGATTGATTAACGAAATATCTCGTACTTACATCCTCCCTATAGATTGACGAAGTCCCCCTCACAAAGGGAGGGCCCGCAATGTACGAATGAAGTGAGTACAAAGCATGTCAGGGCAGCTTGCGCTTCACCTAGTCGCAGCTGTGCGTTTGAGAATACAAATCGCTTTCTCAACAGGGACTATTCCGTCAGAGCACTTTTGGCCACTGGCAGTGAAGTCAGTCTCATGACACTGAGGAATATATCAGATTAGGTTCTCCAATTCTAACGTTATGCCCCATGCATTGCGAGGCTTCGTAGAAGAGGGCAGAAAAATATTAGCAAGCTTTGTTGAAATCGATGAAACTGTTCTCGAAGAAACGGTTCATTTTTTTCGATACCAATAATTCTGGGACAGAATGCTTTTGCAAATACTCTCGAGGCTGTAGAAGTGAAAAGACTTGATAACCCGCTAAACTGTATGACGATTGGCCCAGAGCATTGAGGTAGAAAACGTGAATTATAGAAAGAATATAGAGCAAATCAACGACGGATATATGCGAGCAGAAAAACGGGATAATCATTTCGAGATGAAGATTATCTTAAAAGACGAAAGACTTATTTTTTAACACCCTCGTAGGGTTTCACCTTTAGAAAAACAAATAGCTGAAGCACAAATCGAGGAGTGGCAAGATAAACACACGACAGAGTTCGTCAGTCCAGTCCAACTGTCTTGGTTTCAAAAAGAGATGGATCGAAACGCTTTTGCATCGACTATCGGCAGTTAAACAAGCTAATTATTCGAAGACGATTTTCCACTCCCGCTTATAGCGGACCAAATTGACCTTGTGACGCGCAAATCTTTAGTATTTTTCCATGTTACGGTTGCAAAAGAAAGTAAAAAATATACTTCGTTCGTTCCTCCAAGTGGCCGATATGAATTTTTAAAGATGCTTTTTGGTCTATGTACGAGTACATCGACCACTACATTTCAAAAATTCATTATTAACGATTTTCAGCCGCTATTCAAGGACAAAATAATTGTGATTTGCATGGACGATTTTATGTAATTGCAAAGTATTACGAAGAGGTGATACAGGATTTGATAAAGGTTTTCGAAATAGCTAGGCAGAATAGTCTTTAATTTAACTGGAAAAGTGTCATTTTCTTTGTTCAAAAGTAGAACACTTAGGCCATCAAATCACTAATGGGTAGTCCATCTCTTGCTAAAATTAACGCAGTTACGAATATTACAATGCCGAAAAACATCATGAATCTACAAAGTTTTCTTGGCCTGTCAGCATATTGTAGGAAATTTATCACAAATTATGGTATTCTGGCGAAACCCTTGAGTGATATGTTGAGGAAAGATAACAAGTTTACCTTTGGGAGTCTGCAAAAGGATGCTTTTAATCTATGTAGATAGAAGTTAGAAGTTTTAGCCATCGTTGCTGCATTAAAAAAATTTAGGGATTATCTCCTAGTGTTCAGTTTTAAAATTATCGCTGACTGTGCGGGTTTTAAAATGACGATGGAATAGAAGGAAATAGCCCCGAGAATTACCGTATTACGACTATCAGCAGAAACATCGCGCTGGTTAGTCTCAATAGTGCAAAGTAAACTAATCATTAGATTGAATTCCGAGCATAGAAACGATGAAAGAATATGTGTTATTTCAAAACATATATTGTAAACACTTTGTGGCCGAGAATGATAATTTGCATAACATAGATAATCCAGGAGATCGATTGTTGTGTATTCCAAAGAGTATTAAAAAAGAGCTGATAAATAAGGTACATATTCAAGTGCACTTTGCGATCAGAAAGGTAGAATAGATAATAATGCGAGAGTATTCCATCATTGATCTTAGCGGAAAAAAATTGAATACCATATGTGGACAAAACTGCATTCAGTGCATTTTGGCTGAAAGGAAACAAGGGAACAGGGAAAAATGTTATATCCTATATTAACAGAAGATCATGACTTACATACCTACCACATTGATCATTTGGTACCCCTTGCGGTAACTGAAAAACAATGCAAGTACATTTTCGTGGTTGTATATACGTACATAGATTCAGTAAGTTCGTGTGGATATATCCGAGAAATACTCTATCCACAGCTCAACTTACAATTTGTTGTTTTTGGTATTGGCAATAAGAAGGTACTAATTACGTGACAGTAACCACAGGTGTTCCGCGAGGTAGTGGACAAACAGAACCATTATAGCTATTTTGACTAAATTATCTCTAGTAAAACCGCAAGAGTGGTGTAGATTTACTAGCAAAGTTCAACAGTTCTTAAATTCTAGCATCCGCAGATGTACGCGAAGATGTCTATTTTAAGTAACGTTTGGGGTAAAAATGCAGAACAAAGTGGACCTCAGGATAGCTAAAGTGGTAGCCGAAGAAACATATTAGAAATATTTGATAAAGAGCGCGAGAAAGAAAGCAAGGAAAGAAATTGAGCCTATTTAGAGAGAAAATGTGAGCAATAAGTAACCTGCAAGGTCATATGAGGTTGGGGAACTAATAGCTATACAAAGAACATAGTTTGGTAAGCTTCTTAAAATTCATAAAAAAGTATTTTGGTCCTTGTAGAGTAACAAAACTCTGTCCTCATGATCGCTATGACGTGGAAAAGGTTGGAGAATCCGAGGGTTCTAAGAAGACTAGCCCAAACGCTGATAGCATGAAACCATGGATACCGTACAGCGACAGCTCATCGGAAGATGGAGATGATACCTATGATGAGATAATTTCCTATATATGACTTATCTGAGATGACCTACCAGAGATGATTTACCTGAGATAACAAACTCTATATATAATTTAGCAGAGATGACTTACCTAAGAAGACTTTTCTGAGATGATGATGTTAAACTAGGGACGATTTATCCGAGATAGCTTACCAAGACGAATTATCTGAGATTACAAACCCGAAGCGACTTAATAGAGATGATTTGCCTGTTTAAACTACCTAAATGAGATGATTTACTTAGATTACCTATACAGATGGTGTATACTCGTATGTAACTATCTACATATAATATTACAATTCTTGTATTTCAGATGCAACAGTAGAGCTATAATGATATTAACTGACGCAGTGTTTCTTTCTATATTCTCCGAAACGTAGAAACCCAGGATGGCCCAGTTGTAGGAATCAACAATGTTAGTTACTACTGGCAAAACCTTTTAGATTGATTCACCAATTGAAGCGTCTAGCTATACGAATAGATGTAACAATTCTACTCAGCTAAAAATCACGCCAAAGATTGCTCGCCCGGTAGACAACGTCATTAATGCGGGGTATTACCTTGTATTGACTTTCCCAATCCTGTTGCAATTTTGGTGATTTTCCTTTCATACGCTCAGCATTATACAGCCAGACCAGATCTCCTTCGTTGATGCCGAAAGATTTCGCCTTGATATCATACCTAGTCTTCATGCGGTTGCTCGCTAGCTTTATCCTTTCTCGGGATGGAATGGTCGAGCGATACAATAGGACCTTGAATGAGCATCTGCCTAAGGTCGTCAGCAACTGCCATCGGGACCGGCAGGGCACATACACCTCTTCTTAATGGGCTACCGAAACGCGGTCCGTAGTTCAACATGACATACACTATCCGAGATTTTATTTGGTCAACGAAATTTGGATCCCCGCCTACGGTTCCCAAGCAGGTAAACGACTATGTGGATGACTTCAGGATTCGTAAATTGCATGAAAACACCCGTGAAAGGATGAAGCAACATCAAGGCGAAACCTTCCGGCTTCAGCGAAGGAGATCTGGTCTGGCTGTATAATGCTGAGCATAAGAAAGGGAAATCACCAAAATTGCACAAGGATTCGGAAAGTCCATACAAGGTGATAACCCGCATTATTGACGTTGTGTACCGGATCAAGGGTGGGGATCGAGGAAAATTGATCGTGGTCCATTTGGATAGAATATGTCATTTTAACGGAATGTTCGCGAGGAACAACTTTAGGTACAGAGCAGTGTGATAACCATATGATTGTAAGCAGCGTCATTTATATTTCCATAGCAGAAGATTTCCTTATTTTAGTAGCAGAAGCCTCAACCATTTGTGAATGGAGAATGAAATCGAATATTCTAGCAAAATGGAAATTGTATGCAACAATAGATGGCACAGATTGTTCTCGAAATATGTCAGAAGAGTATAAATATCCCAAAATATGCAAGTGAGTTCATCAATTGAATTTGAAGTGTGAATTAAAAGAGTGATTAAGTGGTTTACGTAAAATATAAAGAAAAGTAAAAGTGGTTGATAAAAGCGATTAAATTGTAAATTGTAACTGTATTGAAAGAAATAAGTTCTATCATTTGTACTCACACAAACATTTTACAACATGCTTTCCTAACTATGTTGCACTTCTTTAAACCTTCTAATTTCCGATACAATGCATCCACTGCTACCGCACTTTATCTAGCTACCGCTTTCACTCTATTTGTTTTTGTATCGTTCTCAGTCAGATCACGCGCGTTATCCTTTTCCCTTTCGCTTTTTCAGTCGAACTTAGGCTTTAATTTTATACGATTTAACGAACTGTTTCCAACTGCATAAAAATCGTTCGCTTTTAAATCACATGTGCCTTCGTCCTTTCCGATTTGTGTTTAGTTACTGGCCGTAACTATCTAGCACCTTGCTTTGATCAGATAGAGGGAAGTTTAAATTAATTGGTTCAGGTTGTCAGCTGACTTGTTGGATAGCTATTGTATTTTGTAGTTAACTAACAAATGCTGAGTCTGATATATTTTCCAAGTGAAAGGTTAAATTCAATATTCAGGACAGCGCAAATCATATAGAATTACCCGTCGTATTCGGAGCACCGACGGTTTTTAGACCAGGTCAGTAAAGACTATTTTGTAATGCTTTATTTATAATTTATACAGAAATAAGGTGGTTTTTAACTTTACTTACTACTATTATTCGAAGCTGAGTTCTATAAAGTTTTTCTAGGTATCTTAAAAAGAAAAAATGATTTATAAGCTTTTACTAAATCATCGGCAATTTTCACCTGAATATGCTACCACTTGTCTGCGGACTGGTCTGGGTCTGGTCCTCCAGATTGGCAACTGTGCGCAGAGGTGGCATTAGATATATGTAAATGATACTGATGCTGACAACCCAAGTAAAGGAAACTGATGACATGCAGCCGAGCAATTTTTGAAAATTACATATAGATATTACCGCAACATGAGGCCAGCCCAGAATGCGTTTACACAACAACAAAGGTGAAAAATAACAGCAACAGAAATAGTTTTTACGGGCTCATAGACTAAACATACGAAAATTCTTTTAGTTCATATGTGGTAAAGATCGTCCTCCACAGATTTAAATGCAATGCTACAAAAGATGAGCATTCGTTTGCACATGCGACTCGATTGTCTCAAGTGAAATTTGAAGAGTATAGACGTGTTTTTAAATCGTTCCGTATTTTGGGCTTAATTAAAAAGTTATAGTGATCGGATTTTTGATTTATTTTTTTTTCTCTCTTTGGTTCCTCTTAAATCGAGGATTCGTTGGGCAAAAACGGTTGACTTAATGAATGAACGATTGGCAAGATGAAAGATTGCAACAAATGTAAAACTGCAATACGAGGTGAATCGGGTCTACAATGTGCAGGTGTGTGCGGTAAAATGTTCCACTTTACAGCAAAATGCAGCGGCGTGGACAGTTATAGTGGTAACATATTAAACACAAACCCGATGGTTAAATTCATTTGTATTGATTGTATACAATATATTCACAACGTCGATTTAGTGATTAAAGACATGCAAGAGACGGTAAAGAAAAACGGAACCTATCTAAAAGAATACAAGTCCGAATTCGAGGAATCACTCAAAAAGAGTGAATATGAAATTAAAGCTCTACTCGAAGCGATCGAAGAAAGGTACATAGACCGCCTCAATGATATGAAAATTGCTCAAGAGACATGTGTGAAGAGTGTAGAGGAAATCAAAAGAATGAGTGATTTTAGTGAGTCATTTAAGTCAGAGAGTAAAAAAATAGCAGAGGATGTGAAAAAGATGGCAATAGACAACGAGAATATTGTTAAAGATATTAAAACCAATCAAACAAAAGCGAAACATAATTGAACTACGCAGAACAGCTTAAACAAGCAATATACATAAAACCAAAGAGTAAACAATTGAACTCTACGACAAAAAAGGACATAAAAGAAAATATAGACCCGGCATCTCTTTCTCTCAAAGTTGATAGTTTTAATTTAATTTTTGGTGGGGGCGAAAGCCCCCATTTATTTGGCTTAATACAAGCTATAACTTAAAATTAAACTTAAACTAAAACTAAAACTTAAAACTAAGTTTCGGACAAAAGGGAAGGAGCAATTAAAATTAATTGCAGAGGAAAAGAAACGGTGCAAAAAATAAAAAAATAGAGAAAGAAGTAAAACAAAAGCTAGGAGAAAAATACGAGGTAAAAGTCTGTAGCAAAAGGCGTCCACAAGTGATGATAACCGATATGAATGAAAAATGGAGCAAAGAAGATCTGGAAACGGCTATTAAAAAACAAAACAACTTGGTTGGTACGGTAAAATGTGTAAAAGAGTTCAAAAACAAAAACAGAGAAACATATTATGCAGTCATTGAACTTGATGAAGATGATCACAAAAATGTCATTGGTATCAGCAAAATCAATGTCGGTTGGGAGAAATGTCGTGTTTTTGAACATTTTAATTTAAGTAGGTGCTATAACTGCTGTGGATATCGACACATTGCTAAAAATTGTAAAAATAATACAAAATGTGCGCAATGTGGTAGTAACCATGATACCCGGGAATGCGCATCTACTGAAACGAATTGTGCTAACTGTATATGGTATAACGAAAAGTATACATTAAACCTAGACATTAAACATGACAGCCGGGACGTTACCTGTGCGGTATACCAAAGATTAATACAGTCGGAAAAAACCCGAAATGTAACATAGCAACGAAACCCAATAAGGGGGGTATACTGTAATATTCAAGGTCTGACTTGTAATATAGCTGAAGCTGAATTGAACTTTGTGGATAAAAATTTTGACCTTATAATATTTTCTGAAACTCATCTTACTGAGGTTATTGATGATAGTGGAATTTCTCCTAAAGGCTACTTGCCATATCGTAATAGCGAACCAAGGCATACGGGAGGTCTATGTATATATGTGGAAAAATCGTTTGATGTCTGCGTAATCAAAAGAGAATCTATATCAATGGAAATTTACTGGCTAGTCGTAAGAATCACTGCCAATAACGAATCTATACACTCAGGGGCTGTTTATCGTTCCCCAAGTTCTTCAGAAAGAGTGTTCTGTAACCTATTTAAGGAATTCTTAGAGGAACTTGCTGTCTCAAATAAAAAATTTATAATAGCAGGCGATGCGAATATCGACTGGACGAATGAATCGAATTTGTACACTAAGGATATAAGAAATACAATTGAAGTGGAAAATAACTGCAGACAAATAGTGAAAGAGCCAACAAGAATAACTAAAACATCAAGCACGTTGATCAACTATGTTATAACAAATATGGATTATGTTACCGCCAAAACAAACATCAAGCTTAAAATAAGTGATCACGAAACGATTGTAATTGAGAACAATAATAGGAAAAGGAGCTTGGAAAGGAATGTGAACACCAAAACTGATCGGTTTATTTACAACAGGTCACTATTTCTCCACCAACTAAGGAACAGCGAACTAAATACAAATACCGATGATCCCAACATAATCGGAAGGGCGATTAAAAATGAGCTGATCAGAATTACAAACTCCATGATATCCACAAGAACGACTAAACGAAATACGAATAAATGGTACAGTAATAGACTATCACAGATGAAACGCGACAAAATTGCATGGTATAAAGAATTTTTGAAATCCGGGTGTAATGTGACATGGGACAGATACCGTGTTGCAAGAAATAGATATAAGGCTGAAATTGTTAGGACGAAGAACAATAGTATCAAACAGAGTATCGAAAGGGCCCAGGACCAAAAAATGATGTGGAATGTTATAAAAACACATGTCCTTAACGAAAGTAAGCCACTAATACAAAATATATACTTTAATAATACTTGTGTTAAAAATGCAGCTAGTATTGCCGAAGAATTTAACAATTTTTTTATAAAAAGTGTGTCGGACATTAATAGATCAATACCGCTCCAGCCATTTCTTACCAGACCCACCGCTATAAATACAACTTTTAAATTTAAAACTATTGACGTTAATGACATAATAAGTGTCGTAAAGTTAATAAGCCAAACAAGAGATTCCAACTTTATGAATGCTAAAATGATATTAGATGCTATACCCATAATCGGCCAAACCCTAGAAAACTTATTTAACTTGTCTATGGCAAGAGGTTCATTTCCCTCCACATGGAAGGAATCAGTTGTTACACCTGTATCAAAAGTCAAAGGATCAAACAAATGTGAAGATTTCCGGCCAGTAAACGCCATTCCAGTCTATGAGAAAATATTAGAAAAAATTGTGCAAATGCAGCTCGAAGAGTACTTCGAAACTAATGGATTTTTCCTTGAAAACCAATCAGGATTCCGAAGGAAACACTCGTGTGAAACTGCACTAAACAATGTCCTGATAAGCTGGAAAGAAGAAATCGCTGCTGGAAACTATGTGATTGCAATATTCTTGGACTTTAAAAGGGCTTTTGAGACCATTAACAGGGATATTTTGTTGTCGAAATTTCTGGGATTTGGAATTAGGGGCCAAGAACTAAAATGGTTCCGCTGTTGCCTTACTGGACGATCTCAAAAAACAAGCGTGAATGGAGTGCTGTCTAGTAGTGTTGAAACAACGCTTGGTGTTCCACAGGGATCAATACTTGGTACTCTGCTGTTCATAATATATATAAATGACATAGATAGTATACTTAATTACTCCCAGATCGTCCTATTCGCTGATGATGCACTTATCTACATATCAGGAAAAGACCCTATTGAATGTACAAGATTGATTCAAGATGACCTATTAAAATTGAGCTTATGGCTGAGATCGAATAAGATGAAGCTCTATGTAAACAAATCCGAGTGTATATCACTTACGAGTAAGTATAAAATACCATTAAATTTACAAATGGAAATAGAATTTCTAGAACAAGTCAATAAAATAAAATATTTAGAAATCATTATTGACGATAAACTATCATTTAGTATTCACTTAGAATATATCTTTAAAAAAGTGGCTAAAAAAGTAGGTTTTATCGGTAGAATAAGAAAGAAAATATCCTTAATATCTATAATGTAATGATCAAACCACATTTTGAATATTGTTCGTCTATATTATATCTGTGTAGTGATACTTCATTAAATAAATTACAGCGCCTACAGAATAGAGCCATGCGAATTATTATAAAATGCAATCGTTATACCCCTGTGATGTTAATGTTAGATATGCTGTTATGGTTAAGTGTAAAACAAAGGATTCTTGTTAATGTATTGTGTTTGGTTTTTAAAATTAAACACTCAATGCTGCAAATTATTTAAAAAAATATCTAAGATATGTGGGTGACTCCCAACCCTATCAATTAAGAAACAGAGAGGATTTCAGATTACCACATTATGTTAGTAATTTAACGCAAAATAGTTTAATGTACAAAGGTTGCCACTTATTTAATACGCTTCCGAACTTTATAAAAACTGAACCAAATTTTAAAATTTTTTAAAAGAAATGCAATTGCATTCACAAAGCTAAAATACCCTCATAATAGAAATTAAAATATTGTATATTATACCTTATACTTAAGCTGAAGTCCAAATTGTAAAATCAAAAAAAATGAATTTAAACAGCAGAGTTCTGCTAATAAATAAATAAATGAATGAATGAATGACTCTTGAAATTGGATTCTGACTAACCTAACCCTAATATTTGCTTTGGAGCCTTCCTGATAGAAAATCACTAACGCCTTTCCCGATCGAGTGTCCCTTTTTAAGTATTCCATCGCCGCCGACATCAAGTACAGAACACCAGTTGCAAAACCTCCAATGTATTAGATTTCGCTCGACAACTACATAACATACATAAGAACCTCTGTTCGGTAAAGAATGCTGCTTTGTGCATGCAGCAAAACAAAAAGAAACAATAACTTTGGCTTGCATTCTCGTATCTAAAAATCTAAAAAGCAAATAATTGAGCTGACTATTAATAATGACCAACATTCCACTATGAAACAGCAGAGCCATTCGACTCACAAGAACCATTCACCATATCAATATGCACAAATATTCTAACCTAGGTCACCGAACTGTACAAAGCAGCGAGAAATAAATGGATAAGAAGCTTGTGTCCACCGAGTACTAAATATGGTCGCGCGAAAATGATCATTTCTAACTACAGAGGCGAAACCTCTTATGCATCACCTACAAGACCCTGATTATCATAGTTTGTGAACAGAATGCGTTCTGTGAACATACTGATTGGTCCTTGTTAATGACGATTATCTAGGCTTCGTAAAAAACAACGGTATTTAGCCGCTTTTCTTAAAGTCTATCGAGTCGAACTGTTATATTGTCATATCTGGTATTGAATCCCTTCTCAAACTACTCGTATTTAAGACAAATCAGCGCTTTACCAACTGATTTGTGAGAACGGAGACAGCTCAGCTTGCTGTGGATCAACCTAATGGATAGGCTTTTTGGCTGAGGCACCTGTCTACGCCTGATTATATTGCCACATAACTCAGTTTGTAAGTAACTCTGTACAGAATTTATGTGACAATCTCGTTTTACCTTCAAGTAAAATTGTTGTGCATGCTCGTGCTTGCGCCTGATTCCTATGGTAGCACAACCCATTGATTTCGAACACACACTTCCATGCCCATTGTTTTTCGACAAAGCTTGTCCTTTTTCTAACGGGCAGCGCCCGTCATATTTTCCTTTAGAAGCAAATTATTTGTTATGTTGGGAAGCAGGCATGTTTTATCAAATCAGAAGAGTCGACTAAAATCAGGACAACTTTTTTGATAGCCTATTACGGATGCTATTGGTACTTTGCGCTGGCAATAACTGCGTTAAACCTAACCGAGCAATGTTGGTATTGGGAGTCGACGAATTTTCCAGCAGTCTCTTGCAGCAGACAGGTTCTCGATACCATTTCAAATTAAAAAAATTGACAAGTGCTTACATATTTATACAAAGCACAAGCGTTTTTCCAGCGATTCCGACACAAATATCTTGTCGAAGAAAAAGACGTGAGATTTCCATTTCATTCGAATTCCGTGATACCAAATTTCCTGAATTTCGAAAATCGTAGCAGATTTTCCACTACGAATGGATTCCGTGATAAATTTTTCGGGATTCGTAATAAATTTTCGATTACAATGCAATTCATGATAGGGCTGATTACCTGCGTATATTATACATTCCTAGTTGAGCGTATCAGCCATTCGTACTAGTGCTGTAATAACAGTGGCCGGAGCCATTTTTGGACTGCTCGAGATCTCAGACGTCCAAAAAAACAAAAGCTGTTCTTTACATCGACCTCAATGCGGACAATCCAGTTGACAGTCTATTGATCGGAAGACCGCTTGCTTGCTTGAGGCGTAAATAATGTAATAATAATGTAATAAAGATTTTCGGATAACACAAATACTCTACGTAATCATAGAGCTTAACTATCCTTAATCTTCATTATGAAATAATTCGACTATTCTGGTTGATATCAATAATCAGAAATAATAAAAACATATGTTCATTTTAGAAATCCAAATAATTTATTGAGTTATGCGTCTTCTTAAATAAAATATTACTTGCAGTTTGTTTTACGAAACAATTATTTTCCCGAAAAGGCACACACACACAATTATGTAATTTTACATACGCTGTGCTGCCATATCATCTGCATCAATGCCCAGCATTGCTAAATCATCAAGTTCTTCCTGTCGTCGATTTTTTTCACTTTCCGTTGGTGATGGAGGCTGATCAAGGGGATCCTCTAATTTATAAATTTCAAGTTCCTCTGGTGGAGTAGGTGGTTTCTCAATATTTTCAACTGGTATTTCTTCAATTTGCTCAACAACGGTAGAGCCTTTATCAATTTGTATTTCATTTGGTTCTTCCTCAATTGGTGGTGGTGGTGGTGGAGGCGGTGGAATGGCAGCAACACAAGCTGCAACAGCTTCTTCCACCAAATCCATTGGTGGTGGAGATTTATCAATTGAATTTTCTCCACTATTGTTGCCCGTGGGTGTTGCCACAGCGGACGTAGGTTTATTGAATTGTAGTGGTTCATTCATACTCATTTGTGAGGCTTCGTCCATTCCAACAAGTGAAGTTTCTTCGACGGTCATCATGTGAATGCCTTCCTTAATAAGATCTGACTGTTGCATTACTGGTTCATCGGTGATAATCTGCGTTTCACCAGAAGATTTAGCACCTGTAGCGTCATCGTCGGACTTTTTCTCACCGGGGAATATTATATTAAGAGCTTCTTCAAAATCTTTAGGTAAAGGACCTTTTCTTGGAATTGGAGCGTCACTAATTGGTTTTGGAACAAATTCACTTTCTGTTTCGTCAATACCAGGTGGTAGAATATCCTTTTCATCTTCTGTAGCGTACTGTTGGGGTGGCGGCTGAGACGGTGGTGGTGGTGGAGCACCCATTAAACTCACAAATTGTACTGGATCTGGCATTAGATCGTCATATTCACACATCATAGAAGGCTCATAACCGGCATGTCCATATGAATCTGGCATCATTGACATTGATCCCATAATTTGTCCCATTTCAGCAGAAGTTTCACCGTCCTCGCCATCTTTTTTGTCGGGATTTTCAGAGTTTTGTGACTGTTTTTTAAAAACTGGCATGCGGCCAATAAATGGAAGTTTTTTATTCGACTGCCCATTTGCATTAGATGAAGTTTTTGACGAAGATTTCTTACGTTCTTCCTTTTCGTCATTAGTTTTAGTTTTAAGCTTTTTGACGTTAGTCGCTTCGGGTACCCGAGGCCTGAATTCTGGTTGACGAATAATTGGCTTTTCTATGCGATGACTACTAGAACGAGAACGTGACCTGGAACGTGATGATGAGAATCGACGTCTTGATCGTCCATATGATCGACTCCTGCGAAAAAAATTTGAGAAGATTATTTGTGTGAAGAAACAAGTTTTTCATAAAAAAAAAGTATGTAGAATATGATGTATAAGCCGGTGGTTGCTTTAGTTGTAAAGATGCAAATTATAAACTGCTCAATAGCTTATGATAGATATTATCACTATCATCATCACTTCAATCCCAAGTAAATTTTAACTGAACAAAAGCACAGCCGACCATGAGTTTAAGCGAATTGAAAGATATAATTTTAACATACATACATGTGTACGGAGTGTAAAAACAAAATATTATTAATAATTACCTTCTACGAACTGAACGGCTTCTACGTCTTCTGCCGAAGCCTCTTGGTGAATATCTGCCACGACTGGGACTTCTTCTTCCTCTGCTCCTGCTACGACGTCCACCGCCCCCAGCACCGCCACCGCCACCACCACCAGCACCAACACCTCGACTTCGGCTTCTCCTTATTCGCCTTCTTGGGCTGGGACTTCGACTTCGGCTTCTTCTCACCGGACGACTTCTACTGCGACGACGATGTGCACTTCCTCCTCGATCATTGCCCTTATCCCTATCGACACGATCATCCCCACGTTTAGTAGGACTGCGGACTCGTTCTCGATTTTCTGTTGTACCCTTTTTCTCATTTGCTTTAATAAACGTAACCACAGGTGGCTGCACTACAGGATTCTCTTCCTTTTTCTTTTCTTCCTCAGGGGCTTTATTTTTCAATTTACCCTTGAGCTGCTCCAAAAGTTTTTTCTCACTATCACTTATAACTGGTTGTACTATGTTCCATTGCGATATTAAATCATCTTTCTTATTGTTTTCACTAGAAAAAGTTTCATTGACTTGTTCAGTTGGCTGTTCACTGATTTTGGGCGGAGGAGGAGGCGCCGGTTCTTGAGTATCCATTACACCCATATCCGCTTTTTCTTTTTTCATGTTTCGCATTTGTACTCGAATCGAAGGTGCTGGTGGTCCTGTTGGTACAGGCGCACTACTTGGAATCGTATCGATCAGTATTTTCTTTGCAGCTTTTAAATCAGTTTCAGATGAAGAGCCGTGACTTGACGAAGATGTTGGAGAGGCGGCAGTAGACTTCTTGCGTTTCTTGGAACGCTTCTTCTTTTTCTTATCCTTTTTATCAGAGCTATAATACAAAAATAATTAGAAATTTACTTTTAAACTTAATAGCTAGGAACAAACCTTTTTTTCTTTCGTTTCTTGGCACTCTTTTCCTTGTCTTCATGTTTGGATTTACTTTTGCCTTCCTTGTGGTCGGAACCGGCTGTGGTCGAAACTGATGTTATCTGCGGCGGTGGTGGAGCAGATTTCTTCTCGTTTAATACTCTTTGCCTATCAGCTAACCAATCAACTTCAAAATGAGGATTTTTCTCCAAGAAAGCCTAGAGTTTGGAAACATAGAGTATTAATAATATTCTAGAAGAGTACGAATAGCTAATAAATTATCTCTTACGTTATATTTATTCGAATGAGTTTTCGATTTCAAATGCAACGATGCGCAGTGAAGGTCGCCCATCCATACAGAACAAAGCTTACAATACCAGGCAGTTGCTGGTACAAAAAATGGTAATCCACGTATTGGGGTACGTTTTGTAGGTGCTGATTCAAATATTGGATATTCCTGTTAAAATATTAGGAATGAAAAGAAGACCATGTTCAAATGGAAGGCATACTTACATCTGAAACCATTACACCGTGCCACGGTGTCTCCATGGTCTCCATACGTTCAGCATGTTCCTTCGAGTGTAAATGAGTAAGGTAATCCTTAGCTGTTTTTGGAAACACTTCACAAGGTTTACACCAGTGCATTTCTGGATCATAAAAAACGTAGTTGATTTTTTTCTCCTCAAACCTAAAAAAAAGGAATAAAATAAAAGAGATTAGTTTGAAACCATTAGAAGTAATAAAATCGTAAAAGGAGTAATAGTTGGTGCACTTCCGATGGAATCAAGGAGTGACCAATAACCAAGACGATAATCTACTTTTATAAATCGCAATACTGGCGAAAAGAAAAAAGGGGTTGGTTCTTAAGTGCCGGACTCCAACATTCAGACCATACGACTGAAGTTGTAATACTCACACGGAGAAAAATACGCCTACGGACTAATCTCGATGTCTCCTGCTAAAACTCATTCGAGTGTTCGACCATCATAAATGCGTATTAAGTTTGGTAGTGAGTTTCAAACCATTCCAGCTATGTCCTAATTTCGATATACTACTCCCAAAAAAAACGAAAAGATTATATAGGTGATTCATATAACAAGAGATTCTAAAGTGGTCTCAAAATACACTCATGGCAGGAGAGAAGCCACAAGTTGGCGCCTTTCAGGGGAAAATGGAAACATGACGCAGCTGCCACAGTTCGATAGACGTTGACCACTAAGAGCATTTGTACAAATGTACACATTAGATTGGTTCGCAAAGCCTTTGTTTGTAAATCAGAACGGAGAATGTTAAAATCTTGCTTTTTCAAAAACCAGGTGATGAGATTGAAAGGGTGATATATGCAACAAAATTGGTGAAAGTTATTCTTCTGAAAACTCAGTGAATTATTAGATTAGCATTTTAAAAAACTAGCGAAGCGAAGCAACGGAATGAATTCTCGGAGATCTTCGATAGTTAGAATGTAATTTGAGCCTTAGCAATAGGTATGTTAAACAGGGTCTTTTCATTCAATTTAAATTTTGAGATTGACAATAAAGAATAGGCAGCACTCACCTGCGTTTATACGAAATCTCCACTTTTTTTACGCGTAAAATATACGTTAGTAAATATTTAGCAACATTAAATTATCTTGCAGTGAGCTATCAGTTAACGAGATGAATAAAGATTAGTAGTAATAGTAGTATCATCTGCCAGGGATGATCCTGAGAATGGTATATATGAGCTCTCCCATTCAAAGACAGCAGGTGGCAAACCAATCACCAACCTCAACTAGGTGAAGGTATGAAAGATGACCGGCCAATGGAAAAAGGGGCGAAGTTTAGTTTAGAACATTTTACAACACAGTGTACTATTGGATACTATATCCTGCGAGATCTAATTAAGATATATTTTTTCTTCCTAATTGTAGATATCCTGAATTTGCGTGCGTAAGTTTAGACCATAAAACAGAGGATAAACTTTTAATGACTTTACGAGGGCCGACCTACGCTAATTAAACAATTAGGCATAGAAGGATAGTTTGAGTATTAATCCATCAAAGCCTTGACTTTCATTAATCATTAATACATGTCGACGCCTCAAAAGTTAATTGAATGAATATATAATATACTGAACACATCACAAGCGTAGTCCCAGATAAGAAATGAAGGCGGAAGCGTAATATCCAAGAACGTGAGACAAGAACACTAAAATCAACACATTCGGCTGCAATTACTACTTCTTTTCCTCCCTGTTTACTTTATTAAACGCTTATTCTTTACAATATAGGTCATAATTTTGGACTTGCAGGCAATACTCGTAAAGAGATTAATCTACAATTCGAGTAAGCAAATAGTAGATACATATATAGTAACTATTTATCCTGGCTGGAATGAAGAAACGGCTGCTACCACCCACGCCTAACTACTCTTAATGTAAATAACACATAGATTTGGCCTTAAGAAAACACTTCTTGTATGAAAAAAAAAAATGCTCGACTTTTAACAACAAAACAACAAAATATACAGTACTTTGCTTTTAATCAGCTGGTTGTAGTGATTTGGCTAGCACGGATGCACATCCATACATTACTACTACGGCCAACAAAGGTGAAGCTGCGTATAGTTCTAAATAACATATATGTTTGTCTAAGAGTCAAGAAGAGCATTTCATCCAAAATAATATGTTTTGCCTTATCCAAGATGCATTGTACTCCAAGAAAACGAGAGTCCAAGGGAAGGGTATGACAGTTTGTGAAAACGTCCCCAAAAGTGGTGAAACTTTGATGTTAAGTTAACAAATAAATATGTAACGTTTTACGTACACAATTCTTCAAGTAAATTATTTTCGGAAAAAAATCTGTTCAAGACAGAACCCAGAGAATGGGAATTTGAATTTATTCTGTATTATTGTAGTAAAACAATAAGACTTACTTCTTTGAATCATCCTTCACTTTTTTGTCCTTCAGGCCGATTTTTCCTTGCGTGTCTCTCTTATGCTTCATGCTCTCAATTGCCTTGTTCTTTAAACGCTCCGGTGAACTGTTATCTTCCGAATCTGAAGTTGATGATGATGATGACGACGACGACGAACTAGATGATGAACTATCATCTGACGAAGACGATGAAGATGGATTTCTCTTCTTTTTCGAATGTTTCCTTGGCGATACGACAACATCATCCTTAGGTAGATTCTCCTGCCCAATGATGCCGGTCAACATATCAATAACATTCTCAATGGTGCTCAGTTTCTTCTGAATTTGACTCTAAACGAATTAGGAAAAAAAAAACATCGATTATTTTTCGTCAGCTCTTATGGGATGTAAGTATTTTATATTTGAAATTGTATTTATTGTGATCGCTTGGACAGAGGTGATTTGCATTTGCTTGTGCGACAACGTGTATGAGAAGATCGTCCGTTTAGGTTGGGCCTGCTCTGCTGCTCACTCGAGCCGGGAAATTGGACATCATATTAATGGCAACCAGCTGGCGGCATTATCCATGAACATATCTGCCAGGTGATGGTTTTACAGAACATTTACAATTTACAATACAATTTTTGAACATTAAACGCTAAAGTACAATTTGTTTACGTCTTGCCGTAAGCGATAAAGATTGCCTGCTAAAGTTAAGACAACACAGAAAAGAAGCAATGTTTACAAAATATATCATCTGTGTTGTGCTTTCTTTAGCTGACAATGTACAAAGGAAAAAAGTCTAGCTTAAACAAAATAGAATATGCTGGGTAGTTGTAGAAACTAACATCAATTCTCTTCGCCTCTCATCTCAGAATCACTTCTCCCGCCTTTTACGCATGTTGGTCGCATGTACGTGTATATGAAGGAACCCGCACCAAGAAAGAAATATTAGATTTGCATCCTACTCCCCCGTTGAAGGGTATTTCTTTGCAAACACTTTTAGCAAATTGAATAGTCTTTTTTTTACTGTTTATTCTTTTTTTTTTTAGTCTCTTAAAAGACTACAATTAATTTGGTATGCTGTGGAAAATATTTAATATACATATATTTATGGTTGCTAGAGTCCTAACACTAAATTAATAACAAACATAAATAATTAAAGGAATTATGTTGAAGATGTAATTTAATTTATTTTATGCATGAGAAATAGAAATCCGCCAGAAGCTCCAGTGTATAGTTTGTAGTGTATGAATCTCAGAATCAATTACAAACCTTACAATTTCATGTTACAAAAACAGCCGGAAAACCTACTTCAGTTAATTGGTTCCCTTCTTCAGGTACAATAAAACTAAACTAGGTTCATTGTACTACCATATCGACACCGCTGAGACCGTTTAGCTACCCAAAAAGTAGAGACCTCGTGTAGCCTTGGTAATTGGAAATTACAGGAAAAGCAACATTTCACGTTCGGAGTAAGGTATGCATGATGTTTCTACCGGAAGCACATTTACTTCGCGATTTCCTAGCATTACTAACACTACTAACATAACTACCCTATTAGTCTTTCACTATGTTAGATCTTAAAGTACGGATTGTAAGGCATTTGATAACTCTTTGGCTATCGATATGCATATGTATATGGTAATATATAACATCCACCTTTTGGTGAAATACAGAGGAACTATTTCTATAGAGAAAATAAGAGAAAATAAGAAAGACCATTTCAGTCTATGATTTACGCTGAGATCACACATAATTTTTGATGTAACTAACTTATTATACGAGGGCGGGTCAATAAGTACGTGACTTTTGGATTAAAACAGATTCTTTGATAAAAAAATAATTTTATTTTCCAACGTAGTCTCCCTTGAGCTCTATACACTTTGTCCAACGCTTCTCCAATTTTTTTATCCCTTCCAAAAAAAATGATTTGTCGAGGACCTCAAAATGACGAGGTGACATCATCATTGGAGTCAAATCTTTTTCCACCAAGCCATTTCTTCAGGTTTGGGAACAAGAAGTAGTCGCTCGGAGTCAAATCTGGAGAATAGGGTGGATGAGGGAGCAATTCATAGCCCAATTCATGGATTTTTGCCATGGCAACTGCACATGTGTGCACCCTTGCATTGTCTTGGTGGAAAAGAACTTTTTTCTTGGCCAAACGAGGTCGTTTTTTTTCAAATCGTCATTGAATCGGTCCAATAAGTTGGCATAATATTCCCCATTGATTGTTCTTCCCTTTTGAAGGTAGTCAATGTGGATTATCCCGCGTGCATCCCAAAAAACAGTCGCCATAACTTTATTGGCTGACAAACCCACCTTGGCCTTCTTTGGCGCCGATTCACCCTTAGAAACCCACTGTTTTGACTGTTGTTTGTTCTCTGGTGTGTTGTGATGGATCCATGTTTCGTCCACGGTTACAAAACGGCGCAAAAACTCCACCAAACGCCAAACCTTCCTGTGAAGTTGTTACACGATTGCGTTTGTGGTCGACTGTGAGCAAACGCGGCACCCATCTTGCGGAAAGCTTTCTCATGCCCAAGTGATCATTCAAAATTGAAACCACTGAGCCATGCGAGATCCCTACGGCTTCCACAATCTCTCGCACTTTCAATCTTCGGTCGGCCAACACCATATCGTGAATTTTTTCGATTGTTTCGGGTGTAGAGACCTCAACTGGGCGTCCAGGACGTTCGGCATCTTCAGTGCTTGTACGGCCACAACGAAATTCAGTAAACCACTTTTTTACCATTGAAATCGATGGTGCAGAGTCCCCATAGTATTTATCAAGCTTAGCCTTGGTCTCGGTAATGGTTTTTTTTCGCAAGAAATAATGCTTAATAAGCACACGAAATTCACTTTTTTCCATTTTCTCCTCAAATTAGTGAGTAGTCCGATAAAAATAGCTGTCAAACACAAACTAACTGACGCAGCAAGTTTAAATTTTGACAGGAGTCAACTGACAAATGCCTGTTGACAGGAGCAGTGTTGCTGTTTCAGTAAAGAGGTCAGAAATTCAAAAATGCACGGAATTATTGACCCGCCCTCGTAATATGCAGATTGCAGGCGAATACTTGCCGGATATTGAGATAGCGAGGCCGTCCCGATAAGTAGCAACTCTGTATCCAATGTTCTTCATTTCTAGGAATTCTATTAAGAACAAGATTACGGTGGAAACATGAAGGGACAATTCTCAGAGGGATTACCCCAATAAAAAGCAATAAGTACTCCGGTTATATGTTGGTGTTCTATAAAAGAGCAGATATATGTATTCTCACATGTGGGGGGTGTAAACTCAAAATAAACTTGATGCCAACTAAATGCTTACTCGACATTAAACTACATAGATAAAATGAATTAAGTATGGAGATCAACCAAGTGGATTTAAGTTCTTCTGGTAGTACTCACAGCGGCGACAGTTTATCCGAGATATTTTCAGACGGCTTCGAAGAAATAAACCTAAAGGATAGTCGATAGATATTCAGTTCTCGATAATTACAGCGTCTGCTCCAATGACAATGAAGAGAGTATTGGAGAGGATCAATAAAATATGATATATAGATGGTTTATCAGTGTTGTTTCTGAGAACTTAGCGTCGGGAAACCGAAATGGCTTAGCGGTCTTCAGAAGATGTACGCTCTGAATGGGCACCCTCTGGGGAGGGAAAAGGTGTACAAATGTACATTGGAAAAGGCTGCAGGTGAAATCAAAGCCGAAATGGCTGAAAGACACAGCCGGTGATTGTAAAAAAATTTTTCGAATTCGTCCATAAATAAACTCATGTGTAGATTTTCTACGTGGACCATGTACGCATTTATTTTTAACCCAAACTTATTACTTTCGGCGCTCACATCCATATACATCACCTATTCATCGAATTTAAGGCCGCTTACGACAGCATCTACAAAACAGAGAAGAGCAATACAGAGCAATGTCTAGTTTTGGCATGAATGCCAAACTCGTCCGTTTATGCAGTGCAATGGATAATGCACGCAGCTCCATCAAGGTCGGTAAAGAACTCACCGAGACATTTGATGTCATGCAATTTCTTTAATATCGTTCTTGAAAAAATAGTGCAAAACTCACGCGCCAACAAAAAAGCACAATCTTTCAAAAGTCGGTCCAATTACTCGCATACGCGTATTATATTGATAAAATTGGAAGAAAGCAGAGTGACGTCAGTGGCGCTTTCGTGAGTATTAAGACGGAAGCGGCGACGATGGATTCAAAAGTCAATGAGCGCAAAACAACGTCTGCTGCTGCTGCTGCCAACAAAAATGGACTCCCAACACCGACGTCTCAGACAGAACATCACCCTCAACAAATATAACTTTGAGGTAGGTAGTCTCCACTATCAATTCAGGCGACACCAGCGCTGAGAAATAACCCTAGCCAATCGCTGCTTCTTTGGGCTAAGAAGGCAGTTGACTAGCGAAACCCTCTCTCGAATACCAAAAGTGACCCTACATAAGGGTTTAATAAGCCCAGTCTTAGCGCAGATGAATGGACTTTATCCAAAATGGATAAGGGTCCTCTGGGCTACTTTGAGAGGAAAATTCTTCGTGTGATTTTCAATCCCATCTGGATAGACGGTGAGTGGAGGAGGAGATACAACGGCGAACTGTACGGGCTGAACAGCGACATCGGCTTAGTCAGAAGAGTGAGGGTCCAACGACTGAGGCCACGGTTATGTAGAGTGGATGGACGGATACTAATGATCTGGTCGGAAAATTCTTCGGAAGACCCCGATTCAGGTGGTTTAATATCTATTAAATTGTCAAACCGTTGCAAAATGGGCAGTCTTAGTGCTTCTTTTCATATCCTTAGGACTTTTAAAATTTCCACTGATAAATCACAGCTTCTGGAAATGAGATTGTGTGTGGGCTCTGATTCCTTTGTTGGCCAATGATAAATGAGAATCTCGCAAAATAATAAGTGTTATGAAACAACCAGTAGCGTTGGACATAACTGATTCTCATGTTAACGCCTAACAACTAGCATTAGCCAGTTACATGAAAGCTGTCACAATCTACGAGTTACTATATAATGCGGTATTCCGGACATAAAAGATGATTAAGACTAGTGAGTTTGTTTTTTTGGAGTCCTTTATAAGAGGAAAAGTTAGGGGATCGAAACCCAGCAGCAGAAAAGATGACGGCACCGAAGTCAACTTCTACGAGCTTGTATACAACACATACTTATGTATGTATGCTATAAACATTGCAAAAATATCAACTATTGTAACGTAGAGGTGGAAAGATATACATTTCTGTTTACGCAGTCGAAAAGTATATCACGACATGATCATATCACCCCTCTTCCGGCAACTCATGAATAATAAGGGGACTTAACAGTTTTTTGAACTATTAACCGTCAATCAAAATTGTCTCATTACAATCAATGTAGTGTGTTTCATTCCCCCCGTATTTTGAATGTCCGAGCTTCCTGGAAGCAAAATAAATGTAGCCAATGGCAAACATTTGAACAGGTGTGATTACGAAAATACTGTAAAGTATAGTGCCTTATGCAACTAGAATCGGAGAAATTTCCATGTGTCATACGGAACTTGAAATATTGGGTAAAGCCTGTGCATAACAAATAATCCATTGATTCGGTTTGCATTCCCACTTAAGAATGTGATATAATAACTGACATAAAAAGCAGCGCTACAACTGACAAAACAACATCTAATCAGGGTAAATGATTCATTGGCAAATAAAAATGAATTATACGGGCTCTTCAGTAGAAAGGAGCAAGTTCTATTACATCTTGCTGGCAGTCGATGCTGAGGAACACTGTGCGAAATTCTAAACGGCGACAATCTCTTGTCAAGCGGAACGTATTATTCAATCCAAAAAATGACGAATGACCATTTGACACTTTGAAGATAGTCGATGTATGTTACAAAGAGAAAAGGGAACAAGAATGTTGCGATACGAAAAATATGCAACACCGTTCCAAAGGAAAGTGGTCAAACCAAGCAGTCGCCGTGAATGGAATTTAAGCAATCTTACTACTGACTCTTTTATAAATAATCTCCAAAAAGATTGCTAGCCACGAATACAAATATTTTCACAAACAATCACTAAATTCGCGTTCGTATTTCAAAGCTCTTCTACAAAAATATTTAAATGTGAAGTGTTTAAATTGTTACTCCTTCCGTTCTGCCAATCTTGCCACAAAGTATTCAACTTCACTCGAGCAGGAAGAAAGTTAATTAACCAAAGCTCATTAGTCACACCAATCGCTGATAAATTACCAACTTTACAAATAAAACAGTGGAACTAGGTTGGAAGATTGTAACATACACAAACACGATATTATCTCACAATATATAATGTAAACCTTATCTACTATTCACTATTGACCCAACAAACATTACCTGGAGCTCCTCTCAGTCTTTTCTCTATTTTAAACAGCGGAATACAATTTTTTGATTACATATGTATCTAGATGCTTCAACAAAACTCTTTCTGTAATGCCTAATCCCGGACTAAACTCCATCATCTGTTCACATACCTGTAGTCGTTCATTTTCATCAAGAAAACCCTTTGTTGTTGGACTGTGTGTACCTTCTCCGCCAATCAACTCTTTACGTTGTTCTTTAAGTATTTTGAGTTCCTTCTTCAAAGTGGCCGTCTTTTTCAAATAGCTTGTTCGTTGTTTCTTCAGTTCGTCACGTTGATTCTCCGCTTCCTGGGCCACAGCTGTGTTATGAATAAACAAAAAAAATTATTTAGAAACAATCACTCCCTGAATCAAGAGTCAAAACGAATGCTTTTTTTTCCTGTACCACCACGTCAGAAGAGGCAGCTGTGTGGCAAAGTTTTAGAGAAATGTTAAGCCGAATGATATAGAACTTTACAAATGTGAATGATTTAAAATACAGAGATTCAAAAGTCATACCATCGTGAGTTGGATTAACATCATTTTTCTTTTCTGTCCCAATGACGGTTGGTGGCGGCACTTGTGTACCTGATGGTTGTACAACGACTGGTGGCTGAGTAACAATTCCAGCTTGTGGTGGTGGTGGTGGTGGTATTGAAGTTGGCGGCAGAGTGTCCGGTTGGGGCACCCAATTTTGCTGGGCGTAACCTTCTGGTGGAACTCCCCAAGGAGGCGGCGGTGGATATGCAGCTCCAAATGCAGTTGGTGGTGGTGCACTTACAAAATCTGTCGGCCCATAAGCTGACTGCGGTGGCCCATACTGATTGTAGGCTGTATAAGCATCTGCGTACATTCCTGGTGCGGGGACACTATACTGTGCTCCGGGTGGAGGAATTGGTGGCGAACTTGGCTTCTTTTTTGGAGACCATCTCCTTCTAACCGGTGGACTAGTACTTCGACTACGACTGCGACTATCACGGCGTCCACGAAAGCGATCGCGTCCATTTCGTCGATGGTCTAGCCGCTCTCGAGAGCGATTTCGCATTGGAGGACGACGCATTCGTCCGCGGTCGTTAAAGCGCCGTCGATCCGGACTGTAGTCACGATTACGATTATAACGTCGACGTGGCGATGGTGTACGACGTCCGCGAGGAGATCTTGGCCCTCTTGACGGGGATTTACGTTTTGATGGCGGAGGACTTCCCGAAGGTGAACGCCTACGCGATTTGGATGAGTCCTTACCAAGATTTTTATCTGTAATTTAAAATCTTAATAAAAATCCGCAAAATAATATTCTTTATTTTATTAATTTACCATCTCGCTTCGCATCGCTGTAATCGTCGTCCATTTCCGCCCCAGGCGGACCTGGCGGTAGGTCATTGTTCTCTCCGACCAAACGACGATCGGCAGGCTGCTTGAGAATCATATCATCCTCCATATTGGATTTATTGATAAATTGTCACCAAAATTTATATACAGGTTGCACTGTAAAACTTATCAATTCTAAAACAAATTTACTGTACAAATGAAACGAAAATAATGCACTTTTTAAAAACGTACGATTAAGAAATATTAGTGAAAATTGTTAAAGAAAAAACTGGAACAAAAATGCGGGAATATTCCACATTGATCGACTGCTTGCAATTTTCTGCACTAATGCCGACTTACATGTCAAAAAATTAATTTGTCGTTAAGTTGGTAGTTTAGGGTTTTCTTAGTTATGAAGTTATAAAGTTGTAGAAAAATAATTAACTGTTGGATATACATGGCATAATTGAATACAGATTGAAACCGGGCTGATGGTCTACCTGAGTATAATACCACACAAGTTGAAATAGAGTTGACAGCACCCATCTGCACTTTCGATGCTAAGTTGACTCAAAATAGTAATTAAGAGCAAATTTAAGCTAATATAATTTTTGAATGAAAAGTGTGCTGAACTGATCTGATGATTTTCTTGACCATAATAGATCTGTTGTGTAACTAAATAAAGAATCAACAACAACGTACTGTCCAAGTCTTTTGAAGGTTTGGGGATATGTTTTGCAGACTTGGGCAGTAAGCAAACAGACCTAATATGATGAGTATATGAGCGAAAGCAACTGTCGATATTGAATACTTTTGACTATCATTTGTGGTGTTATGAAAATAAAATAGAATTTGTTTCAATTGTTTATATTTTCTTTAAATAAATGTGTTGCTAAATAAACTAATAAAGTGAAAATCAAACTCCCAATGCTCTGTACTTACAATTGGTACGAAATTTTGGTTTGCTCTTTTCCTACGTTAGGAAACATGAACGAAAACTTAAAGAAGCAGTTTTAGGTACCTAAAGGGAAGAGCATTTGCTTTGTGAACTAATTTATTGTCAATAGCTACATTTATTACGCATATGCATAGTACTTTCATTTGATTAACAATGGCAACAATATTAATTAAAATTGAACTTTCAAACTAAATTCATATTGCTAATCTCACGTGTACATACTCGTATGTATTTACAAGAACGGTTTAGTATGATATATAGATCAATCAATCAAGAGCATTTTTCGTATTGCATTTACAACGGTTATTTTTATAATACTATATGCATTCGCGTTTTTGCCGTTGGAACGGTTCACAATACTTGTTTCACAATAATTAACGGTTATTTTGTCATCTAGTTGCTTCAAGTGTCCGCCAGGGATTTGTACTTTGACTGCTTACACTTGCGTGTTTCATAAACAATATCTTTGGGCAGAGTACAACCTGAAAATACCATATATCTGTTGTAAGCATACAAATAAAAATATATTTTTTGTATAACAAATTGGGGAAACTCCAATTAGCGATCATTAATAAATTATTTTAACCTCAACCCAGAGAAAACAAAAACTATTAGTATTTGTAGAACTATTAAAGTTCTCTTCCTTGTACCTCCTACCTTAACCAGAAACGTAAATTACAAACATGGAACGTATAGGTGACCGGCCTATAATAGCTGCGTCATTCTCCGTCCCAACGCTCATTTATAATGACATTCCAGCTGTCAGCTCTTTGGACAAGGCCGATCTGCTTGCTGCACATTTTGCGGCCAGCTCAACACTTCCAGATTGTGCTTTGTCCCCGAATACATTTAAATATGTCGAGTCATCAATGAGGCGAATCCACTTTCGCACTCGTGTAGTATCAAGAGCACTTAAAGATCTTAATATACCCATATTCGCCAGTCCAGATGGTATAACTCCCCTTCTTCTGAAAATGTGTTCTTCCTCGCTGGTAAAACCACTGCGTAAGCTTTTTCATCAATCCTACCCTTTAGGATGGCAGATGAAAAACAGCATTTGTCCAGCCCATCCCTAAAAAAGGCGAATATATTACGTCCCTTCTTTCCAAGGGCATGGAAACGCTGATAAATCATCAGCTAATAAAATATCTCGAAACACGATAACTTCTTAATGACCGGCAGTATGGTTTTCGTAGCAACAGGTCCACTGGTGATTTGATGTATGTCTCACCGAAAAGTGGAACCAAAGCGTACATCAATCTGGCGAAAGCAAGATAGTTGCACTTGATATTTCTAAGACATTTGACAGAGTTTGGTATCCGGCTCTTTTGTCAAAAATGCTTTTGGGATCGATGGCTCTCTACTTCAATGGATTAGAAATTACCTTTCGGAAGATCAATTCAAATTGTCTTGGACGGTTTCAAGTCTGATATTCACAAGATAAATGCTGGTGTGCCCCAGGGCTCCGTTCTGTCTCCGACACTCTTTTTAATTTTCATTAATGATCTCTTGTCTGCTGCTTCTAATCCAATATTTTTCTTTGCTGATAACAGCACTGTCTGCTTTTCATATTCGTTCCCGGACTCACGCCCCTGCTCTTCGGCTGTAGACCTGGAACAGCATAACTAATTGGGGAACTATCAACCGAGTGAAATTTAATGCTTCCAAAACTCAATGCTGTCTGCTGTCATTAAAGCGAAATTCAAATACCCAGCCATTATCCATGAATGGAACTTGGATCGTCGAAACCGATAAACTTTCCATTCTCGGTATGCGTGTCAGTGACAACAACTGCTGCGAAATGTCTAGGTTTGCTCAAGCGATGTAAGCAATATTTCACCCCCTCAGACCTGCCTCCAAAATCGTGCGATAAAACTTATAGGTGATGCCAGTATTACACAGTCACTCGATACCCTCGAACACCGGCGTAATGTCCTCTGTCTCACTTTGTTGTATCTCTGTTTTCACCACCAGTGCTCCACTTAAATTGCCAGTAGCATTCCGCCCCTTCGAATTTTTAACCGTAACACCCGTCTCTCTATGAATGCTCATCAGTTCACCCTTAAGCCCATCTTCAAACGTATTCTAAAATATCATGATTCTTTCCTAAGCCGTACAACTCGCTTATGGAATGCCCTGCCTAGTTCTTCATTTCATAGTCATTATAACCTACGAACATTTAAAACCAAAGTTCATCGGTACCTCTCTTTCTTTCCTGATGATTAAGACCAGTGTTTATTGTTGCTGCTCCAAGAAGTTGGTGCTTAAACATTTCTTGGCCGATGGCTTCAGGAATATTGAATAATTATTTACACTGTTTTTGAAGGTGTCCTGTTTTATCGCAGTTCCAGAAGCGCATTCTTCGTGGCCCCCAAGAAGTATCTCGTTCCTCGGCACTTATGAGTATTCTTGTGCAGGAGCCTAATTCTTTCCTGACGAAACGTATTCCTTTGGGAGCCTGATTGAATTCTTCCATCGTCAGAGCAAGGCAAGTGCTTCAGCTTCGAATCTGCCATTCCCCTGACGAATGCTTCCTTTGCCATTTCATCGATAATTTCTAGGTCTGCGGTGGGGTATGACAAATGTGCCAGTCTACTGACATCTGTTTCGAGCTGTTGCAGTGATTCTCCTCGTTACTACATTGGGCTTTGCAATTAAACCCTACTTGGGGCTATTCCAAACCGTTTCTCAATGACCTGTACTGAAGCCATATAGTCTTTATGCATTTCTATGTCGATTGTGTGTAACAACATTATCCCAGTTGTTTACAACCATTTCAAACTGATTCTTATGCGTGGATCATGAGGTCTGGGCATCGAATGAGGGGGGCTTCACGTTCTTCTCCTTGGACTGCTTAATGAACATTCTCTCATTTTTCGTACTGTGTCGAGCTCTTTTGCCAGTTGTTCAACTTTGTTGTCCATTTGTTCGAATTTTTCATCGATTTCTTCGAACTTTCGCTGTAGGATGTTCTTTTTTTCTCCCAGACTTTTGATTTGCTCGTTTAGATTTGTTTTCTGTTCGTCCTTTTGTTTTTTTGTTCGTCGAATTTTTTTCAAGGCTGCTCTTCGGCTCGTGCAGATTTTTCTTCTGTTCGTCCAGCTTTTGTTCGAGGGTGTTCGTCCATTTCCAACAAGAGGAGTTGCATCATAGCAGCCATGTTTTTGCGGTACTCATCTGTTCTTCCTCGTCAACGTCAAAGGAGAATGTATTTGGATCATGTCGCTCGTTGTTCAAAGCGTCCTTCAGTCGGAACATCTTTCATCTACTAGCGCTGAGGTGTCTCTTGTTCAAGTCGAATTTGAGTTGCACGAGGGTCAACTGCAAAAGTTTTCGACCCATCACAGCCTTAGCACATACACAAAAACACACTTTTTTTTACACAGTATGTCCACTTCTGATATAGATGTAAGATATTTCTGTGGATTCGAAAGATTAAACTTATTTGTTCCAACACAATCGCTTTATTCAAAATCGCAATACAACAAAATTTTATAATTCAAACTAATTTAAACCATCTGCTTACCAATTATACCCACCACTTTACTTTATTTTATTTCGAACCACTTTATCAGTGCTCTTAGTTCACTTTTCAAATTAAACTTTAAAACTGATGACACCTCTATTCAACGCCAGTTGCATCGGTCAACTTTTATACTAGCCAGCTTTCCATATGCATAAAACTTGTATGCATAAGTGGCGTTGTTCCCAATAAGAGGATATAACAATATGGATGCAGTTCCCCTAAAGTGGACTCGAAAGATTGGTGGAGCCCAAGAGTAGCACGAAGTAGATATCGTTTCGATTCCAAAAACAATGGAATGGAGCCATTAAAGATTAAATATTAAAATACCTCTATTAATGTAACATGTACTCATTCTCCACAGAACAGAAAGACATGAAAGTTCTCGCTTCTAGATAAAGTTAATGACATTTTTGGTGACAAGATTTAGATCAGAATTTTAACTTTTTCAATTTCGATTTCGATTCGATTTACTGTCGCTTTTGGTAAAGCTGATTTTGCTTACTTTAGCGAAGGTCTTCAAAAGCAGCAACTCGAACAATAAGTGTATTAACTGAGTCATTAAAGCAATTCGGAATTAAAAAAAAATATTCTTTTTGAAAATCGAAAAGCCTTAATCAATTAAAATCACTTTCTGAAAACGAATGCGCTCATCGCACTCTACCTTACCATTACCGACAAACTTTGTTAGACGCACTCATTTTATACGTGGCCGGCAGATTTGACACGAAATCTCAATATCTTCGTCAAATTCGTTGTGTTGTATTCCAATTACGCCAACCATCGATAGTGGAATTATTCGTGTCAAAATTTCTATCCAAGCAAGTTCGTCAGTTGGGGAAAGTTCAGTAAAATCCCTCTGCCAACGATTATCAGCATTTATTTACTCAACTAAAATGTAAGTAGATACTATACAGTTTTGCATTTTGATAAATCTAAACGATGAGCTTTGTGAAAATCCGGAGATGGATTGTACACATTGTCTTAGCTCAAATGTTTTTAGCTCTCTGAATCTTGGTTGGCTATTAAGACAATGCTGAATTTTTCGGAAATTTATATAAGTATTTGGTAAAATACCATTGTGCCATAGTTTCATTAATTAGAACGTAAAGTAAACATGTACAGAATTTCCACAAAAGTTCGCATAAAGATCATTTCAAGTTGCCACGATGGCAAAGTGAAAGGCAGGTACCCTTAAAAGCTATCATTCACATTTCGTATCTTTTCAGAAAATCTTTGTCACCACCAATCTAAATAAAATGGACAAAGTTGTCAAATTCTGCGAACCTGGTCGTCTTTTCGCCAAGGACTCCATCAGGCTGGTGAAACGCTGCACCAAGCCAGATCGCAAGGAATTCCAGAAGATTGCCATCGCCACCGCTATTGGTTTCTGCATTATGGGATTTATTGGTTTTTTCGTAAAACTGATTCACATTCCCATCAATAACATTATCGTTGGATCATAAATCTAGTAACGGGCATAGTGCAAACCATATTCCTTCATCGTCATAAGTTTTCTTTATGATTTCAATCTAGATATCGTTCTTTTTATGTGTTAGGTGTAATTATCGTAGAATTCAAAGAATGCGAACTTTAACATCTTTAGCGTCTTCATTATTCGTTACAAAAGAAAATTAAATCAAAGCAAAACCTTGTAAATCAGCATCATCTTCATTAATGTGGACGAATTCGCTTTTAAGAGTTCCTCTACCCATTATTGTGGACTTAAAATGTAACAGAGTTTATTTAAAATAATTATTTTTTGAAATACCAAGAGTTCTTTTCTATAAAAAAAACACTGCTTCTTTTATTTAACGCAATGCTGGAATCTTCTGTTTAGAGCCGAATTTCAAATCTTAGCGTTGCTTGAAGCTAGATTTTTGCAATTGCATTAGCTCAATCCTGTTGCGTCCCTAAATTATGTATTGTGTTTCCTTTTTACTTTAGCACACATTTTCCTAACGAAGGTTTAATTGCTTTAACAGGATTAATCTCAATGTACACAGGATTTTCCAAAAGAATTGTATGTTGATGCTTTCCAAAGTTGACTCAAACCGGCGAACGTTGTTCATTGAAAATGGAGAATGAAGGGTATTGGCAGCAGACTAGTATACAAAAGATTGGAGAGTCGGGTAAGCAGTAAGCCTCAGAGTTGGTTCTATAAATGAACACTGCTGTAATTTATTAACATATCCCAATTATGAGAATACTTGGTTGTTGCACGCGAAGAGTAGGCACTAAGCAGTGTCAACTTTTCGATGCCCAGTGTTGTAACTGTTACTACACATCAATTATGTTTGTTTTACCTCGCCGTTGTAGCCACTGGGTACGGTCTCTCCCAGCGTTCAGAAGAAGCGACACTACTTGGATGTTCTGTCAGAAATAGTTGAACCTCAAAAGGAGGAGGTACGGCACATGAATTCGCGTTACTGAATCAAGGATGGCGTTCTGTCACGTTGGTACCTGCACGTGGAATGTTCGGACTTTGGACGTGCCACGTGGAGCTATGTAACTAGCACATGCCATAGACTGCTATTAAGCAAATATCACCCTAACCCAGAGAGTGCGGTGGGATGCATCGGTCAACAGGATAATGAGAAACATATATACTCCGAAGTCTGCGATAGAGAACATAAGAATCGTTTATTTGGGTACGGATTCCTTGTAAGCGGCTGACTAAGGCAAGAAGGCTTGGGCTTTCGGCACGTTAGCGATAACATATCAATCCGCATTAGGGCTTAATTCAGAAGCATTAGTCTGATATACACTCACGCCCTCAACCACTACCACCAAACAATGTTTCTACAATCTTTACGACAAATCCTTCAAGCAATAGGCGAAGTATGAAGATAAAATTGCTTTAGGTGATTTCAAATCCAAATTAGGAAAAAATCACCCGTGGTAGCACAATCGCAAAAAAATAACTTATACCAGACCTCTTCTTCAAATGGGCTTAGATTAATTAACTTTGCTGCAGAAAAGAATACTACTGTAACTAGCATATGGTTTGCTCACCCCAATGTTCACACAGGAACATAAAACCGTCAACTAAAACACAAAAATCACTCCTCCAGTGTTGTACATAGATGTCGAAATATTCCGAGCCAATGTAAGCTCAGACTACCCAGTTGCAATCACGGTACGGTAAGAAGCGCAAAGGAAATGGAAAAAATACCTCTGTCAATTTTTAAATCTGCGGACGACCGAAACTTCGTTGTCAGGCAAAACGAACAATTCAACTAGAGCGAAATGCAATAATTAAATTAAATAAATTGAAATAATTAGAGGAATGACTAAAGAAAACAAGGCGGACGGACGGATGACTTGCCGAACACCTTAAATATGACTTTATAGAGCACATAAACCAATTCATTTCCATGATTTGATGAGAGGAATGTACTATAAGCCTGGCGAATAGAACCATAGCATCGTTTGACATGACACATAGAGATGAGATAGACAGAGCCAGACAGAGTCTTGGAATCCTTGTTTCAATCGTCGGATTTTGCAGAATAACAATTAAGAACTCTCTCGCTCTATAAAGATCGAAAACAATCTCTCTGAGACTTTTGATGTCAAAAATGGGTTGTTTTAAACACCAGATTTGAGAAAATTATTATGTTTTGAAATACGAGGGTTGTCTGAAAAGAAACGAACAATGATACAAGATATTTTTACTCAAAATTTTTTTTTATTTTTCTACATAGTCTCCTTGTAGCTCTACACACTTCTCCCAGCGATGCCCCCATCTCTCTAACCCGTCCAATTAGTAATTGGCGTTTTTCTCCGCAAAATTATTGTTCACGAAGGTGATTGCCTCCTCATTTGACGAAAATCTCTGTCCTCCGAGCGCAGTTTTTAGATGAGGGAACGCTTGGGGCTAGATCTGGTGAATAAGGTGGATGATCAAGCAGTTCAAACCGTAATTTATGGATTTTCGCCATGGCAACCCCTGAGGTGGGAGACGGCGCGTTGTCTTGATGAAACAGGATTTTCTTTTTCTGCAAATGTGGCGGTTTTTCCGCAATTTCTGCCTTCAACTTGATAAGTAATGATGCGTAGTATGCTCCTGTAATGGTTTTTCCTTTTTGAAGTTAATCGATTAAGATAACTTTCCCAGCCGAAAAAACTGTTTTTGCTGTCCACTGTTTTGACTGAATTTTTGTTTCGGCCGTATAATGGTGTATCCAAGTTTCATCTACAGTAATTAATCGGCGTCAAAACTCGGATTTATTTCGCCTAAACTGCGCCAACAGAGCATTGGAAATGTTCATTCGAACACGTCTTTGGTCTAATGTAAGCAAACGCGGCACCCAACGCGTGGACAGTTTTCTCATGCCTAAATCTTAATTTAATATGTAACAAACACGTCCTTTGGACATTTTCATAACCTCTACTATCTCTCTCACTTTAATTCGGCGGTCGTCTAACACCATTTGGTGAACTTTAGCAATGTTGTCGTCAGTGGTTGTAGTTTTTGGCCGTCCCGAACATTTATCATCTCCCAAGCTCTTACGGCCACGTTTAAATTCAGGTGCCCAAAATTTCACTGTGGTAAATGATGGTGCAGAGTCCCCACACAGAGAGTCCAACTCATTTTTGATTTGCGTAGGCGTATTGCCTTTGAAAAACAAGAATTTAATAACAGCTCGATACTCAATTTTTTCCATTTTCACAAAAAAAACACTCACATCGACTCACTCAAAGGACTGTCAACTAAAAACTGCCCATCCAAAATGACTGAAACTTCGGTAAGTAATTGTCAAAAGATGCACAACTAGCATTCACTAGCTTTTATTGACGAGTGCCGCTATCTTTACGTTGCGGTCTGAAACTTTTCAGACACCCCTCGTAGAAGCGGCAAATATACATAAATTTTGCTGTAAATGATGGCAAAACCAGTATGCTGCCAACAAGGGAATCACAGCATCGAAGAATCGGACAGAACGTCACAATAGCTATAACTTTGAGGCAGTTTGGGATTTTGTCTAGATTGGCTCCACTATTAACTCTGGTAATGGCCCCTCATCTGAAATCAAGCGAAAAGTAACACACTTGTTTTTTTGTTTGCCTGACCAAGAAATGCTAAGGAGTCTCTACATGTACCTATAAGCCTGATATGGCTAGCACATGTAGAGCAAATGAATATTAAAGCTCTGACCTGAAGAGTCTTTGATTCGTATGAAATGAAGATTGAAGATGAAGTTGGCACACATAAGTGTGTGTCTTAAAGTGGTTAAATGGAGGCAGTTATAGGGCCCATACACTACACATGCCTACATGCCCACCCAGCAAACAATGTAAGCAATATATAAGACTTATTGCAATGGAATATATGCCTTAGTGTGTAAGGCTTATTTATCATAAGGAATCCCGATCGCATGCAGTATTCCTTATTTTATTTCTTATTTCAACATTGCCATGTCATTGGTCATAAGGCATAAACTTTATTTGCCTTATTTTATGCATTATTATAATTCATAAAATAAGCTTTAGATACCTGATGTACGCCTTATTTTAAGGCTTATTATAGGAGCTAGCTCCCTTATGTAAATTTTATTATAAGGCTTTATATACCTTATATAGAGCTCATTATAATGAATCATAATTATAATAAAAATAAGAAAAACATACTCAATATATACAAATACATGTAGGTATTTAATTAAAAGATACTTTATTGAGAAAAAATGTTTGTTTAAAATAAACGTATTTAATTTATTGTTTTTAATTTCCGCTGAAATTTCCTTTGCCCTTCTTGATAGCATCTCTTATGTCCGACTCGTATTCCCCGTAAGACTTGTAGACATTGTGAACGGAACCTGAATAGAGTAACAAGACATTATAAAAAGTAATTTTTTTGCAGCTTAACTAAAGTAAAATAATGAATTTACCATAAGGAGTCGATCCGAAAAATTTATAATTTTTGATAGTCTCATCTTTTTTCGTCCGTTCCAATTTATTTCGGACAGGATATCATCTGATACCAAGACGCTAAAGCTTTTCCCCTAATTTTGGATGAAAGCCATATTTTCTGTAAATTTAAAATGGTTTTAAAACGAAATGTATCATTGAATATATTTAGCTTACGAGATCTGCTTCAAATTGACCAGATTTTATTTTGTTGGCTGTCTCCACTTCCTTGCTTTCTTCCATCGGGACAACGGACATCCTCTCCTTAATTTGATTCACAAGCCTTCATTTGACTTCCTTTGACTTCATTCTAAAAAGTTTATTCAAATATTACTTTAATTCACTTTACTTATTGCTTAAAAAGTTTCTTCACTTTTAACAGCTTTAAAATACTTTTCTTTAATTTAATTAATCACCGAGTAATACGTTCCACGTACAAAATTCGTCACTGAACTGCCAGTCAAGGATCCTCAGCGAAGCCGATACGAAATAAAGAATAAACTCAGAAGAAAACAGTTATGTACAGTTATGCACAAACACGTTTCCCAAGTACGATTCTTAACATTATAATATGCTTTATTATAAGGCTTAAATAAGTCTTAAGAAACGAAACCCTTATTTACATCTAAAAATAAGGCATATATAAGAAAATATCTTATGATCATATTTATACCTTACAATATGGTTTTTCTAAGACTTATTTTAAGGCTTTATATAGTTTTACAGTAATGGTTTTATTTTTTGTTTCCCTTTTCTATAAGGGACCATTGATCACGAATTTTGCTGGGCAATCACAAGAATACACAATCACGCTTTCCCCATACACTACTCATTCCAACTGTACAATATTCAGTCGTGCGTTCACCGCTGAACAGAAAACTTTAAGAAATGTCAAGCTCCGATACCGCTGCACAAAAATAAAATTCAACAAGCAACACAATTTCAATCATCAAAATCATCCCTTGACTGAGCAAATGTAGCACACACACCACACATACTTGCATGCCCAAACAAGAAAATATCAAAATTTTTTGATATTGCTCATGCCGCATGCCCAAACACACAGTCAACACCATACACTGGCAGTTTACATGCGCAATCACTGTATTGCGCATGCAGACATGTTTAGTGTATGGGACCTATTAGGTAATTACCGGTTTAACTGAAGAGGTCTATGGGTTAAGGTGTAGGTCCAACCTGTTCTGAACCACCTGTAAGCCTCAGTCTCTCACCATTTTTCCCTGCCAGATTATTTTGGTGTCTTTCAGATACAAGCATATACATACATACATGCTCCTGAATTTCAACCCAAAACAAAACAAGGAATTCGCATTCGCTAACCAAGCTGTAAACAAAGTCTTGATTCGACGTTGTTATAATCATTGCAAGACCACAGCAGAAAAGAAATCCCCCGGCCGAACATCATGTTAGCATCATTCTTTTTACAACATACATTTTGTATTGTTATTACATCTTATTGTGAACAGAGCCATCTATAAGCGAAGAAGGAGTGTCTTTCCAATGGAAGTGTGGCGAGCTCAGCACACCACTAGTAACCTGCTTTTATATACAGATGTCGCACTAGACTACAAATAGAGAGAAAACCAAAATCTTCCCATTTTTCTTCTTTCTGAGATTCAAAATAATTTCAACGTATTTTTCCTTGTCTGCTAACTAAAGAGTGTAATTTCAAGTTTCATTTATATTTGACAATAAAAATTAGTTAAAACAGTTTACTTTCACTTTTAATGGACAACAACTAACCAACGAAGATTAACGGAAACTCTTTGACAACTGAAATATGAAATATTTCAAAACGTTCTCGAATATTGGCAGGCGGTATAAATAAAAGTGTTAAAATGATTTAACTTAATTGTAATTATAAGTTTTTGTTGTGTTGTGATTTTGAATAAGGCGATTGTGTTAAGTTATATCTTTTGAACCACACAAATATTTTACATCTATGTAAGAAGTAAGATATGACTTATTGTGTAAAAAAAATTGTGTTTTTGTGTTTGTGTTAAAGCTGTCATGGGTCAAAAACTAATGCAGTTGACCCTCGTCCGACACAAATCGAAGTAAAAAAGAGAAACCACAGTACCAGTGGAGGAAAAAGCGACTTGATGCGTCCGACTTCAGGACGCTTTGAACAACAAAAGACGTAATCCTGATATATATATATTTTCCTTTAACGTTAACAAGGAAGAATAGGTGAGTACCGGCAATAACATGGCTGCTATGATGCAATTCCTCTTGTTGGAAATGGGTGAAAAAAAGAACAATCTGAACAAAAGAACAAAATTCGACAAACAAAAGAATATTTTGGAACAAAAATTGAATGAACAGAAAACAAATCTAAACGAACAAAAGAACATTAGACAACAACGTTGAGCAACTGGCAAAAGGTCTCTACACAGTGCGAAAACAGAAACTGCGAGAATGTTCATTAAGCGGTCTGTTGAGAAAATATTGTACAAATTACCTTAAAATTGTAACAGCCCTGGTGGCAACGTGCGGCTCATGAAACGTCAAATGAAACAAACCTCACCAAGCTGTCACACTGAGCGCGGTTACGCCATTTTTAAATCGCCATTTGAGTCGTTTCGGAAATTTCGGTCTTTCTTTGTTCTGAGCCCACGGTGCCACCACGAGTCTGCCAAAAATTCGAATAAACGTCACCAAACGAATAAAGGGGTACGTTCATTCATCAGTCTCGGAGGGCCAGAACAGCGCAGCCGCGCACAAAATCTTTAAGCGAAGCGAATGCGAAGTCTCAACTCTTGATTGGTCCCGATCATTGTCAACTTGGAGTTCCGTTACGAGTCATAGAATCTTCGAACGAGTTCCTGATCTTTGTAAAAACAAGGCTTGGTTGGCTCGCATATGGGAGGGCGGAAGGCCCAACAACCGGCGAAGAATTTGTTCTCCACAGTAGCCAAATCAGCGAGGTCGGAGAAGGCCTAAGCTTTGATAGGATAGCCGAAGAGTACCTGTCTATGGAAAACTTTGGAGTGAAGAAGCCGACTAAGATGCTTATGTCTGCAGCAAATGAAAGGGCCTTACGGATTCTGACGTCTACAACCGTGAGGGTCAACGATCGGTACCAGACAGGATTGCTGCTGAAAGAAGACGATTTCGAGGTTCCTGAGAGTTACGCAATGGCCAAACTACGTCTACGCGGTCTCGAAAGAAGGTTCGCGAGGAATCCGGATACGCCAGGAAGTTGTCGAAGGCTGAGGTTGAAGCCGAGAAAGTTCGTAAGATCTAGTACTGTTCAACTTCCGGATGAGGCCCGTAGCGGTATCAGGTGACATACAAGAGATGTACCACCAGGTCCTCGTTCGTCACGAAGATCAGGATCTGCAGCGGTTCCTCTGGAGAGATGCGGAAGACGAGCCAATCGAAGAGTACGTCATGCAGGTGATGACATTTGGCGCTGGTTGTTCTCCATGCTCGGCCGAGTTTGTAAAAAACCTAAACGCCTCAAGGTTTTCAACGATTCATCCAAGAGCGGTCAAGTCAATCGTCCACTACCACTATGATGACGATTACGTTGATAGTTTCAACAACGTGGAAGAAGCAAGCGAAGTCACGAAAGCGGTGGTTCTCATTCACGCTGAGGGAGGTTTCAACTTGCGAGGGCCCAAATCAAACTCCAAAGAAGTGCTGGACTCCATAGCAGATCCTAACCTTAGCCAACAAGATGAAATCGTCAACTTGGACATCGACACAACACTGGAGAAAGTTCTGGGCATGTGCTGGAATCCCGAGAAGGATGTCTTCGTATATGCTCCTGTGCATGGCAATGTCTATCATCGATCCGTTTTTCATGATCTCAAATTTCAGCATATATGCCAAGCTATTGCTGCGATCAGTTTGGAAGAGTGCCATTGCATGGGATGGAAGGGTTCCCGACGAGAAATTTCTTTGTTGGCGCCAGTGGAAGTCCAATTTTCCGGCCTTGTTGCCGCTGAGTGTACCCAGATGTTATTGTCGCTTGTGGGTTGCGAACAAAACTGTTCTTCACGTCTTCGTCGACGCCAGTGAAGAGGCCTTCAGCGCAGTCGGGTATTTCCGCGTCGAGTCAGCCGATGGAGTGTCTGTGTCCTTCATCTGTGGGAAGACAAAATGCGCCCCACAGAAGCTGATGTTGATTCCACGCTTCGAATTGTCACGCTTCGGTGTCAGGCTCGCTAATTCGATCGTACAATGGTACGAACTACACTTGGACAACCGTGTCTTCTGCAGCGACTCGAAGACGGTTATCAATAGGATCCGTTCGGAACCACGAACGTATAAGCAATTCGTGGCGTTTTAGGTCGCCGAAGTCCTCGAGAGCTGTCATATGGACCAATGGCGCTGGGTGTGATCGAAGTCTAACCCCGCAGATAAAGCCACACGGGCGCGATATCCCCCAAGGTTTGAAGCTGACAACAAGTGGCTGAATGGTCCGTCGTTCCTTATGCTTCCTGAAGAGGAGTGGCCTCCGCAACCGGATGACATCAACGGTCACGTATGCCAGGAAGAAACTCGCCCGAAGTTTCTTTTACACATCGGCGCGGTGAGTAACCCTATGTTTGATATATCTAGAATCTCGAAGTTTTCGAAGATGAAGAGGATGGCAGCCTGGGTTCTCAGGTTCGTAAAACTTTGCCGGCTACGATCAGAAGAACGAGGCGAGTTTTCGGCTAAGGAGGTTGACGAAGGTGAACGACTCTTGTGCCTCCAAGCACGGGCGGATGTCTTCGCGAGAGAGATCAACCACCTGAAGCAAAATCTGGCTGTAGAGAAGAGTAGCAGTATCTTCAAGTTGACGCCGTACATCAGTGATGACGGCCTGCTCCGAGTGCATGGGCGCATAGATGCGGCCACAACTATACCTTTCGCCTTTCGCCAGTCATCATGCCAAAATACCATCCGATAACGAAGTCTTTGATACACCACTATCACCGTTTGCTGCGTCACCAAAATGACGATGTCATCACCAACGAAGTACGACAGCGATTCTGGGTGCCACATCTGCGTTCCGCCGTTCGAAAGGTCAAGACTGAGTGCCCATACTGTCGTGTACGAGATGCACAGCCGATGCCGCCGCTGATGGGACAATTGCCGAAGGACCGTGTCACGCCTTTCGTAAGACCCTTTACTTACACGGGGTTTGATTATTTCGGCCCTCTATATGTTACAATGAAACGTTCGAGGGAAAAACGGTCACCTGCATGACCATCAGAGCGATTCATCTAGAAATGGCAGCCGGTTTACCGACAGACGCATGTATCCTGTTCATGAGAAACTTCGTGAACCGGAGAGGAGTCCCCAAGGTGATAAGGAGCAAAACGGAACCAATTTTATTGGTCAAGAATTGACAACTGTAGAGATTTTCGACAACGATGTAATAAAGACGGAGCTGTGTACGAAAGGCATCGAGTGGGTTTTTAATTGCCCGCTGAACCCACGCGCAGGAGGCTGCTGGGGGCGATTGGTGCGCTCAGTAAAGAGAGTCCTAAACTGTTCGCTCAGCGAGATGGCTCCTAGGTTAGAGACCTTGCAGAGTGCACTCATCGAAGCAGAAAATATCGTCAACAGTCGTCCACTTACCCACCTCCCAGTGTCACCAGAGGAAGAAGAAGAATCCTTGACGCCTAATCATTTCCTGGTGGGCGGTGTGAACTCAACTCAAACTCCAGGACCAGTGAACGAGAAAGCCTTATGCCTTAGGAAGCAATGGCGCGTGAGCCAACAACTCAAGGACCGATTCTGGAGGAGATGGATGCGGGAGTACCTACCAGTACTCACGAAACGGTGCAAGTGGTTAGAGCGAGTTCCGCCCTCAAAGAAGGAGACCTAGTGCTCGTACGTGACGTCAATGTTCCGAGCAGTAAGTGGGCAAGAGGGGGAATCACGAAAGTGTTCTCAGGGGGCGACAACCACACCCGTTCAGCTGAAATAAAAACATCTGCCGGAGTCCTGCGAAGACCAGCTGTCAAGTTAGCAGTTTTGAATGTTGGTGAGGCTTCGGTCGAGGACTGGGTCGCCTCACGGGGGGCGGGGTGTTGAGAAAATATTGTACAAATTTCCTTAAAATTGTAAAACTCTGGTGGCAGCACGTGGCTCATGAAACGTAAAATGAAACAAATCTAACCAAGCTGTCACACTGGGCGAGGTTACGCCATTTGAGTCGTTTCGGAAATTTCGGTCTTTCTTTGTTCTGAGCCCACGGTGCCACCACGAGTCTGCCAAAAATTCGAATAAACGTCATCAAACGAATAAAGGGGTACGTTCATTCATCAGTCTCGGAGGGCCAGAACAGCGCAGTCGCACACACGGTCCACGTAAAAGAATCAGTTTAAAATGACTGCGAAAAACTGAGATAATGGGGAGAATCTACATCGGAAAGCATAAAGACTATATGGCTTCAGTACAGGCCATTGAGAAACAGTTTGGCCATAGCCCCGAGCATGGTTTAATTGCAAAGCCGAATGCGGCAATGCGGGGAAACACTGCAACAGCTCCAAACAGATGTCAGTAGACTGACACATTTGTCATACTCCACCGTAGGCCAAAAAATCATCGATGAAATGTCGAAGGACGCATTCATTAGCAGAAGCTTTGTTAAAATACATGCCTTCGCTCTGACGATGGAAGAAGTCAATCAGCCTGTTACAGCCTGGAGAGTCAATATCGAAACCAAACACACCTGAGTTTCAAACCACTACATCACAACAATGCTTTCCTTTCTCCTCCTTCTATCTTTCCGCCAGCGCTCAGGCAACAGTAAAAGGGTATCATATAACCGTAAATTATAAAAAAAAAAAAAACACCTCCCTGTAGAAGAGAAATTAGGTTGAATAAAAATAAAAACTTATCCAAATACTTACCAGAATATTTCCTATCTAAACAAAACAAAACAAAACAATTTAATTTGTTTGACAATTGTCAAACTCAGAACCAAGATGGTGGGGATAGGATTTCGAACTTCGAATGAATTTCGATTTTCGAAGAAAACCAAGAAGGTGGAGCCAAGCCAGCAAGGCTTAGAACCAAAAAAATTTAGGCAGTGGGTGAGGTAGGGAGCAATAGCTTAAAACTTCCAATAAGCTATTCGGAAGAGAACCCTGATCGCCTACGATGAATAAGCCTGTGGTAGTGGGAGCGAGTGGCTAAAAGATGGTTCAAAAAGCAACAGAACAAGAAGATGTTGGAATCAGGAGAGCAAAACGCATCACGCCACAATACAAAGTGCAGTGATTGCAGCAAGTTGCAGTAATCCTCCTGTAACAAAAAAAACATTAAATTTGTTCTTTTTGAAAAGTTAAAGAGTCTAAATAAAACTGTAAAGAAGTAGTGCGAAAGCTACAAAATTGAGAAAAAAAAATTTATAAAGGTGAAATAAAAAAATAAAAAAGGAGGAAAAGCAGCTAATTTAAAATATATACATATATGTATATGCAAGGACAAGTTGTGATATATCAAAATTAAAAAAAAAAGAAAAAAAGGCGAAAGAAAAATATTTGTGGAACACTTCGAGGAGAAAGGGAAAAGGGTAAGCGCTAACAATAAGTGTGTTACAGCATAGATAAGCATTAAAAGCATGCATTTAAATTTAGAGGTGTCGAGCGATATGCACATATACAAAGAGAAGTGAGAACGGGGGGATCACGGCAAATAAAAAAATTAAATACCGTGATCGCCGCCTTTTTTTTCCCCCCTTTTTCTCCTTAGTTACCTTTCTTGAAGCCCCGAAAGGATAAGCGGGAAGTGCCTCCAGCAACTTCACTAAATATGTAATTTCGTAAAAAGTTTTTTTTTTGATTAAGGAAAAAAAAAAAACAACATATATATATGTATATACAGTCGAACTTCTGTAAGTCGAACTTCTATAAGTCGAATTTTCTTTAACTCGAACCAATCTGAGTGGCAATGGCGTGAAGGTAGATTAGTTTTTTTTTCAAAGTAAAAAAAAAAATATATATATATATATATATATATATATCCATATAAATATACTTAAATATCAATGTATCAATATAATATATATAAAAAAAATTCACTATCAATTAGTATCAAAGGGCAAATATACATTTATAGTAGTTAATAAATTCACACTTATAAAACCACACATAATAGGTCTTTGAATATTATAGAGCCGAAAAATATACTACAAATATGAAATAAAAATAATAGAAGGGCAGAAACAAAATTTTTATTTTGTTTTTGTCTGAAACTAATAGCGTGCAAACAGGCGCTATTATGAGCGGCTGAGAAATTTTCAAGGAATGTTATAGGTAAGCAGATTTCGGCTGGAGATGATGTGAGCGGATGAGACGATGACAGATCCTTGGGGAAATCCTGAAGTCGGCCACTGGATTTCCAGGTTGGAAGGGAAATGGTCCGCGCTGATGAACACCACAGCGCCCCTCAGCATCGCAAGTTGAGTCCCTTATTATGGTTTTTAATTTGAATTGTATTGCTGTAGTAGGTCCTGTCAAGGGGTGAGGACAAGAACCAATCCCATCCGGCGAGCTAAGCCGTGCCTCGCAAGCATGCCAAACTCTTCACTCCGAGACATCCTTTCCGTTCCTTTCCCAGTCCGGTCCACATCCTGGTTTCCTGTCATCTTCTTATCTCCAACGCCCTCTATAATCCTATATTTCTACTCAAACCATTTTCTTCCTACCTTCTTTTCTTCCTACCTTCTACCCTCTTATTATAATAAGGCTTCCAAAGAAACACGTTTCGTGTCGTGGAACGAGATACTTTGCGGTGGAGACAACGAATGCGCTCCCGACTCTGCGATAAAATATTGTAGGACAGCATCAAATGCTGTGTAAAGAACTGGTCTGATAAAAAAGCTGCCTTCACTACGGTAACAAGCAAATACAGGAAGAAACGGCTATCAAGAAGTCTGTCAATCTTCCTGAAGCCGTTAGTCAGGAAATGCTTAACTTCACGGGGCAGCAACAATCGGTTTCAATCAACAGGAAGGATCTTGTGCAGCAGTTTTGGATGCATAGCACCAGCAGTCGCAGCTGGCGAACTACGGAAAAATGGCTAGGATATATGGTGATGCGGGCATAAAAATCTACCTCTCCGGAATAATCATCTCTCACGTGTTGCTGTTGGCTGACATATGCGACGAGTGCAACATCGGTACAGATTTCTTCAAAGAACATGGATTAGTAGTCGACTTTAGGGCACAAACAGTGAAATACGGAAACATGAAGGTATAAATGGTATACGGAAACGCTAACACTTTCGTCTTAAAAGCCCTTAACTGCCGAAATCAAGTTCTAGAGCCTTTGTCGGAAGCAATGGTTTGGACAAAAACGGAAAATGGAGCCAGAAGATAAGAGAGATTTCATAGTGGGAAGGCCGTAGTGGAATCCAAAGACATTCAGTGTGAAGGTGAAAAAGGGAGATAGTGGGAAAATGTGCAACTATTGAGCTTATATCGACCACAAGGTAAAAGAGTCGTGCAACAAAATCCTCAGCCTCTATAATCTGGACCAAAAGCAGCGTACCCTGACACAAAAACTAATAGGCGAATATTTGCTACACAAGACGGAGAATATGAGACCGGAGATGCCCGACCAATCCGTCAGCCTGAAAGGTGTCTTTCTGTTTCGCAAAGGAAACAGAAGTTGCCGAAATGGTGTCGAAGATGAAAGTTGAGGGGCTGTTTGCAGAATCACAGAACGCGTGGCCATTCCCAGTGGCAAGAGGTTTTGTGTAGACTAACGATGTCTATACTTTGTCACCAAAAAAGGCTGCCACCCATTATTTCGAATTGATGACACTTTGCTTACGCTTTCCTGAGCAAAAGGGTTTTCAACACTTGACCTGAAGAGTGGGTAAGTGGGTACTCACCAAGAAAAGATCGAGAGAAGACGGCCTTCAGTACCGGAAGTAGACTTTGGCAGTTTTATCGCTATTTCCACCGCCAGTGCTCCATAGAAATGGCCAGTAGCATTCCGCCCCTTCAAACTTTTAATCGTAACTCCCGTCTTGCTATGAATGCTCATCAGTATACCCTCAAGCCCGCTTTCGGACGTAATCTAAAATATCGTGATTCGTTCCTAAGACCTACAACTCGGTTACGGAATGGCGTGCCTAGCTCTTTATTTCCTAGTCATTATAACCTTCAAACACTTAAAACCAAAGTTCATCGGTACCTCTCTTTCCATCCTCCCTGATTTTCCTTCGATCGTTCTGTATACAACCATTTTAAGAGTTACTACCGTGAGCGACGAAGTAACAAACCTTGCTCGCAAACTTAATGTTCGACTTCATGATCATTGCAACCATGAAATTATACGAACCTGGGACGAGACAAACCTTGTGCGCCGACTACAAAGAACAAGATTGTTGGACCTAGTGCCGTAATGTAAAACCGCACGTAATGGCGATATTAGTAGGTGCCTTCGCAGAAAAGCTACGTATCCCAAGCGTAAACCACTTGTTAATGGAGCTTATTTGTAGTCAACAAAAAGAGGAAAAACGGAAGGATTGAATTTCTCACTACTATGAGCACGCGCAGCCGGTCCTCATAGTATCGGAAGGGTGAGTTTTATCACATAGGCATATATCGACTGACATTGTCAGGATCAGGTATATGAATCGGACATAATCACATAGTACGGGCTATTGGTATCTCGGCAAGATCACTCACATCCTCTCGCGCAACCAGAAGAACAAAAAAACTCCTTTTTCGTTGGGTCCATATAAAATATTTTTAACATTAATAGAGATAAGTTAGTTATTTCATCATTTTATTCACAATTTTAAAACAATTCATTTAAAAAGTTATCCCGGTTTCGGAACAATGATTGGTTTGCTGAATTCAATGAAGAAACATTTTTATATTTTTTTTTTTTAGATATTTAAGTCAAGAAATATTTCTATTGGATTTTAGCTGGAATAAGCACACAAACAATGTCTTCATCGTTCTGATCTTTTAACTCCCATTTGACTTCGACAGTCACCTATGGAAAATATAAATATCTGGTTATAGTTGTTTTGAAAAACGCAGCTCTATATTTATTACCTTCGGGTAGGCTTTTAACACTGGAAGTGATGCTTTGTACTCATAACTGGCACCCTTCTCCAGAGGACATGGTAAACCACTGTCAACGCAGGCATCGGGGTTTTGCAAATGGAACGGCATTTCAACACCCATGATCTTTCCATGAACAATTGTGTTAATTGATGTCACATCTTCGGCTGAAAGATTACAGAAATACGAATGTATGAGTTAATATTTTGGTTAAATATCGTCAAACTCAATTTACCCAGAGTCATATCGATTGTTATTGATGCAGTCGTGTTTCGTTTTAGAATACATTCGTTCTTTGTTGTATCACAGTCGGAAATTGCAACCCTTGTAAATTTCCCTGTCTTGGATCCTAAAAAATAAAAAAACAAGTTCGTTGAAAAGTAATCCAATATTGTTAGTCATGAAAACATTAAGGGTTAAATAATTAAGGCAATCAGCAAGATTAAGATGATTTGGGACCCAATTTAAATAACGAACTATGATTTTAGATATACATAATTTTGATAAAATGATCCTACGTCAAGATGTGCAAGAGATGTGATGAAACATACGAGTATCTCTATTAATTGTGCTTTTGATTTATGACATATCATTGAATTTTTTTTTTTGTAAAACAGGAAGAAAAAAAATGTTTTTAAAAAAATCCAGCAAATTCCATCTCAAAAAAGTCGGACACATGGCCACACTGAATTATTTTCAATTCTCTAACAGGATAGTTGCAATGTTTTCGCATTTTAATTTACAGTTTATTTTTTCTGCGTTCAAATGTCAATACCAGTCGAACAATAAAAACAAAATGGAGCGGTTTGCGTGATCAAACATCATTACTCATTAAATATCCGAAAAATTGTGATCGAGCATTTTAATGAGGCCAAATCAATTCGAGAAATTGGAAAAATAGTAAAAAGAAGTCACTCAAATATCGGAGATATCACAAAATGAGAAAAAAAATCACAATTTATTAAACAATTTAGCAAAATCTGGAAGGCCAAGGAAGATCACTGAAGAAGATGAACGATGGATTGTCAAGTAAGCTCCGAAAAATCCCCATCTATGTTAAGTGCTCCCAAGCTAACAGCAGAAGTTAAAAATTACCTTCATAAAGAGGGAAATTCTGAAACGAATCAGGTAGTTTTGCGAAAAAAAAATCTACACAGCAGAGTCGCCCGAAAGAAACCGTTCATCAGCACTATAAATAGAATTAAAAGAAAGCAATTTGCCAGACATTACCAATATAAGGACTCCTCGTTCTGGAAACGTGTTTTCTTCTCGTATGAGAAAGGAAAGAAAGAGGAAAGCTTGTGTGTGGCGAAACCCTAACGAAGAGTTAAAGGAAGAGAATTTGCACCCGACAATTAAACATGGAGGTGAATCGGTTTTTGTGTGGGGTTGTATGTCTTCTACTGAACCCGGAAATCTCGTCATCATTGATAGAGTTATGGATGAATACAAATATATTGACATACTTAGAAATAATTTGGCTCAAAGTGTGGAACAATTAGGAATGACGATTACTATTTCTATCAAGATAACGATCCCAAGCACAAAGCTCTTAATACCCGAATGTGGCTTCTTTCTTCTTCTTCCTTAAATTTAAAAATGTAGTGGAAATACCACCTCAGTCCAGTGATGTAAATGTATAGAACATATTTGGAGCTACTTGGAAAGCCAGCTTAAAAAGTACACAAATTGTAGTGAAAAATATTTGGAAACAGTTAGAACGGAAAATTCGTTTTGTGAAAAATTGTTATAATCGAGGCCAAAAAGATTAAAAGGAATTGAACAAAATAAAGCATTACCTACTACTTGGGATCGGAGCATCGTTAATCAAAATTAATTAATTATTGTTGAAATTTGCCCAACATTGTCTAATTTGCCTTATATTGTAATCTTCTCATCTCTCGATTTATGCAACACTATAAAATTTCATTTGACATTACATACATTTAATCTAACGGGTGCATTCACTCTATCGAATACTCATTACTCAGTACTCATGTTATGTATTTAAAATTTATTGCTTTCTTCTGGATTTGACCGTCAACGAGTAAGGTTGTACTTTGCACAAAACTATTGAAATAAAATCAATAAATTTATAACGTTATTGAATTGTGCGGTTTGACTAGTTTTTTTTAATTGTTCGTATCACAGCTCGTTTTGGATTGGAACCGAATTCAAAGAAATACGCAAACATCGGTCCTTCGAGTCGGATTTTTTTTTGTCGTGATTTATTGAGGAAAAGCAAAGACACGTACGAGTAATTTCAGGTGCTGCTTATCGTGTTCGTTATCAAATCTCCCTCGCGATAATTATCCCTTAGAGCTGATTATATGTATAATAGTTTCACTGATTTCATTTCAATTAATTTTTAGTTTCCATACTCGACTAATAGATACATTTTACTTACAATGACTTCTCAACAGTTGCGTAGTAATGCAAAAGCTTGAAATTCGATCAAACAAATTGGACGAATCTTGGGGGGGAATTTTCATCCCATCATGTTGCATGTTCGGATAGTCTGGCAGAAAAGCAGGTTGAGGAATTCGAGAAAGAATTTGGGGAATACGGAAATGAGTATTTTTTAGCTCAAGCAAAACTTACTAGAGCAATTCGGGGGAAACTGGCTGCCAAAAGGCAAGGTGAAGTAATTGAGCAAATAGCAAGCCAACAATTAATTTTGTTGGAGAATTTAAATTCATCTAAGAACACGTGTTCGGAAATTAGCCTTCCTAAAATTACTGTGCCTCCGTTCTCTGGTGACTACAAAGACTGGCCGTCTTTTCGGGATATTTTCACGGGCTCTGTCCATAACAAAAAGAATCTAACAGCGACACAAAAATTTTACTATTTAAAGTCGTTTTTGAGATGTGAGGCCGCCGAGGTCATTAAACATATTCCAGTCTCCGAGGCATGGGAAAGGCCTGGCGTGCTTCGCAAAATTACAGACCGTGCTGAAGAAGTTCTTCGCGGACTACAGGCAGCAGGGAAAAATGATCGGGATCCTTGGCTTATATATTTACTTCTCAATAAACTTGACCAAGTAACACGTCATGCATGGGCTAAAGAATCAGGTACACGAGACGACTGCTCTATTTATGATTTGATTGAATTTCTCGAACTACGATGTGACTCATTCGAATCATATCGGCTCCTAAATCGTTCCGCTTTATCGCGTGGGAGACAATCAGTTTCAATTCGAGCACATGGGTCGAATTACAGGAAAACAATTCACGGTGTCCGAGGTGCAAAGGAGACCATTTGGTGCCGCAGTGTTCCGTATTCCTTGAACATAGTATTGAATCACGTCGAGCATTCGTTAAGGAAAATTCTCTATGTTTTAACTGACTTCGAGTAGGACATTCATCTAACAAATGTCGCAGTTCATTTCGCGTGTGCAAATATCGCCACCACTCTCGTTCATTTAGAGGATTCTAAAAGTCTTCCTTCTTCATCGCAAGTTCTTGTTTCATCGGGAAATTCATCAGGTTCGTGTCACCGTGAATCTACAAATCGTTCCGCCAAAACTAGGTCTGATTCTCATTTAGTCGCAAACCATTCGTTTGAACTTAGCCATCGGAAGCAAACGATATTGCCTACAATTCTTGCTAAGATTCAGGATAGTCAAAGTCAGTTTATAGAATGTCGCGTGTTCCTTGATACTGGTTCGCAGTCATCGTTCATTACAGAGTCATTGGCTCAACGGCTGGGACTTCCTCGCACGCACTCTCGTATTCCTATATTAGGACTTTCGTCAACGGAAGCCGGTCATACTAAAGGCTGTCTCTCAATTAATTTGGTTTCTCGATTTGGTACATCATATCTATCCCTCAACGCATTTGTCTTAAGGAAATTAACATCAAATTTACTAAGTCAGTCGTTCGATACATCGTCATAGAAGGACATACAAAGTTTGGATCTAGCAGATCCATATTTCAATATTTCTCAATCGGTGGATGTACTTCTAGGTGCAGACCGAGTCTGGACGCTCTTGAAAACTGAACGTATTCATGGCCCAGAGGGACAACCTTTGGCCTACAGTACGTCCTTTGGTTGGATCATAACAGGAGAGTTACCCGATACTAATTCACCCGAACGTTATCACTCTTTCATTTGACAGTTGATATCGATGCTCTCTTGCAACGCTTCTGGGAGTTGGAGGAAGTCTGCCCCCTTAGGGATCAAACGGCTGATGATCCAGCTGAAACTCTATTTCGTAAAACTGTCTCTCGCTCTAATGATGGAAGATACGTCGTTTCGCTCCTCTTCAAAAGTCCCTCCCAACCTTTGGAAACACTCTGAATGCTTCCCTTTCTAGGATGCATTCAATACAAGATTTCGCACATCGATTATATTCTCAGTTTATGCAGGAGTATATAGATCTTGGGCACATGGAACTTATACCCTCTGCGGAGATAGAGACTGTACATGATAGCTCATCAACTAAGCGGCGCGTTGTGTTTGACGGATCTGTCCACGATTCCCTGGGACAGTCGCTTAATAGCAAGTTGCACATTGGCCCTCCGATTCAACGAGACTTGATAGGTGTCTGTTTACGCTTTCGACAGCATAAATATGTGTCTACGGCTGACATTGTCAAAATGTTTCGCCAGATTTGGGTATGTGATCATGAAACTGACTTCCAGCGCATTGTCTAGTCTCAGACTCCTAACGAATAGATCAAACATTTTAAATTAAAAACCGTCTTAAAACAACTCACTGAAGACTACAAACATAAGTACCCAAGCGCAGCTAGAGTTCTCCTCAACGATGTCCACGTCGACGATGTTATGACGGGTTCAAATTCAATTAAAAGGCTAGTAGAACTGCAAGCTTAACTTGTAACACTTCTATCTGAAGCTAATATTCAACTCAAGAAATGGAGTTCCAACTGCTGGACCCTCCTTGCTAATTTGCCACCGACGGACTGCGAGTTTTCGTTTGTCGACACCGAACACTCAGACTCTCTGGTCAAGATACTGGGTATGTATTGAAATCCATCCATGATGTCTTCTTGTTTCGACTAGCACGACCAAATAAACCAACTCCATCAACAAGACGGAACCTGCTTCGCGCGATTTCCGAGCACGAATCTTCGACCCATTAGGTCTGTTGGCTCCCTCAGTAGTTCTCTTCAAGATCATTTTCCAGGAGCTCTGGTCATCAGAGTTAAAACTTAGCTGGGATGGTCCGTTACCACCTGAAATAGCTGCTCGATGGATGAACTATCGGGATACTCTTACTTATTTCGATATTTCGAAAAAATTCGTGTTCCGCGAAATGTGTTCTCATCTGAACAGGACATAGAACTTCACGGATTTACGGATGCATCGTCCTTAGCTTAGGCGGAGTTACAGTAACTATAGTTGAGGGAAAAACTAGAGCTGCCCCTTTAAAACCCGTTTCTATTCCGCGTTTAGAACTCTGTGGTGCTTTGCTGCTTTCGAGACTATTAAAACCTGTAAAGAATTCGTTTAATGTATATTCACCAAAAGTATCGGTGTGGTGTGATTCAGAAATAGTTTTACATTGGCTATAGTCCCCCCCTCGCCGTTGGGCTACCTTTGTTGCGAATCCCACAGCTGTCATTTTAGAAACAATTCCAAGAAACTCATGGCATTACGTCGCATCTGAATTTAATGCAGCTGATTGCGCTTCGCGTGGTGTATCACCTTCGAACCTCGTAAATTACCCTATTTAGTGGAGCGGTCCATCTTGGCTATCGGACGCGAAAGAACGCTGGCCTTATTCCTCCTGGTCTATATCACCCACAGTCGCTGAAAATGAACCTGTCGTAGCCGAAATAAGGCCTCCGTCGAAACATGTACCTGTTACGTCGGACAAAAGTAACATTATTCAATTACTTATCGATAAAATTTGGTCGTGGTACCGGTCGCATACTGTCTTCGCTCGTATAACTCACGGTTTGATATTCAAGGAGTTCCAAGCTGCGAAAACCGAAATCATCAAATTCGTACAAAAGAAAACCTATTTCGCAGATATCAAGGACCTACGAGATACAAAACAACTTTGGTCAAAATCAGCTTTATTCAAGTATTCAGCAATTTTGGACAGCGACGGACTTCTGCGCGTGGGAGGACGTATAAAGCATGCTCACATCTCATAATTTAAAACATCCAATTTTACTACCGAAACATAATAATATTTCTTTTCTTGTAGTAAACGACATTCACCAAGATACTTACAAGCGGGGGCTTCCGAAACATTTGCTTTTGTTCGTCACCAATTCTGGATTATGGGCAGTCGTAGTCTAATTCGAAAGGTCATTCACATTTGCAAATCTTGTTTTATGCAGCGTAAATCGACCTGTAGACAACTCATGGGAGACCTACCACCTCAACGTACACAACTTAGCCGACTTTTTTTTAATACGGAATGTAACTACGCTGGACCGTTGCCAATTAAGATTTCTCGTGGCCGTAACCCAAGATATTCCAGAGCTTACATTGCTCTCATCATTTGCATGTCCACGAAGGCTATGCATCTTGAAGTGGTAAGTGATCTCACCACCGACGCGTTTCTAGCTGCTCTACAATGATTTGTATTACACCGCGGGAAATGTGGGAATATGTACAGCGACAACGGCACAAATTTCCATGGCGCGCGGCGATGTCTAAACGAAATGCATAGATTAATTCTATCACAAAAGCATAACGATGTCATCACTGCATCTCTGGCAAAGGACAATATTTCTTGGCAGTTTATCCCACCGTCTGCTCCCCATTTCGGTGGCCTGTGGGAGGCGGGCGGTAGATCGGTCAAGCTCCACCTCCGTCGAGTTATTGGACCCACCGTCTTGACGTTTGAAGAGCTGGCCGCAGTACCAAGTCAAATTGAAGCAGTGCTCACGACCTCTTTGTTGTTTGTCTGATGCCGATTTGAATCCTCTACCCCCATCCCATTTTCTTATAGGTGAACCACTGACAGCAAGCTATCAAGAGACTCCAATGAACCGCCTTTCACGCTGGAATCACCTTCAAAATATGGTCCAAGGTTTCTGGAAGAGATGGCACACCGAGTATCTGACAACACTCCAGGAACGACCCAAGTGGCAGCAACGACAAATGAATCTGAAATATGGAGATATCGTAGTAATCAAGGAACCGAATCTGTCTCCTACTAAATGGATCTTGGGCAAAGTCATAAATGTTACTCCCGGATCGGATAACCTCATTCGCCTAGCTACCTTCAAAACCAGCGCTGGGTCATTGCTTCGTCCAATATCAAAATTAGCTCTTCTACCTTTATCCTGAAAATCGTTCAGGGGGGCCGGTATGTTTGGGATCGGAGCATTGTTAATCAAAATTAATTAATTATTGTTGAAATTTGCCCAACATTGTCTAATTTGCCTTATATTGTAATCTTCTCATCTCTCGATTTATGCAACACTATAAAATTTCATTTGACATTACATACATTTAATCTAACGGGTGCATTCACTCTATCGAATACTCATTACTCAGTACTCATGTTATGTATTTAAAATTTAATGCTTTCTTCTGGATTTGACCGTCAACGAGTAAGGTTGTTCTTTGCACAAAACTATTGAAATAAAATCAATAAATTTATTATTACGTATCACAGCTCGTTTTGGATTGAAACCGAATTCAAAGAAATACGCAAACACCTACTAAGTATTAAAACACAAAAACAAAAAAACGCATTTTCATTTGTTACTTTCCCTTAAAACGACTTTTTTTTTGAGGTCAGAATTGGTAGATTCAACATTTTTTCTTTGTATAATCTGTTTAAATGTAGTAATCTGAATATTATGTTATGAATTCAAAATATAAATACAAAGCCTTCAAAATGTATTTAAAAAAAAATTTAGATTTGTATAAATACATTTTGGGGACTCAAGTTAGAAACATCAACTGTCCGAGTTCTTTTTTGATCGACTGAACGACTAAAACCTTTTACCAACTACTCACCGTTCAGTTTTCGGGCTATGCCAGTAATGTAAGGGTAATTATTGTGGTCAAGCAATTGTCTTATCTCTACATATGTCAGGGTCTGTACACATGCAGCATTCTTTCGACAATTTTATGTGATCATTCGGCGTGACTGAAGTCCATTTGATTAAGATACCTGCTTTACACTTTCGATAAAGACTTATTCAAAATTACTATTTTTGTCTACTAGGTGAGGTGAAAAGTGACCTCCTTAACTGTCAGAATGCGCTGCTACTACAAAAAAGGTTATGGTGCCTTGAAGTCCGTTCATATTTAGGCAGACAAATTTCAGTGCGATACTGTCTTTAGTTTTGTTTTAACAGCTGATTGTTGTTGACGTGTTTGGCATCATGTTGAGTATGGATAAAAACAATTTTCGTTCTCTCATAAAACATTATTTTTTGAGAGGCAAAACGGGGAAGGAAATAAAAGAAAAGTTGGATAAATATTATGGGGCTAATGCTCCGTCAGATTACACCGTCAAATGTTGGTGCCACTACCGATCAAGTCCGCAGCGGTAGGCTCTCCGATGCGGTTACAGAGGACAATGTCAAAAAAATACATGAAATGGTGTTGGCTGACCGGAAAGTGAAGATGCGCCAGCTAGCAGATACCACGAACGCGAGAGCACTTCGAAAGAGTGTTTGGACTTTCTGATGCGGGATCGGGCGGACTTTTGGCGTCGATTGGTAACTGTTGATGAAACTTGGATCCACTATTACACACCAGAGAACAGAATGAGTGCCCGACAATGGACTGAAGCCGGCACGAGTGCTCCGAAGCGGCCGAGGGAGGCTCGATGGGTCGGAAAGGTTATGGCGTCGGTTTTCTGGGATTGTCATGGCATACTCTTCGTGCACTAAATCGAAAAAGGAAAAACCATCAACAGCGAGTATTAGTGTGCATTATTGGAGCGATTGAAGGCCGAAATCGCTGCAAAACGGCCTCACATGAAGCGAAAAAAATTTTCGTTTTTGCAAGATAATGCGCCGGCGCACAAGAGCATCGCAACCACGGCTAAAATCAATGACTTACGGCTCCAATTGCCGTCGCATCCACCGTATTCGCCCGATTTGGCTCCCTCGGACTATTATCTCTTCCCAAACCTCAAAAGATGGCTCATCAATAAAAAAACTCAGCTCACGCGAGGACATCATCAACGCCACGGAGGAGTATTTTGCAGACCTTCCGGAAAATTACTTTTCGGACGGGATCAAGAAGTTGGAAAATCGCTGGAATAAGTGTATCAAACTAAAAGGGGACTATATTGAATAAAATAAAAAAAATTTAAAAATTTTTTTTTCATTCCCAAGGAGGTTACTTTTCACCCCACCTGGTATTCTTCTCTGACAAAGATTTATTTCTGAAAAATGAACAATCGTGTCAGAAATTGCCAGGGCTACAAATAAATAAGTTTACATCAAATATACATACGCACATATGAAGTGTGATTTATTTTATTGCTTGAAAATGAATTCTGGGTGTAGGTGAAAATATTGCCGAAGGAATGAAAGGTAAACGATTTGAAAAAGAACAAATACCATATCTCTTTAATACCCTTTATTCCATCATCCCTATTATTGTTTTTAAATATACATAATATATTATGTACCTATGCATGTATACATATATTTTATATTTGCAAGAAAACTTCTTCGATTTGTAGCTCTGGCGTAATATGTTAAGGATTTGGAGGCATACGAAACACTTAGACCTATAGTGCCATATTCTGTGGCATCTACCGTAACGCACAATACGTTACATGATAAACCTATTGATCTGTTTTAATTATTAAAAATTCTGTTCTTTACATTAACGTATGACACCAATGTATTTGTAATCTCCTCCGTAAATTAAGCCTATAATAGTCAAGTAGTTATCCCTTTGATTTTTTTTTGGGAAAAATCCAATCACCTGTTATTTACATTAGCTGCCACACCTCCAAATGTACGCACATTTCTTCGGTTAACTTTCAGAACTTCAAGAACTACTGAGAGCTTTTGGTCTAATTGCCGATATTTATCTCGGTTGGAAAGCTGAGTTCCAATTGAGCATCAACAAAAAAAGACTCAAACTCGTACATTTGATGTCCAAATAAGGCTTCAGTCAACAGAATGGCAGTGGCGAACGATTTTGCATTAGCCATACAACAATTCCAGATCGATTACCTGGCAATACGTCACTGTTTTATAAACTTAACGCAGTAGGCTGTTAAGTTTAGAGATAGTGACACTGTAAAGGAGTTGGGCACCTACATATGTATGTATGTATGTACCTTTCGATAAAGCCCTTATCTCGTGCTGTTTTATCTAAAACTCATGACCTCTCTTTCGACGTCTATGCTCTTACAGAAACCAATGTGATCCCGACATAAAGAGTCAGGATCTATTCCCATCTTCTTATAACGTTTTCCAAGATGACGATCACTCTCACCCTATGGTTAATGATCCTGCCCTCCTTAAAGTTGAAAGCTTCTCTCATCGCTATCTTTACTTCTGTTAAACTTGACTTTATTTCAATTAAAATAACACTTCCCAATAGGTCCCTGTGCGTTATGTGTTGCTACATTCTGCCAGCTCAACCTAAATGATTCCATTCTCGATATCCTTATCTTTGGTGACTTTAGTATGCCCCTGCTGAAGTTGATTCCATCGGATGATCACTTATTTTTTACCGCGTCAAACGCTAGTTCATCCGTGGAATGTCTATTCATTGATAGCATAACCGACTCAAGCCTATGTTAAGCAAGTGGCGTCCCTAACTGCACTGTAGGCTGTAGGCAAGTAGACCTTATTTCTACTAGCGATCCCATTAACTCCCATTAAGTTTTGTCCCATTACCCTATCAACTGTCGACAACTTTCACCCCCCTCTTCTTCTCTCATTTTTCCATAAATCTCCACCCCAGTCTACTTCTTCCCTTACTATCTCTTCCTACAACTTCCATAAAGCTAATTTTCTCAAAATCAATAACCTATCCTTATCTGATGCTGTCTCCATTTTTTAGAGGGAAATATTTAATTCTATTTCTCTCTACGTCCACTTTTCTCTGCATAAACACCATCTACTTCCCTTCCCTGGTATAACAGAAGACTTTGCTCTTTACGAAACAAAAGAAATAAATTATGGGCAGTTTTTCTTCGAACCAATTTTTATTATGACTACTCTAACTACTATATCTTGAAACCTACCTCGAATTCGCCCAGCTCTATAACTGCCTCTATCAGCGCTTTCTCGACAAAGCACAGACAAGGTTGGTCTAAGACATTTTATCAATTCGTCAACTACAAAAGAAAATCAGACGGTTATCCCCCCTCTCTCTTGTTCGATAATATATCATTGACCGACCCACATACTATGCATTACCAACTATTTTGCAAACTTATTAAAACAATCATTTGCTGACAACTTCTTCGTACCCGACCCCATATATTGCAAGTACCTTCCCAATTTCTCCATTGGCTCTTCCCTCTCACAATCTTTTGATCCCATCCTTATCGAATAAAAGTTACAAAATATAAATGATGAATTTTTACTCGGGCCAGACCGGCTCCCAGCAATATTTCTTAAAAAGTGTATTCCCAATCTTGCGCACTTTTCTCCTTATTTCATCTGTCCCTCACACAAGGGGAATTCCCGGTTCCCAAAAAGGGATCAAAGAATGAAGTAACCAACTACCGTCCCATTGCTAAGCTTTCTCACATACCTAAAATGTTCGAGAGCTTTTTATGTGAAGTTCTAAGCTTTCAGTGCAAGTCACTTATATCATCCAGTCAGCATGGATTTCTAAAAGGTAGATCAGCTACTACAAATTTAGTTGAATTCATATCCTTTGCGTTTTCAGCCCTACAAATGGCAACAAAATCGATATTATTGCTACAGATTTCGCTAAGGCCTTCGATAAAATATCACATCAATTGATCCTTTTCAAATTGTCTTCCCTCGGTTTTGACCCCATATTGTTAAAATGGATATCTTCTTATCTGGAGAACCGTTATTATAGCATTTGCTTTAGGTCAGTCTTCTCAACCCCGTTGTTAGCCACTTCCGGTGTCCCACAAGGCAGCCATCTAGGTCACCTCTTTTTCATTTTAACTATAAACGATCTTGACAAGATTATTAAAGACGGCTCCCTATCAGCGTAAATTGACGACCCTAAGTTCTCGAAGACTATTTCTTCAGCCCAATACTCTATTCTCCTTCAAGAAGACCTCGATTGGTTTTCCACTTGGTCTGGTAATGTCTCCAAATGTCAATCTATGACTTTATCTCGTAAATCCAATCAATCTCCCCCTCGACTTTATCTTCTGCATAACCAACCTGTACCCCCAGGTTCAATTCCTTCGCGACCTTGAAATATTATACTATGGAGATTTAAACTTCCGATCGCATATTGATGAGATAATCCTTAAAGTCAACTCACCGCTCGGTTTTATCAAACGATGGTCTAAAGAATTTTGCAACCCTTATGTACATATGTAGCAAGATCACTTCATTACCTTTGTCCGGCTCATTTTCTAATATGCCAGCCAAGTTTCAACGAGTTCATACATATATCCCGAATCGAGAACATTCAACGTCGTTTTCTTCGATTTGACCTTCGTGTTCTACCCTGGGATTTTTTATTTTTATAATGAGCGAACGCTCATGGGGTTTTTGTACCCTTAAAGTTTTTGCACACGGGGCGGGCGAAGGAAATTTAGGGAGGAAGACAGGACAGGTACCGATGCACATTGTTTTCAAATGTTTGTAAGTTATAACGACCAGGAAACACAGAGAAAGACATTCCATAAGCAAGTTGTACGGCTTAGGAAAGAATCACAATATTTTACAGTACGTCCGAAAATGGGATTGAATGAAATAGTATACTGATGAGCATTCATAGCGAGATGGGTGTTACGGTTGAAAGTTTGAATGGGCGAAATGTTACTGGCGATTCCAATGGAGCACTGCTGGTGGAAATAGCGATAAAACAGAGTGAGACAGGAGACATTACGTCGGATGAATATGGAGGCCAGGTCAGAAGGAGAAAAGTATTTCTTACATCGTTTGAGGAAGCCTAGACGTTTCGTAGCATTTTTGGCGACATCGGCATTCCAACGTAAGTTGTCACTGACACACATACAGAGAATGGAAAGTTTATCGGTTTCGATGATATAAGTGTCATTCATGGATAATGGCTGGGTATTTGAATTTCGCTTTAATGACAGCAGACAGCATTGAGCTTTGGAAGCATTAAATTCCACTCGGTTGATAGTTCCCCAATTGGTTATGCTGTTAATATCGGAATTTAATGCGCTTAACGTACGCTGCCGTTCCCGTTCTACATCCGAAGAGCAGATGCGTGAGTCCGAGAACGAATATGAAAAGCAGAGAGTACTGTCATCAGCAAATTAATATATTGGATTAGAGGTAGCAGACAAGAGATCATTAATGAAAATTAAAAAGAGCGTCGCGGACAGAATGGAGCCCTGGGGCACACCAGTATTTATTTTGTGAATATCAGACTTGAAACCGTCTAAGACAACTTGAATTGAATGTTCCGAAAGGTAATTTCTAATCCATTGAAGAAGAGAGTCATCGGTCCCAAAAGAGCATGAAGCCAAACTCTGTCAAATGCCTTAGAAACATCAAGTGCAACTATCTTGCTTTCGCCAGATTGATGTACGCTTTGGTTCCACTTTTCGGTGAGACATGCCATCAAATCATCAGTGGGTCTGTTGCTATGAAAACCATACCACTGGTCATTAAAAAGTTTTCGTGTTTCGAGATATTTCATTAGATGACGATTTATCAGTGTTTCCATGACCTTGGAGAGAAGGGATGTAAGTGCAATGGGTCTGTAAGAGGAGTGGGAAGAATATTCGCCTTTTTTAGGGTTGGGCTGGACAAATGCTGTTTTCCATCTGCTCGGAAAAAGTCCTAAAGCGTAGGTTTTACCAGCAAGGAAGAACACCCACCTCTTCAGAGGTGGACCATCTGGACCAGCGGATTTGTGAATGTTAAGATCTTTCAGTACTCTTGTAATTACACGAGTGCGAAAGTGGATTAGTACCATTGAAGATTCGACGCACTCAAGTGTAGGTGGGGACAAAGCACAATCTGGGAGTGTTGGGCAGCCGCAAAGTGTGCAGCAAGCAGATTGGCCTTGTCCAAAGAGCTGACAGCTGGAATGTCATTATAAATGAGCGTTGGGATGGATGATGAGGCAGAATTTCTAATGTTTTTGATGAACGACCAACAATTTTTACTGCCTTTGGGACATTGCAGTATTTTTTGCCTCAGTTTTTGGTCGTATCGGAATTTCACACGCTTGAGAAAGAGTTTGACACACTGTCAAACTAACGAAGCAAACTAACGATCCCACTGAATGTCGCTATATGCTCTCCAAGCTTAGAGAGAAAAAGTTATGCGAGAATGTACGTCTATATCTCACCTATCTACACAATAAATGTGACTCAGTGTGTTACGAGGTATTTTCAATACGCCGCTCAAAAAAGTTGCAGACGATCTTGCCGCTCTTCGCGCTCTACGTACACTCAAACGCAGTCGACTTGAACACGATATATTTTTTGGAACCTATGAAGTCATGCAAAAATTGCGTTCTAAAACTCATGCCGTTTTGCGCCAACCTCATGCTCTCCCATTTGATATCTGCCCTCTGACTGAAAGTAATCTTTTTCCCAGTATAAAAAACCAGGAGTTATTCCTACTTTCTTTCAATGTTTTTCGGAATGATGATCGCACACCCCCAATGATTGACTCTGTTTGTCGAGGTGGTATTCCTTCGCAATTACTCTTCTTCCGACGACTCAAACTATATAGGTGCATACACATCTTCATTTTATCGAACTCTACAACTCTCTCTAGCCACGCTACCTAAATAGTGCAAAAACTAATCCTATAAACGACCCCAAGTCCTTTTTTCAATTTGTCAATTACAAAGGTAAGACGGTGATCCTTCCCCCTTTCCTTTCGAAAACAAATCTTCAAGTGAGCCTCCTACCACCGTCAACTTTTTTGCTAGGTACATCTTCCAAACAATCGTTTGCCCACAACTCCTTCGTACCAAATCTCTTATTTCAATGACCTTTCTCAATGAAAATTTCAGACCTGCTGCCATTGAAGAAAAGCTACGAAAACGTAAAGATAAATTTTTGGATGGCCTCCGCGCCGTTTTTCTTAAAAAATGCCCTTCCAAAATTGTTTACCCTTTTTCCTACCTATTTCGTCTATCCCTTACACAGGGAGAATTTCCCCAAATTTGGAAGACCTCTTTTATAACCCCGATAAAGAAAAAGGGATCAGAAAATGAAGTTACAAACTATTGTTCCGTTCCTAAACTCTCTTATATACTCAACATTTTTGAAAGCATTTTATACGAAGCCTTAACCTTTATTTCCTAAGTCTTTTATTTCCCCTAGACATTATGGTTTTCTGAAAGGCAGGCAAACCTAGTTGGACTCGAAGTTATAGCAACCGATTTGACTAAACCTTTTGACAAGGTATCAGATTGATCCTGTTCAAATTGTCTGCTCTCGGCTTTGAACTTCTTTTTATTTCCTTTCCTGGCCTCCTCTGGGGTGCCACAAGGCAGCGATATTGGTCGCCTTTCCTTCATTCTTACTATTAACGATCTTGAGAAGATCATTAAACACTCCTCCCTGACGACACAAATTTTTTTAAGGCTCTTTCTACTCCCTATGATTACACCCTTCTTTAAGAGGACCTCGATCGGTTTTCAATCTAGTGCCTCAAAAGCTGCTTAGAACTTAATATCCCCAAATCCCTATCTAAAACCTTCTCACGTAAATGCAACCCGAGTCCTCTTCGACTTTATTTTCTCCATTCCCCTGGTACAATCTTTTCAAGAGCTTGGCATATTATTCGACTGTGAGCTTAGTTGCCGTTCGCATATCGATAAGATGATCCTTAAAACCAACTAATCACTTGGCTTTATTAAACGGTGGTCCAAGGATTTTTCCAACCCGTATGTAACCAGATCTCTCTATGTTACTTTTGTTCGCCCCCTGCTTCAGTATGTCAGTCAAGCTTCGTCCTCTTTCATGTTTCATGTTCATGTTTCCCGAATCGGGGGCATACAACATCAATTCCTCCGATCTACTCTTCGTGTTCTGCCTAGGAACGACTTTTAAATCTTACCCCCCTATCAGGATGTAATCAAACTTATCAATTAGACTTCTTTAAAAAAAAGTAGAAATATAGCTAAAATTCTTTTCATTCAATGCGTATCCCTCTTTACAACTCTATTTCCTTCAAAACCAACCCATGTAATTTGTGTTCTCGTCATCTCTTCTATATACAAGCCTATCGCACCTCTTATGGTTCCAACGAACAAATCTCCCGTATGCTCCGAAAGGTCAACTCAAACTTCTCTTTTTTTTTAACCTGGGCACTCCTCGTCTCAAAAGAGATCTCATCCACCATTACTTTGGTTCCTAGATCTTAAGCTTTTTTGTTAGTATTTAAGTTCTAGTATTAAGCTTGTATTAAGCCAAATAATTGGGGGCCTTAGTCCCACCAAAATTAATAAAAATAAATTATTTTCCGTATGATTCGTTATTACTACCACCACCGAAGGCGGTAACCGAACTCATTGAATACTGCCATTCCCGGAAGATAGGACATGTCATATGCTACGATGTTAATGCTCAGAATACTTTTTGGGGCAATGCAACGTGAAAGGCAATGATCTTCTGGATTTCATACTATCGTCTGACCTGGTTGTCAACAATGTTGGTTCTCAGCCAACTTTTGTTACGAAAGTAAGACGGAAAGTAATCGACCTAACGTTATCCAACAGGTATGCTAAGGAGATTACTGGGTGCAGAGTACTATCGGGAGTCTTCATGTCAGATGATAGATACGAGTATATCGAATTCAGAATCGGATGCGAGGTCTCTACCTTGTTGAAGAGGAGAAATCCGCGGAAAACCAACTGGACACGATTTAAAGAGGAGCTCAGCAAGCCCAACAGTGCTCTCTAAACGCAGGACAAAACAAAAGCTGGAGGAGGCCTTTAAGAACCTGAACGGTACCCTCACCAAATGCTATGAACTGGCATGTCCAGCTAGGAAGCAATCCTGCAGATCGCCCGTTCCTTAGCTTGGCAGCTTACTATACATACCGAAACCCTGGCGAACAGTAAGAGTATCCTTTTTACCAAAAATTGGAAAAGAGCTCACCAAGAGCTTCACACTTATAAGTCGGACTTCCTCCAAGTTGAAGAGCATGGAAAGGTTGCTCTAGTTGCATGTGCGCAAAACTGAAAATCCTGCGAGAGTGGTTTCGACAACGCAACTTTTGGCATATGTAACTCGGCCAGAAAAAGCGGCGTAGTCGAATCACTAGTTTTGTCGTAGGCGAATCACTAGTTTTGTGGATAAAAGCAATACTGGTGAATAGGACACGGATTGTGGATTCTGACTGCTACGTTGGTTATTTGGTGGAACAAGCTCTCACGACAATACGCCAGTGCTGTTTTGCTAGACGGTGTGTTTCCCTAGTACGCCTGGCTCCGCACTAGACGCATTGATGAATCTCCCTCACCTTGATATTCATATCATGGACTGCACTCTTAAAGCCATCTTCCGTTTGAAAAGAAATGGTCTTTGGCACTGGACCTTTGGCGACCTTGCTCGCCGACTGTCTTATGACTCTGGTCTTATGGACATTCGGTCTGAAGCAATGCACGAGAGCTCCTGCTGCGAAAAAATAAGAAATATCGATATTTCCTGTGCCCAAGACTGGCATAGTCGTAGTCTTCACGGATGGGTCCAAAACCGTGTTAGGATGCGGCGCTGGCAATACGACAACGTTAGATTTCAGTCCTTGTTATGAAAACTTGCAGATGTCTCCCAAGGGAAGATATACGCAATCCCGATGCCAACGAATTATATTGTAAAGTATCGGTGGAGGTGGTATTTGCATCTGTATCGATAGCCAAGCTGCGCTAAGAGCCCTGTTGAGCCCTCTTACGACTTCCAGGCTAGTTTGAGAGTACAAGTCTTCACTGAACACATTTGGAAGGTTAAATTCACTGAGTCTTGTCTGGGTCCCAGGTCACAATGGGATAACGAGAAATGAAATGGCCGATAAACTTGCTGGGCGAGGCTCAAGGGAGAGTTTTCGAGGACCCAAACCTACGTTAGATCTGTCGGACCAGGTGGGTTTGATATGAGCAGAACTACAGATGGCATGACTCTCCAGGTTGCCAGAAGACCAAACGAATGCTTTCCGACAAGTCTAAGAGGTCAGGGGCCTTCCTGCTGTCCCTCAGTAGGTACGAAAGACTGCAGGATGCTTACTGGCGTCGTGACATAGCACTACACTCTTACTAAGCACTTAAATATGCGCTGGTCATAACTGATACAACATCCTCCGATGCGTGCTGTGAAAGTAATGACGAACACTACCTCTATGCTCGCATCAGGCTGCAGGTACTCGGCGTTGTCGTGGTGTGTGCTGATACTATAGGCACTTTATCACTGTAGCGCTTGCTCGTCTTTCTTCGAAAGACTAAGGAATTCCATTAAAAGGAACGTACAAGTTCCTTGCAGTAACTTCAAAAAAGGGTTGGATTCTTTTTATGAAGTTTTATGATAATTTCTTATTTTGGTGTTAGCTAATATTTTTCGATAAGTACGTACTATAGCGTACTTTGATTGGTACCAGCGCTCTTACTCGAAATCATTACGAAAGTCTGCCGCTGTGGAGTCGCAGTGTCTTACTCGTACATTACTTTTGAGCCATTAAATGGTTTCGTGTTCAACATTTAATACGATGGGTAAATTATTAATACTATTTGGGTAATTGTAAAAGTAAGCAACATGTCATATCAAGTCAACGACAAAATATCGACAACTTTTGATCGACTACTTGTTTTCGTTTTTTTCTATTGAATATAATCTCTTATTGTTCGCACTCAACTGCGTTATCAGTGGGCTTCTAAACTGAAACAAATACAGAATAATTAAAATTTAAGAACAAAGAAATAAATCTCCATAAATGAGCAAGACCCTAATCAGAATAAGTTATAAATGAATTGCAAAATTAGATCTATACATAAAATTTGTCAAACAGAACTCTATGATAACAACTTAATGCGTGCTAAATTCATTTAAACCTGGTTCAATGAGCACGTTTTTACATACAGCATCTATAATGTGGTGTAAGAGTTATTCGAAATATTGGTATAATTGTGACAAATAAAATAAATTGACTTAGATGCACTTCGTCTTTCTTATTCTGCTTTTAATTAGTCATTATTCTCACACTTGATTTCAATTGGATACTCTTCGAGCTGGTGCGACCTCATAATTGAATAATTGATGCTGAGTAACATAAATGTAGATATACCGGATCTGAAGATGATGCGGAACCAACGGATGATGCCAAACGACGATTTTATCGAAAAGCTCACGTTACGAGTAAACGTTTTCGTAAAAAATGTAAGCAAATTTCAATAGAAGTGATGAGAATTAAAAATATATTTATCTCCTAGCAAAAGAGCTCAAGTTAGAAAACTACAAGGTATTGTGTTTTTATAGGGCAACGTTGTGTCTAGTTATTCCGCAGTAGTTCAGCTGACTGAATCATTCGTGAATCACTTTCGTACGAAGGTTTGACTCATTAAAAGTAAAGTCATTGCTATAGCTTTTGCATTTGCAACATTAGAACGAATGCTATACAACTAAGCAATTATTTCATGTGAAAATACCTACAAATATATTACTTGTATGAGTACCATTGTAGTTAAAAAACAGAGGGGATGAAGCTCCACATTGCTCTTTAGTGCTTGTCTTATCTTAACCAAAAATAACTTAATATTTCATGTTCGCCTTACAGTTTGGATATCCCCGACTAGTATTAATCATAGTAGAAGGAGCTATTTCAGTAGAGTGTTGGATGTCCGCCTTAAATAATGGTAAAACTGTAGCTCAGATCGACTTAACCCATTAACCATGCAATTTCATGGAGATAGTCGACACATTACTGCTCAAATCGATCAAGTCTTTTTGCATAACACGAAATATGATTAATGTAAATACTTGGTACTAAGGGTGTAGAAGTTTCAGAAACACATTAATTGCTTCAACTGTGTTTACTTCTCCGACTGTTCTTTGAGCTCGTCTTAGTTTTATGTTGTTGTAGGCTTTACTTACCTACTCATATGACTGAGGACAGGAAGGATTATTTCAGTTCAACTTCGTCCTTTTTTATATTTGCCCATAGCGCGGGCGAAAGAAATTTAGGGTATGAATACACTTATAATGCCTCAGCATAAGTTAAGCTTGAGGGTAAACTGACGAGTATTCGTAGTGAGACGGGTGTTACGGTTAAAGGATCGAAAGGGCGGAATGCTATTGGCAATTTCAATGGAGCACTGGTGAAAATAGCGATAGAACAAGATGAGACCAGATGTGAGCACTGTGCTCAAATTTTGGGCGAAGAAATGCCTTATATATTGAGGCACGTTTAGAGGAGGTGAAGTTTTTCTCACATCGCTTGAAGAAACCTAGACATTTCGCAGCATTTTTGGCGAAATCGAATATGTGGTCATTGCAACGAAAGTTGTCAATCCATTCCAATGAAAGGTGTCAATGACACACATACCGAGAATGAAAAGTTTTTCGGTTTCGACGATGCAAGTCCCATTCATGAATAATGGCTAGGTATTTAAATTTCGCTTCAACGACAGCAGACGGCATTGTCTGTAGCAGACAACCACAGTGGATGGCCGTGGCTCAAGTGATAGGATATTGACTTCCCAATCGGCCGCTTCGGCGTTTAATTCCAACCGCACCCGAAAGACATTATTTTTTTCAGGCAACTAAAATCTCGTGAGATGAAAGGTTGTCTGAAATCTAACAAGTCAATTTATACTACTAATTTAGTCTCCCATTAAATGTTGGATGGCACCCATGGAGCGAAATAACCACTGAGCCCAAACATCTTTCTCTCTCTCTCTCTATCAAATTTTCCGAAAAACTTAACATGTGCTCCGGCGTTTTAAGAGTAGTCATGCCCTTTTGAGCATTAATTTCTAAAAAAAAAAAAGAGATCATTGATGAGCATTAAAAAGAGTGTCGAAGACAGAACGGAGCCATGGGGTACACCAGCATTTATTTTGTAAATTTCAGACCTGAAACCATCCAAGATAACTTGAATGGAACCTTCCGAGAGGTAATTTCTAATCCATTGAAGGAGAAATTCGTTGATCCTAAGTGCACGCATTCTCGACAAAAGAGCCTGATACCAAACTGTATCAATTGCCTTAAAAATATCAGTACTTGTTGTTAAACGTTTGACTTTGGGTCTAAGATAGTGCTAAGATATTTGGTACTCGAGGATGGTAATAATTGTTGCTTATTGAACTGTTTCAGAATCGTGTTTTAATCTTAGTTATTAGTTCACTTTTATTTGAAATAACATTTAATACTACTTCTACTTGAGTATGGACCTTATCGAGTTGAAGGGGCTGTGACTAGCACTTTCTTAAAGCCTTAAAGCAAAAATCGTGGTCGCGGAGATGGACATAAGGGACGTCGATGGCACAATTTCTTCCGATCGGTGGGAGATGGCCAAATGGAAGTCTTCAGCATGAGCTTTGCTGACTATGATGAGGACCAACTTCAATTACTTGCGCATGCACCAAGTATGATCAGCAAAAGCAGAGACGGCCAAACTCTTAAGTCCCCAATGTAAAGTTAATGAACTTGATCCTAAATCAACGCCTTCAATAAATTGCTTTCTTGATGGCTCTTGGGCGAATAATAGGGAGAGATCAGAGTTGATAGTTTAATCTATAACTTGTGCACAAGCGCTTGGTTTGTCAGTGCATATGTGATTGCATTCCCAATACTAGAATAACTACTTCCGCATTATTTGTGTGTATGTTTTATCGAACTCAGTCAACAGCTTGCCTAACTGCGGTCATTATTATACATTTTGTGGATAACTTCCGATCACATATGGTATGCATGGCAGAAACCCAACAACACATCAACGTAATGTGCGTACAGCAGATAAGTATGCACGTTGTGAGTGAAAGTGTGGCGGAAAATCAAAGTCTTAATTCAGCGTTGATCGCAAAAGTTTGTCCACTGTCCGTATACTATGTGGAAAATTTTTCCAAAGGATATCAGCATTCGACCAACGCATGCGACGGGAGCTCACGGATTTGTTTCTTGGGAAGCTTGAAGTCGATCCTTATTTTTATCAAAAAATTCTGTTTAATGACGAGGCTGACTTTCAGCTAAATGTGTTTGTGAACAAGCAAAATTGCTATTCTTGCAGGTAAATCCAGAATAGAGTCGTAGGACTCAATTACCCCAACAAAGGAGCAACGCTTAGTATGGTTTGTACAGCCTATTGCCAATGTTGCCAGGGAGCTTTCTGTATCTAGAGCTATTAACACAGAAGCGACAAAAATAGGCCTGCTATTAAGCGGGACCAGAAAATGTATATGCTCTTTACAGGAAAGAACACCCAGTACCACCGACTTGGAGAGTACGCAACAGTGGGTAGTTACAAAATAAGTAAAATTCGGTGTTTTGCTGTGCTCCACAAAGATTTTAAATAACGATATCACCGTAGTGTTAGAGTAAAAAGTCACCCTTGCCAATCGCTGTTTCCTTGAACTGAAAAAGCAACTGGAAAATTGAGAAATATCTCTAAAGTACTTTAACGTCCTAGCAATAGTATATATTCTTATATGGCTCGGGAGCATAAACTTTATCAAAATGAAAATGCATGTGATTGTTTCGTAAAAAAAGTTGTCTAAGTTATGTTTGGTCTGGTTTGGAGAAGAATGTATAAGACTCTACACATACATCTAAGTTAACTTGGTCAAATAGGGCGCAAGCACAGGACTTAAGCCGCGCGTAAGTTAAAAGTAATGCCTTCTATAGTGGTTTTGTACTCTTAAAATGTAAACATATGGTACTTATTTACGGAGACTAACTAAACTGTCATATACAAATTATGAGTTGTTCGTCTAAGTTTTTGATATCCGCTGCAACTATGGTCTAGAGAAAGACTTCGAATCAATTGATCGCGAAGTCGTTTTGGCAATATAATGCTTCACAAGCATAAACATTTATGCTGTACGCATATTTAGATGCAATTTTTGTTTAAGAAATATATGTATATACGTATGTACATTTTGCGAGCATTTTGATGTCAATTTTTACTATATTATATAAGATAAATAGCGAAATATTGATACATGTGGTAAATGCGGCACATGCTATTTGGTCAAGAATACTAGGCCGAGTCGGTTGCCTACTTGTTTGGCGAATCGACTCAGAGCAATAAAAAATCGTAACATTTTTATCGTGTGAATATTTCCTTGTAACGTATAAAGGAATCTTAGGAAAAATAAATTTTCCAACTAAACTTATTTCACTGTACGAGCCAACCGTTTGGATAATCGGCCATCCAGTTTGAATATCAAACAATTTATTCAATAAATGTACAAAGTAAAAATATACAAATAACGCAAACCCGGACAAATAAAAATAACATACAACACAGGCGTTTTCATTCTTATTACCTACTATTATTTATTTATTTTTAATTTTTGATAAGCCGATGAATGGAAGAAGAAACAAACTTCACTTCTCCTAAAACGTAATACAATTAGTTGAATACCTTTCTAGAATTCCCACATTGCTATTGTGGCATTGTTGATAATCAAATTAAATTATAAGCACGCTTATACAAATACACAATGCAGGTACTTATGCACATATTATACACAAAAAATAAAACCGTTCTTGTACCGGTAAGTCCATATGATTTCAGCTATGTACTTTAATAATGAAAACTCTGAACTTTTACTTTCATGTAAAGAATAAAAGCAATTATTACCTCAAAAACAGATAAAAATAAAAATCGTGACAAAAACAGTCATTTCAGTTATTTCAATTGAGCACCGGAAATATTAATTTATTCGAATGCATACGTATGTAAAATATGTATCCCAAGCCAAGTAGACAATGAAGTAAATTCGTAAATTCGTAAATTCGTAAATTCAATTAATCAACAATGTGTGAAACAGAAAAAAATAAATTGTTTGTAATTACCACAATCCCTGAATTGCAGTCCTTTGACTCCGCTGGCCACAAAAACCGATATTAAAGCGAATACAACCAAATGTTTCATCTTAAATAAAATTTAAAATCCGTTCTACACAATTCCTTAACTTGACAACCGCTACCGATCTCTTTTGACGAAATACTAAAAAGAAAAAAAACTGCTAAGCTTGAGCTGATTGCTCGAAAGTCTATCCAAAAACTGAGTGCTTCATTCTAAGTAAGAGAACGCGCTAGCACTACACAGACGGTCTCAACCTGAGCTGCCTATTGAAGAGCGTCTGCTACAGCTATCTACTTGCTCGGTGACGTGACGACATGTATCAACGCTTATCGCTGTTAGGCTTTCCATTGTTTGGTCAGTCATTCACATGCGCATTGTATTGTAATATTTAGCCAGAGAACTCTGCCACTACTATTCTGTTTCTGGAGTGATTGTTGTGTGATTTGTTTTTTGTGTTTCTCTTTTAATTTTTAATTGTTGATCTCATTTTTTTTTGTAGACCGTATTTGACAAAATAAAAACAAATTAAAGCGGGATACATGATAATGGGCGGCGCGTCAATAATAAGTAGCTTTGCAGTCCTTGTTTGTGGCAGTTATTTGGCAAGCCTCCTTCTCAAGCGCTTACGCATTTCCATACGATGACATTAATAATTGAAGCTTAAAATAATTTACATACGTATGTATATAGTTTGAAACAGATCTGTCTGAAAATGTAATCATGTATCATTACTTGCACGGTCTTATGTTTCATGGCAATATCAACGATAAATCTATTTTATTTTGCAGAGGTCTGATTATTGCTCCCAAACTGAAATTGGCACTTTCTTACCGCGTTAATTTTTAAAAACAATGGAATGGCAAACTGACTACATATATACGAGTATCATGCTTTAAGGCAGTTTAAATTACTGTATGTATTTATTTGCTGCTAAGTGATGCTTCTGGCACTCGGCACGTGAGTCGGAATCTTTTTTTTTCTTCAGTTTTCCCTTTACGATAGAAAAATACGCATACCTATACAGTGGTGGAAAAAATAATAGGTGTGGGTGTTTAAAATGTCATTTATTGTACACCAAAGCTACCTAAAGCGATCCTAACAGTTGATGCTGCTTTTTATGCAGCTGCATTTCAAAAACAAACTGTAAATTATTGGTTCGTAAAAGGCCTCATTAGTGAGTCCGGATGAGTTAAGATCACACGTGCCATTGATTTGCGGTGGAAAAAAAGATAGGTGCGTTAGTTGCGCGCTTATTTAAGGACTGAAACGAATAAAATCTGTAAATTTTAATACGGGCTATACTTCCAATGCGTAAAAATTGCAATCCCATTTTGTACCCAAATTAGCCTGTATATTCTCTAGTTTCAGTTTGTTATTAATTTTAGTTCGGTGCGGTTTAAAATATTTATAAAATATGAGTCAAGAGGAACGCCGTAAAAAGAACATCGACAAATGGGTCGAAAATACTTCGCCTCCAAACCATTTCATCGCAAAAAATTTAAACATAGCACGCAGTACAGTGGATTCTGTTATTAAACGATATTTGGAGACGTTGACAGTTAAGCGAAAACAGAAAACTGAAGCACATGATAAAAATTTGGACAGGAAAATAGTGGGTACCATCGTAAAAAACCGGACTATGTCATCCAGAGATGTTGCTCGGAAATGTAATACCAACCAAACAATGGTACAAAGATCTACAAAACGTAACGGTCTACAAACACGAAAAAAAACAAAAAAATACCAAAAGTTACTGAAAAGCAAAAAGAAGTCATAAAAACACGAGCCCGAAAGCTATACGAGTTGATCGGCAACAAGAAAGCGTGCTTGGTTTTGGATGACGAAACTGATGTCAACTCGTTTAAAGCTGAGATTCTTCCGCAAGCAACAACATCGATTGGGATGGAAAAATTCGGGTCAAAATATCTCGTTTGGCAGGCCCTTTGCCAATGTGGACACAGAAGCTCATCGTTGATTAACGGAGAGGTGTACATTAACCTAAAAAAAACGGTTGATTCCTTTCTTAAACAAACACGAGGGTTCAACATTATTTTGGCCAGATTTAGCTTCAGCTCACTATGCTCATGCGACGTTGAGCTTTCTTGTTGCTAAAAATATCGACTTTGTCCCAAAAGACATGAATCCACCCAATGTTCCACAGTGCCGTCCCATTGAAAGGTATTGGACTTTGATCAAAGCTAAATTGAAGAAAAGTGAGCAGTGTGCAAAGGACGTAACATAAAAGATTTTAGTGCTAAATGGAAAAGAGCGTCCAAAATGATCAAGGGTGTAACTGCCACCAACCTTATGAAGGACATTCGAAAAAGTTGAGGAAAGAATGGGAACCCAAATAATTTTTTTTATTTTTTGTAATTGTGAATGAATTTAATAAAAACAGAGTTTTAAAGCAAATAAAAAAAATTTACATGTATTATGAAAATATTTTTTTGTTTATTTTGAAGTTTTCAAATTTTATTCGTTCCAGTCCTTGATCAAGAATAACTTCTTAAAAACAAATGGATTTTCACAGTAAGTTGTTTTTTGTAATTATTTTTTTGTGATCCTGAAGTTTTTATGTTCTGTTTAGAGAATATGATAACGAATGCAATAAAGCAAAAAAAGTTAAAAAAAACTAGAGGAAGGAAGAAGAAAACGTCTGGTACTCTAGGCTGACAAATAGTTAGAATGGCTAAAAATGACGCTTTCATTATTTCTTCAGAAATTAAGGAGACACTAAATCTAACTGTGACGACAAGAACAGCTAATCTGGGTTCTCGATCCGATAGGAAGACCTCATTAGTGTCCTAAAAAAGAATAAAAACAGTAAAAATAAAAGGAGTTCAGCTAAAGGAATTTAACGAAAGGCGCATAAAGGGCTTTATAAATATTCTCTGGGGTGACGAAACAAAATTTTCTTTGGTTGGGATAGTAGGCATTATAAAAGACGACCTTCGATACTGCAGCACAGGCCTTATGGGAGAAGTACTTATTCATTTCATTGTAACCAGAGTGAGAGACGAATATTTCTATCTTCCCTCTACTACAGATTCTTGTTGAATAAGGTATAGTAACGAATTCAACCCCAAGTACAAAAAAAAAAAAAAAACATTAACTGAAGGAAGCATAATGATGTGGGGCTGTTTTTTTATGGTGTGTTCTAGTATTCGAACACGTCAAGCTGCCTTATGCCAAAGATGAAATACCGTTGCTTTGGAAGTTCCAACAAGATAACGTCCCCCCAAGCACACATCGGAAAAAGCCAAAATCTGGTTTCAATCATAAAAGTTCGGATCAAGGAAGCTTGGGATCGAATAGCAGTGCAAAACTTTGTATAAATTTTTTCTATAATTTGCTATAATTTTGATTTTTTGCTTATTCCCGGAATCACACCTATTAATTTTTCCAACCGCAAAAAAACAAATTTTAATGGTAAAAAAAAATTAATTGCTTTTCATGTTTTCAATATAATTATTTTGAAATATTGACAATAGACTTATATATTAAAACTGAGTTGCAAGTACACAAAAAAAAAAATACAATAAAATTGTGCTAACATTTAATTATAGTTTATTTTCCGTTCACACCTATTAATTTTCCCACCAGTGTATGTGTACACGCGTGTGGTTTATTAATATTTATTTACATATAATACATATTTAGCGCTAGAATTTGCAGCAAACTATCAAGCTTGTTCAAATAGTCTGAACTGCTTCATCTTGTGCAAAAAACTGTCTTAAGTTGATTGAGGTGTTCTTCGGTCTGTCCTTTATATAAGGAGAATTTTTCCTTTAATGCGTTGGTTGAACGTGCGTCGTAAAATGTTTACACGTATGTATGTGCCACGGGCGAAGCAAAATAAGGGAGGTAAGAAAGTGAGATACTGGGGTACGTTGGTTTTGAATATTTGCAAGTTATAATGACGCCTATTCCATAGGCGAGTAGTACGCCTTAGGACAGAATCATAATATTTAAAAGTACGACGGCTACGTCCGAAAGTCGGGTATTACGGTTGAATGCTTTATATGATAAAGTCGAATCAGAGGCAATATTATTTTTAACATCGCTTGATGAAACTATACATACGTCTTTCCGACTTTTTTCGGTTTGGATTGAAAACAAAGAATCTGCGGATTGATGTGTTAATGTTCGTTAATGTCCTAGGCATTCCGGCATATAATGCAAAATTTTCTGGTTAGGTCGTAAACGCAAGCTACCAAATATCTTCCCAAGATCTTTTTCTTTTCAAAATAATTAAAGATATCTTTATCTGTTGGGATTATTAATCCCTTATAGGGTCTTACTTGGTCACTTTATGAAACGCTATAATCTAGTGACCCTCTAGGAGAGCTTCCAAATCTTTTTGGCCCGGAGTGTTGAACATGGTGACAAGATGCATAAATGGTGTTGTATAACCCGTACACTTGCTTGCATGATAGTACCTTCTCCTTAATAGTTGTCGAATTGGTTGTATAATGATTTTATCATATGCAATGTCATTAACTCCTCGCTTGAATCGATACTGTTATACCATTAACTGATGATTCAGTGCGACAGTGACGTTCTTTCAACTTTTGAGTTGGGTCCTATTCGTTAATACTACCAAAGCACCAAGCAAACTTGGTCTGATATGTTTTCATACACCACCCCAAGCTAATTTGTTTTATAGTATAAATAGACAGAAGACTAAGGTATGCGGTGCAAATAAGGGCATCTAATTTTCACTAATGTAGAATGTAAATTGTAGAGCAGTCATACTTGTATGTCACCGACTATATGACAAGGGTTTCATTTCGCTTAAAACTCATCTGATCTGGATTTAGCCCAAGTGTTTAAAGCAAAAGTAAAAAGGTAACAGTCAAAATACCTTTCACTTGTCATTTTGTTCTCTATGACTGCGTTCCCGACCACATATTCGAGTAAGGCGTTGCTGCTGCCTGCTCTACTATTAAAATCGCCCAAGATAATAAGAATGACTGTGCTGTGAGGCAGCAGTTAATAATTAAAACTAAAGTTAGGTTCCTTATTCTATAATAAAAAATTTTTTTTGGTCTGTTAAATTTATAAGTAAGCACACCATAAGAATGCTGCCGGTTGGACAAATGTTGCCGGTCTTATTTTTAAAGTAACGCATGATCGAGGCGAAAGAGAAAGCCAGGAAAACTTACGTATTTATGTTAAATCAACTTAGTCCGCTCAAACCAAATTGATCGGTTTAACTGACATTGAACGTATTGGAAACATTGAACTATTGGGACGTTAAACGTATTGAGAACTCTCTTATAGAGGAAGGTTTCAACCTTGTTGCTAAATAAATTAATCGATAACTCAGTTTCAAAGTCAAGAGTATTGATTTGAGGATTACGGAATAAGTGCAAGCTGGGAAAATTAAAAGTACGAGTAAAAGCGGAAAATATAAGTTCATGTAAACCTAGGATATCCACTTTTATTTTGTTGAACTTTAAAGCAGTTAAACCTTAAGCAGGAACAAAAGCACGATGGCAGCTAATTACAACTTTGTAAAAATTAGATCACGCAGTTTTTACTACGATCATCATCAAGACTTTGCGACAGGATATGTTTTATTTTGTATTGCGATACTGTTATTTTTTTCAACGTAATGTATTAATCTGTAGATTACTGCAAAAATAAAAAAAAAACAACCATATAAATGACAGCTTTTAAAGGCCTCGAGCTGTTAGTACGCGTCCAATTGATTGATGCTGTCGATTCAATGTAATTTTCGTATTTAAGCCTTTCGAAAAGTTCGGTCTGTCCTTTTCTCTCTTTTCTCACTTTTTGCACAGGGTATTGGAAAGCTCCAATGTCATCTGCATTTCTTCTGATCTATCGCACAAACCGTTACCAAATTATATACACATATTCTGAGGCAGTCTTAAACTTAATTCTTTCTTTATCCTCTTCCGGATTCTAATGCATGCAACATGACTTTTCATACTATTTATCGCTTTGAAAATGCGAAAAGGCCGCGAAATGAATAGAGTGATTAGCAAACATAGATTCAAATTCGCTGACTTTTTACCACGGTAGCGTTAATTTTTCGGGTGCTGGTAGCACACAAAAATCATTTTATAAGTGCGACGTCGTATTGTCGCTCAATATAAATCTGGAATTATCTCCTTTCTAAGGACCTTAGAATATAACATGTTATTCTTTCGGACTGTTTCAAGCATATACCTCTTAGACATAAACTGTTATATTTAAAGATAAATTTTTATTTAAGTACTAGAGGTATACGGGGTATTCCTTATACTGTGTGGAAGACCTTAAGGGGAGATTCTACCAAAAAAAAAATCGTATAGGTGTGTCGTCCGTTTTGACTTTTATTGAAAATAAGATTTTTTTTTCAAATTTATGCGTATGTGATAATAAATGGGGTATCGTTAAACTTGTAATTACGAGCGCTTTCATTTTTTCAAAGTAAATGTTGCTCTAAAATTAATGTGTCAAAATCTATTGAAGATCAAGTGATTTCTTTTTTGAAATATAAAGGTTTGATTTCATCATTTTTTTTCGGAAAAATATCTAATTAACCGCCACTTTATGCAACTTTGAAATGTGTACCTAGTATTTACAAACGAAAAAAAAAACTATCAGCTCTTTTAATCTCAAGTCAGTAGTTAAAGTCTTCGACACATTATCCAAATGAAGGAAAAAATTATTTTATTATATTTAAGTAAAACAAGCGTGTAACAGGTATTGTGCGTTGTGGTAACGCACTAACGAAATAAACCATTTATACCGAGGATTCGGCGTCCACATTTCGTAAATAGGCTGTTGGGCTTTACTAATGTTTGCATTGTACGAGTATATTAGTATACATATGTACGTTTAATTGTACAATGCATAATGTATGGGTAGTCCTGCTGGAAAACGGTGATATCAGTGCATTTAATAAGATACATATGTATATATTTGCATATATAGGTACCTTATGTTTCCTTCATTGAATTCTAATATTTCAGTAGAAAGCCGCAAAGTTTATTATCGCGATAAAGCTGGTTTACCCAGGCTTTCGACTTCTTTAAATCGGATATTCTTCAGAAGAGCAGTGGAATAACAAAGCTTAGCCGTTAGCATTAGTTTGTGGACATGTTGTTTTATATTTTATGTTGATACAACAAACATCAAAAATAATTTTCGCTTTATTATATACAACTATAAAAAAATGAATAAAGAAACAACACAACACATCTTAAAAATTGAATATAAAATTACATTCTTATTTTATTTTATATTTATTACGTTTAAAAATCATTTTTTTTTTTTGCAAAAAAAACTTAAAACTTAAATACAAACAACAAAAAATCAAATAAAATATACTATCGTCTACAACATGTATATATCTAAAACAAAAATTGAAAATATTAAGGAAAACCAGTCGCGAGATTACAGACTATTAAATGAACAAAAATAAATTTCGATTTTAATACACGTTCACGTGTGTATGCATCCACGCCTTACTACACTAAGAAAATATGAGATTTTATTTTTATTTTTTTCCCACAAGATTTTCATTAGGGTGTGTTACATTAAATTAAAACATATCAACAGTAAACTGAGAAGCATAGGTACATTTAAAAGAAGTCACCAAAAGTTTTGTGTTTTTTTTTGTCGTATTTTTTTTTTTTCAAATAAAAGAATATATTACACAAACACTAAAAGTAACGGAGTCTGTGGAGTTGTATATATATATATATAACACAGTATACGCTACAATTGAATATCTGTTGCATATCTTCGTACACATATGTATAGTACATAAATTTGGTTGAATTTACTTAAGAACTGCATTTGTTCTTGTAGGGTATTTTCCGGAGCGCATCACTGGTGTATTATTATTCCATTGTAATGTCATCATGAATATTGTTGCTGAAATGTGTCAATGCGCTGGGATGCAACAAGTCATTGTGATCATCATAAAGTTTTTTGCGCTTTAATATTGCCGAATGAAGTTCACGTGAGCAACTATGACCTCTAGATTGAGCACGTTGAACTTGCAGAATTGGTTCATACTCGTACAGTTGGCTTACGTAAAATCGGTCTAGATCAGCCTTTTTGTAAAAAACTTTGAGCCTGGTGAAAGCATCACTAAAAAAAATTAATTAACAAACTTAATAGAGCTTCATTTTAAAACTTTTTTCTATAATATAAACTGAAAGAAAGAAAAATTAATTTGCAAAAGTATAATGGTTTGTTATATTGTATAATCTTGACATGAAAAGAAACTAATATTCATTATGTTATGCTTGAAACTGGCATTATTATAAGCTTGTTAGCTAATAGGCAGGAAATGATGTGTTCGAATTCTGTCAGTATCAGGGATATGAGAAATGAGCTCGACAATTCACCGCTAAAAATATCATCTTATGCCTTTTTTCTTGTTCCAACAACACAACATGCGCCGTGATGAATAAACTCCTTTGCGCGAAATTGTAAAAGAAACTCCAAATAGGTAATCTACTAGATTATACAAGGCTGTACCGCTATCTAAAGATTCCTACGCGAAACGCGAAAAGTAATTTTCCGTGATGTCTGTCGTTGGGTTTCTATTATCATTGCGTTTATTATCAATGACGTTTGCTTACTACCACTTGAGATAATGAATATATAATACTTTCTATCTAAAATTTGTTTACTTATTCTAATTGTGTGAGACAACAGACTTTAGTAGATTAAAGGTCAGCGATTTCCGTGATATTTTTATTTAACGCATAGAGTAACATAATACTACATATTACAATATTTTATATGTACTCGTAATTATATTTAAGCTCATATGAGTAGATATAAAAATAATAAATAGGGTGGGCCTATACCCCATACATCCTACTCCAAATAACGTTTCCCCCAAGGGTCACGTAGAACACTTTTACTATTTTTTTTACAGTAAACTGTGTATCAAAATTATATGACACTTAAGTTTCTTCAATCATCCACCCTAAATTGCTTATACGAGTATTTTGAAAGAATTAAAACCACGGATGGGATCTCAAAAAGTGATCTGCATAAAAGAACAGTTACATTCTTTTTATAGAAATGCCTGGAAAGGTACCGTTCATTAAACTTGCGTTGCTTCAGTTTTGCTTATTCGCAACCGTATCAATATTTTAAAACATACATATATTGTAATGTGGGTTTCAAGTGAAAGCGTTACAGCTTTTTACAAGGCACAAACATTTCCAACTGCGTTTGAGCAATTTTAAGTAATTTTAAGCAAAATGCCACATGCAGCTTTATTAACAGAAGATGAAAAAGACAAGATTGACGCATATTGCAACTGCGGTATAAATGCCACGTGAATCACAAAAAAAAAATTGGTCGTAGTCTTAAGGTTGAGTCAAAGAGAACGCGTTTTTCAACGCTGTGGTAAAATTATTTTACGTCGCGTTATAACCGCCGCCTTAGAAGACGTCAAACAAAGAGCGGTCATGACTGTACAACATTTTGTAGTAGCAGCTTTGCATTACCTGTCAAAATGCCATTTCATACAAATCTTTCACAATAGTTTCTCATATTTCGCGAATTCACCGCGACGTTGAATACGCGTCGTGTATGACTGTTTCTATGATTTCAATAGAATACAACGCGGCGGTTAAACGCGCTTTGTTTGACGGAGCCTTTAGTCGTGTAGAAAATTGGTATTTAAGTGATTCGGAAAATTAGGGCAAAAAACTTAGTTCTGGCAGAAAACCAGTACTCTAGGAATGGACAAGCAGCAAATCAAATTGCAGTAATTGCACTGCTTCCTGTTCCAAACTCACTGCCTTTTCCAGCAAAAAATTATCAAAAATTACAATTAGGCGGGTCATCAACAACTCCAAATACGTCGTCAGAGCTCTTATGAAAGAGCGGCTTTGCACCGCGACACAAAGCAGATATGCAGAAAATACCATTGACACTAATTGGGGACTTGGTATGTAAATCCAACACATTGGTTTATATTTTTTACAGCTAGATTTTCCTAAAAAGATGATTTTTTTCCGATTAAAAAAAAGGAACTTATCTGGTCCAGATGGATTACCATGCTACTGGAGAAACTTACGGAAAGAACCGCTGCAACAAAAACTTCGGTGATGATGTGGGACGCCATTCACAAGTCTGGTACACATGAATTGCAATTTACAAGCTAAAAAATGGATATCTCAGAGTATATTGGGGTACTTGAGAATTGGAGTCGCCTTCAATATCTACATGACAATACAGAAAAACTAAAGCCTTAAAAAGAGTCATATTCAGTTGAAGTGATGGAATACCTTGGTTTGGTCATCGGACTTAAATTCTATAGAAAATACTTGGGGAGCACTTTTGAGACGTATTTACATGGACAATAAAAAATACGATAATGTTAGAGATCTTAAAGTGCCTAGTTTAAAAGAGTGGAAGCGATTGAAACCGAGTTTATTATATAACTTCATCAATTCAATGAATAGAAGGTTTGTTGTAGTCGGATAAATTATGGGTGGCTCAATTACTATTAAATTCAAATATTTGATGCCAGAATTAACAAAAAAACAACAAACAAAACTTTTGTTTATAATAATCAGCTTAATTTATAATTTTGATACGATAGAAAATGCGTATTTTTTCCCCATTTAGTTAAAATGATCAAACAATTTTTTTTCTTTCATTTCAATAAAAAAGGATGAATTTAATATTTACCTACTATGACGAAATACGAGGGTAGTCCCAGAAGTACCCAACCTACGAGGGACGTTCAATATATTCTCGGTATCGATATGAAGGAAAATGCGAATTCAATTTAAATTGTTTTTATTTTTCAATATAATCTCCCCTAACATCAATGCATTTGTTACATCTTGAGATAAGCTTTTTTAAACCCTCAAACAAATAAATTTCCTCTTATACCATTTATTGCCGACTTGAGTTCTTCATCATCCGAAAATCTTTTTCCACGAAGACATTTTTTCAAATCCGGAAACAGGAAATAATCACTAGGAGCAAGGTCTGGACTATAGGGTGGGTGTTGGATTTCTTCGAAACCACAATCTCGCGCAGCAGCCTTGGAAACTCGCGCCGTGTGAACAGGTGCGTTGTCATGAAGAAGCAACACACCCGCTGCGAGTTTACCCCGTCTTTATGCAAAGTGGAAGCGTAGGATGTGGCGCTGATGGTTTCACCTTTTTTTTTGTACTCAATGAGCAAGATTCCCTTTGAGTCCCAAAAAACTGTGGCCATGAGCTTCCGGCAGACGGAGTGACTTTGAACTTCTTCGGGGGGTCTGTTCCTTTTTTATGCCACTGCATGGACTCTTGTTTGCTTTCAGGGTCATAGTGGTGGACCCATGTTTCGTCCCCAGTAACAATTCGATCCATAACACCGTCCGCGTTCTCACTACACATCTCCAAAAGCTCTCTACAGCATGCGATTCTCACTTTTTTCTGAGGCGCTGTGAGCATTCGTGGCATCCACCTTGCACTGACCTTTGAAAGGTTAAGATGGTCATGAAGAATGGTGTGAATGGTACCAATTGAAAGCTTGGTGATCTCTGCCATCATTTTCACCTTTATTCGGGCATCCTCAAGAACAAGTTTTTCGACTTCTTTGATGCTTTCTCCCGTACAAGCAGTAGCCGGGGCGCCGGAGCGGGGGTCGTCTTCAATGCTCTCTCTGCCTCTCTTGAACTCACTTGACCACTTTTGCACAGTTGATAATGAAGGTGCGGAACCCTGGTAAACAGCCACCATCTCTTCATGAATAGTTTTTTGACTTTTTCCTTGCTTAGTGAGAAATTTAATTACAGCGCGATGCTCAATTTTCACCATCATCGTCTCAGTTGCCATTATGATTCTGTTTAACTAGAGATAAAACGCGAATTAATAATCACATTTATATGAAATTTTATATGAATGCACTAAAATAATAGTATTACTTGATAAATAAGTCAATTTATATATATAACCACAGCTTCACCCCGATATCGAGAATATGTTGAACGCCCCTCGTAACAAAGAAAACATAAAAAAATTGGGGAAAAACATGTTTATTTCTCTACGTAGTCTCCTGTTAGTTCAATACACTTTTCCCAGCGATTTCCAATAACTTCGATAGCTTATGAGAATCGTCGCGCTCCTTAAAATAGCAATCAGCCGCAGACTCCACCTCTTTACTGTTGGCAAATCTTTTACCACCGAGCCATTTTTTCAAGTTCGGAAATAGCCAATAATCGGAGGGAGCTAAATCTGGCGAATAGGGTGCATGAGGAAGCAATTCGAACTTTAACTCATTGATTTTGGCCATCGCGATGACGGATGTGTGAACTGGTGCATTGTCTTGATGAAACAAAACTTTTTTTCTTCCCCAAATGCGGCCGTTTTTTCCTGATTTCATCCCTGTCTGCAGATGGAACTGTCTTCGCCTTCTTTGGAGCCGATTCTCCCCTTTAGGTCCATTGTTTTGACCGTTTTTTCGTCTTGGGTGTGAAGTAATGGACCTATGTTTCATGCATGGTTATGAATCGAGGCAAAAACTCGGCTTTATTGCTGTGAAACTTCACCAAACACTCGATTGAAACATTCTCACGACGCTGTTTTTATTCCATTGTGAGTAATCGCGGCACTTGTCTTGCGCATAGCTTTCTCATGTCCAATTTTTCAGTCAACATGCGATGCACAGCGCTTTTTGAAATGCCTACCATATCTGCTAGCTCACGCACTTTCAATCGACGGTTATCCAATATCCTTTCGGGATTTTTTTCAACACCTCATTTGGTCGACCACTGCGATGTTTGTTTTGGCATCTCCTATGGCCTCGCTTAAACTCTGCCACCCAATATTTTATTGTTGTAAACGAAGGAGCAGACTCCACCAGAGAAGAATCCAGTTCCGTTTTGATGTTGGTTAGACTGAGGCCTTCCAAGTCAAAGTATTGTATCACATAACGATGAACAATTTTTTCTACATACATATATTTAAAAATTCTTTGAGAGCGTTCACTATTGATGGCTGCCGAACAAATACTAAGCAACGTAGCGTCGTCAAACTTCAAATTTAAGCTAAAATAGTCATTGTTTTTAAACAACAACCGCCATCCATCAGGTCGGGCACTACCCTCGTAAGCTAATGAAGTTGCCAATTTAAATGTATCCATTAAGTGGTAAAAAAAGTCTTGCACTAAAAACTAATATGCCGAGGTTTACGAGATGGCATTGTAGAAAGATATTTTAAAAATTGCACATAAAGTAACCATTACTGAAGATATCAGGTATTTAAGTGTAAGATTTTCCTGTATATATCGGATATTGGAAATTTAAGAATTTTCTTTAAATGGAATGCATAACGCATTATATGTGTAAATTAACACTGTTTTCTTTAAGCATTACATTCGTGAAACTATTTCTAAAACCATTTAATAGTAAGATGTGGAATGATAACAAGTAGTACCATTAACTTACCTAAAACTATAATTATTCTTATACATTAAATAAGCAGCGATGATCGTCAAGCACTTCTGTTCGCCGCCATTACAGTCAATTATTAGTATTGTCCCACCGCCTGATAGAGCTCTGTCAATAAATTTAACAGACTTATAGCAGTTTGGCAACACTGTGGTTAAATACGCCTTTTCCCCGAAATTCAAATGAATCGTTTCAAACTCTTCATCGAAACATAATTGATGTGAGAATTCTGCATCATATAAGCGATGATTATCAGAAGATAAATTCACATCTGGATCTAATGATGGATAATATAATTCTTGGATATGTTTGTCAATTGTTATCACATGAGTTAAGCCGTGAGAACGTAACTTCTCATCGGACCAAGCCAAAAAGTTTTTTGTTAAATAGATTCCTGGCATTATATTTTCTAATGCTAATTGCGTTGAATCAAAGCCGAGAGATGTTGTATTTAAAGGAGCTGAATTTGATATTGTAGAAGCTATTGTTGCACCAATTGCAGCTGTTGTAAGTGGGCATTTTGGAGTTGATGTGCAGTTTATGGGTGATAGTAAACAGCTTGTTTCCGTTGGCAGTGTCTGAAAGACGAAAAAAACAAAATAAAAATATATTCATTAAAAAACACAAGACAAAGGATTTTCGTAAAAAATTACTATAAGTTAGATTACCTTACTTGTAAAATAGAAAAAGTTATTTAATCATTGTAAAAGAAAGCCGTCTACAAATGATTAGTATGGGATTCATTTTCTACACTTAATGTTGGCGATGATTGATACAATTTCAATGGTTTTGCATCTTGATCTTGATGATACTGCAGCCCAACCATGCGGTAGAACTTAGTGGTATTTCCACTGAACTATTAAAAGCAACGTCAACGACACATGCGGAGTTTCTTCATCTGTTCGTATAGAAAACTTGCGAATCTGAGTTTTTTCTCGAAAAAAAAGGGAATATTTGCTTTCTGTTTTGGGACCTCCTATGTGGGTCACTTCAACACTGTGCGGATCATCAGAACTGTGTTGAACTTCGATCGCTACTAAACTTGCTGATCAAAATGCGTTATATGTAGTAACCTACGTAGGTTCCCTCAAGTGTTTGGTGTATTTTCTCCCCAATCTCTGTGCCTGACGTTAAAACCACCGCGAATTATAAAATAATGCTCCTCCGATTCCAGCCTAACGAATCGAACACTTTTATCGAACTCTGATATAAATAAGGTGAATTAACTAGATCAAGCGCATAGACAATGTACAATCGCTTTCCGCTACACCAAAAGCTGCCTGAAACCTACACCTTACACCGCTCCGCACTCTTTTTAATCGTGAGTCTTTTTGTCTGAAGATCGCAATACCACTGCTTTTTATGGAGCTGATTTGGTTTCTTCTTGCTATATGTCCTCTGTGCTTCGTTTTGTGTTTTTTGTTTAGCTTAATTTCGCTACCAAAGCACATAAGGCGATTGGTCTTCAGCAAGTTAAACAGTGTGCATCTTCATTCGATTTTTAGCAGTTAATTTACATTCGGGGTTCACTCCACCATGTTTGTATATATTACGGCTGAACCTGTGTTAGCTTCGGTAGCAACGCGTAGATCTCGTCCAGGCGGCCAGCCCCCACTTGTACTCGGCGCTGTAACTGAGCCATCTTTTTCTGGATAAGAGGCAAGTTAAGTGCAGCTTCCGGTGCTGGAGGCGTACTTTCTCTAGCCGTCAGCATTTGGTCATAGGTAATTTTGAGGTTGGCGACTGGTATTTAATTGATTAGATGCCGTCGTTAAGATAATTGGTGGGATCCTTTGCTTAACAATTTTCTGCAGTTGGTATTGTTGTAGTTGTTGTTTTTGGGGTGTGTTGTGTCTGTGTGTTGTTGTTGTTGCTGTTGCTGTGATTTTGGCATTTGTTTCTGCTGATGTGGTTGCAGATGTATATTAAGCTGCTGTTATTGGTTTTTTCTGTTATTTTTATTGTTATTGGCATATGTGTATATTGGTGTTGTTGTTATGGCTCCTCCTTCCGACACATGATGTACAGTGTTGACCTAGGATTTTAATAAACTCCGTATAAACTCAAACATTGGAAACACTTATTATCCACATTGATAACTTTTCTTATTCACATAAAAATGTATGGTCATACACAATGCGAAGTCCCAATAATGCTACATATATTTCTCATATCACACCATTCACCCAACTTCAAATCTCGGTTGGAACTTGAGCCTTTACAAATTTTTTTTTTCACCAGATTTTTAGACGGCCTTTGTCGAATACTAATGAAAAAACTTGCTTATTTGCTCATCCTGAATTTGTTCCCTTATTTTAATGTAGACTTCTGTATCACTTCATAATATCCATATGTTTATGGACACATATAGATATATGTACATATACGTATATATATAAACATATATATTTAGGTTTTTCTCATTTAATTTTACTTCGTATTTAGTTATTTATAACTGCTGGGAAAAGAGAAGAAATCGCTTCGAACATTGAACACTAGATTGTTGTATTCCAACTTTAACTTCATGCTCACTGCTTATTCTCGCAGTACATTTAATTTCTTCGTCAACATCATCGTACCGACGATCCAGATAAGATCTATGGCAACTCTATGGAACGCTTTATCAAAATCGACGAAAACGATATGCTAATCTTTTGAAGTGTCCCGATATACAATATATCAATCATTATCCACAAGCTTTAAATATCGTCGCATGTCGACATCCCTCCCACAAAGCCGTATTAACTTCATTGGACTTTAATAATATTTCGCTTTCAACTGTTTAGAACTTGCTTTTATTTTTCGTAGTTACGACATTAGATTCAACGGTCGATAATTACTGCAAATTTTGTTTTTTTTTTGTAGTGGAACAAAATAGAGAGCCATTTAAATCGAAAACTGCCAGTATGTGATCCGAGCCGAGGTATTTACAGTCGGGTCCATTCTATGCCAAATCACACTAGTCTATGTAGACCATTGTGATGCCCGAGTGGGGGAATTAGAAGGGTGTAGGGATTTTACTGCGGTTCCTAGCTCTAACTTTCCGGCTCACGTTGGTTGTCGTTTTGACCCTGAGGGGGTCCAAGCCATCTTTTTGCATCCGGGAATCTGAAAACAGATGTAAGTGAAGCACTTCTGAGAAGTCGTGGAGTAATAACTTCCTAAAATTTGTTGGCCCAAATTACTGAGGCTGGAAGACAGTGGCACAAAAAGGAGGGTGTCCTCCCCAGAGCTTATGTCCCCACAGCCTCTGCAGAAGGTCGTCGTCGTCAAGGCGCAGCTTTATTATTTGCGCCGTAAGAATATTATGACCTGTGAGCAATCCAACAAACGTAAATAGTTCAGCTCTGCTTTTCAAGAGAATCTTACTTGTTCTGGATTTGCTGAGCTCCGGCCATAGTTCTTTTGAGGTCTCGCAGGTTGGAAGGTTTTTCCACCTTTCATTGGCTTTTATTTATTGTATTGTTCACTCCATTTGTATTTTCAGAGTACAGACTGGAGATTTGATACTTCGATCTGCCAGTTCCCTATCCTTATGCTGAACGCAGAGATTCAAGCTCTTCGAGACAGCGCTTCACAACCCTCGATTTGATTTCGATTGCCGCGAAGGCCTTGATGGCGGCCTGGCTGTCAATAAATATACATTAGTAATATCCTCGTGGAATATTGCTTTTATTGCCGCAAGTTTGCTGGAGCCTATATCTCAGCCTGAAAGACACTGCTGTCATCCGGCAGGCGTGGTGAGCGTCGTAAGTTCAACTGATCGGAGAAAATCCCGGCGCCGGTTCCTGTCTTCATCTTTGATCCATCCGTAGAAATGGATATCGAGTCTGGTACCAATTGGTTCCTGTCCCATTCCTCTCCGCTTGGGAAAATGCAAGCGAATGATGTTTCGAAAAGGTATTATGTAGTCCGTGTTGGGGCATAAACCCAGTCAATTGTAAGGATCGGGGCGTGGCCTTTCGGCCACGGGTTTGGTGCATTAAGCCAGATTAATATTAAAGCGCTTTTCGCTGCAGATTCTTGCATGTATAGAGCTAGGGACAGGAGGCGAAGCACATTTTCCAGTCCCGCCGTTGGCGTCGTTCTCATATTTTGGTCGTGCCTATACATGCCATCCTCGCATCCAGGTCGCCATTTTATCCCAAATAAACGGGATAAATAAAATAAAGAACCATATCATCCGAGCATGCAGTGGCTTTTATCCCTTCGCTTTTTAGATTATTATTTCATTATTTTATTAACCACTAGGGTCCACAGAAGAGGTGACATTACTCCTCCTTGAAGAGTGTCGTGTTACCTAGTTCGTTAGTACAGGATGAGCTGCAGCATTGCCTAAGTTTATACTTATAGCAGGAATGTTGACATCGTTGAAGGCTCCTTCGATGGCAACGAAAACCGCTAAGGAGTGAGTTTTAGTAGTAGCATTGTTTGTCCAAATTACTGATGCATTTTTATACTCATATTATCCAACCCCTTTCCTGAGCTTATTAAGATTTGTTTTGTTTCCTGCGTTCCCCAGCTTTTCTTTCTTGCGTTTTTATATCGGACATCGAACAAATATTTTTCTTTAAGTTTTTTGTTGCAAGAGTTGCACAATCCATGGAGAAGGAGAACGTTGAATCGTTCGCTTGAGAATGTGTTTTTCCATTGGCAGTATCACCATGTTATTAGTCATAGAATCGGATCATATCCAGTCGCTTTGATGTTGTTGTAAATGATGTAAAGAGGGTTGCATTCCTATAAATGGTTTTGTTGATACTTTCTATATATTTTATATCTAATTAACTTTTTTTCTTGCAGAAGATCCTCACAATTTCTTCTGATTTTTTGAGAACCAATAGGCACCATCACGCTGGTTAATGTTCTCATATGGTGTGCTAAAGCCATAGCATTTTTTAAAGAAGAAAACAGACTAAGCTTAGTGAGAAATTTTATGAGAGTGGCAGAATAAATAGCAATAAAATTTTGGATCGGAATTGAAAATTAAAGTGACTATAATGGTATCTAAGTTTGATCTTCCGGGCCTTTTATTTTAGCTTCAAACGACATTTCTTTTGAAAGTAATCCTTGGCTCATATTGATTTTTACTTTGGTTTTTTAAACTCTTAGAATTGGTTTGCTACAAACAAGGCTAAGGTGTAAGATGTCCACCAAAGTACAATATGCGACTGGAATAAATAAACCTCCATGAGCAGTAAGCTAAGGAGAATTTGCTAGTTTTGTTTCACCAACCAAATATCAGAAGTTTAGCCTTAATCTGAACACGAAATTAGTAGAAACACTTTCAAATTAAAATTGTCTTATAACCTATATTTGCTACTATCACATGGAACGATGGAACATTACCAAACTATGTTCCGCAAGGAAATTAGTGTATTATGGCAAACAGTAGAGAAAACAAACAGACAATACATTTCGACTGAAGAAGAAACTGCACAAGATAAAGGCAGCCAAATAAGAAAGTTGGAATGTTGGACATATGCTGCAAACTAAAGAACACGCTTCACTATTAGCACTTTACGTTCTAATGCTATTTCTAAAGCACTGGTTATTGACAGAGCAACTCTAGGGCTTTTAATGGAATGCAGTGATACTTGATTAGACACGACGAAAGAAAACCTAATCGCCCAAGACTTACTCACATGGCGGATAGCAGCTGTAGAAGAGTCACGGCCGTTGGGAAGAGTTTTGGTTACTTTTCCAAAACCGTTAAAAATAACGCGTATACCGCCTAGGACGCACAAGGGAATATAATAATCCGAATGAATACCGCAACTTTTCGATCCTTTCTAACGTCCTAGTCGGCACGCACCAGTATAGCCGGCAGATTGTTATGACTTACGGGTTTCAAGTCGAGATTTTATTATTTCACCCGTACGTACTTCAAAATCCCAGCGTTCAAACGATTCGTGAATTTGGGACACCGTTGTAAAAGATTTAGCTGTCGGACGCTGGAAAATTAATCACGAAACGTACAATGTGAAAAATACATACATACATAAATCTATGCATCGCACAGGTGCAATATTTTTATATTTCAGCTCATTAGAATAGCATTTTAAATAAAATGATGCAGTATTCTTTGTTTTTTTTATTTATTTAAAACACAAACAAAAATTCAAACATAAGATATTCCACAGCACATTTGATTACAAACGTAATCCGCTGTTGCAAAACTGATCGTAAAGATGCATATTAAAGACGAAAAGAAATGAACATACATATTACGAGGGGCGTTCAACATATTCTCGATATCGGGGTGAAGCTGTGGTTGTATATATAAATTTTCTTATTTATCAAGTAATACTATTATTTTAGTGCATTCATATAAAATTTCATATAAATGTGATTATTAATTCGCGTTTTATCTCTAGTTAAACAGAATCATAATGGCAACTGAGACGATGATGGTGAAAATTGAGCATCGCGCTGTAATTAAATTTCTCACTATTCTTGAACTATTCATGAAGAGATGGTGGCTGTTTACCAGGGTTCCGCACCTTCATTATCAACTGTGCAAAAGTGGTCAAGTGAGTTCAAGAGAGGCAGAGAGAGCATTGAAGACGACCCCCGCTCCGGCGCCCCGGCTACTGCTTGTACGGGAGAAAGCATCAAAGAAGTCGAAAAACTTGTTCTTGAGGATGCCCGAATAAAGGTGAAAATGATGGCAGAGATCACCAAGCTTTCAATTGGTACCATTCACACCATTCTTCATGACCATCTTAACCTTTCAAAGGTCAGTGCAAGGTGGGTGCCACGAATGCTCACAGCGCCTCAGAAAAAAGTGAGCTTTTGGATCGAATTGTTACTGGGGACGAAACATGGGTCCACCACTATGACCCTGAAAGCAAACAAGAGTCCATGCAGTGGCATAAAAAAGGAACAGACCCCCCGAAGAAGTTCAAAGTCACTCCGTCTGCCGGGAAGCTCATGGCCACAGTTTTTTGGGACTCAAAGGGAATCTTGCTCATTGAGTACAAAAAAAAAGGTGAATCCATCAACGCCACATCCTACGCTTCCACTTTGCATAATTTGCGGGAGGAAATTAAAAAGAAAAGACGGGGTAAACTCGCAGCGGGTGTGTTGCTTCTTCATGACAACGCTCCTGTTCACACGGCGCGAGTTTCCAAGGCTGCTGCGCGAGATTGTGGTTTCGAAGAAATCCAACACCCACCCTATAGTCCAGACCTTGCTCCTAGTGATTATTTCCTGTTTCCGGATTTGAAAAAATGTCTTCGTGGAAAAAGATTTTCGGATGATGAAGAACTCAAGTCGGCAATAAATGGTATAAGAGGAAATTTATTTTTTTGAGGGTTTAAAAAAGCTTATCTCAAGATGTAACAAATGCATTGATGTTAGGGGAGATTATATTGAAAAATAAAAACAATTTAAATTGAATTCGCATTTTCCTTCATATCGATACCGAGAATATATTGAACGCCCCTCGTATATAGTTAGTTTCCCAGTTCTGCGAAACTTTTTTTATACAATGTACGAGTAAGTACGAGTATTCATAAAAATTTGTTATTTGCGTGTTCAAATATAGTTTTCACTGGAAAAAGTGTGAGTTATTCAGTTTAAAATGACAAGAAGTAAGTTAACTCTTGTAATTCGAAGAGGATGGTAATTACGTATCAATCTCCCTATCAAGCATAAAAACTCACATTCTGAAATATCGGAACTCATAACGGTCGATGATTCAGTCAGTGATTGGACGCTTTAAAAATACAGGACGTGTGGAAAACAAAAAAAAATACTGGTTGACCAAATAAGCTAACTGTCCTTTCATTAACAGCTCAAAAATAAGGAGTGAATTGGAAAAATATCTCAGTAAAATTGAGCAAGCAGACAGTTTGTCGGGTGATAAAAGAAGCCGGCCTTTACTCACATACTCCTCGCAGAAAACCATTAATAAGCTTAGTAAATCAGCAAAAGCGAATTGAGTTTACGAAACACTACCTAAATTAACCGACAGTGTTCTGGAAAAATTAATATTTAGCGATGATAGTAGATCCAATATTTTTGCCTCGGATGGTCGTGGCAGAGAAATCAGGATGGTGCTAAATAAACGCTGAAAGCAGTAAAGCATAGACTTGGAGCAGTAATGGTATGGGATTGTATGTCAGCCACAACAATATCCCAAATTATCAGCTCATAATGCTCGAATATAAAATACTCATGAAAGCGCCACTGATATCACGCTGGTTTTTTCCCATTATGTCAATGTCACTGAGTAATTGGATGGACCTTTGAAAGATTGTGACTCTTCTTTTAGCGCGTGAGTTTTGCATTATTCTCTCATGAATGGCATCAAAGATTTCGATGAGTTCTTTACCGATCTTAATTGAGCAGTGCGCATTCGCCATCGTCATCCCGCATAAACGGACGAGTTTAGCAGGGATGCCAAAACTATACTTGCTCTGTATACCTACAGATGCTGTCATACACGGCCTTAAAATCGATGAATAGGTAATGTGTATCGATTTGGAGCTCATGGGTTTTTTCCAAGGTTTTTTTCCTGGCTTGAAGCCACACTTATATGGACCAATCAAGTTGTTGACGAATGGCTTCAGGAGTTCAAAAGATATGGCGTATAGGACCTTATAGGCGATGTTAAGAAGACTGCTTCTGTAGTTGGTCCACTTCAGAGGGCTTCCTTTCTTGAGGATCGGACAAACAGTGCTGAGGTTCCTCTCATCGTACATACTTTCGTTCGACCATATTTTACAGATAAGTTGATGTATTATGGTGTATTGATTCGATGCACATTTTTTATCAAATATACAGGATGGTCCAAAGCTTCTGTAAATCCATTCGAGAAATTATTACAAGTTTAAAGTTTCGCACGCTGTGTTCATTTCATGTTTTTTGTTGTTTTTGCTATTAATTGCATATAACCGGAACATTAATTGAACAATTTTTATTTGGCGGTGAGAGCTCAAATCGAAAGCTTTAAAGAGTGAGAGAATATTTAAAAATTCAAATTACTAGTAGTATTCTGTGAAAAGATAAATAAGGTAAGCTAAATTGGGGTTCTATTTTGAAACAAGTGATGTTTTCTGTTATGAAAAATTGCAAAATATTTTCTTAGCAAGCACAACTGTTGATTTCCGCGTGCTTCATGTTAACATTCATTATTTTTTTTTCTTTAGTACGCTAAGCTTCCTTAACTGAAAAAATTATTGCTGACCTCAAACAATTTTGTGCTCGAATCCTAAAAGAGGAATTTACTGAGGATAACAAATCTGGCCGCAAGCAACTGAGCCGAATACTTTTTACCGATGAATCAACAGTTGAACTGTTCCCCAAACCTAATCGACAAAACATATGGATCAGAACAAGTGGTCATGGGGCGATAAAACCGGTACAAAGACCAAACCAAGGCATAAAAATAATTATTGCCGTAGGAATAAGCGTGTTGACTTTCCTAATTTTTTTTTCTTGAATTATTACGTGGAATTGATTTTTTGTTTTTTTTAATCATATTTTCTAGTGAAGAATAAGAATGAAATTTTCTCTATAAAGATGATCTAGCATTTTTCAGGGCTGTATTTAGACTTTCGTTTTTGCTATTAATTGCATATAACCGGAACATTAATTGAACAATTTTTATTTGGCGGTGAGAGCTCAAATCGAAAGCTTTAAAGAGTGAGAGAATATTTAAAAATTCAAATTACTAGTAGTATTCTGTGAAAAGATAAATAAGGTAAGCTAAATTGGGGTTCTATTTTGAAACAAGTGATGTTTTCTGTTATGAAAAATTGCAAAATATTTTCTTAGCAAGCACAACTGTTGATTTCCGCGTGCTTCATGTTAACATTCATTATTTTTTTTTCTTTAGTACGCTAAGCTTCCTTAACTGAAAAAATTATTGCTGACCTCAAACAATTTTGTGCTCGAATCCTAAAAGAGGAATTTACTGAGGATAACAAATCTGGCCGCAAGCAACTGAGCCGAATACTTTTTACCGATGAATCAACAGTTGAACTGTTCCCCAAACCTAATCGACAAAACATATGGATCAGAACAAGTGGTCATGGGGCGATAAAACCGGTACAAAGACCAAACCAAGGCATAAAAATAATTATTGCCGTAGGAATAAGCGTGTTGACTTTCCTAATTTTTTTTTCTTGAATTATTACGTGGAATTGATTTTTTGTTTTTTTTAATCATATTTTCTAGTGAAGAATAAGAATGAAATTTTCTCTATAAAGATGATCTAGCATTTTTCAGGGCTGTATTTAGACTTTCGTGATTGACTGTATAAAGTCAAAAAGAAAAGGAATACCAAACATACATATGTATAAACATAAATTCAGAGATAAGAACAAAGGCTACAATAAAGACAATTTACGCACAAAAACAATGGCGCCAACAACAGATCTTAATTGCGACCTTGAACCACCTGATTATTGAAAGGATAGCTCTATAGGGCGTGAACCCTAATTTTATTCCTTCATACTTAATTCTCTGACAAAATTTACTTCTAACAAGGATTGTTCAAAATTAAAATGCGAGCCGTAGATAAAGCAATTGCAAGTGTAACAGTAACGAAAGAAATTGATATAAGCGTTCCATAGCAGTTTAACAGAGTATGCAAAACAAAACAAAACAAAATTGAATGGCATTAAAAGAATGAAAAAAAAAATACAAATATTTTGAAGAATTACGAGACGCAACAACAAACCACCCACTCAACCTCAAGCAAACTTTTTACTGATAGGGAAACGTCAAAATGCACTTTTTCTGTACTTTCTTGCGAAATTTGTCTGTTCTTGACCTAGAAAAAAATCACGCATAATTTTCACAAAATTGCCAAAGGACACTAGTATCAACTAGTTACAGTCAATTAATTAACTTAAACACTGAAAATATTCACGAAAACATATAGAATTTGCGGTTTTTGGCGCAATTAATTTTTTCCTAACCTCAAAATGGCAGCTTTCTATTTTCACTTTATTTCCGCAGACGAAAAATACAAACAAGTACTCACCATTCTGCTTTCTATAGATTTCGGACCGTCTGGAAGCATCGCTTACGTTTTTTTTCTATTTATTTATTTTCAAAATATTTTTTCCAGTTTTACCAAAATATTTTACACAAAACCCGAATGAAAACTTTCTGCAAAACCAATGTCCCCCGCAACACAAAAACTTCGGAAAAGCAAAAAAAAAAACCGAAGTGGGATTTGACAGAAACGGACGTCAACGCAATTAAAGTGTCGGACTTATGTATAAACGATAGAGAGCAAACAGGGTGAGTTTACTACAGTTTGTTATATTTTAAGGTACGTCGAAAGACATAATTTAAGTGTTAGGTTTAACTTAGAGTGCCCGCATGGGGTCAGTAAGCTAGAATAAGATAATTTTAAGTTAATTAAGCTAATTTTTAAGCATTTTTTGTCTAGCAAGTAAGAGTAAATTAAGTAATACAATAAAAATGCATATAAACTGAAACAGTTTGTTATATGAACAATTTTTTAGACAAAAAAAGTAAAAAAATACAGTTATGTATATTTATTCCGGATGTTTTTTTTAAAGTAGTTTGCATAAATAAATTTAATAAATTTAAAAATAATTTTAAAACCAAATAAGAAAAAAATTACACTTTTGTACCGGTTAAATAAGGAGGAGGAGGAAGAAAATATATAAGCATAGCTCATAGAAAAGTTGCACAAAAAATGAATTTTATACGTGCAGCAATTTGTGCAAATTAGCTTTAGAACATAAAAAATTCGCTTCCTCAATTATTTTTAAAAACGATAGGACAATGGCGTATGGAATTCATTGCGTTCATGCATTAGCGTTAGCCCCTAAGAAAAATGTAGGCCAATATCCTGATTGAAGTAGCTATATGTTCTGCAGATACAATTGGATAATCAAGTGGTAAATTCTTACGAACCGGGAAGTAATTAACCAGATTTTACAAATTTTCCGCGATGTCGTCATCAAGAAGAACTTTTGCAAACAATCCGAATAGTTTTTGCTTCATTTGTGGATATGTTTAAAGAATGTCGCTGGAATATGTCTAACTTTGTAAGACTACTTTGGGAAGCCATTAGAACTAAATATCAAGCCCTGAATCCCAAATTTGGTGGGTAAGCTGTGTTTATGGGCAAATAAAAAAGACCTACTTTTAAATAAAAATGTCCAGTGATCTGGCGTGAACCGTCAAATCATCACGATGACTGTTGTATTGTCTTGTGAAATGTAAATATAACCGAAATAAATCTCAAAAATTATTCCAAGTGGATTTATCTTAGCTTGCAATCTGCTATTAGACCTGTTCTGGTTTATAGTGATAATTCCAACTCAGTACATTCAATCTAACATCTCAACAACGTTCAGAGGACAGTGATAATGGTAAAAGTAGTGGCTTTTATTGCCTTTTCGAACCTAGACAGCACAATCAAAATGAAGTAGATGACTTGATCAAAGATCTTGGGCTGTCTAAAAAGGCTTTTCGGATGAAAGAAAGAAATCTAGTAACACCAAACAGAAATATCTCGGTTTATCGCACTAGGGAAAAGAATTTACTCACTTTCTTTTCTGAAGAAAAATAATTTTGTATTTTGCAAAAATATTTTTGGTTTCATGGCTGCAATGGGATTACAAAACTACATATAACTCAAATGAACGGCGTTTATTTATGACTCATCGAAAAGCATCCTTAAATGTGTCCTCTTGCATAATGGCCGTAAACTGGGTTCTTTGCCTATTGCACACTCAACCAAAGTTAAAGAAGAATACTCTACGATATCTTCAGGTTTGGAGAAAATAAAGTACATAGAACATAACTAGTTTATATGCGTAGAACTGGAAATGGTAAACGTCTTGTTGGTTAAAAAAATATGGTTATACGAAACATCCCTATTTTATATGCTTATGGGACAGCAGAGCTAAATCTGAGCACTGCATTAAGAAACATTGGCCTTTGAGGGAGGTTTTGATCCCGGGAAGGCTGAATGTGATAAATGCCCCACTAGTGTCAAGAAACGGTATAATATTGCCTCCTTTGCATATTAAATTAGGGTTAATGAAACAGTATGTAAAAGGTCTTAACTAAGATGTACTTGCAGTACATTACAAAAATGTTTCCAAAATTGAGTACTGAAAAGACAAAAGCTGCTACTTTTGATGGTCCTCAGATCAGAAAATTAGTAGATGATTCAAATTTCACTAATTGCATGATAGTTGTTGAAAAATCTGCGTGGAATGACTTCGTTTGAGTAGTGAAACATTTCTTGGGTAGTCGGTCGTCTACCCTCAACACGTTGAGCAACTAATACTACACTTTCAGTAACTTAAGCATTAAGCTACTCGTACATTCCCAGTCATTTAGATTGTTTTCCTGAAAATCTGGGTGATTTAAACGAAGAGCAAGAAGAACGATTCAATCAGGACATTCGCACTATGGAAGAGCGATACCAAGGTTACTGGAATGTAAATATGTTGGCTGAATATTGCTTTAGCATTAAGAGTACTTTTCCTGGGTCAACTGATGCAAGACAGTCGTTTAAAAGACAGTTTAAATTAATTTTGTGCAACAAAAGATTTCAGCTTGAAAACTGTTATATATTTTGTAAAAATTTCTCCCCTTCATATCTCAATAACTCGAGCTGCATTGGAAAAGGCACTTAAAATGTGAAATCAGGGAGGCAAATACACTTAAAAATTAAGTATAAAACTTAATGCAACAAACCAATGTTTACCAGTGTTATATATTATATATGTATATGTGTGCAGAATATACTTTTTATTCTCGTTATATTTGTATAATAGCGGTTATTTGCTAAATAAACTATATACTACTACTATTCCTAATACTATAGATAGGTTGAAATACATGCAATCTTCATGCAATCTCTATCTAATTACATATTATTTTTGCAAGAATTATATGGTTTAGTTTTAAATGCATTTTATTTCTTAAATCATTAATTCTTACATACTAACAAAAAATGCTTAAATGCTAGCTTAAAATTACTTAACAATCTTATACTAACTTACTGGCCCCACACAGGCACTCTAAGCTACTCTAAATTCTTATATCTATGTCTTTCGACTTTATACAAGAATTATATGGACCCATTGCAAGTTGCACGCGAGGCATTAGTTCCAGATAAAACAACAGCTGACATGTTAAAAGCGAGATTAATTGACCATTATCATAACAAGAAAGCAATATCAAGTGCTACAGCTGCAGGAAAACAAGGAACAAGAAACCTCAATATAAATTATTAAAATAAAAAAAGGAGTCCAGATGATGAAACCGTTAAAGAAAGATGTTTTGTCACATTCAGTTCATTTGTTGTTGAAACACATTTTACGCATAACAGCAAAGTATAATAGAAAAAGGAAAATGGCGACAACCGCCAACACAAAAATTAATTCACATGTGCATGTATTTGAATTCAAGCGCAGCAGATCACATGATCATGATATAACGGTATTGGGAAAACTTAATACATCAACTACTGTGTTGACAAAAAAGTCATTTCGGTTTTTTAGTGTGGAATTTTTATTCCACTCTTTTTTTATACATAAAATAAACTTTAATCAATTATGTATATGTTATCCATTTTGTCCAATGACCTTCTGCCACCTTTCTGGCAACTTCATGATTCCGTGCTTATAGAACAAAACTGGCAAATTGGGATTTCTGGTCATCATCATTGGTGGACATTAATGATGATCTACTGAATGGGGCTGTATAGTGGATGCAATATCACTTTCCAATCTCGGTTCAATAATTTTTTACGAGTTACCAAAAGTCTGTATGATCTAACGTTGTCATGTCGAACACGATTCCCTTACGATTTGTTCCAAAAGTTTGTTTTTCATTAGTTATTGACAGTAAACATCAGAGTTGATCGCTTGGTTCCTTGAAAGCATCTCAAAATGTACAACACCTTAATATAGTTTCCCCAAATTAATAACGTAACCTTCTTTTGATGCAGTTCAGCTTTCGATGATAACTTAATGTTTTTGATCAGATAAAACATGATCGTTTTCGATCGATATTGCTGTAGACGATCGACGTTTCATTACTAATCATGATTCGTTCCAAGAAAGGATGAATTTCATTGCGTTTAAGATGTGTATCTCTTATACTGATTAGTTTCATTAAATAAAATCCGAATCCGAAAATCCGTGAAATCCGTGAAATCCGTGAAATCCGAAAATTGCAAGTCCAAAACGTTTACAGTCATTTTCAATTGTTGTATACTTTGAATTTGTTATCATTTGTCTATTAGAACCCTGGTCACCTTTGAGTGAAAAATCTCCAAAACGGAGTTTCTTAATCCAATCCTGACGGCCTACGCCGTAAGCTTCACACATCTCCTTGTGGGCCTCACCAGCTTTCTTGCCTTTACGAAAATAAAAATGCAAAATATGTCGGAAATGTTCGCTTTTGCACCTCATGTTAAAAGTGACACTTTACGTTAACGTTATAAATTGGTCCCTCTCCGGAAGTAAGACGATCCGGATTCCAATTATTGGTTAAATGTCAAATTTTTATTTAGCAATTTCTTTGGCAGAGGACCGATTCATAGAGTTAAAAAAAACTATAAAATTGTGAAAGATTCCAACAACGAAGCAAAACACAGTCGGTTGCTAGAAAACAAAAATCTGGTTTTCGTCGGCAAATAATATCGGTTTTATTTTGTGTAAAACCGTTCTATTATCTTCTTCTGGAAATTTTCAGATGCAAACAGCAAAATAACATAGTCGTTGCTCTTCTTGAAGCTTCAAAAAATTATTCTTTGTTTCTAGTAGATGTTAACCACTCTAACACTATCCGTAGGTTCCATGTCTGTAGCCTCTTGTAAAAGGGTTTGCTGCAGCTATGGCTTTTAAAACTAGTTTTCTTAAAAATATGATAAAAGGTTCTCAAGTATATTTGACCCACAAAATGCTACTATTGCGAACTTATGGGCAAGAATTATACTTGGTGAGTAGTCCTCTTTTAAAAATAAATGCGCCAAAATAGGACTAGTAGGAAATTTACATATAAAACTCATCTCATCGCACCAAGATATCCATCCTCTGGTAGTTGATGAGTACATTTTTAGAGTATAATCTCTCCATCCTCCTTTTAGTAATTCCATCTCTTCTTGACTTTGACTTGATTTCATCACCACTGTCTCTTTTGAGACAAATAGATCTATGTCTGTTACTCCCCATTTGTGGCAGATTAAATTTCTCGCTTTGGGTAGCAGATGCCATTCCGGTATGGGTCGACATCTTAAGAGTCTGTCTGGTAGTCCATTGTACCTTTCTGGAAGTTATCATAGAAGGCAGATATGGTTATATTGTATTAATCGAGATGATGAAGAATTTGATATGTTAGACTTAAACGCCGTATATACCTGTTTCCACTTTCTTTGCGAACGTAAGCAACAAGGGTGCGATTGTCCGTCTGAAGTAAGACGTGCGCACCTCTCAAATGATCCTCTTGTCAACTTATGCCTCAGTATACGGCATTGAGGATAGGCCGAATGGGAGGCACGTCACTCAGAAATGGTCGGTAGATTTCTACTATTGGGACACGGAAATATTCTCGTGACAAATCTACCTTTACTTCCAGAACTGTGATGTTCAAGGCTATGACGTCGAAAATGGGGCGAATTCCTCCACTTGGCTTGTTTATAAGGAATATCTCAGCAATAAAGCTTAGCCTGTCTTGTGGGAAGGGTACCAAAATCCTTAATTCCTCCATCTCTTGTAACTGAAGATCCATGTTTTGTTGAAAATCTTTCTAAAATATCTGATGTTGGAAAAAATAGTATGGAGCTGGAACGAAAAGGTATCCGCTGAGCTTGGATGAATGTTTCGTAGAGCTGCTAGAGCATTGTTATTTGAGACCTCTGAAATCAACCTTTCACGCCTTATGTTACTTCAGTACACTCAGCTCTCTGTAAGGCTAGCTCTGTGTTTTTATACGATTCAGAAGACGGAGCCAGCAAGGTGGTGAATTTATCAAATAGAGAATTGGTATTAAATTCCACGGAGACTTGAAAGCCTAATCAATTATCGACTGTAGTCCTGATTTCTGTAATGCTCCAACAAGGAATGAACTATGGCTGCCATCACCTGCTCCGCAGAAACCGGGTACTTTGATTTATTGAGAACACAGAGCTCGTCATTTATCTGTAACTCAACTAAAGCAGGAGTTGCAGCCAACGTCTTAATAGCCTTGAAATATCTTACACTTTTCCATGTTAGTAGACCAAATTGTTGCAACCTGATAAGAGTTGGCTGGCCGTGGCTCAAGTGGTAGTGGACTGGCTTTCAAATCCGAAGGTTCGGTGTTCGAATCCCAGCCTCTCCCAAAAGACATTCACTTCAGTCAATCAAATAAGATGAGTAGTTGACTAGAAATCAACAACAAGCCAACCTCCATTAGAATTTAGTCTTCTCATTAATGTCGTTTTCCATTGGGCTTTTATTCGCGTTCGGAAGAAGAAAAGTGACGTCACACCATTTCCCCTCATTTTTTCAGAATCAAAATCTCGCTTCCCGTTTTAATTTGAGAATCGAAATTCCTCTCCTCGATTTTATGTCAAAATCTATAAACGTCAAATGGTATTTGTGTGTTAAACTAGATTTCTGTTTTCGTGCAATCGGCTGTATTTGGTCAATTTATTATTATTAAAAGTGTTCAAAAAGTTTATTTGTTTAGCAAAATGGCTGGGAGCAGTTTTATCGAGCTAAAAGACTATAAGATTGTCAAAAACTCCAACAACGAAGTTAAGTTTTTCAGAAAGATGTTTGGGCGCAGTGGTTATTTCGCTCCTAGGATGGCTTCCAACATTTAGTAGGGAGACTTGACTTGTCCCGGAGTGTTGATATGGCCGGAAAGTGTACAGCAAGCAGATTGGCCTTGTCCAAAAAGCTGACAGCTGGAATGTCATTGTAAATGAGCGTTGCGATGGAGGATGAGGCAGAATTTCTGATGTTTTTGACAAACGACCAAAAGCTTTTACTACCTTTGGGACATTGTAATATCTTTCGCCTCAACTTCTGGTCGTGTTGGAATTTTACGCATTTAAGAAAGACGTTGTAGTCATTCCTGGCTCGTTTAAACTTTTTTCGGTTTTCCTCTGCTGGGTTGGTCTTGAAGGACCTCATTTTAAAGAAAATAGTGTCTGTGATCATATCAGCAGCGGCATGCACGCCGTTATCGAGGAACCATAACGACCGGCCAAAAATCCAAAAGAAGCTGTTAAGTCCGCTCCAATTGACTATCTCGTATTGACATACGGTTCCTTTAGGAAACCGTTCTCTAACTATGTGGTGGGTGTACGAGAAATTAGCTAATATGACACAATGGTCTGAGGAGCTTAGAGGGGAGAGCACATCAACGGAGTACTTATCAGGGGGAGAAGTTAAAAAAAATCCAGGGTGTTGGCGGTATGACTACCAACATCTGGTATTCGCGTGCTCTCATTTACAAGCTGCGTTAAGTAATTTTCCACAGCGAAGCTCTCTACACACCGTCCTTCGGGTGTTGTCTGTCCAGAATGTCGAAGCCAACCAGAATTGTGTATACTGAAATCGCCCGTAATAACAATTTCAGTATGAGGATACAGGGATACAATTCTTTGAATAGAGTCAGACAGCGCATCAAACTCGTTAAAAGTCGAATTGCTGTCCAGTTTGGGGCTTCTGTAAATAAAAGAGTAGTGGATAATTTGCTCACGGAGATGGAATTTTAACCACATGAAATTGAATCCCGGGTTGGGACAGGGACTACGTTGTGGTGGAATTTGGTAAGCTACATCACTACGCACGTAAATGGAGGGACCGCGATGAGAAAAAAATAGTGGCACTAGTTCGTAGCCAGGTAGCTTCAGATCAGAGTCATCTGAGAGGTGTGGGCAGGGATCTACCTGCGTTTAACTAAGTGCCAAAACAGCTGGCCTGAATTTAGCCCGCGTATGTTCGCATGTCTACCCTAAATTCCGAGTCATTACAAAAAAAATAAAAACAAACACAAACACCAACGATGCTAAGCAAGGCTGCGCAGTGAAAATTCTGACGTTGGTTTACCGAATCCAATTGTTGTAGGTGTTATGCCCTTACAACAATAGAAAACAGTGCACCAACAAAATTCTCACTCACAACCCGCTATCCATCAGTTATTGTCTATGTTTGGTTTTTGTCCAACTATGTAGATCTATTATTTTCAGAGTGTTAGCGGAGTGACTTTTAGTTAAGTAAAAATTATTCCAATTATTACGTAATGATCTTATATTAAAACACAAGCGGCGACAATTGTTTTTTTAAGTTCATCTACATATGTATATTTCGTTTTTATTCATTAAGCTCCTAAGTGAGGGTAAAGCCTTTTATCACCCAACAGTTCAAACCGACAAATAAGCTATTGTTTCCATTGTTAACAGCTTTATGCTGTTAAAATTATGTTATTTTTTGAACATATTTAGTTTACAATGCTTGTCAATATCAATAGCGTACTCACTTTTTCTTGCCCATATTAGCGAAGCAGTTAAAAAAAATGCATGGATCCCATGAGTCGCGATTTTGTTTATTATCAAAATTTCTATGAAGAACGCCTACGTATTGCACAGAGAGCTTTCCTGCTCAACTATAAAAAACAAAGGCAACATGAGAAATTATACTAGGTACCACAGATCGGTAAAACAAACTTCGCATACTACGTTAATATGCGAGAGAGTTCTAGACAGTCGACATCGCAATGTTATTAAATATGGTAGTAAAAGCAGATTTGTGGGGCTCGACTTGTATACATATTTTCTTCATCGAGTTGCAAAAGCGTTCAATAGAACTCCTAGAGATCTTATATAGGCGGGAGAATTCAGAGTTAAAGTTGATGAGGGCACGGCAAAACTTTCTTTTGAAGCGCCACATTAACGCGTCCGAAACGACTACTCTTGTTTTTGCCGATAATAGCCCTATCATTAGAAATGATGTGTCAGTCTTTGAAGCTAAAGCGCTACAAAATAACGGCTTAAGGATCAGACTTACTAAACATCTGAAGTGACGTCTTTCCGAACTCAAACCTAACTCCTGACATGAATTTAACAGGACTAATCGTATCAAAGTACCACCAAGCAAATTGCGATGACCATGTCACACATAGAGTTAACGAGCGGTGGTCTAAATGGGGCGAAAACTCTGCAGTGTTCTATGGCCGCTCCAACTCAAAGGTCACACACGACAGTCGTTCGTCCAGTTTCAATGCACACCTCGCAATCTAGGAGAATCTACGAGGGTTGTCTGAAAAGTTTCTGACCGCGACGTATAGATAGCGACATGGAAAAAATTGAGTATTGAGCTGTTATTAAATTCTTGTTTTTGAAAGGCAATACGCCTACGCAAATCAAAAATGAGTTGGACTCTGGACTTTCATTTACCACAGTGAAATTTTGGGCAGCTGAATTTAAACGTGGCCGTAAGAGCTTTGGAGATGAACGTTCGGGACTTCCAAAAACTGCAACCACTGACGATAACATTGCTAAAGTTCACCAAACGGTGTTAGACGACCGCCGAATTAAAGTGAGAGAGATAGTAGAGGTTATGAAAATGTCCAAAGAACGTATTTGTTACATATTAAATCAAGATTTAGACATGAGAAAGCTGTCCGCGCGTTCGGTGCCGCGTTTGCTTACGTTAGACCAAAAACGTGTTCGAATGAACATTTCCAACGCTCTGTTTTCGCAGTTTGGGCTCAATAAATCCGAGTTTTGGGGTCGATTAATTACTGTAGATGAAACTTGGATACACTATTATGGGGTGGCCGTGGTGTAGTGGTACTAGCAATCGCTAGTACATCCCATCCCCAAAAGAGATAAAGACACATCCAATCCGGCGAATCTCCGCTCGATCAGTCTTCTTCCAAACATCAGTAAGGTTTTCGAGAAGGTGATCAATAGAGTCCTGACTAAGTGGGTTGAGGACAAACAAATAGTTCCGGATAATCAATTCGGTTTCAAGGCGGGGCATGATATCATACATGCTGCGTCTAAACTGGTTTCTGATATCCAATGGAACAAAGGCAAGAACCAGTGCACTGGTGCCTGCCTGATTGACTTGGAGAAGGCATTCGATACCGTATGGTTAGAAGGACTCTTTTTCAAGCTGGACAGGTTGGGCATTAGTAAACCACTTCTGTATATTCTTTTTGATATGCCCTCCAGTAGACAGTTCATCGTGAAGAATGGCGATGTGACCTCTGCTGGAACATTTAACATTAAAAACGGTCTGCAACAAGGTGCGGTAAATTCGCCGATCCTATTCAACATTTACACAAGTGATCTGATAGGTTCACTTCACCATGCCATAGCGTACGCAGACGACTTAATTGCGTACAGATCAGGTCCAAAGATTGAGGTCATTAACATACTCTTGCAACGTGACTTCGATAAAATTAAGCGATATTGCGACGACTGGAAGCTGAAAATAAACTTTCAGAAGTCGGAAACCATTTTATTTAGGACGCCTTTGTCTGGGGCCTCTAGGGATACCAGAAAGAATTGGCGGAAGTTTTCGATCGTGGGACAGCACGGGCAGCCACTTGCTTGTCGAAATGTAGTCAGATAGCTTGGGATCTGGCTAGACCAATATCTGTATTTCAACAAACATATAGATGTTGCTCTGGCCAGAGCCAAAGGTGCTTTTGCCCTTACAAAGAGACTGTTTTATAACAGCCAACTTGATGCGGGGGTGAAGGTGATCTGCTACATGGCCCTTATCCGGCCTATGCTTGTATTTGGTTGTCCCGTGTGGTTCAACGTGAGAGCAAGCTTATTGGAAAAGATTCGGGTGTTTGAGAGGGCTTGTCTTCGCTTATACAGAACACCAGAATCCGAGTACATAAAATTCTATCCTAATGAGATGTTATACAATAGGGCGAACCTAATAAGAGTGGACAATTTTGTTATTAAGTTGACTCGAAGGCACATTGCAAGAGCAATGACCTCGTCAAACAACCTGATCTCCGGGGCTTACTACCCTAATTATATGTATCATGAGAGAGTTCGCTTTGACGGCTTTATTCCTCCAGAAGCGTTCCTCTACCTAGATATGAAAGGTCTGATCCAGGACAGATTAGCGGTGCCGCTAATCTTCCACGTCGCTCGGACAGCTGGGGACAGGCGACTCAACTACGACAGAGACGTCGCACATGGCAGTGCGGAGCGTCTCCCATTCAGTAGGGCGGTAGGGAGTCGCGACATGAGGGATGTTGCTCGGCAGCACCAACAATTTTGGTGGCTATTGGAAGGAGGGGAAGGTTCGTCGTCGAATTCCTCAAGTTATAGGTAGCTTCATGTGAAGCAAAGTCGGTCATCCGTTTATTTGGTTAGCCATGGCCGGCTTACATAGTTTTAGGTAGGATTAAGTTAGATTTAAGGCAAAAAAAAAAAAATATATATATATATATATATTAGAACATTAGAGGTAGGTAACACACTCTAAAATAAGGGGTAGTTTAAGTAGGATTAAGTAGGTTAAGTTAGGTAGCTTATAGGTTTAGTTTTAAGTTTTATATTATAACAAAAAGTCATGATACTAAGTTTTTTTTAATTAAAATTCATTTTCTTAGTTTTAGTGTTAATAAATGTAAAAAACAAAATAGACTGTAAGCAACGTCGAAAGACATAGATTAAGTATTATGTTTAACCTAGAGTGCCCGCATGGGGCCAGTAAATTAGAATAAGATAATTTTAAGTTAATTAAGCTAATTTTTAAGCGTTTTTTTGTATAGCATGTACGAATTAATTAATTGAAATCTAATAAAAATGCATTAAAACTGAAAAAAAAAACTGACTAGCAATCGCTTCTCACTCGGAGGGTCAAGGTTCGAATCCTAGCCACGACAAACTTTCATTTGTGTAATTGGAACTCAGTCAGAAAAATCTGCGTGTGAAGGCATAACACTGATATGTAGATTTGGCTGTTGTAGGGTTTTCAAACACAAAAACAACCGTTAAAATTCACAACCTCACCATTCCGAGTGAAGAAAATCTCTTCGTCCTATTCGGACTGCAAAGAGCGAGCCGGCTCCAAAAAAAGCAAAACCTGTTTTTTTCGGCTAGGAATGTGATGGCGACTGTTTTTCGGGATAGTAAAGGAGTTATCTTAATCGATTATCTTCAAAAAGGAAAAGCCATTACAGGAGCATTACTTGCCAAGCTGAAGGCAGAAATTGCGGAAAAACGGCCACATTTGCAGAAAAAGAACATCCTGTTTCACCAAGACAACGCGCCATCTCACACCTCAGCGGTTGCTATGCCGAAAATCCATGAATTACGGTTTGAACTGCCTGACCATCCGCCTTATTCACCAGATGTAGCCCCAAGCGACTTCCTTTTGTTCCCTCATCTAAAAACTGCGCTCGGAGGACAAAGATTTTCGCCAAATGATGAAGAAATCACGTTCGTGAACAATTATTTTGCAGAGAAAAACGCCAAGTACTATTTCGACGAGTGAGAGAGATGCGAGTGTCGCTGGGAGAAGTGTATAGAGTTACAAGGAGACTACGCAGAAAAAAAATTTTTTGAGGAAAAATGTCTTGTATCATTGTTCGGAAACTTTTCAGACAACTGTCGTTAAAGAAGTATAAAGGAAAACTGCGAGCGAGGGAAATTTAAATGGTAGGAATGTCAAATGTGTCACATAACGCGATCTAGCAAATAGTATGAGAACTCACGAAAGTCTCCAGATTAAGAAACCAACCGTGGACATACTTCAGGCTGAGCAACTCAGCTCATTTTTCCATGTAGCACTAGATGTAATTATTTATTATATTATTTCAACGGTTAATAAAACAAGAATAAATAGTTTTTAACAGCAATGAATTGGAGACAGTATCACAATCGACGGCTACAACTTTAAGATAGTAGGGCAATTTATCTACCTCGACTTCGCTATTGCTTCAGAAAACAAACACTATGAGCAAAAATGGCCAGACCTTGATCATTTTAATCGTGTTCAACGGATCGAGAGAAAAATTCTTCGGAAATTATTTTTTTCCGTTTGTAAGGACATGAGAGGCTAATGGAGACCAAAGATCTACAATAGCTTTCTTACATTTTATTGAATATCTAAATTCAACTCTTAAAGTAATTTTGTTGTCCAATTAACTCTAAAACATTTACAAAAAAAGGAAAATAAAAAAATACTATCAAATTACAATTGACTTAGACTTGAAGTCATGGAGGGCTGATTTGGTTCAGCCTTTGGTTTTTTTGGTAGTGTTGCAGCTCTCAAATAAGGATTGTCAATGTTTGGATTGTTCAAAATGGCATTATTTGTTGTCGAATTCGGTTTGATTTCCGCTTCTATCTTAGGTTCTTTTTCCTGCTTTTCTGATTTACCTTCACCGTCTTCTCCTTCATCTTCGTTCCCACTTTCAGTCTCATTATTTGCATCTTCAGTTCGGTTTGCTACAAGGTAATGATATTCCAATTCTTCGAAATCGAACACCTGATCAGTGGGATTCAGAGCGGCCAAATAGGGTGGAAAGGCAGGTTTGCAAGCTATCACTAGAACATTTTTGATTTTAAAGTAAAGGAAAGGTATAAATGTATCAAAGCACTCTTACATGGAAACATATTGTCTTCTGTATCGAATAGACTGTGAGTTTCCGAAGTCTTTGACAAAAACTTTGTTAACGCTTTTTCAATATCTCTTTTTTGAGTTGCAGCTTTCTCACGGATCGCCTCATACTCTGTTACAGGTTGTTTGTGAGTCTAAAATGAATCGCATTGTATATTTAAAAGAACAAGAACTTATTCCATACTGGAGTTCTTATATATGCATGGGGGTCTGGTAGATCTGGGAAATAGTTTGGAATATGCGGTGGATGTAAACTTTTTGATCCAGCTTGAAGGAGATTTAATTGTTTCTGTTGTGATGATTGTGGTGGCATAGGTATTACTTGTCGATTTTCACGTTTGGCAAAGCTTTCCAGACCTTGCACTGAAATCCCCATATTCACTAGCGCAACTACCACATCTCCCAGCACAGGAATTGTCCGGCCCGATAATTCACAGTAGCTTCTAGCCGAGGTTCCAACTTCCACAATCACTAACAAATTTATTAGATTTTTTTAGGACTTAAATAAAAACAAATTTCTTACAACTTTGGATCATTTCGGTCAAAGTTTCTAGGCAATCCTTGTCAACACTTTCAAACCCCTTTTCTATGAGAATCCCTGAAACTGCCATATTTAGGATCTTCCGCCTGGGATTTCCAGTTGGCCCCGTACTTTCTGGCTTTTCCATTATATCAATGTTTAGAGAGAAATATTTACAGAAAATACTTAAGTAAGAAGTTGTGTACAAAAATCACAGCACTGACAGAATTACTTTATGACGGCCGATTTCGTAAAAGTACTGCCAAGTCTAATTAATTTGAAATTTTGGTTTGTTTAATCCGACAATTTACTCAACTCGGATTCCAATGGGTTTTATATTCTCTTCACACCGCATCGGAAAACGAGTTTTTGTGAAAATTGTTGTAGCTATCCTTAATCGAAAACTGAAGTTTTTCCATGCATTTTTTAGTTTTTGAAACTTCTTAGATAAACATGTTTTTTATTAAGCCTCTTCAAAGCCTACAAATTCAAGTTTAAAAAAATATTGATTGTCGTTCTTAGTAATTGTTCTATGCTTTTATCAGTAAATTATTCAATATTAAATATATTTTTTTAAGGGCTGTTTCTAAGGTAAAAGCGACTCGTCCAATAGGCATACTATTTCTTTACTTAGGATGTGGTATAAATTTAGATGAAAATTATGAAAATTAAATTCAATTTTATTCAGTTACTTAAAGCGAGGCTGTTGTCTACTCCGTTGACTCTCTGGGATAGCGGGTTGGTATCCATAAGCTATTAATGTCGCTATCCATTTCGTGTATTTCGTTGTTGAAAATGTCGTCTTATATGAAATAGCAATGGAGTCGCAAACGCAAAACGGGACCAACAATCTTTCTCGAAATAGCACTGACAACGTCTCTATCCTATTGATAAAGAGTTCATGCTACTTTGCCAATGTAAACATTTTCTTTTATCAAAAAGGGTCCATTCATTTTCGATTTGTGAAACATCATTAGCTCTTTGCTGCTTTATACACTCCAGTGTGAATCGTATCAAGATCAATTTTTTAAATCGGAAAAAAGCTTTTTCCTCTTTTTTTTATGTAGTCTGGGGAAATGTTTCTTAAGTCTGGAGGAAACAGCAATGACGGATTTACGTGATTTACGAACCTATGGACTTAAGCTCGTCAGTCTATGTGCATCGTTCATGCTGTTGCCATGCATGTCTTTCTAGTATGAAATGTCAAAGAGAAAATAGCGGATCTTTTGTAGATTAGCTGATTTTTCTGCTTTTAACGTTCAACGGTATTTTAGAAGTATGTAGATTCTCTTGCAATTCCTTATTCCTATTAAAGTAAATTGCAACTACATCTTCAATGTTTTGGCATCCTTTACGGTACTTCTTGCGAAATCCGTTCAGTGTTTTAGGTTTCTATCGACTCAAGCCATCATAAACAGCACTCTGTTAAGCCACTTTATTTAAGCGTAACGGACTGAGCCTTCCCGCCCATCTCTTGTTTGCACTAGATTAATTTACAGGAGTATACAAATCTAGTAACTCGTATTTCAGCACCTAAAGCGGCGGGTTGTTTTTAAAGTATTTTGATTGGGCCCTTCAGAATTTGTATCCAAGTCGCAGTGTTCACTTCAACCACCCTCCTGGAGCGCAGCTCACTCTAGGCCAATATTTTATGCTGCCGCAGCATGAATGTTCACCAAATCCATCAGTTCGGACTAACGAGTCTCAAATGCTAAACACGCATGTATCGTTGGTATTTAAGTACCTATTAATTACTAATTTTTGAATGTTAATTAATAATTCTAGTCTTAAAACTTACAAAGTCTTCCTATATTCGCAACTAAACAATAACGAGGGTAAGCTAAACAAAATAATATGGAGATGAGAAGAAGGTTTAGTGTTAATACGAGGGGCGTTCAACATATTCTCGATATCGGGGTGAAGCTGTGGTTGTATATATAAATTGACTTATTTATCAATTATTTTAGTGCATTCATGTAAAATTTCATATAAATGTGATTATTAATTCGCGTTTTATCTCTAGTTAAACAGAATCATAATGGCAACTGAGACGATGATGGTGAAAATTGAGCATCGCGCTGTAATTAAATTTCTCACTAAGCAAGGAAAAAGTCAAAAAACTATTCATGAAGAGATGGTGGCTGTTTACCAGGGTTCCGCACCTTCATTATCAACTGTGCAAAAGTGGTCAAGTGAGTTCAAGAGAGGCAGAGAGAGCATTGAAGACGACCCCCGCTCCGGCGCCCCGGCTACTGCTTGTACGGGAGAAAGCATCAAAGAAGTCGAAAAACTTGTTCTTGAGGATGCCCGAATAAAGGTGAAAATGATGGCAGAGATCACCAAGCTTTCAGTTGGTACCATTCACACCATTCTTCATAACCATCTTAACCTTTCAAAGGTCAGTGCAAGGTGGGTGCCACGAATGCTCACAGCGCCTCAGAAAAAAGTGAGAATCGCAAACTGTAGAGAGCTTTTGGAGATGTGTAGTGAGAACGCGGACGGTGTTATGGATCGAATTGTTACTGGGGACGAAACATGGGTCCACCACTATGACCCTGAAAGCAAACAAGAGTCCATGCAGTGGCATAAAAAAGGAACAGACCCCCCGAAGAAGTTCAAAGTCACTCCGTCTGCCGGGAAGCTCATGGCCACAGTTTTTTTGGACTCAAAGGGAATCTTGCTCATTGAGTACAAAAAAAAAAGGTGAAACCATCAACGCCACATCCTACGCTTCCACTTTGCATAATTTGCGGGAAGAAATTAAAAAGAAAAGACGGGGTAAACTCGCAGCGGGTGTGTTGCTTCTTCATGACAACGCTCCTGTTCACACGGCGCGAGTTTCCAAGGCTGCTGCGCGAGATTGTGGTTTCGAAGAAATCCAACACCCACCCTATAGTCCAGACCTTGCCCCTAGTGATTATTTCCTGTTTCCGGATTTGAAAAAATGTCTTCGTGGAAAAAGATTTTCGGATGATGAAGAACTCAAGTCGGCAATAAATGGGTATTTTGCAGAGAAAGAAGAAATTTATTTTTTTGAGGGTTTAAAAAAGTTTATCTCAAGATATAACAAATGCATTGATGTTAGGGGAGATTATATTGAAAAATAAAAACAATTTAAATTGAATTCGCATTTTTCGTCATATCGATACCGAGAATATATTGAACGCCCCTCGTAGATAGAAGTTCAAATCAGATGACAAGTATTGCGCCTATGTGCTAGAGTGAACAAATCAAATATAAACTAAAGGGTAGTATCAAAGATAACAATTCTATTGAGTTTTATTTGATCAGTTTGCATTTTCTACAAGTAAACAACTTTTCCATCAGCAAATCGATTGAGGGGGGTTCGCGTTATTTAGTCGACGGAATTCCACATCTAAATTCCAGTTGTCTGTTTCTTGAAAAAAAGATTGCGTCATAACTATTAAACTTTTGTTGGCTTGAGAGTTTGAAGAGTAGATAATCGGCATTTGTTATTATCATAACTAATAATATTTCATGTAATTACTAATGTAATTCAAGCTTTGGAGCTTACCATTACAGTAGCTTTTTCTTGAAAATCGGAAATAATTCTTTCTAAAATTCTTTCTAAAATTCTTTCTTTCTTCATTAAGTGTGAGAACTGGAATCACAGTTGGAAAAATAATATTATATCAAAAATTGCTCTCTTGACGACGACCACACAGGTTTCCGCTCTGGGAACCTGAGTTATGTATTTACTACGGATTATTGTTTAGTATTGTATCGAGCACCGATCTCTATTTCACATTAATAAATTAGTAAAAAACCTTACTTGTATTTTCATATTTGGCACACACTTCTTACCTTATTGTTATAGGAAACTATGAAGGGTTCTTGTCCTTGTCGTGGCTGGAAGGCCTAAAAGTCAAAGATTCTAGGGTTCTGAAAAGAACCCAGTTGAGTCATCGAACTAAGCGCCAAAGACGTGCAAACTAGATGTTAAACTGTTTAAGTTTAGAGGTAATTATCCGTGGTCTTCTCGACTCCGGCTGGGGCACGGATTCTGGAGGCCTAACAAACATAGTATAAAAACCACTCGCCGGTTAGGCGCTGACCCAGGAGCTGCTGGATCACTTGAATTTGATGACTACGACACGTACGCTAGATTGGGTTGGAAACTCCATCAGAATAGACCAGTGCTTGGCTGTTTTTGATAACCAGCTCCTATTGACGAAGCAGCTAATGATCTGAATAACACAACACGCCATAGCTGCTACTCGTATATCCCATTGGTTGTGGTAAAGGATGAAGTCATTAAACATACTGTTGCTTTCAGTCGCTTGGCACCGATAGCACATACCCAGTTATGTTACAAAGAAGTATAGACCAGTTGTTTTTTACTCTGAGGGAAATCTTCACTGCTATCCTAACGCTGGCATACATAACGAAACTCTGTCGAACCGCAAAAGTAGAAAGTTCTGTCTCCACAGCTATGGTGCATGTTAGTCGACGTACTGCTCAACGCTCTCAATAGCTCTGACGTCTATGCACAAGCATATGTGGATGATGTATCTGCCCTGTCTGTTGGTCTGACTCATCTAGTGCTTGAAGGCGTCACCATCCAATTCTCCAAAGAAGCTAAGTATTTTTGTGTCACCTTGGACAATAAACTTTTATGGACTAAACATGTTACGTCAAAAGCCTCTAAAGCGCTGTCGGTCTTCTGGCAGTCCAAAGGACCTGTCCGCAAGATATTGGATTTGTCACCGAGAATGATCCCTTGGATCCACACGGCTATGATAAGGCCAATTATATCCTATGCGTCGGTTGTTTGGTGGCACAAGCTCCAAAGAACGGCCTGTCTTGGCTGTATGGGCGATTTTCCAAGGACGTCTGTCTTCGCTCTAGACGCGTTGATTAATCTCCATCTCTTGATATTCATATCATGGGCTGCACTCTCAAAGCCATCTGAACCCTCTTGTGACTTCTAAGGTAATTCGAAAATGCGAGACTTTACTGAACGCAATCGGAAGTATAAATTCACTGAGTCTTGTCTTGACCTCTCTAAGAGGTCGGCGGCCTTCCTGTTGTCTCCCAGTAGGAAGGTTGCAGGCTCCTTACTGGTGTCGTAACGTTACACTTTTACTAAGCATTTAATTATGATAAAACATCCTGCTACGCTTGCTGTGAAAGAGATAGCCACACCACGGAGCATTACCTCTGTGAATGTCCGGCTTACGCTCGCATTAGGGCGCAGGTATCCGGCGTTGACGTGGTGCGTCCTATTGCTGGGCACTTCATCACTGAAGCTGGGTATATTTCTCCGAAAGAATTAGAATTTCCATTAAAAGGAACTTACAAGGAGTACGTAGGACTAGTTCTTTGGCTAAGCTGTTCTACGTAAGTTCTACTTGTGTAAATGGACGTAGATATTCTTACCATACGGCTGTACTATGCGAAGTCATTTGCGGGGTATTCATAAAAAGAAAAAAGGAAGTGTTTAATATTGAAGAATATATTTTCACAGAGCTGTTTTGTTTTTTGGGGGAAATAAGTGATATGCGTCCACCAAAGGTGGCTGTCATGAAGGTAAAAAAAAAATGCAGCCAGGATAGAGATAAATACTCCCTATACAAGCAAAAGCGGTGAAAGACGAAAAATTTATGAATATTAAAAGAAAGCTTGTGGCTATTTTATTACATAATAATCGAATCAGGTAAATGTATATATGTATGCACAATGAAAACAACGAAATTCTTGAGCGGAATGTTGCAAATATGTTAGCATGCATATAAAAATATAAAAATAAGTATAGATTTGTAAATCTGTTATATATTCTTAAAATTTTTTCAAGACAACACAAAACATAACGTTTCTACAACGGCAATCAAGAGCTAAGAGCACTGTTAAGAAAATGGTGAATTTAATTGACAGCTATTTATCAGTTCAACTTCGTTGTTCAAAAGATAAAAATTTGCTATTGCTGCGAATTGACGCAATTTTTTCTGATCTCTTATATTTTCATTAAAGTAGAAACGAAATAAGTAAATAATCTTTATCGCGTTAATTTCGTAATTTGCCACCCACGAAAGCGCGTAAAGTAATCGAATGACAAATATAAATTACGTGTACTTGCCATTTCTTAAGAGAGATTCACTCATCTATATTAGGCGGCTTTTTTCATTAAATTTTCAACATTTTTGATTGTGCTCCCATTTATAATTTGCATTTTGTCTTATTTTTTACATATAAATTTTTATCTGTTCTCATAATCAGCATTAATTTTAAATACATTTTTGTTTTGATTCGCTTTATCTGTGGCAAAAATAAACACTTAACCTTGGCACTAGAACGCAATTTACCTGCCATAACTCGAATGCCTTTGTTGCTTACGAAATTTGTTTGAAAATAAATTTCCTAATTTGTACAATTGGCAAAATTTTTTAATTGTTTATTTTTTCTCCCATTAAGCACACAAACAATCCACAAAGCATACAAAATTTTTGCATTTAGGGTTGATTTGAAGTGAAAAAAAAAAATGATTAAAGTTAGGAGCCTTGCCAGTTTAGTGAACATCTCAGCTCGGTGAGTCTGCTTGGAAATGCATCGTTTTGATTGGCGCTTAACGAAAGGTTGTTTTTGGATTTTTTTCGTTTTTAGAGGAATATCAACTTCACAGCATTTAGGCGAATCGGAGTCATGGCTTAGTAAGTTATTAGTTCGTAAAATTGAGCCAACGAAGGAACCCCATAGTCGCATGTTAAGTGATAAAGAAATTATTTACGCATTGCATACGCACAATGTCCGGACGGATTCGATGAAGGCCTACCTGGACAATTAGTAAGTGTGAAATGTGGCTTGAACAATTTCTTTGTCACTCAAATGAGACTATACTTTTGATGATAATCGACCCGTTGCATAGCAAAACAACCGTTCAGCTGGTACATTCAAAAAAAGATGATCTTAAGTGTGTCCTGATGGCATCATGGACTGTTCAAGTTGGTGATATGGATCAATGTTTGCATCTATGGAGGTATACCGGTGGTTTCGAGAAAATCGATCAAGCTAAGGAGGATCTTTGGAATGATGTGGTAAGATATTCAATATATAAATTTTATATATTTACTTATACATATATGCATGGTGAATTTAAATTGAAATCATTAGCCAAATTTCTGGAACAAAGTTAGTTTTTCAAAAGTTAAGCTGACAAAACTATAATTTGCTATTCTAGATTGTTTCACTAAAATCACAGATATGAGTACTGTTATCGGATTAAAAGTTAGTCCTTATCTCTGGAGAAATTGATAACACAGTGTCAAATAGCATTGGCTAAATGATTTGCAATAACAAATCAACATTTGATCGTTCAAAATATCTTTATGTAGAAGATCAAGAATTTGTTCCTTTTTGGCTTTTTCATTTCATGCAAATATCTCTTGGCTGACAAACAAGCGTTAAATCATTAAGCTATTTTCAACTCGAATTAGAATGATCTAATTTTTAATTGTTGTGTAAACTTGAATGCTGATAGACTCCAGCTTTTCTACAAACATTGTGTGACCTCCATATCGGAGGTCAAGTCAAGGTCATATTTAAGGGGGTAGTCTCATGTCCGAGGTTAAATTTTGGAGGTTTTTAAGGATTTTTTTTTTGCGGAAAATGAAAAAAAATTTCTTAAGATAATTATGTATTATTATTTAGCTATTGATTAATATAAAAAAATTTTGTTAAATAAAAAAAAATATTTCAACGTCATTTTGGTGAGGTAAAGTAGGTCTCTTAAAAAAAAGTAGGTACACTTATGGGCAAAATAATAAATACAGCTTCATGAACTAGAATTGTTTCCACTTTTTCTGGAGCTGATTGTATTAAGCCACTGAACTGAATACTTATTGACAACTAAGCCGTTATTCGTATAGAGAGTTCGTCGCATTTATTACAAAATTCTGTGCAAAGTGTTACGAGTAGTCTGGTTTTGTGTGGACAAAAAAATAAATACTCTATTACTCTTTTACACAGAAATTGACAATAACTATTGTTTTTTTAACGCCTTTAAGTGAAATTGATTAAGTAATGCATACAGTAATGCATACAGGTCGCAAGAAGCACTGTATCTTTGACGAGGCAGAGATTATAAAAAATATGCAAAGCGAGGGCATGAGTTACAGGAAAATTGCTGCAACGGTCCGCTGTTCTTTAGGAAAGGTGCAGAATGCATTAAAGGAAAAAAGAGGAATACCTAGAAAAACAATAACAAGAATGGATCGAAATATCATTTTGGAAGTCAAGAAAGATCCATTCGTCTCGTCAAATGTTTCTTCAAGAACAATAAGAAGAAGGTTGGTGGAAAATAACCTGCCAGCTAAATCACCTAGGAAAGTACCACTTCTCAACGAGAGACATTTAAAACAAAGAATGGACTTTGCACTTCGGTACCAAAATTGGTCTGGCGAGGAAGGCCAAAAAAATTTAAGTGGAAATATTATGGTTTTTGCAGGATTTTCTTGGTATGGAGTTGGTCCTATACATATAATAGAGGAAACGATGAGGAAGGAAGAATATATAAATATACTAGAAAATGTACTCCTCCCATTTGCCGAAGAAAATCTCCCCATCATTTGAACATTTCAGGCTGATAATGATCCAAAATATACAGCCAAAGCAACAAAAAACTGGATAAATGCAAAGGGATTACGAGTTCTACAATGGCCATCCCAGTCGCCGGACCTTAATCCCATCGAAAACTTTTGGAAAATGGTTAAGGATGTTGTAGCCAAAACAAGGCAGAAAAATAGAAGAGATCTTTGCCAATAAGGATGCAGTTCAGTGGCTAAATACAATCAATGCCACAAAAAGCGGACAATACAAGTTCATCAAGCTGTATTTATTGTTTTGTCCATAAGTGTAGATGGACCCCTGATTGCTCCTTTTGTAATTATCTGAAATCAAAATTCCAAAAAGATTATTATTCAGTAGGGTTGCCATTCCGTCCCGTAGCAGATTTAAATGAAAAATAACAAAATGGCGGCCTTGTAAAAAAATCTTCAATAATCGACTATGTTTTTCGGTTTAAAGTCGAGATAAAAAAAAAGTGGATAAAAAAATCTAATTCATGTGTAGAACATTGTGTTAAAATTTCAGCCGAATCGCACCAATAGTTTTTTTTTAATCATCTGGGCCGATGGATAAAAAGTAGTTTCGAGAAAAACGGGTTTAAAGTTTGGAGAAGAAAAGAAAATGCAAGGTACGCTCTACCCTATTATTTGCTGTAAATTTAAAATGTATCGGTACAAAATTTTCACTGTATTTTCTAAACTTTGAACTTTGAAAATATGAAAAAAATCGATTTTTTGAAGATCGAACATGAGATCTTATAATATATATATTATAAGATAAAGTAAGAATATTTTGGAAATCGTAAGTTAATTTTAATGTTAGGTCTAGGTCAATTCCGCCAAATTAATTAGATTTGCACTAAAAAGAACCTAAAATCTTTATATTCACAACTAAATTTCGACGAGGGGAGAGAGTAAAGATAAGGAGATGGAAATGAACAGTAATAAGTATTTCTGAGAATAAGCTGTGTGAGGCAACTAGATATGACATGTTAAATTTTTATACAACATCTTCCAGCATATTTTGTCTATACTCTCTTGTGTTGACACTTTCCTCGAGCAAAATCACGGGAACTAAACCCATTGCAGTGATACATCCTCAAACTATAACCTAGAAAGAATGTTTAACGGTATGTGCTATGTACGTTTCCTTATATTGTCTTTATATCCGGCTTAATATGGATCCTTTTATATTCATCGTAAAACATAATCCTGAATACCACCTTGCCACTGGAAAATATAGGTATGAGAATAAAAAAAATTTTGACGCAGCTATGAAGTCATGAGTAATTTGTAATAAGAATGAATAAAAAGCTTAAAAAATTACGGAGATATGAGCCATCAAGTAGGACCTTCTTTAGAATTTGGATGCCACGTTAATAAGTTATACATTTTTTAAACTCAAAATCAGAGTTTTTTTTCAAACTGCTTCATTTCTTAGCTATTACCATTCTAAATAAATAAAAAAACAAATGGAGAAAATTAGTATGCTATCAGCAAAGATTTTCAAAAGAAAGTTTCATAAAATTACTGTATATCTATGTACCTATGTATATGCGTAGAATAAAAATTATTTTATACCATATATTTAATAGCTGCGTCAAAAAAACAAAAATTATTTTTATTCATATTTTTCCGAGCTCCAACGTGATGTAACCCTTTAAGCTCAATTTTCTTAGTGAGAATTGATTTTCTTCTGCTAGCAAACCAATCTCGTTGCATGGCCTATACACTCACATTAGTTCTAGTAACTTATTACAGCTTACTTGTAGCTCCAATGGGAGCGGGAGCTAAGTCTCAAGGTAAATCAATCAGTCGTCTGTGGAGAACCCACTGGCACCTGGTGATTTATATTTTGTCAAAAACTTCTTGCTCCGGGAGCGGCTTAAAAAGTATTCCTATGCCACTAAAGGCTCCGTCAAACAGAGCGCGTTTTAACGTCGTGTTTCGCCGGCCATTTATAATCTATTGGATTCATAGAAACTGTCACACAGAACAAGTTGATACGCAGGGTTGAAACGCGGTGATGTGTTGAAATACAAATTCTTCATTTCAATGCGGCGCTGATATTAGTTCTTTTTGTGAAACAATGGAAATGTTAATTGAATTTGTGGAAAAATACCCTTCTTTATGCGACCAGAGTGATAAAAACTACCAGAACATTGTTTTAAAGGCCGAAATATGGGCAACGATTGGGAAAGATTTGAATGACATTTTGACAGGTGGTGTAAAGCTACTGAAATAAAATGAGGCGGAGGCACCTTAACTTTTAATGAAACTACCCGAAGTAATTTGCATATGCATATGTACATTCACGCGTATGAAAGGAGAATAGTACGAAAATAAATACATCATTCCAAAAGTGAATGTATATGAATACACTATACCGCTGGGAGAATAGAACGGTTTCCGGGGCGAGCAATATGATGCTTTCAATAAAAAAAAATTACGTATAGCAATCTGAAAAGGGTGTACAATGGGAAAAAAGTTTTGAACAATTTCCGAAATATCAGAAACAGGGGCCGCTACTTCAACTTGTCAACGAAAGCGTGTAAAATGTGTTATTACGAAATAGTATAAAATGCCATATTTAAAAAAAAAACGAGTAAAATTAATGATCATAAGACGGATAATTGAACACAAAACTTGGAATATAAGTGGCGGAATCGTCCATCTGCGATAAAACTGCTAATCTGCGACGTTTGGGCCTTTTGGTGCAGTCTCCAAACTCCTTCCTGCATCGCGTTCCTCTTGTAGATTGAAGAGATTCCTTTTGCTCGTCGTTGTAGTTTCCACATACTTCTGCATCAGATACTTTAAGTATGCAAACTTCGGTCTCATTTAACCAGCGTATTTGCCCACTAGCTTAGCTTTTGATCTCCTGAATTGCTTCCAATATGCGGCAAACCGTTTACAGAGATTCAAAAGGAGATTTCTCAAGCAATTAGTCTGGATATTTTCAGCATCCGGTAAAGAATTCGCAAGGGATCCAAACACTTAACGAAACCTTTCTGCTTCATTTTCTTTATTTTTTTAAAGCTATCCACATATTTAAAACAAGCATTCGGGTAAAAGAACACGTAATGGTTGTACCTGCAAAAGAAAAACACAAAAAATTAAAAAAACAATTTTTTCTAGTACTGGACCTAGCCTCCTCAATGACCTGTAACAACCCTCAGAGCACCTAAACTTTGTGGTTATTAAAACTAGGAAAATAAGAGATTATATTGATATATGACTCATTTATGGCGATTCGTGCCTTCATAAGTAAAAGCTTAGTAGAATATGGAAAATGGTTAAAAACAAAAAAGTGGAAGGTGTGTTTTGACGGAGCTAGTTATGAATAGTCGCATTATTAAGGAAAACATAATTACTTTAAAAATATCGTACATGCCTTCAATTTGAATACCCATTGCACAATTATATCACAAACAATAAATTTCTCGGAAAAACCACACTTTAAAAACAACACCAATTTATGTGAACAAATAAACTAATGAGCACTAATCAGATGTTACCACTTCCGGTGCACAAAATTAACTGTGCCGTGTTTTTTATACCTGTGAATAGAAGGGTTTTTTATGTTTCATCTAACGGTAAAATAATATCATATTTGCAACATCGCTATTACGGCCCTATGACCTACAAGCCATCAATCAATCAGTCTATTGCATTCGAAATTTGAAGATCGCATTATTTCGGTTAGAGGAGAAGTTGATTGGCCTCCAAGGTCATGCCAATAACCCAGCGACAATTCAGGATCTCAAGCATAACATTCAAGCGGCCATTGAGTCACATATGTTATTCTTCATAAAGTCATCGATAATTTTGACCTTCGGATGACGGCTTGCAACAGAAGCCGTGGTGGTCACCTGAGCGATGTTTTGCTGCATTCATAATTGCCGTAGACCGAACTTTATTAATCAATAAAATTCTACATTGATTTCACAATAAATGAAAACTTCCACTCTAGCTATTGGCTCACCCTTTATAAGAAAATGTAAATCTGAACTATTAAATGTTACAAGCTACATCCAAAAGTGTTATTTTTTTACCTCGATACATTCTCATGGATGTACCAGCGACTTTGTTAAAATCAACTTAAAGTCAGTGTATCATTTCGGGTATATTTTATTTATTTTATTTTATATTCTTATTCAAGTCATTTATGTACAATAGTAATACTCAAGTATAGTATGGGAAAGCCGTCTGCCAGGTTGACTATTAAAATAAATTACATAAGTACATTCATTATGTCTATGTTTCTTACACATCAGTATCTAACACCAATCTTTTTCATTTATTTTGAATTCAGAAGTTCTCTCTGAGAATTCTGTTTCGGTAAGTTTGCGCTACTTTGCTGTACATAACAAGTGTTTGCCCCTCCATTTCGTTTAAATACGATACCATTCCCGTGTCGGTTAAATAATTGCAGCTGAAGAACGATCGACTTATTTCTACTAGGACCGGGCATTTTCCTAGAAAATGAAAGCCGTTCTCTCTTACTCTCCGGTTACACAGATTGCATAGACCGGGAAGATCCTCTCTATGTGGCATATAATTCAATTGTAGGAGCTCGGCACGAAGTCTCACCATCATCGAGATATGCTCCACACTGTTCTCGTCTCCGAAGTAGTTTCTATGGACAGAGCTGGTGACTTCTTCGATAAAATTCTCTCGAAGCTTCTTATCAACCATAGCAATTAACTTATACAGTTTAGCTCTCCATTTCTTGAGATTTTCAATATGCAAGTTCAGCTGCATAGCACACCATTGCGCAAGCTCGTTCCATTCCGCATACCAGCTGTGTCTTCGGTTGATTACGTAAAGGGCTGCCTTCTTCGGTAGTCTTTCATTATGCATTTTCAAAACTTTGATAATGTAGTCTGCCTGGGTGTTGAGGATTTGGATGAAGAGTGGAGATAGTCCTGTTTCTAATATTACGGCGTAGTTTGGTGTGTTCGAAGGCAGATATAATATCCTTTTAATAAAAAACCTCAGCAGCTTTTCTACACTTTCATATTGTTTGTATCCCCATACCTGTGACGCATAGAACATAATTGATTTCGCAGCTGCATCAGAAACACAGAACTTACAGCTATGCGCCATACTTCTCTTGGCCAAGCACTTTTTCCAAGTAGCTCCAATAGCACTCTTGGCCTTAACAAGTTTCTCACTCATATGCTTTTCAATACTTAAGTTTTTGTAAGGCACACTCGTAGGTAGCTAAATTCGTTCACGAATTTATGAATTATATAACCATCTTTCGCTTATGCTATTTCTTCCACCACCGTTTCTGTACAGTACCTATACAGTTGGTTGATCATCAATTGGAGCGATTGGGGTGAGTGAGATAGCATCACCATGTCGTCAGCGTAAAGGAGGGTCTATCTAGTGGTCCCCGCAAACTCTACACCTCCACTAATGCAATCCGTTAGATCCTCTATAAAAAGTGCGAATAGCAGAGGGCATGCACACCCCTGTCGAAGGCCAGACTCTGTTTGAAACCGTTTTGATGTTTCCTCTCCATCCAAACTGCGGCTATAGTTTCCTTGTACAGATTTTGTAAAACTTTTCCAAACTTTGGAGACATCCCAAGTCCATAGAGCTTGTAAACAAGCGCACGTCTATCCACTGCATCGAATGCTGCCTTAAAATCGATAAAGAAGCTGTAAAGTTTCTGTCCGTTGTGAAGGAAGGATTCTCCAATGCTCTTTAGCACAAAAATGTGATCGACCGTGTAGTAACCAGGCCTGAAACCGGCTTGGAATTCTTTTAATAAGCCTTTTTGGTTTGTCCACTTATGGAGTCGCTGTTGCAGAATTTCGGGTATGTAAATGATAATAGTATCAACAACTTTTTTTTCACAATAATAGTTTAATTAAAAATGAGACTTATACATAAGATTATTCAGGACTTCGTACTTGGTTCTGTAAGGCAAGCAGCGCTACGATTTACTGGTTAGTATATTTTATCATAACAAAGCAAACTGCATTAGCTTTAAAACATAGAAGTACCCTAGGTAAAAAGCTGTATATTGTTTAAAGAAAAAACGGTAAGACTACTGATTTTGGGCCTAGATGGACGCAAACGCAAACCCTTTCATCCAGCGCAGTTACCTACAGATCTATAATCACATAAAAAGCTTTTCCAAGGGGCTAAGGAGTATTAAGAAACTTTGGATTTACAAATAATCTGCATAAAAACCTCTGAAGGACTGTAAGTTCTACAATACTCGTATTTTTGCAAAAAGGATCGAATCTCTAGTAAACCTTTTCATTTGCAATATTTCCTATAAAACCGTAGATTGCCAAAAGCTACACAGCATTTTGTAATCATTTCATGGTTTACTCCTTGAGAAATCAGGAAATGTCGTATTTCATCCAAAATCCTTATTGTATCAGTGTTTGTTTGTAAATACTGGGCACACGTTTCAAACTTGCAAAAAGTCGGAGTTAATAAGATATTTTTCCGAAAAAATTATGACAAAGTCAAAACTTTGTTTAAAAAAAAAACAAAATCACTTTTGATCTGCAATAACTTTTGACACATTAATTTAGGACGTTTACTTCGAAACCATACCCCCATAAATTTGAAAGATGTTATTTTCAGTAGGAGTCAAAACAGGCCAGCGTCATGCTTTGCTTACAACGTTTGTATCTCGGCGGGGATGCATTTCCGACCACTCCCCTACCCATACGATTTTTTTCTTAAAATATGTCAAACAATCTCCCCTTAACATCTTCGAGACATTATCCGGAACAATGTATATAGTAGTTAATAGTGTGGGTATTCGGGCTCAACCGACTTTAACTTTGCGGAGCAAACAGTTGTGTCTTTTAGGTTTAAATCGAAGAGACCGGAGCGTTGGTATCTATTCGCTCCATATGCCTTAACAATTTGTGGTGAGGGATGCGCACGTAGAGTTCGGTTCATATCTTGCTCTTCAAAGTTACTCAAGGTAAACGTGACTAAAAACTACCCGAAATATTTCGCCTTCAAAAAGATCTTTAAAAATTGTAAGCAAGTGTAAAGTATTTATTTATCTCCTTCATTTATTCACCGGTTTTGTCTAGTAAAACTTAGAACCGTTAATTACACTCTCAACTTTCTAAAACCTTGAAATCGTTGCAATAAAGATTAATTTTAAATATTTTATTAATTTTTGCATTTTCTTTATTTCATTTAACAACGAACAAGGTCAGCTTTCACTGAAGTCCATGCGTCTGTGCCATAGAGTAGGTCTGAGAATATGAGTATTTAATATAGATCTTCCTTAGCGTTTCTTGACAACGTCTTATTACCTAATCGCCTTATTAGGCGAAAGAAATAGTAATTGCCAAGTGTAACAAACTTTTCATTTGGTTTCTGATGGGGTGTCATTATCAGAGCTAATACCCAAACATCTAACGACCTCGAAGTCATGACCGATTTGACGATATTAATTTTTGACGCTTCTATTCTAATAGATAATTGCAAACGCACAATTGTCAGTTCGGAGCCTTCTGCCAATGATGTCAAAGTCAGCCATGATCTTTTGATACAAGAGGTCTTGATGAGTTTGTTGCGACCTTTAACGTGCTCGCCGCTCCTTACCTTTCGTCTCTATGGATGCTGTCATATATGGCTTTGAAGTCGATAAAAAGGTAGTGATCTTGACTTTTCTCCAATCGTATGAATATTTGGTCAATTATGGTCTTACCGGGCCTAAAGCTGCGCAGAAAGGGTTTAATCAGGTTGTTGAAAAATTGTTTCAGGTTTTCGCATAGTATAGCAGATCTTGTATGCGACGATAAGCAAACAGATTATTTTATAGTTAGTGCAGTTAGAGGGACTCAGTTTTTGTGGAACGATCCTTCATTCATCAGGCACACTTTCTTTCAATTAAAATCTTGGAAATAAGTTAGTGTATGACCATACACTATTAAATCGTCTCTGTCTGTTTTAAATAGATTGGGAAATATCAATTCCATCTTGAATAAAGAACGCAAAAATGAGATAACCATTGGTTACGCAAATAAACTCCAAATGAACAGACGGTCAAAAATGTTTGGGTGATTATTCACGTAAAAAGGGTATCCCAAAATTCACGCGAGATTGGAATTTTGCGCCATTTGTGCGGTTAAGTGTTACCAACGAAAATAAAGACAGCGGGGCAGCTAACAGTTCAGGGTTATTAAAGATGGAGAGCTACACGAAAGACCAACGCGTTTCATTATTGAGCAATATTTTAAAAATTTCCAAACAAAATCGTATTCGGCGATGAGGCTCATTTTCATCTCGTTGGCTTTGTTAATCGCTAAAATGGTCGAATTTGGGGTTCAGAAAATCAACGAGTGATTGTACAGAAACAAATGCTGCATCCACAGCGTGTCACTGTTTGATGCGGATTTTGGGCTGGAGGCATCACCGTATTATTCTTTGAAAATGCGACTGTTCAGGCAATAACAATTAATGGTGCTCCCTATGGCGACATGATAATCAAGTCTTTTGTGCCTAAATTGCAAGATATGGATGTGGACGACATGTGATTGCAACAAAATGGTGCCACATGCTATACATCCCAAGAAACAATTCATTTCCTGGTTATGTATCCTCCCGTTTCGGTGATCAGAATTAGCCGCCAAGATTATGCGATTTAACGCCGTTGGACATTTTCTTTGGTGCTTTTTGAAGAAACAAATAGAGCGCTGTTTCAACGAAATTTATGCAAAACTGTCATGGAAAATTTCAACAAAAGAGTGCTTATGTGCCAACAAAGGCGTGAAGGCCATACATTATTCCATACACGACTGTATACTGCATACATTATGAATCAATAAAAAAATTACAAAAATTAATAAAAAAAACTGTGTTTTTCTATCAAAATTACTTCTTGCGTGGATTTTGGGACACCCTTTATAGTATAATGGTTATTTCATATTATATTTTGTTCACATTATTTGCCAATTTATGATAAAACAAATATATGAACATTTTTATGCTTTTCTTTATTTAGTGGATGGTTATTTTCTTCGCATGATTTTGCTATCATGGACAAAAACATACAAGTCATATAGCAATGTCCAAAGTATGAGGTTAAAATCGCCTAGTACGCCAGGATAGGAAAGGAGGACATCTTTATAGGACAGCTGGTAAGCATATCCTACACGGCACCACTTGTGGTTGGGGTTATTTATTTTGCGGGTGGACGAAACTCCCAATCAAATAAATACCCCCCACACAGTCTATCCTTGAATTCATTGGAAGGATCTTTTACTTTATCTGTCGTAGATCCTATAACCGTTGGCAAAGCTATTTTTGCTATAAAGTCACCCACCCTGACTTTATAAAAATAATTCTTCCTTTTATTCTCTCCCACATAACTCATATCTATTATTATATTATTATCAATGGAAAACTGCCAAAATCATCCCAATTCAAAAAAAGGAAAAGGCGAATTAATACCGACCTATTGCAGTCCTGCTATTTTTATCCAAAGGCTTTGAGTCATTAATAAGTAAGCAAATCAAAGGACATATCGAAATAAACAAGCTCATATGCCCGATTCAGTCGGGCTTTGGATCCTGACACAGTTGTATTACTGCATTGTTAAAGGTTCGACAAGCTATCGATGAGGAGAAATTATCAATAGTAACGCTTTTGGATTTCTCCAAAGCTTTTGGCTCAGTTATCCCGTCAATTTTATGTAATAAACTTGCATCTTTTTTCAATTTTTCAAACACGAGCAATAAATTTATTCTGTAATATATGCTTCTTTACGCGGCCTTTCTTCCAACTACAATTAAGATGAGCTAGGACTCTCCTAGTGCCAATTTTAACTTATGGATGCGAACTGTTCTCGGATATGGATTCGATCTCATCCCGTAAGCCAATGTGGCTTTTAATTCGATTGCTCGGTTTGTCTTTAACCTTCGCAGGTTCGACCACGTATCTTCCTATTCTCGTCAAATTTTGGGATGCTCTCTTGACAGCTTTTTTAAGTACAAATGCTACCTTTATATCGGCAATTTGGTCTATAAAAAACAACCATCATCAAACTTTCATTAACTCCATCTACGCACGCTACAACTCATTGAGGCCGCTTAAGCAAATCTGCTTAGCCTCGCGAAGACAATTTTTCATTCGTGCCGTCAGTTTATGGAACAATTTACCCGTTGCTATCTGGTCAAAAATCGAACCCAAAAAACCGACCCCAGCAATCTTTCATTATTTTTCTAATAATTGTTGAAATTTCTCCAATAGATTTACACATAGTTACAATTCTATCTAACTCTAAATACTGAATCTGCTAAAATGAATTTAATTACATTGCATATAAATTATCATTTCCTTTCAATTTAATTTGTCTGTCTTTAAAATTCATTATTCATTAAATTTAAGCACTCTATCCATATATTTTACCTGTACATAATCTATAAGAATCTTTTATATTCTTAAATGTACAGTGGTAACTAAATAAATAAATGAAAATGAAAAATGAAATATTACTATAGCAAGCACACGGTTTGCTCATCTCAATTTACATAAGGGGACATGGCGGTCTCAGGATTATCATACGATAAATCAAATTGATTTATTGATTTTGCGATAGACGTTAGGCATGCATCCAGTATTCTGGACGTCCGAATCTTTCGGGGAGCCAACATTGATTCGGATCACCACCTTATTGTAGCCAAAGTTTGAATACGGATTTCCCAAGTGCCACAACATAGAATAACTACTGTTAATGTATAACGTAGAACATGCATTCTGAAATTTCTCAACAACTCCTATGCCGCCAGAATCAAGTACTGCAGACCAGTGGCAACGCTGACAACATGCCATCAGAGACGCCGAAATTGATGTACTGAGTTTCAGCCGACCACCACCAAGAAATCCCTGGTTTGATGAAGAATGCCGGCAAGCACATGCAGCTAAACAAGAAGCCTACAAAGCGGCGCTGCAACGATGTACGAGAGCTCCTCGTAAGCTTTACGAGCGGAAGAGACGGGAAGAATATCGGCTTCTCCAGATAAAGAAAAAGGAGCACGAGAAGCGCGCGATCGAAGATATTAAGAGGTTGTACTCTAGGAATAACGTACGGAAGTTTTACCAATAGGTAAAAAGAACGTGTCAGGGCGAGCACATCCGTACAGCAGCCTGTAGAGATGAAGAAGGAAACCTTGAAGTGAGTTACAGTCAGTGCTGGGAATATGGAAAAACTTTTTCTGCAGACTCTATAACGGCGAAGGAGTCCAACATCCCGTCGTTAGGCAGAATAGACCATCCCACTTAGACGATGATGGCCAAAACTTCCGTACTCCTGACTAGAACGAAGTAAGGATAGCTATATCTAAGCTAAAATTCAACAAATCAACTGGATCTGACGGCTTACCAGCCGAGGTATTTAGAGCAGCTGGAAATGACTTTGTGGAGAGCGTGCACCAAGTCATTTCTCAAATCTGGTATGCCTGGTAAATGGAATCTTAAAGGGAGACTAACCACCTCAACTGCCCAACTATAGAGGTATAAGTCTCCTTATCGGATACAAGATCTTATTTGTCATGTTGTGGGAATGCCTGAAACCCTTCCGCAACAATCTGATCTTCCAAATCTTCACACCCCGGCAGATCCTGGAAAAAAACTCAAGAAGTCCAAATCGATACCCACCATCTTTTCATCGATTTTAAGGCTGCATATGACTGCATTTATAGAGACGAGCTATATAGGGCCATGTCTAGTTTTAGCATCCCTGCCAAACTTGTCCGTCTGTGCGGAATGACGATTGAGAACGCTCGCTGCTCCGTCAAGATCGGTAACGACTTAACCGAGACCTTTGATGTTAAAAGGCTGAATACTGGAGGCACAATCTTTCAAAACTCTGTGCGTACGGCGATGATATCGACATAATTGGGAGAACTCAGCGGGCTGTCACTGGTGCGATCGCTAGTATTGAAACGGAAGCTGTCAAAATGGGTATAGCGGTAAATGAGGGCAAAACCAGGTATAGTATATGCTGTCAACAAGAAGGGACACAATATCGATGAATTGTACAGAACGACACAGGCGACAGCTATAATTTTAAGGTAGTAGAGCACTTTGCTCTATAATAATAATTATAGCCTCTATCGACGGATTTTTTTTTGCATTTACTGGTTACTCGTTTAGTTTTATTCTTAAACTGTATAATATCCTAACTTAGTGTTTTTTAATCAAATCTATTGACATCGATTTCTTTTGAAATGAATCATTCTTACAAATGTTGTAAGTAATTGAAGTTTCGATCTATTATTTATAACTATTACCTTTTTAGGAATATCTACGGTTAATGAGTGAGCGTGGAAAATATTTGAGATCGCGCCATTTGCAATATTTGTTGGCATTTAGCTATTGGCCCCAAATTAAAAATCGCACTGGAAAAAATATCTACGAGATGCGGTAAGTTTTCAAACACAAAGGCTTAATTAGACATAATTTTTCGTATTCGCTTGCAGCTCATATCGCCTTAAACCAGGTACTATGATTGAATGGGGTAACAACTGGGCACGAGCTATTAACTTCCGTCAAAATAACAATGAAGCATTCGCTGGATTCTTTTCGCAAATTGGTCGTCTATATAATGTGCATCATATTTGGTGTAAGAATGATAAAATTTGTTTTTCTATGGTATTTTCAAGGATTTATATGTGTATAGGTTACAAATCCCTTCAAGAGCGAAAGGAAACCCGTGAGGCTGCATGGCGTTCTCCTGGATGGGATGAATGCGTTGCTTACACAGTGCCATTGATTAGAGAAAGCCACTGCCGTGTTTTAACACCCACTGAGTTCTCTCCAACTCAATAAGGACAATTTGAAATGCTTGATCTATGGATCCATGTTTAGAAAGGAAGCGAAAAAAAAGATGGAATGAGATAAAAGAAAAGAATTGTGAAAATCACTTACAATCTTTTAGCTGTAAGCACAAACAATGAGTTTTGATTTCATTTTTATGTATTTTCAAAAGCAGGATCTTCAGTTCATATCCTAGGGAACGAATTTGTTACATTTTGTTGGTTTTGTTTTTTTAATTAGTAAAAAAAAAAACATTTCCTTGTATTTAGCCCTTTTTGTATTGGAATTTATCAATGAAAGTTTTATTTTTTGCTATTTGAAATTTTTGTTAGGCTTTATAAAGTTGATGATATTTATGGATAAGAAAAAAGAAAAACAAAAAAAAACAGCATTTATATGAGAATTAATAAATTTAAGATTGTCTTAAAAATTATGTTTGCCGACAAAATTAAAAGGAAAAAAAACAAATCGTAATCTTCGCCAAATGTTGATTGGTTGACTCTCGCCATACCAATCGCCGAACGATGTCCAGCTAAGTAGCGTAAAATCATTCATTTATTTAAAGTGGATGTGGATGTTCAAGAAACACGAGTCTCTAACTAGATTGGCCTTTAACTTGCTGCTTTCAATTGCTTACTATTAATTTGCATGACCACGTCAACAATGATTGCGAGCTTCGATAGTTGTTTGTTGTTGCAGTTTGCTTAAGAAAATTAACATAACGTTGTTTTTAAAGGTAAAATGAAGACAGGCTTTCATTTATTTCTGGTTCACTTAAGGGGGGGCTAAGGTTAATTCGTACAAAAAAAGGCATGTTTTTGTGAATTTTTTGTGAAGACACAGTTAAAATCTCTTACTACTACATTAAAGTATGACATTCGAAGAATATTGTATAAAATTTTCACAAAGAAATATTAAAAAATACGGCAATGGCAGCAATTATTCCGACGTGTCTCGGTAAAAAATAGAATTGCGGTGCCCCTCATAACTTGGTGTTGCATCATCTGAAATCAAAAAATCAAAGTTCATTCGTTAGATAATAGTTTTCCCCAGGTAACGCTGGCAGGGTTTTTCGAAATTTCAATTTTTCACTTTTTTGAAACACTTTGAAGGGAAAATCGGCTAATTTGCAGTAGTTTTGGGGTTATGAGGGGCACCGACTTTGAAAACGTGAGTTGTGGGGAAAATGCTTTAAAGTTTTGAACACTAAAAAATCTGATAAGCGAATTTTATCGGTTTACCTCAAATTGAATCATCAATGCCAGGTCCATAAAGGATGTTGCTATCATCCGTGATGTCTAAAGCACCTTTTTGCTCCTGTCTAGGACGAATCCTACCTTCTTTAATTTGTCTTTCAGCTTCCTGCTCTGCTCGGCTTATACGTATGGAGTCAGTTGATCGCGCCTAGTCATGAGCACTTGATCCACTACTGATCCCCATGTCTTGCATGAAGGTTTGTAATGCAAAAGAACCTTCATTGAAGACACTGGCTGCCACATAAGCTGCAATTTCAACGATGACAGAGGTTCCACTCAAGTGCTTTAGTGAGTGAGTGAGTGAGAAATCAATTATCTTATAATGTTTTTCAAGATCCTCCGTAACTTGATATTCAACGGTCACTTTTATTTTTTTAATTAACTTCGTCAATTTTACTCCAATCGACTTAAAATTTTGACACAATATTCTTAAGATATTATGCATTCAATTAAAAAAATAAAAAATGTAATATCATTTTGAGAAAAAAAGTTATTCTTCTTAACTACAATAGATTGATAGCCTTTTAAAATCCAAGGTATTTGTACAAAAAATCTATTCCAGTTTTCCTCTAAATCACTAGTTACCTATTAAAATAAATGCAAACTAATACCAACCGATCATAAATTGAAGATAAACCTGGTAATATGCTTCAAATCTTTCGTAAGTGATTAAATATTTCACGTGCATACCCCACGATGTTGTCGAGACACGAAGTCCGTCTATAACTTTACCAATACCTTGGACATCCTGAAAACACTGATTTCCTGACCTTATTGGCATACAAGAGTGATGTAATCGTCATTGTTTCATCGGCTGATTTTTCAGTATGCCCATGCTCACATCTTTTTCAATATGTCCAGGGTATTATTTTGGACTAAAGCTGGGTTCAGGTCCGGTTTTAAGGTTCTACCTTATCCCGAGCAACATAAATCAATGTCTAGTAGTAATGAAGACCTGAGGACAATCCGGTAACTGGAGATTCCTGAAGATCCGGCCAACAAAAAATCGTATGGGAGTGGGCAACCTCTGCACATATTATATGCCGTAGAACTGAGACACATCTGATTTCGATGTGTAATTTCTTAAAATACTGTAGCTTTTAAACGGTTACAGCTAGGGAAACGATTGTATACATTTTGCAAAGCCAATTTAACAATGCACAAAATGTTTAAGACAATATGTGATCTAAAAATTTACAAAGTCAAAATTCCGAAAGTTTTGTACACAAACTGTAAAATAAAATGTATATAACCCAAATTAATGATTATTTCGCTGTCATCTTCAATTGTACGTAGACTAGCGTTGTTTTACGAAAAATGTTCAGTATATCGAACGATGGTACGTACCTAATTGAAAATGTTTCTAGTATTTTGCAAGATTCCTACTACTATAAAAAAATGCTTGTGTTAAAGAAGAAGTTAAGAAAAAAGATGTTTGTCAGAAGTGGGATTCGAACCCACGCCCACAGAGTGGACTGCGACCTGAACGCAGCGCCTTAGACCACTCGGCCATCCTGACTTGTTGCTTCAGCGTGTTAAAAGCCCGTTTTGAAACTGATGGCGTCAGTTAAACTATAAATAACGGTTATGTAACAAATTGGAAAAAAATCTAGTAACAAAAGGTCAGGATTTTGCCTATTTGGAGTAAGCCAACTAGCCTAGTTACGTTGATACATTGATTATTATGATAACAAATTTGGGCGAGATAACCGTATCTAAGATATCGAGTTTTAATTGCTTACATAGCTGGAAAATTTCAGACGCGTATGCATGTGCATACATATATGTTTATACGTAGCGTATGATAAGCAACAACGAAGCGCATCTACAGTTCTACTATAAGCGGAAATCCAGATAACGAGTTTCACTCTAAGTTAAGTTTTCGAAATTATTTATGCAACTGAGTAACTGCGTTAATTATTTTATTTTATTTATTTTTAACAGATGATTTCCCTCCACAACTTGTGGGGAGAAAGTAGAATAATTAGCCGGAAAGTGTCTAAAGGCAAGTTCCAGTGTCTAGATCCAACTAAAGTGAACCACTTACCAAATATGAGCTACTCGGACTCATTCTGAACATATAGATCTATTTATACTAGTACTGGTATATCTAGTCCCTTTGGTGATATCGTCCTAACAAAGGACCTGGTCCTCCAGGCTAAGATTGCGTTTAGTTGCGTCTAGTAATAATGAAGGCCTGCTGTTGACCACATAAATTATGTACTCTGGCTCTCTTCTAACCTCACGCCTAAAGGCATAAAGCTCACACTTGTGAAAACGTTATTTCTGCCTATAATTGACTACGCTGCTGTTGTCTACTGCAAGCTCGATTTCCTCTCGCAACCGAGAGTCCGTATATCTACGGACTTCCCCGATAGAACCACGCCTCACACTACCATAACTCTGTTCTTGGTTATTCCCTCAAACAATTCCTCGACCTAAGATATTCTGTGTTCATGCACAGAATTATTAAAAATAAATTCCCTGCTTATTTATTTGACAAGATACGATTTTCCCAATCTATCAGAACACTTAATCTTATAATCCCTGCATATAATTATTTGAACTAAAAGCAATGGGAGCTACATTATTCAAAAACGCGGCACTGGAATACCTTAAGCAATATTAATAATTACTTTCCTACTCTTCCATGTTTCTTCTTTTCTACTTTTCTTTTCTTTCTTTTTTTTTCCTTATTCTTACTTTATCTTCTATTAATATCTTTTACGCCTACCTCCCCTTTTGTTACTCATCTCACTATTCTGGATTCTATTTATTTATTTATTTGTGGCTTTATTTGTATTTAATTAATTTTTATTATTTAATTCAAAATGCGAATAATTTATCTTATATTAAAACATGTCTACTTACCCTTTCCTAATTTAAATGTAATTTATGTATTATAAAAGACAATTGCATGTCTTATATGTGTATACTATTCCAATCAAATAAATTGAAATTGAATAGTGACTTCCTTCCTTGAAAACAAAAAAATAAAATAGCCCAGAAGTTGCAGCAACAAGGAAAACAACTCCCTAATATCCACATCGAATATAATAAGTAAAACCTTACTGTACCATAAGCAGCAGAACAACTTGCTTGGATAATGAATTGGAGGAAAACGTTTTGGAACCCAGGTTCCTAAATGTGATGTTCACTAAGTAAGAGCGGTGCTAAATTACGTATTTCAATGGCGGACACAAAACCTTGCTAGAAGACCATCTATCCATGCCCCAATGAGAAACGTTTATGAAAGGATTGTTAATGGATTTTGAATGGACAGATCGCTACAGACGAAGTTATAATAGTACAATCGACATCGATATCGAAATGCCATGTAGTTCAACTAAATAAAGATATGGTGAGAAAACCTAGCTAATGTCACATACAATATAAGGAAAATATACTTGGGAGTTCTAAACATAGCAGACAATGCTATTTTGCAGGAAGCAACTCGAATTAAAACGAAGACGAAGCTTACCGTTTTGCCACGTCGGTGTTGTTGGTAATTTTTTAATAAAGAGATTTATTTTCAACGCTTTAAATTATGCGTTTAGTGTTAGCTTATGAGCTTCACACAATACTTTAAAAAATAGGGTGGTTATCACCACCTTTAGACCGACATCAAAAAATTTGGTGATGTTCCTTCCGATTTTGATAGACCGAGAGTTCTTCTATGACATTCTGCACAACTGGACGAGTTTGGCAGTATTACCAAAACAATACAACAAGTCTGTATACTTCGCTTCTATATATGCTACCATAAGCAACTTAAAAATCGTTGAAAAGCTGACGAGTGCCGATGATGTTATGCAAAAGCGACTTAATGTAACACGAAAAAGGGTGGCCTGGAGAGTAGTTTGAAGATCCGCAAATTTAGCCATCCCCATAAGCGACGCAGCATTAGGTGCAATTACATTACGTTACATATTTCAACGGTAAATAAAAAAAGAAGGGTCGCCAGTAGTTGTCAGAGTTTAAGAAGTTTAGGAAAGCCTCATTTTCAGGACCGATTGCATTCATCAGGCATGCGCTCCTTCAATTAAATTTTACATTTCGCATGTTAGCGGCGATTATATTCTCCAGCTCCATCCAATTTTGGATTGCCTTTGATTTCCCGTTTTTCCTTCAGAGCTTGTGTTGATTTCAACCCTGGCTCTCTCATACAACATCGGATGATATACTTGCTGCCCCCGGCATTCATCTCTGTCATGAGTTTCTTATTTTTAGTTAACCTCTCCTGGCACATGGTCTTCCACATTTGATGCGGGCCTGACTTTTTTTATTTGTATTCTAGGTACACGTTTCAAAGTTGCGAAAAGTGGGGGTTAATGCTTCTGATCTGCAATAATTTTTGAAATATTGATTTTAGGGCAGCACTTTCTTTGAAACAATTTTCAGTAGGAATCAAAAGGGGGCAGCGTAAGGTTGCAGCCCGACTCAAAGCATTGCAACAACCAAATGCCCAAATCAACCTAAAAACACAAAAACAAAACCGCTTGTTTCCACCGCCATCTCACAATACCCAACCTACTAGTCCACCAGAAACCTTACCAAACAAAACAAGCCTTACCACCGAAAATAATAACAAACAAAACTCACCATTCTCACATATAACTAAAAAGCTTATTCAAGAAAAAAATTACTTCATGTCTGCATCAGATTCAGAAGAAAATTAATACGAGGGCGGATCAATAAGTCCGTGACTTTTGGATTAAAACACAGATTTTTTGATAAAAAAATAATTTTATTTTTCAACGTAGTCTCCCTTGAGCTCTATATACTTTGTCCAACGCTTCTCCAATTTTTTTATCCCTTCCAAAAAAAATGATTTGTCGAGGTCCTCAAAATGACGAGATGACTTCATCATTGGAGTCAAATATTTTTCCACCAAGCCATTTCTTCAGGTTTGGGAACAAGAAGTAGTCGCTCGGAGCCAAATCTGGAGAATAGGGTGGATGAGGGAGCAATTCATAGCCCAATTCATGGATTTTTGCCATGGCAACTGCACATGTGTGCACCCTTGCATTGTCTTGGTGGAAAAGAACTTTTTTCTTGGCCAAATGAGGTCGTTTTTTTTCAAATCGTCATTCAATCGGTCCAATAAGTTGGCATAATATTCCCCATTGATTGTTCTTCCCTTTTGAAGGTAGTCAATGTGGATTATCCCGCGTGCATCCCAAAAAACAGTCGCCATAACTTTATTGGCTGACAAACCCACCTTGGCCTTCTTTGGCGCCGATTCACCCTTAGAAACCCACTGTTTTGACTGTTGTTTGTTCTCTGGTGTGTTGTGATGGATCCATGTTTCGTCCACGGTTACAAAACGGCGCAAAAACTCCTCCATATTGCGATTAAACAACGCCAAACCTTCCTGTGAAGTTGTTACACGATTGCGTTTGTGGTCGACTGTGAGCAAACGCGGCACCCATCTTGCGGAAAGCTTTCTCATGCCCAAGTGATCATTCAAAATTGAAACCACTGAGCCATGCGAGATCCTTACGGCTTCCACAATCTCTCGCACTTTCAATCTTCGGTCGGCCAACACCATATCGTGAATTTTTTCGATTGTTTCGGGTGTAGAGACCTCAACTGGGCGTCCAGGACGTTCGGCATCTTCAGTGCTTGTACGGCCACAACGAAATTCAGTAAACCACTTTTTTACCATTGAAATCGATGGTGCAGAGTCCCCATGGTATTTATCAAGCTTAGCCTTGGTCTCGGTAATGGTTTTTTTTCGCAAGAAATAATGCTTAATAAGCACACGAAATTCACTTTTTTCCATTTTCTCCTCAAATTAGTGAGTAGTCTGATAAAAATAGCTGTCAAACACAAACTAACTGACGCAGCAAGTTTAAATTTTGACAGGAGTCAACTGACAGATGCCTGTTGACAGGAGCAGTGTTGCTGTTTCAGTAAAGAGGTCAGAAATTCAAAAAGTCACGGATTTATTGACCCGCCCTCGTATTAACAATACCCAAATAACCTATCAAAGCTCGTGGACTCCACTGGCTGGAGAGATAGCGGGGAGTGTTCAACCTCCACGGCACACGACCAACAATAACTTATCAAAATCGAAACTTACTAACAGCGAACACACATATAACAAATAACATTAAAATACTCCAATGGAACATACAAGGATACTACAACAACCTCCCATATTTGGACATTCTCGTCTAAAAGTACAACCCCGAAATCATAGCCCTGCAAGAAACTAAAATCCTTGTTGAAAAAGCACCATCAAAATACAAAAAGTACATCGCTTACTTTAACAACAAACAACATGAACGCAACAAAGATGGTACTGCAGTACTAATTAAATCTAATATTCCACATACATACACAAGCTGTCAACATGGAATGCTCACCCAAACCTTGAAATTGCACCTACCCTCTTATCCGCTAACAATCCAGAATATTTATAGACAAACAAACCAAGATACTTCCCAACAAGAATATCATAATCTGGTAGCAAATCACTTGCAGCATAGCATAATACTAGGAGACTTTAACGCCAACAATACAATGTGGGGTTCTCCACAAACCAACAGTGCTGGCACTATAGTAGCTAGCTGGCTAAACAATTTAGATTTAGTGCTCCTCAATGATGGATCTCCATCAACACTTTTACGGCCATTGACCTGACAATTGCCTCGCCGGCAATAGCGAATATAGCCACTTGGAAAACACACAACAATTTAGAAGGAAGTGACCACTTCCCTTTAATTATAGATACAGGAACGCCTTATTCTATAAGAAGGAAAAAGTCGAAAAAAAAGCTGACTGGATAAAATTCTCTGAAAAATCAGTCAATCAGTCGCAAAATGTTAATAAAGAGGCAGCCAATATAAGAAAAATAATAAGGCTAGCAGCTTCCACCTCAATTCCCGCCTCTTACCCGCAAAACTCTCCACAACAACCAGTCTGGTTTAACCTCACCATAAAAAAACTAACCATCGAGAAGAGACATGCCTGGCATATAGCAAAAAATCACCCCACCAATAGCATAGCATTCAGGCGCCTAGCAGCCAAAGTTAAACGGACGGTACGTGAAACAAAAACAGCAGCCTGGATGAATTTCTTATCTTCAATAAACCCAACGATGGACTCGACATCCCTCTGGAACAAGGTCAAGGCTATAAATAATAAACAGAAAAGACTCTACAGTGACAACTGATCCAAATGTAATCGCGCGACTTTTTGCCACTAAATGGGCAGAATACAGTTCAGATGAAAACTTTCCACACCACGTTGTGCAGCTCAACAATAAAATGAAAGTAAACAATCTTTTACCTGTCGAAAATGTACCACCAATTACACTACCAGAAATCTTGGAAGGCCTTTACGCAACTAAAGGATCGACCCCAGGCAAAATAACTTTAATCGCCCAGCTTAGTCATGTTGATGTTATTAAAATTATACAACATCCTAAAAACAGGAATATTCCCACATGAATGGAAAAAAGCAAATTTAATTCCTATTCCAAAACCAAATGCGGATCCGCAATACATCGAAAGTTACCGCCCAATTTCCCTCCTCTCAGTTCTGTCCAAACTATTTGAAAAAATAATTGTAAACAGGCTAAAAGGAACTCTCGAAACATGTCTGGACAATTGCCAATATGGCTTCAGACCTCAAAGAGGCACAGACACTCTGTTGCATGTGCTTGACCAAGCAATACATACAGAAATGGCCTCTAGAAACCACTCTGTGCTTCTTTCCTTGGACTTGGAAAAGGCTTTTGAAAAAGTAACAACTTTCGGTGTTATTACACAACTCCAAAAATGGGGAGTGAATTCAAATTTGCTTAATGCAATAAAATCATTCATGTCTAACAGACTAATAAAAGTGTGCGTAAATGGACACTACTCAACAGACCACAGATTAGCAAACGGAGTCCCACAGAGATTCTCAATTTCGACAGCGCTATATAACGCCTATGTGAATTCGCTCCTTAAGTAACTTCAAACATATGATCGGCAAATAAAAGCCATTTTGACGTTCGCAGACAACATCTTCATTCTTGGGTCTGGAAATCCAGATAAAGTTTCCTATGCTTTTAAACAAGTCGTAGGTAAAGCTCTGAGATGGTGCAACAACACAGGCGCGAAGTTGCCGATTGAAAAAATGGAGGCCCTGCATGTATGCAGGAAGAAAAACTGTTCAACCACCACCTTAAACATCAACTCCACCCAAATTCCCATAAAAGAAAAAATGAAATTGCTTGGACTTATCTGCAAAAAAACGTGGAAATGGAATGCACATGCTAAGTTAGTGGAAGAGAGGTTAAACAAATCTCTAAACTTAATGAAAATCATTTGCCAAAAACACAAAGGACTTCACATAAACACTTCGATCGGGATAGCCAAAACACTCACAAAAGGAGCAACACTACACGGTTTTACTATCTACACCAATTGGACTAAAAACAAAGATCAACTAACCCAACCCAAAATCAACGCCATACTGCGAAAAGCAATAGGTGCCTTACCATCTACACCTATCGATGCATTGTTGGCAGAAACAAATACTCCACATTTTATAGACATGAAGAGAATCCACCAGAGTAAGCTAATTGCAAAAAGCCTCTCAGACTATAAACACCCATTACATGAAATTTGCAAAACAATTTGGAAAATCAACGCAAAATCAAAAATAAAAAGCTCAATTTATAACTCCATACGTTACCTCACAGCCATAAACACTTTAACACCCAAAACTTTGTCCCTTGGTCCTTCCCAATAAGCTGTATAAACACATCAATCAGTAAAATGCCAAAAGAACACACTCCGCCTGTAGTATTCAGGAAACAATTTGCAGAAATTATAGAAAAAGGGAACTTTGACTGCATTCTGTACACCGATGCGTCCACAGCAAATTCAATAACAGGATACAGTGTTTATAGATACGACAGCAGTCATGACAAAATTGTGTCCCAAAAACTTACAATCCCCAATCAAAATCCATTTATTGGTGAAGTAATGGCATTAGTGGATGCATTCGTAATCGCCAACAACAACAATTATAAAACGGCTATTTGCAGTGACTCCTTGAGTGCAATACAAAGTATAGCTAACAACAAAGTTAAAACTCCCATCATCAAATATATAAGAACAATCATCCGCTCAAACTTCCCGAGAATTCATCACAGTGCAGCTGTCATCAAACTTTAGACATGAACCATCGATTGTGCAATTGTCCTGTGACAAAACAACACTTCCAAAACAAGACACCAACTTTACAAACCCTATTGGATACCACGCTCAATCCAGAACACTCATCACTTTTCCCCTTACTTAAAAAAACACAATATAACACCTAATCAAATTTAAAACCAACTGTTCATGTATTTTGGACAATGTAAATTAATTTGCATTGTACCTGTGAAAAATAAAAATAAAAATAAATAAAATAAAATATGTCTCAAGCAATCTCCTCTTCAAGTTTTCCACACATTGTCTGTTCAACTCTGTATATGTGTACATACTCGTACTATCATAGTTGCACTTCTCCGACTAAATCTTGGAAATATCTGGTGTATGGTCTCTACCAAGTCCTCTCGCGCTGCTCGACAACAATGCCGTATTATAGCCTTGTTATCTTTAAGATTATACATATATTTCATAATGGAAATCTTGCTTTTCATCGCTCATGTTAAATGATTTCTTCCGCATGACAGTGGGATACGGGTCTTTTCCGCCGTTTAAAAAAGTATGAAAGTGGTTTTTCCAAATTCTTAACATCGATTCTTCTTGCTAGTAATTTTTTTTAAGGAGCTCATAGGAACATTCTTTGATATCACAGCCTTTGGGGCCGGGACCGCATATCCGACTGATGTTGGCGAAATTAGAAATTTCGTGTCGAAAATTTAAAATTTCTTCTCATAGACTACCGTTTTCAACAAATTCTCATCCTTACCTATCTTCCATATTTTCTCCTAAAGGACTAGGCCTTTGATGGAACTTCTTGGGCGCCGTGAAACGTTATAACATAGTATTTTAAAGTCTGTGACCTCTTTGGGGGAAATAAGAACTGCCGTTCACCCATTGAGGACTCTTCCACCACATCTATTTCGGCATGCTGACCAGCCTTATTGACATCAGCGATAAATACTTAAAGAAGTTCGCATAAGGAATCCTGACAGTTGATACTATCGTCTATTCTCACATGAATTAATCCATAGTGCATCTTCAATGCTTTGGTGGTGAAAAAATCTAAGCTGAACGTATGAGCTGGTATTGCCGGGGTTAGTCCAGAAAGCAATTAAAGCTAAGTTAAAAACGACCATCGAAGAAAGAAGGAAAAATATTTGGTTTATTGAAATGCAAAAAAAAAACATAAGCAAACTCTTGATTTTGCAGATCTCACGAGAGCCTGTGATGTTTTAAGATCCGTATGCTTAGCTAACCACGTAAATGTATGTAGTAATACCTAGAAATACTTATGTAACATACATACGACCTGGATCAAAAAGTTCCCGGAATGTATTCAGCAAATTAGAAATACAAGTTTATTCACCTAAATCTATATTGTCCCCTTTAAAGTAATCCCCATCGACTGCAACACACTTATGACAGCGCTTGATCCAATCCTCGAAACATTTTTTATATTCGGTTTTCGGTACGTTCATCAGTGGTTCCTGCGATTTTTCCATTACTTCCTCTCGGCTGCTGAAACGTGTTTCTCTTAGGAGTTTTTAAATCGATTGAACAGAAAGAAGTCACAGGGAGCCAAATCAGGTAAATTCGCTGGCTGTTGGATGGTATTTGTTCCATTTTTCGTCAAAAATTTACGAATAATGATGGCACTGTGCGACGGTGCGTTATCATGGTGCAAAATCCACGAGTTTTCTGCCAACAATTCTGGTCTCTTTTGGCGAATTGCTTCACGCAAACGTCTCATAACGCCCAAATAATACTCTTTGTTTACTGTCTGGCGTTCTGCCAAAAATTCATGATGCACTACACCGTTGTAATGCATGAAAACCGTGAGTATTGCCTTCTTTTTTGACTGAAAACGACGTGGTTTTTTTGGTATCGGCTCATTTGGTGAACGCCATTCACTTGCCTGATGTCTGGATTGCGTGTCGTACTTATAAACCCACGCCTCGTCTCCAGTAATGATCCTTTTGATGAATGTGGGATCGGATTCAGCCTCGCAAATCATCTCTTTTCCGACGTCAACACGGTCCCTTTTTGGCATGAAATTGAGGTCTTTTGGCACCAACTTTGCTGCTACACGACTGAAATCCAAATCATTAACCAAAATGTCTTGGACGGATCCATAGGCAATGTTCAAGTCCTCCGCTATCTCTCTGATGGTTAATTTGCGGTTATTGATCAACATTTCTTTTACTTCATCAATGTTTTCGTCGGTTTTCGATGTCGGTGGTCTGCCACTGTGTTCATCATCTTCGATTGACTCACGACCACTGGTAAACGACCGTTTTCTTTAGAGAATCGTTGCCGAAACACTTTTCCAACATTTCCAACGTTCGCGCACCATTAAATCCGTTTTTTACGCAAAATTTAATACAAGTTCGTTGTTGCAAATATCCATTTCTAAAATTGTAAAAAATGGCCAACACACACAGAGATACATGTACTCTTAGCTACGTAACTTTTGCAAATGTCAAGCTATGGTGCTAAGATTTAGAGAGAATGTCAGCAACAGATTTACCAACCTAACAAAAAAAAAATAGAACACAAATCGGAACAATGGGAGCGCCACACGGTGGTGTCCCCCGAGAACTTTTAGATCAAGGTGGTATTTAAACGGTTAAAAGGCAAAAGAAATGGATGAATGTGAATCGTTTGCCAGATTCATCAGAAAGGTTGTCGTCTTAATAGGTTTCGGCATGCCTAGAATCGCATACACCTACGAGTATATGTATACATATAGAGCTTTTTCGTCAACAAGCTGATCAGCCTCTTTAAGGGGTCTACTGTAAAAACTAGGATAGCTTCCACATACATACAGATTTAATAATCGTCGAAATTTGTTGATACAAAACTGTATGCACAATGAACTCTAAAATTTTTTCCATGTACGAATTATATTTAGTTCAGTAAATATAACATGTTGTTTGTTTTTATTTCTATTTTAACAAAGAATGGCACGATATGTCATGTAGATCATCAATGAAGTCAAAGTTTTAGGTTTATTTATTTTCCCCAACAGAATACATCGAATTATAATTGAAATTATAGAAAATTATATATACCTAGGTACCTTTATTGCTCATTTTTGTTCTAAAATTTCCTTAACAATGGGTAAAATGTGTTTTCTAGTTGCTCTTATATTACCCTGCTGGAAAAATCGGCCAGTGAGAAAATCACCATTGCTTAGATGTTCATTTAATTCTAAATTCGGTTTATCATGTTTTTTCACTTTTAGTAAGATCTCATCGAAAAGCGGCTTATTGTTTATGTTAATAAGTCCAATGTCCCTAGACACACCTGAACCATTTATTATTTTCATTCCAATCAATAAAACCACAGAGCAGTTTAGTTCTTTTGAAAATGCGGTAACAGCGTCTTTAGCATCAGACTTTTTTATAAATTCCTGCACAGAAATAGGATAACCAGGAATACCTACTTTTACGCTTCCATTTGGACTTGAGACCAGCTTCATGTCTTTAAAAAGCAACTGATAGGCTGTTAGTAAACTAACGTCTTCTCTTGCTTTAACCAACTCCGCGAAAAGACTCTCGCGATGGACAGTAGGATCTGTTATTTTCAAAACCGTTTCAATTTCCCCTGCAACTTTTAAATCTAATTCAGTTGTTCGACACGCTACAGGAGAAAAATTTACTGTATCCATGACAATAGCTCCATAGAGAAGTTGAAGAACTATTTTAAATTCATCGTCGGTTTTCGTGGACCGAAGAATTAGATCGCCAATAAGAGTAGCACAAGAGCCCACTTGTTCGATAGTAGTTTTACAAGATTTTGGTAGATTGGCGGAACTATCCAATGGACGGTGGTCGTAAACTTCGATAACTGATTCTCTGTAAGGAGAAACATGATGATCAACTAGAATTAGTGAGTTTTTCGTAAACAAATCTTCGCTTGAGTCGTCTTTAAAGATTAGTAACTCATCTGAGATGTTATATTTTCGAAGAAAGTAGGAAACTTCGGTCTTGATGAGAAATTGTTTTCGTGGGATGTTGAGAAGCGGCAAAAACTTTGTTGCAATTGTGGGCAACACTGGGTTCACATTGGTGTAAAAGAATGCTAGTGCTATCGCAGAGACAGCCGAATCAAGATCGCAACTTTCATTCCCCAGCACGAAACAAAGTTTCTCCTAAAGGAAAAAAGTTTATTTAAATAAAACATTTTAACAGACATGTATCTATGTTTAAATATGCAAAATCACTCACAGGCAAATTGAGCAACCTTTTACTATCTTTCAAAAACGATATCATTTTATCGGCTCCATAAAATATTTTTTTATTAATAAACAAAAACAATCAACACTTTGTCTGTCACTTGTGACAAAATCAGTTCTCCTAGGCTGGAATCACATTGATTTTTTTATGCGTTATTTAAAATAGTTTTAACACAGCAATTCTCATATACTCGTATGTATGGTTGATGTTAACGTGCGTTGGTTGGAATGCCGTTGTCATAATTTATTATATTTCAGGCCTTATGTTGGACCCGATTTAAAAGACTTTGTTTTGTCGTGTTCTGAATTCTCTTGGTTTGTTTTGATAAAATAATTGAATACAAATATGAATTCGTTGAAGATGTATTATTAACTTATACATTAATTGCGGCTATAGATCCAGGAAATGTAGAGGAAAAACAAATCGTGATAAATTTACTTGGGTGTTGCGAAGTTCTGTTATTAATTGTGGAAAAAGGGGGGGGGGGGGCAGGGGGAGAAAATAGTGTGGATTAGCATTAACAAATTTTTATTTGCAGCTTAAGTGTTTGTGAATCTACGTGGCTGCAACTATCTATTGAAAGTGGTAAAGAAGTTACCAACGTAAAAAAAAAATAAACATTCCCAAACGGTATACGCTCTGAAAAAAAAAATCGATGAGACAAAAAAATTAGAAAAAAATCAGTGTTTACTAACTGCATTTATAATATTTTGATGACATACAGTTTTGGACGCGATTATTGTTTTGCGAAGAATGAAAAGCGCTTTTTTTGTTTTTTTAAAGAACTTAACACTCAAGTGGATATGAATACACTTATAATGCATCAGCATGTGTTAAGTTTTTTGGAAAATGGGATAGAGAGAGAAAGAAAGATTTTGTGCTCAGTGGTTATTTCGCTCCATGGATGATATCCAACATTTAATGGAGAGAATAATTCTTAGTGGAAGTTGACTTGATGTTGATTTCTAGCCAAGTACTCATCTTACTTGATTTTCGTTGAGATTCGAACACCGAACCTTCCGATTTGGAAGCCAGTCTACTACCACTTGAGCCACTAAATTATATCAACCTTGACGTCAGTTTATTTGAGTTACTTTACATGTATACGGAGCCATTTGAGGTTTTTCGGTATCAGGCCAGGATGTCAAAATAGAGGTGGTGACTGTTGAGCTCTTTGCCTCACAACCTGTAGTGGGCTATTGGGAAATATTTAGTTCCTACGATTGTGCATTTTGCAGGGCTCGTTTTCATGTGAATTAGTACGGGTTATGAAGAGAATCCACAGCAAATGTGGATGAATATACTGTTGACGAGCCCAACAAAGGAAAATAAAACAACGACCCTAGTTATGCACTTGGAATGTTCGGGCCCTTAATAGATCATATATACTAAAACAATTCAGGGAGGCACTAGACCACACAGAAAAGAAGAACGACCATGGAAAAATTACTTCTACGACTTGGTTATGACCACGACATTAAGGTAGGTATGTGCTGATTTTTGGGGGACACAAACCTAGACTATATGCGGTGATTTTTAAGTTAAGTTGGGAAAGAAGGGAATCTTTGGCAACGTTTGCAAAGCACAGTATAACTTAAGCTAGTACACATTGCGATTGAGCTAAATGTCATCATAGCAAACATACATTTCTTATAAGAGAACTTTTTATTTTTATAGTCGGAACAAAGTTTCGCCTATCCTCTACATACGAGGGCGGGTCAATAAGTCCGTGAATTTCTGACCTCTTTACTGAAACAGCAACACTGCTCCTGCCAACAGGCATCTGTCAGTTGACTCCTGTCAAAATTTAAACTTGCTGCGTCAGTTAGTTTGTGTTTGACAGCTATTTTTATCAGACTACTCACTAATTTGAGGAGAAAATGGAAAAAAGTGAATTTCGTGTGCTTATTAAGCATTATTTCTTGCGAAAAAAAACCATTACCGAGACCAAGGCTAAGCTTGATAAATACTATGGGGACTCTGCACCATCGATTTCAATGGTAAAAAAGTGGTTTACTGAATTTCGTTGTGGCCGTACAAGCACTGAAGATGCCGAACGTCTTGGACGCCCAGTTGAGGTCTCTACACCCGAAACAATCGAAAAAATTCACGATATGGTGTTGGCCGACCGAAGATTGAAAGTGCGAGAGATTGTGGAAGCCGTAGGGATCTCGCATGGCTCAGTGGTTTCAATTTTGAATGATCACTTGGGCATGAGAAAGCTTTCCGCAAGATGGGTGCCGCGTTTGCTCACAGTCGACCACAAACGCAATCGTGTAACAACTTCACAGGAAGGTTTGGCGTTGTTTAATCGCACTATGGAGGAGTTTTTGCGCCGTTTTGTAACCGTGGACGAAACATGGATCCATCACAACACACCAGAGAACAAACAACAGTCAAAACAGTGGGTTTCTAAGGGTGAATCGGCGCCAAAGAAGGCCAGGGTGGGTTTGTCAGCCAATAAAGTTATGGCGACTGTTTTTTGGGATGCACGCGGGATAATCCACATTGACTACCTTCAAAAGGGAAGAACAATCAATGGGGAATATTATGCCAACTTATTGGACCGATTCAATGACGATTTGAAAAAGAAAAACGACCTCATTTGGCCAAGAAAAAAGTTCTTTTCCACCAAGACAATGCAAGGGTGCACACATGTGCAGTTGCCATGGCAAAAATCCATGAATTGGGCTATGAATTGCTCCCTCATCCACCCTATTCTCCAGATTTGGCTCCGAGCGACTACTTCTTGTTCCCAAACCTGAAGAAATGGCTTGGTGGAAAAAGATTTGACTCCAATGATGAAGTCATCTCGCAAACAAAGGCCTATTTTGAGGACCTCGACAAATAATTTTTTTTGGAAGGGATAAAAAAATTGGAGAAGCGTTGGACAAAGTGTATAGAGCTCAAGGGAGACTACGTTGAAAAATAAAATTATTTTTTTATCAAAAAATCTGTGTTTAATCCAAAAGTCCCGGACTTATTGATCCGCCCTCCTACAATTGTGCTCACGTCAGTTCAATACTTTAGCGCTTCCGGAATAAAAATTAGATATAAAAAAAGAGCTGAATACAGCCATTAACGATGACAACTAAAAGTCGACAGCTGTTTAAAAAAAATCATTTCTATAAATAGGTTTTCGTAAAAAAGATAAATTTCCCACACGCCAATGCATAATAAAATTCTCATCGGCTGTCAGGTGGAAAACAAAAATACGCAATTTATTTTCAATATATGTAAGTCACCATCTGCGAAATTCGCAAAATCAGAGCTACAGTGCTTGAAAAAATAATAATCGAATCGAATAATCGGCGTAATTAATCGGAAAAACGATTATCTAACATCAAAAATTTAATCCTCAGTCAATGTTACAAATAAGCATCCCCTAAGGGGATTAAAATTGTCATCGACAGTAAATAGGTAAGTGCATATACATACATATTTAGTATCCACGAAGCTCAGTGTTATAATAATTGTACAATTTTAGTTAAGAAAAAGACTCCCCAACCGAACGTTAGTAGAAGTTAAATAAAGGAATCAGTTCGTTGGAGATCATGTCGTTCCGTTTGCTTACCCATCGACTTGCTAAACATGGTCGGTTGTTCTTGCAAAGCTATTGTAAACGTGATATTTATACCAACATTTTGGAACATACAAACAAACGTCGCATTCCGGCAGCAGTAACAGGGGTGAGTCAGATTTGTTTTTATTTTTGTTTTTTGTTCAGTGCAGCTGTTCTTTATTTGTTTCTTTGGTTACAAAAGTATGTTGTCATTCTAATGGAAGGTGAAAAGGCATAAGTACGCTAGGAGCAGGTTTTCAGTTTAAAATTTGTAGAGTTATTTATGTGCGCATCGTTTTGACGACTATTTGATATGTGCATCGAAAATAATAATCTAAACTTGTTAACTAATTGTGTGAAAACAAAAGACTTTCAGATTTTCTATGACGTATTTTTACATATATTTGCTACGCCAGAAAAAAACAAGCGCAGATAAATTAAAACTGCTGCTTTTAATGCAATTACTATCTCATGGAGAACTCGTAAGTTTTGCACTTTTTTTTGGTTTGATTAATCACTAGACAAATCTATAGCGGCCCTTACACGATCAATAGTAATGTCATTACCAGTATTGTCATTACAGACAAATTAAATTCATCATTATTCCATCATTACCTTACATACTCAATATTGTCATTACTTGCTTTAGTATTAAGTAACTGTTCGAGGAGAAGCAAGTCCACAATTCTGGATGGGCTTCATAAGCTTCTATGAAGGTACGCAGCACTTCACTATCTTCAACACTAACTAAACTAAAAGTTTCCGCGTTATCTGTCATCATAATATACGTGTTGCTGCACCGGCTGCATAAATCGAAATGAGTAACGATGAAGCATACTGAAGGTAATGATGGCTCGAAATCAGAAATTCCGAGGTTTCGTCAATACCGTACATCATTTCAAGTAATGACAATACTTTCAACCATAGCCGATCATTATTAATGTCAATACTTTGCAGTGATGACATTACTATTGATCGTGTAAGGGCCGCTTATGAGTCTTAGGATCTATGTATATGAAGGGGGGGGCAACAGTTAGTGTGGAACATTTCATTAAATTATTGTGAAATTAATGTATTGCAGTATTCCATTGGAGTCCGAATTGCCCAATTTTATTTAATTATATTGTACTGCCGTTTGTCTAAAACTCATCCGTTTATTTTGGTTGTATGTATCCCCAAAAGTTGTTACAGTTTTACTTATCGCATGTAAAAAATTAATCTTTTAAAACGATACAGAACAAGTTTTTGTGTGCATTTTTTAAGTGCATTTTAACGGTTCTTTTCATGTTCTACGAATTTGCCAAATTATTGCATATTCATAACAAGGAATATGTAAATATTTAATAATCTTTTTATTTATGATTTGGTTGATTTTAATAGCCGCTAACCTTGTCGCTTTTTTGTACACTTAAGGCTCCTTAATTGCCAAATTTATTTATATGGCTGTGTGGATTACAGATATATCGATTTTTTTTCTGATTTCTTCACAGATTTGTTAGTAGTTCGCCATTATTAGTTTACAGATCTTTCTGTCCTCCGCTACAGAACATAATTAGTTCCCGCACTAGCTTTATTAACACCGTGTTTGGAATGTTTAAACCGTGTGATTTGCACGAGTCCAGTATATTTTCTGCTGCCACATTTCTGGTTCTGAAATTATCTTCGCCCAATGGCAATCATCGTATTTGTCATATTTTAAAGTCATAGCATACGAATATAATAAGGTAAGGTATGCATACAAATTAACAGTCTTAAACGCAGCCGTTAATACGAGTATATCTTATTTCACTTGTGTTTACTTACTTTTGTAACCATTAGAAAATATTTATTCCTCCGTTATACATACATATTTAATTGTTATATTTTGATTTAGGCTGGAACCCAAAGTATAAAAAGCGCCGTCAACACTCAATCAAGTGGCATCTTTCGCTTTGGTCAACATGCGAGAAGACTTTTCGTTGATAATATTCTCAATCGAGTCACAACCACTTACTCTGGGGAACTGCGATCTCAGGCTACAAAAAAGCTCTTCTATGGGGATCCTGCACCATTTTTTGCCTTGATTGGTGTGAGTCTAGCGTCGGGAGCTGGAGTTTTGACAAAAGAAGATGAACTTGAAGGCGTATGCTTGGAAATTCGGGAAGCTGCCAATCGTTTGCAGAGTTCGTGGAATTTTGAAGAAGTCTCAAAAACCTTGGATGATGATTTCAACATTGATAAATTGGAAGTAGGACCACCAATTGCTAAGGGTTGCGCAGCAGTGGTTTATGCGGCATCATTTAAAGCTGAAAACGATGAAGTCAACAATGTTTCAGATAATCCAATTTTGTCTACTGATGAACTCCGAGTAAACGAATTGCCGAAGGTTGAAGTAAAGCCACAATCACGACAGTTGCAACAATCTTTAATTCGTCCAGAAATGATGACACCTATTCAAAATCTTAGTCGGTTTGTTCATAATTTTGGAGGAAGCGTAGATAACTTAAATTTATACGATCAATCTGCTGCCATCGAAGAGTTTATTCGTAATGATCCGTCAGTAATTAAAAAAGAGGAAGAAAACGGACAATTGAAAAGAGAGTCAAATGATAGCTCCAGATTTGCAGGAGTTAGCGGTGGAATACATGATTTGGTAAGTGTCTCGATTTTTTCTTTAAATATCAGATATAAACTAATTATAAGTTCAACTAATTTTAATTTGAAAATTTCTTACTTTTGCTAAATTTCATACGTAAAGGAGTTAACGCACAATTTTACATCGCACATTGAAATGGTATGGGTTCAATTCGTCATTCTTTTTATACTTTGTATAGGCATGCTTTTTTTAAAATTATTTTTCGATGGGCGCAGGTAAGGGGAAAGTGTTTTACAATTACAGTCTCTGCAATTGTTATTAACATAAGCACAATATATCAAATGTTGCTAAAAAATAGTTTAAGGATATGATACAAGCTATTCAAGCTTTATATGCGGTGCAAAAAACGAAATAATTCGTTTTTTTTTTGTTAAAAGGTTCCATGGAACTAGCCCATTGTACTTTTAATATACATACAGTGCTGTGAAAAAACATAGACCCAAACCAAAATTGCAATTTTTTTTTACACTTTTTGCTAAAAATTCTTTTTTTATCCTAAAATATAAACTATACCAATTCAGGGAAATCCCTTTAATGGTATATTTTCCTTTTTAACGGGTATTAATAAAAAAAAAAAAACAAAATTAACCTGTGATAAAGTATAAACTCAAGATTTGTATTTATTAGTTTTCATGTAGAAATTTATTGAATAAGGAATACTTTGTCCGTTATTTCTTATAACACTTAACAATCGTCGTGCCCGCTTCGTTTTTAATTTAAAAAGATATGACGCATGTTTCCTTGTACGCAAAGCAAATAAGCGGTTGTACCTTCGACAATCTGCTTATATATAGAGCCCTATGTCTGTTGCATGATATCTTGCAAAGTAGGCAGCCGAACTATTTATTCAATAAGCTTCGATTCCTTCACTCAACCAGATCGCGCTTGCTGGTTCAAACAAGTTTTGCCTGTTCAACCTCCGAACGTCAGTTTTTTGTTAGCTCAGTACGTTTGTGGAATTCTCTGCCCATAAACATTAGAAAGATTCGTAGCACAAATAATTTTAGATCAACTGTTTTAAAATATCTGGCCACTGGAACTGTGACATACCTATAATCTTAAATGCCCGTAAACTCTTTTATAAAAACACTTTTGTAACTTCTTTAAAATCTGTTATTAATTATTTTGTAACCTCCATTTTTCTTTCTTTTTGTCTTATATATTATAATTTGTTTGCACATATACTTAAATTAATTTGAAAGGCTTGCAAACCTTAAAAGATGCTTGTTATCTTAAATTGTAAGCGATAATGTTCTAAATGAAGAAATGAATAAATGAAATGTCGTGGTAAACTGGAAATAAGATTGCTTAAAGTGACTTCCGTTATATTATTCCACACTTCCACAATTCTTTGTTTGAGTTGTTCCACATTTGGAATTTCTGGCATTTAGTTCTGTCTGCGAGGACAACATACAACCGCGATTTGTATGAGTTACATAAAGACATGGGTGTAATCAGGAGAGCAAAAATCCGTCGACTGTTCTGGCCCGTTTCTGAAAAAAGCGAGACTGAATCAAACAATCGTAGACGCTAAAAACCATGATCGTTTGTAATGGAAGAATCGGACCTGCGACCGGGGGGAATAGAAGATGGCCTTAGTTCCGGCTTCGGCGCTAGAAGGGTCAAAGACCTGCTAAAAAAGTAGGTAAATCCCTTTATCCGTTATTTGTATACAGTAGGTCAGTAGGTCAGATCAGTTTTATTAGGTAGAAAAAAAAAACAAAGTTTTTAAAACATTCTTCACATACGCTTTACATATTCCAGTCTTTGCATTCGTACCCTTTCAACGATGTTACTGTTGATGTTCTCCTCCTCGCCGTCAAAACGGACGTAAGCGAAAATCATTCGAAACAACCAAGTCTATCATAAATCAGGATTTAAAAAGTTCGATTTTGATACTGTCTTAAACGTGTACTCTTTGGCTTTTCTTAGCTTTGCGGCCGATGAAATCGTGGTCTGTTTAGAAACCTGAAGTTCCAATGCAAATCCGAAGTTTTTGTCCTTGTTTCGTTTGTTTGGGTGATTAACATTGGAATCACCCATATCCAAAAGTACTGGGTAATATAATATAATATTATATTTGTTATTCTCGTGGTAAGACCTCTATGCAAAATGTCCAACCTAGAAAACCAGCTGACTTAATAATCCTTCGGGCGGACAATGGCAAACCTCCGAAAGCTAAATCTTCTGCCCATGAAGGCTTTAAATTACTGCTGTCAATCTTCGCTTCATTGAACTTACTAGTCCGCAGCACTCTTTTGGGTTAATTACGTCCCACTTTTGTTCCAAAATGATTTTACGCGAAGATGTCGATGTAATTAAGTGCTCCCAGATCTTATACTTCAGAGTACCGCACAAGTTTTAGCTTCAGATCTGGGGGCTACATAATGCATGAAAATAATATTATGGTGATGAGGCGGACTTGTGGTACGGCGCCTAATTTTGCTCATATTTGGCGTTTTGTATGTTCGTGTCACCAAAAATCTTCTATTTAAAAATATGGTGAACATATGTTTCGAAACAGATCATAAAACTGCCGCAGTATTTTGTTGGAAGCATGTACTTTTTTTTTTTGAATCAAAGTGTTCCTAAAAACAATTTTTATTTTATTTTATTTTCACTAGTAACAAAGTACAATAATCCAATTTATAGGTTAAATTAAAAAATTATAACTTGAAAATTGAGTGGCATTTGGTATTTCATTAACAGAATTATTGTAGTTTTAAAAGCCATTTACAAGTTAATAAAATGTATCAAAATAGGGGTGACCCTGTAAGGTAAAGGGCCAACCATAATATAGTAGACTTGGTGAACATAAGCCAGCTTAATGAAATGTTGCATTACATATAAACAGTAGTGCATGACTATAATGGGATTTTGCTCGGTTTCGTCAAGTTTGAGTGTATTGTATGCACGGTGACCGGATTGTACGAGTATATTTACTGCCGACAACCCAATTTAAAATTTTAATAGTAAAACTTCAGGAGCAAGAACATAAAAGAAATTAAAATTAACAAAAAAATAAAATCTTGTAAAGTGGCGCTGCGAGTATATTGGGCAAATCAAAAATCTTGGTTACGACTAACTGTAATAGAAGAAAAATATATGTATTTTGAAATTGTTCGATGGAAAACGACACAAGACTGAGAGCATGGATTTAGAAATGTGCTCTTGCACATCAAAACTCTGGCAAGCTTTTAAACAAATGGAAAACCTGAAGAAAGAATATGTCACTATGAGACACTTGACCGTTTATTATTCTCCAGGGTATCATATACAATAATCTCAAATGCAATCAGTTCTGATGACGTTCCACAACTAGGTAAAGTGTAGTAAATATTTTTATTACATAAGTATACATAAAGATCAACGAAATTGTTGCAGGAATCGTTCAAGATATAGATTCGCTCTTTCGTAAGACGTAAGTGAGCAACGGTGAACAAATAATTAACGAATCGGAGCTAAAGTTTCGTAAGTGGACGTACGAAACCATTTTGTATTATGGTTAGCCCTTTCAGCAAAGTCTCAATAGAATGGGTCATTCAGTGCGGAAATTTGACATTTATTTCTGTGAGGATAGTTATCTCTTTCATTGAAAAATGCCTTAATTTTGCCATTTTTAATTTTCTTAACTTATTTTCCATTTTATTTTTTCCTGCTATGAAACCAATGTGATGGTAAATAATTTGCTCAAGTTTGCTGAAATACATTATGGGTAACTTGAACTTTTGACAGAAATTAAGTGGTCTTTTCGTTCGGTTTTCACATAAGATTAATCGCACTGAAATCTATTATGGTTTTGCAAAAAAAGAGTGTTTAATGAGCACACGAAATTCTTTTGAAATTGTTACGAAATTTCTCATAGGCGTCTATTTAAAATGGCTGTCACAACAAAACTACGAGTATTTGACAGATGTATCTGAAAAGTTGAGTGGGTTTTTTGAATGATGCTTTTTGACAAGAAAAATGTCAGATTTGAGGTGTTTTAATTTTCAGGGACTATAAAAAAATTCCTTTAAAACTTTTAAGCAATATACGAGGGGCGTTCAATATATTCTCGGTATCGATATGAAGGAAAATGCGAATTCAATTTAAATTGTTTTTATTTTTCAATATAATCTCCCCTAACATCAATGCATTTGTTACATCTCAAAAAAATAAATTTCCTCTTTCTCTGCAAAATACCGACTTGAGTTCTTCATCATCCGAAAATCTTTTTCCACGAAGACATTTTTTCAAATCCGGAAACAGGAAATAATCACTAGGGGCAAGGTCTGGACTATAGGGTGGGTGTTGGATTTCTTCGAAACCACAATCTCGCGCAGCAGCCTTGGAAACTCGCGCCGTGTGAACAGGAGCGTTGTCATGAAGAAGCAACACACCCGCTGCGAGTTTACCCCGTCTTTTCTTTTTCATTTCCTCCCGCAAATTATGCAAAGTGGAAGCGTAGGATGTGGCGTTGATGGTTTCACCTTTTTTTTTGTACTCAATGAGCAAGATTCCCTTTGAGTCCCAAAAAACTGTGGCCATGAGCTTCCCGGCAGACGGAGTGACTTTGAACTTCTTCGGGGGTCTGTTCCTTTTTTATGCCACTGCATGGACTCTTGTTTGCTTTCAGGGTCATAGTGGTGGACCCATGTTTCGTCCCCAGTAACAATTCGATCCATAACACCGTCCGCGTTCTCACTACACATCTCCAAAAGCCCACTTTTTATCTGAGGCGCTGTGAGCAATCGTGGCACCCACCTTGCACTGACCTTTGAAAGGTTAAGATGGTCATGAAGAATGGTGTGAATGGTACCAATTGAAAGCTTGGTGATCTCTGCCATCATTTTCACCTTTATTCGGGCATCCTCAAGAACAAGTTTTTCGACTTCTTTGATGCTTTCTCCCGTACAAGCAGTAGCCGGGGCGCCGGAACGGGGGTCGTCTTCAATGCTCTCTCTGCCTCTCTTGAACTCACTTGACCACTTTTGCACAGTTGATAATGAAGGTGCGGAACCCTGGTAAACAGCCACCATCTCTTCATGAATAGTTTTTTGACTTTTTCCTTGCTTAGTGAGAAATTTAATTACAGCGCGATGCTCAATTTTCACCATCATCGTCTCAGTTGCCATTATGATTCTGTTTAACTAGAGATAAAACGCGAATTAATAATCACATTTATATGAAATTTTACATGAATGCACTGAAATAATAGTATAACTTGATAAATAAGTCAATTTATATATACAACCACAGCTTCACCCCGATACCGAGAATAGTTTGAACGCCCCTCGTATGTACATACATAGATGACGAGCAGGAAGAATTTACACATCGTTAAATAATGTAGAACTCGGGTATAAGCGACATACCCCATATTTTTCTAATAATATATTTTTGCAGCAGAATTTTGCTCAGATAGACTCCGGCCCAACAGATAATGCCATATTGAAGTTTGGAATGGAAGATTCCATAATATATTATTTTAAGGAGGTTTTTTTAAGCTAAAATGAATTCCTAAGAGTTGTGCAAAAGTATTGCCTTAAGTCGCCTATGTGGTTATGGAAACACATTCTATAATAAGCCCAAGTTATTTAAATTCCTTAACGTTTTCAATTTGTTTCGCTGTAGTTGAGATTGCTGCAATATGTTATATTGAAAGAGCGTGGACAGCTCCTTTGCCATTCACTCATTTTGCTGAAAAACCTTATTTTTGTTTTCGAACTAATTATTATTAGTTTATACACCGCAAACCATATTCTAAGCAGGTCCAAACACGAATTTACACCAGCACTTGAATTTAGAGGACTTACCGAAACTTACATCATTTGTCAGAGCAGTGAGACGGCATTTGAAAGGTAATCTAAATATTGAGTTAATATATCGTGTTTTTCATTAAGGACAATAAATTTTAATTTGGTAATAAATTTTAATTTGGTAATAAATTTTAATAATTTGTACAAGTAGGTCGTTCGAGTACTGAACTATGACTAAATGGTAGACAAAGACGTTCACAAAAAAACATTAAGGGTGCGTTCACATTAAAAAAAGTATATATATATATAGTTCTTAATGGAACTCCCTGTAGATTGAAAGAGATCCGGTCCTAGAACAGATCATTGATGTACCCCTCGATTTATAAGTTTTATTCCACTCCTCCACGTCAAATTCTTTGGTAATATCGACGAGTAGAACTGATATCCAATTTGTGTTATCAAACCTCTTGAGCATTTGTGAATAGAAAAGAAATAGTGCATTTTCCGAACTTTTAACTTTTTGAAATCGAAATATGAGCTGAAGAAACATGTTTTAATCTGAAAGCTAAGGACCCTATTTTTTTTATAACTTTTTCAAAGACTTTTCCAATTAAAGGAAGAATCGAAATTGGGCTATAATTTTTAACATAATTTTATTAGCTGTCCCCTTTTTTAAAAAGTACGTAGGCAGACGGTAAGGTTCGCTGCGGGTAAATGAGAAAGAAAAAGAAGGCACAAAGGACACTTGGAAAAAACTCTTTCTAAGGTTGATTAGAGGCTGAGGAACTCTGCCGAACTGATCAGTGGCCAAAACAAGAGTGATCATTTATTTCATAAGCTTGTCTTTTATACATTTTTACAGAGCTTTAATATTTAGCTAGATGAGCTTTTCCTTTGTTTTGTTTGAAGAGCTTTTTTGTTTAGCTTGAAGAGCTTTTATAATTAAGATTAAAGAGGCAGCACTGCCAGTAATACATTTATTTATTAAGTGACATTGCCAGTATCAAATTTAACACATAAATACAAATGTTTTAATTTTATGATTTTTTTTTTATATAAAATGTGTTAAAATGTGTTATGGCGTTGCTACAACCCGGTGTAATTAGATTTTGTGGTTTTGCATCATTCAGTAAATCTGGAAATTCTACCAAAAACTCCTAAAAATCATATTTATAAAGACAGCAAACACACAAAACAATATAAATTACGATGTTCACCGTCAAAGATAATTTTAGAACATCAGAAGTCAAAAAGTTCATAACACACGTGGGGAGACAATCATCATAATCATATTTGACAAATCTACACCTCCTGCCACCTAGTTCTCATTGGTCTTAGCAAAAAATTCGTATCCGTGTGAACTAGTCTTTTCTCTCGAAGTCATAGATCAAAACTTTCGAGGAAGAAACAAAATCCGATAAAGAGACAAATGAGTCCAATTGGGAAACAAGAGTTGAACAATTTTCTCTTAAACTCCAGTTGAGAGTTTGTTTACACAATAAATATGATATAGATATGAAAGCAAGGGCAGAGATCATTCAAGTAATTAAAATTCATTATTCATAAATTTTATATACTATTATCATGATACTGATTTGATGGTAGAAGTGCAAATTTTATTTCTTCTTCTTCCATTTCTGCATAATTCGCTGTTTGAGTGCGAAATTAGACAGTTTGAATGCAAATGATCGGCTCACTTGGTGCACCGCGCTTAGTAACGTCAGTGTTTGTGTTTTTTGTGTTTGTATTTTTTTATAATGGCTCGGGAATTTAGAATGGATATTGCGAATATTCGCGAGCTAAAAAGTAATCACTTTTCTGCGTACGTCCACGTCTGTAAATACAGACCAGCTGTTTTGGCACTTAGTGAAACACAGGTAGATCCCCGCCCACACCTCTGAGATCACTCTGATCTGAAGCTACCTGGCTACAAACTAGTGCCATTATTCTTCTCCCACCGCGGTCTCGCCATCTACGTGCGTAGTGATGTAGCTTACCAAACACCACCACAATGTAGTCCCCGTTCCAATCCCGAATTCAATTTCATGTGGTTAAAATTTCTCCGTAAGCAAATTATCCACTACTGCTTTATTTACAGAAGCCCCAAACTGGACAGCAATTCGACTTTTAACGAGTTTGATGCGCTGTCTGACTCCATGCAAAGAATTGTATCCCTGTATCCTCATTCTGAAAGTTCCACAAAGCCACACAATTCTGGGTGGCTCCGACATTCTGGACAGACAACACCCGAAGGACGGTGTTTTGAGATCTTCGCTGCGGAAAATAACTTAACCCAGCTTGTAAATGAGCCCACACGAATACCAGACGTTGATACGGTATGACAACACCCTGGACTTGTTTTTAACTTCTCACCCTGACATACAAGGTCAATGTGGTATCACCTCTATTCTCGTCGGACCACACAGTTAGAGAAAAGATTCCTAAAAGAACGGTATGGCAATACGAGAAAGCCAATTGGAGCAGACTTAACAACTTCCTTAGGAATTTTAACTGGTCGTTGTGTTTCCTCGATAACGACGTGGATGGCGCTGTTGACATGATCACAGAAACTATTCTCTTTGGAATGAAATGCTTTATACCTCATCGGATGAAGAGTATCAAACCAAAAGAAAAGGCATGGTACGACTCGAGCTGTAAAGAGGTTGTCAGGGTTAGAGAAATGTTTTTTCGGTCCTACAAGACCAACCCGACAGAGGAAAACCGAAAAAAAGTTTAAACGAGACAGGAATGACTGCAACGCCTTTCCAAAAACGTGTAAAATTCCAATACGACAAAAACTGAGGCAAAAAATACTACAATGTCCCAAAGGTAGTAAACATTTTTGGTCGTTCGTCAAAAATATTAGAAATTCTGCCTCATCCTCCATCCCAACGCCCATTTACAATGAAATTCCAGCTGTCAGCTCTTTGGATAAGTCCAATCTGCTTGCTGCACACTTTGCGGCCAGCTCAACATTCCCAGATTGTGCTTTGTCTCCGCCTACACTTGAGTGCGTTGAATCTTCAATGGGACAAATCCGCTTTCCCACTCGTGTAGTAACGAGAGTTCTTAAAAATCTTAACATTCACAAATCCGCTGGTCCAGATGGTATATCTCCCCTCCTTCTGTTCTTCCTCGCTGGCAAAACCACTGCGTAAGTTTTTCATCCTACTCTTTAGGACTCTTTCCGAGCAGATGGAAAACTGCATTTGTCCAGCCCGTCTCTAAAAAAGGCGAGTCTTCCTCTCTCTTCTCCTACAGACCCATTGGACTTACATCTCTTCTTTCCAAGGTCATGGAAACGCTGATAAATCGTCAGCTCATGAAATATCTCGAAACACGATAACTTCTTAATGACCGGCAGTATGGTTTTCGTAGCAACAGGTCCACTGGTGATCTGATGGCATGTCTCACCGAAAAGTGGAACCAAAGCGTACATAATTCTGGCGAAAGCAAGGTAGTTACACTTGATATTTCTAAGACATTCGACAGAGTTTGGCATCAGGCTCTTTTGTCGAAAATGCGTGCTTTTGGGATCGATGACTCTCTTCTTCAATGGATTAGAAATTACCTTCCGGAACGTTCAATTCAAGTTGTCTTTGATGGTTTCAAGTCTGATATTCACAAAATAAATACTGGTGTGGCCCAGTACTCCGTTCTGTCTCCGACACTCTTTTTAATTTTCATCAACGATCTCTTGTCTGCTCTTTCTAATCCAGTATATTTCTCTGACGACAGTACTCTCTGCTTCTCACATTCCTTCCCCGACTCACGTCCCTGCTCTTCGGCTGTAGAACGGGAACGGCAGCGTATGTTAAGCTCATTAAATTCTGATATTAACAGCATAACTAATTGGGGAAATACTAACAGAGTAGAATTTAATGCTTTTAAAACACAATGCTGCCTTCTGTTAATAGAGCGGAATTTAAACACCCAGCCATTATCAGTGAATGGTAAACCGATAAACTTTCCATTCTCGGTATGTATGTCAATGAAAACTTACGTTGGAATGACCACATATTCGGTGTCGTCAAAAATACTGCGAAATGACTAGGTTTCCTCAAGCGATGTAAGAAATATTTCATCCCCTCTGATCTGTCCTCAATATATAAGGCGTTTATCCCAATGCCCACATCTGGTCGGGTGCTCCCAAAAAATCTCTGCACCTGCTGGATAGGATCCAAAACCGTGCGGTAAAATTCATAGGTGATACTAATATTACTCAAACAATGGACACCCTCGAACACCGACGTAATGTCTCCTGTCTCACTCTGTTTTATCGCTATTTCCACCACCAGTGCTCCATAGAAATCGCCAGTAGCATTCCGCCCATTCAAACTTTTAACCGTAACACCCGTTTTGCTATGAATGCTCCTCAGTATAACGTCAAGCCCACTTTCAGACGTACTCTAAAATATCGTGATTCGTTCCTAATCCGTACAACTCGCTTATGGAATGCCCTGCCTAGCTCCTTATTTCCTAGTCATTATAACTTTCAAACCAACGTTCACCGGTACCTCCCTTTCTATCCTCCCTGACTTTCCTTCTTCCGCGCTGTGTGCAAACATTTTAAGGGTACTTAAATTCCTTGAGCGTGCGCAAATTATAAAAAAAAAATCGCATTTCCACTTTTTCCGTTTTTTTTTTTGTGAAATTCTTTCTCTAGCAATTAGTGAATTGATGGTCAGCTAGTTCGATGCTTAGTGCATCACGGAAAGTTCGTTGTGCTAAATCCATTGAATTGTAGTCATTAACATCGGATACACCAGCGATCTCCATGGAGTTTCGGAGCTTATTTTGTTGCTGTAGATTTAAACTGGACTCAAATATATGTACATAGTTTCGATCTCAGAATTGCACGCAAAACGTTCAAAATTTTCAGGAACTCTTTATAGATCCTTCCAAATTAGACAACTTTATATAAATCATTTGAATCGCCCAGTGGTTCGTTTGAAATAGGTTCTTCATTGTTCGTTTTCTGAGTTAGATTTATGTTATTTGCACTTTTCTTCCATTTAGTCTGCTTATTGACCATGGGCGATAAGGGAAAATTCTGAGACCATCGCCTAAGGACAGAACCTTTATCACATTGAAAGTGTGTACAAGGTTTTCATCTAATCAATATCTGATCGCAAATATTTACACAAGCACAGTGAAATAAACTTTTATTACTTTTTTCTCCTTTTTCGGAACAAACCGTACAATTGATTTTGTAAATGTATGTAAACTTGGTTTTCAAAGAGATGCGTATGCCACGACACTCAGAGAAGAACAATGCGCGACTTAAAGAATTGCAAACCAATATTTGCAGGGATTCGTATAAAGTTTGTGTCCATCTGACTGCAACATGGCACACCATTCTTTTTTAGTGAACTTTTGGTGTTGGTGTGACTTTTTTTTCAGGGTAATTTTTTTCCGACCCTTTGATAAAACAACAAAATTGCTGATGACTTTTCTCAGCCAGGTCTATTGAAACCGTTTTACAGCGGTTTGTATGCCACAACGTGAACATTTAACCTCTTTTGCAATTCCACTTGTATACTCGTACTTGGCTTTATTGAATTTATTGAATTAATAACGGATCTATTCAGCTTAAGAAAGACTCGTGTACTGACTGCTTACTACAAATGGACCAACAATTACATTACCTCCTCGTCGAGTAATTTCGAATCACATAGTTAACAAATTATATATGTATAGTAATAAAAAATATAGGGTATCATTATAGGGTGACTTATACTTTAGACTAAGTCTGTGTCTTATCTACACACTGTATTCTTAGTTATAACAAATTTTATCTTTCGGAAGATACCAATAAGAATCAGTTTTATTAAGTTTAGAATTTGAAATAAATTTTAACAATACAGTGATTATAATAATTCATTATTAAATTTAATTTGTTAATCATTTTTCATTTTGAATTGTAGCAACCAGTTGAAAACGCAAATGCCAGCATAAATCGGTATCCGCTTGCGATGAAGATGATGTTTAATTATGACATTCAAAGTAATGCAATGTCAATATTACGTGCTATGTACAAAGAAACAGTACCAGCTCGTCGTCGTGCCCTCAATGAGTCTTCTGAGGAATGGGAGAGACTTATTCACAACCAAACTCATACCTTACCCCCACACCCTAACATAGTTTTAATGTTTGGATATTTCTGTGGAGAAGTACGTAATTTCCGAGATGGTCATATTTTATATCCAATTGCTCAGCCACCACGTATAAACCCACAAGGTTATGGAAGGAACATGAGCCTTTATCTATTAATGAAACGCTATGACTATAGTTTACGAAATCTTCTCGACAGCACTGAATTAAGCACACGAACAAAAATTCTATTGTTCACCCAACTTCTTGAGGCCGTCACTCACATAAATCGTCATGGTATTGCACATCGTGATTTGAAGTCCGACAATATTTTAATAGAGATGAACGATGATGGTACACCACCGGTTTTAGTGCTTTCAGATTTTGGTTGTTGTTTAGCTGACAAGATACATGGGCTGCAGATTCCATACACATCTTTTGACATCGATAAGGGTGGTAATGCGGCTCTCATGGCTCCTGAAATAATAAACAAGCGACCAGGACCATTTGCCGTATTAAATTATTCAAAGTCCGATTTGTGGGCATGTGGAGCTATAGCGTATGAAATATTTGGTATGAAGAATCCGTTTTACTCGGGTAGTGGAAGAGTAGTTGCTGCGAAAGAAGGAGAAGAAATGACATCTCTAAGAAATGTCGATTATAAAGAAGAGGATCTGCCTCAGTTAAACGAAGAGTGCCCTTATATTGTACAGCAGTTAATTTATAATATCTTAAATCCAAATCCAGCGAAGCGAGTTAGTCCTGATATAGCCGCTAATATTATGCAGTTGTTCCTATGGGCTCCGTCCACCTGGCTTAAAACTGGCGGAATGCCATCGAGCCCAGAGGTTTGTTTTAAAAAAAATTTCATTTCAAGTCGATATTATATTCTTTATATTTTAAAGGTTCTTCAATGGCTTTTGTCGCTAACTACAAAATGCATATGTGAAGGACGTATTCAAAAAGACGACATCAGCTTTAAAAATGGCCGCAGAACTTATGTCGAGTACTTGTTAATCTGTAGTTTCTTGGCCCGTGCTCGTTTACGACGAATTCGCGGAGCACTCGCTTGGATACAAAATTTAGTTTAAATCAGCTACGGTGACTTGCGTTTACTTTTTCAGAAATGTATAATAATTAGAAATCTTTTCCAGTTTTCCGCAACTTGTGTATTTCTGAATAAGGTAAACTCAAAAACGAAGAGTTTTAAATATACGAAACGAAATGTAATTCGATTAAGAGAAATTGTGTGATATCAAAATATTGGATCTTAACTAATTATTGTGCACTGGACACTGCTTCTTTTATTTTCTTTCAAATGTGTTTTTTTTTTTTTTTTTTGATATGTTTACACCAAGCGACTTTTTACTAGTGTGCGATGAAAAAGAATACAAATTGAAATTGGGTCAAGCACCATAGACTGAAATTGCATATTCGCGCTTAAGATTAATTACTTTTATTTTTATAAAGAGGATTAGTGTCCTGCTGATGTTTAAGAAGGAAAAGGAGGATTATTCTATTTAAATGTTGAAAGAAGTGAACAATAAAATTTTAATCAAAACTAAGCAGAACGCCTAATTTAAATTATATGTGCAGAAAGGGTTATGCAATTGATAGGATTGTTCCCTATCTGCTCTTTTAGATACGGGGTTTGTCAAAAATTCCTGCTTTAGGCTTGGAGCATACCGCGAACGCAAATGTGCTAAATATTTGTCCTGGTAACAGATGTCACACAGCAAAAAGTATTTTATTTTAAGTATAAAAAGTATATCTATTAAAAGCGAGCTATAGACACAGCTTTTATGTTTCCGAGGCTAGTGATATGAACAAACGAAACACGCGTTTACCGAGCAAAATAATACAGCTGAATTTTGAAAAAAACTGTTAAACTTATTAATAGTAAATGAAGCACAATAGCTTTAGGCTTACAGCTGAAACAGCAAAGAAACCATTTCAAAAAGCTTATAAATGTAAACCTTTTAGCCCAAGCAGTATGCAGCACCAGGTTAATTACTGGATACGCCGTATGCACAAGAGGCAGTATAAAATGTAAACAGTGGGCCAAAATATAAAAGCCTAAGGAACGACCGCATTGCATATTAGTTTTACTTATAATTGTATACGGGAACTCGCGTATCGAGTTTCAATCGAATTTTCGAAAACGCGGAAATACGAGTGTTGCGGTAAATTTTTCCGCAGCAAGTTTGGCTTTCCGTTTCCTTGTGAAGTCCCTGCGGTCCTTCTTTTCGTTGAGTGGGAACACCGAGCTCTGGCGGACGTGGAGGGCAGCCATGGTCCTATCAGCGAGTGGCCCACCAACCCCTGACCGCGGAAAACAACCTACATAAGTTCACGGGCGGTTGGCCCGGCAGAGGAGAACGAGGAGATTCGGTCGGTGAAGCCCTAAAGACAGTAGGGAGACTCACAACGAACCAGGAATCCCAGGGTGACAGAAGGTCCACCAGGAACACCGTTATCGGAGCCCACAGATAGACGGGAGACCTGCATCAGACAGGACGTCCGAAAGTCGCCGACGGGTGGGGACGGACGGTCTTTCAATCCAAACACCCCAACACGATGATGACGGGTGGGGGAAGACGATCCCTGAACCTTACACCCCAACAAAAGCCAAGCAACATGAGGCTTAAATAACACCTCATTCTGCTACCGATATGGGTGCGGACACCGACATCACATCCCACAACTGATGTGGATGCAGCTGGCCAGAGCTAGCACTGAGAAAATCGATCGGCGGGTGAAGAGACGACGATCGCTTTGATAGCAACACCTCAACGAGGGAGCAATAGTGGTGTGCAGGCGGACGACCAAGGCAACCGAGCACACCCCAAAGACGCCCCGGCTTTAAAAGTCAGGTTCGATGGGTGAAGGGATGACGACCCTTTTTAAGCCAGCACCCCACCGATGGAGTACCGGAGGAGCAGCAGAGGTGTGTAGGCGGACGGCCAAGTAACAAGACAGCCTCCAACGAGGGAACATACAAACAGACAAACATACGAACAAAATCGAACACACAACGAACAACTCACAACAACAAGCAACTCACAACAACAAGCAACTCACAACAAAGAGCAACTCACAACAACAAGCAACTCACAACAAAGAGCAACTCACAACAACAAACAGTAACAAACACAACCAACAACAACAAAAACAACAAACAACACCAACCGAGAACACCAACAAACACACAACAAGTAACAGCAACAAACAACTACAAAGAACAAATTAACATATAAACCGCAAAAAAAAAATTTTCTACATGCACTGTATAGTACTTGGCTTTTGTTCGGGGCGGCGATCCAGATGACTGGATCGGATTGTATCTACACTTTTTTCCTTTCGGCCCAACACTCCAGCTACCATTCCATCGAACTCCCTTTCTCCTTCGCGGTCGTTTTATTTATTAGTGTAATTCGATGGGGGAAAAATACCCGGACAGCAGAAGAGATAGAAACTCTGCTTTTCGAAACTTAATTGTAGAATGTAATGGCAGGGGAAATAGTTAGGCATAGTTAGGATCCACAGCTTCAACAAACTCTCTCAGTGGAGTTCGAAGTCATTATTGGAAGTGGAAGCGAACTCCGAGACTGAGGAGTTTAGTGTGAGTGTGTAAAAATTGGTATGAATGAGAGGCCTATTTGAACACGGGTGCACACACTAGCAAAGCTTGCTAACTAATAACGCCGTTGTTAGGTCCGCTAGAGCCAAATGAATGTGTGAGAGAGCGAGTGTGCGAATGTGTGTGGGAGCCTGCTGGGACATAGTTGAACTACTCTTAACCTAGATGGCAAACTTTCCAGATATTGGAAAACCAAAAGCGGTTTTCTACTGATCGCCCCTATCCGTGTGATCCTGTCTGTGAATACGTGTAAATTGTCATCAATGCACAATTTCCCTCTCCTTTTATACAAACCACGCCCATTTTAATCAAAAAAATGTCGTCTCCATTACACACATTCGTGCAAATCGCTCTCATTCTAGCAATTTTACTTGTAAATTGCTCTCCTTCTAGCAAATTGTGGCAAAGTTATAGAGATGCAGAAGTGTTGGAATTCGCAAAAGTTAAGGGTTTGCAAAAGTATTAGTAGAGTTTGACATCTAGTTAGTTTATCTATGTGCTGGGAGCTGTGGAACAAAAAAGATTTGGAATGACGACAAGCAATTGAAGAGAGTAATAGCTTGAAAGTTTTGTTTGGTGCGACAAGAAAAAAATTCATTTTGGGAATTGCGAAAAGCAATTTTTTTTTCTTTTTCAAAAAAAAAAAGTATTGTAAATAAAAAAAAATAGAGTAAAGTAGCCTAAAGTAGAGTCGCGAGTTGTACTTGGGAAAAAGGAACCCACAACAGAAGGAACAAGGGAAACCAAAAAAGGGAGAAAGGATAGGAAGAGGACACAGAAACGGGAGTAGCAGCACCATAGATTGTGCTAGAGAGGGGCACAACCCGACAGAATGAAAGATAAGTATAGAGAAAAAAAGTAAAAAAAAATATTGGAAACGCGTTTTTTTCCTTTGTACAATTGAAACTCCGGTAGGCCGTGCGAAAATTCCCGAGAATAGGCGGGACACGAGATCCGTTACCTAGCGCTTGTTTTTCTTTCGGGACCGTGGAAATGGCGGGTCACTCCATCGACGAGCGTTCCGCTAACGAAAGAAAAAAAAAATTTGTAATAAATCGTTGAGCTCCAAAGGAGCTTTTATTACGTTGTGGAAAACCTGTTTTTTTTATTGCCTTTTGTTGCTCGTTTTTTTTATTCGGGGAAGATTTTCCTTTTGGTTTTTTTTTTCCAAAGGTTTCGTGATTCCGGAGAAAAATCACGTGGCGCCCTTTTCATTTTACCCTGGTTTAGCTGCCGTCCAAGCGCTACGTGAAATTACTTACAGGGAAAGCGGGATCCTAGAGAAATAGTTATCGTTTGGTTCGGGGCATCGCTCTATCGGTGCCGGGAATCAAACAAAGCACGAGTACTTGAAAACTTTTTGAAATTAATTATATTTCCATTGCACAAAAAATATACATACTAATATACGCGACACACTATATGTGGATATATGTATATACATAGATATATCGTTTTAAACTTTGATAATACTGTAAAATGTTTGTGTGGGTACTAATCCCTTTCAACACATTCGCTTTATTCAATACAATTACAATTCATAATTTAATCGCTTATCGCAATACTTTTCAACGTCACATTGATACCGGAGATGCCCGATCAATTCGTCAACCTGCAAATTAGCAAAGCAACTAGAAGTTGCCGATATGGTGTCGAGGATGAAAGTTGAGGGGTTGATTGAAGAATTGTAGAGCCCGTGGGCTTCTCCAGTGGTCCTCGGGAAGAAGAAATACGGCAGCACGAGGTTTTGTGTAGACTACAGAGGTCTCAACGATGTCACCAAAAATTACAGCTACCCATTGCCAAGAATCGAAGACACTTTTGATACGCTTTCTGGAGCGAAACGGTTTTCAACTCTTGACTTGAAGAGCGGGTACTGGCAGGTAGAAAGTAATCGTAAGGATTGTGAGAAAACTGCCTTCACTACAGGAAGCGGTCTTTGTGTGTGTGTGCCTTGTCCCTTCCGGAAGTAAATTATTTTGGTCACATGATATCCGCGGATGGAGTAAGGACGGATCCTGCTAAAATCGAAGCGGTGAAAAGTTGACTTGCCCCCAAAGATAAACACCAACTGAGAAGCTTCTTGGGGCTTGCCACGTACTACAGGAAGTTCGTAAAAGATGTTGCTGGGATTGCGAAGAGCCTGCATTAACTTTACAGAAAAAGGCCGACAGCTCAGGTGGTCTCGATAGTGTGAAAAAGCATTCCAAGAACTCAAGCGGCAGCTGTGGAATGCTCCCACGATGCCATCATCGTGGACACAGACTCTAGCAATGTTGAGGTCGGAGCAGTGATCTCTCAAGTTTATGGTGGTCAAGAGAGAGTGGCTGCATATTACAGCAAGGTACTCTCCAGACCTGATAGAAACTACTGCGTAACTCAGAGCGAGCTGCTGGGTTGAATTCTCGCTACGAAGCATTTCCATAAGTACCTCTATGAACAAAAGTTTATTCTTCGGACAGACCACGCAGCTCTGAAATGGCTACTCCAATTTAAGAACCTTGAAGGCCAAGTTACGAGATGGATCGAGCAGTTGCAGGGCTACGACTTTGAAGTGCAACACCTCAAGAGAAAACTCTACTCAAACGCTGATGGTCTCTCTCATCGACCGTGCGGAGTTAAATGTGAACACTGCAACCGTAAAGAAGCGTAAGAACAGGCCACTAGCCAAATGATTAGGACTGAGCCAATAGAGGGTTGGAGTATAGACGAAATCCGTTCCTCCCAACTTGCAGATAATGACATCGAACCAATATACGGGGAAAGACCAAGCTGGCAGGGGATATCGGACTGGAGCCAAACTTCGCAGGCATGTTGCGCACAGTGGGACTCGCTTTGTGTGCAGGATGGTTTGCTGAAGAGAAGAGAAAGTGCGGATGAAACAACATCTCGTATGCAGATAATCGTGCCACGGTCCAGGGTCAGCCAAATACTCCTCTCAGTAGGCCACTTGGTAATAAACAAAACGTTGGTAACAGTTCAACAGGACACACACCAAATTAGATTTGGTTAAACAGTTCGGTTGCCAACTGAAACAAAAACCGCATAAAGACTAGGTACGACATCAAAGCGAAATATTCCGATGATAACCCGCATTAATGACGTGGTCGTCCGGTAGACAGCGTGGGGATCGAGGAAAATTGAAGGTGGTCCATTTGGATAGAATGTGCTGAACAACTTTAGGAAGGGAGCAGTGTGATATCTGAATGTGAACAGTATCATTTATTTAGTACGTATTTGAAATGCAGAAGATTTACATATTTAAATAGCAGAAGACTCAACCAATGGTGAATGGAGAATGGAATCGAATTTTCTAGCAAAATCGAAATTTGTATGGGACGCTGGATGGTACAGAATATTCTTGAAAGATGTCAGGGGAATACCATATAAACACCAGCATCCCCCAAAATATGCAAGTCAGTTCGAAAGTGGAATTTGAAGAGTGAATTACGAGTAGTGATAAGTGGTTTAAGTAAAATATAAAGAAAAGTAAAAGTGGTTGAGATACTCGTATGCGATTGAATTGTGAATTGTAACTGTGTTGAATGAAGTGATTGTATTAAAAGGAATAAGTTCTATTATTTGTACCCACACAAGCATTGTACAATATCAATTTGCGCTTCCTTCTTTAGTTCACTAATATAATGATATTTCTCATCAATAATTTTAGTCCTTTTATTTCGGATTTTCGAAAAGTTTTATGCTGCCCAGATTGTCGCAGTATAGTATATAGTTGTAGATCTTTCGATGAGTATACTGGCTACTTTTAAAAATGTGCGAAGCCCATAGTTTTCTTTCCAGCTGAACAGGCTGATATACTCGTATATTCAGCTTCTGTAGAAGAGAGAGACACGGTTTTCGTGCTCCTTTTCGTTGCACCCGCTAACATACCAGTTGCCAAATCTAGGACTATCAATATTTCCTGTAAAATCTGCATCGCAATATCCGATCAACTCCACAGATTTATTTTCTTTTGAAAATGTAATGCCATAATCAGATTGTCCAAGTACTGGCTTAAAACACTCACCGAGTGCGCTATATCTGGGCGTGTAGCTATGGTAAGATATATAAGACTTCCGATGGCTTCTCTAATAGGAAAGTTATTGTCTCGTGTTTTATTTACAGTTTCAATCTTCACTTGTGACGCAATATGTGAATTACGAGTATTAAAGAAAAGTAAGGGGATTGTATTAAAAGAATAAGTTCTCTCATTTGTACGCACACAAGCATTTTACAATATGAATTCCAAGAAAGTATGTGGCTTTGCTATCTCTTACCTTTTATCAGATGAGAAAACGAGACCGTCATCTACATAAGAGCAAGTATCATCAACTCTGTTCCATTAAATAAGTAAACACAGGGATCAGCTTGGTAATGTTTCAGATTAAACTTCTTCAAGTTTTAATGAAATGTTTTGTTCCATTCTCGTGCTGCTTGCTTTAATCCATATAGGCTACATACGAGGGTTGTCGACACTCGACAATAAAAGCTAGTGAATGCTAGTTGTGCATCTTTTTACAGTTACTTACGAAGTTTCAGTCATTTTGGACGCGCAGTTTTTAGTTGACAGTCGTTTGAGTGAGTCGATGTGAATGCTTTTTGTGAAAATGGAAAAATGGAATCGAGCTGTTATTAATTTCTTGTTTTTGAAAGGCAATACGTCTACGCAAATCAAAAATGAGTTGGACTCTGTGTATGGGGACTCTGCACCATCATTTACCACAGTGAAATTTTGGGCAGATGAATTTAAACGTGGCCGTAAGAGCTTGGGAGATGATGAACGTTCGGGACGTCAAAGAACTGCAACCACTGACGATAACATTGCTAAAGTTCACCAAATGCTGACCGTCGATTTAAAGTGAGAGAGATAGTAGAGGTTATGAAATTGCCCAAAGAACGTGTTTGTTACATATTAAACCAAGATTTAGGCATGAGAAAGCTGTCCGCGTGTTGCGTGCCGCGTTTGCTTTCGTTAGACCAAAAACGTGTTCGAATGAACATTTCCAACGCTCTGTTGGCGCAGTTTAGGCGCAATAAATCCGAGTTTTGGCACCGATTAATTACTGTAGGTGGAACTTGGATAGACGCCCGAACAAAAATTCAGTCAAAACACTGGACTGCAAAGGGCGAACCGGCTCCAAAAAAACCAAAAACAATTTTTTCGGCTGGAAAACGATGGCGACTGTGTTTTGAGATAGTAAAGGAGTTATCTTAATCGATTATCTTCAAAAAGGAAAAACCATTAAGGAGCATACCATATTTTCCGAGACAAAATAATGAACAGTACCCAAAAAATGAAAAATGCTGACCAGTTTTCAAGATTTTTTTTATTTCATTGAGTAATAGTAAATAAATATAATGTAATATAAATTAATTAATAAATATGGTGTAATTATATTTATAAAATAAACAAAAAAGGAACTTTCATCGATAATAAACAAAACAAACATAAAAATAACACAGATTCTTTCAGTCTCTAACTTATTTACAAAAAAAAAATAAACAAAACCTTAAACTCTTTTATATCATATTATCATATTTTTTTAATCAATTCTGGATTTCCTTTTAAATAATTCTTAAATTCGATGCAATTTAATTCATAATTGCATTTGCAAATTAAAATGGACCTGATTGTTTCAATTTTCATATTGTTTTTTTCGTTTGTCCATACATTGTTTAAAATTGAGAAAACTCTCTCTGTAGGGGTATTAGACCCAGGAAGGCATAAACAAAACTCTACGATTTTTGAAATGTTTTCATACTGTATCATTTTTTCATTGAAAAACTTGAAAACTTCAACCCACCTATCTCCAGCACTCATTTGGCTCTCCTTCCATTCAACGATTTTTTCTGAAGAAACATAATTTTTTTCACATGAAAACTCATCGAAAACATCAGTGTCATTAATTGAAATATTGCTTCTCTTTTTCATAATATACATTAAACTTAACTCCACTTTGTCCCAGGAAGGGGTTGTATGTAGAAGTACCCGTTCTAAATCTTCAATATCTACATACGCTTTGTCCCACTGATTTAAATAATCAAGACAACTGCTGTAGAATTCATAGGCATGGCATTTTATTTTATTTAGTACATCAGGATCTCTCGTTCTAAATCTTTGGTAATTTTTCTGAACAAAATTGGCAAAAAACCCTCAATTTTTCTTTGTTCAATTTTAAATTTAAGTATTTTAATTACTAGAGACACTTCTATCATGGATATTTGCTGAGTTTCTATTTGTAGAATGCTATTATGAAAAAGCGAAGCCTGAGAATGAACAAAAAAAAAACAGATTTCCGAATAGGGATTATTAAAAAATTCCCTTAATATTGTTGGGCACTTTGGTTGAGATAAGAAATACACCTTTAAAGGCTTGATCAATTTTAAAATCCTTTCTATTGATGGTTGAAGAGTAAGCCACCTAGTCTTACTAAAACCCATCAATTTTTTATATTCTGTGTCAACTTCATCGCATATTTCTTTTAAGTGTTCAACACGAATTGTATAAATATAAAAACAGGAATATATTTTTACTACAATTACTTCTATGTCTAACGGTAAACATTCAACAGCAGTTTGAATGCAATTATTTAAAATGTGAGCCGCACAATTGACTCCGATGAGTTCCGACCCAGTTGCAATTTTCAGTTTGTTGAAAACATTGTTTGTGCCATTCCTTTCCGCCCCACCAAAGTTACAATTGGTGTTGTCTGCACAGATGCCAATGAGTTTAGTCTCTATTTTGAAGTCGCGCAGGAGACGTGATACATATGTCGACAATATATCGGAAGATTCTCCTGGCAGGCTTTCCATTTCCAATAATTTTACCTTAATACCTTTGAGTGGCATGAAGTAGCGCACAAGAACTGGACATAGCTTCAAACTTCCATGATTCGATCAATCTGAATATGTTGTCACAAAATTAATGTTATCCAAATCAGATTGGATTTCTTGAATAGAATTTGGTGACAGGATATTGCATACAATTGCTTCGCATTTCGTACGCGCGCATGCATAAGCTTTGATGTACAATCATTTGAACGAAAAGAATGATTGTGCTTTATTGAATGGAAGGCCCACGTACCCTCGCTTACGCTGGTTAGTCTTCCTGAATCATCAATGCTCTTACTTCGAAAGAATGAATTTATATGTTTGGATGATGAAGCAGCAACGTCAGCGTTTTTGTGTTTTGAAGTTTTTAAGTGCTGTTCGGTATCCAATTTTCCATTATATGCAATCGAAAACGTTGCTGTGCATTTTATGCACTTGACGTCGCCGTGTGCTGTTTCCTTTAAGAATTTATATTCTTTCTGTAGATCTTCGTTAAAAGAACACTTTCTCCTGAGCGGCATCACAATAAACTAAAGCAATAAATTGTGTTAAGTATTTTGCACCATATTTTTGTTATTTCATTTTAAATTTACCAAACTATTTCTTTTCCAGAGGCAAGCGACAAGCGAGAGGTAAACGATATCAACAAGTGAACAAACCACAAACTTTAGTAATAATGATCCTTCCAAATGAAACCTAATAGTTTTTTTCCAAAGGTAAAAAGGAGTGTAATCCTTACTCTTCATTTATTTTTGGAGTGAAGGATTTTTCAACAATGCAATAATTCCAACAGTCGGAGTGCACTCTCAAAATTACTTTTGGAAAATGCCATCACTAGTCCAAATGCAAAAAAGATGAGTTTCATTCACATTCACTGAAATTTATTTTTACCATTGTCATGGTCAGTAAAACTCAATGGTAAAATTAATTTCCAGTGGTGAAAGTCATCCTGTGCGCAAGTGTAAGAGTATTAGTTTAACTTCCCCTGTATGTTAGTATGTATAATATGATCTTCTGATTTTTGTAATTGCGAGAGTAGGAAGTGTTCCGAAAAAGAAAGACTACGAATTATGATGTAAGGGTACGTTTTCATTAAACATTTAATGGTTTTCATGCTTAGGCTTTCCTTAAAGAAAAAAATTATAAAATAATGAACAAATAATGAGCAATTTCTAAAATAATGAACATTTTTATGTTTTCCGACACACAGTAATTCATAATGAACATTTTCTTCAAATAATGAACTGTTCATTATAATAATGAACGGATGGTCACCGTAAGCATACTAAGCAATATTACTTGCCAAGCTGAATACAGAAATTGCAGAAAAAGAAAATCCCGTTTCACCAAGACAACGTGCCGTCTCACAACTCAGCGGTTGTCATGGCGAAAATCCATGAATTACGGTTTGAACTGCTTGACCATCTGCTTTATTCACCAGATCTAGCCCCAGGCGACTTCTTTTTGTTCCCTCATCTAAAAACTGCGCTCGGAGGACAGAGATTTTCCTGAAATAAATGAGGAGGCAATCACCTTCGTGAACAATTATTTTGCAGAGAAAAAGGCTAAGTACTATTTGGACGGGTTAGAGAGATGGGAGCATCGCTGGGAGAAGTTTATAGAGTTACAAGGAGACTATGTAGAAAAATAAAAAAAGTGTCTTGTATCATTGTTCGGTCGGAAACTTTTCGGACAACCCTCGTACATGTTTAAATGGATACGAAGGCTCTGGATCGATTTTAATCATCTCGAGACGCTGGGACATCATTGTTTTACAGTATCGACGTAGTCAGAAAAGTGTTAATACATGTTTAAATGGATACGAAGGCTCTGGGTCGATTTAAATCATCTCGAGGTGCTCAATCTGAGGCAGTTGGTCGTATCTCGCTAACTGAAAAGGCTTATTTTTTTGGATTTCAGATCCACCCTAGGTTGTAGAGCCATATACTATAAGCAAGTTAGCAAGTAAAAATTCTTGGAAAAGTTTCTTTCCTCAGAACTGGCCCACCCTACTATGCACTAAGCGCAGCTTGGTTGCTATGGCGTCTGCGGTAAAGTGTAATCACTGAGTGACCGTGGTTCAAGTGGTAGTGTATTGGACGGTTCGGGGTTCAATACCAGCCGTGCACGAAAGACTTCTTTTCAATCAACTAAAACCTAGTGAGACGATTACAACATGTTGGATGCCACCCATGGAGCGAAATAACCACTGAGCCGGAACTTAACACGTGCTGCGGCATTTTAAGAGTAGGCACACCCTCTCAAGCTGAGAGTTAAGGGTTACTAAAAATGAAGTGAAATGAAATACGAAAGAACAACGCATTTTCATTGTTGAGCGATATTCTAAAAATAAAAAAGATTTGACAGCTATAGTTCCAATTTTCGTACAAAGTATGGTCGGAATAGCGATTTAACTTCATCAACTGTGAAGAGATTAATTCAAAAATTCAGGGAGGTTGGATAATTGATCCATGATTATCGCCCGTCTTTCAACAAGTCGTTGCATACAAAAAATCGAAGCAGTTCGTGTGAGAGTTGCAGAAAGTAGTCCAAGGAGCTAGCGTACTCCCACGACAGACTAGCGTCTTCATGCGTACAAACTGCAATTGACGCAAGAACTGAAGCTTACTGACAATACACTGCGAAGAGAGTTCGTTGAATGGATTATGAAACAACAACATGTGGATGCTGATTTTCCAAACAAAATCGTCTTGAGCGCTGAGGGTAATTGCCATCATGATGGCTTTGTTAATCGTTAAAATTGTCGAATTTGGGGTTCAGAGAAGCAAATACATCCATAACGTGTCACCGTTTCCTATGGGCTGAAGGCATTATCGGACCATTCTTCTTTGAGAATTCGGTTGGTCAGGCAATAACAGTTAATGGTGATCGCTACGCGACATGATAACCTATGTTTTGTGCCTAAATTACAAGATATATGTAGATGCTAGTTTAGTTTGTTTAGTTTAGTTTAGTCTATTATTTTTTCACATTAGGTTTCCAAATATACAAGCAAATATTTCAAAAAATCATAGATAACATTCGATGCATTAAGATATAAAAATATAAAAAAAGTAGAATTGAACGCCACTGCAATGGTCATATTTAATTCAAATTTACAGTATTTTGGATGGGGTGACCATAAGAATACTCTAGGATGGGCAGCTGGGCCTAATCAGGTCCAATTTGAGTTTGAACAATATAACTTTCTTTTTTCCAAATAAATAGGACCGAAACTCCTTGACTTCTTGCGGCGATGCTTGCTGAGCACAACGAAACCATATCCGGGTCGTTCCGGGCGCAGTTCGCGGAAAAGAAAATATTTTCGTGTGTATTCACACAGCAACCGCTGGGCCTAGAGTTCGATTTCAGTTGCAGTGGTACTGTATGAAGTGTCTGCACAGAGTATAAAGTTATAACTGATAAATTTTTTTCTTTTGTTTCTTTTGGTAATAATTATTACTTTTGGCTTTAATTTTTATTGTCTGTGATTTCAGTGGCATTTTTTATGGTTTGTTGGTTCTTGTGTAGTGAAAAATGGCGGAACAAAATTAATTGTATGATGCTGTGGATATACTTCTGAATCGGGCAACCAGATCTGGATGGCTAGCTGAACACGTCATAGGAAGATATTACTGAGGAAGAGGATCAATTTGCTGATGATGATAATGATGATGATGGAGATTATGTTGCTGATGCGTCTGATATTAAGGTCGAGTTGGAAGTGGAAGTGGCGGAAACTGATTACGATGATCATCATTATCATTGGTGATGATGAGATGAATGTTCTTCTCCAAGAAAAACTTGACGCTCTTTCGGGTGCTAGTTTTGTACCCGAAAAATTGTCTGATGAATTTTAGTCATGCAAAGATGGAATTATGTGGATGAAAGCTCCACCACGAACTGGTAGGCCATTAGCGCATAATGTGACTGTTGCTGCAAGAGCTGGGCCCAGTAGTAGTTTCGTTCAAAATCCAATTTCCATTTGCAAACAGTTCGCGACACCAGAGATGGTTGATATCATTTGCCGTGATATAAATCGATAAGCAAACTACTCGTACATATACCACCTTGATCAAAAATTTTCCAGAATTTATTCAGAAAATTAAAAATACAAGTTTATTCATCTAAATCTATATTGTCCCCTTTAAAGTAATCCCCATCGACTGCAACACACTTATGCCAGCGCTTGATAAAATCCTCGAAACATTTTTTATATTCGGTTTTCGGTATGTCCATCAGTGCTTCCTGCGATTTTTCCATTACTTCCTCTCGGCTGCTGAAACGTGTTTCTCTTAGGAGTTTTTAAATCGACTGAACAGAAAGAAGTCACAGGGAGCCAAACCAAGTGAATTCGGTGGCTGTTGGATGGTATTTGTTGCATTTTTCGTCAAAAATTACGTATAATGGTGGCACTGTGCGACGGTACGTTATCATGGTGTAAAATCCACGAGTTTTCTGCCCACAATTCTGGTCTCTTTCGGCGAATTGTTTCACGCAAACGTCTCATACACCCAAATAATACTCTTTGTTTACTGTCTGGTCTTCTGGCAAAAAATCATGATGCATTACACCGTTGTAATCCATGAAAACCGTGAGCATTGCCTGGTTTTTTGACTGAGAACGACGTGGTTTTTTTGGTCTCGGCTCATTTGGTGAACGCCATTCACTTGCCTGATGTCTGTATTGCGTGTCGTACTCATAAACCCACGTCTCGTCTCCAGTAATGATCCTTTTGATGAATATGGGATCGGATTCAGCCTCGCAAATCATCTCTTTTGCGACGTCAACACGGTCTCTTTTTTGCATGAAATTGGCACCAACTTTGCTGCTACATGACGGAAACCCAAATCATTAACCCAAATGTCTTGAACGGATCCATAGGCAATGTTCAAGTCCTCCGCTATGTCTCTGATGGTTAATTTGCGGTTATTGACCAACATTTCTTTTACTTCATCAATGTTTTCGTCGGTTTTCGATGTCGATGGTTTGTCACTGTGTTCATAATCTTCGATTGACTCACGACCACTTTTGAACCGTTCGTGCCACTGGTAAACGACCGTTTTCTTTAGAGAATCGTTGCCGAAACACTTTTCCAACATCTCCAACGTTCGCGCACCATTAAATCCAAATTTAAATCCATTTCTAAAATTGTAAAAAATGGCCAACACATACAGATACAGATGTACTCTTGGCTACGTAACTTTTGCAAATGTCAAGCTATGACGCTAAGATTTAGAGGGAATGTCAACAACAGATTTAGCAACTTAACAAAAAAAAAAAACAGAACTCAAATCGGAACAATGAGAACTCCACACGGTGGTGTCCCCCGGGAACTTTTTGATCAAGGTGGTATGTATAGTGCGCAGTTGAAACGAAGCACATCCAACAGCAAATCCAAAGGTTTGGCAGCCAACGAATGGAAACGAATTGTATGCATTCATTGCTTTGTTATTGTTTTCTGGCCTCTTCAACTCCAACACCCAGGCGACCAAGGAATTGTGGGCGCCTTATCATCACGACATTTACACAGTTTTAACATTTTGCTACGTTACCTTCGTTTAAATAATGGCAATACACGCGAACAGCGCTTACTAACCAGTAAATCTGCGGCAATCGACGACATATGGACCATGTTGAGCACGAATTTAGAGAGAGTATATACGCCAAGTGCCAACATAACCGTTAACGAGCAATTGTTCCCCTAATGCGGCCATATACGCCTCACCCAGTATTTACCCTCAAAACCAGAAAAATACTGCATCAAGGTATGGTGGGCTTGCGATTCACGCACAAAATATCCTTTGAAAGGAAAAAGATATGTATACTGGCAAATTACCCAATACAGAGAGTGGTGTTATCAATGATTCAACGATATCATAATTCAGGTCCTACCATCTACCCGCGATAATTTTTTTACCTGGACTGGCCATTGTGGGAACTGTTCGCTCTAACAAACTTTCGTTACGGCTGATTTCAAAAAATCAATAAATCGTCCATTGTATCAGTTATTGTTTGGTTTTTACAATGAGAAATATGCACTATGTTCGTGCGTGCCAATGTTGCGTCATTATGTTGTCGACAGAACATTATACCTGTGCTACCAACCAAGAAAATACTTCCCTAAAACCGAATCAAATCTTGGACTATAATGCCAATAAGGCAGGGGTTGACACAATGGACCAAATGATCTCCGGATATTCCTGCAAACGTGGAACCAGTCGATGGCCATTGGCTATGTTTTGCAATATATTGGATATTGCTGGATTGGCTTCGTTTATTATTTATAACCATTTGCAGCCAGCAAAGCAAACCTACGAACGTCGTTTAACTAATTTGGCCCAACAATTGGTTACTCCACATATGGAGGGTAGAGCGATGTTTCACGTCAACCTCGTATTAAACAAGCAATGGCAAAGTTCGGTGTTATTGTAAGTAGATATCTTCTACAGTACATCATATAACTATTTCTGCCTTCCATTTCTTGCATTCTCTCTCTTTTCAGGCACCAATTTCGACTACACCAGTTCAGGTAGCATCACCCACAACCTCTGCATTAGCTGCATCTGCATTCTGCCTTAACCGCTGCTGGGCTATCGAAAAAAGAACGGAAGGATTGTGTTCACTGTAGAGCCGAAGGTGAACCGCGCCGTAAAACATTCTATAAATGTATTTTTTGTCATGAATTTATATGCCTCATACATGGAAAAGTAGAACAAGGGCTTCATGCAATGCCTGTGCTGCCAATAATTGATTTTTTTTATACTTTTTCCACATACATATATGTATATCCGTTACATATACGTAGGTACATCATGTATTTAACTTGGCACAATATAAATTCTAAGACAAAGTCTGTTTTTTTATTTATTTTAATCCCTTTTCCATAAAATATTCATATGGGCCTATCGAGGCCCATCAGGCTATGTTACCGCCTCACAAACAGCTGCGCATCCTAGGGTTAATAGTAGTAAGTTAAAAATAAATTCAGTAGTAAATTGTAAAAGATGCAATTTATCAAAAAGAACAATCATTAAGATTAAGTTTTTAGCTGAAGGTCAGTTAGCTAGTGCTGATATACGAGTATGTACATACCATAATTTTTGTGAAGTTTATTTACATTATAATCTACAATATAATAAATATAATAAATAAGATAAATTTAAATTGAAACCAGAAATAAGAGTTTCTAAGCTGTCGTAGTTAAATTGGTAGAGCCACTGTTTCAAATGTTTGAAGAACATTCCAGGTATTGATATTAGCTGTATTACGCAAGATCTTGCATTTGATCTAGATCAATTTTCGTGATCCAAAAATTAGTTCGCCCTATTTCTCATTAGGCTACATTTTTGTTCGTAAAAGTTGGTATAATTGCCAACGATTGTTAAGCGTCCTTGTTGCCACATTAGAATTATTTGAAAACCAAATATTATTAAATAATTTTTATGTTTGAATAAATTAATATTCTGCTCATAGTGGTATGATAGCAATATGATAGTGAAATGTAAGCTATTGGGTTTTGCGGTTTTTTTTTCAAAATTTGAACGTTTACTTAAGAAAAACATGCGCAATAGTATTATTCAAAGTATTGCCCATCTGAAGCTATGACTTTTTCCCATATTTCTGGCAATTTGTGGATCCCATCCCAAAAGAACTGCGCCGGCTTGGCAGCCAAGAATGAATCAAGCCAATTTTTGATATTCTGCTCTGATGTGAACCGTATTTCAATGAGGGCGTTCTGCATCGACCGGAACAAATGGTAGTCAGAAGGCGGGTGGGGTAAGACTTCCTATCCACTGTTTTCCAAATAGTTCTTAACTGGAATAGCAACGTGGGGCCGAGCGTTGTCATGATGGAAAATTATTGCCTCGTGTCTGGTCGCATATTCCGGGCGTTTTTCGGCCACTGCTCTCTTCAAATGAATTAATTGTGTTCGGCAGCGTTGTCCATTGATGGTTTCACCCCGGTTTTAGCAGCTCATAATACAGCACACCCATCTGATCCCACCAAATACAGAGCATTACCTTCGCACCCTGGATATTCGGCTTTGCCGTTGATTTGGCTGGTTGGCCGGGTTTCACATATGATTTTTTGCGCTTGGGGTTGTCGTAATGGATTCATTTTTCATCACCAGTAACAATCCGATGCAAAAATGACTTCCTTTTGTGGCAGCATTTCGGACATGCAAAACCGCCTTTCGACGTCTCTCGGCTTGAGTTCATGTGGAACATAATTTCTTGCTTTTGAATATATCCAGCTGCTTTTAAACGTTTTGAAATGGCTGCTTGAGAGACACCCAAAGATTGTGCGAGCTCTTCTTGTGTTTGGCAACAATCTTCATAGAGTAATGCTTCCAGTTCTTCATCTTCAAACTTTTTTGGCTGCCCAGGACGTTCATCGTCTTCCAAGCCAAAATCACTACTTTCAAATCGTGCAAACCACTTTTGGCACGTTCGCTCAGCTAGCGCATGTTCAGCATAAACTTCCACCAAAATACGATGACTTTCGGAAGCAGTTTTCTTCATATTAAAGTAATGAAGAGGAACTCCCCGCCAAAAACACTTTTTCAGGCACAAAGTTCGACATATTTGAGTGAAAAAAAATTATTGTTGTTTACGCTTCAAATGAATGACATATACTGAAATGACGTACAATGACAGTAGCTTTCCAACGCATGTTCCAATGGAATAATAACAATGGAATAATACAAGTTACGCCATCTCTTAGCAAACCGCAAGCAATTAAGTTATAGACCCAATACAAAATATTATTTTCATTTGGTATTTGGTAGAAATATTAACAAATTCTTCCTTACAAAAAAAAAAAAAACGAATTTAAGACATCGTCGGACAGCAATAAGAGAACGGGAGAGTCGGCCCACAAAGCTTCCTTTGAGGAGCAAATGGAGGAAATATTCGGCACCCGGCCTGAGATACAAAACAGGTATACTGTTAATTTGTCGGAAAATTTTTTCTGGTAATTACACGTATTATCAAACACTGATAACGCGTTTAACCTTCATTATATTTTGTAGTTATATTAGAGCCGGAAAGTCCATCTCCCTCAACATCTGAAGCTATAGGGAAAAGCGCTTGAAGGAAGAGATGGACCTAAATTGAAAAACAGCTGTAGATGGAAACAATATTTTGGCTGAATATGCTGCAAAAAAAAATCAAAAAAATGGAAGAGGCAGAGAAAGGGAAGGAAGCCCGTTGTTTAAAAAAGGAGGCACTATTTAGGGAGTTATTTAAAAAATGATGAACTGCTCATTTATGAACTCCCTCTTCTGAATTTTTTTTCATATAATGAATTCCTTTTTTTATTTTTTTATTTTTATTTCTTTAACTTTCTGTTAGTTTATAAATTACAATATTTACGCCTTACATTACAATAAAAATATGATATTGATTTTATACGTTTATTACATTTCTATTCATGGTGCTATTCGCTGCTCCTTGCTTAACTTCGACGACTGGGACAGTTTCAGGATAATGCTCTTCCTCTAATTCATCGTTGTTGTCGGTACAAGTGTTGAGTAGTATACATACACAGCCAACCAAATTTACCACAAAATTTATATTTGTTTGCTCGGTAAAATGTAGCAATGTTCGGCAACGGGGTTTCCGTAAACCAAATGAATGTTTTACAATACAATGATACGTCCAGATAAATGCATCTTATTAAATTTCCGTTGCGCATTCGTCATTGCTCCGTTATCCTTAATGGGTGGAATTAACCACTTTAGACATGGATGCGCTGAATCGCCGAGCAAAAATTTGCTATTTGGGAAAAGTTAATTTAACATATTTGTTGACAAGCTTCTATGTACAAATTAAATCTTCATATAACTCGGCTATCGTGCCAGCTACCTGGCTCTCCACAGAAATACTATAACAGCGTTTTCTGTTGAAATAGCTTTCCTTGTTAGAAACTGGCGCCTTGATTCGTATGTGAGAACCGTCGATGCATCCCAAGATTCAAGGAACCTTTGTTTTCGCTTCTATTAGCGCTGCAATTTGTGCAGTTTCATTTGTATTTGGCCATTTGACGTATTCATAGCCGATGAATATGAGCCACGATGTGACTCTTCCATGCCATCGAACTAAATTGGAGATTTCTCGAAAAGTGTTTGCCTTTGCCACATACCACAGAAATACATACGAGTATATTTCCTTCTCCGGGGAAGTTATCGGGATTCCTCTTTTTGGAACTATTCGGAACCGCGCTGATGGCTTGTAGCGATCTGAGTAATTGCAAAATATATACTTGAGGGTATGTACATACGATACATTGAAGCTCTACAGGGTTAGTTTTTTAACTAGAGACATACAAATTACTCGAGAAATACGCGATATAGCGAAGAATGTTTCAGACAAAAGTCACAAGGTTCTGAAGGGGACATAAGATGGTGACCACGAGTTTGACCTTGAGACCCATTTTCAAGGTCAAACGAAGGCCGCTTTTGATTTTTCAAATGATAATTCCTGATTTTCATTGCTCAGTCGTATTCATCAATGGGGCACACGACTTTGTCTCAAAGGTCTTATTCATTCAGTGCTAGATATCACTGCACTGGCACGCCTAAATCATTAATCAGTTTCCAACGTTGTTAGGGTGTTAGAAGGTCGAGATTTGTTTTGAGGAAGTCATTATTGCCTCGAGTGAAGTTAAAACTCAAAGAAATTTCAGATAGAGAAAATTGTACTAAACTTATCTGAGAGTGTACGATGTGCACTCTGCCCTTTTTTTCTACTTGAACGGAACTGTACTTCATTTAGAAGTTCGATATTTGTTTTGAGGAACTGGTTATTATTAGTAACGTTTTCCAGAATAATAATGCAGGCTATTTCAATTCAAGAGAAAATTGAAATGATATTGATTTATGGAGAAAGTGGAAGGAACATCGATGGTGCTGTTGCTCTTTATGCCCAACGTTTCCCAGACCAGATACGATCGCGCGCTTCCTTTTATCGGGTCATCCAACAATTCACTGGTGAAGGAAGTGTGCAACCAAAGAAAAATAATCGGTCAGATAGGGTGGCTGTTGAGGACAATGAAATAGCAGTGTTAGCTGCTGTTGCACACGATCCTCACATTAGCACTCGCCAAATAAGTCGTGAATCAGGAATTTCTCAAACGACTGTCTGTAAGATATTACATCGGCATAAATACCATCCTTATCATGTTTCAATGCATAAAGAACTTTCTAGTGAGGATTTTCGCAACCGGGCTTACTTTTGTCAATAGACACCTCAGCAAATTGAACGAGACCCCCTTTTCTTCGTCAAGGTGTTATTCTCTGATGAGTCGACTTTCACCAATCACGGTACGGTCAATCGACGTAATATGCATTACTGGGCTACCGAAAACCCTTTTTGGTTGCGACAAGTTGAACGCCAGCACCCTTGGAGTGTTAATGTTTGGCCGGGAATTATTAGGGATAAATTAATAGGTCCATATTTTATTGAAGGCAACTTGAATGGCGAAAAGTATGCAAGCTTCTTGCGGGACCATCTTCCAGTATTACTAGAAGAACTTCCATTGGAGTTGCGACAAACAATGTGGTTTCAACATGATGGTTGTCCAGCCCATTATTCCCAAGTAGCCCGGGGCGTATTAAACAATGTTTACCATCAACGATGGATCGGATGAGGGGGTCCGAGGCAATGGCCTGCTAGATCACCTAATCTTACGTCACTTGATTTCTTCTTGTGGGGATACTTAAAAAGTGAGGTTTACAGAAAAAAGCCAACAACAAGTGAAGTCATGAAAAGACGAACAACTTAAGCTTGCCGGAAGATTACACCAGAAATACTTCTCAGCTCTGTTGGTTCATTTAGAGCGCGGATAGACAAGTGTATTGAAGTGAGTGGTCACATTTTCGAGCATTTGTTGGAATAGTCTCGGGAAATAAACGTCGAAATGGGAAGAATTCAATGATTCAACAGTGGAAGGCAAGGGGACCCACTCTAATTAATCACCCCGAAGGAAACAAAATACTGCTACGTCCACGTCGTTGTTTCTGGGTTATGCTAAACGCAGTATGTAAAAACAAATGACAAGCCTACGAGCAATACGACTGAGCAATGAAAATCAGGAATTATCATTTGAAAAATCAAAAGTGACCTTCGTTTGACCTTGAAAATGGGTCTCAAAGTCAAACTCGTGGTCACCATCTTATGTCCCCTCCAGAACCTTGTGACTTTTGTCTGAAACATTTTTCGCGATATTTCGTACTTTTCGAGTAATTTTGATGTCTTAAGTTTTATGGCGCCCTCTGACGGGAAAAGAACGCATTTTTGAAAAAAGTGTTTCATGTAAAAGAATTGTAATTTTTCACGCAGATTACGAATCTGTCAAAAAAAAAAATGGGGGTACCCATTAAAAAATCAAAAGTGACCTTCGTTTGACCTTGAAAATGGGGCTCAAGGTGAAACTCGTGGTCACCATCTTATGTCCCTTTCAGAACCTTGTGACTTTTGTCTGAAACATTTTTCGCGATATCGCGTATTTTTCGAGTAATTTGGATGTCTCAAGTTAAAAAAACTCACCCTGTATGTTGTTCTTAGATGAGTTAGCGGTTGAGTGCTGTTGCATTGTAACGGTATTGGTGGCCAATGCATTGTTGTTTTTGGATACGGCCGGCACTGGCATTAGCAGTGAACGCAGACTGAATATTGAACACTTATCGCAATGGAATTCATTGCCACTTTGTAGAGCTCGGCTGTCGCTCTTTCGTTCGGTCTCCACTCTCCTTCGGAGAACTCCCTCTATACGCCACTTTGCCTTTCTCTTTACTGCGCGTATGCTGTCCGAGAACCGCAGTACATGCTTAGGAGGCAGCTAAGCAAAGGCAAAACGTTTAAGCAAATAAAAATGGAAGTTTAAAACAAAAAATTGTTTACAAAAAAATTTATAAACTCTTGATTGAAATGCTATTTAAAATATTCCTCGAGCCGCAAGTGTGGTATTTTTCCATGGACTCTCGTGAAACTTCGTTAGGCGAAATACCAAACTTGAGTGTCTGTCCATTACTTGGACGGCTCCTTTTATACTCTCCACTTCATCGTGGGATTTTCCGTTACAGTTGTTTACAACTGCGAGTGGTGCATTTAAGGGTTGCCATACCAACCGAAATAATATAAATTATTTTTTTTTATAGTGAACATAATAATTTTTGTTAAAGTTTTACAAAGTTTGTTTCTTCCCAAATAAACAATGTTAATAATTTATTTTATATGTATAATTTTAGAATTATAACGCTACAACTTGAAATAAAATATTCGGCATCTTTTGCAATATTTACACATGCGTAATAAAAAATGTATTTGCAGTCACTACAATTTATTTAAGGTAAACAATTTTTATCACTTTTTTGTGAACACACCAAACAAATCATTTTCTAAAGCGATTATGGTACATAGCTTTAATTAGATGCGCACCCCACGACACGACACCCCCACCACGACATGTGGTTTCGACAAGACGGTGCCACATACCATACAGCACCGCCCAATAAACATTTAGTAAACATTATGAATATTTATATCAACGATCCCACGACTATCCACGCCTTGAAGGAGCAAATTTAGCTCTGTATTAACGAAATTCAGCTATATTTACGCAAAATCCCCTTTCGGGTTAGGGGCTAGAATATACCCGAGGTATATTTCATTGGGCCGGATTAAGGTGTTAAGCGACACGTGACAGAGTCGGCCAGGTTGGGCGCCTAGTATAAAATATAGCCCAATCTCTAACGGAGCATCTGACTACTTGGCGACCACCGGATCAGCCGGCCTTATCTGTCTAATGCGGATCTCTTGACAGACGGACTACCGCTACTAGTGGGAACTAAAATGAGTTCAACAAATGCAATACAACACAATACAAATACAAACCAGGACCCCTTCAAAAAAAGCTCAAGGGTTACGAGATCTCCCACACGCGGATCGCTGGAAAAATCGTGCGGAAGCAAAGTCCAAGCACAGTCGGTAGCTTTGGACGATGGTATTACACCGAATAAGCTACAAAATCTCGAACGCGAAAATTCTGATCTCCGCGCCAGACTCCAAAATATGGAATTGCTCTGCGCCGAACTTAAAAAGGTATTAGATGCCATTAAGAGACAATCTAAAACTGAGTCTGATTCGTGACTTGACCGCCCTGAAAACTCAAGTTTTCACACGGAGGAAGAAGAGCTTGTCCGAGAAATAGACTGGATACTTAAAAAAAGACCAGGTAAGAAATGCAATGTTGATTCCTCGCCTGCAATTGTACAAAAAGAGACGGCAGCCAGCTCTAATACTGTTGAGGTCAATAAAAAAATAAAACAACCCAAACAAAGACCGCCACTGCCAATAAACGTCTTTGGAATCTCGGACTATAACAAGTTGCGCACAATCTTGAAACCACTGTGTTCAACCGATTACAGAGTAAGATCCCGCAATAACGATACATGGATTGTCAATGTTCTTAATACAGACAATTGCCGTTCGCTTTCGCAAAAATTAAATGCCGAGAAGATTCAATGGCATACGTACGAAAATAAAGCGGAAAGACCCATACGCGTGGTAGCTAGAGGCTTGCATGCCTCTTGCCCTAAAGAAAACATTTTATTTGACCTTACAAATAAAGGCTTACAAATAATCGACGCCGTTAATATACTTGCGCAAAACCAGCGCAGTGTTGAAGGCGAGAGGACAAACTCAAGACGCGGTCTCCCCCTTTTTAGCTTAACTTCCGACAAAACAGAAAGCCTAGAAAGGATTTATTCAATAAATTCAATTTTGGGACTTGTTGGCAAAATTTAGCTTCCGCGAAAAAACTCGAGGCTGATTCCCCAATGTACACGTTGCCAGGGATTCAGCCATACTCAGGCCTACTGCCAGAAGGAGCTTCGCTGTGTGAAATGCGCCGGAAAACATCTGACGCGAGAGTGCAGTGCCGCGAAAGAGTCCCCAGCGATATGGATCAACTGCAGGGGAAAACATCCAGCTAAATATCGAAGCTGCGAAGTCGCGAAGGAGTTGCAAAAACGACGGGATCAATCCAAAACGATGCCTTCTAAAAACGCAGGGCCAGCGAGTACGAGAAACATAACAGCGGTCCAACCCTAAAGCCTTTAAAGAAGGCAAAGATAGCAAACGTCGTGATGGCCGTTAAAATCACCAATAACAGCAACGTCAAAAATAACAATGCGCAAGGAAAAACTTACGCCCAAATAGCGGCGCCAGCAAATACGACCAACTGTGAATCACCTGATCCTGCCTTAAATGTTTTCTCAGTAATTCTCGACAGACTAGAAGAACTGACTAAAATAAATAAAATAATAGTCGAACGGCTTCTCAACCTCGAAGCAGATCTGTGTAACGAATCATGACAAAGAAGCTCAATATTTTTGCGTGGAATGACAACGGCCTACAGAAAAGGCTTGATGAACTAAATATTTTTATTCAGGAAAAAGCAGTTGATATATGTTCAATTTCTGAAACCCACCTGATGACATAATCGCGCGTGGAACTAAAAGGTTACCGCGACTACCACGCTCATCATCCATCGGGAAACGTTAGAGGCGGGTCATCACTATTTATAAAAGACTGCATTGAACACTCTCTGGAAGCACAAATTGAACTTGACAAATTTCAAATGACCACGGTGCGCGCTAAAAATAAAAATTACTCTTTTAGTATGTCTTCAATCTATTACCAATCGCTTTGCAAAATAGAAAAACACAAATTTATTGACCTATTTAACTCTCTTGGACCAATCTTTATTATTGGTGGCGACCTTAATGCAAAGCACGCCTTTTGGGGCTCGAGATGTATCTCTCAAAAAGGCAAAACTCTTTACAGCTTTTTACTCAACAGGAGTAAACGCTAGTTACGTCAAAGTTGGAGAAAGCTTCAATCATTCTTCGGATCATTCTCCAACTATCCTTTCATTGTGCGAATCCTTGGTTAAGAAACGAAGACCACCCAGTTTATCCAACAAAAAAACTCAAAGCGAAGATTTCCAAATAGATGTTGTCGAAAATACTGAGTTAAAAGTACCGCTCAGAACGCCGTATCAGCTTGAAAAAGAAGTTAAACTGTTTGTTGAAGCCATACAGCAAGCGGCCTGGAATAACACTCCACGCGACTCGAACAAAGTTGCCAGTGTCGGCATGAGATACCCGCCGGAAATTAGGGAAATGATAAGGAAGAAACGAAGAGCGCGGAAAAAGTGGCATCACACTTGCGCTCAACAATATAAAACGTCCTTAAATAGACTCCACAACTTGTTGAACAAATCGATCAAGAACTTCAATAACCAAGGTATTAATAACTGCCTAGAAAGCCTCACAGCGGCAAAAGATACCAATTACCGTTAAAAGTCTTCGAAAGCTCCAAATACACGGGCGCCAAAAAGAAGAAACCAGGATGACTGGGCGAAAGAAGATAAAAAAAAGCTAACGTTTTCGCCGACCATCTTGCAGAAACGTTCAAACCATTCGACGGGGAAGTGCTACCAGAGAATGTCAATACGCTAGACGTTACCACGAATCTTCCAATAGAAAAGGCTATACCTAGGGAACTTAGACAAGTTATAGACACGTTTAAACCCAATAAAACCCCCGCATATGACTTAATTAAGGGAGAGATACTGAAAGCGCTACCGAAAAAAGGTTTGCTAAAGCTGCTCTATCTTATAAATGCCACCATAAGTTTAGAGTATGTACCGCATCAGTGGAAAGTTGCCGAAGTTATTATGGTTCCGAAACCCGGTAAACTGCTGACTGAAGTCAAGTTATACAGACCAACATCACTCCTCCCGGTTTTTTTTTGCGTGGGTATTTGAGAAATCACTCAAGGGATGATTATTTTTTTAGTACCCTGAAAATGTTTGCACACAGCGAGGGCGAAGGAAAATCAGGGAGGATGGAAAGAGAGGTACCGGTGAACGTTGGTTTTAAATGTTCGAAGGTTATAATGAGTTGTTATAATGAGTTGTACGGCTTAGGTAAGAAAGTGGGCTTGAGGGTATACTGATGAGCATTCATAGCGAGACGGGTGCTACGGTTAAAGGTTTGAAAGGGCGGATTGCTACTGGCGATTTCTATGGAGGACTGGTGGTAGAAATAGCGATAAAACAGAGTGCGACACGAGGCATTACGTCGGTTTTCGAGGGTGTCCATTGTTTGAGTGATGTTAGTATCACCTATGAGTTTTATCGCACGGTTTTGGAACCTATCTAGCAGGTGCAGAGATGTTTTAGGAGCACCTGACCAGATGTGGGCACTGAGCTTTAATTTGGAGCGGATGAATGCCTTATATATTATGGCCAGATCAGAGGGGGAAAGTATTTCTTACATCGATTGAGGAAACCTAGACATTTCGCAGCATTTTTGACGACACCGAATATGTGGTCATTCCAACGTAAGTTGTCATTGACACACATACCGAGAATGGAAAGTTTATCGGTTTCGACGATGCAAGTGCCATCCATGGATAATGGCTGTGTGTTTAAATTTCGCTTTAACGACAGCAGACAGCATTGTATTTTGGAAGCATTAAATTCTACTCTGTTAGTGGTTCCCCAATTAGTTATGCTGGTAATATCAGAATTTAATGAACTTAACATACGCTGCCGTTCCCGTTGAACAGCCAAAGAGCAGGGACGTGAGTCCGTGAACGAATATGAAAGGCAGAGAGTACTGTCATCAGCAAAGGAATATTTTGGATTAGAGGTAGCAGACAAGAGATCGTTGATGAAAATTAAAAAGAGTGTCGGAGACAGAACGGAGCCCTGGGGTACACCAGCTTTTATTTTGTTAATATCAGACTTGAAACCATCCAAGACAACTTGAATTGAACGTTCCGAAAGGTAATTTCTAATCCATTGAAGAAGAGAGTCATCGATCCCAAAAGCACGCATTTTCGACAAAAGAGCCTGATGCCAAACTCTGTCAATAGCTTTAGAAATATTAAGTGCAACTATCTTGCTTTCGCCAGAATGATGTACGCTTTGGCTCCACTTTTCGGTGAGACATGCCATCAGATCACCAGTGGATCTGTTGCTACGAAAACCGTACTGCCGGTCATTAAGAAGTTTTCGTGTTTCGAGATATTTCATGAGCTGACGGTTTATCAGCGTTTCCACGACCTTGGAAAGAAGGGACGTAAGTGCAATGGGTCTATAGGAGGAGAGAGAGGAAGATTCGCCTTTTTTAGGGACGGGCTGGACAAATGCTGTTTTCCATCTGCTCGGAAAGAGTCCTAAACAGTAGGATTGATGAAAAAGCTTACGCAGTGGTTTTGCCAGCGTGGAAGAATACCTCTTCAGAAGAGATACCATACCATCTGGACCAGCAGATTTGTGAATGTTAAGAACTTTAAGCATTCTTGCTACTACACGAGTGCGAAAGTGGTTTTGTCCCATTAAAGATTCAACGCACTCAAGTGTAGGCGGAGACAAAGCACAATCTGGGAGTGTTGAGCTGGCCGTAAAGTGTGCAGCAAGCAGATTGGCCTTGTCCAAAGAGCTGAGAGCTGGAATATTATTGTAAATGAGCGTTGGGATGGAGGATGAGGCAGAATTTCTAATATTTTTGACGAACGACCAAAAATGTTTACTACCTTTGGGACATTGTAGTATTTTTTGCCTCAGTTTTTGTCGTATTGGAATTTTACACGTTTTTGGAAAGGCGTTGCAGTCATTCCTGGCTCGTTTAAACTTTTTTTCGGTTTTCCTCTGTCGGGTTGGTCTTGTAGGACCGAAAAAACATTTCTCTAACCCTGACAACCTCTTTACAGCTCGAGTCGTACCATGCCTTTTCTTTTGGTTTGATACTCTTCATCCGATGAGGTATAGAGCATTTCATTCCAAAGAGAATAGTTTCTGTGATCATGTCAACAGCGCCATCCACGTCGTTATCGAGGAAACATAACGACCAGTTAAAATTCCTAAGGAAGTTGTTAAGTCTGCTCCAATTGGCTTTCTCGTATTACCATACCGTTCTTTTAGGAATCTTTTCTCTAACTGTGTGGTCCGACGAGAATAGAGGTGATAGAACATTGACCTTGTATGTCAGGGTGAGAAGTTAAAAACAAGTCCAGGGTGTTGTCATACCGTATCAATGTCTGGTATTCGTGTGGGCTCGTTTACAAGCAGGGTTAAGTTATTTTCCGCAGCGAAGATCTCAAAACACCGCCCTTCGGGTGTTGTGTGTCCAGAATGTCGGAGCCACCCAGAATTGTGTATATTGAAATCGCCCGAATAAAACTTTCAGAATGAGGATACAGGGATACAATTCTTTGAATGGAGTCAGACAGCGCATCGAATTCGTTAAAAGTCGAATTGCTGTCCAGTTTGGGGCTTCCGTAAATAAAGCAGTAGTGGATAATTTGCTTACGGAGATGGAATTTTAACCACATGGAATTGAATTTTGTATTGGAACAGGGACTACATTGTGGTGGAGTTTGGTAAGCTACATCATTACGCACGTAAATGGCGAGAAAGCGATGAGAAAAGTATAGTGGCCTAGTTCGTAGATTCAGATCTGAGTGATCTGAGAGGTGTGGGCGGGGATCTACCTGTATTTCACTAAGTGTCAAAACAGCTGGTCTGTAGTTACAGACGTGGACGTACGCAGAAAAGTGATTACTTTTTAGACCGCGTATATTGACAATATCCACTCTGAATTCTCGAGCCATTATAAAGAAAGACAAACACGAAAAACATAAACACTGACGTTACTAAGCGCAGATGTGAAGTACAAATTCAGAGTTGGTTTACCAATTGTTGTGGGTGTTATGCCCTTACAACAATACAAAACAGCACACCAACAATATTCATACCCACAGCCCGCTATCCATCGGTTGTTACATACACTCAGTTACTACACGCGCTGTATGACAATGTAATACAGCAACGGCAGTGACCGAGTGCAAGCAAGAGTACTTCCGACCAGGGGCAGGGAGGATGTGATGCCGGCACTGTGGATTTCGGTCTCACTGTGCGTTGTTGTTGTTGTTTTTTTTTTGTTTTGCCCGCACAGTGAACTTTGTTTTTTTTGCACTCGCGCGCGATTTTTTTATTTTTTTTCTCCACGCACAGTGCACTCGTGTGTGCGCACTAGTCAATGGTCAGCTCGGTACTTATGTCTGCTCCTTGACAATTTTTAACGTTTTTCTTTTAAAGTTAACTCTATTCTTACCATTCTCTCAAAGTTTGACCTTTTTCAATACGAAGCATATATCTCCAAAACCCAATTTTGTGCCATAATAGCAAGTGACTTTAACCTAATTTAATTTTTGTGAACCGCGTTACTGTGTTTTCTTTTTTTTTTTTGCCAGTGCCAACAGTGTTTTCATTTAATTGTTCACCATTGTCATCAATTTCAGTGTTTAACCCATTCAATTTTTTTTTTGTGAACCATGTCTGTCTGTGGGTCAAATAATTGCACAGTCATTGATAATGCAACTAAAATGATCGCATACAAAGAAATATGCTAAAAAAAGACGTTTCATCTGCAGGAGCATAACAGCATCTTCTTGTACTTCTGTGATGAATGCAGAAGCATATCACTCTCCCATATACTCCTGGTGATAAAGTGTTATAATCAGCAGCTTACTTACTGGCTGATTCATCGCCGAACTACGTAAGATGCGAATTTCGGCATAGTTATAAAAACGGCTCCTCACCTCATTTCTCTCCATTACCAAAACGTAAGGTGATTGCGCTCTAATATCTCCACTATATTCCTTAACTCACAAGAGCTTCCTTACGAAATCTTTTCTCGACATTGAAAATAATAAAATTTTCACTTCAGACGGTAACGACGGCCTCGATAATATAAATGATTCTCACGGTCGGGGCGGTTTGTTGGCAATTCATACCTCTCATTCGGGACTATTAGCATTTTTTGTGCAAAAATGACAGTCTCTAAGCGCAATATTTTCACATCTAAAATCGACAGCTACCACACATCTTTATCCCTAACGCTCGCTAACAGTAAAGAAAATAAAATAATTCGGTCGCAGCATTTTCACCATTTCAATTTTCATAGACCTGATTTCAGAAAATTTAACTAATTCTTTAGTATTACTAATTTTGACAGCTTTTAAAATAGCTCGAATGTTTCCCTAATCCTCAAACTCCTTTCGTTCCCAAAAAAAATCCCACATATTCACTACCCTGGTAAAATGTGTTACGCTCGCTCCGTAACGAAAGAAATAAGCTATGGCACACATGTCTCAAATCTTGGTCTACCTCTGACTTCCTCGCTTATCAGTAAGCTCACATCATTTTTACTCAGCTCTGTAAATCACTCAATCAGGATTACTTAAGTCAAATACAATCCGAACTTATCTCTAATCCTAAACGCTTTTTCACTTCATAAACACCAAACGAAAATCTTATAATTACCCACCTACCCTTAGATTCTGAAACTATTCCTCGAACAACCTTGAAGAAATCTCAAACTTATTCTCTAAATTCTTTATGTCAATCATTCACTACGCATGTTAGAGAACCTAATATCGACCATTTTTCTTACATGAGTAACTGTGCCCAAACTTCACTTACATCAGCTGATATTAATATCGAACATGTAGTGGAGAAATTTTAACTGCTGCAGGTTTTTCCAAGTATCATAAAATCTGTGGGTTTTTCTGCAAACTCATTGATGATTTTTTTTTTTTATTATTGTTACTTTCATAAGAAAAAAATAGTAAAACCTTATGTTAATTAGGCATTTTCCGGAGAAAAGTGAACTCAAAGTCGAAAATTAGCATGGGCAATGAAAATGGAACAGGCTTAGAAATTGGGTATCTAAAGACTCAAGCAAGATATGCACTTTATTTAAAAGCCGTTATAAAGGCTGGTATTTGTTTTAAAAAGAAAGTCCTAAACGAAGTTTTTACCATTAGTACTAACAGAGCAATTTCTGTTAACATGGGTCAGCGTACACCAAAGTAAGCCTTTTCTTAAATCCTCGATAAATGATGCCAACGTTGGAGATAGATCCTTACTGTAGAACAATTTTTCTCTTAGAATAAACCCAAAAATCATTTCCCAAATTATCCTTGACGAATTAGGGGACATCCTGTATAACAAAATAGATTGTCGTTGTATTTTTGTGGAAAGAATATCGTAGAGAAAAGGAAAATAGGATTTTGATAGAGTTCATACAATAGAATCTCTACTCCAATTAATATGTTATACAATAGAAGATATAATTACATATAAAGAATTTAGAAAGAAAATTGATCCACATTAAGGATACTTCAACTTGCTAGAGTTAATTAAAAAAAAAAACTTAAATGTTCCAATCCCTTGTATAATTTCAGTACTTCATTTAGTTTAACAGAATAAATATTAAAAACAGACAAATTTTTAAGTTTAATTAGATGGTTAGGTTAATCTGATTTGTACTTATGCCGACAGAAGAATGAATTGCAAAAAAAATTACTTTTGACTTCAATCGATGACATTTAAATGAGAGAAAGGTGACCGCAGTTAGTGGTTGGGGATAAAAATTAGCATTCAAACACAACAACGTCATTCCAAACTATACAAAGAAGGGGACAAATAGCAATTTTTCAGGGACGGAATGGGAACTGATTAAATAAATGGAAGATACTGATGGGTTTGTCAATATAAGTAGTATTTTTAATGAAAATGAAAAAATTCTCATATTTCATTTATGTTGCACTCATATTTTCTCATATTTACTTATATTTTCATTAATGTTGCATAAATGACCCTTGGCACTTTTATCTTTAAAACAGCGTTGCACCGGAGTTCACTTAAGGTGACCAATGCTTTCAATGTTATTTCTCGAACATTGAGCGATTCTCCCCTTTTAGAGCGATTTGATTTTTAACACTCGTATTCCAAATTCCTTTGAACTCCAACGAAAACACAAAGTGAAGTTTTAAAAGCTGTTATTTCATAAATAAAATTTAACATTTGCAGAACAGGGGTATAATTTCTTTTATTTCGCCTATTTTTAGCTTCCAATGTTACTACCCCAAGATAGAAGAAGTATCAAACACTGTTAAGATAAAGAAGGGGAACGTAATCAACGTATAAAATCGTAACAGTTATTTCCGCTCAAGTAGCAGGATGCCATTCTAAATGTTAAATAGTTCCTATACTTGATAAACTTCTATTAAGAGAACTGTGCTATAAAAGCACCCCCTTCTGTTATTTTTTTAAGGGTTGAATATCCAAATCTACTATAGGTATACATGTATAGAGAACATTGCCTCTAATGTACATGTATGTTAATACCATTCTGCTAAGAAATCCTGCGGAGTCAACGATAGAGAAGGCTGATATGTTATGTCTACCATGTCAGTTATATCTGCCTTTGGATTTTAAATTGATTCTGTAAAATAATAGGGGTAGTTCCCACACAATTGGAAGTGCAGGTTATAAATATTTCACCAACAAATCGTTTTAAAATACTGAAAAATTTATTTATTCTCTACATTAATACAGAAAGCTATACTCCATACTACCTGATGCCCTGGTAAAGGTTATGTGTGTTTCAAGGATTACAATACATTAACACAACGATCCAACTCACTTAAATAACTTAAAATATGTAGTTAAAAGGTATAGATAAACAGAGAGCAAGTGTGTATGTTTCCTAAAATGCGACCTTGAATGTAATGGCGATAATAATTGCGCTTAATGTGTTTTGAAGAGCATTAAATAATTGAAGGATGTAAACGAAGAATACCTTAATACATGGGCATAGTAATTCGAAGGCTATATTTCGACGTAAAATTGGTGGTTTCTTTTATTTTTTATTTATTTGGTCAAGGTGTGTGAAAATCATGTATATGTATCTAGTCAAAGGAATTTTACGCCAAACATTATTATGAGTTATACGCGCTTGAAAGTTCAAGGTCTACCCTTCACGCTTACGAATATATGAATTTATTGAAGTCAATTTAGACTTGTGTAGTTTTGTTTTTAATTTCAGGATTCAAGCCTTATCCATTTTTGTTATCCATTTAAGTATTTGGCAAATAGGTTGTAGTACTACCTTAGTATTTGTTATATTTGTCACTTATATAATTAGTTTTAGTTTTTTCACAAATAGACTTAAAAAGACACTTGTAGGTCGCCGGAAATTTGCATAGCAACATACGACATGACGCTCACACTGATCAAAAGCCAGTGTGAATTAATACAATTTGGCAATTTGATGACAATGGCCTGATTATATCTCGTTGAAATACGATCATTCGACGAATCTAGCTTCGATACAAAAGTTTTAAGAGCCTCTGCACCTCGCAGCTCTGCTACTTTACGACTGAATAATTTGTTAATGATTTTTGGCTGTCGGATGTGGACACAAACGGCTTTCGGACCTTAAATACCGTCTCCGGCTCACCACAAGAAGGTCCACAGAGCACCAGAATACTTTAAATAGAAAAACAAGTGTTGGAAACCGGATATTAACGGCAAGGTTCCAGAGTAGAGTAATTATGATTACCAATATAAGAGGGTTGTCTGAAAAGTTTCCGATCGCAACGTAAATATAGTGGCACTCGTCAATAAAAGTTAGTGAATGCTAGTTGTGTATCTTTTGACAGTTACTTACCGAAGTTTCAGTCATTTTGGATGCGCAGTTTTTAGTTTGAGTGAGTCGATGTGAGTGTTTTTTGTGAAAATGGAAAAAATTGAGTATCGAGCTGTTATTAAATTCTTGCAAATCAAAAATGAGTTGGACTCTGTGTATTAGGACTCTGCACCATCATTCACTGCAGTGAAATTTTGGGCAGCTGAATTTAAACGTGGCCGTAAGAGCTTGGGAGATGTTGAACGTTCGGGACGTCCAAGAACTGCAACCACTAACGATAACATTGCTAAAGTTCACCAAATGGTGTTAGACCACCGCCGAATTAAAGTGAGAGAGATAGTAGAGGTTATGAAAATGTCCAAAGAACGTGTTTGTTACATATTAAACCAAGATTTAGGCATGATAAAGCTGTCCGCGCTCTGGGTGCCGCGTTTACTTACGTTAGACCAAAAACGTGTTCGAATGAACATTTCCAACGCTCTGTTGGCACAGTTTAGGCACAATAAATCCGAGTTTTGGCGCCGATTAATTACTGTAGATGAAACTTGAAGACACCATTATATGCCCGAAACAAAAATTCAGTCAAAACAGTGGACTGCAAGGGGCGAGTCGGCTCCAAAAGAAGGAAAAACTGTTTTTTCGGCTGGGAAGTGATGGATAGTAAAGAAGTTATCTTAAACGATTATCTTCAAAAAGGAGCATACTACGCATCATTACTTGCCAAGCTGAAGGCCGAAATTGCGGAAAAACGGCCACATTTGCAGAAAAAGAAAATCCTCTTTCACCAAGACAACGCGCCGTCTCACACCTCAGCGGTTGTCATGGCGAAAATCCATGAATTACGGTTTGAACTGTTTGACCATCCACTTTATTCACCAGATCTAGCCCCAAGCTACTTCTTTTTGTTTCCTCATCTAAAAACTGCGCTCGGAGGACAGAGATTTTCCTCAAATGAGGAGGCAATCACCTTTGTGAACAATTATTTTGCAGAGAAAAACGCCAAGTACTATGAGACGGGTTAGAGAGATGGGAGCATCGCTGGGAGAAGTGTGTAGAGTTACAAGGAGACTATGTAGAAAAATAAAAAAAAAATTTGAGAAAAAATGTCTTGTATCATTGTTCGTTATGGTTATGTACCGACGAAATGCTCATCTGACGATGAGAGAGCAACTTAAGCGATTCGCCTAAAATCCAACGCCTTACGGTAGGATCTGGAGATTTCAATGTCAAGGTAGGATGTTCTGCCATGTCAATCGTCAAGTTATCGGAGGCGTATTATTTGAACAAAGAACATGCTAAAGAGTCAGCTATTCGTATGTCTCATCTAATCGACAGCGAATATCGCACCAGACTAACCACACAGAAATTAGCCTATAACTTGGGAGTTCTCTTTACGTTGCCCAAAAATATGCCGGAAGCACATATGAACAGGTCTTCATAATGCATTTGTAAGTAACAACCATATCAACATGCTTACAATACCCAGATATAACGATACCCAAAAGGTCTAACAATCCCCAGGCCATCTCAGCTTAGAGGAGGAAACAATCTTCACCGGGGCACACAGCTGTGGATGATATATAGCTGTGCCTTCGATATACCATAGCACATGTCTATCAGCGGAACAAATCTCACTTAAAGTTCAAGTTGCAAAAGCTACAGCAGTAAAGAAATTTGAAATCGAAACCCAGTAACGAATGTAAAGGAACAAGTACAGCGTTGAATAAGACGTGACAGGGGTAATCACCTCAAACGTTAAATTTCAAAGACCCAAGAAGTGCTATGTAGGCCTGCGCTATTATTAAATAGCTTGTTGGAAGATGCAATTCAAAACAACATCGTAAAAGTTAGTACGGTTTCTTGCCTATATCGGCAGTTTGTGGGAGAGTGGGAGTGCAATGGTGTTTAATCATTTAGACGTCAGCGCGACAGTCTCGAACATATATTAAATGAGCTTTTTGAAGTAGATATAGTGTTGGCCAAAACTAAAGCAACTTTTACATAAATACAAAATTCTGCAGTAAAACTGATTAAATTTCACTATATTTTATTATGTTTTTCTTTACAAAACAAGTACATATGGTATATTCGAAAACAAAACAAAAGAAACAACATTAATTGTTCATAAGCAGAAAAACAGGAAAAATAAAAATACTGTAATTATGTCATTTCTAAGCTGACCAAAACTAAAGCAACTACGTAGTAGTTTATACATAATCTCGACGAAACCTTTGTTTTTGATTACTGCACTACACCTTCTTGGCAGACTCCCGATCAGATTGCAAATTATAAAGCTTAGGTTATCTTTTTTAAGCCCGAACTTAAATATAAAGCTCGTCCTGCTTTTCCCGAACTATTCGCCCATTTACAATCTCTCATAGAACTTCTATCAGGTTGAGATCGGAGGACTGGACTGGCCATTAAATAACATTGATTTTTTGATCCCGAAACTACTCTTGAATTATTTTTAAAGCATGTTTCTGGTCATTATCCTGTCGCAAAATCAATTTCAATGGCAATTCCTCCTCAGCATGTGGCAATTTAATGTCTTCCAGTACAAATGTTTTCCAGTAGAAACATCATCAAGCCATAATGTTATCTCCTCCCTACATCATAATGCCCTCCAAGCATCGAGGATTCAATGCTTCATTGATTGGCCGCATCCAATTAAACTTGGATTCTTCGGAAAATAGTGCCGTTTTCCACTTCGATAATGTGTGGAAATACTTACGAGTAATATGGTCATTTGCAAATTTCAGTCTTGCTCTTTTGTTTTTTGTTGAAATAAATGGTTTCTTTGCGATCTTTAATGACGAAAGACTACCATCAACAGCTCTCCGACGAAGTGTCCTGGTGCTAAATTTTTTATTAAGCTCATTTTGTAATTCCCTAGATGACATAAAGGTATTACAAGATTATTATTTTGACTTACCGGTATGAGGTAACTCTTAACTTTCCACCTCGGTGAGTCATTTGAACGGAGTTGTGAACTTTTCTTAAATGGCTTAGCACCGATTTTGGGATTGAATACTTTTTGGATAATTCAGATTGTGAAATATCACTTTTACAGTGTGTTTGGCAAAAGTGTGTGGCTCGTAAAAATTAACCAGTAAGTCGCAGACGATAAAAATTTTTGGTTTCCGTTCTAATTATTCCTCCTCTAATTCGCAGTCAAATTTTACTTCAGTTGCATCTTGTTTTTGAAAGTTACAAGACGTATTCCGTAATGAGTACTATATATAAGTTTCGTTTTGAAGCCGTGTTTCTTATTGCTCATCCACGGGGACCAAAATGCAACAAATTATCTCAGAAAGTCAGAGAGTTTTGTGAGGAAGTGGGTGAAACGATTTAACGAACATGGAAACGTTGTCGATTTGCCAGAACGGGAAAAACAGAAACCATTTCAAAGGCTGTTAAAAACAAAGTGCTTAAAATTTTTAAAACTAAACATTAGAAAAAGGTCATGAGGATTCAGTCTTCAGTATTCGCAAAATGATCAGAGAAAAAGATTTTAATTACAAAGCCGTTGCGGCCAAGCCGTTGTTAACCGAAAAAGATTTGAGTGGGCTCGCCGCTACAAAGATATGGACTGGACCAAAATTATTTTCACTGACGAAGCTTAATTTTTTTAAACAATTCCTTGAGATGTGTGTGGACTGCTCACAGTGAAACTGTCGCCTAACGAACAGTGAAACATCCGTATCTGTCAAGGCTTCAAAGGCAGAGATGACTTCAATATGTTGAATTGGCCATCAAGGTCTCCAGATACCAATCCAATTGAAAATGTCTGGACACTTATGAAGCAAAGGATTAAAGGAAAAAATTTAAAGACAATAAAACTGCTTAAGCTGCTTTTAAAAAGAATTTGGCTACAATTACCGCAGGACTACGCAGAAAAATTAGCTCTAAGTTATGGATAAAGGTGCGAGGCGATAATTGGGAATGGAGCAGACTGGACAACATATTAAGTACATTGCGCATTAAGGGAAATCTTAGAAGCTTTAAAAAAAATAATTTTGTTTCCCTAAGTAAAGCGGTTGTTTGCTTTTAAACCACATGCTTTTGTCAAACACACTGTACCACATATTCGCTAATAATTTTTTCCTTTAATCTCATTGGAGTATTTATTTCTGGCCACTTTAGATAAAATTTAAGGGACAAGATCTTTAGATCTTGCTACAGTAGACTAATACACGCGAATGAGTCAATTATCTGTTTTTTTAATATTGATAATTTATTTATGAGTAGTTTGGTCAAAGTAACGGAGAATTTTAAGGAAAAATTACGGAGCAAATTGAGTTGCTTTTGTTTTGACCAGCTGAAAAGTAAAGTGAATTCAATTGGATGTCTGTATTTTTTTTTAATGCCGTAAAATTGTTACTCATTGATTTTATAAATTAATCAAAAATACTCCAAGCTATTGAAAACATTTTTTTTAACTTTGAACTAAATTTATATGAATTGTATTGCAAAACACGGACTTGCAATTTTAGTTGTTTTAGCTTTGGCCAACACTGTACCTACTTGTAAAGCCAAACAATGAGTGGAAACCCTTGACCGCTGCTAACCAGACATAATCGCCATCCAGAAAGAGGATGAAAGAATGTGGCAATATTATGAGGACTGCTACCGACACCAGAAACAGTGCTAATTTCAATGTTCAAGACCAAGGCTGTGAATGAGCAATTCATCTCAAAGCTAAATTTGCTAATATAAGTTCAATATGCTTGCATATTAGAGGAGGGTGGAGATTTTCCATAAAGTGTACGAGAAATGACGTTAAAATTGTTCTTGTAATCAAATTTGTTGTACTGTTGGAAAACTCAGGCTAATAGACTTTAAGGTGGGACGAAACATCATCCTGGCTGGTACGCGTTTCTCGCATCTCAATGTTTACAAGAGAAGCGAACTGTGCACCATCAGGCTTCAAGCCATTGTGGTTAAGACCAATACTTCGAAGTATAAAAAAAAATAGGTTAACAATATGATAAATTTTTAGCATTTTGCATTGAATGAAGCTTTTCATTTCATTTCGCAAATTCTTATTTTCTATATAAAGGTATTCAAGTAATGTGTTTTAACATTTCCGCAAAAAAGTTTGTATTTTATGAAATTGTAATGAGTAAAAATTGCTTGGAAAATTATGCATCGTTGTTAAAAAATTACCCTAATTCTCTTCATGAATGTAGCAAAAAACTAAAATAATTATTCTGATTAAATACATTTTCGAGATTAAGGTGGAAATGCAAATTAAACTTCCTGTGCGCTGTGTTGCAAAAAATCCTCTAAAAGGGAATATAAGTTTAGGCAGCCTTATGCAGATCATTTATGCGAATACCGAAAGCTCTTCCCAAAATACTCACGAATTTAGTTATCATTTCGTCTATTATTTTCGTTCATTAAATCTACCGGCATCAAGGAGTTTTGATAATTGTGAGAGACAAGACTTGCAATGAAATCGTCCCACTTCCGCAATGAGTTAAGAGAGTGCCTGTACTTGTACAGTTTGCTGTATTAAATAATGTCAGCTTTAAAGTAATTTAAAAAAACATAAGTAGTGAAGATATCTACAAACTTAGTTATCTGTGGTTTCGACGAACATACGCTCGACGCTTATTCTCTTTTGAGTTACTGGTATATTAAGTTTCGTATATAGATACTAAAGACAGTCTTAGAGATTCTCCGCAGAAGTTGTAAAAATTGGTTCAGTTGTGAGTGAGACTTTCAACCAGAAGGAACACGCAACATCGATGACTCGAACAGAGCATCAGAATAGGCAGATATAATTTTGAGGCAGTTAGAGGTTTTGTTTATATTATCTCGCTTAAACTCTGATAAGCACATCTTAAAAATCAAGCGAACAATTACGATAACTAGTCACTGCATCTTTAGCCTAGGAAGGCAATTGTTCTTTTTATATCATATTCCTGTCCACCATCGGGACGTCAGTCATTGCTTGTTGCAGAACTAGTTTTATTCGAGGAATATGTGCGAAAAAGACACTGATCTGCGTTCACAAGAGTTTAAATCTTCTTTAGTTGTAGCACTGACGTCATCTGCGAATCCTGAAAGGAAAGACTTTTTGTGTTTTTTTTCAAATATAATAGTTATTGAGACAAAAAAACAACAAAGGAACTGAATTATACATACTATACAGGGTGAGTTTTTTAACATGAGACATCCAAATTACTCGAAAAATACGCGATATCGCGAAAAATGTTTCAGACAAAAGTCACAAGGTTCTGAAGGGGACATAAGGACATAAGATGGTGACCACGAGTTTGACCTTGAGACCCATTTTCAAGGTTAAACGAAGCTCACTTTTGATTTTTCAAATGATAATTCCTGATTTTCATAGCTCAGTCGTATTGCTCGCAGGCTTGTCATTTGTTTTTACATACTGCGTTTAGCATAACCCAGAAACAACGACGTGGACGTAGCAGTATTTTGTTTCCTTCGGGGTGATTAATTAGAGTGGGTCCCCATGCCTTCCACTGTTGAATCATTGAATTCTTCCCATTTCGACGTTTATTATGCTCGAAAATGTGACCACTCACTTCAATACACTTGTCTATCCGCGCTCTAAATGAACCAACAGAACTGAGAAGTATTTCTGGCATAATCTTCCGGCAAGCTTCAGTTATTCGCCTTTTCATGTCCTCACGTGTTGTTGGCTTTTTTCTGTAAACCCCACTTATTAAGTAGCCCCACAAGAAGAAATCAAGTGACGTAAGATTAGGTGATCTAGCAGGCCATTGCCTCGAACCCCCTCGTCCGACCCATCGTTGATGGTAAACATTGTTTAATACGCCCTGGGCTACTTGGGAATAATGGGCTGGACAACCATCATGTTGAAACCACATTGTTTATCGCAAATCCAATGTCAGTTCTTCTAGTAATACTGGAAGATGGTCCCGCAAGAAATTTGCATATTTTTCGCCATTCAAGTTGCCTTCAATAAAATATGGACCTATTAATTTATCCCCAATAATTCCCGCCCAAACATTAACATTCCAAGGGTGCTGGCGTTCAACTTGTCGCAACCAAAAAGGGTTTTCGGTAGCCCAGTAATGCATATTATGTCGATTGACCGTACCGTGATTGGCGAAAGTCGACTCATCAGAGAATAATACCTTGGCGAAGAAAAGTAAGCCCGGTTGCGAAAATCCTCACTAGAAAGTTCTTTATGCATTGAAACATGATAAGGATGGTATTTATGCCGATGTAATATCTTACAGACAGTCGTTTGAGAAATTCCTGATTCACAACTTATTCGGCGAGTGCTAATGTGAGGATCGTGTGCAACGGCAGCTAACACTGCTATTTCATTGTCCTCAACAGCCACCCTATCTGACCGATTCCTTTTCTTTGGTTGCACACTTCCTTCACCAGTGAATTGTTGGATGACCCGATAAAAGGAAGCGCGCGATCGTATCTGGTCTGGGAAACGTTGGGCATAAAGAGCAACAGCACCATCGATGTTCCTTCCACTTTCTCCATAAATCAATATCATTTCAATTTTCTCTTGAATTGAAATAGCCTGCATTATTAATCTTGAAAACGTTACTAATAATAATCAGTTCCTCAAAACAAATATCGAATTTCTAAATGAAGTACAATTCCGTTCAAGTAGAAAAAAAGGGCAGAGTGCACATCATACACTCTCAGATAAGTTTAGGACAATTTGTCTCTATCTGAAATTTTTTTGAGTTTTAACTTCACTCGAGGCAATAATGAGTTCCTCAAATCAAATCTCGACCTTCTAACGCCCTGACAACGTCGGAAACCGATTAATGATTTAGGCGTGCCAGTGCAGTGGTATCTAGCACTGAATGAATAAGACCTTTGAGACAAAGTCGTGTGCCCCATTGAGGAATACGACTGAGCAATGAAAATCAGGAATTATCATTTGAAAAATCAAAAGTGACCTTCGTTTGAATTTGAAAATGGGGCTCAAGGTCAAACTCGTGGTCATCTTCTTATGTCCCCTTCAGAAATTTGTGACTTTTGTCTGAAACATTTTTCGCGATATCGTGTATTTTTCGAGTAATTTGTATGTCTCAAGTTAAAAAACTCACCCTGTATATTAGGGATAAGAAACTGATAACAATTCACGATCAGAGAAAAAGAACGCTGCTGCCTGCCACGGCTCACTCGACTGTCGACGGCACACTGCTGTTGGGGTTGAAATTCCATGCCAGGTTCACACCAGACAGGAATGTCGAGCGCTTACATCTGTGGCAGGGATGTTAAACGCTTACAGTCCGCTTCCTGACAATTCGTGGCGACCTCGCACGAGGCATGGGACTGGTCATCGGCGTCATCCTCATTTGATACCACGGTTTCAACTTGTCGGATGCATACACGGATTTATAATGTCGTTGGGTTAGCTGCGCATGTGGGATTTCTTCAATTAGATATCGGAAGCACTTGGAAGGACTTTAGTGATAACGAAATGCCCCTATGACCCTATTATATACCACATATATAATACTATATGTGGTATCGTAACTGTTTTGGGACGACCCAGAGACGCTTGTTATTGTACTTTCGATACAAGGGACCATGCTCAATCATATATAGTATTCGTCGTTTCCGGATTTCCTTTCGGCCACCATATCGTTAACAATGCGTTTAATATTTCCATCTATAAGTTGGCGAACAACCAGTCAGCTTCGTCGACTATGGTTTTGGGTATTTTTAAGTAGGCTGTTTCGTAGGTGTAGGTGCTCGACTTAAAGCGTCGACATGTTCCATACGAGAACCTGGACGATGCACTATTTCGATGTCAAATTCTTGGCTACGTAACCACAATCTTGCAATTCGCGGTATTAGTTCTCGTTTTTCCATAGTTGTTCGTAAAGCGCTGTAGTCAGTAATCACTCGGACTTGTAATATTTAAATCACTCCAGAGACACAACGCGAGCTAATGCCTCTAGCTCGTAAATGTGAAACTTTTGTTCGTCTTCTGTAGTAGAGCGGGTAAAATATGCAACTGGATGCAGCTGGTTATATTCTTTTTGTAGCAATAGTTCAGCTAAACCAATAGAACTGGCATCGGTATGGACTTCATGTTACGCGTTGACGCTATAACTGATAAGGACTGTTTTCGATATTAAGCGTTGTTTGAACTCATTGAATGCGTCGTCTTGTTGTTGTTCCCATTTAAAAGGATGGTTTTTGCGCAGAAGTTTACGTAATGGCTTAGAGATGATAGCGTATCCATGAACAAATTACCTGAAATAGCCACTAAGTCCCAGAAACTTCCGTATATCCGGCTGCGGAAACATAGCGATGGCATTCGTCTTAATTCCACCTGGATTTACATATACCGCCGGAGCGTACCTGATGTCCTAAAAATCTAATTGTCTGTCTATAAAGTTCACATTTGTCGACGTTTAACGTTAAGCCGCATTTTCGTAACACTTGGAGTATGCATGTGAGATTTTCATACATCTTGTTGAACAGATTGATTCCAACTAAGATGTCATCTATATAATGCAGCATATCACCCTTTTGAACACGTTTTTGAATTTCTGCCATCAGTCGATTGAAGCAAGCATTTTTTAAGCCAAATGGCATGCGCTTAAATACGTATACGGCATCAGTTACAATGAAAGCCGTAAAACTGCAACTTTCTGGTGATACTCCTATCTGATAGTATTCGCTATTCAAGTCTAGTGATGAAAAATACCTGAATTGTTTGGCTTCCTGTAATCGTTCTTCTATATAGGGCACAGGAAAGTTTTCTTTTCTGATGAGCTTTAGTCGAGCTTTAATCGACGATAATCGATACACAGGCGATCAGTACCATTCTTCTTCTTTATTAATACTACGGCTGGCATACTCGGATGTAGACTAAGAGATGATATCGCGTTGCAGCAACTCTTTGATCACGGTGTTGACAATTTCTCGATTAGGCTCAGGTATACGGTAAGGTGTTTGAGAAACGATTTGCTTAGTCTCGAGTTCGATTTTGGCTTCAACTACATTGGTCTTTCCAATTTCTTCTAAACCGGTTGAAAAGACATCGCTGTAACTCTCGAGAAAAACTTTCATTTGTGGTTTCTCAGCTTCGCTGTCAAAATTGCATAAAAGGTTTAACAATTTATTTGTCTCAGTTACCTGAGGCTGCGTTGCTCGTTTGCTCTCAAAAGTTGTTTGTCCATTTTCAACCTTCATCGTAAAGTTTGCATCTATGATTACATCTTGTTCAATGAGGAAGTCTTGTTGTACGGTTTCATCATATGCGATGTACAATATACTTTCGCTGTGACAACCATTTAATCAATGGATAAATTTACAAGAATGCGCACTCCGCCACAGATGCCTCATATTTGCATAGAGCATTTGCTTCTTTCATCGTTGATACGTTGTGCCACAGAGTTTCGGACCATGCTAACTTGGCTGCCTGTATCAATAAAGGCGATATAGGGTTGTAATTGGACGTTGATCGTTTTGCAAAAGCACGCATCTTGATTCGTGGTCCCAAGTCGTCGTAAGCTCGCTTCAGATTTGCCGCAATCCTGGTTGTTCGGATGTACTTTGTTTCACTTTACACAGTGATGTCATTTTAGCGGCTGTGGGCACTTATTTGAAAAATGGCGCAACTCGCCACGGTTGAAGCATCTAAGTTTAGTTTTCGCGGTTGACGATGTTGCAGAGTCCTCTTGTTTTATTTTTGCATCAACACGCTTCGGTATAGGATCACATTTTGTTTCAAAGAGGCTACCTCGGTTGATGAAATATTCCTCAATTACATTACGTATTTGTTTTATCGTCAAAAATACTTTGTTGTAATTCTTGATGTTTCAGACCAGCTCGGGTGTATCGAATTACGGCAGCTTCACTCCAATTATAGCTATTACCAAGTGACGACATGCGAAAACAGTACTCTTTGATAGTTTCCTTGGGTCGTTGAACCGCGTTTGACATAGCATAATGAACTTCTTTTTCGTCCGGTGTCGAGCCAAACTATTTGCAACTGCCTTAACCGGTGCATTACGTTTGGTCGTATTAATGTTGGCAACATCAAAAATCGAATTCACACCCACATGATGTTCAATTTCTACAGTTGGTTGCTGGCTTTGTGTTGGATTTGGACTAACATTTTGCATTTGAATTAACTGTGCCATAATCTCTCGTAGTTCTTTCGTCTCTGCCTGAAGTTGCGTTAGCGGTGTCATTCTCATTACCTCCTCGTCACGTAAACCTGCTGTTTTCCACTGCTGTTGTCGCAGAAGGGACTTCAGTAGATCCAGGTTTCGTTATATATTTACAATCGCTGTACACAAGCTATTGACACTGATATATTTATCAACGTTCGTCATCTGCACATACACACCGTTTGCACCGACACACCGTTTGTAAACGGTGATGGTGTTCAGTTTTGAAATGGCTTTGGTTGTGTCTCTCTAAGTGTATAAATTAAAAAAACTTTATACTTAAAGTTTTAAAAAAAAAAATTATTTAATTCAGAATTCGAACCGGCAGCGATTCTGCCTATGAAAAAACTAACATGAATTTGCTTAAAAACTACATCTTCAATACTATTAATCTGCTGACACAGAGCTTCTTCTTCCCAGACGTTCACACGACTACAGGTATCTCAGGTTGCTGCATGCGGCTGCTTGATGTTCAGGTGTATCATGTTGCTGTATGGCAATGCTTAGTGTACGTAATGGAATGTGGTCATCTCATGAGCTCGTGTCGAATCATTTAGTGATGGTTATGGGAAACAAACTTGTGGCATAAAGTATTATGTTAACTTATATCCCACTTCTGGACTGAAAGGAAAGACATTTTGTGTGTTTTTTCAAGTGTAATTTAATTATTGAGACAAAAAAAAGGGCACTGAATTATATATTAGGGATAAGAAACTGATAAAAATTCACGATCAGAGAAAAAGAACGCTGCTGCGTGCCACGGCTCACTTGATTGTCGACGGCACACTACTGTTGGGGTTGAAATTCCATGCCAGACAGGAATGTCGAGCGTTTACATCCGTGCCAGAGATGTTAGACACTTACAATCCTGTGAGGTGAAATTGTTCAGCAGAAAGAGTGCCAACATTTTTCTTTCTCTCAGACACGGTCGGGACAGTGGACAAAAAACTACCTCTCCGAGTATTGATTAGTTTTAGTTGTAGTGACTTCTGCCGACCTATATTTTTACTCCTTGATCATGGTTTCTTTAATCCATAGATTCAGTTTATGAAAAAAATGGATCGTAATGGAAATTAAATAATTTCTTTAGGCCACATGGCTTCGTAGAGGCTATCGCAGTTTAAGCCTTGTGAATGGCTGTATTGTATTGTATTTTGATACACGTTCTGTGTTTCTCGGCTATTGCATTTTCCATGAGAAGATATTTGACTCTTGGGACCATTTTATAAGGCCATTTTGTCTCTCAGTGCAATCAACTTCTTTTAATGACACTCATTTTTTTTACAACTAGGGCAAATAGTTCTTTAAAAAGAATTTAACTCGTTCCTTTAGGATGAGTATTGAGATTAGGGTAGGCACTGAACGTTTGCAGCTATGTCCCCACATCATGTGTACTTATTTCACCTCCTTGTGGTAGGATTAAATTCAGTCATAGGGTAGATGGGCACTCAATTGGTCAACGACAGCTCTCATACCCCCGAAGCGGAGAACTGGCTCCGTAATAACCGACTTCTTTGCTCACAAATTCTCGAAAAGCGCCTGGCTCTCCATATTGATGCTTAACTACCCGGTCACCGTTTCTTCGTTTCGATATTCACAGTGTCCAAAGTATTGTAAATCGAAATTTGTGTGCGAGTTGCACCAAAGACAATATCATTTAAAACGAAAGATAGGTACCTAGTTTCGAGATTGCGGATCATAATATTAATATCAAGGCGAGAGAGATTAATTGGTCCAATTTATTTGGAGTTTAGAGCAGAGTCAAGCCCAGCCGGGTAAACCATTCTCTGGACTCTTTGGCAACCAGCAGCACATCCAGTTAATCTTTGGCGAATGCACACGCACAAGTGCATGCCCTGCTCGTGTAATATATTTAAAAAAGAAATGTGCAAATAATTTTTTTAATTTGCTGCACGTGGGAGTAAAAAAAAGCGATTAAGTGATTCCAAAAAAAAAAAATTAGTCGTTGTCGTTGCTGGATTACATTGGCATACGGTACTGGCAATGACTGAGTCTATGTATTGTAAAATATTAGTGTGGTTTAATAAGATACAACTTATTTCTTTCAACACAATTGCTTTATTCAGAATCAAATTAAAACAACAATTTATAATTCAATTACTTTTATCAATCGCTTTTACTTTACTTTATCTTTCCTCGTCCCAAGCGGGCAAAACCACCGCGTTAGCTTTTTCATCGATCCTATTCTTTAGGACTTGTTTTCGAGCAGGTGGAAAATAGTATTTGTCTTGCCCTTCCTTAAAAAAGGCCAATCTTCTTCTCTCTCTACTGAAAACACACCGGACTATACAGAACGTTTTTTTTTGGACTACATAATGAAACAACAATCCACTGATTCTTATGAGCCAACACAACCAAAGTAGGCGAAATAAAAAACATGTTTTTGACTGGATGTGTTTCATGACCGGCTGTCAAAAACACATGATTTTGCATGCGACCAAAACACACCGAATGCAACAAACATGTTTCAAACCAGTGTCGTTGTCGATTATTGCACACTTGCTTATCGCGTAGCACACACCGCATACTGGAGAACAAAAAGCCAAGACAAAACAGAAAAACATGTCTCGTTGTCGATGGCTAAAAAGTTGTTTTTCAGAACAAAATTTCGTTGTTGTTGTTTTCTTTGAAATGGCGTTTATTTATTTAAGAGTTTTCGTTGAGAATGTGTGATGAACTTCACAATAAGGAAGTCGTAAAGTCTTTCCAGAACGCACACCAAACGAAGCAGAAAAAAACCAAGTGTTTTGTTTTGCCACATTGTGTTTCGGTTAGTGTGTATTGTAATAAAAAACGTTTTCTTGACAATAAAACGAAAAAAATTTTGTCAATCTTACAGAGCCTGTGTTCTTACGTCCTTTCTTTCCAAGGCCATGGAGACGCTGATAAGCCGCGTGAAATAACTCGAAACACGAAAACTTCTCAATGACCGGCAGTACGGTTTTCGTCGAAACAGATCCATATCTGGCCATATCTGGCGAAAGCAAATAGTAGCACTTGATATTTCAGAGGCATTTGACAGAGTTTGACATCAGGGTCTTTTGTCGAAATCATCATCTTCTTCAATAGATTTGAAATTACCTTTCGGAACATTCAATTCAGGTTCTCTGGATGGATTCAAGTTTGATATCTACTATATGTATAAGATAAATGGCTGAGTATCGCCGACATTCCTTTTAATCTTCGTGAATGGACTCTTGTTTGCTACTCCCAATCCAACATATTCCTTTGCTTACAACAACAACAACGCGCGAGTGTATGTAGAGAAATCGTCATCCACAGTGCGGGCATTCCTACCTTCCTGCCCCTGGTCAAACTGTTGCTTGCATTCGGTCACTGCCGTTGCTGTATTACATTGTCATACAGCGCGTGCAGTGACTGAGTGTATGTAACAACTGATGGATAGCGGGCTGTGGGTTTGAATTTTGTTGGTGTGCTTCTTCCTATTGTTGTAAGGGCATAACACCTACAAAAATTTGATTCGGTAAACCAACTCTGAATTTTTACATCACAGCTGTGCTTAGTAACGTCGGTGTTTGTGTATAATGACTCGGAAATTCAGAGTGGATATTGCCAATATACGCGGGCTAAAAAGTAATCACTTTTCTCCGTACGTCCACGTCCGTAAGTACCGACCAGCTATTTTGGCGCTTAGTGAAACACGGGTAAATCCCCACCCACACCTCTCAGATCACTCTGATCTGAAGCTACCTGGTTACGAACTAGTGCCACTATTCTTTCCCCATCGCGGTCTCGCCATTTATGTGCGTAGTGATGTAGCTTACTAAATTCCACCACAATCTAGTCCCTGTTCCAATCCGGAATTCAATTTCATGTGGTTAAAATTCCATCTCCGTAAGCAAATTATCCACTACTGCTTTATGGTATTTACAGAAGCCCCAAACTGGATAGCAACTCGACCATTCACGAGTTTGATGCGCTGTCTGACTCCATTCAAAGAATTGTATCCCTGTATCCTCATACTGAAATCGTTATTACGGTCGATTTCAATATACACAATTCTAGTTGGCTTCGACATTCTGGACAGACAACACCCGAAGGACAGATGTCTCTTGTGTTTTACGTAGGTACCTGCCGTGAGGGCTTAAGCCTACGGTGCGTCTTCGCACAAGATATCAAAATAATGCGTTGATAAGCGCCCTTCGGGTAGTACAAGTACTACCACCAGTACCAGATTCGAAGTCGTGTGTAAGGCACGAACTTCCCCTTTGGTGAAGGGTCGAGGCCTATCTAATACCTCAGCCATTCTGTGGGTCATGGCACCCGGTTGCAATGCAACTCCACATCGAGCAGACCAATTGGTTCTATAGCAATCCCATGGTTTAGCACAGGTCGTAGTAAACTACACACATGCTAAGCCATGAGATGTCAAGATCCATTCGGTCCATTCTCCCTGCGATTTTGGGTTTAAACCTACAGCCACCACGATACTCTCACAAGGGGGCCAACTCCTAGGTCAGGCCGGAACCATAGTTCCGGGGGCTCCTGACCTCACGTGGTATCAGAATATAGCTTCCGGTCGAGCTTCGCAACCTTGAGGTTACTTCCAGTTGGGCACCTCACTGCCCAGGACTGGCGGCCTTGCAACAATTTGAAAATCTATAAACTTCCCGCTAGCTGCCTACTGCGCCTTCTATTGAATACATCTTTTGCAAAACTACGGGTTCTTTCAAACCGTACGGTATCAGTGATAATTCCACTGACATCGTAGGTCTCACCATTAAAGGTGATGCCCATAGCCTGCAAGTTCCTTATGTCAGCGTAATTGGGACACTCACATAGGACATGAAGCCAGTCCTCATAGGTAGCTCCACATGAGCAGCTCGCAACCTCGCTAAGCCCCCTCTTATGCAAGAATGCATTGAGAGAGCCATGCCCGGTCAACAGAAAGCCCAGGCTGAGGTTAAAATTCCGTTCAGGAAAAATTCTCATGGTTAGCACATCCCTTAGGAAGCCATAAGTAACCCTACCATTTTCGCTAGCATCCCATCTAGATTGCCATCTAGATAGAACACATGCGTGTAGCAAGGTTTTACGCTGCTTCAGGGATAGGCCATCCACTTCTTCCGGGGAAACCCAATCGCGCTCGTTTAGAGGGAGACCTTTTCTGATCTTGAAAGCAATACCACGACGTATCACTTCCAGATCCAGAGGTGGCACTCCCAGCAAGACCTGCATTGCCTCTGTGGAGACAGTGTGGCACACCGGTAAACAGCCGAGCAAGGCGACTCTTTGACAAGCCAGGATCCGCTTTCGACCATCAACAGTCATAACTCGGTCGTACCATACCGATGCTCCATATGTTGCACAAGCAACAAAAAGGCCATCGTATATGATACGAACAGAACGCCTGCTGAGTCCCCAGTCGGATCGCAAAATGCGCCTTACCTGGCCTACAGCACTCAGCATGCGTTGTCTGGTTCGAACTAGGTGAGGCATGAAGTTCATACACTCACCCATCGTTATGCCCAGATACGTGACCTCAGTCACACATCTAATGCCAACGCCGTTCAGACGTATCGCAGGAGCCCGACGTCTTACATTCAATTTGCCCTTGAGCTTCATTGAAACAGTCTTGTCCTGCGACACACTTACCCCAACGCTCTCTCCCCATTCAGCAACGACTGCTAGAGCTCTTTCTCCTAATACCTCAATTTCGGCCCTAGACTGGCCCTCGAGGATGAGGAGCAGGTCATCTGCGTAGGCGCAGCACCCACAGAGCTCATTTAATCGCCGCAAGAGTGGATCCATCATCAGGTTCCAAATAAAAGGACCACAGATGGACCCCTGGGGGCAGCCTCTCTCAACATTGATTGAGACGCTGTCGTGTGCACATACCACACTCGCTTTTCTGTCGGAAAAGTAGCTTCCCCAAAGCCCAATTTCTCGACAGCCCAATTCTTGCAACCTGGTTACTATTTTCTGCCAGTTCAGGTTATCAAAGGCACCTTTGAAATCAATAAAGATGCCTATAACCACACTGGCCCTGCTTCTGAGGAAAGACCATGCATCCTCGACACACTTGCCTCTTCTAAAGCCGAATTGGAAGGGAGACATTGGTTCCGCCTTTCCTTATAAATAACTTAACCCTGCTTGTAAATGAGCCCATACGAATACCAGACGTTGATAGTCATACCGCCAACACCCTGGACTTGTTTTTAACTAATCACCCTGATAAGTACATCGTTGAAGTGCTCTACCCTCTGGCTCGTCGGACCATTGTGTCATATCAGATAATTTCTCGTACACAGACCACACAGTTAGAGAAAAGATTCCTAAAAGAAACGTATATCAATACTAGAAAGCCATCTGGAGCGGTCTTAACAGCTCCTTTAGGAATTTTAACTGGTCGTTATAACGACGTGGATGCCTCTGCTGATACGATCACAGACACCATTCTCTTTGGAATGAGAAACTTTATCCCTCATCGGATGAAGAGTATCAAACCAAAAGAAAAAGCATAGTACGATTCGAGCTGCAAAGAGGCTGTCAGGGTTAGAGAAATGTTTTTTCGGTTCTTCAAGACCAACCCAACAGAGGAAAACCGAAAAAAGTTTAAACGAGCCAGAAATGACTGCAACGTCTTTCTGAAACGTGTAAAATCCCAATACGACCAAAAACTGAGGAAAAAAATACTACAATGTCCCAAAGGTAGTAAACATTTTTGGTCGTTCGTCAAAAATATTAGAAATTCTGCCTCATCCTCAATCCCAACGCTCATTTACAATGATATTCCAGCTGTCAGCTCTTTGGACAAGGCCAATCTGCTTGCTGCACACTTTGCGGCCAGCTCAACACTCCCAGATTGTGATTTGTCTCCGCCTACACTTGAGTTCGAAAGCAAGATAGTTGCACTTGATATTTCTAAGGCATTTGACAGAGTTTGGCATCAGGCTGTCTAAAATGCGTGCTTTTGGGATCGACGACTCTCTTCTTCAATGGATTAGAAATTACCTTTCTTCAATGGATTAGAAATTACCTGGGGCTGGTGTGCCCCAGGGCCCAGTTCTGTCTCCGACACTCTTTTTAATTTTCATTAACGATCTCTTGTCTGCTACTTCTACTCCAATATATTCGTTTGCTGATGACAGTACTCTTTGCTTTTCATATTCGTTCTCGGACTTACGTCCCTGCTCTACGGCTGTAGAACGGGAACGGCAGCGTATGTTAAGCTCATTAAATTCTGATATTAACAGCATAACTAATTGGGGAACCACTGACAAAGTAGAATTTAATGCTTCCAAAACACAATGCTGTCTGCTGTCGTTAAAGCGAAATTTAAACACCCAGCCGTTATCCATGAACGGCACTTGCATCGTCGAAACCGAAAAACTTTCCATTCTCGGTATGTGTGTCAATGAAAACTTACGTTAGAATGATCAAATATTCGGTGTAAATGCTGCGAAATGTCTAGGTTTCCTCAATCGATGTAAGAAATATTTTATTCCCTCTGATCTGGCCACAATATATGTATATAGCATTCATCCGCCCAAAATTGGAGTACAATGCCCAAATCTGGTCAGGTGCTCCTAAAACATCTTTGCACCTGCTAGATAGGATTCAAAACCGTGCGATAAAACTCATAGGTGATACTACATAATATCAGTCAATCAATTGGCACCCTCGAACACCGACGTAATGTCTCGTGTCTCACTTTGTTTTATCGCTATGTCCACCACCAGTGCTCCATTGAAATCGCCAGTTCAAACTTTTAACCATAACACCCGTCTCGCTATAAATGCTCAAGCCCTATTTTGGACGTACTCTAAAATATTGTGATTCGTTGCTAAGCCGTACAACTCGCTTATGGAATGCCTTCCTAGCTTTTTATTTCCTAGTCTTTATAACCTTCAAACATTTAAAACCAACGTTCACCGGTACCTCTCTTTCTATCCTGTCTGATTTTACTTCGCCTGCGCTGTGTGCAAGCATTTTAAGGGTACCTAAATGCCTTGAGCGCGCGCAAATTGTAAAAAAAAACTACTCCTCTGGTCCTCTCTGCACCTGTTAGATAGGATTCAAAACCGTGCGATAAAACTTATTGACGATGCTAATAGTACACAGTCGATTGACACCCTTGAACACTGACGTAATATCTCTTGCTTTACCTGTTCTCTCGCTATTGTCACCAGCAGTGCTCCAAATAGCATTCCGCTCCTCGAACACTTCAAGCGTAATACCCCGTCTCCCTATGAGTGCTCATCTATTTACCCTCAAACCTATTTTCGGATGTACTCCGAAATATCTTGATTTTCTCCTAAGGCATAAAACTCGCTTATGTAATGCCCTGCTGAGCTCTTTATATCCTAGTCGTTATAACCACGGGTGGCCGTGGTGTAGTGGTACTAGCAATCGCTTCTCACTCGGAAGGTCAAGTTTTTATTTGTGTAATTGGAACTCAGTCAGAAAAATCTGCGTGTGAAGGCATAACACTGACATGTAGATTTGGCTGTTGTAGAGTTTTCAAGCACAAAACTACCGTTAAAAAATTCACAACCTGAATCATTCCGAGTGAAGGAAATCTCTCCGTCCTATTCGGACTCCCACCCCTGGAGAATCAATATCGAAACCAAACACACCTGAGTTTCAAACCACTACATCACAACAATGCTTTCCTTTCTCCTCCTTCTATCTTTCCGCCCACGCCGTGGCAACAGTAAAAGGGTATCATAACCCCTTAGGCGCGAGTGAATTAAAAAAAAAAAAGAAACATTTAAAACCAAAGTACATCGGTATCTTTCTTTCTTTCTTCATTGATATTCCTTCGTCCGCGTTGTGTGGAAATATTTTAAGGATACCCCTCAAAATCCCCTGAACACGCATATTTTAACAAAAAAAAAATGAAGATCGCGACACCAAATCGTAACAAAGTGCACCAAACTAATCGATGCCAGTCATCTCTTTAGTATTATGTATACTCGTATTATATTGGGTCTACAAGTAAGTTTCCAGCGTTTGTCAGAGATGGCGCCACCAGTGGATCCCGGGCAGAAATGTCAGACCCCATGTGTTTTATTTGTAGGTTTTGTATCTGTCAACAACTTTGCAGCGTTATATTTGAGCAGTTCTACCGGTGTCGTACATTTTATCGAGCAAAATCATGGCAAGTTTCCAGCCAAATAAACGTCATTTGCGGGAAGCGCTGCTCTTATGCTTTAATATGAAGAAAAGTGCGGCTGAGGCCTATCGTTTGCTTTCGGAAACTTATGGGGCGGAATGTATTGGTGAATCGACGTGCCGCGAGTGGTTCAAACGGTTCAAAAGTGGTGATTTTGGAATTGAAAACAAAGATCGCCCCGGAAAGCCGAAAAGTTTTGTAGACGAGGAATTGGACGCTTTACTGGATGAGGATCCGTGTCAGATTCAAGAAGAACTTGCTGCATCATTGGGCGTCACGCAACAAGCCGTTTCCCTGCGCCTAAAAGCACTGGGATTCATTCAAAAGGTTGGAAACTGGGTGCCGTACGAATTGAAGCCAAGAGACGTCGAACGGCGATTTTGCATGTCCGAAATGTTACTGCAGCGGTATAAAAATAAATCATTTTTGCATCGTATTGTCACTGGTGATGAGAAATGGATTTATTATGATAATCCTAAACGCAGAAAATCGTATACAAAGCCCGGCGAGCCCGCCCAATCGACGCCGAAACGAAATATTCATGTGAATAAGGTCATGCTCCGCATATGGTGGGATCAAAAGGGTGTCGTATACTACGAACTGCTAACGAGTGGTGAAACCATTATATCAAACCCAACTAATTCGTTTGAAGCGGGCATTAAAAGAAAAACGGCCAGAATATGAGACCAGGCATGAGTCCGTCATTTTTCATCACAACAACGATCGGCCACATGTTGCGGTTTCGGTGAAAAACTATTTGGTAAATAGTGGATGGGAAATTCTGCCTCACCCGCCTTACAGTCCAGACTTGGCACCATCTGAATACCACTTGTTTCGTTCGATGCAGAACGCTCTTCCGGGAATACGCTTCAGCTCAATAGAGGAAATCAAAAATTGGCTCGATATGTTCTTGGGCTCGAAAGACGAGAAATTTTTTTGGTCCGGAATTCATAAATTGCCAGAAAGATGGGGGAAAGTTGTAGCTTCCGATGGACGATACTTTGAATAAAGCATTGTAACTATGTTTTCATAATAAAACTTCAAATTTTGGAAAAAAACGCTGGAAACTTACTTGTAGACCCAATACAATATCGGACATTCCGAGCCGGCAATACCTAACTTGCTCCACTACCTAGTTGTATTTAAGGTACGTCTATGGATATTTCAGATGCCACAACATTGAAGCAATAGGTACTGGGAGGAGATTGAACGTCAAACGGGTGCAATCGCTATCTAAATCCATATAAAAAAAGAAAGAGCATAAGGAGTGAGCGATCGAGAAGATGAAAAATGGTACAATACACTACGTACAATGTTTGGAAATTTAATAGTAAACTGACAGTCAGTGAAAGAAACCTCGTTTGCAACCATTCATTTTGGGTAAAGAAAGCCAGGACTTTCACCCACCCTTGTAAAGCAATGACGCATAGGCACATCATACAATACTGCAGTACGTGGATACAGATACATGGATCGACAAAAAAGCAATATTTTAGTTAAAACCGATATAGTAATGTCAATTTTGGACCGTAATTTAAAAAACAGTTACTCAGGGTTACGTAACAAAAAAAAAAAATCGAAGAAAAGTAAAGATTTGCTGTCACAGTACTTGAAAGATCGTTACAGGGTGTCAGATTTCTCGATTTTGTTTTGAGTCCCAATAATTTTAAAAGTACATGACTTAGATTTTTTTTTTATAATTTTGGGATAACCGACACCACTTGACTTATCATCCGTTTCCGGCTTGACGTAGATTTTTGGGACACCCTGTATAGGTATGGTGTTTGGCTGGGTAAGTCCACAGTTGAGCAAATATTTGCAAATATTCAGATTCTAGTGAAAATTCAAGAGGTCCAGGACGATACTCACCACTTCGCTATCGAGATGTGCTATACAGAGTGTGTGTTTGGCATTACTGCCAAACTCGTCAGACTGTGCACAATGATGATTGCGAAAATGAAATCTCATCTTTTAAATTAAAAGGTGATGAGCTCTTAAGAGATCGAGGCAATATTGAGAGAAATCCGAAATTCAACATAAGAGGGTCAATTTTGAAAAAGTCTGCAAATGTGCTGTCAACAAGAAAGAAATCGAGCAAACTATCACAATAAACAGCTATAATTTTGATGTAGTTACGGATTTTTCTATCTCAGCGCCACTGTGAACTTTGGTAATGGCATTTCCTCAGAAACCAAGCAAAGTGTTACACTTGTCAAACGCTGTGTTTTTGTTTTTTGCCTTAGAAGGGAAGAAGCCCGGATTATTTAAATTCTACCCTTTGGCGCAAAAGCATGGATAAACACAAGATTATTTAAGTGATTTGACTGGATTTATATGGTCAGTAAACTACACAGTTTAGTCGTTTGAAATGGCGAAGACAAGTAGAACGAATAAATAAAAATGCTCTGGCCAAGAGGTACAACACAGTAGAGAAAGATCTTGCATTACGTGACGCGCATAAGTGGAATGAGGCCTCAACCATCTTGGAGTGCATAATTATTAGCAAAGACTGCGTTAACTGTAGAGGTGTATTGATGAAGCCCAGGTCTATCCTGAATGAGAGAAGTATTTTTTTTTGATCCGATTTTTAGAATACCTATGGATCGTTTGTGCTTCAATTAATTTAACTATTCCAAATATATGGGAAAAGATAAGGCATAATTTCTTGGCCTTTCGCAATGCCTATTCATTGAACCAAGTTATAATTGAAATTACTTTTTTAATTCATAAATCAAAATTAAAGTTATTTGCCTGAATTAATAAGTGTCCAAAAGCTAATTCAAATCTATCTGACATTAATAACAACCAGAAAAAAATAAATTATGGAACGAAAACCAGACCTATCTGATCCAAGGAAATTACATATTAATTAACTGTTAATTAGATATAATTGGGGAAGAATCTGTTTATTTCATTTTAATTTGGATCACCCTTTGTGAAAAATGTTAGAGCCTTGGGTGGAAATACCCTAGTAAATGCTTCGCAATACGATTCAGACCGATATTTATCCCTAACTGAAAATAACTGAAATACTCGTATCGTTAGCACAAACGCCTAATCTTTGATGGATAATTAAAGCCAAACGACGGCACAATAAGTTATCATTTAAAATCATCTAAAATGACGATTCTACTTGTTAATTTTATGCACGAGTTCATATCTAAAATTCGGGAACTCGACGATTAATTCTGCGTGGAGTACGTAAAAACAAAATCCTTCATAAATATTCCGCGTAAAATAATTGAATATTCTGCTGCTAAATTTAAGGTTTTTTTTTTCGAGTTGTGCAGGAGACACACCCCCAGTGTACGAGTATACTCTGTATTATGTTACCCTTAAGCATTTAACTTGTGTAATAAAACAACAAATGGTAAAAGGTTGAAGGATATACTCTTTCTAACCTACCCACCATAGGTATCCTGGTTGAGAGTACAGTCTTGTGAGATGCTCTACGCACGAAAGGGCAAAGATTGTATGTATCATTGAGTTGCGATGAAATGCCTCGGTAGGGCCACGAATAGTGTGGTTCTACAACTTTAAATGAGCCTTGAAATTGAGGTGCTTTCTTTTCAATCTTTCAAGGTTGAGTTTGTCATCCTTGACAGTTGTCGGGGACTGCTTCTTTTTGTTGTTGCTAAAATTGAAAATAAAATGAATTATATATGAGATCATTAGCATAAAAGTGTCATTTACCTTTAGAAATTTGTAAATTTTGTTACCGTCAAGGGATTAAGTCGAAAAAGTTACGTGCAGATATTGGCTTGGCTGCCAAAAGGGTTTTTTTTTTTCTTCTGAGTTGTACGAGTCGACTGAAAACGTGTATATTTGCGTTTAATTTGCCATTACTTCAAGGGTAAGAGTAACAAATACAAGGTAGGCAACTATTGCCATTAATCTTTATTTATGAGACATCGTAGACCAAGTGAGTTTGTTCATGACCTGAAATTGTAATGGTTAGGTATTCTTTGCAGGGTTGGCTATGTACTTTGTTAAAATATTTTTTTATTTCGAGCACAAAAATAAATGGCAATGTTTTCAGTACAACTAGCGTGTTATACTCGTACCATATACGAGTAACTAACGGGTAGTAAGAGTGAAAACGTTGGAGTTTTTATTCTTTCGCAGCGCCTCTTTTTGCTTGTTATCGTCGCTTTGTTTCTGTCTCGTTACTGTATTTGACCTTTCACTTCTGGTTGCCTTACAAGGTTTAATGGCTTTGTGCATTGTTGTCGTCTCGGTGAGGTTGATACGTTTAGAAGATTTAATGCTTCCCAGTTAGTGGCTAGGAGTCTGTTTAAATTGTGATATGGTTTTTCAATTGAGTTGTTAAAGAACAATAGGAATCCTTAAGTAACGTATATCACGGTACTACATGATTGCTATGTTAGTTTGGCAATTTGAATTCCATAGTTCCATCTGGGTGTAAATATAAAAGTATCTTACTGTGAATTGAATGAAACATATCGCCAAAATTGAGCCTGGCTTAAGAGCCACTCGATCTTTCAACACTTTTTACTTAATTCGGTTCCTATAATTTTGATATGATCATTCTAAATTAACTGGGCATCTAAGTCATTCCTTTTTGTTTTGCAGTATTAGCATATGCGTTATCCTTAAGGGCATTATTCAATTACAGTATACTCGTAGATTTGCTTGTGAAGTAAATACCACTTTGATCAAAAAGTTCCCGGGGAACACCACCATGTTCCGTGGCGCTCCCATTGTTCCGATTTGAGTTCTGTTGTTAAGTTGGTAAATCTGTCGTTGACATTCCCTCTAAATCTTAGTGTCATAGCTTGACATTTGCAAAAGTTACGTAGCCAAGAGTACATCTATCTATGTGTGTGTTGGCGATTTTTTACAATTTTAGAAATCGATTTAAATTTGCAACAGCGAATTGTATTAAATTTTGCGTAAAAAACGGATTTAATGGTGTGCGAATGTTGGAAATGTTGGAAAAGTGTTTCGGCAACGATTCTCTAAAGAAAACGGTCGTTTACCAGTGGCACGAGCCGTGAGTGGTCGTGAGTCAATCAAAGATTATGAACACAGTGACAAACCATCGACATCGAAAACCGACGAAAACATTGATGAAGTAAAAGAAATGTTGGTCAATAACCGCAATTTAACCATCGGGGAGATAGCGGAGGACTTGAACATTGCCTATAGATCCGTCCAAGACATTTTGGTTAATGATTTGGATTTCCGTTGTGTAGCAGCAAAGTTGGTGCCAAAAGACCTCAATTTCATGCCAAAAAGGGACCGTGTTGACGTCGCAAAAGCGATGATTTGCGGGGCTGAATCCGATCCCACATTTATCAAAAGCATCATTACTGGAGACGAGACGTGGACTTATGAGTACGACACGCAATCCAGACATCAGGCAAGTGAATGGCGTTGACCAAATGAGCCGAGACCAAAAAAACTACGTCGTTTTCAGTCAAAAAAGAAGGCAATGCTCACTGTTTTCATGGATTACAACGGTCGGAGTAGTGCATCATGAATTTTTGCCAGAAGGCCCGATAGTAAACAAAGAGAAGCAATTCGCCGAAAGAGACCAGAATTGTGGGCAGAAAACTCGGGGATTTTGCACCATGATAACGCACTGTCGCACAGTGCCATCATTATTTGTAATTTTTTGACGAAAAATGCAACAAATACCATCCAACAGCTACCGAATTTTTTTTTTTTTTTTTTTAAAAGAACTTAACACTCAAGAGGGTATTACTACTCTTAAAATGCCGGAGCACGTGTTAAGTTTTTCGGAAAATTGGATAGAGAGAGAAAGAAAGATTTTTGGGCTCAGTGGTTATTTCGCTCCATGGGTGGCATCCAACATTTAATGGGGAGACTAAATTACTAGTGTAAATTGGACTTGATGTTATATTTAGGCAACCATTCATCTCACAGGATTTTAGTTGCCTGAAATAAAGTCTTTCGGTCACGGCTGGTATTGAATCCCGAACCGTCCGATTGGGAAGCCAACACACTACCACTTGAGCCATGGCCACCCACCACCTGACTTGGCTCCCTGTGACTTCTTTCTGTTCAATCGAGTTAAAAAACCACTGTTGCAGTCGATGGGGATTACTTTAAAGGGGACAATATAGATTTAGATGAATAAACTTGTACTTCTAATTTTATGAACACATTCCGGGAACTTTTTGATCAAGGTAGTATTTGGAGATTTGCTCTCCGGAATTCTGGCTCTTATCTGTAGTACCTAATTTTTGTAAATTGCTTCATGCAAAAATGTTTTAATTTTGAATTACAATTTAATTTAGACGGTGGCATAATATTATACAGTTTGTATGTGATTTCAGTAGATGGAAGTGTATTTAGAAAGTACCATTAAATATCTAGTTTATTAAAATAATGCCACACTGCGTCGGAGGCTTGTTTTTATTTATTTACTTAGATGGTACTAGATTCCGGGGTGGACCTGGGCCTGAACCAATAGATCTCTCCAGTTATCATGGTCTCTGGCTAATGAACTCCAGTTGCGTGCTCCAAGTTGGTTTAGGTCTACCTCCACTTGTGCACGCCATCTAAGGCGAGATCTTCCTCTACTGCATTGTGCCTTTGGGTTGAAATCGAGACTCTTCGGGCTGAAGCGTTAGAGTATCCTTTCGTTTGACTATTAATGAGATGTCATTATCACATTTAACAGCGGAACCGAGGTATACAAGGTCAACCTCAAAGTTATTGATACCTCTTATTATGTACTCTCCGATTCGCTGAGGTTGTGTGTCCTTGTTGTTGACAGCATATACATAGTTTTGCCCTCATAAACGACTAAACACATTTTTTATAAAACTAATGTTTATTTTAAATAACCAGGACAGTTCTAGAAATATTGCAAGGTTGGCATTTTGACTACGTTAGAACTGGATAGAGAAACTTAGCACTCTTAAATACACTTTAGACTTAACAGTCTAAATAATTTTTCTGAAAAAGCGTGTTATACGTATTGTGTGCGCATTTTATTAAGTTAACTACTTTATGAGCGCACTGATAATAAAAAAACGTTTATTAACTTTTTGTATTTTGCTTTATATACTATGGTCCGTATTCCACGATTGTTTATTTAGGACTAAAAAACCTTCCTACCGGCAGACTCTCTTACACTTACAATTACAATCTATCTTTAGCAGTGTTACCACTTTGTTATTTTACTACACTACCGCTACGTAAACAGTTCAGGTCTTTTTTAAAAGGATTATTTCTTTTTTTAGAAGCGCTCCCTTTCTTGCTTTGGGAACTTTTAGCGGGATACGCGTTAGGCGAAGTTGTTGGTGATTCTTCATAATTATATTCTTATTGTAGTAGACTACTCGTTTTGGACCTACTGAATGCTGTTAATTTACTTTCAAAGAGACTTGCACACATTTTTTTAAGTTAAGTTGTGTTTAAAAAAACTGCTCTTTACATTGGTTGGCCACTAGGCCGTTTACCAGATTGACATTTTTATATTTTTTACTAAGTACAAACTCTAAAAGTGTTACATGACTTAAAAATCACCCTGAATAATACGATTTCTGTATGCAAGCTCATTTTTTCTATATTCGTATAAAATATCCCATTCTTGGTCGCTATTTAGAATATTTTTCGTTTTTTCCTCGTCCAGTACGTCAGTCCCGAAGTATCTTCTACGGTGTTCCCTTAGAGTAGGTCATATCGCAATAAAATGATACACGCCTTCTCTCACTTTTAGATTGCAAAGTTCGCATAAGATAGGCAGCTCTAGTTAATTTGTATGTAATATAGTTCAGCGTAATTAACTCTCCTCCAACTTTTGAGATTGTGCTAATCATACCTGTTGTGTTGCTGTTGAAAAGACATGAATTACCATGAAGACCTTAATTCAAAGTAGGGTAGAACATTCCATATTGAGAGTTTCATGCTTCATTCACATATTTCGCATATTTCGCATGTTAAGCTTACTTATCAAAGATACCGATTGATTCCAGATTTGAGCAGCATTCCGATGCCAGTCTTATCCACACTTGAAAAAGATGTTCTCTGGTTGACAATATGGGTAAGAGTTTTATTTACTTTAATTACATACGGAAAATGTAGTTTCAATGTATCTAAAAATAAAGGTGGAACTTTGGTTTCTAAGTGCAGCATGTAATTGGGTGTGCTACTTTTCAGTTGAAATATTCTTTGGGAAAACAGCAAAGAAACTTTTCGACTGACTCGAAAGAACAGAATCCCCACACTTGGGCTCCAAATAGAAGAATAGATTTTGCGGTTGCACAGAAAATTTTTTATTTTGAGTTACTCGTATGTATTGTACTATGTTTCTATTACTTAGCATCGTCCTCAAACTGAATAGATTGCACGTTTAGGTTCTGATTTTAGATGTTTTTTTTTAATATTAAGATTAACACAGCTTAGGACTTCTAAATATTTGCATTCTCATACTATTTCTATGTATTCTCCTTGAAAAATCTATTTTTTGTTCCTTGAAACTCTATCACCACCATTTCTAAAAATCTTCATCTTTGACTTTTCTAAATTTACACAAAGATTCCAACTTGCAATATTTCGAAAGCCTGGTAATCATTAATTGCATTCCATCAACAGAATAAGCAAGGAAGACGATGTCGTCAGGATCCATTAATTAATGCAGGGATCCTTGATTGGCAAACTTCAATTCCCCCTCCTACAAAATCAGTTGTGCCGTTTAAGAAAAGGGTAAACAACAACGCTCTAAAGGGTTGTATACCCTGTTTAACTCCCATAGATGTTACGAATTCTTCTGAAATTCTCCATTCCAAACGCATACCATGTTTTTTGTCGTACGTTGCTTTTATAGTGTTCATGACCTTCGTTGATACTCGTATTCCAAAAAGTTTATAAAACAATGCTTCGCGTGGTATATAATCGAATACCGCTCGAACTAACTAATACAAATATTTGATCGACAGCTGAGTATTGCTTCCTAAAAGCCGTTTGCAATTCATGTAAAATGTTCGAATTTTTGACCCACTGTTGCTATAATCACATTTTTTGTAAGGCAGAAAGATAAAGTGTGTTCTTAAGAGAATTTGGTACATTAGTCGTTTCAAAAATTCTGTTGAATTCAAGTGTGAGTTTCAATATAAAATCACTGGTAAGGTTTTTTTATACAATTTCAACGGGATTCGGCTACATAGGGGGTTTCCTTAGAACGCCTGGTTCCGCTCTACACGCATCAATGAATTTTCTTTTCTTTGATATTCATATCATGGGTTGCACTCTCCAAGCCATCTTCCGTTTAATAAGAAGAAGTCTTATGGACATGCCGCCTGACGCAATAACACTAGAAGACTGGTTTCGGCCGGAATCTTAGCTATGAAGAATGTAGTTGGCTCCAAAACCGATTCAGGGTGCGGGCTGGTGTCTTTCTAGAGGACGACAATGTTAGATTTCATTCCTCGTTAGAAAAACTTAGATAGACCTTCCAAGCGGAGATATCTCCGCAATTCAGATCGGCTAAGGGGATGAAGCATTTGGATGTGTAGCGACTGCCTGGTTGAGCTAGAGCCTTCCAGCTAGTTCGAGAATGCAAGACTTCACTGAACGCACTCGTTTGAGTCCGAGGTCACAATGGCATTATGTTAAATGAAATCGCTGATGAACCTGCTAGTCAAGGCTCAGAGGAGAGGTTTTCAGGATCCGAACCTACGTTAGGTCTGCCTGATATTCGGTTAGGGTTTTCATTGCTGGTTGGATTTCATATGAGCACAACCGCAGATGTCATGACTCCCTCAGCTGCCTGCAGACCAAACCAATACTTCCCAATGTCTCTAAGAGACCTTCCTGCTGTCCCTCAGTAGAAAAGATGGCAACCCGCTTACTGACATCAAGACGGGGCACTACGATTTTTGGTAAGCACTTAAATGTGCTGGGCATAATGCTGCTGAGCACTACCTCTGTGAATGTCTGGCTTACGCTCGCATCAGCCTCCAGTTTGTATCAGTTGCAGACTGCAGAACGTTGTGGATGCTGGTATAGTATGCACTGAACGCTCCGAAGCGTTTTCTTCGAAAGACTGATAAATTTCATTAAAAGGAACTCTACAAGGAGTACAATAGACTAGTTCTTTATTGAGTGCTATGTTCCGAAAAGAATGGTGGCGTTACATCAACACTATCATGGGCTACCGGTTTGTTCGAGCCATCTTGTACATTAGTTGTATACTGAATATAGGATTTAGCTTTGCCTCTAGGTTCTTTGGGACCCATTCTTTAATCCTTGTTGGACTACACGATAAGAACTGAAGACGCTAAAGTGTGAACCAGTGCAGTGTACTTACTTACTGTGTGGTTCACCTTGTCACTGTATGAACTTGGTATCATGAATGGTTTTGCTGAGTTTAAAGACCTTGACTGGCAGAGTTTGTGGCTAGAATAGATGATAAAGATCTTCCTAGTTGACTTCCTAATTTTGGTTAGATCTTTACTTCACCATGGCTGCGTGGTTTCTAATTGGAAGTGACGCTTTATTTCTGAACTGCCCATGATATGGTGCCTCGCAGTGGCACCTTATAAACAGGATGCTTTTCCTCGTGTGCATGATTGCTGTGAGTTGTTGAAGTTCTTCTGGCGTGGTTCCCTTACTGTAATATACCGAATATATGGGCGATTTTTGTAGATGTCTTCCGATTTATTTTTTTTCTTAGAACAACAAGGGCATATTACAGCTCTAGGCTCACCGATAGCTGGTTTGTAGAAAAGGTTATAGTAATTGTACTGACGTCCAGAATTGAATTCGATTCCTGAAGTCCATACTCTGGGTGATTTATGGCCGTAGGGGTACTATGAGTAATCACTAAACTGAAGGACAAGAGTTCGTCTTCTAGTATTGGGTCTATAGCTTAATTCGTGCGGTTTGCTAAGAGATGGCGTAACTTGTATTATTCCATTGTTATCATTCCATTGGAACATGCGTTGGAAAGCTACTGTCATTCTACGTCATTTCAGTTCATTTGAAGCGTAAACAACAATAATTTTTTTTCACTCAAATATGTCGAACTTTGTGCCTGAAAAAGTGTTTTTGCTGGGAGTTCTTCATCATTACTTTAATATGAAGAAAACTGCTGCCGAAAGTCATCGTATTTTGGTGGAAGTTTATGGTGAACATGCGCAAGCTGAGCGAACGTGCCAAAAGTGGGCAGCCAAAAAAGATTGAAGATGAAGAACTGGAAGCATTACTCTATGAAGAGCTAGCAGAATCTTTGGGTGTCACTCAAGCAGCCATTTCTAAATGTTTAAAAACAGCTGGATATATTCAAAAGCAAGGAAATTGGGTGCCACATGAACTCAAGCCGAGAGACATCGAAAGGCGGTTTTGCATGTCCGAAATGCTGCTGGAACCCCACAAAAGGAAGTCATTTTTGCATCGGATTGTTACTGGTGATGAAAAATGGATCCATTACGACAAACCCAAGCTCAAAAAATCATATGTGAAACCCTTCCAAGCAGCCAAATCAACGTCAAAGCCGAATATCCATGGCGCGAAGATAATGCTCTGTATTTGGTGGGATCAGATGGGTGTGCTGTATTATGAGCTGCTAAAACCGGGTGAAACCATCAATGGACAACGCTACCGAACACAATTAATCCATTTGAAGAGAGCAGTGGCCGAAAAACGCCCGGAATATGCGACCAGACACGAGGCAATAATTTTCCATCATGACAACGCTCGGCCCCACGTTGCTATTCCGGTTAATAACTATTTGGAAAACAGTGGATGGGAAGTCTTACCAATCCCGCCTTATAGCCCAGACCTTGCCCCTTCTGACTACCATTTGTTCCGGTCGATGCAGAACGCCCTCACTGAAATACGTTTCACATCAGAGCAGAATATCAAAAATTGGCTTGATTCATTCTTGGCTGCCAAGCCGGCGCAGTTCTTTTGGATGGGATCCACAAATTGCCAGAAAGATGGGAAAAAGTCATAGCTCAGATGGGCAATACTTTGAATAATACTATTGTACATGTTTTTCTTAAATAAACGTTCAAATTTTGAAAAAAAGTTATGAATTAAGTTATATACCCAATAACTTACCGTTAATTGACAGTCCTATTATTTATTTATTTATTTTTCTAGAGCACCTTTTCAACCGACCGCGCTGGGGCATCTATTTTAACTATTCGCAATTAGATCTTTACACGAATTGTATAGATCAATAAACAGCATAACAAATTACAGCTAAATTGTATTTGTCAACCTATTCGCTATCACATCATGAAAATGAAAACCAGACTGACGAATACAGAAAAACAGACCCGCTTAACATAGATATAGAGGAATAAGTAAAATACCTATATCATTGGCGTCTAGTTATTTCAATTTTGAACAGGATTGCACAAACAATTACATTATACAGAGTGTCCCCTAATTCGTTGACGATAATTTGGGAAATGATTCCTGGGCATATTCTAAAAAAAAATCGTTCTATAGTAAGGGTCTATCTCCAATGCTGACATCATTTATCGGGGATTTAAGAAAAGGCTTACTTTGGTGTAGCCTGACCCATGTTAACAGAAATTGCTCTGTTAGTACTAATGATAGAAACTTTGTATAGGACCTTCTTTTTAGAAGAAATATTAGTCTTTGTAACAGCGTTTAAATAAAGTCGATATCTTGTTTGTGTCTTTAGGTATCCAATTTCTTAGCCTGTTCCGTTTTCATTAACCATGCCAATTTTTGATTTTGAGGTCACTTTCCTTCTGAAAATGCTTAATTAACATAACGTTTTACTATTTTTTTCTTATGAAAGTAACAATAATAAAACAAGAAATTATCATCAAGTTTGCACAAAAACCTACAGATTTTGTGATACTTGGAAAAACCTGCAACAGGTAAAAAAAGGAATTTATGATTTTTTACCAACGTTTATAACAACAGTTGACAATACATAGTCGTAAGAGTGGTTTTCCACGAATTATTAATTTCCCAATAATTTTTTAAATTTGCATAGCTATTAAAGAGTTTTACACTTTTATTTGACTACCTGTCAAAACCTTCATTTCCCTACCCTGTTCCTTAAAAGTTCTCAGAAGAGTTAGGTTTAGGATATGAAGGCCTATTTGGAAAACATACCTTACGGAAATGGAATAAAAGATTAGGAAAAAAAAACTAATTCATCAGTTTAATTTTTACGCTAAGGTTACAGTTGCTTAGAAACGCTGTTTGAAATATCAGCAATTACAATCCAAGAAAACGCAGACATTATTTACGTTTATGAGCCATGCAATAGAAGTTCAAGTAGTGCGCGATAAAGACAAACCATGAACTTTATCCTAACCTACGACTTCCTAGTAAATGAGTATTTGGAAATACGTATTGAAAGCTTCGAGAAACGGGATCAGTTTCAAGTACAGGACCGAATGCGGGAGCTCTACAAGTAAAAATGATTTCGGCTGATAGAAGAATGCTGGAAGCTGTAACAACTGATCCATCAATCAGCATCATACGCTTAGGTTTGCAAATCAATGTTTCCAGACGTAAAATTTCTAATGTACTGCATAGAGAAAATCTTTATCCATACCACCATAGACCTGTACAAGAACTACTTCACAATGATTTGGTAAAGAGACTTGAGTTTTCTAACTGCTTGGATGACAACCAATTTATTATCTGAATTCTTTGGACGGACGAATCTCAATTTACAAGAGATGGGACCACGGATGGGCTGTGGACAATCCACATACAATGAGACTTGGAAACAAGTTAATCGGTCCCTTCAAACTACCATCTAGGCTGAATTCTACAAACTATCTTTACGAAATGACTTACCAGAACTGTATCGTATTTCCAACAGGATGGTGCTCTAGTCCACTATGGTCGTGAGGTTAACAATTGGCTAGATGAAGGGTACGGTAATCGTTGGATAGGAAGAAATGGACCAGTTCACTGGCCTGCAAGATCTCCTGACCTTACAGCATTGGATTTTTTTGGATAGTGAAAAATGAAAGAATTTGTTTATTCAACCGAAATATGTAGCAACTTTAAGTGAATTGGAAGAGCGTATTCTCAAAGCGCAATCAAAAGTGAGGCAGCGCTTAGCATCAATAAGAATTCGCAGTGTAATCAAAAAACCGGCTCTAGCATGCACACAAAACCAAGCAGGACACTTTGAGCACCATTTATTACTGTTTTAGAATACACATTTTTATTTTTTTTTTAAGGAGTTAATGACACCCCTGTAGAACGGTGTTTTTTTGGAATATGCCCAGGAATCATTTCCCAAATTATCGTCAACAAATTAGGGGACACCTTATATATTTGGCTTACATCCAGAGTTGAAAATTAATTTCCATATCCACATAGAGTTCTATTCTTATTGAGACAATTACGGTAACTAAAAGCAAATTCACCCAAACCTTTAACAAGTTGTTCAAATCAATCAAGTCCATCTCTTAAAACTTATCTGCATCATTTATCTCCATTCTCCATTATAAATAATTCTCAAATACTTATACTCGTAGATACTTTTGTATATGGTAAGATATCCCATCCCGTATCTTGAAAACTACTGACTTGAGATGAAATGACCTGATTTTTTTTTGTTTGAAAATACTATGTAAGTACACGTTTCAAAGTCACAAAAAGTGGGGGTTAATTACACATTTTTCCGAAAAAAGTGATGACTAAGTCGAAAAGAAAAATCACTTTTGTTCTTCGAAAGCTTTTGACGCATTAATTTTAGGGCAAGATTTACTTTAAAACAGTTAAATAATTACGAGTTTAAAACGATACTCCATTGAAGTTTTTGACACGTTATCCGGAACATCCATTTTAGTATGATATTTTGTCTTGAATTGGGTCCGTGTTTATTTCTTGAGAAAGATCAACTTCACTTCAATGAACATACTATATGTATTTCTTTAGATATGAGTGCAGTAAAATGGAGCTGCTTACTGTTTTCATAAGCTCTGTATGAGAACACATAGTAGAATTTGTCTTCTATACGTGACAGAAGATTAGCTTACAAAGCAAAATGCTAGTTTCTGGACTTCTAGGCAACGTAAAGTACAAAGCTGGAGCTGCTGGCCGGACTTTACATAACCTGACGGTAATGATATTCTTGCCGGATTCATTTGTTACTCCCAAAATATGTATTTCAGAATTCTGTAGGTCGTCGAGAACTCTAATGAAAGGAATTCAAGTGCCAATTTTTCGTTTCAGCATTTCAACATTTCAGCGATATCGCGTCTCATCGAAAAAAGTACTTACAGCTCTATGAGCCGCAAGTATAAAGAATAATATGCATCCCGCCCATATGAACTTGGAACCAATTGTAAAACTGAAAACCAAAAATGGAACTTCTTTTGTTCTCATTTTTTCTTTTGCCACAAGAACAACGCTTCCATCAACCCCACTTAAATAGCGTGTTAACACATGTTTTCAACGCCCATTAAGTTTTTGGCCTCTCACCCACACCCTGGGTGATTCTACATTGTATTACATACATACAGTATGATGTCTAAAGTACAAGTGTCTAACAACAAAAGATCTTTTAGATTGCGGCCCATTTAATATTTTATTCTTGTTGCTGTTGTTTTCTTTTTATTGAATAATTTATGGAGCATATTTCAAACGGTATGTCCTGCAATCATGTAACAGGTAATTTATCACCCCATGGCCTGACATCGTGATACCATAAAAGACGAACTTCCCAGTCCTTCTGTTTTAAGTCAGCCGCTGTGATTTGATAAACCAGCCAGAAAAATCATACGCCCCCACCCACCCTACTGCCCTATGGAGCCGAGCTGACTTGGTTTGCCACTCGGTCGTGCTAAGCGAATAATTTTCATCATTCTTTATGGTCGCCTATGTTGTGTGCTTCCCTCAATTGGTCTTTAATGTTTTTCTATGCGACTGGACAGATGGTGTCGTTCTCACGTTCACACGGGTAATGGGGAAATGAGGTCATCATGGAGTAATTGTAGTTGCCGCTCTAAGAGGTGGATCATCTATAAAGGAATCTTTCAGATGGGGATGTTCTATTGTTGGTCTATTTTATGAAACTGAAGAATTCAATTAGTCCTGTTAGTCTTTTAATTTATTGGACGTGTTTGTAGTGCAAGCAGAAAGTTGTTCGGTTACATTCTTTTAGTTTAGTGGCCTGTTACCTGTTACTTGTTACCTACCTGTGCTAAATCTTGTAATACCGTAAGATTTACTTTCTGATACCCAATCTAACTTACTATCTACTAAAATGGCTTCATTTGTATCGTATGCATTACACAACAGGCTTATCCACTGCTGCTTTGTCGTGACAGATAATGCTTTTTGAAGCCATTGACTCGATACGAACCTATCCCATTGGGTGTAATCAGTTTGATTCATAGGGTGTAACATAAGACGTGTCTTATGTATGTAAGTCAAAGGGGCTATTTATAATATGGTAGTAAGTCAAAGGGGCTATTTCATATATGAAAGGCCAATAAATCAAATTGCGATGTTGAGCCGAGGTTCTTTTTGATGAATATCTACAATTTAAGAAGGGTAAATCGTTTTGATGTCTACAGTATACGATTAGCTTTGGAATGTTTGAATGAATGATTTCGAATGGAAGATTCCTAACTTTGCGTTATTTCAACGGCAGGTTTTCCTATTTTTTTATAGGTACAGCCATCAGAATATTAGGCACTATTTATCACCTCATTGGTATCTTTTAAAATGGAATTACTTGAGTGTTTAGCACCTTCAGCAAGAGGTCGAAATTGCATTTCATCCTTGGATGAAAAGAACAGTAGTGTTTACTTAGAATAACTTTCCTAAATGTAAACATCACTTGAGAAGAATCCGAACTAGTGTTGGAGTGCTGGATGACTTGATGTCCTTAGTGAACAATTTATATGAACCACACCGACAGATTTGGGTCAAAGGTCAATAAGATCCGGATTTTCAGTTCAAGGTTTAAGGAATGGGGCTGACCTTCGAATAAGTACGTTGAATGTTCGGACTTTGAATGGACAGGACATAATAGAGCAGCAATTGGGGGATTCCCTAAGCAGATTCCCTAAGGCCTGGGCCAACATTTTCGACATTTAATACAGTGGGTGTAATAAGTAGCCATCAATCAAATTGAAAGGGTTTGCTAGGAACTTTGTCAATGTAGTGCCTTGTAAAAGAGAAATTTTAGTATTCTGAGAAAACTGAAATTCAAGTTCCTCTTACCTACACTTTCTTTGCAACATACCTGACCTACTCTGTCTCTGCGCCCGATGTTGTCACTTTGTTCGGTGTTTTCTGAGACGAGGAGGACTTTGTCCTCTAACTATAGCTACATACAAGCGAATTCAATTTTTCATTTTCATTAAGCAACTTGCATAGTTTTTGAAAGCGGATAGGGATGCGAAACCGATTTATGACTTATAATTTCAGTTTTTCTAGATCCTCGAAGGATGTCCATCCATGCGATAAGATATTGACTGCATGGGCTATGCCCGATCAACTGAAAGTGGAAAGGTGCACTAAGTGTCGTGGAACTAACGTTTCGTTTCAATTTTAACTTTGCTGACATTGGAAATCGAGTCCTTACTTATCTAACATATAAGTGATAAATTTACCTTAACTAATACAAAGACTATTTAAAAAACGTTTGATCTTGAATCTCACACACTGTTTTAGAAATTTCAGATCCCGTATAGGAAAATAATGGTTTGCTTGTGTAAGTCGAATTCAATTGGCTTACTCGCCTACATAAGCGATGATTATTGTTATATTCGGGCTTCTAACACCGCTCAACATAAATTTTGTGTCCTTGTTTTGATTATCTGATTCTTATTTCCCCAACCTACTAATTAAAAAAGGAAAAGGCTCTATCTAAAAAAGTTTGCTTATGTGGTTGTCAGAATGAAAATACGGATTTGAAGAAAAGTTAACAGCAAACAGAATTAGAATTTGTGTGAATAAGCAACGGAACGCTATACTCCTGATGAAGACGGAATAACCGTCACGATGTTTTTGATGAACAATTCTTCAGTGATTTTTTTTTTTTTATAATGAGCGCGCGCTCAAGGGGTTTTTGTACTCTTAAAATGTTTATACATTGCGCGGTTGAAGGAAAATCAGGGAGGATAGAAAGAGAGGTACCGGTGAACGTTGGTTTTAAATGTTTGAAAGTTATAACGATCAGGAAACACAGATATGGGCAGGGCATTCCATAAGCGAACTGTATGGCTTAAGAACGAAACACGATATTTTAGAGTACGTCCGAAAGTGGGCTTGAGAGTATACTGATGAGTATTCATAGCCAGACGGGTGTTACGGTTAAAAGTTTGAATGGGCGGAATGCTACTGGCGATTTCAATGGAGCACTGGTGGTAGAAATAGCGATAAAACAAAGTGAGACACGAGACATTACGTCGGTGCTCGAGGGTGTCCATTGTTTGACTGATATTAGTATCACCTATGAGTTTTATTGCATGGTTTTAAATCCTATCTAGTAGGTGCAAAGATGTTTTAGGAGAACCTGACCAGATGTGGGCATTGTACTCCAGTTTTGGGCGGATGAATGCTTTATACATATATTGTGGCCAGATCAGAGGGGGTAAAATATTTATTACATCACTTGAGGAAACGCAGACATTTCGCAGCATTTTTGACGACACCGAATATGTGGTCATTCCAACGTCAGTTTTCATTGACACACATATCGAGAATGGAAAGTTTATCGGTTTCGACGATGCAAGTGCCGTTCATGGATAACATATGGGTGTTTAAATTCCGCTTTATTGACAGAAGGCAGCATTGTGTTTTAGAAGCATTAAATTCTATTCTGTTAGTGTTTCCCCAATTATGTAGTTATGCTGTTAATATCAGAATTTAATGAGCTTAATATACGCTGCCGTTCACGTTCTAGAGCCGAAGAGCAGGGATGTGAGTCCGGGAACGAATATGAAAAGCAGAGAGTACTGTCATCAACAAAGGAATATGTTGGATTAGAAATAGCAGACAAGCGCCCTGGGGCGCACGAGCCTTTATTTTGTGAATATCAGACTTGAAACCATCCAAGACAACTGGAATTGAATGTTCCGAAAGGTAATTTCTAATCCATTGAAGAAGAGAGCTGTTGATCTCAAAAGCACGCATTTTCGACAAAAGAGCCTGATGCCAAACTCTGTTTAAATGCCTTAGAAATATCAAGTGTAACTATCTTGCTTTCGCCAGATTGATGTACGCTTTGGTTCCACTTTTCGGTGAGACATGCCATCAGATCACCAGTGGACCTGTTGCTACGAAAACCATATGTGATAAGCTGACGGTTTATCAGCGTTTCCACGGCCTTGGAAAGAAGGGAAGTAAGTCTATAGGAGGAGAGAGAAGAAGATTCGCCTTTTTTAGGGACGGGCTGGAGAAATGCTGTTTTCCATCTCCTCGGAAAGTAGGATTGATGAAAAAGCTTGCGCAGTGGTTCTGCCAACGAGGAAGAACACCTCTTCAGAAGAAGGGGAGATACCATACCATCTGGACCAAGCGGATTTGTGAATGTTAAGATCTTTAAGAACTCTTGCTACTACACGAGTGCGAAAGTGGTTTTGTCCCATTGAAGATTCGACACATTCAAGTGTAGGCGGAGACAAAGCACAATCTGCGAGTGTTGAGCTGGCCGCAAAATGTACAGCAAGCAGATTGGCCTTGTCCAAAGAGCTGACATCTGGAATGTCATTATAAATGGGCATTGGGATGGAGGATGAGATCGACCAACAATTTTTACTGCCTTTGCGACATTGCAGTATTTTTTGCCTCAGTTGTTGGTCGTATTGGGATTTTACACGCTTAAGAAAGACGTTGTAGTCATTTCTGGCTCTTTTAAACTTTTTTCGGTTTTCCTCTGTCGGGTTGGTCTTGTGGGACCGAAAAACCAATTCTCTAACCTTGACAGCCTCTTTACAGCTCGAGTCGTACCATGCCTTTTCTTTTGGTTTGATATCATATCAGGAGCGGCATCCATGTCGTTATCGAGGGAATATAACGGATGACTTATCAGGGTGAGAAGTTAAAACCAAGGCCAGGGTGTTGGCGGTATGACTATCAACGTCTGGTATTCGTATGGGCTCATTTACAAGCTGTAAACAAGCTGTAAAAAGAAGAACAATGCATGGTAAGGAAAAGAGAAGCTATCGCAGTGAAAGTGAGGAGGACTTCATTCCAGTCGACGGTTCAGATCCAAGTCCTGATAGAAGTAACCAGACGGATGCTAGACGCATCTATTGCACCGGCCTGTTCTCTGACGATAAGCAACGGGAGCAATGCAACGGCGCTAATAGAATATTTTTGAGAATGCCGCACAACGAAGAAAAATGAAGGCGACTAGCGAAACAACGAAATTTGCAGTAAATTAAAGCAGTACTTTAATGCGAAATCAAATGCAGTAAGCAGTAGGAAAATACAGGTTTTATGAAAACGAGAGCATGTTATTGGATTGGACCACATTCCATCCGAAAAATGGGTGACAGTTGGAAGTACAAAATATAAATAAGTGGCGATTTTATCAAATAAAAGTACGAGAGCCGATCGGATGCCTTTCTTATTCCACTGAATAAATGCAAGGGCGACATAAGAAATTGCAGGATCTACCAATCGGCAAAACTAATGTACTGTAGCTTAATACGAAAACATATGACAGACTAGACAGTCGACAATGCCTGAAACACATGTGCAGTAAAACTCGAATAGCAAAATTAGAGAATATTATTTTTTATACAAGCAAACACACGTGTTTTTACTCCACCTCATGCGTTTCTGCAATACATCGCAAATTGTAACCTTACTGCAAGCACGATGTTACTATACAGAATTGAAAATTAGTACAATCTAGTACGAGTACATTTTAAGTCATTTGACGTATTTTGAAAGCAGCAGTTTGTGTATACCGGAATTTTATATATATTTCTTCAAGAAAAAATATTGTTGAATATGGAGGAACAACAACAAAATTCAATGCAATCAAATGCCACATACTGCACGCAGTAATGCCGAATGCGAGCTAGGGGAAACTGGGGCACATTTGGCACTTAATGTTTAAATGTCTTTATTTGTTAAAATTATAGATGAATTCCAATGCTTTTTTTTATATGATGCATTGACTATTCATCCATCATTTTTTGAAATTTGTTTTTTAAAAAGGTCATTTTATCAAAAGTGCCCCGGGTACGGGAAGATTTGATAATTGCAAGTTTAACTCATAATCGTATCAGCGGGTCTAATCTGCCTGTTGTTTGAATGGAAAGAAAAGTCAAACATCTTTTTTTTTAACAATTTATTTTAATAATATAAAGAAACATAAATCAATAAATCCATTTTCTTAAAAAAAAATAAAACCTACATAAATATTACTTCATTTAAAAAACTATCAGTCCATAAAGTCTTTAAGAATAATACATAGAAACATTTTTAAATATCTTATTAAATATAGAGTTTGCCGAAGTCAACGTTGAATAAATATTTTGACGACAGCGGGAAGTTGAGGCTGGATTTGTGGATTGTGGCAGTTTGAATTTGATTTCACTCCTTAACGTCAAAGAAATATCTTCAACGGCTGGTTTACTAAAAAGCCAACCTACCAATAATGCTTTTCGTTAGTTAACAGTGTAAGTAGAATCGCATAATAAAATGGCTTCTTAGAATGTGTTAGGTGTGCTAAATCGTGCTATGGGTCTTACAGCCTCAGGTGTTAGAGATGGGATTGGAGATTTGGCAGTTGTAGGTGTGTTTAAAGGCGTATTAGTGTTGCTTTGAGCGGCCCACTAAAATTCATCATCTCCGAATATCTGGTAGTTGTAGGGATTTATTCCAGTTGCTTGAAATCCATTTAATATATTTCTTGAAGAGAAAGCCATTTGAAATGGAAGGTTGGTCAGTTCTGCGACGTCGTAAATTGTTATTCGCTTTCCATGATTGGTGCTTAGAAAATCATGAAATGCCTTCTTACAGAAAAGTTTGAACGGCCGAAAACTGAAACGTCCAATGGCTAAAGTCGATGTGAGGTGTGCTATTCGAAAGATAGTAAAATAATTCCATTATCACGGCAGAAGTCAATGCTTGGAAGACTGCAGTGTGATGCATGGTTACCAAGGATAATCAAAATTGGTCTTTCCTTTGAACAATTGGTGAAGTGTTGGATATGTGATAGGAGATCGACGAAGAGTTTAGAAATCATTCATCCAGATTTCGAATTGAAAATAAGCGATCCAGGAAAGCAACCATTTGAAAATCGCTCGTTAAGGCGGATGCGAGGGAACACATATGCTGGTGGCAGACGATTTCCACTGGCATCCACTATACCCACCATTGTCACCAAACCGACACGCTCGGCTGATACTGTCTGAGCGACGGCACGCTGATTCTTTGCTGCGAGGACCTGGTAGATATTTGTAGAAATAATAAATATATATTGAATATGATTTAATGGATTCTAGTTTTATCTTTGGTGAATCCATGACTGTTGTTATTCCCGTCTCATCTAAGTTGTAAGTACCCTTAGTGTCAAATGGATATTGGGCGTAAATTTGTTGAAGGTTTCGAAAGAGGTTATCAACGGCTAATTTTGTAAAACCTTTGAGTCTGTCTAGGCCCATATTTTCGGGCTTACGTAGCAAGAGTTCAGGATTTCGTTTTAAAAATCCGTTAAGCCAATCGTCTCCAGCTTTTTTTGAAATTACCCAACTTTGTTTGTTCAGCTAACGTTATTAGCTTTGATAAAGTCATACACAGATTTCTTAAAAGTATGGTTTGACAAGCCGTACGCGTGAAAAGAACACTTTTTTACATATTCTACCAGTTCTTTTTCTGGCAGCTTCGTAAAGGTTTGTCGCAGTGTATATTTCGATTGAAAAGTGAAACCTTCGTCAGAGCTACTTCCATTACCCGCATCTGACCAGTCTTTTAAGGGGTCCTGCTTTTTTATACGCATTATCTATGTGGTTCTATTTACTACATATTTTTCAGCTGCTGATGTTGGTGCTTCAAGCTTTTTACGTATGTCTGAAATAGCCCTCTTCACCTTTCCTTCATCGATTCCATTCCTATTTATCTTTCTCTTGTAGTTTCTTACCATATCTTTAAAATAAACATGAATTAAAAATTAAAAACATAAATATTTGCATAACAGATCAAATGTAAAATGTGCCCCCTTTGCAAAAGTCAAAGGTGCCCCAAATGTTATAACTTTTTTAATGTTTTATTTTTCAAATTATATTAATGTTTGACTTTCACAAAACCGACTTTAAAATATTGACATTTTAAGAAAAGTGCTATCATAATATTATTTCACAATAAAAAAAAACTCTTTTATGTCAATTATTCTTATCTTAATAGAAAAAGGTAGCATTAAGCTTTATTTCTTCGTTGTTTTCTCGTAATCCTATAAAATCCTTATATAACAGGTTATGGGCCCATACCCAAGGAAAATGCCATTTAAGGAAAACTAAAATTATAATTTTTTGGAATAATTACGACGTTTTCGGGTAAAATATCATTATTTAATGAAGACAACTACTCCACGTGGATAGCCCAAATTGAAGCCTTACTGCATAAGAATCGTTAAATGTTAAAAATTATCAAAGGATTGGAAGAGCGACCAACCGATCCAGAAAAGTTGAAGGAGTACAAGAACAAAGATATGGATGCCAGATGTGAAATAATAATCTCGATGGAACCAGGCACAGGTGGCATTGGTAAAAAACATGAAGAAGTCCGTAGAAATTTGGAAATTTGTGGAAGCAACTTATAACAGGAAAGGAACTCGGCAAAAGGTAGAATTGTTTCGAAAAATTATCAATTTCACAATGAATACTAATCAAAAATTTTCATAAATATCTAATTGAATTTAGGTATCCGCACTATAAATCGCCTACGAGAAATGGAAGCCAAACCCGATGAAGATTTGTTAGCTGTATTGCTATTGGATAACCTCCATGAAGAATGCAAAGAGATTCAGGCTGATTTCGATGATGTACAAGTGTTTTCCTTTTATTTGATTTAATTTCTTCTCGCATAGAAATGATAAAGGAATTACAACCGCATAATGATAATGCCATGAAGGTGTAAGTGTATTAGAATTCTGGAAAGAAAAATCCCAATAAAACAGGAACCTATATCGGATTTTCAATTCAACTGTCATATAGTAAATGTGGAAAGAAAGGCTACTTTTTTCTTTCTTTCTTTAAAAGTTTTTTGGAAAATGGGATAGAGAGAGAAAGAAAGATGTTCGATTTTCGTTAACTGAAAAAATGTATATGTCATTCAGGCGAGGCTGGGATTCGAATACCGAACCTTTCGATTTGGAAGCCAGTCCACTCATTTTTATTTTTTTTTTTCACTTTAAATGCATTTTTATTTTCTTAATTCATTTACACTTACAAGCTAGACAAAAAAATGCTTAAAATTAGCTTAATTAACTTACAAATAATCTGATACTAACTTACTGGCCCCATGCGGGCACTCTAAGTTAAACTTAACACTTATTCTATGTTTTTTGACGATTATTGCAGCAATTATTTACATTTTTATATTTATTAAATGTAAAACTTAGAAAATAATTATGTTATATAAAAAAACATGGACATGTACATGGACTTTTGGTAAAACGTAAAACTAAGACCTATAAACCTATGCACTACCTAGAAATAAAACTTAAATTACTTAACCTACTTACACTATCATATTGTAAATATATACAATTTTTTTTTGGTGTATGGATTATCCCTTATTATACGTTGTTACCCAAATTGTTAGTGCTGCCGAGCAACATCCCTCATGTCGCGACTACCTACCGCTCTGCCGTGTGCGACGTCTCTGTCACAGTTGAGTCCCCTGTCCGCAGCTGTCCGAGCGACGTGGAAGATTAGCGGCACCGCAAATCTGTCCTAGATCAGACCTTTCAGATCTAAGTAGAGGAACCCCTCTGGAGGAATAAAGCCGTCAAAGCGAAAGTCATGATACATATAATTAGGGTAGTAAGTTCCGGAGATCAGGTTGTTCGACGAGGTCATTGCTCTTGCTATGTGCTTTCGAGTCAACTTAATAACAAAATTGTCCACTCTTATTAGGTTCGCCCTATTGTATAAGACTTCATTAGGATAGAATTTTATGTACTCGGACTCTGGTGTTCTGTATAAGCGAAACAGTAAGACAAGCCCTCTCAAACCCGAAGACAAGCCCTCTCAAACACCCGAATCTTTTCCAATAAGCTTGCTATCACGTTGAACCACACGGGACAACCAAATCTTGTGAGATGAATGGTTGCCTAAATACAACATCAAGTCCAATTTACACTAATAATTTAGTCTCCCCATTAAATGTTGGATGACACCCATGGAGCGAAATAACCACTGAGCCCAAACATCTTTCTCTCTCTCTCTATCCAATTTTCCCAAAAACTTAGCACGTGCTCCGGCATTTTAAGAGTAGTAATACCCTCTTGAGTGTTAAGTTCTTCAAAAAAAAAAAAAAAAATAGGCCGGATAAGGGCCATGTAGCAGATAACCTTCACCCTCGCATCGAGTTAGCTGTTATAAAACAGTCACTTTGTATTGCTTTGGCTCTGGCCAGAGCAATATCTATATGTTTGTTAAAATACAGTTATTGATCTAGCTAGATCCCAGGGTATCTGACTACATTTCGACAAGCAAGTGGCTGCCCGTGCTGTCCCACGATCGAAAACTTCCGCCAATTCTTTCTGGTTTCCCTAGAGGCCCCAGACAAAGGCGTCCTAAACAAAATTGCAATATCGCTTAATTTTATCGAAGTCACGTTGCAAGAGTATGTTAATGACCTCAATCTTTGGACCTGATCTGTACGCGATTAAGTCGCCTGCGTACGCTATGGAATGGTGAAGTGAACCTATCAGATCACTTGTGTAAATGTTGAATAAGATCGGCGAATTTACCGCACCTTCTTGCAGACCGTTTTTAATGTTAAATATTCCAGCAGAAGTCATATCGCCATTCTTCACGATGAACTGTCTAAAAGCCAGTCCATTACCACTTGAGCCAAGGCCACTCAATGCCTTGATGAAAGATTGCCGAGTAACTGCTGGAACACAATGGCGTCGTCGTCGTAGACGCAGTCGAGGTCGCTCATGCTGTCAAAAGTTGAGATATACACAAATATATGTAGTATAAGTGTGAGCACAATCAGTCGCTGCCGTAGCCCAAGGTACATATAATAAGGTAATATACTTGGGCCAATTATTTTGGTCTCGTTCTGTAAAATTCTGGCAATATGGTCGACCACAGTGACGACAAAGGCGGAAATATTTTGGTTGCGATAGATTTTTGATTTAAAATTGATTAAACGAAGTTTAAGGGTGTTAAATGAGTTGTGCTGTGTACGGGTGTTGTGTTAACAACTACAAAAGCAAAAATAGAACAGGAAATGAGGAGATATCGTAGGTTTGATACCTTCGTTTCCAAAACAAAGTAAAATGTGCATGCAGTGGGTTTTTTTTGTGCCGCCGAAAAGAAAAGTTAAATACAAAAACGGCACGAATTTGTGGCAAACATTTAAAAAAAATGATTTTGTCATTAATCCATTGTACGAGCAATATGGAATAGTTCTTAAAACAACTAGAATTAAAGAAGAAGGTGATCCTTCACTTTTGTTACCATTGCAAAAGAATGAAGAAGTGAGGAGCCCACGGGATTTACGGATTCAAAATAGACTTTTGATCCCAAGGTATGTGAAGAACAATTATTATAACCGTTATTTACACTAATAACACTCATTTTTTTATTACAGCGATGCACTAATTGTGCATGACAAGGAGAACATAGATCTGGAAATCCCCGCGGAGAATTTATTTCTATCAAAAAAGTGTGATTACTCTACGCAAACTGATTCATCCAAGGTAAAGTGCGGTAGACAAGTTAAACCATTAATGGTAGTAGTACACAAATTGATGAAATCATACCTACATATTCTCAGTGAGTAGATGACATAATAAATTAGAGTAATGCGAATTAAGTGTAATTAGAATTTCAACCATTGCTTGTGTTTTGCAGATTATTGGAGCAAATAGCAAAATTGAAAGCAGAAAACTGGAAGCAGTAACAAATTATTGATTCCGCTGGTCATATTTTTGCCAAGGGCCAATTAAGAAAATTAGAATGTCCTCAAGAACGTGCAAAATGGTCATCAGACGATATTGGTAATGCGATCGCAATACATGCAGCTGGCCCCCGGATTACTGTTGCGAAAACAATACCCTCTTCCAGCTGTGATAACACTTAAAAAGTGGTACTCAAAATTAGAGGTATATCCGGAAATAATCCAATTCGTGTTGAATATTATGAAAAACATCGATATGAAAGTCAAAGAGAAAATTGTCTACGACAAACGGAAGGATGAAACTCTGAAAGCTGCGAAATACATCCAAGTGGTGATGATAAGGGGATTGATTGGCAATTGGAAACAACCAATTTTCTACGATTTTGACCAACGGATGACCAAACAAATACTGTTTAGTATTATTCACTAATTAAGTGAATGTGGTTTTAAAGTGTGTGCAATCGTCTGTGATCTCGGGGGAACAATCAAGGTTTGCTGAGTGAACTTGAAATCACGGTTACAAAATCGTTTTTTTCTAAACCTAACCGCTGAATTAGGGAATGTGTATGTGTTCGCTGATGTGCCTCATCTCATAAAACTCATTCGGAAAAACTTCGTTGATAATGGTGGTTTTATACTAATGATAAGTCTGATTTGAGTATTGCATACAAAATATTCCTAACCAATTTATAAGTTAAAGGTGCAGAACGTCAAAAGGTGAAACTTGCAACAAAATTATTCTCACACACGGTCTCTCAAGCTATTATGCGGGCTGGTAGTTTAGGGGAACTAAGTTCGGAAGGCTGGCTTAAGTGTAACAATTCAAATTTCCTTAAAAATCATGTGTCATCTACATATTTCAGGTGAATGATTGGTTCTACTGTCTCAACGTAAGAGTTCCTTACCAGGATAGTCGCGAACAATTTGGAATTATCGATGAGATAACTTCCGTAATGCTTAATATGAGGGTTAAAGGAAAACGAACCATGTTGCCGTTCCAGAAATGTCATTTCTGTTTTTACAATCTTAACGAATAATTCTCTTTAACTTCTGTACAATGGCTTAAGGACTGAATATAGTCTGACATACAGACTGAATCAAGATGTTTTAGAGAAGAATTTTTTCGGAACGATTCGATCCAAAGGTGGCCTTAATGATCACCCAAAACTTGGACGAAATGAAGGAAGTTTATCTATGAATGGTATGTTTTATTCTTTAAATAACCATATTTTCTTTTAATACAACACGTTCGTATTTACATCTTCCACAGGCAGTACTTTACTAGATAATAAACCCGATTTAGAAGGTACGGGCTATTTAAGTAGCATTTAATCCCGACTTCATAGCAACTAAGAGCCGGTAGATGAACTGGAATCTCTACAGTACGATGGACTGGAGCATTTGACAGGATACATTTGCCATAGGATCAAGAATCCAGATTTAGCTGTTCAAACAACCCAGCAAGAGACATCGTTCATGTGGACTAATCAGCTGACGGATGGATATCTTCAAAAACCTAAAGACGAAATGATGGTAAATATGGAGAAGATGGAGACAATTTTTAAAATGTTTAATAAAGATGATATAGTTTATTATCGTAACTTTTTAAAACAGTTACTTAATCTCTCAAAAGACATACCGTCTGAAACAAAAGTGAAAGAAATATACTTCCGCTTACGTATGTACTTTAGAATTGAACACCTAAATAATACTATAGGAGACAATTTAACAAGCAGAACAAGAAAAATGATAAGAACAATATTGTAAAATAGTAGAGTCTATTTTGAATTTGTGATATTTTTTTGTAAACATAGAATCATTTTTATATTAATTTATGTTCTAATAAATTATTGGGTCTATAATTTCGTGCGGTTTGCTAAGAGATGACGTAACTTGTATTATTCCATTGGAACATGCGTTGGAAAGCTACTGTCATTGTACGTCATTTCAGTATATGTCATTCATTTGAAGCGTAAATAACAATAATTTTTTTTCACTCAAATATGTCGAACTTTGTGCCTGAAAAAGTGTTTTTGCGGGGAGTTCTTCTTCATTACTTTAATATGAAGAAAACTGCTGCCGAAAGTCATCGTATTTTGGTGGAAGTTTATGCTGAACATGCGCTAGCTGAGCGAACGTGCCAAAAGTGGTTTGCACGATTTAAAAGTGGTGATTTTGGCTTGGAAGACTATGAACGTCCTGGGCAGCCAAAAAAGTTTGAAGATGAAGAACTGGAAGCATTACTCTATGAAGATTGTTGCCAAACACAAGAAGAGCTCGCAGAATCTTTGGGTGTCACTCAAGCAGCCATTTCAAAATGTTTAAAAGCAGCTGGATATATCCAGAGCAAGAAAATTGGTTTCCACATGAACTCAAGCCGAGAGACGTCGAAAGACGGTTTTGCATGTCCGAAATGCTGCTGGAACGCCATAAAAGGAAGTCATTTTTGCATCGGATTGTTACTGGTGATGAAAAATGGATCCATTACGACAACCCCAAGTGCAAAAAATCATATGTGAAGCCCGGCCAACCAGCCAAATCAACGGCAAAGCCGAACATCCATGGCGCGAAGATAATGCTCTGTATTTGGTGGGATCAGATGGGTGTGCTGTATTATGAGCTACTAAAACCGGGTGAAACCATCAATGGATAACGCTATCGAACACAATTAATCCATTTGAAGAGAGCAGTGGCCGAAAAACGCCCGGAATATGCGACCAGACACGAGGCAATAATTTTCCATCATGACAACGCTCGGCGCCACGTTGCTATTCCGCATAAGAACTATTTGGAAAACAGTGGATGGGAAGTCTTACCCCACCCGCCTTATAGCCCAGACCTTGCCCCTTCTGACTACCATTTGTTCCGGTCGATGCAGAACGCCCTCACTGAAATATGGTTCACATCAGAGCAGAATATCAAAAATTGGCTTGATTCATTCTTGGCTGCCAAGCCGGTGCAGTTGTTTTGGGATGGGATCCACAAATTGCCAGAAAGATGGGAAAAAGTCATAGCTTCAGATGGGCAATACTTTGAATAATACTATTGTACATGTTTTTCTTAAATAAACGTTCAAATTTTGAAAAAAAAAACGCAATTAAGTTATATATCCAATACATACGTACTTATGTGTTCAAGAAATGGAATTCGTCTTTTTGTGTTATATTTTCTCATACACACACATATTAAATTTGTTTCCAGATACCCCGACATCAAGTCGCAGATGATTGTTGTTTTAGAATCGCTATTAATCAATATTTATCATTATAAATGAATAATAGTCTTCATAAAGAATTCGAACTCAAGCAATTATTAACGTACAGCATATGTAAGCAAAAATTGATCACTCTCGGCAGCCATCTTGGATTTTTCGGTATTACCTTTTTATCTGTACCGTGGTCGTAGCCGTATTCGCGGTCGCTGTAGTATGAGTTGGGCAATTTTTAATATTCAGTCGCGCGACGAGGTTATATGTACGAGTAGATTTAAACAGCAGATTGAAAAATTTATAACATACGAGTATAACAAAATAGAATATATTGTCCGGACTTTATTTAATCAGGTAATACAAGGTGACAAAAAGTTCATTGTGGCTGAAAAGGAACTTTTCCTTCGTTAAAAAAAACAGCTAGTGAGTTCTTGACGGACCCGAAATACTTCTTCTGCTCTATTGTTTGCTCCACATCTTAGTAAGGGCAGTAAGAGTGGTAGTTGTACTGCTTATCCGTTATTTTCAGGAAATTATGTAAAATAGTACATGCAAGAACAACTTTGCCTTTATTAGTTGAAATTCAATACACTTCCCAACACTCGCCAACGAGCTGCTAAAATGCCAAGAGCGTTCTTAATAACTCGTCGAGGCCTCATCTGTCTGTAATTAAACACTTACTCCGGCTTGCTTAACAGAGCTCCAGGATATGGTCCCATTAGGTTGTTCCGTAAGGGAAAGGCACTATCGCCAACAAAATAGTGCGGTGTAATCGTTTCAGAGTTCGTAAGCTTTTCTAGTGGTGGTAGATTTACATATATTACTTGCGAAGATTTTTTGGCCAACGGATGTGTTGCGGAAAATACCAGCATCGCTCTGGCTACCGAAGGCTTGTCGTCAATACTGCTAACACAATTAGGCATATCTCACCGACCGTTCTTTGGCAATAGTTATCCAAACACATGCATTTAACTCCGTCATATAAACCGGTGACAACAATCCCCAAAACACTTGACAAGTTTCCACTATTATTTTCCGAACTGTTGATACCCCAGGCCAAATAATGTGGCGTTACTCTTGAGACCTTTAAAAATAAAGATAAATGGCTTTCAAGAAAATCATCAATTTCGAAGCTACATACATTAGCGTTAGCATCATTCTGCACTCCGGACCTACGAGTATAGGTTTCCGTATAGATTACTTAGTGAGCGATTTTTTTACCAAACTCAAAAGCAATTTGTATTGCACCATGTTGATGCGAGTTGATTTAAAAAAAAATCTGGATCGTGCTCGTTTATGACAGCAAAAGTTGTTTGATAGAAACCTTTCCTATTCCTTTCTTGGTATAAAGAACGTACTCACCATCTTCGTTTCTTTGATTTTAAAAGTTTGTATGTTAAATAACACATATTCACCGCTGTCATTAAAAACATACTTTCTTCTTCGTCTATTGCTCCAAATAATTTCTATTTCGAAAAACTGATTGCTTCAACTAATTTTATTTGGATTTGATAAACACAACTTGAATCCAGCTGACATTTAAAATGATAAAAGTGTGCGACTTCATTGTGGACAAATTTTTTGAAAAGGTACGCGACATCGGTGTGCGACCTAAAGTGACAGCGACTACGTCTACGACAGCGACGTCATTGTGTTCCAGCAGTAAGCATGCAAAAAGAAAAATTAAATATTGCCGAGAGAGCAGTAGTCGGTATCATTGAAATTGACACAATCCATAAAAAAAAACAAATGCAAAAAGTGTATCTGCCAAAGGAAAAAACCATTAAAATTTACTATCTCATGTGTCACATGTGTTGCGATGAGCAGTTTTTTTCTGCACGGGAACAGTTTGCCTTGCTGACGAGAAAAGGCACCGATAATGTTAAAATTAAAATCGGAAATCAATTCAACAAATTTCACTATTTAATTATGCATGCATTGCAAAACTAAATGACACTTGTATTTTACTCGAAGCTCATAAGCGTAGTGGGTTGTACTTAGTTGAATTATTGTACAATAGTTGTAAACTTGCATGAAAATTTGCATGAGAATTTAACTGGACTGTGGTATAGAAGGTATGGCCATCTCAATGTGGGCTCTTTACTCAAACTGCGTCACGAAGGAATCGTGCCGGGTTTGTAACAAACCAAAAGGTGAATTGTATTACATGCATTAGATGGAAGTAAACTAGGCCGCCTTTCCCAACGAAGAATGTAAATTCATTTTGAAGAGAGCTATGAGTTTGTAGCAAGAAAAAGTTCTCCACAAAACTTTAGAATTAAGTCGTTAAAAGTGTTTCTAACAGTGTGAATTTTATCTCAAATATACGTTAATCTATGTTGTTCACTGTGCTTCTATTACATCGATGTAACTATTCGTCAAAAAAGGCATACAGTGTAAAGAAAAATAAAGAAAAACCGGTACACTAAATTCTATTGACACTCAGCAAAGATCCCTCCGGTTAGTAAATAAAATTGCAACCCCTCTTAAGATATCGAACTACAATATAGGGATGTTCTTAAAGTTTTGGTATATTGAAAGTTAAATTAATGAACTCTATAGCTTCGGCTATTAAAAAAGATATGTATAATTGGTGAGATCCATGGAAATGAGATTGTTAGATCGGTTGGCGTCCTTAAATAGTGAATTTCTTACTAAGCTGCAATCCACTCGTAAAACTAAATTTAATGACCTGTGTAAGGCTCTTCATTCTTCTATGTGATCATTGGAAGATATTAATAAACAGCTTAAACATCAGAACGATTTTCTCTTTCGCAAGCACATTGCTTGCATAGTCCTTTTGCTGAAAATGAAAATCTCAGTCAAATGTTTAAGTCAATGTGCTCCATAATTAACTTCGGTTAACTACGAAGAATGCCTCTGGGGGAACGAAGCCGTTGAAGCGTACCCTGTCGTGATATAGATAATTGGGGTAATAAGCCCCGTGGGTGAAATTGTTAGTCGAGGTTATTGCTCTGGCAATGTGATTTCGAACCAAGTTAATGACGTAATTGTCCACTCTTATTAGGTTCGCGCTATTGAATAAGACTTCATTAGGATAGAATTTTAGGTACTCCGATTCTGGTGTTCCGTACAAACGAAGGCAAGCCATCAGGCAGGCCCTCTCAAACAAACCCATCTTTCCATTAAACGTGCTCTCACGTTGAACCACATGGGACAGCCAAAGTATCTGCATACATTCCCACAAGCAAGTGGCTGCCGGTGGTGTCCCACGATCGGAAACTTTCGCCAATTCTTTCTGGTGTCCCTAGAGGCCACAGACAAAGGCGTCCTAAACAGAATGGTTTCCGACTTCTGAAAGTTGATCTTCAACTTCCAGTCAACGCAATATTGTTTAATTTTATCGAAGTCGCTTTGCTAGAACATATTAAAGACCTCGATTTTTGAACTTCATCTGTACGCGATCAAGTTGTCTGCATACCCTATGGCATGGTGAAGTAACCTCACAAGATCGCTTGTGTAGATGCTGAATAGGATCGGCGAATTTACCGCACTTTGTTGCAGACTATTTTTAATGTCAAATAGCAGTTCATGCTGAACTGTCTACTAGTGAGCATATCAAAAAGAATGTATGGGTGTAGCTCATTCTCTTTCGCTATGACATTATCTGCCATATAACAGATGGGCTGAAAAGTCCATTCTAAGAGAGGGCACCACTTGAATTAAATCCATACCATTTTCAGTTAGTACCAACCTTCAAAAGATACGTGTATAAATTTGACAGCTGTCGGATTTTGTCGGATTTGATTGCTTTTTGATGGGAAAAAATGCAGCCGATGCAAAGAAATGGCTTGATAAGTGTTAACCGGACTCTGCACCAAGCGAACGAACCATTCGCAAGTGGATTGAAAAATTTAAAAGTGGTCATACAAGCACCGAAGATGATGCACGCAGTGGACGTCCAAAACAGGCTGTTTAAGATGAAAACATCAAAAAAGTCCACAAAATGATTACGAATGACCGTAAAGTGAAATTGATCGAGATAGCTGAGGCTCTGAAGATATCAAAAGAGCGTGTTGGATATATCATACACGAATATTTGGACATGCGAAAGCTCTGTTCAAAGTGGGTGCCGCGTTTGCTCACAGTCGACCAAAAACAACAACATGTTGATGATTCAGAGGAGTGTTTAAAGCTGTTCAATAAAGACGAATTTTTGCATCGGTATGTGACAATGGATGAAACTTGGCTCCATCACTTCAAACCAGAGTCAAGTCGGCAGACAACTGAGTGGCGAGCAGGCGACGAACCTCGTCCTCGGCTGGCAAAGTTATGGCATCCGTATTTTGGGATGCACATGGAATAATTTTCATCGACTATCTCCAAAAGGGGTAGACTATCAACAGCGACTATTACATTGCGTTGTTGGAGCGTTTGAAGGACGAAATCGCAGAAAAATGGCCGCATTTGAAGAAAAATAAAGTGCTGTTTCATCAAGACAATGCACCGTGTCACAAGTCGATGAAAACGATGGCAAAATTGAATGAATTCGGCTACGAATTGCTTCCCCACCCACCGTATTCTCCAGATTTGGCCCCCAGCGACTATTTCCTGTTCGCAGACCTCAGAAGAATGCTCGCCGGAAAGAGATTTAAGACCGATGAAAAAGTAATCGCCGAAACAGAGGCCTATTTTGAGGCTAAACCGAAATCGTGCTACAAAACTGGTATCGAAAGATTGCAAAATCGTTTCAATCAGTGTATCGCCCTCGAAGGCAACTATATTGATAAATAAAGTTGAATTTTGCAAAAATTTTGTGTTTTACTATAAAACGGCACGGACTTGTTACTCGTCATTGCACTCGGTGAACCCTGAGTTATCGAATCGCCAGTTCTCGATATCATTTCGAAAGTAGAAATTGTGCAAAAGCACCTGATTTTCCAGGTCGCGGTTCGAGCTAATATCATCAATCTCCATGTAGACTTCCTGGAAAAACGCTCCAATGGCCTCTGCCTTCTTTTGCGGATCTTCGACCACAAAGAACTTGTCATCTTCGACGGCTTCTTCTGGATCTATGCTTGCTGGTAACAATACGTGTTCGATAAACATCGTTCGGGCGATCCTTAGACATGAAAGGCCGTTTTGATTTTTCCTCCGAAATATTTTGTTTACTTGCGGGAACATATTCGGTTTGTTATTGCTTACAGCCCGAATTTTATTACTGATGATCTGTAATTTTCTTTTATTAATATTTGGAGATTTCTGATGAACGACTTCCGTGTCATGACCTCCGGCTTATGTCTGTCAGTGAACTGTCTGTACAAGGTTTGTAATTTCGACAGCAGTGTACATTTGCGTCGGTGCAGTATGTTAATAGTTGCGTTGTGGAACGTGTCTTCATTGTAAGTGTGCTGATATCGAGGTATCGTAGGTACTGCCTATCGTGTGTTTTATGGTTTCGTCCATTTATTTAAGATACCTGTCAATCTCCTCATTTGACAGATTCCGGTTTGGCGGTGGGTAGAGCGAGTTCGAGGAGAGAGCTTTTTTCAATGTCCTAGAGAAATGTGTCCAACGTACCTTACTACAATTGTAGTAATACCTTTGAATAAAGTCGTCCAATTCAGCAACTTCGTTGGGAAAGTGCGTTGACAGTTTATAGTTTGTTGGTTAGTGGCTGTCAATCGGACAACAGGAGATCCAGATTGCTGACCCCAACAATTGAATTGTAGGTTCCCTCTGATATTTGGTGTATTATTTCCACAACCTCTATGTTTGGCGTTGAAATCTCCGCCGATTATGAAGTAATTCTCCTCCGATTCCAGCCTTAGGTATCGGAAAAGTGTCTCGAGTTCTGAGATGAATAACGTGAATTAAGTAGTTTCAGGCGTATAGACGGAGACCATATACAACCGCTTTCCACTACGGAGAGGGATATACATGATACATGCTTCCAGCACTTGGAACTTACGCATTACACGGCTGTATACTTTTTTAAATCGCAAGCCTTTATGAAGATCGCAACACCACCTCCAATTCTGTAAATTTTCCAAATAGGCCTTCACACCCCAAACCTAACCCTTTCTGAGAATGTTTAAAGGACAGGGTAAGAAAATGAGGGGTTTGACAGGTAGTTAAAAGAACGAGCACATTTTAAAACTTTTTAATACGAAAGTTTAAAAAAAATTATTGCAAAATTATTAATTCCTGGAAAACCACTCATATTGTCAACTGTTGTTAGAAACGTAGGCAGAAAATAATAAATTCCTTTTTTTTACTTGCTGCAGGTCTTCCAAAGTATTATAAAATCTATGGGTTTTGATGCCAACTTTTTGATGATTACGTTCATAAGAAAAAAAATAGTAGAACGTTATGTTCATTACGAAATTTCTGGAGAAAAGTGACCTCAAAATTAAAAATTAGCGTGGGCAAAAAAAATGGGATACGCTTAGAAATTGGATATACCCGAAGACTCTAACAAGACATCAACTTTATTTAAACGCATTTACAAAGGCTAGTATTTCTTCTAAAAACAAAGTCCTAAACGAAGTTTCTACCATTAGTATCAACAGAGCAATTTTCGTTAACAAGGGTCAGGGTACACTAAAGTAAGCCTTTTCTTAAATCCTTGATAAATGATGTCAACATTGGAGATAGACCCTTAATGCAAAACGACTTTTTTCTTAGAATATACCGAAAAATCATTACCCGAATCATCCTTGACGAATTATGGGACACCTTTTATATATAAACATACATATATACGAGTACCTTTTTAAATCTACCTTATGACCTATGTACATACCATATGTATCGAAGTCAGCTTAACAAAATTATTCTTAAAATTATTATCCACGCAAATTCTTGTTCATACATATTTACATTGAAATAAACCTGTACGCAATGAAGTGAACTAAAACAATCGCGTTTATTATTCTTACCAGTATCTACGTTTGTGATAAATGACTTTTTTCTGTGTTGTTCCTCTTGAGAAGGCAAAGTGCTAACACAGGGCAGAACGTTGAAATTTTTCGCGTAGAGGAGAGTTTGGTGATTGTATTAGTTAGGGACTATTCCAGCAGAAACTAGAAAGCAGTAGTCGTGGTGAGAAAAGCGACGCCAATATCTATTGGTGGATTCCCTCAGGTGTTATAACATTTACAACAGGGTTACCATCTATCTTGACTTCCATATTACGAGTATCTCTTTGCTTACCTGTTGCGATGCAATTAAATTTAGTTTACAAAAAATTGATGCGGGACTGCGTAAACTAAAATATTCAGCAAATTATTTCCGCTCCTCTATGAAAAATAGGTCCATTATTTATGTTTAACGGCTCTGTGTCCCCCTGTCTAGATAATGTTGGTAGACATAGACTTACAGTTGCTTTTAATGATTGTGTTCATTATATTTATAATATTCCCAGGTCCTTTTCCATCTCCAGTTTAACATCTTCTGTTGTAGACTTAAACCTTAGATTGTATTTTATTTTTCGTAATATTTTAAAACTGTTTAAGGCCATGCAAAATCAATTTCCCATTTCTTTGTTTGAAGTGCTGCAATTTGGGCAGTCTAATAGAGGCAAGAAACCTATTATTCCCACATGCACTTAATGCATAGGAGAGCGCCCGTTCTTTGTGTCTGTAATTAGCGCGAATTTTATATCACTCTTTTGTGTTTTACAAAAAAAAAACATTTTATTATTATTTTGAATAGTTTACTTTATTGATAAAAAAAAACACTTTAAACCTAATTGACAGAAGAAAAGACTGTGTCTTGAATTTGTTACGTCTATTTAGAATCTAATAAAATGTTTATTCAGCTTTTTCTACATTCACATGCAACTAATGTTTCAACTTGTCAGCCTGAAAAAGCTTGGGAATATTTTTGTAATTTAATTTTGCTTTAATAGTTCATTTATTTTTGCGTCTAATGTATCTGGCTTGTATAGGGTCCGCCAAAAATGTTTTTTTTTTTTGAAAATGCTATAAAAAAAACTACTGAATATTTTCTCAAATTTCTTTTTTTATTTGAAAGTACAATCCTTCCGGTTAATAATGGAAAATAATTTCATTCAAATGGCTGCCTCGGCTGGCCATGCAGTAGCCTACACGATCGGTCCAATTTTTAAGCACATTATCGATTGTGTGCAGCTGTATTTCACCAATGGCTTCACGAATATTGTCCTTTAAAGCGTCAATTGTCTCTGGCTTGTCGGCGTAACACTTATCTTTTACGGCACCCCACAAATAATAGTCCCACGGTGTCAAATCGCAGCTCCGGGGTGGCAAAACGACATCAGCTCTGCGGCTGATAATGCGATCTTCAAAAACAGGGCGCAAAACATCGAGTGTAGCTTCGGCTGTGTAGCACGTAGCGCCGTCCTGTTGAAACCAAATGTTGCCAATATCCTCCTCTTCAATTTTTGTGAACAAAAATTCGTTCAACATGGCCCGATAACGATCGCCATTGACTGTAACGGCCATTCCTTGCTCATTTTCGAAGAAAAATGGCCCAATTATGCCTCTGGACTAAATCCGCACCAAACAGTGACTCGTTTTGGGTGTATCGGCTTTTCAATGTATGCGTGCGGGTTTTCTGTGCCCCAAATGCGACAATTTTGCTTGTTTACATACCCGCCAAGATCAAAATGAGCTTCATCTGAAAAGATGATTTTTTTGGCAAAATCGGCATCTTCTCTAAGTCGATCGCAGGCCCACTTAGTGAAGCGTTGTTCAAGCATATACACAACCATATTCGTTCAGCGGAAGGATAAAACTAATTATCTGTCAATTCAGACATGAGCTAAGTGTTTCCATTCACGAAATAAGCACTACTTGAAAAAAAACGTTAGATGGCGGACCCTATACATAAATGCTCCGCCTTTTACTATAAAATTTTCCTGAATTTTGTTTTTTACTTTTACAGTAATAATTTTTTCTCTTTTGGAAAAATTCGCAAACGAAATCGGTCACCTAATGTTGAAGACCACTGGTCTTCTAACATAAAGGTAATTAAAATGGGTTCTAGAGAAAACAATTCTAGAACAAACTATTTCGCGCCGTTGCAGTGTCTACCGGATTCGGACAACGAAGACATAGACTGTGATGAAATTTTATCTCCATCCGCCTTGGATAAAAAAGCAAAAATCACCTCGGTGTGCGTTTTGCAAAAAACTCTTCACAAAATCCATGGTCTCCTTCGCGAAAATAAAATTGACAATTATTTTGTTAAAAAAAAATGAGTATCGGCATAAAGGTTTCTTGTGCAAGTGTAGAATCCCATCAAAAATTGTGCAATATACTTAAAATACATACAGTTCTTCACTCATGACCTACCAAGGTCATTTAAAGTTATTTTGTATGGACTAGATGAGTTACCTGTTGAAATGTCAAAACATTAAGCTTATTAAAAAGCAGTATGATCGTTTCGTCGATGTATTTTATTTAGTTTTTCTCGAAAGCGGATCTATTTGACTCGGAGAGCTTAAGAAAAACTTCAGATCAGTCTTTAAGACTCAGATTAAGTGGGATTTCTCAAGGAGAAAATTAAATCGTGTTACGCATTGTTATAACTGCCAAATGTATGGGCACGGCGAGAAAAACTGCCACATCAAGACTCATTGCGCTATTTGCTCCGAGTGCCACAAAGCTGATGAATGCGCCTCAAAAAATTTTAAATGTGCCAACTGCAATCGAACACACAAATCAACTGATCTTGCATGTGTTAGTCGTCAAAGTTTTATGGAAATGAGAGAAAAGCTCTCTGTCAAAAATAAAACAAAACTAGTTAGAAGGGCAGAACCAACTTTTGAAGCCAACATCATGGATTTTCCCCCACTACAATTAAATCGAAGTGTATCAGCTAGCATGACATCCAAAACTGCAAACACCTTCAACTACAACACATCGAATTCATGGACCAAAACTACCAACAACAATGGCGTGAAGAACCACGAAGAGCTCTTTTATCTCGATGAAATAAATTCACTCACTGCAGAGATGATCACCTTGCTCGGTAATTGTACTACTAAGGCAGAACAATTTAATACCACAGTGACCGACTGTACTTCGAGCCGTCAACATCGATTTCGATTGTGTTTTTTCTGCTCTCTCAAAGTTGGTAGCTTACTTCTCTCCCGCGCTTTTCCTCCTCCATTCGTTTCGCTTCGTTTCCCTCTCCATCGTACAAGTGAGTGACAAACTAACATATAGTGTGAGTAAGTGATTCAATATGGCCTCAGGGCCAAAAGTGCTCTCGGGGAATCGGTTCGCTGATTTAGATCAGCCTACCGTCCCGCCTAATAAAAGACAAAAAAAGAATATTAGCCCTCCAGTGACATTTAATTTTGACATTCCATCGCAATCCAACTCCAAAAACCCTAAATTTATAATTATATCACCAACTGACCCCAAACAACCTCTAACTTCCGTCAGTGTTTTCCTCTTAAAAAAAGCCATAGATGCCATTAGCACATCTTATGAAAGTATTGCGCAGCTTCGCGATGGCAACCTGCTTATTCTCGTAAAATCCCAACGAGTTGCTAGCCTTTTCCTTTCGAAAAAAACCCTATCCCAACTTTGCCCGGTTTCAATATCGCTTCATAGTCAACTTAACTCCTCCAAAGGTACCGTTTATGCACCAGTTCTAAATAATCTACCCGAAAAAGAAATTATTGAGGAGCTGAGAGACCAAGGCGTTACAGACGTTTTTAAATTTAAAAAAATTATAAAAAGTGATGTTGCAGGCGTACAAAAAGACGTAGAAGTTCCCTCTGGTCTTGTACTATTCACATTTGATCTCTTCCGCCCTCCTACATTTTTAAATGTAGGTTGGTACAAGCTCAAGGTGGAAGAATATTTCCCAAATCCGATGCGCTGCAAAAAATGCCAACTTCTCGGACATACGATAAAAAGGTGTACTCGTAGCGAAACATGTGTTACATGCAATCTTCCCCCCCACCCCTCTACAATCTGTACACGCACTTTATGTGCTAACTGTGCTGACAACCACCCAGCATCTTCGAAACAATGCCAACGGTACATCCAAGCCAAAGAAATTCTTAAAATAAAAACGATAAGAAAGTGTAGCATGGTCGAAGCCAAAAAACTCTACAGCGAACAGAATAATTCAATCCCCCCACCATCCTTATCCTACTCTGCTGTTGCGAGAAATGGAACACAACCGCCCTCACAAAGCTCTTCAAACCTCTCGTCGCCCTCACCTTCAACAATTTGTTCTAATGTGACAAGCTCTACCCAAAATAAAACAATTAAATCCTCTACCAAATCAATAAATAATACACTAAAACCTAGCAGCACCCATCGTACACATCTCCCAATCTCAACCATTTCAAATCAAAACACTCCAAGTCTACCATCCTCTGCTCCGTTGGCTGCAAGAACATCGAACTCACTATCAACAGACATCTCTCGCTTATCAGGCACACAAAGCTCCTCTAAAACGACCGAAACATTCTCCTCAAACTCAAACTCAAACTCTCACTCATACACATATAATTCTTCAAATTTCCCTAACACAAGTAATTTAGCATCAAACACAGCAATTACCACTCCACACTTTATTAACTCGAATACCCACTCAAACCCTTCTTCTCAAATCTACTCATCAGACTCAATCACATTCAATAACAATACTTCAAATCAAGACTCAATAACTAATTCTATCCTAACATCTGTATCAACTTCACCAAGGTTGATCGACCACACAAATAAGCATTACGAAAAAGTGCGACATAATGAAGATCATGATGATGGCGACATCTAACAATAATATCGGATCCCAAAACAATGACTCTGTTGTTCGGACGTTGAAACACTCAAACTCCACCAGGAATTTGAGTGGTTCAGCCTCGGGGCGACAGAGTCAAAACACTTCAAACACTAAAGACTTTTCACAGTATATTCCCTCTTATACTGCACAAAGGTCCAATGCAACTACAAAATCAATCCTTAGGGTTCTCCAGTGGAACCTTAATGGATACCTCAATAACTACCAAGAACTAGAGCTCCTAATAAAAGAATTTAGTCCCCATATAATCTCCCTCCAAGAAACACATATTCGCACCCACCCTCCAACCAATAATAAAACTAAAGCACCAAAACAGTATGCACCTTATTTCCATAATTTAGATATAATTACATCAGGTAAACAAGGTGTAGGGCTTCTCATCCATAAATCGATCCCGCACAAATCCCAAACAATAACCTCACATATCCCAGCAATTGCAGTTGAAATTGATCTTGGCATTAAATTAACAGTTTTATCCCTCTACATTCATCCTTCTCAACCCTTTTCTTCATCAAACTTAGAAGACATTGTAAAGTCTGTAAAATCCCCTGTTTTAGTCACTGGAGACTTTAACTCTTGGAACCCTCTCTGGGGCTCACCTGTCGCAAACTCAAGAGGCAAAATCGTCGAAAACTTCTTTATAAATTCAAACTTATCTCTTTTAAACGATGGAAGTCCCACCCACCTTTCTACTCACAAAACACTCACACACGTAGATCTCACTTTTTCATCTGCACAAATATTACCCAATGTCTCGTGGCAAAGACTTGATTTCCTCCACGGTAGCGACCACTTCCCAATTTTATGCAACATCAATCTCAACCGCCACAACAGCTATTCCAAACCAACCCCTAAATTTCTAACAGCCCGTGCTAACTGGGATCTTTTCCAAATAAAGTCATTAGAGTTCTTTAGTAATAAACCACAATCCCCAAATATTAATCAAGAAGCAGGAAATATTAGCAAAGGCTTAAGATTTGCAGCCAATTTATCTATCCCCCAAACAAAAAATAGACCAATAAAAAACATAATCCCATGGTGGAATGCTGAGATCGCCTCACTCCGTGTAAAGAAGCAGCATTTATGGAAAATATTTCGAAAGTATCCCAATGATACGAACCTTATTAATTATCGAAAAGCAAACGCAATATTTCGTAGAAAAGCCAAAGAGGCCAAAATTGGCAGCTTCCAAAAGTTTACTTCCAATTTAAATCCAAATTCGACAAGTAAAAAAATTTGGGCTGATGTCAAGTGCCTTACAGGAAACTACACTCCCTACTCCATTAAAATAATACACACGAATTCAGAATCTCTCACCGATTCCCACCAAATAGCCGAACACTTTGCCAATTGCTGGTCCACATATTCCAATGACTCAAATTTTTCTGTCCGATTCAGGGACTCAAAACGTGCAGCATTAAACCAGACATTCATAAATGTTAAATTACCCGCAGCCGCGAAATACCTGGAATTACCTTTTAACTCTCTTGAATTTGAAAGTAGCTTAGATTCAGTCAAGGGCAAAACTCCCGGTCTCGACCGTATTTCATATCCGATGATTAAAAATGCCCCATTTCAAATAAAAAAACGTATTATTGTTTTATTCAACAATATTTTCGATCAAGGCGTAATACCGCAGTCCTGGAAAACTGCTATAAACGTCCCAATTCCAAAACCAAACAAACAGCCATATAATACCAATGGGTACAGGCCGATTTCATTGCTTTCATGCATAAGTAAACTTCTAGAAAAAATGGTTTCCAAAAGGCTGCTTTGGTTTATTGAAAGACAGAATCTCATAAATCTGAACCAGGTCGCCTTTAAACACGGCCGCAGTACAATAGATTCGCTTCTACATATCGACGAGTTTATATCCTCAGCACTCTCATGTAAAAACCATATATCTATAGTATCAATCGACTTTGAAAAAGCATTCGAACGCATTGGAATACATGTCATTCTGAATAAGCTAAAAAGCTGGAAGATCGGCCCCAAAATGTTTAATTTTATAAAATCGTTTCTTTCGAACAGATTTTTCAGATCTAAAGTAAATAACGCTTTCTCCAAACTGCATACACTTAAAAACGGCATCCCACAAGGATCTCCCCTATCGGTAGTGCTTTTTATTATTGCATACAATGACTTAAGCGAAATAATTCTAAAATTCAAAAACATTGATCATTCATTATATGCAGACGATCTGTACTTATTATCTAAATGTAATAACATGTTACGAACAGTTAATTTATTTAAAGAAGTTATTAATTGCATAATGCACTGGTGTATACAGTCAGGAGCTATATTATCCTTAAATAAAAACAAACATCTTCATATTTGCCGAAAAGTAAATTGTTCTAATTTAGACATCAATGTTAGTAATATTCATATACCAAGTGTAAATAATTTAAGCATTTTAGGAATAATATTTGATAATAAATTTAATTTTAAGACACACTGTATGGAATTAAAAAAGAAACTAGCTACTAGACTAAACGTTATAAAATATCTATCATCACAAAACAGTTACATTCATACTAACACCTTAATTAACATAACAAAAACGATTATCTGCTCCAAAATTGATTATGGACTAACCATCTACGGCAAATGTGCCAAATCAAACTTAAATACCTTACACCCGACTTACCACGCAGCAATAAGGGCAAGCCTAAAAGCGTTTCGAACCACTCCAATCAAAAATATGATGACTGAAGGCGGATATTACTCAATTGAAAATAGATCTAAATTTCTGACATCCCGGCTTCTTCCAAAAATTTGCGAATCCTACTGTTCTCCAATACATAAAGATGCAGCCAATATTTTAAGACGCAAGAAGATTATTAAACAACCATCAACACTATACCTCGCTCTATCCTATGGGAAAGTTACCGGTATCGACCCTACTGTAAAAAAAGTACCTGTGGAAAAACATCCTCCTTGGGCACTTCCTCAAAAATCCATAAACATCAGTTTATCAAAATATCCCAAAGATACGACACCTAAGGAAAAATACACCCAACTATCCCTGGATCTTCTGAGCAGGTATCCCAAAAACCTCTGGAACATCATTTACACCGACGGCTCCAAAAGTCGTGAAGGAACCGGTTTCGCAATTGTCGACATAAATGATCAACTTTTTTCTGCTGTGAAACTCCCATCACACTTCTCCATCTTCTCTACAGAAGCCTTAGCTATACTCGAAGCAACAAACATAGCGTTAACAACGAAAAGACAAACCGTAATCTTCACTGATAGTCTTTCCACACTAACCGCTATAAAAAATGTTAAAAATCGAACACCTTACATCAACAAAATTCGAGATAACTTGATTTCACAAGGAGCAAAATTACAATTGATCTGGATCCCAGGACATGTTGGGATTAAAGGCAACGAATCCGCAGATCGAGAAGCAAAATCCATTTCCATATGTCCAAATACAAATATAAGTATACATCGTCCTCTCAAAAAAGACCTAGATAAAATAATAAACTTATTCTGGCGTCAAAAAGAAAAAGAAAACTGGACTACCTATATCCACCATTATGCCTCAATCAATCCAGAAGGGATCCCACCAAATTATCCCACAAATACAACACCCATAATGAACAGATGCTTCCTACGTCTGAGACTTGGACATACCTGGATAACTAATAGCCACTTATTAAAGAATGAACCGCCCGCTACCTGTCACATCTGCCAGACGAACACTTCCATTTCCATCAAACACCTAACCTCCGAATGCAGCAAAATTAAACAACTTTTTGAGAAACTATACAATAAATCTTTTACTAACCTACTTTCAAATCCGTCAGCAGATAATATAAAAAAAGTATATAAAGTATTGCAAGACCTCAAACTAGACAAATGTATTTAAACTCGCCATTTAACTCTTTATACGGTGGAGCAGAGGTGAGTGCCGTGGAGCGCACATTCATGCCACCCCGAACGCTCCCCCACACACACATTTAGCCAAAAAAAAAAAACCTACATATGTACATGTATTATTTAGAACATCACTTTGAAAGACACATCAGTCTTAGATCCCAGCCGTAAGCCTTGGAGCTAGTGCTGTTAGTTTTTTAAGATTAACCTGTACATTTATGTTTATTGGTTAATAAATAATAATAATAATAATAATAAAATTTAATACCATTACAAAGCTTGCAATTAAATATCTGTATAAAACTAAGTAATGAGTTTATGTAACTTAAACATAATTTGTTGGAATGCTAGAAGCATTCGAGGAAAGCAATTAGAATTTTATTCTTTTCTTATTAAATTTAATATTGACTTAGCATTAGTTTCAGAGACATGGTTAAACTCAACAGATCGTTTGTTTAATTCCGTGTATAAATGTTATCGTTTGGATAGGGAAGAGAAAAGTGGTGGCCCTGTTGCCGTGGTAATAAAACGATTTTTAATGCATAAAGTACTTCCTATTACAATATAAAAATGAACTTAACTGAAGCCATTGGTATTGAAATTCCTTTTGTTAATGGTCTATCGCTAAAAATTTATAGCTCTTATTTTCCAGGTGGGGCAACCTCACCTCAAAAAAGAGTCGATCTCCGCAATGACCTTCTACAGTTAATTAATACTACCGATTTGTTCCTAATAGGTGGTGACTTTAACTGCAGGCATAGGAATTGGGGTTGCCTTAGAGCAAATGCTTGGGGTAACATTCTAGCTGATCTAAATTTAAGACATCCTTTTGAAATTCTTTTTCCACCTAATCCTTCTTACATTCCGTCTAGCAGAAATAGAAACCCATCCACATTAGATCTATTTCTAACAAACATGGCTGACCTCTTTACTCCACCTATAACCCTTAATGAACTAAGTTCCGACCATTTACCTGTTAAGTGTAGTGTAATAGCTTCTCCAGTGCAATGCAATGCACAATGCACAGACTTTGGAAATGCAAACTATAAAATTCTCTGGTTGAAAATAACAGCCCATCTCACATCGATAATAATGTCAATTCTTTTACTCATGCCATTTTGGAAAGCGTTGAACAGTCAGTGCCAAAAGGAACGGTTGTGAGACATGCTTCCAATGTTCTTCCGCATTACATTCTTGAAATGATAGAGACGTAAAAGAAATGACTTCTATCTCGGACAATATAAACAAATGAATGCTCTAGTTAAATATGCTATAGCCAACTTTAGAAACCAATCGTGGAACAAAAGACTACAAGGTTTAGATAAGGGAAGCCAACCATTCTGGAATATCATTAAAATAATAAAAAAAAAAAATACCTATATTCCTTCACTAAAGGTTGGTAGCTCTGTAATGTTTTCTTGCCCTGAAAAAGCAAACTCGCTTGCAGTTAACTTTTTTAAAAATCATTCGATAGCTAGTAGGGCTTCGCCGACAACGCACAATCAATCTTCCGTTGACCAGTCAGTGAACTTTGTTAATTCACATTCCTCTTTTAATGATATTACTCTAATACCCCTTAAGGAACTAAAAGATATTATGAGTAATTTAAAAACGAGGAAAACCTCCGGTTTTGATGGAATAAGAAACCTCTCCCAGATAAGAAAAATCTCCCAGATTTTGCTCTTAATAAATTGACGGATCTCTTTAACAACTGTCTTAGATTGGGATACTTCCCCAATGACTGGAAAACTGCTAAGGTAATTCCAGTTTTAAAACCTTTGAAAGCACCTGACTTACCTTGTAGTTACAGGCCAATTAGTCTGCTAAGTTCGCTTAGTAAGTGCTTGGAAAAAATTATAAAGAACAGAGTTCTAACTTTCGTTGCTAACAGTGCAATTTTGCTCCCAGAGCAATTCGGATTTTGAGCTTTTCACAGCACTACTCATCAAGTGCATCGGATCACAAATCATGTTAGAAAAAAATCTGTCAGAGGGTAAAAGTACTGGCATGGTCATCTTGGACATAGAAAAAGCGTTCGATACTATTTCGCATGATGGTTTGATTCATAAGCAAGTAAATTTTAACTTTCCCTTACATTTAATTAAAATCATCCAGTCACTTCTATCCTCCCGAAGTTTCAAGGTATTCATTAAAGGGAGCCTCTCAAACAATGAACTGATGCATGCTGGAGTTCCTCAGGGATCTGTTCTTGAACCAGTGCTCTTCAATATATATACGTCGGATTTCCCCAACTTAAACAACTGTGATATTGCCTTATTTGCTGACGATACGTGTATTTATTCCTCAGATGCAATCGGTTTCAATGTTGAAACTAATCTGCAATCAGGCTTAAATGCTGTCGAAGCCTATTGTAGTAAATGGAAAATTAAAATTAATCCTACAAAGACTCAAGCTATTTTTTACACACGTAAAAGGAAGTCTTCAATCTTCTTCAAAACAACGGTGTACAAGTCGAGTGGAAGTCGAATGTAAAGTATCTTGGCATTCACTTAGATAAACGGTTAACATTCAAGCCTCACATTCAAGAAGTCATTAAGAAAATTAATGTTACTATAAAGATCCTTTACCCATTCATATGCAGAAATTCAAAATTGAATGATGCCAATAAATTATTAATTTTTAAAGCTATTTTCCAAGCAATTATATTCTACGGCTCTCCTGTTTGGGGCATGTGTGCAATAAGTCATCTGCGCAAACTCCAAATAGCACAAAACAAACTGATCAAAATGATGCTTAATCTTCCCTCGTTTTTTTCAACAAAGGAATTACATATAATGGCTAATGTAGAAATGGTTACAAATAGAATCGAAAAACTTTATCGCCAATATAATATCTCTTGCTTATCGTCCGATAATGACTTGATTTCCAGCTTAGCCTCATGAGAGTATGACTTACAATAATTATTTTGAATTTATTTATTTATTCACTTGTTAATTATTTATTTATTTATTTGTTTGTTTTCTTATTTATTTATTTATTGAATTATTTATATATTAATATATTTCTAAATCTATTTATTTATCTATCTATTTATTTATTTACTTATTTGTTGCTGTTACTAATCTATTTCTACGTTTATCTATTAATTTATTTATTCATTTTGTAATTTACTTATATTGTCACTCAATGTTAAAATTGCTTAAAATCAAGTGTTATAACCACTTCTCTCTTCCTCGCTGAGACATAATGCTATCTTTAATGAAGGTTACTTCAAAATTTCAATAAAATCTGTGATATTACATTTAATAAAATTATATATATATTTTAGTGTAAGGTACTTTAAAACAAATCTCTATAAAGTGATAATTGTATCTAAAAGACTATAAATTTGTGCCACAATAAATATCTATCTATCTTTCTCTTTTGGGATAAAGCAACATTATTGTTGTTAAAAGAATCCAGATTATGACAAAACTAAAATTTAATCAATATGACACATCTTTATGATACCCTAATTCTTTGATTTTGTTGAGATTATTTTCATTTTCTAATACAATGTCGTATTAGATGTTATTTTATTGATAAAATTGGTAAATTTCTTATTTATTTGATAAAAGAATCGATCTTGGAAGATTTTTTTAATGTTGGACAAATAATGATCCAAAATTTCTATAGTACAACACGTTCCCATTTATACTTAAATTTCGTTCGTCACAACTTTGACTTATATTTAAATAGTTTGCGTTTTTAATTATTGTTGTTTCTTCATTTAATACAATAATTTCGGTTTTATTGTTTTTAATTAACTTACAATTTTCTTTAAAAATACAATGAGTGCTTATACTTTAATTGGTATTGATACAATTACTTTTAAAGATATTCATTTGAATTCTTTTGGGAATTGCAAATTAATATTTTCTTTGTATTTATTTATGCCTAACTTAATATATTTCATTTATTCAAATCAATGTTATAAGTTTGAATTTCTTCATCAGTCGGAATATTTGGGTGCAATATTTGATGTCTAGCTAAAGCTAAGCTCTCCAGAATATGTTAAATTTTTTTTTTATTAGCTGAACTTTAAAATATTGATCGTAAAATAAATTCTGTTCAATGGTTTTACTGGATATACTATTTAGTTGCTCTTCTTAATTAGATCTTTAAATTGATAAAACCTTCTGTTAAAACTATTAAAACTATTATTAAAACTATTATAATATGCTGATTTAAATTGGTTATTGCATTATGGTTATTAATTTCTACATTTCTTAAATGGTTTCCTATATCTATTGTATCCTCTTCGTCCATTCTACCGAAAAGCCATTTCGATGCTTTTCCTATAATATTAATTCAACACTTTTTTCTTCTGTTTTCTCTGGGTATAAGAGTTTTAACTTTATTTGACAAATGTATAAGTTCTGTTTCGAGTAGTTGTTTATACTCAATGTCAAGTTTGTCTATGTTCACTGAAATGTCATTTAGTAAACTAATTACGTCTAGTGGTTTTATCATGTGAATAATTATATCTGATTTAATAATTAGGTCCACGTCGTTTAGTTTAACTTGTGTGAAGCTTGTTTGTTCCTGTACGTCGTATACTTGAAGTGATCCGTTAAGTGGTATTATCAGTAGGATTAACAGTGTTATCGTGAAAAGTTTTTTTTTAAATTTAGGCTGATGTTTATGCCTGACAGCTTTATAATTTGTTATAAACCCTATTGATTTTTTTTCGATGTAATTTTAGCGATTTTCGTTTGCCTTTTTAATATATTTTACCTTTGTTGGTTTTAAATTTTGTCTAACCTTTGCAAAATCTATTCTTTTGAATTTTGGTGGTTTTAATTGTTAAATGTACTCTTTCATTAAAATTTCGTATTGCCTGCTGTACTAATCTTTCGACTGATATGTTTTGTTTGTTTAATTTTAAAATTCGACATTTTTATTGGGTCTACAAGTAAGTTTCCAGCGTTTTTTTTTTTTTCAAAATTTGAAGTTTTATTATGAAAACATAGTTACAATGCTTTATTCAAAGTATCGTCCATCGGAAGCTACAACTTTCCCCCATCTTTCTGGCAATTTATGAATTCCGGACCAAAAAAATTTCTCGTCTTTCGAGCCCAAGAACGTATCGAGCCAATTTTTGATTTAATCTACTGAGCTGAAGCTTATTCCCGTAAGAGCGTTCTGCATCGAACGAAACAAGTGGTAGTCAGATGGTGCCAAGTCTGGACTGTAAGGCGGGTGTGGCAGAATTTCCCATCCACATGTGGCCGAGCGTTGTCGTGATGAAAAATGACGGACTCATGCCTGGTCTCATATTCTGGCCGTTTTGCTTTTAATGTCCGCTTCAAACGAATTAGTTGGGTTCGATATAATGGTCCTTTGATGGTTTCACCACTCGGAAGCAGTTCGTAGTATACGACACCCTTTTGATCCCACCATACGCAGAGCATGACCTTATTCACGTGAATATTTCGTTTCGGCGTCGATTGGGCGGGCTCGCCGGGCTTTGTATACGATTTTCTGCGTTTAGGATTATCATAATAAATCCATTTCTCATCACCAGTGACAATATGATGCAAAAATGATTTATTTTTATACCGCTGCAGTAACATTTCGGACATGCAAAATCGCCGTTCGACGTCTATTGGCTTCAATTCGTACGGCACCCAGTTTCCAACCTTTTGAATGAATCCCAGTGCTTTTAGGCGCAAGGAAACGGCTTGTTGCGTGACGCCCAATGATGCAGCAAGTTCTTCTTGAATCTGACACGGATCTTCATCCAGTAAAGCGTCCAATTCCTCGTCTTCAAAACTTTTCGGCTTTCCGGGGCGATCTTTGTCTTCAACTCCAAAATCACCACTTTTGAACCGTTTGAACCACTCGCGTCACGTCGATTCACCAATACATTCCGCCCCATAAGTTTCCGAAAGCAAACAATAGGTCTCAGCTGCACTTTTCTTCATATTAAAGAATAAAAGCAGCGCTTCCCGCAAATGACGTTTATTTGGCTGGAAACTTGCCATGATTTTGCTCGATAAAATGTACGACACCGATAGAACTGCTCAAATATAACGCTGCAAAGTTGTTGATACAAAACCTACAAATAAAATACATGGGGTCTGACATTTCTGCCCAGGATCCACTGGTGGCGCCATCTCTGACAAACGCTGGAAACTTACTTGTAGACCCAATATAATATTGTGTATTGGAATTGCCAGTATAACTGTTAGGTTTGGTGGAATGAATGTCTACACCTTCATTATGTAAGAAATCTTTAATGTGGATTGACTTGAATTCATATCAGCTATAATCCTATTTTTGAAAAGTGATTCTCTAATTCTTCTATTATTGTTATATGATTATTGTCTGAAAGGTGGTATGCTAACCCAAATTTCGAAAACTTGTCGATAATTGTTAAAAAACTACATTTCATTATGACAAATGTGTCTAAATGAATTATTTCATTAAGATCTGTTGCCGTTTCAGTTAACTGAAATTTTGGTTTAATTGGTCTTCTGTCGTATTTAACTTGTTGACATATCTCGCATTGGTTTATAACTAATTGAATTAATTCCAGTAATTTAGGATAATAAATTTTATATTTATATGGAATCAGATTCTTACAAGGTAATGGGCTTCATGTGACGCGCGCATGTTGCTTTACTTATTTGACTCTAAGTTTTAAGAATTTATTGTAGAGAGGCTCGGGTAACGAACATGCGCCGCTACCTGATACGTAACCTCTATACGAGCACTTAATGAATTTAATTTGGTTTTCATTTGCGAACATTTCTCTTAACTTTTCTTGAACTATGTTATACTGTTGATTTTGTAATTCTGAGAACATTCCAATTTTTCCTTTCCTTATTAAACTCCTAAAAATTTCGCCTAATCTATCAAAGTCATATTCTGTTAGGTAGATTAGCTGTTTTCCATGAAGTGTTTCTAATTCTTGGGTTTTGTTATTAGTTAATATTATTTGAGTTTTGTATTTGTTAATAATTTCGTCTTTGATTGGTATATGATCCATAAGTTCTTCATCTGCTGAGTGGATAGTGGCGTCTGACTCATCTTCTTCCATATTAAATACAAAATCTGATATTGATTCATTTATATTACATTTAAGCGAACAATTTTCTGTTAGGCTCAATTCTACTTAAAAAAAATCTGCTACTCTGTTTTCTTTTCCTTTCAAATACTCTATTTCAAAGTGATATTCTCCTAGCTTTAACAGCCATCTTTGATGTCAGGGAGATAGATTTTTGCCTTTATATTTGGCATGCAAAAATTTAATCGGTTGGTGATCTGTACAGATTTTAAATTTGTTGCTATATATGTTAGATATGGTCTAAAGTAATTTACTGACCACATAATGGCGAGCAATTCCTTGTCAGTGGCTGAAAAATTTCTTTAATGATTATTCAGGGTTCTTGACGCAAAGCATACAGGATGTCCTTCCTGTGACATGACATTGTGTAATTTGAGGCGTCTCTTATCAGAGAAAATTTGTTTTGAAAATTAGGATACTTTAGAATTAGATGACTGGTTATTAGAATTTTTAATTTTTCAAAAGCTTCGATATAATTAGGGTCGTTAAGGTTTACTTTGGTATTTTTCTTTAAATATTTAGTGATAGGTTGTGCTATTTTAGCGTAGTTTCTAAAAAAATTCCTATAATATCCTGTTATTCCTAGAAAACGTTTGATTTGTTTTTCCGTTGTAGGTAATTTTAACTGTTTAATTACTGTTATCTTTTCGGGATTCGGTTTTAAACCTTCTTTTGTTAGGACGTGTCCTAAGAACTCTGTCTCTTCTTCATGAAATTGCGCTTATCAATTTGAATTTTAAGTTGTTTGGACTCTAAGACTTTAAATATATCCGATAATGATTTAATATGTTCTTTTAATGTTGTGCTAAAAACTGGTATGTCATCTAGGTATACTACAAATGTTTTATTTATATGCTCCCTCAGAATCTCATTCTGATAAACTCATATAAACTGTGAGGAGTAACAAAAGCGCTTTTTTTTCTGTCTTCTTCTTTAATGAGCACTTGATGATATCCCTTAGCTAGGTCTAGTGTTGTAAGATATTGGGATTTACCTAATTTGTCTAAAATTGAATCAATGTTGGGTAGTGGAAACTTGTCGTCAATAGTAACGGCGTTTAGTTTCCTGTAACCTATTACGATTCTAAACTTTTCCTGGCCTGTGTTGTCCATTTTATTATTCCATTTGGAGTTGCTCTTCCGAGTAATTCCTTGTTCTTCCAATTCTCTAATTTATCTTCGAACCTCTGTCTCATGTTGAGGTGGATGCCTAAATATGTAGTTTTGCGTTTATTTGTTGATCTATTGTTGTGACAATTTCGTGTTCTATTTCAGGGGTGCTAGTAAGTTTCTCACCCTTCATTAACTTTTCGACTTCAAGTCGTTTTTCATTACTTAAATGATCTACGTTTATATGCTTGGTATTACGATCTATAGGTTCGAGTGAACAAACTTCGTTTACTGCGTATGGATGGTTAATGAATTTTAAACTTTGATTGTTTAAGTTTATCGTTCCTTTATCCAAATTTATGAGAGTGTTCAATTTGTTCAATAAATCAATGCCAATTATAAATTGGTATTGTCTGTTGCAAAGTCTTTTAACCTTCCATCTTATTAGAGCGTTAGAAGGAGCTCTAAATTCATCTGGTATGGGTGTATGTACCACATACATTATACTATCTTTACCAGTAACTGTGGTAAAATATAATGGCTTAATAGGAATTTTCTTAAATTCATCTAATCTGTCGTCAATTATGTTATGTTAAGGTTTGAACCTATATCTACTAAAGCTATGTATTTTTGATTGTTAATTGTTAATTGAATTTGTGGCAGATTATCCGTGGCTAATCTCAAAAAAAATCTGTATTATTTACTTCAGTAGTGCATGTTTGGATTTGTTTATAGTCGCTGGGACTGGGCACTTCTGATCTTTGCTGGCAGTCATTCTGATGACCAACTATCTACGTTATTTGTTTGTGATCTGTTTTGTATGTTCCCTATTTCCATATGTTCTGGTCTAGGTAAATTATGTTGTCGTCTCTGGTCTGAGTTATGATAAGTTTGTTCTTGATTTTGTCTCGACTGTCCTGAGTTAGCCTGATAATTTCGTCGATGTTGGTCTGTATTTCCCTGATAGTTCTGTCGATACTGTCCTGAATTTCCCTGACTTTGGTAATTTTTTCTATGCTGTCCTGAATTTCTTGTACCCTGATCTTATGATTTTTCTGTTTCCTAAATTCGTACCTAATGCATGAATCCTTAAATCTTCTTCTGCTCATCATAGACATTATTTTTAATAAATCTTTTTCTTCGTATATTTTATCTAGAAGTACACCCTGTGTCATTTCTTTAATTTCATTCGCTAAAAGACTATCTACATTGCTGAGATCTATACCTATATCATCTTTGTAATAGACTCTTAGTTCATCAGAGAGATATTTAATATTTTGAATTTTTGTTGATAAATCACTTACATTATTTACTTTAAGACTGGTGATTCTTCTGTATATGGTATATCGGTCGGCTCCAACTCTGGTTTGTATCTTAGTTTAAGTATTCCCTTGATGGATTCCCAGTTGTCTGGTTGCGGTAAATTAATTATGGTATTTTTGGCTTCTCCTTGAATCTTCTCGTGGTATATTGTCCTCACCATACATTTCCTTACGTCTTTATTTGCAAGTCCTGGTAGGTAGTATTCTACGTTGCTTCTAAACGAATTTATTGATATGTCACCTCGTCCAGTAAATGTTGTCATATACTTCACTTCCCTTAATACCTTTTCGATATTATCTCGAGAACTCTGCCTGAGCTGCATATTTTGAATTATTGCAGTCAGCTATTCAAGCTGCTGACTTTTACTCAGCATTTCAGCGGTTGGCTCTTCTATTGTTGACATTTTTAATCCTTGTCTGTTGATGTTGTAGTATTTAGTTTTATCTTTTTTTTCATAAACTTTCAATATATTGTACATATATATATTTTTTTCAAAGTTTAGTTCTGACTGGAATTAACCATAAGTTAACAAAATGAGAATACTGTAATGTTGTTTTTTTTCCGTTTCGCTGGATAATCCGTTTTAAGATTATCCTAACGACTGCGCCAATTTTATATCACTCTTTTGTGTTTTACAAAAAAACCATTTTATTATTATTTTGAATAGTTTACTTTATTGATAAAAAAAAACACTTTAAACACTTTGTTCTTACGTCTATTGATAATCTAATACATTCACATGCAACTAATGTTTCAACTTGTCAGCATGAAAAAGCTTGGGAATATTTTTGTAATTTAATTTTGCTTTAATAGTTCATTTATTTTTGTGTCTAATGTATCTGGCTTGTACATAACTCGCGTGGAACTCCCTTCACGAATTGCAAACTATAAATTCGTAAAGCGTCTTTCAGAAAAAGCTTTTCCGCTATTTTTCGGATAACAGCATCAGAATGTAAAGCCAAGACATGATATTTCATTTATTCAAAATTTTAATTTACTTTTTTATCTCTGCATCTGTAAATTATTTTTGAATTTAACCTTTTAACGTCTGGTTATGCTTCTAAAAGATCTATTATCTTGCAGTATTATTGTAATTCACAAGTTAAATCAAAATTAAATTCAATAACAATTTTATTAAAAAATTAAATCATCTATTGCTCTACTAGATTTAATCCACACAGATTTATGTGGTCCGATGGAGGTGGATTCGTCAATAAATAAATACTTTGCAAAATTTATCGACAACTTTTCTCGCAAAGTTGGAGTTTATTTTCTTCGAAATAAGAGTAAGTACTTAAGCATCTTCAAAAATTTAAATGTTTAGTGGAAAATGAATCCGGTAGAAAAATAAAAGCACTCTGAAGTAACAATGCATTTGAGTTATTGAGTAAAGGCTTTACAAATTTCTTGATGAAATGTGAAATAAAATGTTGTCTTACTGTACAGTATACACCGCAGCAAAACGGCATTGCCGAAAGAATGAATAGAACGTTAGTTGAAATGGTTAAATGCATTATGATGTGGAAATTTGTTCCTTTGGGCGGAACTAGTACATACAGCAGCTTGTCTTCGAAACTAGTGTCCAACCGCACTCAATCATAATATAACTCTAGAACGGTGCTGTGAGATAACGCCAAGCGACATAAGGCCAGATTCCAGCATTTGGCCTTATGCCACTTTAACAAAGCGACATACGGCCAAATTATTTTGAGACATAGGACCACACACGTTATTTTGTATTTTTTAATAACAAAAATAAGTATGAGGCAAAGAGAAATCCTTGTAACCCGCGAAGCGGGCCACCAATATACTATTAAGATATAGGCGCCTGCCAGACTTATTTGGTTCAACGCTAAAATTGGGATAAGACTAACACTGTTATGTGCGAATGGAGCGAAGTGAGCCATCCACTCCATAAAATCGCTTTTAGGTGCTTGCCAGACATTTGAGGGTTACAGTTACAAGGATTTCACACTATGGGCATCTCTTCGACTCATAGGCCGAAGGCCCTCACATGCAAGTGCTCAGGGCGTGTAGTACGCTGGTCAAGAAATGCCATAATGGCGTCCTTTTTGTGGACAATACTTTAACGATAGCATTGAAGTGTTTACCTACATTATGTAAGAAAAACCACTGCGATTGGGATGATTTTTCATTTTGAGTGGGCTTTAATGCCCATCCAAATCAGAAATCTTAATAGCAGCTTGAAATACAAATATGAATAATGATGGGGGATCATCACGACGCGGACGCTTGAAAAGATCTTATCTGATCTTCACCAGTCTGGAAAAAGGTTTTATTGAGATCTTATATGGCGCTATGGTATTAAAAGACGTACAAAAGAATGGTAGACGATATACACGGTCACGCATGAAAGTAAAATGGAAATTGGGAACAACCCGAGGATTCGAAGTTAAGGACGCCTTGAATCAAGGCGGTATAGAAAGTCTGTCGTTTAAGATCTCTTTCCACCGATGAAACTCTTAATAAAAGGGTAAGAACCGAGAAAATAGCGGGTTGTGAACCCGTCGTACTATCTACATTGTCTTTCTTCTGAATCCGTAAACTAAATTCATCATGGTGCCGAAGTGTGAACTAACTAATACTAAGAGACAGCTGGTATGGCTAAAGTGACACGAGAACTCCATAGTATTATAAAATGTTCGTGTGGGGACAAATGATAGAACATATTCTTTTCAATGCAATCGCTTTATTCGATACAGTTATAATTCACAATTCAATCGCTTATCTCAACCACTTATACTTTTCCTTATCTTTTACTCAAACCACTTAATCACTTCTCTTAATTAACATTTAAAATTTAACTGATGAACTAAATTGCATACCTTGGGGACGCTGATATTTATACTCCAGTATTTCGAGAACAATCCGTCCCATCCAGCGTTCCATACAATTTCCATTTCGATGGAAAATTCGATTCCATTCTCCATTCATCAATGGTTGAGTCTTTTGCTATTCAAATATCGAAACCTTCTGATATGGAAATATAGATGACGCTCCTCACATTCATATGGATATCACACTGCTCCCTCCCAAAAGTTGTTTGTCGTTCGCCGTTCCGTTGAAATGACACATTCTACCCAGTTGTTGACTATCTCTTCTGCTACGGTCTGAACTTAGTTGCAGTTCAAAGTGCAACTGCCCGATTCATCCGCAACCTAGCCTTCAGGGTTCTTAAATTGAAGTAGCCATCTCAGAGCTGCGTGATCTCTCCGAAGAATAAACTTTTGTCCATAGAGGTACTTATGGAAATAGCCAGAATTAAAGTCAGAAGCCCACGCCGAGTTCCGCACTACTTCCTTTCAGGTCTGAAGAGTACCTTGCTGTAATATGTAACCACTTTCTCTTGATCGTCATGAACTTGAGTGATCACAGCTCCGACCCCAACAGTACTAACGTCTGTGTCTACGATGAACAACCCAAGATGGCGGCTGCCGCTTGAGTTCTTCACGATTTGTTTTCGCTGTGGTCGATATAGCCTCAACAGGTACACATTTTCCCACTATCTCCCCTTTTTTCACATTTACACTGAATGTCTTTGGATGTAGTATCCTTACAGAGACCATGTTGTTCTTTAGTTCCACTAAAGACTTCCCACCATAAAGTTTGTCTTATTTTCTGGCTCCGACATATAGAATCGGTGGCTATCAGGACCGCCTTCCACTTTTGCAGAAACAATTGCTTCCGCGGAAGGCCCTAGAATTTGATTTGACAGGTGACGACTTTTAAGATTGAAATGCTGGCGTTTCCGTATATCATTGGTATCTCCATGTTGCCGTATTTCAGGGTTTGTGCCCCCAAGTCGACTACTAGTCCCTGCTCTCTCATGGAGTATGGACCAATGATGCACTCGTCACATACTTATGTCAGCCACCAGAAACACGTGAGAGAACGTTATTCACTTCAGCATGTACCTTAATCGTTGCTCCTGTAACTGTTCTCAAGCCGCAACTGCTGGTGTTATGCAACCAAGACTTATGCACAAGATCCATCCTAATGATTGAGACCGTGGCACCGGTATCAATTGTTGCCATCCATTTGTTCTTACCGCTGACTACTTCCACCAGAAGACTTTTATTGCATTTTGCCAACGGGACTTGGATGATGGTCCTGGGGCCGTCAACTTCTGATCCCAACTTTGGGGAGTATCCCAACTAATGGCTTCGGAGAGGTTGACCGGCTCCTTGATAGCTGTTTCTGTCGGCTTCTTCCTCTATTTGAAGGCAGCTTTTTCGTCGTACTGGTTCTTTACACTGCCTTTGAAGATGTTCTATTTGATTGCAGTTTTAACAGGGCATTTCTCGTCTATTCCATTGAGTATCTCGTTTCTAGGCACTAAGTCTTGGGCTGGAGCATTCAACAGTGCTACTTTCCTGACGAAATGTGTTCCATTGGAAGCCTGATTGCCTGCTTCCATCGCCAGAGCGAAGGGTTCTTTTCCCGTTCATCCTTACTGCTGACTGTTGCTTCGAATTCGCCATTCCATTTCGTTGGTAATTTCCTGCCAGTCTACTCACGTCATCTTGGAGCTGCTGGAGTGTTTCTCCTCGTTGCTGCATACGGGTTTGCAATAAGACCTTGTAAACCTAATGCATGTGGTTGTCCCATAACCGTTTCTCGATAGCCTGTACTCTCCTTGGACCGCTTAAAGAACATTCCCGGAGCTTCTGTTTTCGCATTGTGTCAAGCTCTTTTGCCAGCTGCTCAACTTCGCTGTCCATTTGTTCGAATTTTTCATCAACATTCTTCTCTGTTGTAATAAATTTTTCATCGATTTCTTCGAAATTTTGTTGGAGAATATCCTTTTGTTCTTCCAGATTATTCTTTTGTTCATCCATTTTCTGTTGAAGGTCCTGCATGCTGTTACTTTCTTCGTCTAGATATTTATTTTGTTCGTCCAGTTTCTTTTCAATATATTTTTCTTTTGTTCTTCCAGCTTTTGTTCGAGACTGTTCTTTTGTTCGTCGAATTTTTGTTCAATGCTGTCCTTCTGCTCTTCCAGATTTTTCTTTTATTCGTCGAGACTATTCTTCTGTTCGTCCATTTTTAACAAGAGGAGTTGCATCATCGTAGCCATGTCACTACCGGTACTTATCTGTTCTTCCTCGTCAATGTCTAAGGAGTATGTATCTGGATCATGTCCCTTGTTGTTCAAAGTGCCCTGACGGAGCACCAAGTCGCTTTTTCCTCCACTGGTGTTGAGATTTCTCTTGCTCAACTCGGGTTTGAGTTGGATGAGGGTCAACTGCAATAGTTTTGGACCCATTATTATAGCTTTGCAAAACAATCACAAAACTCTTCTTTTTTTTAAACACATTAAGTCCTATCCCACGTTTGACACTTCTCTTAGTTCACATTTCAAATTCAACTGATGAACTAACTTGCATACTGTTTGGGAATACTTTTGGATTTAAATCATCTTAACTTTCATAAATTGTTAATTGCTCCTAACTTTATTTCATCTATTTGCTAGTTTATCATTGTCTTGAATAATGTAGTAACACTCTGTAAAATAATGCAATTTTCCTTTATTATGTGACTATTTGAAATTTGAAATCTTGTTAAATTACACTATTCTAATCTTTCTCATTTATGCTTTACATTCATTTATCGCGAGTCACTTTAATTTGTTCAACTGTTATACTCAATATTATTCATATCATTAATTTGTATAACACTTTACTCTATGAAAGATCTCTAATAAAATTGTCTCGTCCACTTGGATATCGAACAGCGGAAAGATAAGTAGCATTTTTCATTTCATTTCTTTTACATTGGCTATCTATCCATCGTATTCCTTTACTCCGCGCTGCAAGTGCTGGTCCTTCACATTAAATTTGTTTGATTGCTCGATTATAATAAAACACATACCTTGTTGATGCTGATATTTATACTCCAATGACATATTTCGAGAACAATCCGTGCCATCTAGCGTTCCATACAATTTCAATTTCGCTAGAAAATTCGATTCCATTCTTCATTCACCAATGGTTGAGTCTTTTGCTATTCAAATATCAAAATCTTCTGATATGGAAATATAGATGACGCTGCTCACATTCAAATGGATATCACAGTATTTTGTGATAGAAGTCTTGGGCAATGTACAACAGGTAAAAATGAAAAATGATAGTGAAATGTTACGAATATCAGCGATTGTATCAAGGTGAGCCAATTTTGATTAATTTTTGTAGGGTTTAATTATTACAATATATTTTTTGCTGCTTATGAAGAATTTTCTGAAAATTCATAAATACTACCTAGTGGAAGAACGGGTTAAGATTATTGAGTTTTATTATGTGTGGCATTGATCTATTAAAGAACCCAAAGAAAATAGTGCCAGCATTTGAATGCTGCAAAAGCTCTTAGAGTAAAAATGACACCCGTTTTGAGGAGCGGATTGCGATATTTGATGTGCCATAACCACATTCTATGTCAGCGACAATCTATCTCGTGTCTACTTATCATGATGCTACTCAATTGGACACCTCAAGAACATCGTAAAAGTAGATTTTAAAATTTGATCTGATGTCTTTCATTTAAGTAGCAATCATTATTATTACCACATGCTACACAACAATGCCTTCGAAATACTAATACGAGTAGGTCCAACTTTTGAAGTGGATTTCTGTTTCAATCGATATGTACACAAATAAGCAGAACGAACAGATCCGAGAGTATTGCACCACCGTCAATTACATCCTTGTAGATATACGAGTACTTTTTGATGTGGAATTATGGTCACCGGCCCATAGTTTTTTTTTAAAGGGAGAGGAGATATTTTTTTACATTAATTTAAAAATAACCTTAATTTATGATTTCAGCAGGAGGGAGCCACAACACACACCGTAGGGGTGGCAATATTGATAAATACGGATTCCACTTGGTCTTCTCATGCCCCTGATTTGACGGCATCTGATTTCTTTTTGTGGGGCTAATGGACAAAGTAACATGAACAAATTTAAAAAAAAATCAGGAGCTAAGTATTCCTGCAGAAATAATAATTTTGAGTCAGAAATGTTGCGTGCAGTACTACAAAATGTTTTAGAAAGACCCATCATTTATCGGCAGGATAACGAATGACAACTGTTATTTTCTGGTGATATTTTCTACACATAAATTACAAAAAATTTCCGCAAGTTATGTGGTGAACAGACTGCTAGTATGAATACCATGGTATAGTGAATACTACAAATTTTGACAGACAGCATTTCGTAGTTCGAGTTGATTTTATGTCAAGTACAATAGTATACTTTGACGTTTGTGTTATTTTGCATTTGGATAAAACAGTTCTATTGATACTCGATAAAGTGCTTTCAGCGTCCCTGGCGGGAGCAAATTCATTTGAAGTTTAATTTCGGTGTGGAACAAAATAAATAAATTTGTTAAAGAATTTATTTTTGTCTGATAAGTATAAAGTTAAAACGTCGAGAAAAATGCGTGAGTTTCGAATAAGTGCTTATGAAGCGTCTGGATGAATAATATATTTAAAAAACACTATATTATTCACTATGAAATTAATATTGAATTAAAAAATAAAAACATAAACAATTTCTTTGTGTTTGATAGGTGCTTTGTTTACCTATTTTAATCACGATTCTATTTAAACTAAAACATCTAAGCACTTGAAAACAACAATGTCTTTAAAAAATTTATTAATCTTATTCCGTACCGAATTTTTACTACCCATACAAATTTGTTCCAATCAACGAACTATCAGAAATGAATGTAGGATTTTGAGTACAAAAAATATCGGCAGAATTTTTGTTCCAAGTCTCAATTGTACAATGCTATACTTTTTCACTGTGATTACTTGTCAAAGAATCATCAACAGAGAGAAAGTGGCGCTGCAGTCCGTAAGAAGGTGGTATACCAGGCATGTTTCGTGGTGTACTAGCTTTTAACGTTTTATTGTAGTGACAGACATTTGGTATAGAGCATAGTATTGCTATGCCATGGTATCAATACCTGCAGTCTGTCTCCCATTTTATATTTCAAGTAAAAATAAATATTATAATTACAAAAGTCATATGCATTTAACATCAGTCAGTCCAGTTTTGGCGTTTGTAGATTGAGGCACCGGCTATAGAAAAACTTTAGGCTGAGTATATCCGCTGTTTTTGCCATATTCAACGAGAGTCGAAAAATCGGGTTCAAAAGGCAATAGGCTCTTAAGATCCAGGCGATGTTCGAAGCACCAAAAATAAAATAACTGGATTACTCAAAAGCAAAAATATCAGCACATTCTTGGTCTCACTTATAAGATAATAGAAATTTCGCGGCATATGGAATGGTACTTAAACCTGTGAATTTAGGCGCGCTAGCAATGCAGACACTTAGGAGAATATGTAATGCCTTATACATGTACATATATTTTAACGGGTAATGAAAGAAGAAGAAAAGTAAACGGAGCGTTTATCCAGCGGTTCCACGTTTTCATATTCAAGTCTTAAACATGCGAAATCCAGATCACTGAAAACAGGAAGAATGATTTCATTTAGGTTAGTTTTCGCCATGACGGATGTTTCCTTCGCGAAGATGTTATGGTAATTAAATAGGTGCAAAATTATAGTCACCGTGTATATACGCACTAACTAACATCACGTTAACTATAAAACCAGCTCCTAACTTTGTATTTATTTATAAACCCTTTTTAACCTACCTACAACTAGTATTGACTTTAGAACGTACCCTCGACGAGTTTTAGTCAAACAAACCTAAAAATTTACAGTTTGAGATATCAAACACAGTTTAAGGGGTACAGTTTTACAAAATTAAAATTAATTTGTCAGAAATGTCAAAGGAAATGGAAAACAAGTTTTTCGAATTTTCAATTTTAAATTTGGATAGCAGTTTATCAATAATGGAAGCAGAAAAGATGTTTAATTAAAAAAAAGTGAATTTTCTTTTGTGACAATATTTGTTTTTTCTTTAGACTTCGAAATATGGAAATCTGCAAGCAAATTTTCTTAAGACATATAACTGAAGTGACATTTCAAAGTCCATACTAGAAGATAAAATGGACTTTATGTGCTATTAAGTTCAGCGCGAGGTTATAGCGATAAAGTGGGTTTTATCTCGACTATAATTATCAAAACACTAGCATTGACTTTGTTACGCACTAAAATGACTTTAAAGTGGACTTTATCTGACTAGAATTTTGCGCCATAGTGTAATACTTTTAACTATAACTAAACTTTAGGTTGTTATGACCTTGGCACTAGTTACATGAAATGTTGACTTCTAAACTACGTATGCATTTATATGTGTACGTACATCTTAGAATAATAAAGGATTTCTTACATTCTTTTCTTTAGCATATCCTTGATCTCTGAAAGGCTTGCGAAAGGCTTCACCATTTAGCTTGTTTCTTAAATTAGTTTTTAGAAGGATTGTTTAAACTCCCAAGTTATGTTTAGCGTATTTTTTTCGAATACCAGAGAGTGAACATAAAAGAGTTGTTCAATATTTAAAACGGGTATCCCTCCTTTTGTGTTTTAAACAAAAGACAAACACTAGCGGGATGTGCATATGTATTTGCAAATATATATTCACATGCCGTGCTACAAAATGCTTTAGCAGATATAACTTATGTTCCAGCATCAAAGACTTTTCCTGCAACTAACAAGACTTTTGCGAGTGTTTACTGGTGCTTGCATACTTATGTATATGTAACACAAATTGCAATCTATAACGAGGAAAACTTTAACTAAACAAAATTGCGTTCTCTTATTCAGTTTGCCTGGGTTGAAGGGATGGCGAATCGTGGATGATGGAGAAAAAAAAGTATATTAAATGGAAGTTCCATGAAAAAGAAAAACTCACAACAATATCTCCCCATATTGCAGAAAGATAAACTTGGTTCCATGTGCATAAGTTGAACAAATATGAAATCTGCATATTGCAACAAAACGAAGGATAATGCTTCTAGCTAGCTGCTGACGAATGGAAAAGTGAGGTATACAAGACCTTTAAACAAGTTTCCTTAGTCTAATGTACGCACAGATATATAGTACATATAGTACATATGTACATTTATACATATATATACCATATGCGTTAAAGTTTTTACTTGAAAGAGATTTCCAGGAAAAAAAGGATTTTTAGAAATTTTAAAGCGAAAAAACTACATATACGAGTATGTTAAATGAAATTCAATTACAATAGTTTTTTTTCTTTTGGGACCGTTGTAAGAAATTAAGAGCTTGGACTTACAAACATTCTTTAAGTAAGGTAGATTTTGCTTTCTGGCCTTTGATTGGTGGTTATTGAACCTATTGAACCAGCCACAAATTAGGTGAACTAAATGTCGACGATGTCGGTCATCGAGAAAAAATTTCGCCAGAATGCGGTGTGTGGTCTTGCTTAATGGTGAACATTTACAGAGCAGAGGATATGAAACAGGATCTTTAGTCAATTCTGGACTTACCGATCCTAGGACGATACTAATAATTTCAAATGAGATCGTTGCTACACGATGTCAGGCGACCACACAATACAAGATCTTGAACGGGAGCTTAAAGAGACTTACTTACTTACTATGTCTTTCAATCCGGAGTAAATCTGAGCCTCCAGCTAGCACGATCTTTCGCTAGGTGAATCCAGTGCCGTACATCAAGTAAGTTGAGGTCGTTCTACTTGCGTGCTGGGCAGTGGACACTATGGTCTGCATTCACTCAACACGGCCCAGCCATCATAGACGTTGGATCTATGTATAGACGCCTGACTAAACCAATGTCACTGTAGAGCCTGTACAGTTCGTGGTTGAATCCCCTACACTAATCCCCTACACTAATCCCAAACACAAATCACTCTCAGTCTCTTTCTCTCAAAACAACCTTCTTCAGTCCTTTCAACTAGGTCCAACCCACTGCGCGATAGAGCTGGACCTGGGCGCTAAGAGTCTTGTATAAAGCCAGTTTGTAGTTACCAAAGAGCCCAAAATAAGCCCGATTGCCGGAGTAATTTTGCATTTGATTTCTGGGCTGATGTCGTTGCTGCTTGTACCTACGTAGCCAAGGTACACGAAGTATTCAACTACCACGAATTTATAACTGCAAATGGTGAAGTTCTTTCCAAATGGCTGGACCGTGGCATAGGGGTTAGTGTATTCACTTACACATTCCCAAAAGGGATAAAGACACTTACAAACCGGCGAATCACCAATCGATTGGCCATCTTTCTAACATCAGTAAGATTTTCGAAAAAGTAATCAATAGAATCATAACTAGCCCACTTAGTTCCGGATAATCAATTCGGTTTCAAGGCGGGGAATGATGTCATTCATGTTGCGTCTAATCTGGTTTCTGATATCCAGTGGGACAAAGGCAAGAACCAATGCACAGGTGCCTACCAGATTAACTTGGAAAAAGCCTTCGATACCGTATGGCTAGAGGTACAGTTTTCCAACCTGTACAGGCTGGGCATTAGTAAACCACTGTTGTATATTCTTTTCAATATCTTCAGATAGGTTTATGCTGGAACATTTCATATCCCATTTCAAATAGCCTGCAATAAGGTGCAGTAAATTCGCCGATCCCATTCAACATTTACACAAGTGATCTGATAGGTTCACTTCACCATGCCATAGCATGCGCAGACGACTGAATCGCGTACAGATCAAGTCCAAAGATTGAGGTCATTAATATACTTCCGCAACGCGACTTAGATAAAATTAAATGACATTGCGACGACTGGAAGTTGAAGATCAACTTTCAGAAGTCGGAAACGATTCTGTTTATTACGCCTTTGTCAGGGGCCTCTAGGGATACCAGAAAGATTTGGCGAAAGTTTTCGATCGTGGGACAGCACGGGCAGCCACTTGCTTGTCGAAATGTAATTAGGTGCCTTGAGATATGGCTAGATAAATATCTGTATTTTAACAACCAGATTGTAAAATGTTTGTATGGATACAAGTGAAAAATCTTATTCATTTCAATACAATCACTTTTTTTAATGCAGTTAAAATTTACAACCGTTTTTCTTAACCATTCTTACCTTTCTTTATCTTTTACGTAAACCAGTAAACCACTTTATCACTACTCGTAATTCACTCTTCAAATTCCACTTTTGAATTGACTATATATCTTGGGGGATGCTGATATTTATACTCCCTGACATCTCTCGAGAGCATTCTTTGCTATCCAGCGCTCCCTACATTTTTCCATTTTACTAGCAAATTCGATAAAATTTCTATACTCTAATGGTCGTGTTTTCTGCTGTTCAAATATGAAAATCTTCTAGTATTCAAGTATAGATGGCGGTGTTCAAAATCAAACGGATATCACAAGATAGATGTTGCTCTGGCCTGAGCCAAGGGTACCGTTGCTCTTACAAAGAGGCTGTTTCATAGCATTCAACTCCATGCGAGAGTAAAGGTAATCTGCCACATGGCCCTTATCTGGCCCATGCTTATATTTGTCTTCGCTTGTACAGAACACCAGAGCCTGAGTACATAAAATTCTATCTCTAATGAGGTCTTCTACAATAGGGCGAACCTGATAAGAGTGAACAATTTTCTTATTATGTTGACTCGAGGACAGATTACAATGACCTCGTCAAATAGCTTAATCTCTGGGGCCTACTACCCCAATTATAACATATGTATAATGAGAGAGTGCGCTTTGACGGCTTTGTTCCACCAGAAGCGTTCCTCTACCCAGACCTTTCATATGGTCTGATCCAGGACAGATTACGGTGCGGCTAATGTTCTACGTCGCTCGAACAGCTGCGGGCAGGCGACTCTACTAGGACAGAGACGTCGCACACGGAAGAATATTTCGGTTGTTTGGTTTAGTACAACCCCAAAGTTGTATACCGTACGTCCATACATGTTTAAGCACTTGCTTATAAGTGAGCAGTTTCTAGTAGCCAATACATTTGTCAGAATTTATTTTCAAGTTGATCACGTTTCTTTTTAACATGCGGCTTCCATTTCAGTTTTACATCTAATGTCATCCCTAGATACTTATTTGTACCGCGTTAATGAAAGTGGAAAGGTTGTTTATTTTCCGATAAGTAAAATTAACATAAGTAGATTTGGTCTCGTTGAGAACAATTCGCCAAATCTTTGTCCACTCGTAGATTTTATCCAAAGCCGTTTGTAGCTAACTCGACTGAAGTATCTGTAGCTATTATAGCCGTATCTTCCGCGAACGTGGCTACTATGGGACCGGATTCTTCTGGTATGTCTCGAGTATAGAGTAAAAACAATACCGGACCAAGTACACTTCCTTGCGGAATTCCAGCAGCGATCTCTTTAAATTCCGAGTATTCGGTGCCATGTTCAACATGAAAAATTCTGTTTTCTAGGCACGATTCCAGAATCTTATGCAGCTCTCTCGGAAGTACCTGACTTCTTAAAATTCAAGCCTTCGTTCCATATTTTATCGAAAAAAAAAACCCTAGAACATATCTTTTTCCGCTCTAAGGCTTTCTCCATTTCATTCGTAATTCTATAAATCTGGTAATTGTGGAGTGCTTAGTTCCAAAACCGAATTTATGCTCAAGAATTAGACGTCTCTCTTCAATGATCGGTTGCAACCGCTTCAATAGGAGTTTTTCAAATATTTTATCCGCAGAAGCGATATGGGTGTGTGGAAATTTTTTTCGTTTAGAGATTTGCCTGGTTTAGGGACTATTATAACTTCGGCAACTTTCCCTTGGCTTGGAACGTTTAATAAAAAGTTGGAGCAGTTTGATCAGGGCTTTCTTTGGCAACTCCTTGAGAATTTCACCAGTTACTAAATCATACCCATGGGCCTAGATATTTTTCAATTTTTCAATTGCTTGGTTAAGTTCTCCTAGCGGCACTATTTTTATTCTAAAGTTGTCCGGCGCCGTAGTTGTGTATAATATATAACTAGAACCTCCTGTTAACGCCTGTCCATCAAAAGGTTTAAACGTTTTTTCCAGGTGCTCGGCAAATGAATCCGCCTTCTTTTTATCTCCTTTTGCCCATTCGCCATTATTTTTTCCAGAGAGAGTAATTTAAACTTCTTTCGGCAGTCAGACCTTCGAGATATGTAGAGATATTTCGATTTTTGTAGTCTCACATTGCTTCTTTCAATTTGTTGCATAAGTGGTTCAAGTATGTTTTATGCTGGGGAGCACGGCATTGTTGCCATCTTTCGCGCGCTCTCTTCTTTTCTCTCACTAGTTCTTTTATTTCCGGCGGATATTTTGTTTCAATACTTGCTTCCTCTTTTCTCCTAGTGGGAGTGTTGTTCCAGGCAGCGTACTGGAAGACTTTGATGAATCTGTCGACTTCGTCTTCTATTTCGTTTTATGTTTTTAGCAACACATTTAGAACAATATGTTCATTGCAGTAGTTTCTAAAACCGCCCCAGTTAGTTTTGTTGTTAGTTAATCTAGGCGCCACTTCTTTCTTAACCAAGCGTATGCTTAGTGTCGAAATGACTGGTGAGTGTTCTGGGGAGAGATCATAACCTTCCTCGATGTTTGTAGAAATTTTGGCTACTCACTTTGTGGCAAAGAAGTGTACAAGATGGGTGTCTTCGTTATATCCGAAGGCCAATATGTTGGTTTTCCTGTAGAGAAAAAGTCAATTCCAGATTGCATACCGGCTTCATAGAGTCGTCTGCCTCTCGTTGTATTACATCTTGAGCCCCAGAAGGTATGTTTCGAATTAAAATCATCAAAAAATATAAAATTCAGTCCGAGTGAACCAAAGATACCTCATTCTTTTCTAGTTTGCATCGCGGAGGACAATAAATGGATGCGATGTTGTAGTGCAGGTGGTTATGTTTTAGCCGAACTGTACTTAACTGCATTGCATCGCTTTCAATCATCATATTTATAGATTGCTCAATACATTCTTTAATGCACAGTGAGGATCCGCACCTAGCATTTTCTGATGGATGGTATGCACGATAAGCAAACTATCCCTTTAGTTCCACACGAGATCCCTTCCTCAAGTGAGTTTCAGACATCAAGCAAATGTCAATGTTGGCTTTTCGTAAGAGCACTTCCAGTTCGGCGAGTTTTTTTAATAAGGCCGTTTGCGTTCCACGTCAATATTTTAAGCAGCTGTTTCATATTCATACTTGAGACCGAGTTTTACGTATTTCTTTCTCGAGATTGCTCAATTTTTCAGCTAAGAATTTATTTGTTCTGTATTGTTCCTCAAGTGTCGTGAGAATTCGGGAGAAAACGTGTGCCACTGGATCTGTCGTCACACCGTTTTTTATTTTCTTGCGACGCTGCTTGTACATACGTTAGCGCGTCAATCGGTGGCGGTTTTTCCTTTGCGATCTTTTTTTGTATATCTTTCGACGGATTTTCTTTCTTTCACTGCCTTTTCTTTAGCAATATTTGGTTTTTTGTAGTTGCTTTTGGGTTTGGGCGTAAGGTTTTTTTAAGCATATCGCACCTTTTTTGGAGTTCTTTCGCCACTTCAAGTCCGCGATACGCACATTTTACGCAACACGGTTCTTTTTGGCAGTAAGTCTGCGTATGATTGAAGCCTGGGCAGCGCTTGCATTGCGGGATCGATCTTGTGTTCTTACGCATTGGTTCGATTTTGACTACGATATTTAGAATAGTTTTAATACTATAAATATCTTCTTTATTTTCGGACTTATCGAAACTAAGCATACACAGTGGAAGTCCCCGCTTAACCAAGATTTCCTCATCTTGCTCTGTTTTTTTTTTTCCTTTTTTAATAATATGTATTTACGACGTCTAGAACTTTAAAGCCCTTTCCATGAAGGTGGCTTATAATGTCATCTTTAGTGCAGAAAGGGTGAAGTCCTCTTGCTACTACACGTAATGGCCTTTCTGACTTATTCTCGAAAGCGTATCACCGAGAAGAGTATTTAATTTGTCGGACAATGCTCGGTAGTCATCGGAGTCGTCGACGTTAACTTTCCACACATTGTTGCGCAGTGATGTAACCTTATACTTACATTTAAGCGTATCTTTGAGAAAGCAATGCAACTAGCTACAGTCTGAAACCCGAACAACGTTGATTGGAGGTGGAAGACGTAATTTTGTTGAGAGTTGCTTTTTTTGTGATTCCTGGCTCTTATCTGGAACGACTTCGGGTGAAGAACCAGCTTTACGTTTCTTAGACGGTCTTTCCTTGGAGATCCAATTTGTTTTGCGAGTAAGCTCTTCTTCGTCCGTATGGGGTGGGCTGCTTTCTTGGGCTTCGTTTATATGCATTTTTTTCAGTGTCTTGTTTTCTTTTCGGAGTAAATTTACTTCTTTTTTAAGCTCTTGAAAAAGTATCTCCATTTGCTTAAGCTTCGTACTGAGTGTGTGGTTTTCCACCTTCAAGCTTTTGTTACCCGCTGAGTCCGTTTTTTCGCGCGTAGGCATTTCGGGCGGACTTCTTTTCTCGGAGACATTCGATCTCGGTGGTGGAGATCGTGATACCCTTGAACTTTTAGAGAAGGGATCAAACGACTGCGGTAAATTCGTTGAGTTTACTGCGTTATTTGAGTTGTTTGTATTATTTTATTTATTTCCATATTTAGATCCCACAAGTATGAGGGAAAGGAGGCCCACCGGATCAGAGACCCCTGTAATGCGGTGAAGCTACGTTACAACCAGAGGTCGTCAGGTATCCGGAGGGCTCCGTTCGCGGTGCGTTATTGATTTTACATCCCGAGCACCATTCAGGCCTCAGCATGTGTCGCATAACACCTTGCCTTGAGGATGGGATACTTATTTGAGTTGGGGCGTTTACCCACCCCCTAACGGATCTGGGAGTCTGGCCTTATGACAGGCATTCCTACCGCGGGTATATTCTAACCCCTATCCGCAGGGGATGGCGCAAAATGATGAGGTTTCATTTACGTGCCACATTTTCCTCCGACTAGTCATGCAAAAAATTTTATGTTATTTTACCAAGTCATCCGCCGTTGCCTACTATAGCTCGCCAGATGTTCAGAAAACTCGTTGTACATAAGATATTGCTATCATAACTTCATTTTGGTCGGGTCGATCAAAATCTTGGGTTTCATTGAGTGGGTTGTTTCCCAAAGTAGCGGAGTTTATGTCGCACTCGATATTAACAATCTCCAGGATAGTAATTCTATAACGTGATAGCACACAAAGTGATATCACTAATGATAGTTTTGCTTTCTGTAACAACATAGATGACAGCGAAACTGTGTCTAAGGATAAATGATAGTGAGAACAGTCTCTTTTTTTAAAAGTTGCTTTTTGTAAAGCGATAGCTGATAGTAGTACTATCGTTTTGCTGTCATTTTTAAAAAGATAGCTATATTGGTGTCGTTTTTAATATAGTTTTTCTCGTTGGTTTTAAATTTTCTTCAATTTTCTCTTGGTGAAGTTAAAAATGTTTGCAAATCGTAGTTTCTTACTATTTGATAGTGATCGTGATTCCAACGAAGTGGAAGGTGTAACAAATATGCGAGTAAGAAGGAAGTGTTTGCGCGATAGATCGAATCCATTTACAATGCCTTCAAAACAACTTATTCAAAAGTACCGCGTTTCCAAGGAGGCTTTTAAGTACATTTGGGATGTTTTGAGCCTTAAAAATGAAAAACGATTAACATTTATACCGCCTATTTTAAAATTAGCCGCTACGTTTGAAACATTAGGATCCGGTGGATACCAGTGGCTCGCTTCTTCTGATTGCTGCGTACCTTTGTGGCAAAGTACCATTTCCAAAATTATAAATGAAGTACTAAATGAAATAGAAAATAAAATTTGCGCACAACATATTAAGTGGCGAATTCCAGAACGGTAATTTGTTGAAAAATCAAGAGATTATTTTTATAGAAAATATGGAATTCCCTGAGGTAAGTACCTCTTTTAAAAAAATAGTCCACATATACATATGCATATTCCACACTAAAACATATTTGTAAAGTTGTAGGATTGATTGATGGAACTCATCTTTATATTAAAAGGCCACATGAAAATGAAAAGTTATTCTTTAATGGTAAAGCATAGCATCAATGCCATGATCGTGAGTAAGAGTTTTTTTTTAAATGATTAATCAATTTCTAAGATATGTGATCACGAAATGAGAATCTTGGCTATTAATGCAAAATACGGTGGTTCATCACACGACTCTTTTGTCTAGGGACACTCCAATGAACGCCACTAGTCACTACTTCGAAAAAAATTTTATAGATAACAATTTGGATTTTTTGATTTTAGGTAATACTTGTGATTAGCCATATAAAACCTGTACTGAAGAAAAACATACAAAATCCAACATTCAACATGGAAAAGCAAGGAATTTGGTAGAACGTTGCATTGGTGTTTATAAGGGTAAACTTTTCTAGTTTAATAACTCAAATTAGTTAAATCTATCAAGGTCGCTGGCGAATTCTTATGGAAGAACGAAAAAGTAGTTACACCCCGGTGAAAATTATGAAATTTGGGAACGTGTGTGTATTCTCTTTAAAGTGGAGACATTTTTAGAATACGTAAATGAAGAAAGATACACATACGGTAGTGAAAATACGAGTGTAAATAATCACCAGCAGAATCTTCGATCAGTTGCATTAAGAAAAAGAGATAGAAAATAGCAAACAATTTAATGTAATGTGTACCGAAATACATTTAATTTTTATCCCTCAACCAGTTTTTCTTATATAAGTCTAGTTTCATTTTATTTTCTTCCAACAAGGCGTCAAGTTTACGGACTCTTATATTTAGCTTTCTGTTCTTCAACACTAGAAGTTCTTTAGAAGTTTTTTTATAAGTCTTGACGTAGTCTTTTAGGATTTCATTTCTTTTTACTGCCACCTTTTTCTTAATTTAGTTGCTTTCTCTTAAAGTTTTAAGTAGTTCGTTTTGAAAAATTTCATCCCTCTTACTGCTCGTTTCAAAAAGGTCTATTTGCGAAAGACGTTTTTCAGCAGCGACTTTTTTAAAAGGTCATGTAGAACTGAAAAAAAATAATTCCAAAATAAAGAAGATCATAAATAACATCTACGCATCAAAAAGCTACTTCTGCTTTAGGATTGGCTGATTCTTTTTCATTTGGCTCAGTCGCAAATACTTCTAATGCGATTTTTTCAAAAACAACTTCAGAGCTTTCCAATTCTTCTTCCAAATGTTCGTCATTATGGGCAGGATCCAAACATCGGCACCGATCGTCAGCTCCAAAAGTTTTAGTTTTTTCGCAGCCCAATACAGCTTTATCCAGGGAAACTGAGACATTTTCTCTTTCTTCAAGAGGATTAAGAGAAATGTTTTTCAATGGGCCGTTTTTGCAATTTGTTTTATTTGGTTTCACAGCTTACTTTTGGTACGGTAAGCCTTTCCAAATTTCGAAAATAACTTTCGTTGAAATTCTAAATAAGAAATATACCAAGAATTCTTACCTTTTGCCACTCATTTCCGTTTTTAATTGGTGGGCCTATGCTATTCAATTTATTTTCCAATGTATCCCATATTTGGTTTCTGCGAATTTTTCCAGCTGAAGTGTTAAACACACTTTTGCTCAAGCCCCCGTTCTTTTCCATAAAAGAAACAAGCAATTCCAATTGTTAATTGGTTGCACCCTAAAAATTGGCTTTAAATCGCATTTTTCAGAATTTAGTTTGTAGTATACCACCTTGATCAAAAAGTTTGCGGAATTTATTCAGAAAATTTAAAATACTATGTACAAGTTTATTCATCTAAATCTATATTGTTCCCTTCAAAGTAATCCCCATCGACTGCAACACACTTTTGCCAGCGCTTGATTCAATCCTCGAAACATTTTTTATATTCGGTTTTCGGTATGCCCATCAGTGCTTCCTGCGATTTTTCCATTACTTCTTCCTCTCGGCTGCTGAAACGCGTTCCCCGTAATGATTTTTTAACTCGATTGAACAGAAAGAAGTCAAAGGGAGTCAAATCAGGTGAATTCGGTTGCATTTTTCGTCAAAAAATTACGAACAATGATGGCACTGTGCGACGGTGCGTTATCATATTGCAAAATCCACGAGTTTTCTGCCCACAATTCTGGTCTCTTTCCGCGAATTCCAACGTCTCATAACGTCCAAATAATACTCTTTGTTTATTGTCTGGCCTTTTGGCAAAATTTCATGAAGCACTACACCGTTGTAATCCATGGAAACCGTGAGCATTGCCTTCTTTTTTGACTGAAAACGACGTGGTTTTTTTGGTCTCGGCTCATTTGGTGACCGCCATTCACTTGCCTGATGTCTGGATTCCGTGTCGAACTCATAAACCCACGTCTCGTCTCCAGTATTGATCCTTTTGATGAATGTGGGATCGGATTCAGCCTTGGAAATCATCTCTTTTGCGACGTCAACACGGTCTCTTTTTTGCATGAAATTGAGGTCTTTTGGCACCAACTTTGCTACTACACGACGGAAATCCAAATCATTAACCAAAATGTCTTAGACGGATCCATAGGCAATGTTCAAGTCCTCCGCTATCTCTCTGATGGTTAATTTGCGGTTATTGATCAACATTTCTTTTACTTCATCAATGTTTTCGTCGGTTTTCGATGTCGATGGTTTGTCACTGTGTTCATAATCTTCGATTGACTCACGACCACTTTTGAACCGTTCGTGCCACTGGTAAACGACCGTTTTTTTTAGAGAATCGTTGCCGAAACACTTTTCCAACATTTCCAACTTTCGCGCACCATTAAATCCGTTTTTTACGCAAAATTTAATACAAGTTCGTTGTTGCAAATTGAAATCCATTTCTAAAATTGTAAAAAATCGCCAACACACACAGTGATAGATGTACTCTTGGTTACGTACCTTTTGTAAATGTCAAACTATGATGCTAAGATTTAGAGAAAATGTCAACAACAGATTTATGAACTTAAGAAAAAAACAGAACTCAAATCGGAACAATGAGAGCGCCACACGGTGGTGTGGTGCTGGAACTTTTTGATCAAGGTGGTATACCGGGTGTACCAAAATTAATAACCCCAATTTTTCGCGTTATATTTTTTGAAATAGTTACTTCAAACAATTATAGTAAATGGCAAGTAGTAATTTATTTCAATAAATTATTTATTTTTGGGTTCGAAAAATTATATCTAATAAGTGTCCACCATTACAGTTCTGACAAATACGAGCCCTTTCTAGGGCATTTTGCATGACTCTGGCCAAGGTTTCTTGTGTTATTGCGGTTATTTCAGCTCGAATGTTCTCCATAAGGTATTGTAGAGTAGCTGGTTTATTAATGTAAACTTTCGATTTCAAATAGCCCCACAGATAAAAGTCCGGTGCAGTTAAATCCGGTGAAGGGGCTGGCCAATTGAAATCACCATATTTTGATATTAGGCGGTTTGGGAAAATTTCCCTCAGTATGTGCGTTGATCTGCGAGCAGTGTAAGTAGTATCTCCATCTTATTAAAACCACACATTCTGCAAGCCTAATCTATTTAGTTCGGGTACCAGAAATTCATGGATCATCTTCCTATAGCGTTCACCAGTTATGGTTGTTACATTTCCTTCAGTATCTTCGGAGAAGTACAGCCCTAAGATGAATCGGGAAGTGGGGGTGACACCAAATTGTTACCCTTTGGGGGTGTAAGGGTCTGGAATGAATTTCTCTTGGTTTCGTTTCTCCCCAAAAACCTACAGTTTTGTTTGTTGACTCTACCATTCAGCTCAAAGTGGGCTTCGTCCGTCATCAATAACTTTGAATAAAAATCATCAATTTCATTGTTTAGGTTTAAGATCATTGCAGAGTATGTCAGACGTGTTTGGAAATCAGCTGAACGCATAGATTGAACTAACTGTATCTTGTAAGGAAACAGGTGTAAGTCTGCGCAGAGATGTTATTAGAACCCCAACTGTGCGGATCGTCGTCTTAAAGATGTTTGAGGAGCTTCTCGCGAACTTTCGCTATCAAGCTCAATATTTTCCAAGGACCAACTTGTTCGGTTTCTTCCTGTATGCATACGATCACTAATGGTTCCATCCTAATCAATTCGAGCCACTAAATGTCGAATTGTCTGAGCAGTAGGCGCCTGCTGCTGAGGGAATTTTCCTCGAAATTCTCGTTGTGTAGCAATAATTGAATTTTTGTTTAGGGTGTACATTAAAGCTATTACACCACGTTGCTGAAGTGTGTATCTATACATTTTAAAATTTTTTGAGTTGACTCACAATAATCTGAAAAAATAATGGAAATTAAAAAAAATATAACAAAAAGAAATGGGGTGATTAATTTTGGTACACCCTGTACTTACTTTTAAAATATTTTAAACAAAGCGCACACCAACCGAAATATATGAAAATTTGAAATTTTTTTTACTGTTATTCGTAATTGTCAGTTAAACTGTTCCCACAATTTGTGCGTACAGTCAGGAACGAAATTAATTTGGACGAGAATAAAAACGAGAGTATCACTATCGTTTTACAGAAAGCAAATCTTCGCCACTCTCACTTTCATTATCGGTTTCACTATCATTTGAAAGGGAGTCAGCTATCGCGTTCTAGAATTAGTACCCAGAAGTGTTTTTTCCATATCCTTAGCAATGAGTATCATTCTACTAATGACTACTGCTCTAGGTCTGTCTACTAAAGCTCTCTTTTTACTACAAGTCTCTTCGACTCTTGTTGCCTTGTGACGTTCTAAAATAGGACCGCGATGATAGGCCTTGTTTATGTTTTTTTTCTTTTTCCGCAGGTGAAGCAGATATTTTTCCATATGTGGTATTTGCTAGTAGAACTCATGTAGCTTCCTATGCTTGATGACACTTTTCATAAAACCAGAGTTAGCACGCATATCAGTTACTTAGAATGTCTTTGATGTTTTCTTGTCATCTGGCCACTTGCTCGAAATTGATCCGGACTTGATGGTGGTTTCATAGGACTTACCGAAAGCGTGAGGGATACACTATTGGCAAACGGTTCTGGCAGTTTGTTGTAATTTTATTGTATTGTACTATTTATTCTATTGTACTATACATTAAATCTCATTACAATTTTATCCGTTTTTTAAGGTATCAATCTTAACAAAAATGGGATGATAGTATTTATTCTCCTAGCCGTTCTTAAAAATAATATCGGTTACGTCGTGCTAAGCAACGTTGCTAAAATGAAGGTGGCTTTGCTCTACCTACTTTTTATGATATTTTCCTTGTGATCCGGTATCCTCGGTACCCTTTGGTCACCCTGTATGTTGACCTTTGCCTCTGGATTGATATTTGTATGATGAGTTAACTTGCAATGCTACAATGCCTCCCGAATGTGAGTAATACTTTGATAAGTGGAACTTTTCATTTCCTATGAGCTGCCTTTAATTGTCGGGTTATTGTTGTTTCTTTTATTCTGGTACGTAGGTAAGATACGCATCTATAACGATACCATATACCTGATTTTTTAGTAAACGATTCGTGAGATTGGTGTGGTAACTCTAGTTTAACTTTTTTTGAGAACTACATTCTTTCGTAGGACAAAGTTCTGGACAGTTTAATTAGTATGTTAGATGTGAATAATTTTGGTTGGTCACATGATCAAAAACGTGACAAAATTTCTAAGGGATATTAGACTTCAAAGAACATGTACAAGCTTCAAACTTCATAAACTGATTAAAACTACATTTCACAAAAAAAAGGAATTTTTGTTTTTACGTCCTAGGGTGGCGTAAAGATATTAACAAATGAACTATATTCCATAAAACCTTTAAGTATAAAAGTTATTTGAAAATTCTGATTAGTAAACCAAAACCTCTGAACAACTTTTTTGTAGGTGTATGTACTCTGGGCCGAAGTTTAGATTAACTTTTTGATCAAACAGCAGAAGGTGTTTGCTACACCTGCACACCGATGACGATGAAGTAGAGGACATGTCTAGCTATACATTTATATTTTGCTGTGCTTTGAGTATTTTCATTCAAATAAATAAATGAGATGCGAACTATCCTGCTTAGGAGACCTCCCTTCCATGGGGATTTTAATCATTTTTGAATAAGTTTGTGGCATAGACGATTTATCGTATAAATAGATGGTGGTTAAGTGGATTGTGGCTGGGTAGATGGCGAGTAATGGTAAGCCAAACTTTTCTAAAATTATGAGTTTCTTAAACGATTATCAACGGTTGTTGAATTTCAGATATTTGATATTTCTCTTTCATATAAATTAACAGAGTTTCATAAATAATTTGCAAAACTGGTTGACGAAACCGTTGTGTTAAGGTGTACACGTTTAACTAAATATACGTGCTAATTCACTTGAAATAAAATGAAAGTTAAATAAAATATCGTCGATAATTTATGAGGCACATGCAATCAAGGACATGTCTGCTGAGACAGAGTTCTTAATTATATTTAGTATCCCTCTCAAAATAATAACAAACCAAAGAACTCAGGTGCATACATAATATGATCCGCTTTTAAAACGGATATCAACTGTTCTCCAGTCGAGTTTGTAAACGTACATGAAGACAAGATGAATTTTTTACCTCCTAAATGCACTCCGAAATCTTTTCAGGATTGCAATCAAGTTTTTGTCCGCTTGCCGGACCTACAAAAGTTATCAAAAACCTGAACGAATTTTACATATAAAATAAATAAATAAAAATGCAAATAAAAGCTAGAAACGATTCCATCTTCATGGACCGTCTTAAGCCATCGCTTGTAGTAGATTCGTTAAAAAACTCAAATGCAAAAAAGAATGCGTGTGGCTTCCACAAAACATTAAATTCAACTTTTAAATACAATTAATTACAGAAAATGTATATGAGATAGATTAGAATAATCACCACCGGGTAAAGGGAATGATGTAGTGTTTTCGGGTAATATTCCCTAAATCCCTTTATGAGATAGCCGAAGGTTTTCCAGCTAACGATTTACAAACTTTGCATATTATAATACATTGGGAATTAAACAGTTAATTGATCTACGTCACTGAGTCGTGTTCGATAGCATATAGTAGCTCAAAAATTACGAAAGAGTTTAACTGTAGTAATGCAGTGTTTTCTTCTATTGGTATGCACGGTACCATTGCTTGTATAGAACCATACGGCAATATGAGACTCCTAATTGAATACTTAATAGTTTCTTTAGGAATTTTATCTGATCGTTTTGTTTCGTTAAAACCGATGTGAGTGCTGCTGCTTATATGGTCACATACACTATTCTCTTTGAAAGGACATACTATTATATATACGGTATATAATATATATATCTCTCATAGAATGAAGGGATGACAGCGATGATTTTTTATAAAATTCCAACACGACCAAAATTTGGGACCAAAAATACTATAGTGTCCCAAAATATTAGAAATTAATGATCATTCGTTAAAGTTTACAAATTGTGTCTTATCTTCCAGCGCACTGTTCATTTGCAATGACATAGGTGCCAGTCCTTAAGAAGAAACCAATCTGTTTATTGTCCGCTTAGGAGTCGAGGATGTTGAAATATACCTGCACTTGAGCACGTTGGACATTTTACGGAAGTAATATACCTCCACGCTACCTGGCATTTTTCACTTTTGAGCCAAAGTCTATACCAATCTGGCTAAAGCTAGATAGTTGCGCTAGATGTTTCAAAGGATTTTCCCAGAGTTCCATTTTGTCCCGCCAATCCCATTAACTTTCATTAATGATAGTTTGTCTGGCACTTCTATTGCAATATATTCCTTTCCGGGACTTAGGGTTTCACGCTTCGGCCTTGTAAAGCTCATTAAATTCTGATATTCATAGCATATCTGTTTAAAAAAAAAGTAGGAAAAAAATATTATATAATGACGTATTGTGTCATTAACGTGCACTTTGAACTTTTGGCCTTTATTCAGGAATGGCACTTGCAATGTTCTTACTGAAAAATTGCCCATTGCCAGAATATGTAAAAATGTCTAAAGGATAATCTTCGTTAGAAAGAACACATATTCAATATCGCCAACAATACTGAGAAAAGTCAAGGTTTCCTTAAGCAAGGTATCGCATTTGATTAGCTTACCTCAGCTCAGCGCGAATCTGGAAAACAATTCTCAAATTTGACCCCCAAGAACTTCCTGGAACAAGCATTTAAACGCATAGGGGACCCAAATGTAGCAAAGTCAATGACTCGTTCTTTTTCCAGTCTCACGATCGTTGTGTCAACCTTTGTTCAACTCGAAGAACGGATTTCGCTGTTGGGAGGATCAAGGTTTGCTTCGCTCCATATCACTATCCCTTTCTTATTCCTATCAAGCTGCTGCTGAAATTATGATTTCTTGTTGTTAACATTAAAAATCCATTATACGAATATGTTATACAGGGTGTCTCAGTTTAGCAGTATAATCCTCTAAGGACATATTCCCGAAGTTTTGCCGAACAAGAAATTGTATGGCAGGGGGGGGACTATTCTCACTCCATTTCAAGTTACAGCCCATTAAAGTGTGTGACCTCTAATTTAGAGGTGTAACCACTTTAAACGCTATAATTTCTAAACTAGTACAGCTCCACAAATCGTTTTGGATATTTTGGAAAAATAATTTAGTAGTGCATGCAAGCCTTAAATGCTTTGGGTACATCTGTGCAGCGACAAAAAAGTTATGGCTCGTTAAACTCAAAATTATGGAAACTTGCTGTTCCAGTTTTTTACTTTAAATGCTTAGAAACTTTTTTACGTACGATCAACAGATTTTGTAGCAAAAGTCATTTTTTGTCAAACAAAAAGAAGTGTACCTATTGAATTACTCATAAAATCGCTTAGAAATTTTTATGTGGTCCTGAGAAGGACCTTTTTGGAACAGTTAATGGAATGTTTATAGCAATTATTTGAAATGCCTTCCTTCCATTTGAATACACCTTCGGGCGCGCTTAACCATTTCGGATAATATTATAATAATATTTTCTTGGAGCTCTACCAGACTCGACATTTCTCTAAAATAAACCTTTTCTTTCATAGCACGCCAGAAGAAAAAAATCCATAGGTGTTAGGAGATCTGGGTGGCCGAGCGTTGGGTCCGAATCGACCAATCCACCGTTCGTTAAAAGTATGGTTGAGGAACGAAGTTACCCCACTGTTACTGTGACAAGGTGCTCCATCTTGTTGAAAGAACATCGCCCTTCTCTGAACAAGAGGAACATCTTCAAGGAGCTCCGGCAATTCCAGTTTTTTTTTTTTTTTTTTTATAATTTACGCGCGCCTAAGGGGTTATGAATACCCTTACACTGTTGCCAGGGCGCGGGCGGAAAGGTAGAAGGAGGAGAAAGGAAAGTTTGTGATGTAGTGGTTTGAAACTCAGGTGTGTTTGGTTTTGATATTGACTCTCCAGGGGTGGGAGTCCGAATAGGACGGAGAGATTTTCTTCACTCGGAATGGTGAGGTTGTGAATTTTAACGGTTGTTTTTGTGTTTGAAAAAGCTACAACAGCCAAATCTACATGTCAGTGTTATGCCTTCACACGCAGATTTTTCTGACTGAGTTCCAATTACACAAATGAAAACTTGTTGTGGCTAGGATTCGAACCTTGACCTTCCGAGTGAGAAGCGATAGCTAGTACCACTACACCACAGCCACCCCCGTTAGTAATTGGAATTAACTGTTTGTGGAAGAACGTGCGGGCCAATTAAAGAGTTTCCTATTAATCCAGGCAAAACATTTACGCTAAACCTCCTTTAAAATAAACAACACATTTTGAAGAAGTTGATTACAATAATTAAATTCTTACCTTTGAGAAGATGTTGTGCGTATTAAATGGGGATTGGAGTCTGACTAATGGTGCAAATTATGGTAGTTTGTAACCCAAACTCTTGTAAACTGCACTTCGTCAGTCCACAGAAGGTTCTTAAGAAATTGCACGTCTTCCGCATGTTTGCGCAGTAGCCATTGGCAAAATTCCATTCTTCTTTGCGCATCACCTGGTAGTAAATTCTGCACCGGTGTCAAATGGAAAGGGTGTAATCTATTTCTCTGTAGAGTCCTGTGAATTCTAGTTCTGGGAAGTTCCAACTGCACAGCTAGTCTGCGAACGCTGACTGAAGGCTGAACTTCCACAGCACGCAAAATCTCATCCTCAACTTCTGCCACCACTGCGTCTGAACGTCCTTCTCTTTTTTTTGGTGCAGTTGACCCGGTATCAACGAGGCCCTGATACGTATCAGCGAATATAGTCGTTGGTACTCCAACCTTGCCAACGAATCGTTTCCATTGCAGAACACGTATACAAACACTATTTCTGCGAATTCACGGTTTGAATATAATTTGTGGAGATCAACTTACCAATCGGCTGTTCACTTATACAGCAAAATGTCGATTGTAGATCAGTTGAAACAAAATTGTAATTGAAAAAAAAGATTAACAAAGAATTATTCTTTGTTACGATTTTTTTTCCTATTGGACAATTAACTGTTAACTGCATTGCTCATAGGTACGTTAGCTTATTATTCTCATTTAATTTCGTTTGACCATTTTTCTTTGACGAAAAATGGCTTTCACTACAAAATCAGTTGATCGTACGTAAAAAAGTTTCTAAACATAATTTTTAGGAAATTTCGCATGGATAAAAGTTTCATAAAATTTCAGAAAATTTATTAAATAAAAATTTTAAGAAAAGCGCATTTTAATTAAAAAAAATGGAACAGCAAATTTTCATAATTTTGGGTTTAACGAGTCATAACTTTTTTTGCTGCACAGATGTATCCAAAGCATTTAAGAGTTGTATGTACTACTAAATTATCTTTTCAAAATATCCAAAACTCTTTTTGTACCTGTACTAGTTTAGAAAGGTGCCGTGAAATAACGCCGAATTTCTATGTTCAGTCTTATTTCACTTTGCTAAAGTATTGTACTTTGCTAAAGTGAAATAATGCCGAGTCGGCCTTATTTCGCTTTGAATTTATTCACACGTTTAGAGAGAGGATTCTGTTTTCATAGATTTTAAATCATATGGTGTTAGTTCGTTTTAGAAAGTGACATATAAACAGTGAGGTAGGTACGGGGGCATGCTGCTCAGAGTTAGAAATTACAGCATTTAAAGTGGTTACACCTCCAAATTAGAGGTCACCAACTTTGATGAGCTGTAACTTGAAATGGAGTGAGAATATACCCCCCTGCCATACAATTTTTTGTTCGGCGGAACTTCGGGAATATGCCTTTAAAGGATTGTACTGCTAAACTGGGACGCCCTGTATATTATAATTAGGATATACCTACTTGTACATAATATAGAGTGTTATCAGTAAACAGCTGTTGATTAAGAGGTTATACGCAGTTAGAATTTTCAAAAAATCAATGTTTTTGTATTTTCATATGTACGAGTATATCGACTATATTCCCTGAAAATTTCAAATCGATCCGGTAAGTACTTTTCGAGATATACGCATATTTGGAAGGACGTCTCGGACTGTTAAATAAGTAGGCGAAGCACTAATCGGTGTAGCAACTACTCTTTACTTTCTTCGTGTTGCCAGATATTCCAGGTGTTCCCTTATGAATAGTCCATTTTATTCCTGATGACTAACTCGAGTTATTTCTTGTACGTAACAAGTGAACATCATTTCAAATAGTACTGCCACGTTGTACAGTCGGGTGTTCAGTTTTAACTTTCTGTTCTCAGTTTTGCGTTTTAAATTGAGTTTAAATCTGAATTAAAATGCCACGCAAGTGTAGTAGAAAAGAAAGAGCAACTGAAATAGTGAACTTATCGCGATCTAAAAAATATGTTTAATCCAAACACAGCTGAAACAGATGAAAGTAGTTTGGTGGTTTCAAACTACAGAAGGAGATTTTAGTTCCCCATGATTCTTCTATTGAATATAGAATTTTAAACTCTATAACAGTGCTTACAGTGATTTTACAGTGATTTTATAAAGTGTAAAACTTGTGACGAAGAAATAAAATTTGAAACAGCTTTATAACGAGATTTTGGTTTTAAAATCATTTTGCTATCACACAGCAAGAAGCTCGTGCCATAACTCCAGTCCTTTTGTCAAGCATTCTTATGAGATACGAGTAAACAGACGATTTACATTTGTAATGAGAATTCTTGGATTAGGACTGAAAGGTGCATCTAAATTCTGCGGATTGATGGACATGCCAGCTAGCTTGACTTATGACTTGATTACTGAAAATATTTACGTGAAAGTAGCCACGTAGAAACTTTTCGAAGAAGTTTGTGCTGAAGAAAAAGATGCGACTGGTGCAAATCAAGGTGATGAAAGTTGTGAAGGATTTGGCGATGGAACCTGGAAAAAGCGAACTTTGGGAAAAGAAAATGAATACTGAAGAGTACAACGATTGGCTAGAAGATCACAAAGATAATTGTTTTGAAAATCATAATGGCTCTTCAGGAAATTGGAAATCAATGCAATCGTTGAAATGTTCGAGCCTTCAATGAGTACATTTGCCGTTCTTTATAAAAATTACATCGGTGATGGTGACTCCAAAACATACTCTGGGATTTTAAAAGCTAAGCCTTACGGTGAAATTGAAGTGGCCGAAAAATAATGTTCAAAAGAGAATGAGTTCTACTGAAACTTTAGATAAAGGTAGTAAAAAAATACAGAAAAGAAGTTCTTGGTGGAAAAGGTAAGCTCATTGGTAAAATGATCGATAAGTTGGCAGTTTATCATGGCTTGGCAATCAGGAGACATTGTGACTCTGTTGAAAATATGAATAATGCAATATGGGCAACTTATTATCATTATTGTTTAACCTTCATCTCATCCTCAAAAAAAATTACGCTCTCTACCCTCGTGTGTAGATTTCTACACATATGGGATTTTAATGTATTTTCTAAATTCTTTTTTAGATTAAACCGAAAAATTGCTTTTATAATTTATTTCTAAAATAACAAGAGAAGGTAGGTCTCATAGACTCAATCATGTTTGCAAATACAGCCATTGGCCATCTGTTAGATTTTCTTTTACAGCTGTAACAAGTGAGCATTTTGTCAACCGTATCCACACCGCCTATATTGAATGAAAAAAAAAACATTAGAAGGTCTTGAAATTTCAAAAAGTAGTATATGAACAAACCTTTTGTTTTATTGTAATAGGCTATAATCGCTGGTAACTTTTTTTCAGTCGATTCGATTTCAATTGAGTTACGCAAAGTACTTTGCAACACAGTACACTTATTTTTCCGTCCAATGTAGGAAACAAGTGCTGTGTTTTCGGTAAATGCAAAAGTAGATTCATACAAGGGCCTATTTTTGCATTCAAGAAGCTTTGGTTGGATGCTTCTTTTAATTTTTCTCATCGTGCCAACCATTGTAATGCCCTTTGACAACAATTTTTGCCCAAGCTCATATGAGGAAAAGAAGTTATCCATTGTTATGTTGTGACTTTTCAAGCCATCAACGAGATCCAAACCTACTCGTTCGCCTTGTTTTTTTTCACTCGAACAGGCTCCAATCGCCTTTCCCAAATATGGCTGGATTTTCCAAACATAGCAGGTATAAGAACAAACCAGAAACCAGCATTTTAGTCCGTATTTTACTGGTTTTGATGGCATATATTTACATCTTCCACGAAAACCAAGTAATTGTTCGTCAACTGTCACACATTCATGTGGATTGTAGTAGTCACTCAATAAATTGGATCATTTATCAAATATATCCCGAATCGGAGCAAATTTATCTGTAGATCGTTGCTGTCCTCTGTTAATGACATCATCAAAACGAATAACTCGATTCAAATACTCAAATGTTTTCTTCGACATAATTGCCCTAAACACCGGACGACCGTTAATATCATCAAACAATTCAATTGCAGTTTCGTTTTTCGATTTAAAGTAAAAAAGTCAAGAATCAGTTGAAATAAGAAAGAAAGCAACTACGACTTACCTATAAACACCAGCTAAAATCAAAACACCAATATATGCTTGCAACATATTCGAATCGATTTGTTTGAAATCCTTACCATATGTTGCTTGTGCATACGCATTTGAATGCTTTAAAATGGTATTTTCAATTTGTGGTGGGAAGAAAAGCAAAAAAGCATCTTTGATGCCATCAACACGAGCTTTGGCATATCTTGTTGTTCCAGGATGAAGAGAAATTATATTTTCATTCCGCAATCTACCACTTTGATGCTGAAATGGCTATAGTTGCCAAACAATACCATCTTTAGAAACAAGCAGTGGATCCACATTTTCAACTTCAGCATTTGATTCGTTGGTTTCATTTGAGCCACTCGCTTGCTCTTCGTCAGAATCGGTATCGTCTAAATATAAGTTATCGTCATCATCAATATTCTCTTCTGGCACAAATTCGTCATCACTGTCTCCAGAAACATCACTGATATCGCCATCGCCTTCATTCAAAAATGCTTCCGTTTCTTCCTTTGTCAGATATCTTGCTTTTGACATTTTTATCTTTTATTATTTTTATAAATTTCACTAAATATACCAACGATATTCACTTGCTAAAACACTTAACGCAAATGACTTTTTATATGACATGCACTTACTGTCCATATGTGTAGAAATCTACACATGAGGGTAGACAACGTAATTAGTGCATTATTAACCGCCATAAATATTTTTATTATGGGGAGGTACGTTTTATTTTCGGTAATCAAGGATATAAACAAAGTCTAAAAATTCCGGAAGTTTGCAATTAGTGGTTTTTGAGAAATTAAGAGGTCACAAAGTATTGGTAAATCGGGTCTATGGGGAATAAAGTTTAGCTGAACGAGTTCCCCTCTCAGTTTGAAAATAGTACTTATTTTGTCAACTGCGTGACTATCTAGGAAGTATGTTTTTTCATTTAGAAAATGGTTTAGTTTGTTGTAATAGTTCCTAAACAGTGACGATTCAGCTTCTTCGACATATTGGTCATATGTATGTCTGCCAAAATTCTCCAAAACCAAGTTAAATTTTTCTCTTAAAAGATGAGGATGCTCGTTCACTTGAATAGACATTCTGCATTCATTCATTTCTAGTATTTTTAGGATATAGTTAAAGTGCGTTTTGAGCGTGTACAAGAGCAAAGGAGGAGTTCCCGTTTCAAGATGTAGCATATAGTTCGGGGTATTTTTTGGTAATCGGAAAATCTTCTTTAAAAAGTAGCGAAGAAATTTTTCCACAGCATCGTAGCCTTTGTAACCCCATACCTGAGTTCCGTAAAGCATTATCGACGATGCGGTTGAGTGGAACAAAGTTTGTTTTGCACTTTGCGATACATATTTATTTTTGAAGCAACGTTCCCAAATCGAACAGATAGCTCTTTTAGCAACAGCTAATTTTTCCTCAAAGTGTGGTTTGAAATTTAAGGAGGACGATATTAGGATACCTAGGTATCTGTATCTGGATACTACCTCAATCTCTTTCCCGCCTAACTTCCACTTTTCCAAATGTGAGAGGCGTCCTCCTGCATTTCTGAATATCATCATTTTTGATTTATCAAGATTTACAGTGAGATTCCAACTTTTACAGAAAGCATTAAGCCTGTTTATCATTAACTGCATACCTTGGGTTGTGTCACCCAGGAAGACGATATCATCAGCATACATCAGCGCAGGAATTGATACACTGTTGAATCTTATTCCACCTTTGACATCATCTGTTATATCATTGATGTATAATATAAAAAGCAGAGCACTTAAAATACAGCCTTGTTTAACACCCATTGAAGTTTCGAACTCTTCAGAAATTAAGTCTCCATCCCATACATATGCAATATTATTCTCATACAAGGCTCTCAGGATTCGAATAATTTTACTTGATACGCCGATTTTGGAAAGCTTGTAAAAGAGTGCTTCACGTGGTATTGAATCGAACGCTGCTCGAAAATCTACAAAGAAGGCGTACAACTTTTTTTTCTTGCTCTTATATGTTTCAGCAATGTTTGTTAAGCAGAATATCTGGTCGATTGTAGAATAACTTTTCCTAAATCCAGCTTGGAATTCTTTAAGGATGTTATGTTCTTGTACCCATTCATACAATCTTTTGTAAATTAATGAAGCAAACAATTTGGCTGAAGTGTTTAAAAATGTGATTCCTCTGTAGTTCTTCGGGTCCCTGTAATCGCCTTTTTTGTGTAGGGGAAAAATTATTGCTTTCCTGAATACGTCGGAAATATTAGCAGAGTCGAATATTCGATTAAATTCAATTGTGAGAGAATTCATAAACTCATATGTGCAATTTTTATAGAACTCAAACGGGATGCGATCAATACCAGGTGCTTTATTTGATTTCGATTTGCATATTACTTCATTGACTTCTTCCAGGGTAAATGCAGAATCTAATTTTTCGTCTAAGAGCAGAGGGGCTGCATATTGATGTAGCGGCGAGGTTAATGGGGCATTAAGAAGTTTATCGAAATGAGTCCTGAGTTGCGGGGCTTTAAGAGTTACAGAGATGTTAGACGTGTGTCCGTTTAGGTATTTGACAGCTTTCCAGAACTGAGCAGAAGATTTTGAATTATTTGTAATCGCAATGTTTTGTTGTTCAAAGGCTACTTTTTTGATGTAACAAATGTGTTTGTATTCCTTGCTGGCATCTTGATAGAGTGCTTTAAAGATATTGGAGTTATTCGACCTTAGAAGTTTGAGAAATTTAAAAGATTTGGTTCTAACTTTCATGCAATCAGAATCATATCATTTTTGTTTATATATTTTATGAATTTTTAAATCTTTCTGTTGCGGAATGGATTTCTTTATTATTTCCGTTGGAGCTTCAATATTGGCTGTATAACGCTGTGTGCGTAGTTCCATAAGATTCAAATTCATGTTTCGCTGATACAATTCCATTATTCGGTCATTCCAGACAAATTTCGGCAGAAGGCTTAATGGTTTTGTGCAAGCATAGTTGCCGCTAGCAGTAGAATTAAGGGTTACTTCCAAAGGCATGTGGTCCGAAAAGATCTCGGTTCCTATTTGAAAACTGTCTAGAAGCTTGAATTATTGAATTATCATTAATTCAATTGCTTTCTAAATATTATTACTTTCAATTAAATACGAGAAGACGGCAACGCTATTTGCTATATAAATTTCATGTGTTATGTAAAAGTTCTTATGATATACCTAATTTCACTATTACATAAGGCGCATCACATCACCCAAAACAGTTCTGTTTAACCAAATGCAACCAAAACATGTATGTACTCGTATCTGCTTATGCACTTGCTTGCACAAAGCAGAATATGAAAACGGAAAACTTTAACAGTTCTTTTCCAACTCTTTGTTATGTTACTGTTCGGAAGTACAATACAACATACTTTTATAAATGCAATTATTATCTTTGGCTTTGTTAAAACTAGAAATTAATTACCTTCCTTTAAATTACAAACGTAACGTAAAGTTCTGATTTTGCTTTGTATGACACTTAGTGTAATAATTAAATATGGATGTAATTTCCGGACGAAGAATAAAGTCTCTTTGCTGTTACACAAGATCAAGAAAAGACGTGTTTCTTTAAATCCGCATTTCTTTTTACCCCACACCTACCCTACACATATAAATCTAGAGAAAATAACCCTACACACCCCAACAGTTACAATGTTAACTTATTCTTAGCTGATAATTTTGTGTAATCTCATTCATTAGTGATTTAGAAATTAAACCGTCAACAAGTACAGTCCACTTTTAGATTGTCTTGAGTTTTTGTTGCCCATCGTGGGTTTGATTTTAATTTTTCTTGTTTTATCTGAAAACACATGGTGTTATTAGCAGCGAGCGCGAGCTTCAGACACGTTATCTTCTTACAAACATGATTATCTGTCTTTACCATCTGATGTTGCTGAGCCCGTCTTTCCAATTTATACAGATCTCAGCGATAAAAAAATTATTAGAAAGATGTGTTGGTGATTTTACGAAAAACAACAATGAGAGCTACAATTAGTTGATATGGAAAATAACTCCAAAAATCATTCTGTGTGGCTCAAAAATTATTGAAATAGCAGCTTACATCACTGCCGGGATCTTCAATGAAGGTACAACTTCAATTTCATATTACATGAATATAAATTGGGCCCCATGCCCATGCCTATATTGAGAAAGAAATCCACGACGCGTCATGATCTCTGACTTGAGAGCGCATGGGAGTACGCGAGAGGGAAGAACGGCGACAGCATCAACTCGAGGTACCAGAAGCTGCTGATGTTACGGAGCGTCCATTTTATGGCCCTGGAATAGATGACTCCATGTAAGTAAAAAACCAAAATTATCAATGTGTAAACTTCTTCCGCGTTTTTCTCAAAACTATGATTTCGAAGGCGGTGATCAAGATTTCTAAAAACCGGCTCAACTGATCAGTCTGAAATTTTAACACAAGCTTCTCAGATATATTTCTCAAGTATTGATTGAAGGAGTAAGATTTCGGATAATTATTTCTATTTTGTTAAACAATTTTACGTGGCAATTCGAAAATTAGATTTTTTTTTCACGAGGCCGCCATTGTGTTAAAAATCAAAATTTCGATTATTCCTTTGATCAATACCTAGTTTTATCTATCCACTAAAAAATCTTTCGGGTTATTTGCTTTTCATATTCGTTCCCGGACTCACGCACTTGCTCTTCGCCTGTAGAACGGGAAGAACGGTAGCGTATGTTAAGCTCCTTCAATTCCGATATTAACAGCATAACCAATTGGGGAACTATCAACCGAATGGAATTTAATGCTTCCAAAACTCAATGCTGGCTGCTCTCATTAAAGCGAAATTCAAATACCCAGCCATTATTCATGAATGGCACTTGCAACAACCTACGTTAGAATGAACCCATATTCGATATCGTCAAAAATGCTACGAAATGTCTAGGTTTCCCTAAGCGGTGTAAGAAATATTTTACCGCCTCTGTTCTGACCACAATATATGTATAAAGCATTCATCCGCCCAAAATTGGAGTACAATGCCCACATCCGGTCAGGTGCTCCTAAAACATTTCTACACCTGCTAGAATTCAAAACCGTGCGATAAAACTCATAGGTGATACTACAAAATATCAGTCAATCAATCGGCAGTCTCGAACACCGACGTAATGTCTCCTGTCTCACTCTGTTTTATCGCTATTTCAACCACCAGTGCTCCATTGAAATCGCCAGTAGCATTCCGCCCATTCAAACTTTCAACCGTAACACCCGCCTCCCTATGAATGCTCATCAGTATACCCTCAAGCCCATTTTTGGACGTACTTTAAAATATCGTGTTTCCTTTCCTAAGCCATACAATTCGCTTATGGAATGCCCTGCCGATCTCTGTGTTTCCTGGTCGTTATAACTTACAAATGTTTAAAAATAGTGTACATCGGCACCTGTCTTTCCCTCCTCCCTAAATTTCCTTCACCCGCGCTGTGTACAAACATTTTAAGGGTATAAAAACCCCTTGAGCGCGCGCTCATTATAAAAAAAAAGATGAATTAAACCAGAGATATTGTGATCAATGCCGAACGTCTTTTTTTGCAGGACGTTCAGGAGATCGTCTGAAGGAGCTCACTAGATCGATATTTTTATAAATTATTAGTGCCATTATAAATGTACGAGTACCTATACTTTTTATTTTTGTAAAATAAAACACCTTTTCCGAAGAAAATTCATAAAAACGTCTTTTTTCGTCCTTGCAACTCCGCATAACCCTTTTAGAGCATTTGCCTGCACCCATTTTTATCACAAGGTTTAAAAGCTGGGAATCTTGAAAAACCTTATAGGCTGAGGTTTGAGTTTGTCGAAGAATGTAGTGCGATTTCTTCCGCCGAACGTCCTCCTTCTGAGCAGCTTTTCATTCACTTCTGAACGTTTCTTTCAAGAATTTTATATTTCCATCGATTCTGTTAGTTTCATTGCAGCGTATATCAAGAAAGAAGATTTCATCATTTTGGCTAAAGTTGAAATCATTCTTCCTCTGGTAAAAGTGATCCAATAGGTAAAAGTGATCCAATAAATTTTTTTTTTAAGCCGGAGACGTTACCTGTCCCACTAAATGTTATTCAGGGTACGACTGTCACGCAACTGTACGTATTAAAGATAATTACTAGATGGAGTGAAAAGTGAACTCCTTGGGAATTAAAACATTTTTTTTTTGATGTTTTTTTTTATTTTTTTTCAATATAGTCCCCTTTTAGTTTGATACACTTATTCCAGCGATTTTCCAACTTCTTGATTCCGTCCGAAAAATAATTTTCCGGAAGGTCTGCAAAATACTCCTCCGTGGCGTCGATGATTTCCTCGCGTGAGCTGAATTTTTTATTGATGAGCCATCTTTTGCGGTTTGGGAAGAGATAATAGTCCGAGGGATCCAAATCCAGTTACCAATCGACGCCGAAAGTCTGCCCGATTCCGCATCAGTAAGTCCAAACACTCTTTCGAAGTGCTCTCGCGTTCGTGTTTTTGGTCAGGAGTGAGCATTCGCGGCACCCATATGCAGAATATTGCCCAAAATGTGGTGTGTGCTCTCAGTACTAATCTTTGTGGTATCTGCTAGCTTGCGCACCTTCACTTTCCGGTCAGCCAACACCATTTCAAGTATTTTTTTTCACATTGTCCTCTGTAACCGCATTGGAGGGCCTGCCGCTGCGGACTTGATCGGTAGTGGAGTTGCGGCCACCACGAAACTCCCGAAACCAATATTTGACGATGTAATCTGACGGAGCATTAGCCCCATAATATTTATCCAACTTTTCTTTTGTTTCCTTCGCCGTTTTGCCTCTCAAAAAATAATGTTTTATGAGAGAACGAAAATCGTTTTTGTCCATGGCATCAACACGTCAACAACAATCAGCTGTCAAAACCAAACTAAAGACAGTATCGAACTGAAATTTGGCATGTCTGCCTTATATGAACGGACTTCCAGGCACCATAACCTTTTTTGCAGTAGCAGCGCATTCTGGCGGTCAAGGATGTCACTTTTCCCTCCATCTAGTAAATGCAGCCCGGTAATTTTATAACCCACAACTGCACTCATCAACAAAAAGTTTTGTTTTTAAACATTTATGCATACTAGGGCGTATGTGGAATATTTTGGGTTGCATTCACAGTGAAGAGAAAGAACTGATAAATGATTTTGTATTTTGTGGTTTTCTGTCAATAAATTTGTTTTTGTAAAATGAATTTCAGTGAAGTTTTAAGTATTGTGTTATTAAATATTTGTACACAAAATGTGGTTCCAACAAAAATAAAATAAAACAATGGAACCTCGCAATTCCCCAAAAATACCGACTGCCGCTTTTATTTGTTAACTCAATTTTGTTCCTTGCTTCTGTTTATCTTTTTTATTTATTTTGGAAAAATGTTCCACTTCAGTTGTTGAGTAAGAAACGCTTGCCTATTCTGTCAGAATTATAATACACAACTCCTGCCTGTTCTTAAGATCACTGTCAGAGTGGTTTATCTTTCTTTTTTACAATACCAGTTTTGTATGATTTCCGCGATATGCTTGTGGTATCCATCTAACTGGAAAATATTTTTTTTTTTGGTTGAGTGAGCCCATTCTTCCACAAAATCGGAAAAATTGTTCTGCAAGTTATGTAAGAGTAAATAGGCGTTTTTCTTGGCAATACCTTCAATTTTAAACATTGTGTCGACATTGTAAAATAATCCATACCATCAAGTTTCTTTTTGTACTTCGCTTCTTGAGGTCGGTGCAAGTACTCATACTAATGCAAGTAATAAATAAACGCAGTTGAAAAGTTAATTGCATCCGTGAAGGATGTAAGGAAATCAGAGTTAATTTATAGTTGTATAAAGTTCGCAGTAAAATAGACGAATTTAGTGCATTTCATCTGAGGAAGCAAAAATAGATGTTATTATTCCAACCCCAACTCCGCAAAATAATAGGCGAAGCGCAACTTCTGTTGACAATTTTTTGAAAGATCCGGACTCTTATGGAAACAAATATAAAGGAAGAACATCTACAGTGATTTCAGCAGCTGACAGCGTAAAATCATTCTAGTCATTCGATATCGAAAATTAATCCACTGTTCGGCGTTTGATTCTTAGTGCGGTTAAAGTTGTTAAAAAAAACAGCCTCTTGACGATGTCCGTAATCAGCTTTGACTACAGTTTGCAAATAATCATATGATTTGGACTATAGGACAGAGTCAAATTTAGAACGACTGGCGAATGGTTGCCTTCAGGGATGAAAAGAAGTTTAAATTAGATTAGCCGGATGGTTATAACTTCTACTTTCTTGATCTACAAAAAGGACAAAAGTTTTTAATACGTCATCACAGTCGAGAGGGTGGAGTAAAGGTTTGGGGAGCGATCAGCTATTATCCAGTCCTTGAGCAAAATTTTCGGAGCACTAAAATGACGGAAATTATCTACAAAGAAATATTGGAATCAGCATTTCCTAAATTTAAAGAAGAAGATCCACCTTTGATTCTGCAACAGGATAACGCACCAATCCATACTTATCGTATAGTAAAATCATTTGTTACAATCCAGAAAATGGAAATATTAAATTGGCCACCATACGAGGGTTGTCTGCAACGTAAATATAGCGGCACTCGTAAATAAAAGCTAGTGAATGCTAGTTGTGCATCTTTTGACAGTTACTTACCGAAGTTTCAGTTATTTTGGATGCGCAGTTTTTAGTTGACAGTCGTTTGAGTGAGTCGATGTGAGTGTTTTTTGTGAAAATGGAAAAAATTGAGTATCGAGCTGTTATTAAATTCTTGTTTTTGAAAGGCAATACGCCTACGCAAATCAAAAAATGACTTGGACTCTGTGTATGGGGACTCTGCACCATCATTCACAGCAGTGAAATTTTGGGCAGCTGAATTTAAACGTGGCCGTAAGAGCTTGGGAGATGATGAACGTTCGGGACGTCCAAAAACTGCAACCACTGACGATAACATTGCTAAAGTTCACCAAATGGTGTTAGACGACCACCGAATTAAAGTGAGAGAGATAGAAGAGGTTATGAAAATGTCCAAAGAATGTGTTTGTTACATATTAAATCAAAATTTAGGCATGAGAAAGGTGTCCGCGCCTTGGGTGCCGCGTTGTCTTACGTTAGACCAAAAACGTGTTCGAATGAACATTTCCAACGCCCTGTTGGCGCAGCTTAGGCGCAATAAATCCGAGTTTTGGCGCCGATTAATCACTCTAGGTGGAACTTGGATACACCATTATGCTCTCGAAACAAAAATTGAGTCAAAACAGTGGACTGCAAAGGGCGAGTCGGCTCCAAAAAAAGCAAAAACTGTTTTTTCGGCTGGGAAAGTGATGGCCACTGTTTTTTGGAGGAGTTATCTTAATCGATCACACTACGCATTATTACTTGCCAAGCTGAAGGCAGAAATTGCGGAAAAACGGCCACATTTGCAGAAAAAGAAAATCCTGTTTCACCAAGACAACGCGCCGTCTCACACCTCAGCGGTTGCCATGGCGAAAACCCATGAATTACGGTTTGAACTGTTTGACCATCCACTTTATTCACCAGATCTAGCCTCAAGCGACTTCTTTTTGTTTCCTCATCTAAAAACTGCGTTCGGAGGACAGAGATTTTTTTCGTCAAATGAGGAGGCAATTACCTTCGTGAACAATTATTTTGCAGAGAAAAACGCCAAGTACTATTTGGACGGGTTAAAGAGATGGGAGCATCGCTGGGAGAAGTTTGTAGAGTTACAAGCAAACTATAGTATGTAGAAAAATAAAAAAAAAATTTAGAGAAAAAATGTCTTGTATCATTGTTCGGTCGGAATCAGACAACCCTCGTATTCACCTGATTTTAACATTATAGAAAATTTTTGGGGAAGGAATCAGCTTGGGCTGACATTTCCCTTAATTTCCTAAAACCATTGTACCGGCCAGATTTTTGAGGTAATTTCAGAAAATGACGGCCATACACATGGATAAATAAAAACAAAAAGTACATATTTTTGTTATTTATTGTCTTTGCCTTTACTCAACTAAACTAATTTTATTGATTGCATTTCTGACTCTGTTACTTTATACCCTAAAAGGATTGTTTTAAGTATACCATTCTCTTAAGATTTTTTGAAACTTTTTTGTCACTCGCTGATTATATGTAAAATAGTTGTGTTCCGAATTAACAGGACATAATTGTCCGTTTAGGTAAATAAAAGTGTTGCTTTTATTCAAGTGGACCATCGTGTGTAAGCATCTCCATCAATTACGAGTTTTAGGCTATCGCCATTTATGAATTTTTTTGCTTCTTCCACTTCTTATCACAATTGCGGCTCTTTGGCAGAAGTTTATTTTATTGGCGAGTTATCGTTGTGAGTGAGAATTTTTATTCAATGATGCTGTTTTCAGTTGTAGGATTTGTTTATTTATTTTCAAGAAATGCGTTGTGTTTATGCAGTTTTATTAAATACAGAGAGTTAAGAACCGTCACCACCAAAGAACTTCGTCGTCGAATCGCCGCACATTTTAACAGAAAAATTAAAATTCGCAATAAATTTGTCAACGGAAACTAAACAAAAATAAAATACGCGAAAGTGTATGTTAAAGGTCAGTACTTCTGAGAAACTGGAGGGCTCTTTTATTTTATTTTGTGAATATATAATTTTTAATGCAATAATTAAGTTAACAATATCGAAAATTCCATCAACGTTAATTTTGCGTAAGTACTTTTATGACTGAAAACCACGAAATCATGTATGTATCTATTTGTGCTTATCACTTTTGTATTGCATCTTGTCCGGGGTCAAATCATCAAAGCTTTATTTTCGTGAGTGAACTAATGACGAACTTGCATCAAGCCTATTAAGACATCTACATTCGAACACTTGGAACTGTTCTTGCGGTGCAGGCGCCTCCTGCGTGTCTGTGAAAAACCGGATGAGTTATTAGTGCTGACCTGCTGGTGCTGGATTGGGTACATATCTTGTTTCAACCTTCATAGCGTTTAGTCGTATTTTCTTTCTGCATCCTAAATTAAAATTCTATTTAATCGTTTATTACGCGATGTGCAATACATCCCTTGTTTTATTTATTTTAGCTTTTTTATTCCAAAACTTTGTGTTGTAATTTGTGAATTTGCCATGTCTTGTGTAATAAATAACTGTCTAATTAATTATAATAATGTTGACCAGGTTTTTTGTAAATGAATCTGTGGCTGAATGTGCCATTTATTTCGGTCGTTATTCGTTAAAGAATTCTCTGACAACCTTCTTTTTGTCTATAAGCGAAAGAATACCTCACTCCTGTACATGGTCCTAGCGATCAAGTGCCACAGTGACTTAAATGAATCCTATCAAAATTCAGACTCTTAGGCAAAGGATTGGGTGTGTTGGAGATGTAAGCAATTCAATTCCAATCTCCGAACGAGTAACTCCTTGGTGCGGTTTATGGACCAGAGGTGTCATACGGGCATAATTTTTCGAAAACGGGTCTGAAAAAGAAATTACGGCGCGCTACCGACACATGTTATACAATTTTTTGTAACCGGAGCTATGTGGATACGGACGACCTCTACTTTCAACAGTATGATGCTACGTGCCATATAAGTCGCGAAACAGTCGAGCTATTGCACACAAAGTCTCATGGCAGCGCAGTTTCGGGTTTCGGACACACCCTTTGGTCGCCAAGATCGTGCGATTTAACACCGTAAGACTTCTTTCTTCGGGGCTAAGTTAAAAGCAAGATCTAATCCAACCATCTGCAAATAATTGCAGCTCTGAACATTGAAGCCACCCTCGTCGAGATATAGCCCCAATTATCTGAAAGAGCGATTAAAAATTTCGAGAATAGGATGCTGGACTGCGAGGAGATCTCAGGTGGTCATTTGGAAGGTATTGTGTTCCATAAATAATTTCCATGTGCATACTATTGTATATAAAGCAATACAGGATTCAGAGATATCTCAACAATTGTTCATTTTATTCAAAAAACAAATCCTGCACATTGTGTTCACAGTTGATTCAACTAACGCTTCCGATAAGATATCTCATCAATTGATTCTCTTCAAATTGTCTGCCTAAATTATCAAAATTCCTTACCTAGAAAATCTTTATTACAGTGTTCGTTTTACATGTACCCTCTCAGTTGCACCTCCGATACTCCACAAGGCAGCCACCTTCGTCCTCTTCATTTCATCCTAACAGTGGACGGTCTTGATATATCTATAAATACTCCTCCCCCTCGCCCTACTCTGATTATACCAAAATTTTTAAAGCAATCTCTTCATCATAGATCACCAAACTTCTTCAAAATTACGAGTACCTCGATAGTTTTTCTATCTTGCGTCTCAAATATTGCCTAAAACTTAATGTCGCCAAATACCCTTATCACGTAAGTGGAACCAATCTACAATCAATCTTTAATCATATGTCTTACTTTTTAAGTAATAGCTTTAAATTCCAATCTTCGCTTGTATTAAGTCGTTAAGTTATTTACCTGATCATTCTAATATGCTTCGTAAAAGCTATAATAAGAAGCACGCTGTAGAAAAAATCATAAGGATGTAACGTAGCTAATAAATGATGTGATTGCAATTACTGGTATTCATATAATATTTATTGTCATATTTTATAATGGTTATATCGGCCTCAAAGCCTCTAATTTTTTCACTTGAGATCTTAGATCCCGAATATTGTTATCCATATCGTAATTGTATTGGTCATCAACAGTTGAATTAGTCTTATCCGAGACTGTGGTTGAACCTCATTGCATATAAAAGTTTTAGGCCGTAAGGCATTGCTTATCTGAATTGTCATCGGAAGCAGACTAAAGAATAATAGTGCGCTTTAGGAAATCTAAGCAAGTAATCGGAGACGCACCGATCGTTGTGACAGTCGGTCCCGTCTACATTGGCGGAGCTTGGAGAGAAGACGTAACGAAGAATGGTTCGGGCTGCACTTGATTATACTCGGACAGCTACACTTTCAGCAACTGCAGAGGTCGTCGTCGGTTTGAAGAGAATTTCACTTGTTTTGGATTTGCTGAGTCACGGCCATAATTGTCTGGAAGTGCCACAGGTTGGAAGGTTTTTACAGCTTTTATTGGCTTTGATTTGCACCGTTTGTTCCAAAAGGAGGATCCTTTTTGAGCTAATGCGTCTGCATGTTCGTTGCAGGGCCACGAAGAGCAGGGACTCAGCGGAGCTTAAGCTTCACCTAATGCAACGAGCTTTAAGCTCTCCAAAACCTTTGACTTAATCTTGACGGCAGCTATTGCCTTAATGGCAGCCTGATTGTCAATGAATATGGTTATATCCTCGTGGGATATTGCTTTATTGCCGCAAGTCTGGCCGCGTCTGCTAGCAGCAAATATCTCAGCCTAGAAGACCCAGCTTTAGACTCGTAGGCGACGTGATCACTTTAAGATCCCAGCGCTGGTTCCTGTAAAATTTTGAACGGGTATTATACATATAATATAGTTTGCACTGGAGCATAAGCACAGTTCACTTGAGAGAATTGGGACGTTGCCCTGCCGATTTGGTTTCCACCCATTAAGCTGACTCAATATTAAAGCACTTTTTGCTGTCAATTCTTGCATGTATAGATCTATGGGCATTAGACCGAGCATAGTTCATAATACCATCGTTGGCGTGCGTCGTTCTCACGACATGAGTTGTGCCAAAACATGCAATCTTCTGCGCTCTTGTCATCAATTTAAGGTTGCAAGTTTCACTTGTGGATTGTCACCATACTAAGCTACCGTAGGTTAAGGTGAACCTGACGAGAGCCGTGTGCATCAAGACAATAGGATACTCTGAGGTCGCCCTCTTGTCTTCAACATACACACATTCCTTAACAGTGAGCTTTCAGCTCAGTTTACTGTTATCTAGTTCTCTATTTAGGTATTTACCTCTGCCGGAAAGCCAGAAGGCTGTCCCATCTGTGGAGGACAGTTAAAATTGTGGAATTATTCTTCTGTATATGAATAGGACAAACTCTATTTTTTGCGGGCCAATTCCCTGCCCACAGAACTTGGCATATTCATCGTGGTTTCTAAGGGCATTATTTAGAATTTCACTGATTGTGGGGAGAAATTTGCCGGCGGCCTTAAGAATTAAATCATCCACTTACGCGGTGGCATTGACAGTTAGAATCCTTTTTGATGTAGTGGCCCTACGACGATGCTTCCTAATATTGCATTGATGTTCCTGTTGCGGGGCAGGATGAACTCCGACATTTTCTTCATTTCTACCTATAGCGGGAAGATTAACACTTTTGAAGGCTTCTACAATATCAAGGAAGACAGCCAATGTGTATTTTTATCGTAGAGAACTTTTTCAGTCCTGTTGATAACTTCATGCAGGACCTTTTCCCTGGCTTTACTTTTTGTTTATACACGTTGGTTTGGGCTAGATCTTCCGTGATTCTGCTCTTCATAGGAAGAGGAACTTGCGAGTCAATTACGAGTATGTTGGTGCTTTGTCTTCATATTTTGGCATTCGAGTGTTTTGAATTGATGTCAATTAATTCTATCATACGAGTATATGTTCCATCTACAAAAACCCCTAAGAAGTACCGAACAAGATATCCCCTGTAGGATACAGTGATTTTCTGACAAATTCACAATCATTTCTTTGTGGACAAAATTAGAAATTATGTGAGTATGATATGTAGCAGAATTTAAGATGTACAATAGTTTCGTTAAGCACAGTCGCGTTCACCATCATCATCATTTATTGCAGTAATGGTAATGCCTCATTAAACTATTGGCTTTATTTTGTAAACAAATTCTTCACCATAAAGGGGTGAACAGGAGCATATAGCTTATTCTATTTACCATTGTTATGCGGTAGCAGTGGAGGACAATGACACGAACACAGAGGAGCAAAAACTGGAAAAGACGATTATCTGTTGGCTCCTGTGTATGGAAACACAAGAGTCATTGTCATGGCTGAATCAAATGTTAAAAAACTCCTGTTCATTGATATTCTGCCTGGAAAAAAAGCGGGATCCAACTTTCTGATGTACATAATTGAGGGCTGGAAGAACTTTGCCAAAGTTCTGGTAGCTTGATTTAGATTTGTGAATTAAGTTTGTTGAAATACTCTTTTACGGAAATGACTAACATAAATATTGTTTAAGAAAAGGATTAAAAAAAGAACTACTCAACTGCTATACATACATATGTATATACAACTAATTTATATTATCATCCCCGTAGAGCAAGTAGCTAAGGAACAAGTAAATTTGTCTATTTATAGCGTTAATCCCTTTTAAAAGCAAAAACCAAGAAAAAGTCGCGTCATTAGAGGCGCCTAAGTCAAATGATAAATTTGTGGGATTATCAACTTAACGCAGAAATATGTTGAAAGCATTTTTAACTGGAAGAATTACTTAACAACTTTATGCTAAGGTTTTAAATGAAAATTTTTGTCAAGGAATCAGAGGGACATAATGGACTAACTCCGGTGTTAGTGTCATTGTTGTAGCGTATTTACCAGTTGTTTGTTTTTAATCACTTCTTAGAATAAATTAGGTCTGAGCGGATTATTATTAAGATTACTCAGATGAGGGGTAATTCAATGGCCTGAACTTGTATATTTTAAGTGCATAAATCTTATAGTCTTATGTTTTCGGTTTTTTTCTAGTTATTATTGCACAAGTTTAGCGAGGTATTTGTTGGTACTTAGATTTCAAAATTAGGCACTATATCGGACTGTACCTTAGTACAGATAACGTACAATATCGGGTTCTATTATTATACGATTGAAGATTTAAAATGTCCTTTTTAAAGCTCATAATAATGTACCAGCTATGTGAGCACAGTGTCAATTGTCTAAAGATGTATGATCCAAAGGGAACAAACATTGAACAGCGGTGTTGCTATACTGAAACTTTTCTCCTATCGCATCCTTATAATGAGGAATTTCTTCGTTTGGAAGATACGACTGTCTTAAAAACGCTTAGAATTCTAAAATACATTCCTTTTTTTCCTTTTTGCTAGATTTTAAAAGGGGACCGCTGAGTAAAATAAACAGTTTTCTTATTCATTGCGCTATTGTTTGATTCCGCAGGAACAGGTGAATGTTAGGTCCAATCATTATAGATAGATAGATAGATCTTTATTTCGCATACAAATTTTTACAAAGGATAGTTACCGCACATTTTACATTACAGAGATATGATATTACTTACCATATATCTTTCTACTGAAACATAGTTTTTTTTTTTTGGTAAAGTATTGTTATAATTCAAAAAAAAAAAATCAATGAAATTTGGAGAAAAATACGATGAAAACCTCCAATCTAAGTACAAAAAAAAAAAATAATAATAATAATAAATAAATAAATATTTAAATAAAAAAAATAATAATAATAACAAATAAATAATATAAATAATATAAATAAATAATAATTAAATAATTATAATAATAGTAAATAAATAGTACATTAGTATACAAATAAATAAATAAGTATACAGGTACGTAAATAAATAAAAATAAAAATATGTTAACAATAATAAATATTCCGGTGGAGATAACCCATATTTAGTTCTCATAGGGTCTCAGCTTACAGGTTCAAATTTCACTTAAGATAGGTAACGAAGTCTAATGAACTTACATCTTACTGAAAAAATAGTGGAATGCTAAAGTTCCGCCTCGCTGTTCTGCGCACTAAAAAATACCAAAGTTTGGACCACCTCAAACAAGCACTTCGCCGGGAATGGGTCAAAATACCGCAGAGCCACTTGCGCGCAGCGTGCGATGCTTTCTTCGGCCGTCTCAAGGCCATTATTCGCGCCAAAGGTGGACATATTGAAAACTACTGATATAATTTGATGTATTTTCCAACAGTTTTTGCTTTGGCACAATAAAATTTATCAAAAAATAAAAAAATTATAGCATTTTAAAAAGTTGGAGTTATATACACGTAGCAGGGATTCTAATATTATTTTTCTTATACTCTATAATTCTAACATTGAACAATAATTAATAGGTGCCGACTTATGATTCCTAGGTTTTCTGATGGAGTTTACGCGTTCTTATATTACAGCAGAAAATTGTCTTCAGGACTAGAAAAACGAAGATTAAATTGACTAGAAATAGTTTCCTTAAATCAGGTTTTTCAAGTTGATGAATGCCGGATAGCCTCTTTCGTGGGCACATGTCGAAAATAGGTATCTATGTAGTTTGGTTAGCTTCAGCTAAAGCTTCACAACTGCAATTCAATCGTCCGTAATGATCCAATTGGAATAAAGGTAAAAAGGTGATAGTTAAATCTTGACATTTATTTGTTATAGGCAAGGCACCCTTGCGAAAATTATATGGTAAGCAAGTAAGAAAGACAACTACTATCTTACGATTGTAACACCTTAAGCAGCAACTGTCTTTTCCTATATACTACTCCACCAACGCGTTCCTTGTGAGAAGTAATGCAAGATCAGCTGGGAGTATGAATAAAAAGCAAACTATGAGACATGATGGGAAACACCACCAAGATGGCCGATGCAACTTTTTAATTCGGCCCAGTTTGTCAGCAAATACAGGGTTCACAAATGTACATATAAATCAACTTTCAAAGAATTATTCTATCTCATATATAAAATGAAATCAATTTTGACTATATTTTTGTATAGATAGATTAGACGGATTAGCAACAATTATATATAAGGTGACCAAATAAGAACAATAAACAAAAAAAATTTAAATAAAACAACAACGGTGTGAGATATAAAATTGATTCTGGCTTTATTGTGAAGCTACATTCATGCCATTGTATGTGAAATCACACATCATTGAAATGGCCATCTCGGCCTCGGTGGTAGTGCTTCAAGCGGTCGGTCAAATTTTTGATGACTCGGTCCAATATGTGCGGCGTTATTCCGGCAATGCGTGTCGAATTTTAGCTTCGAGCTCGTTCAAAGTGGTAGGCTTGTTAGCGTGAGGACTTGACGTAGCCCCAGAGAAAATAATCCAGTGGTGTCAAATTGCATAATCGCGGCGGCGAATTGATGAACGCTCGCCATCTCAGTCGCCAAATTTCTCTTTCACAGCTTCGAGCGTTGCCTTACTTGTATGGCATATAGTGCCGTCTTGTTGGAACCACAGCTCGGATATATCGATTTTGTCGAGCTCTGTCCACAGAAAGTCGGTTAACAACGGCTCTATACGTAAGAACATTGACGGTAACGGTGTCTCCTTCTTCATTTCGAAAGAAATAAAGTCCGATGATGCTACCATGCCATAAACCGCACCAAACAATCAATCCCTGTGAATGCATTGATACTTGGCCGAACCCTTGTCGATTGTGTTTACTCCAATAACGACAATTTCTCTTCTTGACATAGCCGCTGGGCCTCGTCCGAGAAGATGATTTTTTGGCCAAAATCTCGATCTCCGGACAACATTTCCAGCGCCCAATTAACGAACTCACGGCATTTTCTATGGTCGTCCGGCTTCAATTTTTGCGTCAATACAATCTTATATGGATGTGGGCCCAAATCCAACTGCAAAATAAGCCGGGCTGACTCCGGTCAACCGACCAGCTGATCGGCGTTGAATCCACATTTTTGGGTATTTTTCGATACTGGCCGCTACGACGACTGTGTTTTCTTCATTTCGCAATAATCTTTACTTGATTGGTGGCTTTAGATCCAAAAGAGTGTACTCGCAATCAAACTTTTTCACGGTGCGACGAATTGCATGCACGCTGAAGCCATGATGACGACCGACCTCACGACGAGATTCACGTTGCATATTTACAACTGAGCCGGAATTTCTATAATATGTATTTTTAATAATTTTCGCACATTTGGCAAGCTTAAAACGATGACGATGAAATGGCAAACCTCACTGAATATTTTGACAACTGGGTGTCAGCCGTAACTTTGACAGCTGCTGAAACGTAACAATTGGGAAAACTATCATTGATATCTGGTCACCCATTACATTACATAAGAGGTATGTGAAGGAGGCTGTCATTACCATCGAATTCAGAATCGGCTGCAAGGTCTTAGCCTTTTTGAAGAGGGGGAATCCGTGAAATCAACTGGACATGCTTTACATAGGAGCTTCGCAAGAACGTGAGAATGAAACAGAATTTAGGGGAAGCTGTTCAGAACCTTCAAACCGTTAAACAGACGTTTCCAGTCAAGAAAAACTCTTGCAGATGACCCGTTCCATGGTGATACGCAGTTGGCAGACACTTTTTTTTTTTGTTTTATAAAGTAGTGCGCGTTCAAGAGATTAAGGTACCCTTAAAATGTTTACACACAGCGCGGGCGAAGGAAATTTGCGGCGTACCTGTATGTTGTTGCATATGTCTGGATGTTATAATGACCAGGAAATAGAGAGCTCGACAGGGCATTCCACAAGAGGGTTGTTGGGCTTAGGAACGAACCACGATATTTCATAGTACGTCCGAAAGTGGGCTTGAGGGTATACAGATGAGCATTCATAGCGAGGCGAAGAGCAAGAACGTGAATCCGGAAACGAATATGAAAAGCAGAGAGTACTGTCGTCAGCAAAGGAATATAATGGATTAGAGGTGGCAGACAAGAGGTTATTGATAAAAATTACAAAGAGTGTCGGAGACAGGACGGAGTTCTGTGGCACACCAGCATTTATTTTGTGAATATCAGACTTGAAACCATCCAAAACAACTTGAATTGAACGTTCCGAAAGCTAATTTCTAATCCATTGAAGATGAGAGTCGTCGATCCCAAAAGCACGCATTTTCGACAAAATAGCCTGATGCCAAATGCCTTACAAATATCAAGTGCAACTATCTTGCTATACGCTTTGGTTCTACTTTTCGGTAAGACATGCCATCAGATCATCAGAGGACCTGTTGCTACGAAAACCGTACTGCCGGTCATTAAGAAGTTTTCGTGTTTCGAGATATTTCATGATCTGACGGTTTATCAGCTTTTCCATGATCTTGGAAAGAAGGGACGTAAGTGCAATGGGTGTGTAGGAGGAGAGAGAGGAAGATTCGCCTTTTTTAGGGACGGGCTGGAGAAATGCTGTTTTCCATTTGCTCGGAAGGAGTCCTAAAGAGTAGGATTGATGAAAAAGCTTACGCAGTGGTTTTGCCAAGAACACCACTTCAGAAGAAGGGGAGATATACCATCTGGACCAGCGGATTTTTGCATGCTAAGATCTTTAAGTGCTCTTGCTACTACACGAGTGCGAAAGTGGATTCGTACCATTGTAGATTCGACGCACTCAAGTGTGGGCGGGGACAAAGCACAATCTGGGAGTATTGAGCTAGCCGCAAAGTGTGCAGCAAGCAGATTGGCCTTGTCCAAAGAGCTGACAGCTGGAATGTCATTGTAAATGAGTGCTGGGATGGAGGATGAGGCAGAATTTCTAATGTTTTTGACGAACGACCAACAATTTTTACTGCCTTTGGGACATTGCAGTATTTTTTGCCTCAGTTTTTGGTTGTATTGGAATTTCACACGCTTGAGAAAGATGTTGCAGTCATTTCTGGCCCGTTTGAACTTTTTTCGGTTTGGGCTCACTGGTTAATGGGGAGACTAAATTCTTAGTGGAAGTTGGCTTGTTGTTGTTGGTTTATAGTCAACTACTCATCTTATTTGATTTTTGTTAACTGAAAAAATGAATGTCTTTCGGGCGCCGTTGGGATTCGAACACCGAACCAGTCCACTACGACTTGAGTCGCGGCCACCCACAATAAATTCTGTTGATCATTAGTTGCTTCTGATGCGTGCGTTAGCAGCATTATATCATCAGCAAAGGGTAATCCTTTGATCAGTAGTCCTGCGTACTCAAGAGCTCCTTGCAGAATTTCAAATATGTGCAATCGAGCTTGAACTCAGAGAACATTCGTGTCTAACATCCGACCACGTCCAAAATGATGCTGACAACTCCACAGCGTTCCACACCACTGCCATGGTATCTACATACAAGTTTTGGATAATTCGTCCAAACTTCATCAACATGCCCATCCTGTACAGATTATAAAATAGAGCTTTTCTGTCTACCGTGTCAAAAACAGATGTGAATTTTAAACGCATAAACGCATGCTCCTCAAACTAATTACATGAGCGATAGGAAAATATCCTGTCATGAACCCCGCTTGGTATTTTTCAAGTGGGTTGTTCTATATACCATTTTATCCATTCTATTAGTCGACGCTACAGAATTGCTGTAAGTAATTTATAAAAAGCATTTAAAAAGAAAATTCCTGGATTCGGTGAACATCCCTTTTCATAAATTGGGAAAATGATCACTTCTTTAAAATGGTTAGGAATTATTCCACTGTCAAAAATCTTATTCAATAAACTTCTTGTGTAATTAGTCATTACCGTACTCATAAAACTTGGATCAGATCGTGCAGCTTTACCATCTTTTAAAATAATTAGCGCTCCTATAACTTCTTCATACGACACCTCTCTGTCCAGCATATTATGATATTTTGAAAACCGGGCATAAAATAGAGTTTTATTGTCGATTTCTAAAATTCTGAAGTATTTTTGCAGTGTACCAAACTTCGAGCAAGCTGTTCGTAATACCTTTTTTGTTTTTCTCTCAGGGTAGCCTTGAACTCCCTGTTTGATTCTCACCCTCGTCGTATTATGGAAATAGCCTGAGCCATGTGAATAATGATTGCCTAGCCTCAAAGCAATCTTCGTCCAACTATAGTTCTTTAAAATGCTTCTCCATATATTTAGTATTCCGGTTGATGCGCATATATAAATCTTTTATATCATAACTTGTTCAATGTGGCTGAGATTTACATCTGGTTGCATTTGTAGTGGCTCATTTAAAAAAGTTACATTTGCGCCATGACGCCTTGGAAGCATTCCAAACCAGCTTGGACAAAAGATTATTACCTTTTGCATACGCATTTCCCGCTACTCTGTGTCTAAAAGTGCTAACAACCGGGAGATGATCAGAAAATGGCATTTGCTTCATTTCCATATCTGTCACGTAAGAGTTCAGTTCATCTTTTAGTCAACAGTAATCGATATGGACACCACTTGTTTTTAACAGATCTTCCGATCTCTGTCGCTCGTTTATTTAATATTCTTCGTCCGAAAAAATCACAAAGATCGGAAAGCTTTCTCCCTTTGGCATTGCATTGGTTATCCTTCCGCTGTCCACTTTTCTTTACTTCTTCATTAAACTTGGGTTATCACAGCACATGGGCGCAGCTTTCCAAAATCTCCTCCCCAATGGTTACAGTTAATATACGATGGAATAATATAGGACGACATTTTATCGAACACTAAATTCATAGAATCTACATCCTCAAAACTTCTGAACTCACATTTTACATCTTCAAACAGCCTCCGCTAGATCTGCGCATCTCAAATCAATTTATTTGAACCCTAGAAGAACAACATGTTCGTCCTCCACTGAATCAATAATGAGTCATTGACATTACTTGACGAGTCAGATCACGGAATCAATTTTGCGTATTGTTCGTCAAACTCAAGGTTATTCGACCGACTGGTGCCGAAATGATATCGAAAAAACGGAGAAGCCATTACGGGACCTGTCGATTGTTTTGAAGACAATCATTTACATAATCCAAGAGTTCTAGATCAGGAAAAAATGGGATCATGGGACTTAATATAACTGATCTGCTCATAAAATAATAAACGGTAAGTGAAGAACTTGTGTTATAGGAAAATAAAACTAAAAACATATTTAAATCTTCTAATTTATGTAACAGTAATTAAATAAAATTATATGACATAAGCTTAAATAACAAATCATATATTTCCTCCGTTACAAAGCGCACGACTGCGGATGAAGTCTAAAATTTAGTAATGGGAAATAAAACGATGCCATTCAAGACGTTCTCTATGGTGAGTTTCCAAAATAACAATTTGTTATAATATATTTGTTATTGACATTATATTTTAAGTCAATAACCATAACTTTAGGTATTCTAATACCTTTGCAAAACACAAGTAGATACTACTCAATCTGAGAATCGAAGGATTTCTCATCTCCCTATAAGAAACTCTAAACGAACCAATGGGAATCAGTTTAGTCAACTAATCAATCAAACTATATCGTATCAACTCAAAAACTGAATGTGGGCTTTAAGTCCTGTTAAACGTAGCGAACAAGTGGCACGATCTTGCAAAAATAGGTTAGGATATTTTCAATATCTGTCTCTAACCCATGTTCCGGTTACCCAATAAAAACTGCCTATAACACTACAAAGAAGTTGTCAGCAATACCAAAATGCAGGCCTGGACACGGTTCTATCAATCCATTGAAACCTTCAAAGATTCAGCTAATCTCAGCAAAATTTCGTTGAAAAAACGGAAATAGTCTCAGGAAATAAACGTCGAAATGGGAAGAATTCAATGATTCAACAGTGGGAAGCAAGGGGACCCACTCTAATTAATCACCCCGAAGGAAACAAAATACTGCTACGTCCACGTCGTTGTTTCTGGGTTATGCTAAACGCAGCATGTAAAAACAAATGACAAGCCTGCGAGCAATACGACTGAGCAATGAAAATCAGGAATTATCATTTGAAAAATCAAAAGTGACCTTCGTTTGACCTTGAAAATGGGGCTCAAGGTCAAACTCGTGGTTACCATCTTATGTCCCCTTCAGAACCTTGTGACTTTTGTCCAAAACATTTTTGGCGATATTTCGTACTTTTCGAGTAATTTTGATGCTTTAAGTTTTATGGCGCCCTCTGACGGGAAAAGAACGCATTTTTGGAAAAAGTGTTTCATGTAAAAGAATTGTAATCTTTCACGCAGATTACGAATCTGTCAAAAAAAATAGGAGTTCCCATTAAAAACTCAAAAGTGACCTTCGTTTGACCTTGAAAATGGGGCTCAAGGTCAAACTCGTGGTCATCTTCTTATGTCCCCTTCAGAACCTTGTGACTTTAGTCTGAAACATTTTTCGCGATATCGCGTATTTTTCGAGTTATTTGGATGTCTCAAGTTAAAAAACTCACCCTGTATATACATATATTTTTTTTTTAAATTTCAATCAATAATATAGTTACAAATTCAAATTAATAATTAAATAGTGATAATATTAATCGTAAGAAATAGTAATAATACAATCTTTTGCCGAGCTATGACAAGCGGTGAAAGTATTTCAAAAATACATAGTAATAATTAATGATTAATGATGGGGAGAAAAACTTCATTAAATTTTATTTATAAAAGGTAAAAGAATAAAAAGATAAAAGATAAGTGCAAATGAACTAATCCTGTAGGACAAATATATTTTCAATTTTCAAATAATTAAGAGAATAAATAAATCGTTTCAAACCAAATAAAAATACTGATTCCACTCTCTCGCACCTTAGATGGTATGTTACGAGTAAATAGTTAAAAAGACGCGGTGCGGTAAAAAAAATAACAACGAGAATAAAGGGTTTTATTAATAGTTGGTACAGATACATAGTTTCTGGTATTAACGGGCAGATTGTAATTATTATCCACAGGCAGGTAATACCATATTGCAATTTTTATTTTATTAAACCATTGTAAACTAATTTTAAAACACTTAAGTTGCAATAAAGGCTTAGGTGGTACAATTGTCTAACAGTTTTACTTAAATAATTCTTAATACGGAAAATATGTTCTTTCCAATTAAGTTTATAATCCAATACTACACCTAAGTATTTGAAATTGTCTATACACACAATATTAAAGCAATCATCACAACAATTGATATTTATAATAAAGGGTATCCCTTGAGATTGAGATAGGCTAAAACGCAAGCATTTAGGAGTATGATAGTGTAAAGGCAAGTCAACAAACTTTTCGTTCTTAATACTAAATAACCTAAACTTTGGTTTTTTGCTAATAGTAAGTTTATGATGATAAAACTATCTTCGAAGTAGATCTAAGTTGAAGTTTACATCACTAACCAGCTCCAAATAGCTCATTGATGAATAAGTAAGTGCTGTATCATCGGCAAAAGCAGTGACTTTGCCCATAAATGGTTGTAAAAAAAGCGAGTTCAAGTAAATCAAAAATAGTATTGATCCCAGTACGGAACCCTGTTAATAGACGATTTAGAAATAATGGCATTTTCTATCTTCACCACTTGATAACGATTTCTCAAATAAGAATCAAACCAGTCATAAATAAAGCCTCTTAAACCTGCACTATATATGTAGTTTACTTAGCAGTAAGCTGTGATTCACTGTATCGAAAGCTGTAGAAGGAATTTGTGGAATATTTAAACTCCCTGTTAATTTTAGTAAGGCAGTTGCAGTCCAACTACCGCTCCTAAACGCGAATTGAGATTTATCGAAAAAGATAGTTTTATCTAAGAAGGAAAGTATTCTGGATTTTATTCCTCTTTCAAAAACTTTAGAAAAAAACTAATAGAATCGAGATAGAGCGATAATTGTCCAGACACATTGCATCGCCTTTTTTATAGAGTGGCAACACTACAGCTACTTTCAACGAGTCAGGGAAAATAAATTTTTTAACGCAAGTATTAAAAAAGAAACCCAAGACGTCGCAAATTTGAAAAGATATATTTTTTAATAAAAAGCTAAAAATACTGTCAAGAGATGAACAGTTTGATGTTTTAAGTGATTTAATAATTTTATGTATTTCAATTGGTGAAAACTCTTCAAAGTGGAAGCTAAATGGCTGATGTGGTTCATTTAAAGAATAAGGAGTATCTGAGTAGCTATTTGATAAACTTATATTACGAGGAAATCATTAAACAGATTTGCAACTCAAACAGGTTCAGAGACAGCAGAATTGTTAATGCTTATCGTAAAATTACTAAAAGGTTAATTTTTATTCAAAATTTCACGACTGGGATTTACATATCGATTGACCAAATTAGAATTATTGAAATTTAAATTTCTTATTCTGGTGATGTTCAATAACAACACTCTTTGAAATATGAAACTGCAATTTCTTAATGAACAAATCAAAAGCAAGTGATGGATCGGATTCAGAATAAACAGTGTCCCAAAATTCGAAATTCAAATAAGATTTCAATTTTAAAAAGTTATTCTGCCGATGCATTGATTATACAGGCTATGCATAAGGCATACTGGGACGATATCAGATTGGACATTAATAGCTAGTTCTCCTACATATTCCAAAATATTTCTCCGCGTAGTTACAGTCTGCATTGGCCGCTCAGAATTGTCGGAGATCTATAATTCTGAAGAAGAGCCTTTAACTCGATCGAAACCCAATCAATTACGAAAGTCAACTGTTTTATGATCAAGTGACCGCCACATTTATTTTTAATATTGTGGTTTTGAAAGCGTGTGCTACCTATAGACTAACGGTGTTAAATAGCATAATCTCGGTGACCAATATACTTCTACCCTCAGCAAAATATGAGTAATGTGATTTTCGAATTTCGTTCGCAATAAGTAGACCGTTTGATGAGATGTTTGTGCCCTAGAGGCGTCTTGTTGAAATCAGAACTCATCCATATCCTATTCATCGAATTTCGGAACTAAAAAGTCAGTCATAATCGATTGATGACGTTGATAACGTTTATCATTCACTGTAACTCTTGGAAAGTAAATTCAAGCAACAAGGATTTAATCAATCTGAATAGTGTATTTACTAATCGACGTGTAAAAGATCACTGAAATACAAATATTTCGCTGTTATCTACATAAATGTATGACACTTTCAGACTTAAAAATGAATGTAATTTCCAGAACAGTGAACTCACTCTCTTTGCTCTTAAAAAAGACGTGATTTATTTAAAACCGCATTTATTTAAAACTGCGAAATATCTAGGTTTCCTCAAGCGATGTAAGAAATACTTCACCCCGTCTGATCTGCTTTCAATATATTGGGTCTATAACGTGCGGCTTGCTAAGAGGTGGCGTAACTTGTATAATTCCATTATTATTCCATTGGAACATGCGTTGGAAAGCTACTGTCATTGTACGTCATTTCAGCATATGTCATTCATTTGAAGCGTAAACAACAATAATTTTTTTTCACTCAAATATGTCGAACTTTGTGCCTGAAAAAGTGTTTTTACGGGGAGATCTTCTTCATTACTTTAATATGAAGAAAACTGTTGCCGAAAGTCATCGTATTTTGGTGGAAGTTTATGGTGAACATGCGCTAGCTGAGCGAACGTGCCAAAAGTGTTTTGCACGATTTAAAAGTGGTGATTTTGGCTTGGAAGACGATGAACGTCCTGGGCAGCCAAAAAAGTTTGAAGATGAAAACTGGAAGCATTACTCTATGAAGATTGTTGCCAAACACCAGAAGAGCTCGCCGAATCTTTGGGTGTCACTCAAGCAGCCATTTCAAAAGGTTTAAAAGCAGCTGGATATATTCAAAAGCAAGGAAATGCTGCTGGAACGCCACAAAAGGAAGTCATTTTTGCATCGGATTGTTACTGGTGATGAAAAATGGATCCATTACGACAACCCCAAGCGCAAAAAATCATATGTGAAACCCGGCCAACCAGCCAAATCAACGGCAAAGCCGAATATCCACGGCGCGAAGTTAATGCTCTGTATTTGGTGGGATCAGATGGGTGTGCTGTATTATGAGCTGCTAAAACCGGGTGAAACCCTTAATGGACAACGCTACCGAACACAATTAATCCGTTTGAAGAGAGCAGTGGCCGAAAACGCGACCGGAAGTGGACGGAATATGCTGCCAGACATGAGGCAATAATTTTCCATCATGACAACGCTCGGCCCCACGTTGCTATTCCGGTTAAGAACTATTTGGAAAACAGTGGATGGGAAGTCTTACCCCACCCGCCTTATAGACCTTGCCCCTTCTGACTACCATTTGTTCCGGTCGATGCAGAATGCCCTCACTGAAATATGGTTCCCATCAGAGCAGAATATCAAAAATTGGCTTGATTCATTCTTGGCTGCCAAGCCGGCGCAGTTCTTTTGGGATGGGATCCACAAATTTCCAGAAAAATGGGAAAAAGTCATAGCTTCAGAGGGGCAATACTTTGAATAATACTATAGTACATGTTTTTCTTAAATAAACGTTCAAATTTTGAAAAAAAAATCGCCCGAATTAAGTTATATACCCAATATAAAGCGCTTATCCGTCCGAAATTGGAGTACAATGCCCAAAACATTTCTGCACCTGCTTGAAAGGATTCAAAACCGTGCGATAAAACTCATAGATAATACTAATACCACTCAAACAATGGACACCCTCGAACATCGACGTAATGTCTCGTAGTCCACTTTGTTTTATCGCTATTTTCACCACAGCATTCCCACCCTTCACACTTTTAACCGTAACACCCGCCTCGCTATGAATGCTCATCAGTATACCTTCAAGCCCACTTTCCTGCGTACTCTAAAATATCGTGATTCGTTCCTAAGCCATACAACTCGCTTATGGAATGCCCTGCCTAGCTCTTTAAATCCTAGTCATTATAACTTTCAAACATTTAAAACCAATGTTCACCGGTACCTCTCTTTCTAACCTCCCGGATTTTCCTTCGCCTGCGCTGTGTGCAAGCTTTTTAAAGGTACTTAAATCCCTTCAGCGCATGTAAATTATAAAAAAAAATGTTCGACCCGTATTCTATCCTACACATATTTAAAACAAAGTACAACATTGAGCGAAATGGCGACGTAGTGTGTGGACAAGTGGGTTAAGTTCTTGTGTCATGTGGATTTTATATAAGTGCAAATGCAGGTCACCGGATATGATTATGTGTAAATGTGCAATTGTTAAGCTAGCTCATTTCGAACACTTTAGCTTGTTGATTCGAATTCCTACTTTTCATAAAGGAACTGAACACTCACTTGAAATGTCCGAGCTCTAGTTAAGTTTTTTTTTTGGAAAATGGGACAGAACAAGAAAGAACGATTTATTTATTTATGTCTAAGTATATAATTTTTAATTAAATAAAAAAAAGAAATAAGGAACTTTCATGTATTCTCATTATTCATTACTTCTCCCCCTTTAACTCGAAATTCTCCTGAACTTCTCAACTTTTATATTTTCGTGTTTCCTCATCATATAAAAAAGTATTATCACAAAATGATATGTATATGGTATATCCATAATTTCATAGGGTTTGGATGGTGTTTCTGTAATTTTAAAGTTTCGTTTTATGGGTTTTCTATCATACTTGCACTCCTCTCGGGTCTGACAGTTTCCTATTATTTTGGAAATCTCTATAATTAAATTAGGAGAGTAAATTTTGTTTTTTAATATTTTATTTTTTAATATGTACGAGTATAATACGAGTATGTTTCTGAAATACCTGAATGGCAACTTTCCTTAATATGGTACAGGGATATTTGAATATGCAAATATTCCACAGTATCTATTTCCTGTGCTCTTATGGTACACTTAACAAAGGAGATGTTTTGTTTTCCCTAAAGAGTTCAACTCGTATCAGAACCTGTAGAACTTTATTATACTCGCTGTAGGATAAATGGGGAAAAATTCTTACTCTTTCTGATATTAAATTTGTTTTTAAATAATTCCTTCCAATATGACTGTCATATTAACTTGGACTATTTTTATTCCATGAACTGTGTTTATTTCATTGGTAATGTTATTATTTTCTATTTACTGGCAATTTGTTCCTCGATAGGGAAATCATCATTGTTTTAGTGCAGAGTGAACGGTTGCTCGGTTTGAAGCCGCAACTCTATGTCCAAGTTAAACTCGGATAGTTTTAACAACCACCTTTGGTTTCTCGCTGAAAATTATTTTCATTTCTTAGTCATATTTTTAATTGGCTGGTGTGACTATTTTAACTTTATTCCCTTAAAGATTAGGATGAAAATATGTGACGGTTCAAACTATGGCTAAGAATTCCTTATCTGTTGCTTATTGGTTTTTTTCACGGTCATTCCGCGACTTTGAAGCATAGCAAATGAGTTGACCTTCCTGGGTGTTAACTGTCCCAATTGCATAATTGGGTCCATCAGTAAAAAGGGTAAATGATGAATTGAAATTTGGCAATCTAATGGGATGATTGATTATATTTCTTTAAGTGTTTCGAACGCTTGGATGTATCCAGGGTCATTTAAATTAATTTTTGATCCTTTTTTGGAGAATTTAATCATGAGATAGGCGAATTTTCTATAAAATCCGGTTAATTCAAGAAAAAATCTTTTTAATTGTGGCCAGGTGTTCTTCTAGACTCGTAGAAAATATAGATATACTACAAGGTGAATGACTCTAAATCCAACTTTTTTTTTATTTTTTGATAAATTTTATTGTGCCAAAGTAAAAAATGTTGAAAAATACATCAATTTTCAAATTGTATCAGTAGTTTTCATCAATATGTCCACCTTTGGCGCGAATAATGGCCTTGAGACGGCTGAAGAAAGCATCGTACGCTGCACGTAAGTGGCTCTGCGGTATTTTGGCCCATCCCCGTACTTGTTTGAGGTGGTCCAAGCTTTGATATTTTTTAGTGCCAAACTTCGCCTTCAAAATACTCCAGACAGAGAAATCCAACGGATTTGCATCCGGAGAATTTGCAATCCATTGTGTCGAAGAAATGAAGTGTGGAACATTGTTTTTTAACCAATCTTGGTTAACACGCGCTTTGTGAGACGGTGACGAGTGTTGTTGAAATGTCCACGGTCTCCGACCGACAGTTTTACGGTATAATTTTGATGCCACGGGCCAAAAATACGAGCGGAGAGCGACAATCGGCGGTTATGGCCGCCTGCCTGCTTTCTGGTGGCCGTCCGAAGGTGTAAATTTTCGAAAGACCTCTCTGGAAAGTAAACTCGGCCATTTTGTTTGTTGACATATTGCTCGATAACAAATGGCGACTCATCGGAAAAAACCAAATTCGGCAACTCACCACTTTCGTGCAAGTGTAGCAACTCGTTCGCTCTTTCGAGTCGAACTTTTTTCTGTTGCGGTGTAACATCATGTGCTTTTTGGAACTTCAATGGCATGAGGCCAAGCTCATTTTTCAGTATGTGTTGCATCCGTTCCAACGATATGTTGAGCTCAAAAGCCATTTTTCTAACACTTCGACGCGGATTTCGCTCAATTCGAGCCTCCACTTTCCGAACCATTTCTGCCGATGTTGCTGTTTTTTATGACCACCTCCATGGCATTTTGCAACGCTGCCAGTATCACGGTAACGAGCTATGGTTCGAGATACAAATGATTTATTCACGTTGAGGTGCTGGAGGGCTCCAACGATAGCTACTTGTGATTTTCCAGCTAAATATAAAGCAATCACACTTTCACGTTTGAATTCCATCGCGGATAAAAATTTTTCAACACAACTGAGAAGCAAATCGTTTAAAAGGCTTACAAATAATAAAATTATCTGTCATGTGGTGTCAAAATTTGAGCTCACTGTAATGAACGGTTTGGAAATTATAACAGCCTGAAATTGGTTGCAGTTCGAGTCATTCAGGGTGTATTGTACACAGATCTTGTTTAGATGATCTATCAATATTTCGTTCATCAGCCTCTGAAAAGTGACTGGAGTATATTTCAGCGCAAAGGGCATCCGAGTAAACTCATAAAGACCATTTGGCGTAGCAAATGCCGTCTTATGAATATATCGAAGATGCATTTTTATCTTGTGATAGCCTTTGTTTAAACTGAGAGTTGTAGAATATTGAGCCCTAGCTTATCTAATATAATATGTATATTGGTAGAGGGTATTTATCATCTACTGTGATATCATTGAGCTTTCTAATGTATACGAGTAATCGACACACAATCTAAAGTTTTGCTTCCCAGAATTGTTTATTTTTTTTTTCGGTACTACGACTATAGCAGAGGAGTATCGGCTATTGGATTTTCTTATAATTTGTTGTCTTTCCATCTCATCTATTTGATTTTTAACTTCTGCTCATGCTTTGGGTGTAATCTAAATATATGGACGAGAATTTAATTGTTGGTCAATTTTAGTCCTAATTACGTGCAATATTACGTCGGTCTTGGTCAACTGATCCCCATCTTTATAAACTAAACGCAGAAATTCAAAATTTTCATAATTTCTTCACTTTCCTGATTATTTAGATATATCTAGTAAGTCTATTTAGTTTGATTTACTCGTATCAATTCATAGCATTCTACTATTTTGTAGTCTTCTTAATACAATTTAACATTAATGGTATTAATTAGTTTTAGGTAAATTTGGTTATTATTTGTTACCATAACACTTTTCTTATAAAAGCATATAAGCATGTCATAGGTTTTATTATTCAAACTCATCCGGTACTACTTCATTTTGCACTATGGACTCATTCGAAATTCCTTAAGGGCGTCAGTAAATATTATTTTAACTTTCTCTGTTGTTATATTATTTATAGTATTGAAGGACACATGTTTTTCTTCCAATATCTCGAAGAAGGGGAACATTTCACTTTTTAAAAGACTAATGGTGGAACCTGCATTTATTAATGTTTTGTACGTTTTGACTTTAATTGCGAGATTGCAGAAAATGTTATCTCCGAGGCCTAGTTTATAAAATTTCTCAGATCTACACTATTTATTTCTTGAGCATTTGAATTATTTGGGTTATGCTCGGCATTTTGTGCTTCGTTTGATGAAAGATTATTAACATCAATAGGACATGGATTTTGGCTACTATTTCTATTGTGTCTATTGGATGTTGTGTTGTATCTAAACTACCCTGATCTATTGTTGAAATTATTAACCGGATTGAAATTGTCTATGTCTATATTTCAATTCTGTCTATCTTGATTTTGATCAAGGAGTTATTTTGGCTTACTGACTTAAATTGCCTTGAATTTGAATTGGCACTTTGATTGCTTAATTCATGGTTGCATGAATTACATTCGTTTTTGTATTTTTTTAAAATTCCACTCACTGTATGGGATGTAAGAATATAAAATTATTGTTCTTATTTTATTTAAATCAAATTCTGTCGCTCTTTCTTTAATTTTCACTACTATTAACTTACAAATTGCATTAACTATTTCTTTGGAATTTGGTTCGTAAGTTGCATATTCATGCAATTCATTGTGTATTAAATCTAACTTATTACAGAGTTCTAGGATACTATTTATATTTATGTAGACTATCTTGTTGAAAATGTTACTAAGATCGATTATGGGCAGGAAATGTTGCACCAGAATATTCTTTGCTTTCTGTCAGGTCGACCGTTGGAATTGATAAATACAGGTTTTCGCTTGGTCAACCACAGTTAGGAACTGAGTCAATTCCTTCTTATTCCCGGAAAACGCTGGGATGTATCCACACGGAGTCCTTTCCCCATTGCTCTTAGATTTGCTGATGCAGTAGCTGCATTGGCTTTAGACAATAGTCAAAGTGTTCAGCGCCGTCACCATCGTTTCTAACAATTGTTCCATTTCACTTTGAAAAATAAATTTTCGTTTATGTTTATTGAAAAGTTCGTGACGTGATTTATTTTTCTTTATTCTTTTTATTTTTATTCTTTTTATTTTTAGCACTTCAAATACTTTCTTTCCACTTTAAGCTTAAGTTCGATTACTGAATACCTTTTCCACGAATGGAATCCTGCCGACTAATTTTTAATAATTTTTAATTAAACAAAAAAATTTCTTTTAGCAGCTTCATTCTTTGACGACCGCAGTTACTTAGCAGTTTACTCCTACACAAGTTACAAATATACCATCGCAACTCATGTTACTCAGACGGAATTCGCAGAAGCACGAATGTGCCATCGGATAGTTGCTGAACTTTGCAAATAGGTGCATTTGCAACTTGATGACTCTCATTATTAATAACTCGCGTTCAAGGGGTTTTTGGTACCCTTAAAATATTTACATACAGTGCGGGCGAAGGAAAGATACCGATGTACGTTAGTTTTGAATGTTTGCAGGTTATAATGGACTCCACAAATTTATGTTAGCATTATATTGTATATGAGTTTTATCACACAGAGGTTTTAGGATCGCCTGATCAGATGTGGGAATTATACTCCAATTTTGGGTGGATAAACGCTTTATATGTTGAGGCCAGATCAGAATTCTTACATCGCTAGAGGAAACTTGGACATTTCCTCCTTCCAACCTAAGCCGTCATTGACACACACACCGATAATGGAGAATTTATTGGTTTCAGCGATGCCATTCACGAATAATGGCTTGGTGTTTAGATTTCGCTTTAACAACAGCAGACAGTATTGTGTTTTGGAAGTATATATTAAATTTCACCCTGTTGGTGTTTATCCATTTATATCGGGATTTAATGAGCCTGAAAACGCTGCGGTTCCTGTTTTATAGCCGAAGAGCAGGGACATGAGTCCAGGAAGGAAGGAAAAACAAAGAGTACTGCCATCACCGAAGGTATATACATATTGGATTAGAAGTAAGAGATTAAGATTACAGAGGGTGTCGGGGTACACCAGCATTTATTTTGTGAATATCAGTCTTCAAATCATTCAAGACAACTTGAACTAGCAGATATGGTGGCCATTTCAAAAAGCGCTATACATCGCATGTTGACGGAAAAATTGGACATGAGAAAGCTGTGCGCAAGATGGGTGCAGCGTTTACCCCCAATGGAACAAAAACAGCATGGTGAGGGCGTTTCAATCGGGTGTTTGGCAAAGTTTGACAGCAACAAAGCCGTGTTTTTGCATCGATTCATAACCATGGATGAAACATGGGTCCTTCATTTCACACATACAAAATAATGGATTCATAGGATAGAATCGGCTCCAAAGAAGGCGAAGGAATTTGCATCTGGCCTCAGTTTTATGGAATAATTTTCATTGATTATCTTCAGAAAGAAAAAACAACCAACAACGTGTACGAGTATTATGCGAACTTGCCGCAACGTAAAGTTTACAAATTCGTCATCGCGATGGCCAAAATCAATGAGTTAAAGTTCGAATTGCTTCCTCATGCACCCTATTCGCCAGATTTGGCCCCACGGATAATTTTCTATTTCCGAACTGGAAAAACTGACTCGGTGGTAAAAGATTTGCCAACAGTAAAGAGGTAAAATCTGCTGTTGATGGCTATTTGAAGGAGCTCGATAATTCTGTGTTAAATTAAAAGGAGACTACGTAGAGAAATGAAGATATTTTTTCCCAATTTTTTTTGTCAAATGACTTAGAAATCAAGTGCAACTATCTTGCTTTAGCCAGATTGATGTACGCATTGGTTCCACTTATTGCCATCAAATCACCAGTGACCCTACTGCCGGTCATTAAGAAGTTTTCGTGTTGATGTTTAGGCACAGCGAAGTAACCGCTCCATGGGAGCAATTACTTCCAACAATTAATGGAGAGACTCATTATTAGTATAATTGGACTTGTAGTCTAACCACACATCTTACGTGATTTTATTTACTGAAAAAAAAATGTCTTTCAGGCACTACGGCCACTTACTACTTTCGTGTAACCATTCCGCGAATTCCGGACTCAGAAGGTTAATTACTCATATATTGACCGAAAAAATCCCGAAACTTGAGAGAAGGAACTGATGAAATGCGCCACCAAAAAAAGTAATAATTTGTTTTTCTCTTTTCATTTTTATTTTTTTTTTCTATTTTATGAATGAAACCAGAACTTGGATTGTGTGACACTATGAAGCATTGCAGTCTATAATTTTCACCTAAAGGGAGGTTAGGCGCGTGTTTAGCGGCACTCCTTCAAGCAGGTGAGTTATAATGATGATGGTAAAGCCTTTTGACGAGTATGGGAGAATCGTCGAGATTTCACAGCTCAGACGCAGATATCGATTGCTGTAATTGCTGCTGTCGTGCAAATCAATCCTTCAGTTTTGACAATGAGTTTATTTGCTCAAATGAGTATTAATAGACGCTTACTGTCTGTCAATTCTGTATAAAGATTTAAACTTGTTTCAATACAAAGTCCAAATAACAAGCAAAGTGAACCAACTAGACTTATCGATTTTATGGAATTTTATTAAAAGATCCTTGGAACCGTGGAAGAACACAAAAATATGCTAAGCTGCATTTTTATATCTAAACAAGCAGACTTTGTCCTTGTCGAATATGGAAATGCAAAAACCCTGGGCGGCTTTAAGGGGTGCATTCAGCCCGAGCCACAGTGTACTCTGAAGTTTAATCAATCATACTATTTGAAGAAAACGGTTACACTGTTACTTAAAGTGGCAGTGGCTCAAGTGGTAGTTAACTGGCTTCCATGGAGCGAAATAACCACTGAGCCCAAATATCTTTATTCTTAACTCTACTTTTCGGTGGGCCCGAAAATCACCTAACCTGACAGCGCTTGGTTTTAGTGCAAACAGAAAATGTGTTAAACAAAAACTAGGAATTTGAATAATTTAAAGTGATTATTGCGGCAATTCCCGGTACAACCCTCCAGGCATTTGTGAACAACTTTTTGGCAAGATGTCCCACATGTGTCACCAGCTTTACGCCATTTAAAAGGCATTAAAACAATTAAACAGTGATGAATTATATTCCAAATGAGCTAAGATAAAATTAGTTACAATGTATGAAATCGCTACTTAGGCAAAAGGTAAACCGCTTTCAATTCGCTTACACACAAAGAAGCACGTAACATAGTTTAGGTCATAAAAACTGGGGTTTGAGAAAATGAAGGCGTATAATATGAAGCGATGGGCCTCGATTTTAGTTTTGTGTTGGAGACTGGTAATCTTCAGTCTTCAAAATGACTGCTTTCGGAAAAAGAAATCGAAATTTATCTCCTTACATATTATTGTTTGAGGATGTAGGTACAAATATATTTGTTTAACGACGGAACTGTAAGTGCTAGTAGGTATCAAGGCAAATTAGAGCATTAAATTATACCTTCTATTCCAAAGCTACAAACAGAAGATGGGGGCCTGATCTTTCATGAAGGTGCTACATTCTATCATTTTGTCAAGCAAAACAGTTCTAGCATGCCCTCCAAATAACTTCGGCTGCAATTAATACTGTGTAAGCAAAAATGTAAAAGTTAACCAATAGATTTAAATACAGGAAGATAGCTGATCCAAAAAAGCTTAAAATTTTGGTTATGCGTCCTACGAAAGGGGGGAGGGGGGGGGGGGGAAATGAGAGAATTGATTGTACGAGGGTTGTCTGAAAAGTTCGGATGTCCAAAAACTGCAACCACTGACGATAACGTTGCTAAAGTTCACCAAATGGTGTTAGACGACCGCCAAATTAAAGTGAGAGAGATAGTAGAGGTTATGAAAATCTCCAAAGAACGTGTTTGTTACAAATTAAATCCAGATTTAGGCATGAGAAAGCTGTCCGCGAGTAGGATGCCGCGTTTGCTTACGTTAGACCAAAAACGTGTTCGAATGAACATTTCCAACGCTCTGTTGGCGCAGTTTAGGCGCAATAAATCCGAGTTTTGGCGCTGATTAATTACTGTAGATGAAACTTGGATACACCATTATACGCCCGGCGAGCCGGCTCCAAAAAAGCAAAAACTGGTTTTTTAGTTGGGAAAGTGATGGCGACGGTTTTTTGGGATAGTAAAGGAGTTATCTTAATCGATTATCTTCAAAAAGGAAAAGCCATTACAGGAGCGTACTACGCATCATTACTTGCCAAGCTGAAGGCAGAAATTGAGGAAAAACGGCCACATTTGCAGAAAAAGAAAATCCTGTTTCATCAAGACACCTCACGTCTCACACCTCAGCGGTTACCATGGCGAAAATCCATGAATTACGGTTTGAACTGCTTGACCATCCGCCTTATTCACCAGACCTAGCCCCAAGCGACTTCTTTTTGTTCCCTCATCTAAAAACTACGCTCGGAGGACAGAGATTTTCGTCAAATGAGGAGGCAATCACCTTCGTGAACAATTATTTTGCAGAGAAAAACGCCAAGTACTATTTGGACGGGTTAGAGAGATGGGAGCATCGCTAGGAGAAGTGTATAGAGTTACAAGGAGACTATGTAGAAAAATAAAAAAAAAATTGAGAAAATATGTCTTGTATCATTGTTCGGTCGGAAACTTTTCAGACAACCGTCGTATAGAAGATATTGTCGTAATTGAAGAAACCGAAGTACAATATATGAAAAATATAGAAACAATATTTTCATAACTGGAACAGTCTAACCTTAGAGTTAAGTTGGATAAAACGGAATTTTTGAAAGAAGAAACAGAATTCCTTGGATATTTTATAACCAATAAAGATATTAAGCCAGATCCAATGAAAATACAGGCATTGTAAAAAATAAGATCTGGAGGAGAGAGTCAAAAGAATTTATTGGAGTTGCCTCTTACTACAGAAGACTTATCAGAGATCTTGCAAAAATAGCAAAGCCCTTAACAAATCTTACAAGGGGAGAGAGGGCTCAGATCAAAGTCACACAATCAAAGAATAGTCAAGATAGAACTAAATGACGAGGGGTTAAGAGCATTTAACAACTTAAAGGAAGATCTTACATCCTATGAAGTACTGATTTTTCCTGACTTCCACAAGCCGATTATATTAACAACCGATGTTTGAAACACAACAATTGGTGCAGTATTATCTCAAGACGATATTGGAAAGGACGGACTAAAATGACACTCCGTAAACAGAAGAGAACTAGGTCACAAACGAAAAAGAAATACTTGCGATACTGGCCTTAGAAAGTTGAATTAGCAAAAAAAAGGAATCGTAAGCACAAATCTTTTAGGCAAGACTGAGATCCAAAATATTCTCGCGCAGATGGAGACACTGCCATATAACAATGAAATCGAAGCTATCGAGTATGCAAAACCAATATTAGGCGTGTTTTATTCAAAAGTGCGTATACACTTTTCCAAAAAACGGTCCAACTCACTGCTATACTCACTTTTATCTCGCGGCTATGTTGGCAGCGTTGGTTTCAAAGTTGCTTTGTCCTTAATAATTTCTCCGGTAAACTGGAGCTTTGGTGGAATTTTGAAAGCAGTTTTGAAAGCAAATAAGCACCTTCGCACACACTAATTTTAAAAAAGGTTCAAGTTCCTTTTTGGGTAGAAGAAAAATAACTATTTTTCCCAATAGTAAAAAGCCCAAAAGAACCTTGATTATTGACTTGCTCATTCAAAACAGAAGTTGATGACGAACATATCCCAGAATAAGGAGAAACGGGATGCTGCCAACCATCAGGAAACGTATAAATGCCCTCTAGTTGTATGTTGCGACATCTATAATTCAAATCTTTTGTAAAACTATCCTCACTTCTGAAAGTGAACTAAATTATTCCCACTTTTGATTTTGTTTTTGTTTCGTGTGGAAAAGTGGCTAACCACTTTTGAATAAAACACGCCTATTGCTACAAAAGGATTCAATTTTACTTCACGCTCTTTCCTAACAGAAAACAAAATAACCGATTTCAATCATTTTCTAATTTGATCTTCAATTAAAGACAATAGACGAATATATGTTAATTAGAAACGAACGAAATTCTTGTAAATCAAAACGAAGAATATGGAATCAAAGTGCAGATAAATTAGCGACATACTAGTATGTAACAGCAACCAATTTCAAAAACTATCTGAAAACCATTGTATCAGTCAGCTGCTTAAAGGAAACATTCACCAACTCTATAAAAAAGCGAATCATCGAACTCATCAACGAAAACATCATAATCCTAACCAATTTCAATGGTAACATTAAACAACAAGACGAGACCAAAACTCTAAAGGGAACATTCTTATTGCTGTTCAATAAAGACTATACATATTTATCCACGACGATGAATATATAAACAAAGAAGTCATCACGTATCGTATCTTTGTCGTAAAAGAAGATCTAGAAGATCTACCCAGTTTACACATAGATACTCGTAATAAAATTAAAAAGTAACAAAAAATTCACTAATCAACTATTTCGTAGTCGTTTCGAATGCATGATCTTTTTTGTTCTGATAATCATTATAATCATACTTATTAAATGCAGATACGAATAAAATACATAAAGATACACATACGTACATATTCTAACATTCACTTGACCACTTCTCTCAGAATCCTTTTGTTTTGGTTCACTTAAAGACTTAATGTATGTAATATACCTACACATAGAAATTGATATTATTAATTTTGTAATGATATGTATTATACTTGCCATATCAATCAATTTAGTTTTAATCTCGATTGAACTAATTTCATTAAAATAAAGTTGATTTCGATTGTAAAGGAACCGGGTATTTATTTAAGGTAACTTTCTTTCCACTGTATGCATATCCAACTAATATGGATCAAATTCCATTAAAAAATATTTATTTATTCGATAGTTATCCGAATTATTAGTTTTTAGAAATCATTCATCCAAACCAGTTGGATTAAGAAAATAGTCAAATCTTCGATTGTTTTTCATACAGGTTTTTTCATTCGAATGGTGTTTTCACTCGTATGAAGTGTGGACTATCAGATTAGGAGTAATGTTCTTTTGCCTCTCATACCAATGAATGAGTTTTTGGACTTTGGACTATCGAAGTTGAATATGTTTGAAATTTATCTTCATTTGGAGGAAGTGTTGATTTTCTTCTTTCATTCGAAGAAAATGACGGCTGAAGCGCATCGAGAGTTGCAAAAATTTTACGGATGCTGCTCTAAGTGAAAGAACCTGCCGTGATTGGTTCCGTCACTTCAAAGATGGTGATTTTGATCTTGACGACCGTCCGCGCGAAGTAAGGCCAAAAGAAGAGCTTGCATCAGCATTAGGATTTACTCGTCAAGCTATTTCTAAGAAATTGCATACGTTGGGAATGATTCAAAAACAAGGAACTTGGGTTCCTTATAATAATTTGAAGCCAATGGACGTTGAGCGTCGTTTTTTCGCCTGTGAACAACTGCTCCAGCGGCAAATGAAAAATGTATTCACTACAGCAACTCAAAGAGAAGGAAGTCATGGCGACTGCCCAGTCATGCTTCTACGTCGTCGGCTCGACCGAATATTCACGCTGCGAAGGTTACGCTGTGGGACCAGGTAGGTGTTATTTATTATGAACTGTTGAAACCCAATGTAACCATCACTGGGGAACGGTATCGACTTCAGTTGATTCGAGCACTGCTCGCAAAACGGCCACAATACGAGCAGAGGCACGAAAAAGTGATTCTACTGCATAACAGCGCTCGGCCTCACGTTGCCAAAACCGTTAAAACCTACCTGGAAACGCTCAAATGGGAAGTCCTACCACAGCCGCCATATTCCCCAGATATTGCACCGTCCGATTATTAGTTGTTGCGTTCGATGGCACATGGTCTGGCTGATCAGCAGTTCCGCTCATATGAAGTTATCAAAAAATGGCTTTTTTGACCGGGACGGTATTCGAGCTCTGCCAGGAAAATAGGCAAAAGTTGTAGCTAGCAATGGGCAATACTTTGAACGATTCATTTGTAACCATTTTCTCACAATAAAGTTGAATTTTCATCAAAAAAACAGCGATAGCTTGTTGAACACCTAATATATTGTATAAGGTATAAAATGTCTACAAGTGAAAATGAATGGAAACGAACAAAATTTAGCAGCAATTGACAAAAAAATCATTTTGAACTACAGTAAGATATCATTGATTGAAGTTTTTGCAGAACCATTAAAAAGAACTCCTATTTTTGTGGTTGAACTATTGTAGTTGGTTTCGACACACAGTGATGAGACAGAAAAAAGTGGGGCTTTGTCAGAGCTACATTGGGTGCTAGTTCCATATGGTTTAGAGCAAAAAATTCGTTGACCACAACAGAATAGCTTTTATAAAGTTCGATGGTATTCAGAAACCTGTCTTTCAAATATTTGAAGCGGTTCAGAGCTTGATAAAACGATTCACCAAGTCTTTCTGCGTTCTCCTTAAATGGCAATTGTACCTCATACCGACCACTCCCTAGCCTACGGGTATTATTGTAGAACAAAAGTGTTTCGCACAGTCTAAATCAGGTTTTTGTACTACTTGATTATTTCTGCTCATAGCATTTATGGCTTCTACATAATTCCCAAAATCTTTTTAAATTCTCGTGCAGTTTTATATCAGCTTCGATATTCTGTGATGGTATGTATGGGCAAAATGACTTGCGGTTTGGTGTTTCTGATTGTGCTGATATGAACCAGCAATTTAATTTGGCCAATTGACATCAATTTAAAGAACAAATTAGCGCCTAATACCATATAAACCTTTTGTGAGATGTGAAACAATGGATGGAGATGTTAATATTGTTATTTAATTTCTTCAACACGACGACTTCGATTGGTGGCTCAAACTCATATATTCTCGATTTAATGATAAGGTGTGCTTTATAATGTGATGATGGTAGATATTATACTTGAAATTGATTTGAGTGATACTTTTTCAAACCTAGCATATGGGTGACTGATAAGTTACACTTATTAAATTCAATTGGAATCCGGAATCCAAGATACCGCGATATGAGATTAATTTATTAGGCTTGTTTTGTATAGGTACATCAGCTAGAGTAGTGGCTAGGTTTGTATTCCGAAGAGCGAAGCAATTATTGCTGAGTGAGGTTATAGTAAGGGCGGGTTTGGTATCGACGATATGTAGGTGTAGGAGGGTTGTAAATTCCAGCCCTTGCATTTAATTGAGAAATCGTGGGCATAAGTGAGTAGCATTCTGAGATCCAGAATGACTAATCTACGGTAACAGGTTTTGATGATGATTACAAGATATTAACAGAATGTAATAATGTGTGATGCATTTAACCACAGCTATGGCATCCACTGGAATGACATTTAGATGATGGGTATTGGTCTGTTTTACGACAATTTTCGCATAATTTACATAAGTGCTTTGATTTGCAGATAACGATTAGAGGGAGTGTTGGGAAATCAAACATCAACGAATAAAAACTTTACAAACAACTTTATTTAAACACGCAGCCAACTAAAAAACAACAAACTTTACTATGCGGTAAGCAACGGAAGACTACTTTTCCAAAAAATATATTTATATAAAATAGCAAGCCCTACAAAAATGATTTTACAGCAAAGTCGAGTGTGGAAAAACAAATTGTACGAATACAATTGCAAGCTGCAATATGAAATTTGTGAGTTTCTGAATTATTTGTGTTCGTACAGTCGATGCTGGCTTGTAGCAAAAAAATATATTATTATAAATTTAATTACAAGAAATCCGAAATTTTCTGAATTTACCTTGCATTAAATACTATGTAATACATATAAGATTAACTTAACATGGAGGTAAGTTTAGTAATTTGAAACACTTGTAGGTGAAATGGCCTGATTCTAAGCAAAATAAGCATTTGACTTTGGAGGCTGTAGTTGTGATTGACGATTTTTGGGCACTACGTACGAATTTTCATAAGTTAGTGCCAGAATTGTTCAATATACCACTTTCTAATATTTGAGATATCTTTTTAATAAAAATATTAAACTCACGTAGGGTTGGAAAGCGATCGAAAGGTGATGCATCATTCCAACCATGTGACGTGTTGGAGTCCAATTTTGATTCCGTAAACTGGTCAGGTGGCTGTTTGCCTTATCTATGACATTTCTAAGCTCCATAGTGGACGGCTTAGTGATTTCGTGAAGATTAAAGGTGCGGAAGAGGTGCTCCTGAGCCATGAGCCGTTTGTTCTCAAATGGTTTCTTCAACTTTTTAAGCATTTCATCGTAGTTGTCATCGACAATTTGTAAACCATCGATAGAAGATCTTGCTGCTTCTCCTAAATATTTTCTGGATTGTTTGCTGAAGTGCAGTCCGAGGGATGATTTTCCATTTTGCTAAGCATAACTTGTAACAATAAAGACAATAAAGACACCTCATTGTCTGAGCTAGGAGATCCGCTTCCTCAATATTTTATTGAACCTTTTCGAAGTTCGAAAATGTAGCATTCTGTGCATTGAAGCGTAACTTCAAGAATTTAGTAAGGTAGAGAAAATAAGAAGCAAACAGCTCTGCGCTCTTAAGTTGGGTTTGTAAAATGGGACAATTTAAAAAAAAAATCTTGATGGAAGAATTCGGTGAAGTCATCCTAGCTGCAGACATACACAAGCTGATGATCAACCGTAGGAAGAATAAAGATAAAACACTCCAAGAATATTATTCGTTATGCGTGAACCAGGGGTCAACTTAAGGAGAAGACAGTGATGAGATAGAGTATAAGCCCAACAACAAGATTCTTCTGTATAGAGCAAATTTCATGAAAAGTTTTATAGAGAATCTAGCTAATTACACGCACTTCAGAGATAGCCTTCTCAAGGGATGTAAATCATCGTGATGGAAATTCGAGAGCTAATAAAATAGGTCGAAGTAGAAATAGCGAACGAGGAGCACAGTGATGTTAAAATTGTGGAGAAATTTAGAACAAAATCCACAATCGCAAAGAAACGCAGCCAGAGTGTTTTGCATGCAATGAGTTCGGACACAAACTAAAAAGAAGGGAAACATCAATGTAAATTATGCCGAACGCAAAAAGACAATGAGAGGTTAGCAGAAGATCATGCTAGAAGGTCAGGAAATTTTTGGTGACATCGACACAGGCAGTGCCATAACTGCAGTTCAGTACGACGAGTACATCGAAATGAGCCTTCCAGAGATGCAAGAAAGTCAGTCGAAGTTCGACACTGTGTCTAAGGAGCCTGCAGAGATGCTGAGCTATTTCGAAGTGATCGTGAGAATTGATGGACAAGACTGCCAGACTAGAAATTACATTCTATCTCGAACTTACATGAAGCAACAATTATACGGGTCAATAAGTCCGTGACTTTTTGAATTTCTGATCTCTTTACTGAAACAGCAACACTGCTCCTGTCAACAGGCATCTGTCAGTTGACTTCTGTCAAAATTTAAACTTGCTGCGTCAGTTAGTTTGTGTTTGACAGCTATTTTTATCAGACTACTCACTAATTTGAGGAGAAAATGGAAAAAAGTGAATTTCGTGTGCTTATTAAGCATTATTTCTTGCGAAAAAAAACCATTACCGAGACCAAGGCTAAGCTTGATAAATACTATGGGGACTCTGCACCATCGATTTCAATGGTAAAAAAGTGGTTTACTGAATTTCGTTGTGGTCGTACAAGCACTGAAGATGCCGAACGTCCTGGACGCCCAGTTGAGGTCTCTACACCCGAAACAATCGAAAAAATTCACGATATGGTGTTGGCCGACCGAAGATTGAAAGTGCGAGAGATTGTGGAAGCCGTAGGGATCTCGCTCAGTGGTTTTAATTTTGAATGATCACTTGGGCATGAGAAAGCTTTCCGCAAGATGGGTGCAGCGTTTGCTCACAGTCGACCACAAACGCAATCGTGTAACAACTTCACAGGAAGGTTTGGCGTTGTTTAATCCCAATATGGAGGAGTTTTTGCGCCGTTTTGTAACCGTGGACGAAACATGGATCCATCACAACACACCAGAGAACAAACAACAGTCAAAACAGTGGGTTTCTAAGGGTGAATCGGCGCCAAAGAAGGCCAAGGTGGGTTTGTCAGCCAATAAAGTTATGGCGACTGTTTTTTGGGATGCACGCGGGATAATCCACATTGACTACCTTCAAAAGGGAAGAACAATCAATGGGGAATATTATGCCAACTTATTGGACCGATTCAATGACGATTTGAAAAAAAAACGACCTCATTTGGCCAAGAAAAAAGTTCTTTTCCACCAAGACAATGCAAGGGTGCACACATGTGCAGTTGCCATGGCAAAAATCCATGAATTGGGCTATGAATTGCTCCCTCATCCACCCTATTCTCCTGATTTGGCTCCGAGCGACTACTTCTTGTTCCCAAACCTGAAGAAATGGCTTGGTGGAAAAAGATTTGACTCCAATGATGAAGTCATCTCGCAAAAATGAGGACCTCGACAAATCATTTTTTTTGGAAGGGATAAAAAAATTGGAGAAGCGTTGGACAAAGTGTATAGAGCTCAAGGGAGACTACGTTGAAAAATAAAATTATTTTTTTATCAAAAAATCTGTGTTTTAATCCAAAAACGGACTTATTGACCCGCCCTCGTAGTTGGAAAAGATATTCAGACGGGAACAAGGATTAAATTGCCGAAACACGAGGTTATTATTCTTGGGGAAGATACATGTGGACTTGAGTGTTTCAACGTCTCTAAACCGTTTGATGTTGAGTTTAGGTCTGTCAACCCGAAGTATGACAAGGAAATTACCGAATTGGTTGAAAGTTATGTTCCCATGGTAAGAAAACATACCAATGCCGGAATGAAAACCAAGCTCCAATCTGCCAACGCCCAAGAAGATTAGCACCCCTCGAGAAAAAGATCGGGAACGAGCGGTCATTAGAAGATGGTATAATTAAGATCCACCTGTTCGGAGTTTGCAAGTCTAATCGTACTTTCGAATAAGAAGGATTGTGCGAAGCGACTGTGTGTAACTATCGTAAGATTAACCGGTGCCACTGATACACGAACAAATTGACGAGCTGAGTGAAGCTAGGGTATTCTCAACGCTCGTTCAAGAAAATAGCTTGTGCCATGTCGCACAAGTATACTTTTGGATTATGTACATCTCCTAAACCACATTTTTAACCCACTGCTAGAACAGCAAAAAGTTGTGCTCTATATGGACGATTTGGTAGTCCTAGCCAAACATGAAAATGAAGCACTGGACAACAAAATAGTATAGATGTTGGATGTTGCTATAGGGTACAATTTAAATGGAGTAAATTGGAGTTTTTTTTCTCTCCGAATCGATTCCTTGTGACTAACAATCAAGAACGGATGTGTTATGCCAGCTGAAGCAAAACCAAAAACCAAGCAAATGATGCAAAGCCTTTTTCGATAATTCGTGCCTGAGTATTCGATGGTGGGAAGATCATTAAGAGAAAAAAACTTCGGCATTCTAGGAATTGAAAAAAATTCTCATTATAAAACCAGTTTTACGTCTCTATCGACAAGACTTAGGATAATGCGGACTTGGGGCAGTACGATTACAGAAACAGCAAAATGATTTCCACCCCGGTTACTACTACAGTAAAAAAACCTCGCCTGCACAACAGAACTACAGCAGGTATGAGTTGGAGGTTTTAGCTATTGTAGCTAGTAGTTAAAATTGTCACTGATTGCGCAGCTTTCAAAGGGACTATGGAGAGAATGGTTACCCGCGCGAATCGCATGATGGGCTCTTATATTACAAGAACTTGGCTATTACATAGAACACCGGGCTGGGAATTCCTAGCTAAAATCAAAAATGGACAACAAAAAGATTAAAGATTTAAAATGACGGCCACTTTGGAGTAGAAAAGATGAAAGAAATTATAAACAGAGATCACTTTATATTCAAAATTCGGAAAAAGCTGAAAACTGTCCGACCATTTAGGTCCTCAATCACCTACTGGGAAGAAATATGACTACATCCTTTGTGTTGTAGATGGCTTCTCGAAGTTTACCAGGATTTATTCCGTAAAAGCTACAACTACAGCAGAGTTAATCCAAAAAAAATATTTAAAAGACGATATTTGAAAATCCGGAGCGCATTATCTAGGACAAAAGCGCTGCGTTTACCTCAAATACCTTTAAAGAATATTGCGAAAACGAGAAACGAAACGCCCACGCACGACGTCTACTAGTGTAGATTTTATAAAGCCATGGCGTTCATCAGCAATAGCCGAAACAGAAGACAGCGACGATTGGGGCGAAGAGATGACTGGCATCAATGTAAAGGCAACATCTTTCGACAGAGGAGACTTAGGCAGAATAACTAACGAGGTTACCAACTGATTATAATATAACACGCTAAATATAGGAAAATTGTTCGAAGACGTACAGGTATAAGAAGTAGAAGACGTTGGGGAGGAGCTAGTCGAGGACGACTGAAATAGAGGATGCCCGATATTTAGCAGATACCGACTGCCTATATTTAAAGCTCCAAGAAAACGAACTGGATAAAATAAGAAGAAGAAGAAGAAAAAGGCGGGAAACGAATGAAATTCAGAAGAAGAAAATCTATCTATTAAGGCGATCAGAAGAAAGATAATTTATTAAGACGATTTGTAAAATAAACCCTATTTCCATTTGTATTTACTAGTACTTGAATTAAACTTTGAACTTGAAGTTTTGAAATGGGAAAATAAATTTCATGAAATTAATATTTAGCATGACACTCTCACTGCATCGCTTAAACTGAGTCGAACACGACATTAAATTTAAAATTGCCTTAAAAGACTGTTTTCTTGCAGCCTTTATAAATATTTACTTGGAAAAATTGGATTCAATAATATTTAACAATGTCAGTTGTGTCATCGAATTTCATATTTGAAGAAAAATCTTTTACAAAGCATTCCAGTCTCTGGTATCCTAGTTCCTTTTAAAATAAAAAAACCTCATCAGAAGCTAAATAAATAGAAACTCATTTTGTCCTTGACCTACATTTTTTAAAATGTCAACAGTGTCATTGAAGTCCTTTCTAGATTTTTCTGAAAAAAAAAGAAAGAATGAAATATATGTTTTTCCATATAATACCGCAAAGGTTAACCCCGAAGAAAAAAAATAAATAACAGTCTAAAAAAAGTAAAATCCTGAACAAACTAAAATTTACGTGGTTCTCTGAACCTTTTCTCCTCCAGACCACAAAATGGGTTTCCCATTTCGCCGTAGTCTCCGTCCCTGTCTTCGGGTGGCAGTAAAAATTAAGAAGAATTATTTCTCTCAACAACTTCTCGTCATTTATTTTTGTCAGAGAGTTAAGTTTGTGTAGTTTCCCAGCATTTCAATTTTTTTTCTCGCCCAAAAAGATTGTGGTAAAGGTTTTTTGTTCCCTATGTTTGAAATACTCATAAATTCTTTGTTGGGCTTTGCATGGCAATCAACTTTGAACATTTCGTTTATGTAAGCAAGTTTTCAGTTTTTAATTAACAAAATGGTTCTTTGAGGCTAGCTTGGAAATATGTATTTTAAAGCAAAGGCAGTTAGTAGTTGATTTTTGATAGATAAACTTTGTGGCATGGGTAACCTTGACATGGATGTATGTAGTTAAGCTTGGAGCTCTTCCATGGCCAGAAGCATGGGAATGGGGGAACTGTAACAGTCGAAAATGACTGTACTGTGCTAAAAGTATTTTCTCCCAGAGAAATGCTTTGTTTTTTTTAATGTTATTAAAATATGGCATGGCCTGAGGGTGTTTGTGAGGCAAAAGAACTAACCAAAGTTGGCCCACTTGAGAAACTGCACCAACTAAGAGAAATTTAATAAATTGAAAGCAATATTGTTATTGCTATTATTAAATAAGTTTTATCCATCTAATTTTATCAATTTAAAGTTTGGATAAAATGTTACTATTAGTGAAACAGTGAATAAAACAATTGTCGTTTGATAAATTAGACATCAATTAGTGTGAAACGAAATAGTAATACTTATTTTATGAAGTATTGACGTGGAATGAAAATCATTACCTAATATTTAAGTAAAGAACTATACGTTTCTGTGAAATCAAAATAGATCCAAATGCATTCACACATGCCTCTCAAAAAAATGATAATGTCATATTGCAAGTAAGAGTGCACGAGACCAAACTAAATTTTAGGTAGAACTTTATTAGGACAAGAAGCGTAAGTAAAATACATGCTATTGAATTCATACGTATTTTTACTAATAGCAAAAAAGTGAGACCACTAATATTTCATTTTCAAATATCAAGTAATGTTTAAACTGATGACTAAAATAGTCTTAGCTTTCCATTACGAAAGATCATATTCAAATAATTAAATAATGGATGGCAAAACAAAGTTCTTATATGCTCCAAGTGTTCTTCGATTTTTCTGTGCAATAAAAATTGTTTTGAAAGATACATACAGTACTGTGCAAAATATAAGCAACCATTTCATTCTGATCTGGAGCCACTCTTCTACCAGATTCGATGTGTGTTTCGGGTCGTTGTCATGTTGAAACACCGAACGAAACGGCGTTTCCGATTCCGCGTAGGGTAGCATGTGGCTTTGAAGGATATCCCTGTACTTAAAGCGGTTCATTATACCTTCAGTTTCAATAAAAGGAAACACTCCATCAGCGGGAAAGCAGATCCACACCATTACACCATTACGGGGGTGACAGCGTGCTTAACTGTCACTATCTGATGTTTGGTGTCAACCTAACACAAGGTTTTATAGAGCCGATTGTAGAGTCAAAGAAAAACTGTAATATGCTGGTTTGTTGCGGAAAATTTAAATTTTTGTTATTTTTATTATTATAAATAATATATTTATTTATAAATATATTTATAAATAAAGTAAAATATCAGTTCAACTACAAATATAAAGAATGCTGAAATTTCATTTGCGAAGAAGTACTTCGCATTTCTCGCAAAGAATAAAACGATGTTCCGTACAAGTTGGTCTCACGCACACGTCACAGCGAACACTGTGAACATTTGCGTTCGGTATTCGAGGGCACATGTGACATCTAGCCCGTTTTTTTGTGGTTGGCTGATGAATCAATATGTTGACCGCTAGCATGTTGACCGATGCTGATGCTTGTGATGATGTTGATGGAGAATTCAAGCAAAAGGAGTACGGCGAAATCGACGAACTTGGATCTCGCACAAGACGAAAAACTTCTGCCGCATATATACCATGTGGTGTTCGTTCCCTAGCTTTGATATTGTCCTCACATAAGGCCTCGCCCAAGTTCAACAAAAACAATCGTCGGCGGAAACTTTTCTTACTCTTGTTCCATTCCGAGAACAATTGGGTGAAGATCAAGAAGGCATTCAAAGCCGAAATGTCAAGAATGTTGTAGAACAACGTTGGTGGCCATCTGTTGGTCCTGCGTTTACACCGATAAGTGCCAACCATCTGGTCGATAGTGTCGACACCAGCCTTCGTTTTATTGTAAAAGTGAATTATGTTGGGTTTTTTTGTCTGGTCAACTCGATCGAAGTGGACGGCCGCATGATACGTCGAAAGCAAAGTTACGAAGCGATTTTTCTTGGGCACGTATGACACCATCATGACACGATTTGCATGGTTGTGGACGATTTCGGTATGCAGCACTGGTTTTCGTTTCATGTCAATCAGTGCTGACGGTATCTCCTTGCGATTTTTCTCACAAGTGACATTGCATCCGTTCATTCCTTAAAATGGAAAAGAATTACAGATCAGAGAAAAATAAAGGCATGTACACGAAGAAGAAATACCTTGGCACAAATCCAGAACAACACGCTGACCTTGATTGATTTCTTCTGAACAGTTTCTGTTACTACCAACGTAGACTTGAATATTGTATGCATACACCGGCCAGAATCCAAAGTTTGATACCATACTTTCTAGGCTTAGACGAAATGTACTGTCGAAAACTGCATCGTCCACGAAATGGCAGCAGTTGTTCATCGACGGTCAGAAATTTGCCAGGAACATACATAACTTTCAAGCGCTGAACCCACAGATCGAACAAATCGCGAATAGACGCCAGTTTATCGCGTACACTCTGCTGAACATTATGCCGATTTTCTCGGTTATCGAATCGTATCGATTGGCTCGAAATCGAATAAGTGACATTGACGCTGCGAAAATTTGTGGCACATGCTTAGCAGTTTAAAGCTCATCAGCTGCTTCGCTTTTCGACCGATATGCCCCAGCCAACAATAAAAGTCCATAAAAGGTGCGCATTTCAGACACATCAACCGGCTTCAGCATGGCGCCATGCTTGTGAACACCGTATAAATTGGCCATTTGTACCACAATATTCTCGACTTTCTCGATGAAAAGCAAAAACGCAGTCACTGGACTGCTGATGCGAGATTTCGCAAATGATTTTGGCACTGCAAAAATTTCAAATGACAGCGCCTAAACAAAAACTCAAAACAAACCTTGACGAGAAGCGAAATCTATTGTCGACACTCATGGGTATGGTGGCATTGAATAACGCACATACTAAATTTTCTTGTCTTTTGACTTGAGCAGCATCACTCTTGTCACTGTTATAATCTTCGGAATCACTTTCAGTCTCGCTTGGTGAATAATCTGTATCAACTTCCGAGAATTCCGGCAGATCATCGCTGTCTTCTGTCTGCCGTACAAACTGTTCCCAGAATCGCTCATAGTCAGACATTTTGCAGTGATTGTTTGAAAAAAAAAATCTCAAATAATTCACAGCAAAAGGTTGCACAATCGATTAATAAGAAATAACGGATGAAGTGTCATAGCACTGGCGATATCAAATTGACACCAAACATCAGATATGTAATAACTCTTCTAGAAGCCTTCAGAGCCCTCTGGCGACAACAATTTTGATTTTATGGAAACTAGAAGAGAAAGTAGCCCGGTGAGCAGCGAGCGTTTGACAACAGCACTACAATTATTAGGAGTTTTGAAAAAAAGTGTGTCAAATTGACACTAAATATAGACTAGTGTTAAATGTTGCCTGTCGACTATCCCGGTAGCTTTATATTTTTTTATTAGCCAGAAAATATTGATTTGTTAATATTATATTTTTCTGACAAAGAAATTTGTGATTCTCCACTGTTAAAATCTTCGATAATTTGTAGTTTTACCGTAAGGCACTATGATACTGAACACGAGCCATTGCAGCAAAGCGATGTTTCTATAGGGCTTTATCGAAGAAACTAATGAAAAGCGTTTGCTGTTTCTCATGTACTGTATTTAGCATGCGATCCTCCCAGGAAAGTCAGGATAGGTTTTTTTTTCTTTGAGTGAGGGAAGAAGTTGCTTATATTTTGCACAGGCATGTGCAGTAATTTTTTCAATGATAATTTTTTCAATAAAAAAGCTAAAAATTAAAAAGCTCCTACTCAAAGGGAAAAGTCAATGAGCGTTTTGTTTTTCATTTATGAAAAATACGAGTATATGGAGAAATTTGAGTCAAAGCATTGAAATGAAAACGGTTGCTTATATTTTGCACACTACTGTATGTATATACATACATGCAAAGGTTATGTCATCAGCGTATGCAGCCTTTTTATATTTTTTTTATAACATGGGCCACTTTAGAGGCCCTAAAAACCCTTAAAATGCTTGCGAACACTGCGGGCGAAGGAAAAGTAGGGAGGAAAGAACGAGAGGTACCCATGTTCGCCGGTTTTGAATGTTTGGGGGTTATTATGACTAGGAAATAAAGAGCTTGGCAGGGCATTCTATAGCTCTAGTTGTACGGCTTAGATAAAAACCACGATATTTCAGAGTACGTCCGAAAGTGGGTTTGAGAGTAACTAATAAGGATTCATAGCGAGACGGCTGTTAGGGTTGAAGGTTTGAAGAGGCGGAACGCTACTGGGAATTTATTTGAAGCACGGAGGTGAAAACAAGCTGAGACAGGAAGCTATACGTCGGTGTCCAAGGATGTCAATTGATTGTGTAGTATTAGCTTCACCTATAAACTTTACCGCATGGCTTTGAACTCTATCTAGCAAGTCTAGAGGGGTTTTAGGAGCACCAGATCAGATGGGGAATTGTACACCAATTTTAAATGGATAAATGCCTTAAATTTTGTGGCCAGATCAGGGGAGGTGAAATAATTCTCACATTGCTTGAGAAAACCTAGGCATTTCGCAATATTTTTGGCGACATCAATACGTGGTCATTCCAACCTAAGTTGTCATTGACACACATACCGAGAATGGAAAGTTTTCCAGTTTTGACGATGCAAGTGTCGTTCATGGATAATGGCTGTGTGTTTAAATACCGCTTTAGCGACAGCAGACAGTGTTTTGTTTAGGAAGCATTAAAATCTGCTCTGTGAGTGGTTCCCTAATTAGTTATGCTGTTAATATCAGAATTTAATGAGCTTAACTTACGCTGCCGTTCCTGTTCTACAGCCGAATAGCAGGGACGTGAATCCGGGAACGAATTTGAAGTAGCAGACAATCCACTGAAGAAAAATTCGTCGATCCCAAATGCGTGCATTTTCGACAAAAAGCCTGATGCTCTGTTAAATGTCTTAGAAATATCAAGTGCAAATATTTTGCTTTCGCCAGATTGATGTACGCGTTGATTCCACTTTTCGATGATACATGCCATCAAATCACCATTGGACCTGTTGCTACGAAAACCATATAGCCGGTCATTGAGAAGTTTTCATGTTTCGAGATATTTATCAACGTTTCCATGAACTTACAAAGAAAGGACGTAAACGCAATGGGCCTGTGGGAGCAAAAGATTCGCCTTTTTTAGGGACGGGCTAGGCAAATACCGTTTTCCATCTGCTCGGAAAGGGTCCTAAAGAGTAGGACCGATGAGAAAGCTTACGCAGTGCTTTTGCCAGCTTGAAGAACACCTATTCAGAAGATGGTAAGATATATCATCTGGACCAGCGGAATTGTGCATGTTAAGATCTTTAAGTACTCTTGCTACGACATGAGTGCGAAAGTGGATTCATCGCATGGAAGATTGCCTACTCAAGCGTAGACGGGGTAAGAAACAATCGAGAACGCTTGAGCTGGCCACAAAGTGTACAGCGAGCAAATAAGCCCTGCCCGAGAAGCTGAAAGCTGGAATGTCATTGTAAATGAGAGTTGGGAAGGAGGATGAGGCAGAATTTCTAATATTTTCGACGAACGGCCAAAAATGTTTACTACCTTTGGACATTGTAATACTTTTTGCCTCAATTTTTGATCGTATTGAAATTTCGGCGACTGAAAGGCGTTGCACTCATTCCTGGCGCGTTTGAACTTTTTCCGGTTTTCCTTTGTTGGTCTTGAAGGTCAGAAAAAAATATTTCTGTATCTCTGACAGCTTCTTTACAGCTTCAGTTTTATCTTTTGGTTTGATACTCCTAGTCCGATGAGGGATAAATGAATTCATTCCACAGAGAATAGTATCAGCAGCGACATTCACGTCGTCATTGAGGAAACATAACGACCATTGGCTTTCTCGTATTGCCATACGGTGCTTTTAGGAATCTTTTCTCTAACTATCTGATATAATACAGCGGTTCGACGAGCCTAGAAGAGAAAGCAAGTCAACAGTGTACTTCTCAGGGTGAGAGGTTAAAAACAAGTCCAGGGTGTATCCACGTCTGGTATTCGTCTGAGTTCATTTACAAGCTGCGTCAAGTGATTTTCGTAGCGAACATCTCAACACATCGTCTTTCGGGTGTTGTCTGTCCAGTATGTCGAAGTCCTGAATTGTGTAAATTGAAGTCTCCCGTAATAACGATTTCAGTATGAGGGTACAGTGATGTAATTATGTATATGGAATTAGACACCTCATCGAACTCGTTAAAGGTCGAATTGCTGTCCAATTTAGTGCTTTTGTAAATAAAACAGGAGTGGATAATTAAATGGCAAGAGGAATGAAGTCATTAGCTCGTAGCCAGGTACCTTCAGATCTGAGTGATCTGAGAGGTGTGGGCGGGGATCCTGTCTGTCTTTTACTAAGTGCCAAGGCAGCTGGCCTGTGTTTATAGATGTGAAAGCACGCAGGTTAGTGATTCTTAGCCCGCGTATATTTTCGAGATCCACTCATTATGAAAAACCAGCACAACAAATAAAAACACCGATGTTGCATTTGTGTGTGTTCACTCGTTGAATTTTAGTTCGCTACTCGTAAGTTCTTCTTCATGTACAGCGTTTATATATCATACGAGTATATCAATAAATATCACACATCAAATAAATACCGCGTGTGGTGTTGGATAAATTTGCGCACCTTGGAACGATTCTATAAGCCACTCTATGGATCGCCCTGAATTTCCTGCTGTTTTTTCATTTGAGCGAACCAATTATTATTTTTTCTTCTTCTTCGTACATAAAATTAGAGCAATAGAAGCTCTATTGGACTTCCGTCGATTTTTGTTGAACATTGCAGCCTAAAGTTTTTTCATTATCGATTTCTTAATGTTGGCCATTGCGAGTACTATTCATGAGATCACGTTTTGATAGACTATATGTCACATTTTCATTTCCGTCGCTGTTATTTTCTCTATATATCTGGCCATCGCCGCCCAACATTGCCATGCGTATGTCAAAACTGAGCTAACGACTGTCGTATATGTATAAATATATTGTTATGCTTGAACATACTATATGTACATTTTGAAGAAAAAATATTAGATTTTTGTCGAAGAACTCGTCGGGCCAGTGGATCGCTGGGTATGAGACTAGTATTACCGTCAGAGTTTGGGGCATAGACCCGGATCTCTTCGATATTTCGGTGTAATCGATGGGAAGTGGTATATGTAGACCAAGATTTACCCACGTATATTCGATGCTCCAATTGGAAGTTTGTTTTTTCTAACTTCTACTTTATCCTCTTCGGACTCTTAAGGAAAACAAATTTAATTCACTTTATAAAAACAAAACAAAATGCTTTATTAATCCTTATCACTATCATAATGGTTTTAACAGGTTCCGATTCCAATTTCGGATTATTTAATTTATTACCTTTTAGAAAACTGATTTTATAAAATTTCGTTAAGTGAAAATTTAAACCTAGACGCTAGGTCAGCAAATCCCACGGTACATTTACCATATTGGATTTTTGTAGTATCTTGTCGCCGTTTTGTACCTGCACATGCATAACAATATACATATATCGGACATTTTCATCGCAATTTCTTTGTTGCCTAGAAATTGAACTTTTTTGGTCTTGGCACGATGACTCTTTCTAAATAGATGTCAGGAGTTGGGTTTGGTGATTTAGAAAAACGACAATGTATCAGAGTTTTTCGGTGGAGAAGGTTTAAAATAAAAGTAAAAAAGAACGAAGCTAAATTCAACAAAGTGGAAGACAACAAAAAAAAAAATTAAACAAATTAAATAAGAAATTTGAACTAACACCAAATAAAGGAAAGAACTACCGCTACCCGAACAACCTTAGAGTATCCTCAGCGATTTTATCCTACCAATTATCTACGCAGGCCGTAATTTACAGTCATTCATAATACACACCAGAATCTGCTTCTCTCTTAAATTTTATTTCAGTGTTGATAGCTTAAAATTAAGAATAAAAATTAAGAATAAAAAGTAAATACATACATATATGGCAATACTCCTTCTTCCAGCGAAGGAGTGTTCTTCCTCTCTGCGTAGTAATACCACAAGTCGGTGAGCCCATTCATTTTTGTTTATATCTAGTATAACTTAATTCAGCACAGTATGGAATAGAATTAAAGAAGAAGCATAAAGATTACAGTAGCCTATACTAGTAAACATAATACAAAAAAAAGAAAAATAATAATTACCATATTTCTATAAGCTCTTTTAATGGTCAAATACCTTTAGTATCTAACAGCAGAAAAAAATTAGTTATCCTACATTTTTACACTTATATATTCAACTTTATCTACATACATATGCGCATATATAATAATATGTAAAAGACGATGAGGTTAACCAACCCTTATGTTTTTTATTTAATTTAGTAGATAATGATAAATTATAATACGATCAATAGGAATGGTTAATCATCAAAAACTTATAGCACTTACAGCACTGGAGAAAATCGGTATTCGAGGTAAATTGGGTAACTGGCTAATAGACTACCTAAGCGTAAGAACTTTTCATGTGAAAATCGAAAATGAGTACAGCGGTAAAAAGGAAGTCAAGTACGGAGTTCCCCAGGGATCCAAATTGGGCCCGATACTTTTTGTTCTCTACACAAATGAACTACTTCGTGTATTTAAGAACGCTATCCCATTTGCTTATGCTTTGGAGACGGCGACGCATATAATGCAAAGGGAGTTTTCGAAAGCCGCGCAGTGGTGCCACGACAACGGATTAATAATAAATTCATCAAAAACCAAAATGATGCATATTCGTGGATCACATCATGCTGTTACTTCCGATAATATCGTCCTTGAGAACGGTAAGTGTCCCAGCTCATCTTTGAGACAGCCAATAGATATCGTTGAAAATTACAAATATCTGGGTGTAATTATTGACAGCCATTTCAACTGGGTTAACCATATCGACAGCTTACGGTTGGACTGAAGAAGAGCTATTTATGGATTATCTCATCTGCGGTATTACACATCACCACGTATATTAAAACAAGTCTACTACGCACTAATTGAATCTAAGTTGAGGTATGGTATACTTGCGTGGGGTAATGCTTCAAACATTCATCTCCAAAAACTACAACGGCTCCAAAATATAGCTTTAAAGCAAATTAGATGGGAGAATCCACGTTCCTTGTCCGATCAAAATGTAGTTAAGGCTATCAATGTCCAGAATATTTTTAAGATGTCTGTATTGCTAGAATACAGCGATGACTTACGTTTTAAAAAAATCATTAACCACGAGCAGAACACCAGAAGACGGGCCCAAAGACTACTGCAAGTTCCAAGTTGTTATAACACATACGGTAGAAGACAACTTATGTGCAGATTTCCGACATTGTTTAATGAACTTCCGGCTAACCTGAGATGCATCACAAATTTTAAAACAAGAAAAAAAATGTTAAAAGATTTCTTGCTGCAAACTTAAATCCAAAAATTGTTTAAGTCCAAAATTGTTAAAATTATATTGGTAAAGTAAATCGAAAAATTTAAAATCACTTAAATATAAATTATATTTGAAACTTAACCTTCTGCAGAAAAGCCAATAAGGCTTCGCGGGAAAAACAAACATTTATAATATTTCATTGATAAATAAATAAATATTTCATTCAACACTCAAAAAAAAATGAAATATAATAGTTACTGGGGAAGTAGACTAGAATTTTGCGGGAGTACAGTATATGTTTGAATGGGTACTAACAATTAACAAAGATGATTCGGCTCGACCTCTGCTTATGACTGCGACTCAACTTACTACTGCTGACAACTGGTAACTAACTCACTACCGCTTTTTCTGTTTCTGCTCATCCGACTGTTGCTGCTTCTGCTTATCCGACTGTTGCTGCTCCTGTTTATCCGACTGTTGCTGCTTCTATTTATTCGACGCCGCTTACCTCCGTATTACCCCATTCTGATTATTCATCGGCCTCCGATGGCCAGGATTTCTCGTTGTCTCCTGCACATCTCCATAATTTCATATTGTCGCAACTTATGGCGGTGTTGTTGGGGCCCTCGACATCTGCCGCCTTGCGTAGTTCATATCGCACATTACGCTTGACCTTAGTAGTCTCGTATGGCCCTAGATATTCGCTTGCCATCTTTCTTCCAGCCACAAACTGAGTTCGACGCACTGCCAATAGATCGCCAACTTTGTACCCATATTCGCTTTTAGGTTTTTTGTCAAATTGTTCCTTGTCAGCAGCTTGAGCTTGTTGAATTTCCGCCTTTGCGCTTTGACGCATCTGCGGCCTTTCTTCATCAAAATTGTCGTACATCTCCTTTTGAAGTAGCTGGAGAATACGATCTCCCGCCATGTTATTCATCTTGATGCCATACATTCATTCAAAAAGGGATCTCATGGTGAAAAAGTGAATTGTACTATATATGGATTTTTGTAAATTTGGCACAAACTTAAACCACTTAGATGGCTCCTCTGACGATAGATTCGATATGATCGCCAGTAACGATCGTGCTCCATACACGTTCGCTCCTCGATCGCTAACAATGCGACTTGGACTGTCAAAAACTGCAGCCCATTCGGCCAGCTTCCTGATCACCTCTTCGCAGCTTACACCCTCTGTCGGGTATAGCTACACGAACTTTGTAAACACATCTACCATGGCAAAAATGTACTTATACTGCTTTGCGGTGGCGTCCATAGGGCCGAGGTGGTCCGCATGTAAAGTGTGTAGCGGCGTGACTCCTTTTTCGACGTGATGCAAGAAATTTTCGTTTTTGCCCAGCTTTTTGTTGTACACAATACATTTAACACATTTTCTTATTACATGCACGACCGTATCCAGTAGTTTTGTTGTATAGCGTGCAGTGTTTTTTGAACCGCAAAGTGTCCAGCATTATGAGCCTTAGCAGTAATTTCCTTTTCATAAGTTTTGACACCACCAGAAGATTTGTGCCATTCAATTGTTTGAACTAAAGGCCGCCTTTAAGTTCTCATACGGACGATTAGCAAGTATTTCTGAAACGGCTTTTATCATTGCATCATCCTGTTGTGCTTGCCTGATTCGAGCTGACACATCTGATGAAACCAACATAATCTGCTGAAGATATCGACTAAGACAGTCTACAAGTTTCAGCCGCTCGCCAGCCCGGTGCTCCCCCTCGAAATCAAAATCTTGTAAGTAAACTACCCATTGCGCGATTTCACGAGGTACGTCCTTCTGGCTCAGCGTTTGCGTGAACGCGGCGCAATCCGTTACTACCTTGAATGAAATGCCAAGTATGTATATAATGGCGAAACATCTTAAACGCCTGAAAAATAGCTTGAGCCTCTTGCACATAGCTATGCTGCCGTGCTTCCGCCTCAATGGTCTTTTTGCTCCAGAAGAATACAGACACAACAGCGCCGAAGCAAATCCATTTTTCGCAGCATCCCCAATACGGGTTCTCTGGCCAATGCCTCTTTTATTAGCCGGAACGCGCATAATTCTTCGTGATCCATTCCAAATTCAGTTTCTTTCCTCAATAGGCTTGTCAGCGGCTTTGCAATCAGAGAATAGTTCCGTACAAATTTGAGGAAAAACACTGTGTGTGTGTCGTCATTCATTGTTCCAAAACATCTTCAGAGTCAAACTGCATTAGCATGGTGATCGATAACGGAGTTTGCTTCTGTCATATTTTCGAAAACGTCATTTGCGTGTCTTTTGCACTGCATAAAGGCAGCCAGAAATCTGCGCTGCGCAATATCAGATGGGTAAACCAAATTTGCCGGGCAGTAAGGAAGAATTTGGTTTCTGAAAAAAAAGGATAGCGATTCCTCATACGTCTTGCTCTCGATCACGTGAGCGGTAAGTTTTACTGTTTATTCTAAATAATAATTTATGAATCTTGTACATTAAACCGTAGGACACCGAACCAAATCCAGGAGGAGATTATGGAGCGCTAGACCCGGAATAGGGTCAAACTACTTCTCTCTGTGAGATTGAATTGAATTGAAAGAAATCAAATGGATCCGCGTGGAGTGGGGTTCGACGGGAAATGTTGTTACAAGACAGTAGCTTCCCTTTTGGCTGCGACGAAATAATAAACAAATATACGAATTTGTTTACAACTTACAAGCGAATAAAAAAAGAAACAACAAGTCCAGAAGAGGATCATCCAATTGGGAATATTCGGAAGAATTCGACGCAGCATCTGTTCTCCAGGACTTTCTTCTCTCAAGGCTAACGAACCAGTTGTTACGATGCTAGAAACAGATGGTTTATTAGTTATTGGTAACATTCGTAGATTTTTGTTTGTTTGCTTTAGTTTGCATGGGTTTGTAGCTTTTTTTGTTTCTTGTTTTAATCTTTCATTATCTTTGTTTCGTTTTTTTTTCAATCCTCTTTGCTTTCTTTTCACCTCTGTCAATCTTAAGCTTTCTTTTTTCATCTTTTCTTCTTCCTTAATCCATGAAGCATTAGTTATAACCAAACTTTTTTTTTGTTTCTGGGGTTTTCTGGCCAGTCCAACATTTCATCTATTGCCGTATGAGTTTTATTTTGTTCTTGAGCAAATTTAAGTGCTGAAGGAGGGGGCTCAAGAAACTCAAAAGTTGGTTGAATCCCACTTTCTATAATACAACCTTTATCAAGTGCGTCAGTTAAGTTATCAAACTCATTTTCGGTATACATAAAGTCATCTATGGCGCTTACTATATCTACATGTAAAAGATAATTCTAATAAATTTTTTATATCAGTCTGTACAGCTGCATCAGATTTTTGTTTTCCCTCTAAAATTTGTTTGAAATTTGTGGATTTGAAAAACATGTAGAGCATTTGCAAGCCTTTAAAATCCGAAGCAATGTTAACGTCGTTTTTACATGCGTCCAATTGTGCAACTTTCTCCCATCCATTTATCCTGCAAAACTGGTCAAAATCATTCTGTTCCTGATGATGATTTAAACTTCGCATTTTCTAATATCCTAATTTTGTAGATCTATCAAGGCATTTAGAGAAATTAATAGCTGTTTTGTCCCACCGAAAGAGGCCACAAGCCCGAAAACCATTTACCAAAGTATTTGATAAAATACTTGATTTGACAACATCATGTAGCAGTGGACCAAATAAATGATTTGTTAAATTTTTGCCAGTGCGTCTCCAACCGCATTATTCCATGCATTTTTAAGATGCTTAAATGCAGTAGCATCGGCTGGCTGTAAGATTCTTGTCGAGTTAGGATACAAAGTTATCAGAATTATACTCAATTGCACACATAGCGATAGGAAGTTTAATTTTTTCTCTGACCAGAAACGGATGAAACACTTTCGAGATGTATTCATATAAAAGTTTGTTTTGTCTTCCACCAGTTATCACTTATTCTATAACCCCATTCATCTGGGCTAGTTTTCCGAATTTCCTCTTGAATTCTTTTGTAGGGATATATAATCATGGGTGGACACATAACCCCCAAAGCGGAGAATGAAAACATTACAATTAAATTCGATTTAACCAAACCTCTGTCAATCTCGTATTGTTTTTGGACAGAGCATGAAATTGGTTTCATCTCCGTTAAAAACTCTACTTGGGTCATTCGAAATTGCGAAGTAATCATTGTCTACCAAGTTTTGCTGAATCGAATTGAACCACGCAAAAATATCCGACAATGCTACATTCGCGCTAGCACATGATACAGGATCAATTGCTCTAAACTTAAGTGAGAGATGCCGCTTAAGAAAGGCATTGAACCACCCTTTTCCTGGAATATTGTCTTCTCCAAACGGATGTTCCCTTTCAATTTGCTCTAGGTATTCTTTGACGACACTTAAGACATCTTCCTTTCGCTTTGGAAAACCTTTAATTCGACAAAGCTTTATCCAATTAACAATTGTTACCTCCTCCTTTTTCGATAAAATTGGAGACGGGTCATGACTGGGTTTCTTAAAAGTGGCACCAAGGCGAAACTGAATAGTTGATCTTGGTAGCTATGCCGTAAAATTCCGAAGCTCCCTTCTTTGAAAACTGTCCGCTCTTTATTGCCGAAAGAGCTAGTTGAAGCCGATCCTCATCGTAACTTTTCTTCCGTTTATAGTACAGTTGTTGGCACCGCCAATAGTACATTGGCAGTGCCAATAACCGTAGTCCCATATGAACAAGTTATTGGCACCCCCTGGCAATAATTGAATCTATTGCTTTTTTTTAATACAGCTATTGGCACCCCTCTTATTTAATATACGAGGAACTGATTGGAATATTTAAACTTAAATTAATAATATTTTATACATATATTGCCATTTGAAATAGCTAAAGTTTTCATTCTTATTTCGAGAATTTCAGAAAAAATCTATACTTACTAAATTGGAAGTCGTTATTAAAATTAAAAAGATTTCCCACTAAAAAAAATTGCACTGATTAGTGTATACACTTTGATTTACGAATATCGATTGAAAAGATCCTTTAATATAGGAGCTGGAGGAAAGTGTTACAAATTTATTATTATATGTTACCTATTCCTGGAAAAGAAAAAAAAATTTCCTCAAAAGAAGTAACTGGCATAGAGCAAATCGTTATTGAATCAACTACTGCATCCAAAAAAAAGGTTGGCAACTACTGTATCCGTTGCGCTATTGAAAAAAAAATTAAGTAATAAAAACAACCTTATTTCTTTAGTAAAACATAAGAATAAGAAAAATAAAAGGAACGACAATATAAAAAGTAGTAACACTAAATGGAGGAATTGTAAAGTGGCCACACTACTGGATGTAAGAGAGTCTGCGGGGAGGAAGGAGTTAGTCGTTAATCGGAATTTGTAAAAAAACAGATGTGTAACAATAATAAAGTGATTTAAAACATTTGATTTTATTCTTTTAATATTTTCATATTATCTTGAACGACTAAGCTTGAAAAATTTTCGGTTTTGATAAAAGTAGTAAAATTTATATTAACGAATTTTTAAGTGGTACAAGGTATTTTTTGAAAGCAGCTCAGAAGCTTAAACAGGAAAAAATGTATAAGTAACACATGTTTGGATTAAAAACGGGTTCTTATGCGCAAGGGTGATAACCACAGATACATTATTATTAATTCGGATGCGGATCTTTTAGCACTAAATTAATATGCAAGATCCAGAAGTGAATTTCTTAAATATTCCCTCTGTCAATTGCGTAGAAATTGATTCTCATGATCTCGTTTTTAACCAGAATTACTTACACAATTTGTTGATTGTTCACCAAAATATACGAAATATGCGTAAAAATTTTGACAACTTTCTTGTGCATTTAAATTTTTTGGGAATAAGTCTGAATTTGTATTTTTGTCAGATATAATATGGATACATGAAGAAGAAAAGTCATTTTTTGGTACAGCAGGATATGAATTTGAATCTTGTTGTAATAATAAATATATAATACAGCCGGTGGCGTTGGAGCTTTTATAAAAGACACGAAAAACGTTGTAACATATCGGCATAATTTGCTTAGTTGTGATGTCTTAAAAATCAAAGAAAATGATAAAAAACTAACATTTTTTTGTATACGTACCACCTTGATCAAAAAGTTCCCGCACCACACCACCGTGTGGCGCTCCCATTGTTCCGATTTAAGTTCTGTTTTTTTGTTAAGTTGGTAAATCTGTTGTTGACATTTCCTCTAAATGTTAGCATCATAGCTTAATATTTGCAAAAGTTACGTAGCCAAGAGTACATCTATCTCCATGTGTCCTGGCGATTTTTTACAATTTTAGAAATGGATTTAAATTTGCAACAACGAACTTGTATTAAATTTCGCGTAAAAAACGGATTTAATGGTGCGCAAACGTTGGAAATGTTGGAAAATTGTTTTGGCAACGATTCTCTAAAGAAAACGGTCGTTTACCAGTGGCACGAGCGGTTCAAAAGTGATCGTGAGTTAATCGAAGATGATGGACGCAGTGACAGACCATTGACATCGAAAACCAACGACAACTTTGATGAAGTAAAAGAAATGTTGGTCAATAACCGCAAATTAACCATCAGAGAGATAGCGGAAGACTATTCATTGCATATGGATCCGTCCAAGACATTTTGGTTAATGATTTGAGTTTCGGTCGTGTAGCAGCAAAGTTGGTGCCAAAGACCTCAATTCCATGCAAAAAAGAGACAGTGTTGACCTCGCAAAAGAGATGATTTGCGACGCTGACTCCGATCCCACATTCATCAAAAGGATAATTGACGAGGCGTGGGTTTATGAGTTTGACACGCAATCCAGACATCAGGCAAGTGAATGGCGTTCACCAAATGGGTTGAGACCAAAGAAACCACGTCGCTTTCAGTCAAAAAAGAAGTCAATGCTTACGGTTTTCATGGATTATAACGGTGTAGTGCATCATGAATTTTTGCCAGAAGGCCAGACAGTAAACGAAGAGTATTATTTGGGCGTTATGGGACGTTTGCGTGAAGCAATTCGCCGAAAGAGACCAGAATTGTGGGCAGAAAACTCGTGGATTTTGCAAAATGATAACGCACTGTCGCACAGTGCCATCATTATTCGTAATTTTTTGACGAAAAATGCAACAAATACCATCCAACAGGCACCGAATTCACCTGATTTGGCTCCATGTGACTTGTTTCTGTTCAATCGAGTTAAAAAACCACTACGGGGAACGCGTTTCAGCAGCCGAGAGGAAGTAATGGAAAAATAGCACTGATGGACATACCGAAAACCGAATATAAAAAATGTTTCGAGGATTGGAACAAGCGCTGGCATAAGTGTGTTGCAGTCTATTTGGATTACTCTGAAGGGGACAATATAGATTTTGATAAATAAACTTGTATTTTTAATTTTCTGAATACATTCCGGGATCTTTTTGATCGAGGTTATATATTTTCAATGAGCCATCTATTTCGTTAAATGTCTTTTATGAGGAATTAGAAGATTTTTCAGCAAATGGGTCATCAAATGATATAATCTTATTAGCCGATATCAATATAGATATTTCGCAAAAATCTATTCCAGTTGACTACTATTGGTTTTTGCTATCTTCATGGAATAACAAACCAACAAGCATTTGCGACTCTTCTAGTACCTGCATTGGCCACATCATGGTGCGCCTATTCCAATCCCAAAGATTCCTGTAGCTCTGTTTTAGATATGGAGCTAACCGATTATTGAATGACATGTTTAAGCCTAAAAGATATTTTCGATGCACGTTCAGTTAACTTGTCCTCCGGTTCTTCTTTCATAAAAACTGATTTTGTTGCATCAAATAATCTACTTCGTTTTGAATGTTGGGAAAATGTACTTGAAGTAAGTGATTCGTTAATGTTAAATACATATGTTAAACAATATTTGAGAACAGTAGAGAAAAGAGACAATAAATTCAAAAAGGTAAAACCGTGGATAACTTTTAATCCACAAAATCAAAGATAAAAACAAACTTTACAAGAAAAAAATTAAATACCCTAATAATGCCAATACCAATATTGCGTACAAGCAATTATGTACAGAGATTTCCAAAGATGTTTTGCTATGCAAAAATAACTTTTACTTAAACAAGTTCAATATTGAACAAACCAACTGAAAGCATTTATATTCAGAGCCTAAAAGATAATAACTTTACTTTAACTAACCCCAAGGTTTTAACAGATAAATTCAATGACTTTTTTCCTTCTGTTGGCCGGTACAAAAATAGTATCAGATAATTTCGCAGATTTTTCCAATTGTGAATGCTTAGCAAATGATAGGTCTTCATCTCAGAGTTTCTTTTTTCGTCCTATAACATCGCCCCAATTATATAAAATCATCGTCTCTCTCAAAAATTCTGGTTCTAAAATAACAGGTTGCTTTTCAAATAACAAAAGCATTTTTAGTGGTGTTTTCCCAGACATTTTTTGACTCGCGTGTATGCTCTGATAAATGTTTCGAAATTAAGAAGGTTAAGACTTTTAAATATTTTGGTGTTTTGCTTGACTCGAAAATGAGTTGGTCTGCCCATACTGATGCACTTAAAAGATATCTCATTGCTGCAACTTGCCAAATATATTTTTTAAAATTATACTGCTCTCAGGATCTTCTTAAGTGTATATACTATGGGTTAGTTCATTCGAAACTTGAGTATGGCATTTTTTGCTGGTGGTGAAACAAGAAAATAAACCTGCTTCTGGTCTCTCAACAACACCTTATCCGTCTTATTTGCAATAAAAAACGGCAACCAAATGGTCTAGTACTTTTCGGAAGCCTTAAGATACTTCCATTAAAACACATGTATTTTTACAAACTATTAAAAATAGTTTTCATGAGATATCGCTATCTATTGAATCGATGCTGTTCTAGCTACAACCTAAGAATCAACAACTAAAATTTGATTACAGTACCAAATTTCAATCTACAATTTTTTTTTACATGTAGATGTACTACAGCGCCAAGACTAACTGCTTTCCCCATGAAATAAGAATATTAAGAAATATATCCATTTTTCTAAAAAATGTGAAACATTGGCTTTTACAACTTAATTATAATGATATTCCTAATTTACTCTGCACTACTACATAATTATTCATATTCCACATTAATTTTAATATATTTTGGCTCTGAATTAATAAATTTATTATGACCCCATTTCACTCAAAAATTGATAAATTGTAAGATCTTTACTATCTAAACTTTGTTCACTGCTTTCGGTTACTTATGGTACTACTTTGTAAAATTGATTTTATATTGTGAAGAATTTATAAAGTAATGAATGAAATTGAATTGAATTGAAATTGAAAAAAGATTGTACGGCTTTGATATTTCTTGGCACCGGGAACTTGTTGACTGCGTTTGTCAACATGCTTTATCTGCCCAGCGGCAACGGCGTGCCCTAGGAAATTAACCGAAAGCTGCAGAAAACGGCATTTCTTCCATTTGATTTTAAGTCCTGATGGTGCTGCTGTATTGAAACCTTTTCCATCTTTATGAGGCATCCATGTAGATATCCAGTACGCCTTCGTTTATTAAATCTTGAAATACATAGTTAACGAAAAGAGTTTCGAAATCCAAAGGGCGTTCTATTAAACTCGAAGACATCATCCTTGACGACAAACGCTGCTTTCCTCGATTGGGACGTGGAAAAACCCATTCTCTAAGTCCATAATGGCAAAGTATGTTGCGCCTTTTGAAGTTTTTCCAGCACGTCATCAATTACCGGCACAGGGAAGCAATCCCTAAGCACAATTTTATTTAGTTGACGAAAATCGCTGCAAACACGGTTAGTTTCGTCTTTCTTCTTGACAATGACAATACGGCTAGCGAAATTTGATAAAGAGCACAGTATAATGCCTGCGTCGAGCCATTCATCAATCTGCTTCTTTATTGCTTCAATCTCGCCAACTGCAATGCGACTTGCTGCGTGCCGGAATGGCATCATATCGCCATCTGGTACAATTCTTAGATTGATCGGGCATTCAGGAGCAAGCCCAGCCAGTTTATAGTTGTAGATCATTACTTGCACTACGTCTTTGAACTGCGGAGGTATATCAGAATCATTATTTGCCTCAACAACGTTATATATACTTATCTGATTTATTTTCTTAGTTTCCTCCTCTAACCTCCGTAGCCGGGCGCTGTTGAAAAAAACTTGCTGACAAAATCATGACCAAGCAGCGCATCGCATCCAATGGCGTCGTCGGCCACCACCAGAAATTTCTCGGGCGCATGCACGTTGTCTACCAACAGGTCTGCTGTGAAATAGCCCGCAGGTCGCGTTGTGTTGCTGCCTAAGCCCCGTAGCGTTGCCATGCTCCTGCTCAGCACTACATCCCTGATTTTATTAACCACTGACTTTCTGAGAATCCTAACATCAGCGCCCGTATCCACCAACGCGTCCACTTCTACGTTGTTGATGCTCAGGTGAGTCGCTTGGCGTCATCTCCGTTTGGGCATCCCCTTGACATATGGCCACTCTTGTTGCAACCGAAACAATTCAAATATGGTATGCTTTATTGGGTTTGAACTGTTTCTTTTTTTTTTATATAATTTGCGCGCGCTCAAGGGATTTAAGTGCCCTTAAAATGTTTGCACACAGCGCGGGCGAAGGAAAATCAGGGAGGATGGAAAGAGAGGTACGTTTGCTTGTTCATAGTTATTTGCTACACTTGCGTAAACATCATATGTGTTTTTTAAGGCTTTGTAGGATTAAAGATACTTAAAGCCACTTTGGATATTCAAGCCACTCACAATATATCGAATTACTGACCCTGTGTCTATAACGCCACGTGCGGCGATGCGTTTCATTTGCAAAGTACTCGTATGTTCGTGAAAACTTTCATCTTTTCGCATTTTACGTACACTCAGCTCTTTATGTATCTCGGCACCACAAACATACTCGCGTTTGAACTCCTTTATTAACATTGACGGAGCTCTTTATATTTATACACTGTTGTGGATTCCAAAAACAATTGTGCTGTGCCGTGTGCGCGTCATTTTGGCGCGGGCTTGCACATATTTTTGTTTCTCGTTCAATCCATATGCGTCGCATTAAGTTCGAAATTCGCAAACCACTGTTGCATCTGCATATTTCCTCCGGGACAATTTTAAACAAATTCTCTGCACTTAACTTGGAGTCTCCTTTGATTACTTCGTCAGCTTGAATTTTCTGTGTCAGCAACTCAACTAATTGCTGTAACATTGCGTTGTTTTCAGCAATTTTATTTTCGTTCCCCTCTTTTTGTTTATTATGTGCTCACGATGTTTCATGTTCTTCTTGTTCATTACCTTTTTTTTGTGTTGTCGTTGTTTTTTGACGATTGCAGCCGTATGTTTTCTCCTTTGAACGTTTCATCCTTGAATTTTTATGGTGTGTCGATCTAGTATTGTATATTTGTCTTGCTTGCAGTGCTGGTGGTGGCTGCTTATTTCTAGCAGGTTTTTGGCGACTTCTGTTTTGCACTCATATTCTTCTTTGAATAACGGCTTCTTGACCCCAAATTTCGTGAATAATTTTTATTTATTTTTTTTCTTAGGAATCACGACGTCCTCTACTCAAATCTGCGAGCAGGTAATTAAACTTGAACGCAAAAAAGTGTGAGGTTAATCAATCCTTATGTTTTTATTTAATCCAGTAGATAACGATAAATTATAAAAGGATCAATAGGAATGGTAAATAAAATATAATAGTTACTGAGGAAATAGGATTTTGCGGCGGTACAGTAGACGAGTAAGTCTTAATGCGTACTAACAAAGATGATTCGGCTCGACTTCTGCTTATGACTGCGATACAACTTACTACTGCTGACAACTGGTAAGTAACGCACTACTGCTTTTGCTGTTTCTGCTTATCCGACTGTTGCTGCTTCTGTTTATCCAAATGTTGCTGCTTCTGTTTATCCGACGCCGCTTACCTCCCGATTACCCCTATGCCTATGTTACATATACTCGTATATTTTGGATTTTTTTTTGGGGCATAGTGTGTATTATCTGACGATTTACTTAAGGTAGTAAGGCTGACATTTCTTCTAAAAATAAAGTCCTACACGAAGTTTTTACCATTAGTACTAACAGAGCAATTTCTGTTAACATGGGTCAGGGTACACCAAAGTAAGCCTTTTCTTTTCTTAAATCCTCGATAAATGCTTTCAACATTGAAGATAGAGCCTTACTGTGGAACGATTTTTTTCTTAGAATATGCCCAGGAACCATTTCCTAAATTATCGTCATCGAATTAGGGGACACATAATAATTTCCTTACACATTGCAATTACACATATACGCGGATGATGTGCAGCAATTTAGTGATTCTATCTTTCGGCATTTGGCATGTAATAGTATCAGTTGTTGATATTTTGAATAGCTAAAAATTACGTTCTTGGTGTGCTTCTTTTCATTTATTTTTATATTTGTTTTTTATTTATTTATTCATTTGTTTTTATTTTTGAATTATTATCACCTAAATTAATTTTAAATTACTGAATTATTTCTTTCATTATTATCACTAAATTAAAGTATTTGAATTTTGTAATTGATTTTCATGTCTGCAACAATGATTTTTATTAAGTCCATGTAAATGTTGTTGTGGCTAGAGTACGATAACTTTGGCGCCAACAATTTTTAACGGTTTTTTGTAGAGGAGTCAAAAACAAGCAGTTTTTACTATGGGAGGGGGGTCTATCTTGCCTCGCTTAAAAGGGCAATTTTAAAAAAAAAGTTACTTAAAGTGAAAACAAAATTATTAAAAAACAACGGCAATACTTACAATGAAGTACTATACCGGTTTTGAAAGCCAGAAACATATTCTTTAATTAAAAATTTAAATGAAGTTATTTATGTCAATAGTTTTGAAAAATTCGCATGCAAACTCAAAATTTTGATAAAAAATATTAAAAAAAAAAAATTTGGACCTATTTTTTTGAAAATTGTGAAATGAAGTGCTAAATTGGCTTTTTTTGGTCAATGCTTATATCAATTTTTAATTGAACACAAGAAACCGAAAGGTTTTATGTCTTCTAGTTTTTGAGAAAATTGAAAATTACTATTTTTGTTTTGCTTTTTTGGCATTTACGTGGTCTTCCTTTGAGGTAAGTGAATGAATGCATAATAGATTAAACATCTGGCAGGCGCCTATATAAACAGTTTTCTTAATAACCAGTACCCGGGTGGCTCGCTTCGGGGGATTAAGGGACTTAAACTCTCTTTTCGCATGCGCAGGTCCCGCTCACGCAACTTCGTTGCTCCGCTCGGGGTAGGTGCTTTTCCTCAGGCTGGCGGCAATGTCATCAATACTCTTGATCTACAGTACTCATCCCAGTTTTGCTGATTCATATTATAGAAAATTCACATGTTCGAATGTTGCAGCAAATTATTTACTTTGCGTAATACGTTTGTTCGTACTTATGTAATATGTAATGCACTTGATAATGATGCAAAAATATAACCGAACAAACGTTTGACTTTTATACCATTGTTTTTGTTTTCATACACATGTGGTAAAGAGTGTCGTTATTGATATTCACAAAGGTCATTGTGTGTTGAACCTTAGTGCGAATCGAGTGTTATTTTTTGTGCATAAGCAATGGCGGCTAAGCATCCTCTAATCCATCCTAAACTGAATAATATTTCGATATTTTGTTCGTTCGGGAATTTGGTGTCGACCAACGAAAAAAGCATCGCTTTTTTAAAAGAAATTGGTATTATTCCCACTAAAACGTCAACTCCCCCATTGTGTTGCAACTAACCGATGAAAGATGGAAAAATTTAAAAATATTAAGTTCGGTTGGATGTGCCGACGCTCAAAAAAAAAAAAACTCTAAAAAAAAAGGTGACAACAATTGTAGGAATACAATCAGCACTCCTGTCGGGACATTTTTCCATGGGCCTCAATGTCGGCTAGAGATTCGCGAGGTGCTTGCGATAATTATCCCTTTTGTGATCAAAATGTCTGTGGTCTTAGGTAAATTAATTAAATCTTAAGCTACAACTTTAGGATTTTTTTAAATATATATTATTGCATATCATTATTTTAAAATTAGCATTTGATCGCTTGGCGCCATCACGACAATAAAACTGAACTTAGTAAATCTACTACAATAGATTACGTTAACCCCAACACCAGTCGTATTTGTACCGACAGCGCACGCCTGTATATAGGTATTAAGAAAATGTTCCCTAGTTCTACGACACAGCAAAGGCTAATATGTTAACAAGACCGATGCGATCAACACTATTAACGATCTGGAGAATCAGAACAAGCTTCTGAAAAAAACTATTTTATGTCGCAATGTTTTGCGTTGTTACGCACCACCTTCACCAATATATGTCACTTTTCTTTTATCGAAAATACTGCCTTCAAAAAGAATGCAAGGACGACTTAGGCTCCCAAATCATGAATTTTTACTAGACGTAAAAAAAGTGTACCCACGTTTTATCGATGGTGAAGGACTTCGACCTTCCCACCGTTCACAGTGAACACTTGGAGGGTGTTTTACATACAAAACAACCTCGGCTAATCACCACCAACGACGAACTCAACGAACTCGACACTAGTAGGAGTACGGACGATCACTTCATACCATTTTAATCTTAACTGCAGTGGTGAAATTTAGTTACGTATCTATAGAGGTGGGTCAATTGGACCCAGCTATTTGGGAATGATGAAAAAAATACAAGTTTAAATGTTTTTTTAAATATTTTTATTTAATTTTACAAAAAGAACAATTTTAAAGATAGCTTAAAAAAAACATTTTATAAGGAACTTCATTTTTACATCAAATTTGCGCTTTAATTTTCGGTCATAAAACTTACTCTAAAAAAACGTAATTTTAAAAATGTACATTATAAAAAAAATACAAAAAACGAAAATTTAAAAAAAACATTTTTCTGAAAGATAAAATAATACTCTTTTGTATTTTGAAAAGAAAAACTTAAAAACTCTAACTCAACAAATTTCGACATTGATTAAAAATGGTAATTTAGATGCATTGCTTGCATACTTGTTTAGAACGAGTTAGGCAAATAGGCTGCATGCATTTTGCACACAAGTGAACAGTCTTTGCTCTTTTATTCGGTGGACAAAAAGAGCATCTTTTTCTTTTATTCCTCTCTAATTTGAGGTTTTCGTTATTGCTTGTTACTGGGGCTGTGTCAGCCGCTGACAACCGCTCTAATACTCGTCCTTAATTGCACTGGTAGTCTTTGGTTGTAGTGTTTTAACTTCATGTAAGGCTCACACAACATTTGTACCAGTGCACATGAGCACTAATGTCAAATAGCCTATAAAAAACTGGCATCGGTCATCGGCGTATTCTGCGACTGCTTGAGTAGAATGAGCACATTTGGTTTACAGAGTTAACACCACGTTTTGCGCCATTATAATGCATTATAATTTCCGGTTTGTTGGTGGACTCTTCAACGGTATTGTCATGGTGCATAGATGACACGAGAATCACAGATTTGTTCTGTTTTGGGACATAACTCACAAATGCCGTATATTTCGTGAATCCAAAGATCGATGATCCAACTGGCCTGTCCTTGTATGGTAAGAACTCTTTTGGAATTTCCTTCTTGTTTTTTTTCAGAGTCCCAACGACGGTTAGACCTTTAGATTTCAGGACCATGTATACCAGTTGTCAGTTGTTATATTTCGTTTGGAGTTTAAAATTGGTTTGCATAATCCAAGACACACTTGCGTTGGTATTGGATGCCTTCTCTCTTCATCTGCCAAAGTAAAACCATGTGTATTTTTACCACAGTATAGATACGTATTTAGCACGTAGTGCGTCTTCGAATCCACAAAACATTGTATTTTCAAATCATATTTGTCGGGCTTATTTGGGATGTACATTTTAAAAGCATATCGATCTCGAAAAGCAACCAACATTTCATAAATGATAGCATTAGCACCGATGGAATAGTTAGCTTGAGAATTCTTATTAAAAATATTAATTAAATCTGTTACAATGCATCCTGGATCAGTTTTTTTCCGTTCACTTCTGGCTTCAGGATTATCGAAACGAAGACATACTAAGTGTGTGTAAAATCGTACTGAAGACATGCATAATCGAAATACGTCTCGTCCTGTTCCATTGGTCGCAAATAGTGATACTACGGCTTCATGGTTGGATTTGAAAACGGATGAGTAAAGCAACAGGCACAAAAATGCGTCGAGCTCTTGTAGAGTGCATTCATTTGGTTCTGGTCGCTTCGTATTTTGGTATTTGTCTCTAAAGACTGATAGTTTATTATTTGTCCAAGTGAGTATTTAGTTTTTTATATCCGCATTAAATATTTTTTGAAAGGCTTCTTTTGGATCAAATGGCTCAACAGGTCTAGATCGGGAAGTAGTGCAGGGCAATCGGATCATGTCACACGGGTATTCCTTGCAGGTAGTGTTTTTGCCCATTTAAATCTATTTTTTCCATAAATATATCCGGCCGCAGTATCTTCAGCTAAATTTTGCTTTTCTCCTTCGCTGTTAGATAATTCCGAGTCTGATTCATGGTCACAGGTTATAATGAACTCTTTCTCACTGTCAGAAATATCATTGTCTGAATGGCTTCGGATATTATTTCGCCTAGATCTAGAGTTGTGCCCAATTTCATCCCCATCACTGGATAATTTCTCATTTATCTATTGACTTGACTATTTTTTAACTAACTCCTGACTTACTAACAAACTGACTGACTGGGACACAGAATGCAATGCAAGTCTACCTCCTCGTGGTGCATTCTGGGTAATGCTCTACTTTACTTACAAAGATGAACTTATCATCAACATTAATACTCAAAGTGAGATCACCGTAAATACTAAAAAACAAAAATCTCATAAAAAGTAGTTTTAGTAATTTTCAATTTTCTCAAAAACCCGAAGATATAAAACCATTCGGTTTTTTGTGTTCGATTCAGCATTGACCACGAAAAGCCAATTTAGCACTTCATTTTACAATTTTGAAAAAAATTGGTCTAAACTTTCATTTTTATCAAAATTTTGAGTTTGCATGCGAATTTTTCAAAAACTATTGACATAAATAATTTAATTTAAATTTACGATTAAAGAACAGGGGTCTGGCTTTCAAAACCGTAATAGTACTTAATTGTGTTGCCGTTGTTTTTTGATAATTTTTTTTTCATTTTAAGTAATTTTTTTTATAAAATTACCCCTACCTCCTAAACGGGGCGAGATAGACTCCCCCCCTCTACCTTAGTAAAAAATGTTTGTTTTTGACCCCTCTACAAAAAACCGTACTCTCCCCGTTGTTGTGATTATAATAAAAAAAACACTAAAAAAATAAAATTTGTCTGCTTATAAATAAGTGGTGCACGAGCTTAATCCCTCTGTTTTGTCCGTGATCTTTCTTACGGCATTTAATGTAGCTGAAAAAACAATTTTGAGAACGCTCCACTCTAAACTCACAGAATGGATATTTTTTTATACATTTGACTGACTAATTGAAATCATGTTTACTTTTAAAATTATGAGACATTTTGCAAGTCACTTTAGTGTCTTGAAAATAAAACCCGTTTATTTCTTTTTCTCGAATGAATACCAAAAAATATGTGTCCATCGTTCATGTCTTACCGTCATATCACCATGAGTTACATACTTACTTTTATATGGCATCCTGTATATCGTGAGGGAATAACAACTACCATTATCCCAGCAATAAAAAATAGCATCTAGACTACTTGGATGGTGGACCACCTCTAACAAAACCTAACTCTAGTTACGCAATAAACCTGCTTTATATACTCACATAACTTTTGACCATAAAGTTGTAAGATTATTTTAATTGGGCAAAGTTTCCTGACAATGTCATAAGTTCTCAAAAAGTACCACAAAGATTTTCTTCTTTTCTTTATGTTGAGAAGTGTTTGGTCGAAGACTTTTCATCTTTCCAACCGAGAGTGTTGTCGCAGATTAAGTAAATTTTACTTAAAGTTTCACTTTATGTCACTTGATTTTGGTTCAGTATCCTGTGAGGTTGTGAGCTCGCGGACTTTTAAATTTATTGAACATGGAATCTCAATCAACGGTAATAATTACTTTTATTAATGACTTAACAATAAAAATCGAATTGAACTCAGATTTATTGATATGCACAATCTTATGAAAGTAGGCAATAAAAAGGTATTGTAAACTGATGTACTTTTAAAAGTACACGCTTACCTAGGAGTTGCTTGCGTGTAGTAAACGTACGAATCCAATAGGGAGATAATTGTTATTACTCGTACTTCTCTTGAGGTTGATTTTACCGAGCATACAGAGAGGGTACGCTACGATCAACTTTCTTTTTATATAATAAAGGACTGTGATAAAGATAATAAAACTTTAAGGATAAAGTACTTTAGGTAAAAAACTCTTGAGTGGTTTAGAAACTCGGGCACATTTAATGGTCTGTTTATTTCGTGTTGTTGCGTGCCAATCCCATATATGTATTTAGGTATGCTTGAGATATGTATGATGCTACCGGCCTATATACTAAACCTCCAGCAAACAGTGAGTGGCCGTGGCTCAAGTGGCAGTGTATTGGCTTTTAAATCGTGCTGTTCGGGGTTCAATAGCAGCCGCGTCCGAAAGACATTCTTTTTTTGAGGCAACTAAATTCACGTCAGATGTGTGGTTGCTTAGAATACAATTCCAATCCCATTAATAATTTATTCTCCCTATTAAATGTTGGATGCTGACCATGGGGCGAAATAACCATTGAAACCAAAAATCTTTCTTCCTCTCTCTGCCCATTTTCCTAAAAACTTAACACGTGCTCAGGCAATTTAATGCCCAATTGAGTGTTAAGTTTTTTTTTTTATTAAAACGTAAGAAATGTTTTTATATTCAAATAAAATACACCCTGAATGACTCGAACTGCAACCGATTTCAGACTGCTATAATTTCCAAACCGTTTATGACAATGAGCTAAAATTTTGACACCACATGACAGATAATTTTATTATTTACAAGACGTTTGCGTCTCAGTTGTGTTGAAAAATTGTTATCCGCGATGGAATTCAAACGTGATAGTGTGATTGCTTAATATTTGACTAGAAAACCACAAGTAGTTATCGTTAGAGCCCTCCAGCACCTCAATGTGAATAAATCATTTGTGTCTCGAACCATAGCTCGTTACCGTGATACTGGCAGCGCCGCAAAACGCCATGGTGATGGTCATAAAAAAACAGCAACATCGGCAGAGGTGGTTCGGAAAGTGGAGGCTCGAATTGAGCGAAATCCGCATCGAAGTGGAAGAAAAATGGTTCGTGAGCTCAACATATCGTTGGAACGGATGCAACACATACTGAAAAATGAGCTTGGGCTCAAGCCATTGAAGTTCCAAAAAGCACACGATTTTACACCGCAACAGAAAAAAGTTAGAGTCGAAAGGGCGAAGGAGTTGCTACGCTTACACGAAAGTGGTGAGTTGTCGAATTTGGTTTTTTCCGATGAGTCGCCATTTGTTATAAAGCAATATGTCAACAAACAAAATGACCGAGTTTACTTGCCAGAGAGGTCCTTCGAAAATGTACACCTTTGGATGGCCACCAGAAAGCAGGCAGCACCGATGGTGATGGTTTGGGCCGCCATAACCGCCGATGGTCGCCCTCCGTTCGTATTTTTGGACCGTGGCGTCAAAATTAATGCGATCGTATACCGTGAAACTGTCTTAGAGGCAGTATTGAAGCATTGGGCAAACAATCATTTCGGTCCGAGACCGTGGACATTTCAACAAGACTCGGCACCGTCTCACAAAGCGCGCGTCAACCAAGATTGGTTAAATATCAATGTTCCACAACTTCATTTCTTCGACACAATGGATTGCAAATTCTCCGGATGTAAATCCGTTGGATTTCTCTATCTGGGGTATTTTGAAGGCGAAGTTTGGCACTAAAAAATACGACAGTTTGGACCACCTCAAACAAGCATTTCGCCGGGAATGGGCCAAAATACCGGAGAGCCACTTGCGTGCAGCGTGCGATGCTTTCTTCAGCCGTCTCAAAGCCATTATTCGCGCCAAAGGTTGATATATTGAAAACTACTGATACAATTTGAAAATTGATGTATTTTCCAACATTTTTTGCTTTGGCACAATAAAATTTATCAAAAAATAAAAAAAATATAGCATTTTAAAAAGTTGGAGTTCGAGTCATTCACCCTGTATAGATATACATAATAAAGATGAACATACAAGGGCTGGCCAACCAATGGGAAGTGGAGTCCTATTTGTATTTAGTGACAGATTTGCCCATTCGCTTATATTATTCTTTTGGCGGTTGTTCCAAAACTTAACAAGCAGAATAAACAGCAGAAAAAACAATTTCGAAACCATCAAAAGGAACAAATAATTAAGCAACCATACAGCCTTAGGCGCCACCGCCATAATAGTTTTAACCCTTTTTTAATAAACAAACATAACCAATATGCCTTTTACAACCTTTTGAAAGTGCTTCATTCTCTGCTTGAGAAATTTACAGTCTCTCTTTTCTTCCTCCCTAAGTTTCCTTCGCCTGCTCTGTGTGCAAACACATAAAAGGTACTATTAACCCCTTGAGCGCGCGCTGTATAGAAGGTGTCCCAAAAATCAACGTCAAGTCGGAAACGGGTGATAGGTCAAGTAGTGTCGGTTATCACAAAATTATAAAAAAAAATCTAAGCCATGTACTTCTAAAATTATTGGCACTCGAAAAAAATCGAGAAATCTGACACCCTGTGACCGCAAATCTTTACTTTTCATCGATTTTTTTGTTGTCACATAGCCCTGAGTAACTGTTCTGTAAATTACGGTCCAAAATTGAAACATAACTATATCGATTTTAACTAAAATATTTTGTCCATCCATTTATCTGAAAATCATTAATCGCTTAACTTGAACTGACTGTACTGACAAAAAAGTGTACTATGCTATTTCCGGCTTGACGTTGATTTTTGGGACACCCTGTATAAATGTCCACTAATTTGCTAAGACTTTTACATTTAAGGCCTTAAATCCCACATGACTGCATTCTATTCTATTATAAACTCTACAAGTCTATTACAGTTGGTATATATACTCGTAGATAAACCACATCCTGTGGATGTCATGGCAACGCTGGTAGACAGAATAGCACCCGATGTGTTTTGGCATGGTAAATAGAGAGTCAAGAAATCATCGATGGTACAAGTATGAGCCTCACGTCTAGTGATCTTTTCACGTCGAGTGAAAACAGCTATCGAATACCTTATTAACACATGATCCAAAGTCGGTTTAAGAATGAGCAAAGCAAAACTAATATTGTAACTTCCGCTGAAACCCCGGAAATTATACTTTGCAATGAGACCCCAGAATAACTAGGGCATCTACGAGTAATATCTTTTACTCAAAATACCTAGATAAAGAAGTAGGTATATTTTTGACTCAAACACAAGAGCTACCTGTACTTCCAGCCTTGAAATACAGTGCTCAAATGTGATCATGAACGCAAAAATGACTATACTCTGTTTAACAAACTCTGCAGTATAGGCCTTATGGGAGAGCTTTCCTTCAAACACCAGTGCCTATCGCTCAGTTTTCGGTTCAAAATACTGCAAATTGCCACCGAAGTGCCATTGGAATTGTTATTGTAACTCCTCTAACAATCTGATACAATTCCAATGCGATCAGTCTGCCCCGAAGTCGGAGACATGTGCATCCGCCATTGATATCCTCTGGATTTTCTAACATGACCAGAGTTGCCAATATTTATTTTAACAAAACGATATTGTTTTTTCGCTTGTATTTTCAGACGCTCTTTTGGTTTTGTTGCTCTTAAAAGCTGTTTTCAATCCAAAGGAGCGGTAGGTAGGTACACGGTATCGAATAGAAAGTATTGATACTGTACTCACTCAAAAAAAAGCATTGCTCTCATAAAAGTATCGTGACAAAAGTATCGATACTTCAAAGTATTGAGTACTTTTCGTAGGGCCCACCGCTTAATGCGCATTCGTCAGGACGTCAATGTCAGTATCAGTCAGTAAGTAACGTCAGTTTACCTTCAGTAGAACAGAACATTAAAAAACAAATGGTAAATAAATTTAATACAATACTAAAAAAAAACAATTGTAAATTCACAAATTAAAGTTTATTTTAAAAAATAAAATTATTTTTTGCTTTAGGCACACATTAAAGTTCCCATTCCTCCTCCGTACAGCCACTTAAAAATAGAAGTTTATCGAGCCGTTTTGGCGATAAGCGGTTTCGGATTTTTGTTATGGTACTTCCGCATAAATAAATGATAAATATTCGCGTGCCAAGTTGTATAATTTTTGGAAAACAATTTTCATATCCTCCCATTATTTCAATGGATCTAAGGAAAGTGATGAAACCTGTGCAGATAAGTAGTGGCTTATTTCAACCTTATTTTCAGACTGTAATGAAGATGAAGAACTTGTTATTTTGTTTCGTTTTTTCGTATGAGCCAATTTCTTATGGTGACTTCGGAAATCGTATGTTGTTTCGACTGAAGAATCGCTATCAGGTTCAATGCTGATAATACTAGGAGTGGTAGAAATAAATCGTCTCAGTAAAGAAATTGCCTTTGCAAAATCTCTGGCATCCTGAAAGTGAATATTCTTGGATCTTGGATCCAGTAAACATGGAATTGCAATCAAATGGTTGTCTTCAACATGCCCGAATCTGCGTTCTATCTGCTTGATTATTTCTTTTTTTACGGTATTTGTTACACCACCATCGGTATTATTATCACCACCTACAGCCACAGGTGTATCATATCATTAATCTGCGCCTTTAAGCAGGTCACCATCGTTATTATTTTACTTATGGTCACATACTGTTCACCCGATAGCTCTTTGGTTACATATTGCAGTGGTTTCAAAATATAAATCAATGTTTTTATATTCTGCATTTCTACAGCCGAGGGTGTGGGTGGTGCTTTAGTATTTAACATCAAAATTTGATGAACAATCGATGCTAATTTAATGTATCTCTGTAGCCTATAATAGACAGAATTCAAATGAGTCTTAACATCTAAAATCAATTTGAGAGGTTGAGAGCCAGTTTGCTTTTGACGTAAAGAGTCGCTGAGAATTACACGCCTTTTGAAAAATTTGACAACATCTCGTACTCTGCTTACTAACAAACTCAAATCATTGACTAACATTGCAGATTCAGCGATAAGATTGATTGTATGAGCGGCAAGGCAAGTGTTTGTTTTTTTTTTTTCTAGAAAATTAGCTATGCCTGCTATCATGTTTGAGCCGTTGTCCGGAACTACTGCAGTTATTTATCCAGGCTGATGTTATACCTGACACCTGCACAAATTTCTTTTAATTTTCCAGCTATATAGTCACCAGTATGCCCTTAATCCAGTGCAACGGTAGCTATGCAACGCGATACAAGTCAATCATCATGCAAATAATGAGCAGTAACCTCTAAATAACTGGTAACAGTCATCATTTCACTCCAAATATCACAGGTTAATGCCCCGTGAGCTACATTGTCAAATATGATATCAATTTTCAAACGCAAAATACTGTAAAAACCATCGAATTGCGCTTTCAGTGTATCAACGCTTGGAATTTTAAATGACGGACAAGCTTGATGCATCAATTTTTTAAACCCACGCCCTATCACAATGTCAAACTGTCTTTTATCAACGCAAATAAAATAATGCAAACATTTGCAGAGCTTCAAATTATCCTTTCCTCTATCGGAATCAGAATCAGAAAAGTGACCTTTTTTTTGGAAGTGGTGCACATATTCCTTCAAGCTCACTGTCATAGATTGAAGCTCTCTCGACATCAGATGGTGAAGGATTTGTGCTTTCGATGTACTTGTCAGTAGTTGTGGTTCATGACTCGGTGGATTCATCAGTTCTGGCTTTTGCTTTGCTTCTTTTCATCTCCTTTCCCACTAAAAAAATAATAACATAATTAGTTTCATGCCTCTAACCAGTTTCTCAATGTAAAACGGGCATAACTAAGCTAAATATTTTTATTGTTATACTAGCGTTCGACCCGTGACTTCACCCATATCATAAAAGTGGTTTAAGCGTGAAAAGTTAACAGATAAAGAGACGGTTACTTTCACATTTATTAATACCTAGCAAATTCTGGCGACTTTGTTCGCGTGGAGCGTTTTTCACATTTTACGCAGATTTATTCCTCCGCGATGAAAAGGAGACTATATTTTTCTCTGAATAGTTTTCTACCTATCAGCGTAAGTCCCGTTAAGCTTAGATTAATTCCTTAATTTCCAATTAACAAACAGACACGCCAATTTTGTTTATTTGTATGGATATGGTTATAATCCAGTGTCTCCTCTATCTACCTACCAAATTTCATTCAAATTCGTTCAGCGATTTAGGCCGTTTTGGGATGCAGTGGCTGGCCGTAGTGAATTTGACCCGTTTTGTGTTTCACTTACACTAGTCTAAGTGGTGTGTTTATCCGTCTCAATCACGGCGTCACTGTCTGTCTCGCTCACACTTGGTACTCATTTTAACTTGTTAAAAAGAATTAAGTATGAATCGGGTTTGTTCAGCAAAATATTTTGTTTGTCCTTAATTAAGCGTTAGTCTAGCAAGTGTCATACCATTTTGGAATCCAGACTAAATACGCCATCTTTTAAGGGTACTTGCCAAAATGGCATAGTACATGTTTTTGTCAGTACAGTCAGTTCAAGCTAGGTGATTAATCATTTTCAGATACATGGTTGGACAAAAAACAATATTTTAGTCAAAACCGATATAATTATTTTTCAATGTTGGACCGTAATTTACAGAGGAGTTACTTAGGGTTACATAACCAAAAAAAAAATCGAAGAAAAGTAAAGATTTGTGGTCACAGTACTTGAAAGATCGTCACAGGGTGTCAGATTTGTCGATTTTTTTTTGAGTGCCCATAATTTTCCGTGTACATGACTTAGATTTTTTTTTATAATTTTGTAATAACCGACACCACTTGACCTATCACCTGTTTCCGGCTTGGTGTTAATTTTTGGGACACCCTGTATATAACGTTTGAAAGCCCTATCATGTAGATGTGATACAATTTTTAGTACATGTAAATATGATAGGTTTAAGATACATTTAGATACATGAGGAGGTAAATGCTTAAACATATGTATGCATGCTGAAAGTTTAGCAATTGTATTACGAGCTTCTTGGTTTGAGGTTAATAAAAGTAGTTTCATCATAAGGTTATCTGAAAAGGCTCGATTTTATATAAGTCACAGGTAGTTTTAAAACAATAAAGTCCAATTAACAAGAACACTTTTATGATGTTATATAAAAGTTTTATGACACGGTCATCTAATGAAAGGAGGCATTTTTGTTTTCATTCATACATTAAAAAAAAAATTGCGAATGAATGAATTGTACTATAAGTAAAGTCAGCTCCTGGCGTAGGAGTTTTTAATTTAAAATAGCATTCCTTTCGAAGAAAACATGGTGAAAGCTGAGTTGTTGGGTGTTATCATACCCAACAAAGGCATCAAAACTTGCCGCCTCACCACTGGTAGCTTAATCCTATAGAGTTGATATGGGCTCAAGTAAAAGGATTCGTAGCAAACCAACAATTTTTAAAATGAAAGACGTTAAAGTACTATTAATATAAGTACTTGAGAAAGTGTACAGTGAAAAATGGCTTAATCGCGTCAAATATATTGAACTTAAAATCGAGCCTAAGATGTGGGATGTACTCGTAGATGTTTTCGCAGAAACAGTAACAGACGAGATTGTTAGAACTTTAAATAAAGAGAATTTTCTCCGGATTATTTTGCTTTTATAGTATAATATTATTATATAACATTTTACACTGTTTGGTATAATAAATAAAAATAAATTAAAAATGCAACTTATTCAATTTATTTATTTTTATCTCAAAAATAAAGTATCGTCAAAACAGGCAGATGGCAACCTTAAGGTAATTGTCATCAGAAACTCCTGTCGACAAGTATTCACATCGTGTGGTATCCCTATGAGAGCTTTCGAGATCGAAGTGCTTATGCGTTTCCTTGTAACCAGAGTGAGAAGTCAATATTCCTATCTTCTCTGCACTCTAGATTTTTGTTGAACTAAGCATCGAAAACTTGAAGTGTACCAGTATCAAGGCAATGAAACAAACAACCCTTATAATTTCAGGCCTAACAGGAATAAAAAACAATGATATCAGAGAACAAAAACAAATCCGCAGACGTTAAAGAAAAAAAGACAATTTGACAAGTTATGGGAATGAACGACAACAGATGGACAACACGGGTAACAAATTGGATACAATAGAAGCAAACTGGGCACGAAGGGCACCGAAGAATTGGATAAAATAAATCAGATGGAAAATCGACATCCAAAGCTACTTTAATAATTAGAGATAAATCGTTTAGAACAAACCAGAGTGGCTGTCCTTGAAGAAGGCTTATGCTAGCTTATATTAAAAAACCCTCTTTGGTTGAAGAAGTATGTATTTAAGCATTGGCTGATTTATGGGAATATACATAAGTCTTAGAACAATAAAAAGTAAATAGGGTTTTCCACCATTGTGGAGTGAGTTGGTCGACCCAGTGCTTAATGCTCCCAAAAATGCTAGCATGTATGCTGTGGCACACATACATACGTATATTTGTAGGAATATTACAAGTGAATGTCTGCTCTTAAGAGCATTAGTCGATGACTGGTGCGATGGTAATCAGCGGCATTTGTCAATTCAGTTCTAACTCTAAGAAGAAGCACACTGGTCTGGTACCATTTATCATCTGTTTTTACAATGAAGCTTTGTATCAGGTTGCTATTTTTAATAACAAATTTGTTTGGATTATTATGTCACACCGATAACAACTTATGGTGCCTGCTTTCGGCAGGATATGGACATGCAGTTGGCCACTTAGAAAAGCCATTTGGATGATGGCCTATGTATAGGTACTTCGAAGGAATATGTTTTTACGTAAATACGTCATTGTAAATTACATTAGTTTCCGAAAAATGGATTGCCTGAGCGCCTTTAGAAAAGGTATCTAAAATTTTTTATATTGCGAGACAACGAAGAAACTCGCAAGTGATTTAGTCACCGAATTACGTTATAGATGATATTCGTATCTACCTATCTATCATCTATGTATAACCAAATTCGAAATAGATTAAAATGGTACTTTTCTTACTAAACTTTCAATAGCATAGCGAAGAAGTCCAATAAAGTATCATTGTACGCATTATATAGAAGCTGAAGAAAGCGGTAGCTGAAGGAATGAACCCTCCCAAAAACATTGATCTGAAAGGGTGCGGTTTTTTTTTAATACAACGATGAAAGGCAATGGGATTCACCATCGTTGGAGGGTGAACTTTCTTGTTCCACCGGATAAAAGCAAAAATGGCAAAAGAAATTAATGCAAGCATTACGGATCGATAACGCTAATGCCACTTACAATAAACAGTGGCTCTGTGGAAGTTAGATCGAACAATAGACCTACATCTTGTATTCATAAATTTGGAAAATCATTTGCAAGAGTTTCAGAGATCTAATATGGACGGCCCTAGGGTCTCAAGACGATCCCGAGGAGTATCTAAGAATGGTACGTAAAAAGTTAAAGTTAAATGCACAGCGGGATTAAACGGATAATTTGAAGTTTCCAAAAAATGCTGCTACGATCTTTTAGAAAAAACCTATGAACAATGATGTTAAGATCGCTTTAGAGAATTTAACTCCCAAAATATGAAAGCAATTCATTGCTGGTAGTACAGTCAGAAATGGGATTAATTAACTTTGATGCAGAAGGGAATATTACTATATTTAGCGCACGGTTTTCTCACCTCAATAAAGCCGTCTACCAAATTAATTACTTTGCAATAGACGCAAGGCATTATTATTGGCATACGAACATTCAGAGAGGTTAATAAAAGCGCGGATATCTCTTAACATCTCTTGAACAATCTGCACCATTATTAAATATCGGAGACATCGACGTCAAAAAGCCTTTAAAAATAGCGCAACACAATATACTGGGTTCCATCCCCCACGAAACACCCTAGAACAAAGAACTGTATAAATTTAGTTGTAGAGCCACAATAGGTGCTGAGGATATGGAAAAACTGGCAGACAAATTAGAGGTTGCTGTTCCAAATGCTGGTGTGCCTCAGGGCTCCGTTCTGTCTCCGACACTCTTTTTAATTTTTTAATTAATCCAATATATTCCTTTGCTGACGACAGTACTCACTGCTTTTCATATTCGTTCCCGGACTCATGTCCCTGCTCTTCGGCTGTAGAACGGGAACGCCAGCGTATGTTAAGCTCATTAAATTCTGATATTAACAGCATAACTAATTGAGGAACCACTAACAGAGTAGAATTTAATGCTTCCAAAACACAATGCTGTCTGCTGTCGTTAAAGCGAAATTTAAACGCCCCGCCGTTATCCATGAATGGCACTTGCATCGTCGAAACCAATATACTTTCCATTCTCGGTATGTGTGTCAATGAAAACTTACGTTGGAATGATCACATATTCGGTATCGTCAAAAAGGCTGCGAAATGTCTGGATTTCCTCAAGCGATGTAAGAAATATTTAACCCCCTCTGATCTTGCCTGAATATATGTATAAGTGATTTATCCACCCGAAATTGGAGTACAATGCTTACATCTGGTCGGGTGCGCCCAAAAACATCTCTGCACGTGGTAGATAAGGTTCAAAACCGGGCGATAAAACTCATAGGTGATACTAATATCACTCAAACAATGGACACCCTCGAACACCGACGTAATATCTCGTGTCCCACTCTGTTTTATCGCTATTTCCACCAACAATGCTCCGCAGAAATCGCCAGTAGCATTCCGCCCATTCAAACTTTTAACCGTAACACCCGTCCTGCTGTGAATGCTCCTCAGTATACCTCAGAGTACGTATACAGACGTACTCTAAAATATCGTGATTCTTTTCAAGCCGGACAACTCGCTTATGGAATGCCCTGCCTAGCTATTTATTTCCTAGTCTTTATAACTTTCAAACATTTAAAACCAACGTTCACCGGTACCTCTCTTTCTATCCTCCCTGATTTTCCTTCGCCCGCGCTGTGTGCAAGCATTTTAAGGATAAGGAAAAAAATAGAAAGTATGCGTCAACCGCTCCCAAGACTTGGTCGGAGAAGACCATAACTTTTTATTTGGTCCTCACCTCAGTTACTCACCTCTTTATCGATTATAGGGCCGAATATAATGCCAACTACAGAGAAGAGATATAGAGTCATGATTATTTTTGGTATTACTACTAAACTTGTCAGGTTATGCAGATTGGAGATAAGAAAAGCACGTTGCTTCGTCAAGATCGGTAAAGACCTCACCAAGGCCGAGACAACATCGTTCGTGTGAAAATTACGGAAAACTCAACCGAAAAAACCAGAGGCAGAGTCTTTCAAAAGTCTGCTCAATTACTCGTTACACTTACATTACTGTCAATATTGTAATTATCGGAAGAGTGCATCGTGTGTTCAGTATCGTGTTCAGAAGTATTGCTTTGGAAGCGGAGAATATAAGTATGTTTGGGGGTTTACGAGGGCAATACAATACAAAGTACATATATGCTGTATACAAAATAGGGCAGACGGTCTCTTACAGAAAGTTCTTCAGACGGTTATTTAAATAGTGATGTTGTCTGCCAAGATCTAATGCTAATTTTGTTAACAAAACAAACGCTAAAGTCAAGCGATCTGACAGATCGCCGTGTCTTTGAGCTAAGAAGGCAATTTAGTAGGAAAGCCGTCTTTCGAATAATTAACAATACATTATGCATTATTTTCTAATGAACAGAAACGTGGCATTTGTCAAGAAAATTAAGGCCGACCAGGGTTGTTTATTTTGAAATATTCTTTGGGTGACCTTCAGTTCTATCCGTAAAGATCATGAATAAACGAGGAAACGCCACGATTCACGTGGCGCACAAAAGAGAAATGGGTACTCAATTTACTTGCCTCGCATAGTTGAAGGCAACTACTTAACTTGTTATTTAGTAAGATGGAGAAGCTTGTTTGTCGACGCTCACGAACACCGCCGACTGTAGCTTAATCTAAAGTGAAGAAAGTTAAGTGTTTTTTTATGAACTCGTATAGGGTTAATATTTATTTATGGCAATTTTGGTTTGGTTCATATTTAACGATTGAGTGGATAACAATTAAGCATCGAGTATCTAATATCTCAAAAACATGATGACGCATATTGGAAGAATTACTAAAACAAATCATTAATTAAGGATTATTTGGTTTTGGAAATAAATAAAATGGTACTTAAAACCATAGGCTAAGTGAATGGTGAGCCACTAGAAGCAGCGTTATCATTGGGTAAGGTGCAAGAGGTAATGCTGTGTTGGATATCGCTATCATAACAGTAGAATTGTGACACAGCATTCACACTGATTTGATTGATATTTTGCAAACCTTTTCATTGGTTTGAAACACAAAAACCACCCTATGTAACGTACTCGTAAGTACTCGTATTGAATATGGAGTGCTTTCCTAACGATTTCATTGAGTATGATAAGAAACTCATAACGAATGCAATATCCTAAATAAGGACACATTTTAAATCGGCTTGTGCACTCCATTTCCCAGCTCTCCTTTCCCAGTCAACTGCTAAGAACAATTTCAAAAATCAAAAACGAATATCTCGTAGCTATGGCACAGCAATCTAAATCAAGTTTGAATAAATCATCCCATCTTTCAGTTTTAGAAGCAGCGACGCAGCGGCGGCGATATCAATCGAAGAGTAAACAAGGCACATCAAGTGAAATTGAATTTTTCACGCTGTATGCGAGGAATGAATCCTTACGAGATTTCGAGATGAGTTTTTGAGCATTGCAGAGTGCGCATAACATATCATACATTATGATAATACCAATATTTGTATTAAAAATTATAGTCCTTATTCGCTCACAAAGGGTTACCATTGAATTGGAATCCGCATCCCTCAGGACCAGACATACATAATATGTAGGTACCCGAAGTTCTACATAGATCAAGGTTCTTACCGAATCCATCCATTCAAAAGTGAAGTTGTGTGAATACGGGGAATTGAGGAATTCATTTCGATTGAGGTTGCCATTTAATTTGTTTTGAGTGGATCTGGAAGGTTTTTTTTTTTAAACTTTACATTTGACCCATAGGACAAACGTCGAATTTACAATTTTGTGATTTACGAATACATACCAATAGATAATAAAATGTTCCAATTGATTGCCGAATAGGAGACGAAATAAAGCTGGGAATTCTGTGTTGGCTTTGAATGCGAGAAGTGAATTATGTTGTGAAATAAATCGAAGTAATTCCCATGAATACGTGTAGTCGTACTTGTGGTCGTACGAATATGTCTGCTTCAAGAAATCCAATCCATTACTAAGGAGACAAGAAAGCAGGAATGGTATGAATGTTGAAAGACGCAATTGTGGTAAATTGTGGTCAATAAAGTGACCATAAGAAAAGTTTTGTCATCAAATAAATTCTGGGAATGAAGTACATTTGTATGAGCATGTGACCAAGAGATAGGGGATGGGAGCATTCCATTCCATTTAGGCAGAAATATGTTGACATGACGATGAAATTTGCAATAAAGTCTATTGATGAAACCAAGGTTCAGGAAATTTTTCTTTCTATAGTGACCTATGTAGCTCTGCCTGAAATGTTTATCGAGTACATAGATGAATATAAAATTCTCAAACTGCATTGGGTTTTCCAACGTTTTTCATTTACGGAAAAACAAAGACGAGTATCTCTAAGTAAGTAGTCGAACAGGTGAGCTCTCGAACTAAGCGCAAATGGTGTCCAGACTTTATACTGTTAAAGTAGAGAGGTGACGCCAAGGAATTATATTACAGGCGGTACTCGCTATAGCTGAAATCCACCCATGGTCTTTTTAACAAACAATATATTACCAAAACCTCCGGCCAATTTAGGCAGTGACCTATAAGCTGCTGGATCACTTGATTCTGGTGACTCCTGTGAACGATGGAGACAGTACCGGAGAGGCACTGCCTGTTGTGGTTAAACTGCATTAGTTTGGACCAATGGTTGGTCAAAGCGCTGTTTTGTGGACATGTTAAGGGAAAAGGAAATGGTGGAACGGGCTCCAGAAGAGGCACACTCTAAAAGACTACCGTCTCAGGGGCAGATGAAGAGGAAACAGACCCATGGGACAAACGCACGGCGATGGAGAAGAGAAACAAGCCGGCAGAAGTTACGACCATTGATGTTTTTGGCACTCTCTCAGTTGATGAATCCATCGACTATGGCCGGATGAAACTAGTGCTGTAACCAACAGAGGCTGAAGTTCCAGTGGACGGAAATCGCATGAAGCGGCTAAACCCATCGCATACGATCTCCTGATAAGGCTAGTACTACAACCAGCAAAGGTCGCTGTTCTGGTCGACGGAAGTCAGCTAATTCGGTGAAATCCCCGTTGAGAAACAATTCAGGTGGTAGATTTCCCTGTTCACAAGATCCGTCTGAAACCGGTGCTGCAATCAGTTCGGGTGGACGGAACTTAGATGTCGCTGGAAAATCCACCTCCTCGGAATGCCGAAGAGGTTCTGGGGCTCCAAATTGGGAAGGGTAGCAATGACAACAATTTTAAAAGGGAATGCTTGGATTCGTACATCGAATTCAGAATCGGATGTGAGATCTCCACTTTGTTGAAGAAAAGGAATCCGGAGAAAACCACTACACCCGATATAAATAGGAGCGTGATATGTCCAACAGTGCTCCCCGTAATCTCAGGACAAAACAAAAGTTAGAGTAAGCTTTCAGGACCTGAACGTCATCCCCACCAATTGCTTTGAAATGACATTTCCAGCTAGAAAGCAATTTTGCAAGTCTCTCGTTCCTTGGTGGAACACAGATCTGCAGCGGTTTCGTAAAGAAACAAGAAAACTTCTAAACATGTCGCTCACTTAAGATTAATATGGAGGAAGACTAAAATCCTTACAGATCGAAGCAGCTGATTCGGATTTCGTAGAGTGCCTCTTATAAAGACTTTTCCGAAAAGATCGAAGCTGTCAGTTAATCTAGTAGGCTGGTCAAAGATCTTAAAAGGGGAAAATCAATCAAGGTTCACTTCCCAGGTAACCTAATCAGAACCCATTCAAAACTAGCTCCTTATAAGGAAGCTGCAAATGAGCTAAATAACACAACACGTCGTAGCTTGTATAACTCATCGATTGTGGTAACGGTTGAGGCCATTAAGCATGCTGTTTCTTCCTTTGACGGTTTCAAATCGCCTGGCACCGATAGCATATACCAAGTTATGTTTCATATGGTATAGATCAGCCACTAGCCTGGCACTGGGATACATACCGAAACCCCGGCGAACAGTGGGAGTAGCGTTTATATCGAAAATCAGAAAAGGAAGTTGTCAGACCTATAAGTCTGACTTCTTTCATATTGGAGAGCATGAAGAGACTGGTCAAGATCCATGCGAGTAAAACTGCCTTGCGAGTGCATAATCTCTCAGCGATGCAACACGCTTATCAACGGGAAAGATCTTGTGAGAGTGCGCTTCAGAATCTGGCAGGCAGAATTGAAGGCCCACTCGACAAGAAGAGAACACACGCTGTGAATTTCCATCTACATTGACGGTGTTTTCGACAACGTAACTTTTAACGGCATGTATAACTCGGCCAGATAACATGGCGTTCAGGAATAACTAGTTTTGTGGATAAAAGCAACGTCGGCGAATAGGATTGGTGAACTGATTGTGGGTGCTGACTATGTGAATAGGGATTGCCCGCAAAGGGCCGATCTTTCTCCACTACTATGGTGTAAGTTTGTCGATTCGCTGCTCTATGCGCGCAGTAGTTCTGACGTCTATGTGTTTGATCGCGTCTAGCTACTGACTGCTCTAAAGCGCAGGCAGCCCTTGGCGTGACCGACAATTGGTGCACTAGAAATGGAGTCTCAGTCAATCCTATCAAAATTGAGGTTACTCTCTTTACCGGAAGGAGGAAGCTGACTGGTTTGACTCATCTAGTGCTTAAAGGCTTCATCATCAGTGTGTGTGGTTTTTAGCAGAAGCAGGGCACGCTTGCGGTTGCGCGGCATTCGTTCGTCGGAGGGGTGGGATCTTGCTGCTCTTGTCTGGAACTTACAGAATTATCGTGCCGTAAAATAATGAAAAAAAGGTAAAAGAAATTTAAAACATAGTCTTATTATATTGGCTGGGTTCAAAGGGGTCATACGAACATGAACCACCAACTTATTTTGGTGTTTTAGATATTTTAACACTCAAAGGAGCCCCCTCACAGGAACTGGCTTCGTCATTTGCACCGGAACTATTTCTTTAATAAATTTCTTTTGGAGCAGTCCCTATCTCCTATTCTCAAACACTTTTCTATATTATAATATTATTTTCTATATTATAATAATGGAACATTACAAAGGACGAATTATTAGCTCAAAAGATATATTGGCCAGATTGATATCTGGTGATGCTTTTTATTTCAATTCATTACACCAACGTATATGTAAATATATTCTCGTAAATTTGATCGTTAAACTGTAAATTGAATACATGTGATTTAGATAAGAAAGTGTGTATTGCATAGTACGAGTAGATGTAAAATTAAGGAGGTTAAATATTTAAATTAAAAAAAATATGAATGATATATTATTAAATATTTAGGAAATTATTATTTTAAGTACATACATATGTACTTAATTTAGTATATAAGAAATAAAATATATAAGTTTTAAGGAGAGTTGTAAGATAATATATGATATGAATAAGTTTGTAAATTATGTGGATAAGTAAGCCAGTAATTATGTACTCACGTTTACATACAAGTGGCTGAATTTTGTGCACAAATTTCAGGAGCATATGGACGTTGCGTATCTGTTTTTGATTTTCATTGAATACTATAAATGTATCACTTTTCCTTGGCTTTTAACAATTATGTACATATATGTACGAGGGTTGTCTGAAAAGTTTCCGAACAATGATACAAGACATTTTTTCTCAAAATTTTTATTTATTTTTCTACATACATAGTCTCCTACTCTCATTTCTCCCAGCGATGCTCCCATCCCTCTAACCCGTCCAAATAGTACTTGGCGTTTTTCTCTGCAAAATAATTGTTCACGAAGGTGATTGCCTCCTCATTTGACGAAAATCTCTGTCTTCCGAGCGCAGTTTTTAGATCTGGTGAATAAGGCGGATGGTCAAGCAGTTCATGGATTTTTCGCCATGGCAACCGCTGAGGTGTGAGACGGCGCGTAGTCTTGGTGAAACAGGATTTTCTTTTTCTGCAAATGTGGCCGTTTGTCCGCAATTTCTGCCTTCAGCTTGGCAAGTAATGATGCATAGTATGCTCTTGTAATGGTTTTTCCTTTTTGAAGATAATCGATTAAGATAACTCCTTTACTATCCCAAAAAACAGTCGCCGTTACTTTCCCAGCTGAAAAAAACAGTTTTTGCTTTTTTTTGGAGCCGGCTCGCCCTTTAGAGTCCACTGTTTTGACTGAATTTTTGTTTCGGGCATATCCAAGTTTCATCTACAGTAATTAATCGGCGCCAAAACTCGGATTTATTGCGCCTAAGCTGCGCCAACAGAGCGTTGGAAATGTTCATTCGAACACGTTTTTGGTCTAACGTAAGCAAACGCGGCACCCAACGCGCGGACAGCCTAAATCTTGATTTAATATGTAACAAACCCGTTCTTTGGACATTTTCATAACCTCTACTATCTTTCTCACTTTAATTCGGCGGTCGTCTAACATCATTTGGTGAACTTTATCAATATTATCGTCAGTGGTTGCAGTTTTTGGACGTCCCGAACGTTCATCATCTCCCAAGTTCTTACGGCCACGTTTAAATTCAGCTGCCCAAAATTTCACTGTAGTAAATGATGGTGCCTTTCAAAAACAAGAATTGAATGCTAGCTCCATACTCAATTTTTTCCATTTTCCCAAAAAACACTCACATCGACTCACTTAAAAGACTGTCAACTAAAAACTGCGCGTCCAAAATGACTTAAACTTCGGTAAGTAACTGTCAAAAGATGCACAACTAGCATTCTCTAGCTTTTATTGACGAGTGCCGCTAACTTTGTGTTGCGGTCGGAAACTTTTCAGCAAACCCTCGTATAAGTAAAAGGTGTTTTTTTTAAGACATTTAGTTTTTAAACTGGCAACACTGTTTCTACAGATTGTCAATTTAACAGTTGAAAGTTGAGTTGTAGTTAGTACGTTTTGCCATTTTACGATGAATAGTTATCGCCAGAACAACGCGTCCAAATTGTGGAAACTTATTTTGAAAATCATGAAAATCATCGGTTCGTCAAACTTATCGTGCGCTACGTCCATTTAAGGGTCCACATAATCGTCCATCTGAGCAAGTTATTCGGAACACCATGAATCGTTTTTGCACCACGTATACTCTAGTGGATAATACGAATCCCCAAGGACGACAAACAGTGCGAACAGAAGAAGTTGTTGCCGTTGTGGAGCGCTGTGTTGAGTCGATTCGCCATCGTGCACAGTAACTGGAGCTATGCCTATCCACTTTTTTGAAGATTTTACGGAAAGATGTTTGCTTAAAAGCTTATAAGATCTAGCTTGTGCAAGAGTTGGAACCACGTGGCCATTATATGACCTTATATATGACCCTCATTTTCAACGCAAGATTTTGTTCTCCGAAGAGGCCCATTTTTTGTTAAATGAATATTTAAACAAGCAAAATTTCCGAATGTGGGGTGGAGAAAACCCAGAAGCCTTTGTCGAGACGCCCTTACAACCATTAAAATTCATTGTTTGGTGTGCTTTATGGGCTGCTGAAATCATCGGCCCTAATTTCTTTAAGGACGATGCTGGCCAGAATGTTACTGTCAATGAAGAGCGTTATAGAAACATGTTTTCTGACTTCTTGGTTCCTCAGTTGAATGGCATTGACGTGATAGAGCTTTGGTTTCAACAAGATATCGCAACATGCCACACGGCGCGCGACACCTTCAATTTATTGCGGAAAACATTGTACTGTGAATTGGCGTACACGATCCTGGGATCTCACAGAGTATATTACTTTCTTTGGGCTATGTAAAGTCACTAGTCTATGCCTATAAACCAGAGACATTCGACGATTTAGATGTCAACATTCCCCGTGTTATTGCTAATATACCGCCCCAGTTGCTCTATAAAGTTGTTGAAAATTGGATTTCACAATTGCGCTTCATTCGAGCTAGCTGTGGCGCGCATATGCCTGATATCATATTTAGGCATTAATGGCATAAAATTGTCTAATATCACAGGCATCGGCATTAGCTTCAAGTGTTTTATTTTATATTGAATTTGTATAACTCTAAAAAACACACTATTTATATATATTTTTTGAATTCATCAATCTTATCATTGGCAATGAAAAAGAAATGTGCAAGAGAATGTGCATGTGTTATGGTCAAGGGATGTATCCGGTTAATTCAGACTGATTTTGTAGTGACGTTGTCTCCGGGTATGGACTTCATAAAAAAACACTGTAATATGCATTTCTTTCTTTCTCTTTCTCTTCCATTTTCCGGGCCCCCGCCCAATTATCAAGGCTTCGCCCATCAATGACATTGTCTAATAAAAAGCGGGGGCAGAGCATATTACTGGTCTTATCGTAAACATCTTCAGATAACGCCTCTGAAGTTGCTACGATTTGACCAGTAACAAGTTGCCGGTCATAGGTCTTGTTGGCGGCTGGACCACCGGTAGTCCATACCAGGACTTAAATCACGGTACCATGGGAGACAGGAACCCCCCGGATTTCGGTCCGGGTCTGACTTGTTGAGGTAGGCCCCCTTGTGGGAGCGTCATTGGTGGCTGTGATTTAAACCCAAATCGCGGGAAAGGGTCTAACCCATTGTAGAGTTGCAAATAAGTACTGGGTGCTATGACCCTAAGAACAGTAAGAGGTTTTAGGTCGGCTCGACTCATACCAAGGGTGGAACTTGTGCTTCCAACACAGTTCCGAATTGGTATCAAAGGATTGACGGAGAGCGATGGCAAGGCGTATCTTTGCTGCCTATGGATGTATGGGCATTCCGTAAACATAGGTCTACATGACAGGTTTTTTACGTTAAAAACCAAGAGACGTTCTATGTCCCATTTTCCTAAAAATTGGACATGGATGCTCAAGCATTTTAAGTGTAGTAATACCCACTTGAGTGTTAAGTTCTTAAAAGAAAAAAAAATGCACAAAGGGGTGAAATTGGTTTCGAGTGGCTTTATGGATTTTTTTTTTATTGCCCTCATATATTTTAATTTTTATTCATTCGGTGGTTTACTCCTGGATTTTTCATCCACACACATATCTACATATTTTGCGGCATTCACATGAATAGTTGGAGGTTAGTCTGAAACCAGTGGGTTAGTTTTCCGCACAGTTGTCTTTACGACCCATCTACAAATCAAATGGCTCCTATTGGAACCTGGATACCTGTTTTTTTTTTAACTTTTCCTTTTTTCCCAAGGGCACGTATGGTATGCAGAAAAGCTACGAACTCCACTGGTACTTGTGGCTTTAATCCATTATAACTCATTTTGACCACAAGTTGGTTCAAGTACGGGTATGACCAACTAAAAAAAATTTGACTTATGCAGCAGATGTCCCAGCAATGAAAGGCAGGCTAAAAGAAAAAAAGGAAGAAGGAGATATTGCCTTAAATACTCTGCGGTGTATTAAGAGAATTTAGCCAAAAACACCAATTGGTATAAGGGTCGCGTTCACGCAAATAGGCTGCTTTGAGCCTTAGATGTGTGAGTGAACTGATGTGCGGTGGAGAAAACTGATTTAAAGTTGAAAGTTAGATTTGAATAAAAATAATTTGTCCCCTCATCACGCTATACCATATATCCGATTCTTCAAAGAAACTCAGTATTCGGGTGTCATCCTAGATAACAAACCTATGTGGACTAAATATGTTACGTCGAAAGCTTCTTACGCACCGTTGACGTTCTGGCAGTGCAAAAGAATTGCCTGCAAGAGATAGGACTTGTCACGAGAATGGTCCTTTGGATCTAAACGGCTATGATAAGACCAATTATATCATGTGTGGAGGTTGTATAAGCTTTTATGAAAATTCGTTATTGCTGCTTTTACCAAACTTCATATTCTATTTAAAATGAAGTGGTCTTAGGTACAACACACCCTAGAGCTGAGATGACCTTAAGCGCCAACTATCTTTTGATTTTAGCTCCAAAACCGACATAGGATTCGGTGCTAGTGTCTTTCTAGAAGACGTCAACATAAGATCTCACTATTCGTAGGAAAACTTGTGCCTGTCTTCCTGATGGCTACGAACTATGTTGTGAAGAGATAGCCATGCTGCGCGTAGAGACATGCTAAACCCTACTACGACTTCCAAGCTAGTTCAAGAATGCAAGACTTCTTTAAACGCAGTCAGAAGCACAAATTCATTGAGTCTTGTTTTGGTTCCAGGTCACAGGAAATGAAATCGCCGATGAACATGCCAGACAAGGCTCAGAGGAGAGTTTTTAGAGCCCGAACCTACGTTGGGTCTGCCTGCATCCTTGGTGGGTGCTGGTACTGTAGGCACATTATCATTGCACCGTTTACACTGCGAGCTTCTATTAAAAATAACTTACAGAGAGTACAATGGACTAGTTCGTTGTCTTAGTGCTTTGTTTTGGCAGAACAAGAAAACAATTTTTACTCAAAATCACGGAAATTGAAACAAACCACTGGAGGAAGGCTCTTGTCCTTGTGAAGACAATAACGGAAAAATTCTACTTGTACCTAAAATCTGCTTAAATGTATTTTATGAAACGGCACAACTCTGTTCCTTGGTCCTAATATAGGCTAAATGAATACTCTGTCCCTTCACCATAAACTAAATACATATACAATCTTTTTTTTCTTATAGACTGGTTTAAAATTTTCAAACGAAACATTTCTGATATTCTGTTAATACCTTAGTTATCCGAAGCCATTCCTTTTAATAGACGAAGGAGTTTGGCATATGTTTAAAACAATGTTTTAAATAGATAAGAAGGGACATGGAGCGGGAAAATTACGGATTTTATTTTGTACTAGCTGGCCCGTGCTCGCCTTGCTTCGCAAAGTTCAAGAAAAACTTTTGTTGGTTAAAATATTGAAAAAAAAAAAAAAATGAAATATACTTATAGTATCCAAAATAATGAATTTCACTGAAATCATTGTAAGAAAAATCGCCATTGTTGAAGTTTTTATATATATTTTTTATTTATTATTTATTTTAAAGCTTCAGGATAGACAATGTTTACAGTTTTATTGTCCGTAGGAAGAAGCAAACACTGATTTTTCTTTGAGCCCACTCTCGATAAGGCAACATAAAGCTGACCATGGGAAAAAACATTGCCCCTGAGATCCACCTCAATAAATTTGAATGATTGCCCCTGAGCTTTATTAATCGTCATGCAGAAGCAAGGCTTAATGTTAAACTGCAACCGTCTAAACTGAAAAGGAAGATCCGTTCGTATTATTGGTATTCTAGGAATAAGGGCATCCTTCCCTGCTGCGGGTTCAGTAAGAATTAGAGCTGTAATGATGTTTTTGTTTAGCTTCTTGACTTGAAGTCGTGTGCCATTGCAAAGGCTTGGGGGACTCAGATTTCTTATTAGTATAATTGGTGTGACGATTTTCAAATGTAATTGGTACGGAGGAAGACCTGCTGGGTTAAGTGAATTGAGGAATTCTTGAGGGTAGTTGACACTGTCATTATCATTTACTACATTATCAATTGATTTGTATTGATGTGAAGCGGTTTTTAAACTTAGGACGTGATTGTTTATTTCATCCACAGAACTATTTTTCGGAGACACTATAGCTCTTTCGCAGAACCAAGAAAACGGTCTTGATTGTAAGGCCATCAGATCTCAATAAACACAATTTATAAGTTCTTCCGTGGTATGAACGATTTTCCGAAACGCTCATTTAATTGAATAGTATTCTCCGCACCTGAAAACGTATAACTTCCATCACCAATGCTAAGCAGAAGAGATGCGAACTCGGCTTTGTCAATATTTTCAGTAAGTTGTACCCTCATATTGGCTTGAAGTTGCAGTTTTTGGACATACTGCCAAATAGAAGATGATTTAAGGCAAGCCTTGATGATATCCGCTCGAGTGCCTTTGGGAATTACTGGCATTATCTGCCGAAAATCACCCGAAAAAACCATTGTTACTCCACCCATAAGCTTCGACGACGATCTTAAGTCCTTTAAAACTCTATTGACAGCATCAATATGAATTTGATTACTCATGGCACATTCATCCCAAATAATAAGCACAGCTTCTTTGAAAACCTTTCCTATCGAACTGTTCTTTCGGATGGAACATGTAGCTTCCTGATGATCAATGATGTTTATCGGCAGCTCAAAAGTGGAATGAGCAGTTCATCCTCCACTAAGCAATGTTGCTGCGATTCCGGAAGAAGCTACAGCAAGAACTATTTTACCTTCGGACCTATATTTAGCCAGCAAACGATTTATGAAAAAAGTTTTCCCGGTTCCTCCTGGCGCGTCTATAAAGAAAAGTTTTCAGTTTTTTGAATCTACGCTTTCTGTTATTAGGTTGAATGCAATTTTTTGTTCTGAATTAAGTTTTGGTAAATTTTCTTGCATGTGTTGTACGAGTATTAAATTGTGCTTATCGTAACTGGTTTCTCGTCTATATTGGTGTTGTAAATCTACCTGATTACTGCTTTTTGGTTCTGGAAGTCCAAATTCACGAAGCCGCTTATCACTTAACATTAAGACGTTGTCTTCGATTAGAATTAAACCTTGGTTGAAGATATCATCAGAGAATGGTAGCTCGTTATTTCCTTGCTCGAAACGCACTTTGTGTAGTATATCTTCACACATATTTTCTCTAAATTCTTCCCATAAATTTTTTGGATCAGTTGGTTGACAAAATATAAGCAAGACTCCAAACAAATCTCTTATATGGGATGGTGAATGTGATACGGAGGCATCCAATTAAGGTTTGTTTCCAGTGCTTATCATCTTCGAGAAGTCCTAACTCCTTGCACGCTGCTTGATATGTTGGTTTAATTTCACCGTTGACTGTTCTTAACATTTCAAATGATACTGATCCACGCACATTGTGAAGAAGAATTCGTAAAAAAAAACATTCAGCAAAATTTGAATGAATTGTGTACACTCGGCCAAGAGTATCGTCTCTTCTTATTCCTGGATGCCCTGGAACTACTTGTCCACGCTTACGACGACTAAATTTTTTATTGTTCCAAGTGTAGTAGGAAGGAGCATCACAATATAAAAGAGTTTTTGCAAAATCATCTTCTATGCAGAGCTTAAAAAAGCCAGTTAGCGTGGTTGGTGGTGGATTTTGCGCGACCTGTTGAAAATTAGTATCATTAAAAAAAACTCATTGACCATTTTCTAAGTGAACAGCCAAATGATAAACAGTTGGATAACGCTCATGAATGGGAAACTCAAATATTTGCCAGAATGCTTCTGAAGTGCTTAAGTAGCGGCTGTTCAAGTATTTTTCAATTCAATTTTTTTCGTTTGCTAATGAAAATGTAACTTGATCATTTCCTTTGTTTATAAATTTCGTAATATATTTTATGGCTTTTACAGAGTGACAATACTCAACACTAATATGAGCAGAGAAATATCTGCTTAAAATGGGAGAATATGGCACAACCCAACTATTATTTATCTCCTTTGTACCTATGATAGCTACATTACCACCATGTTCAAAAGAACGTCGACGATATTGTGGATATCCGTCATCACCTGTTTGTGTGTTATGTACCAGTGGGAGTGGATATCGCTTGCTACATTTTCCCTCAACCATACATGGAGATTGGGGATTAAGCTCACCGCAGGGTCCATGAATCATGTGCTTGCAAACTATGTCGTATAATAATCTGTCTTCATTCTTATTAGGTATCTCAGCTCTTATAATGGAATCGATCTCATTAGGTTGAATTTTCGCTGCAACCAGATCAATATATGTGCGTGTGGTAGGCCTTTTTTTTGCCATTCGATGGGCAGCATGTAACATTTTGTCTCCCCGAAAATATGATTTTTATGAATAAAAAGCATCAGCATGTCATGACTGTCAATAGATCTCTGGCCCGAAAAAATCTCAGCTTTGATTTCCGGCCACTCTGGATTGCATGTCATAGTAATGAATAGATCTGGGCGGCCATGTTTTCTGACATATGTCATTGCATCTTAAGTTTTTTTATGAAGGTATCTTGGTGATCCAGTGAACGTAGATGGCAAAATTGTATATTGACCTATATTCCGAGGATTAATGTTAACATCATTGCTTACACCATCTCTGAGATCAATATAATTATCAGGTCTTAGAGTCTGCTGATGAGTTCTAATGAAAGTAAGTCTCTCTGTTATAATTTTGGCTGCCATATTCACCACAAACTGACTCAAAAGCTTGCGAAATAGAAGTAAACAATTTGTCTCATGTCCTTCACCTACGCATAAAATTCCCTGCAAGAAATAGTTGTATTGGAATTTAATTTTAATTTGTGGAATCCCTATGCAATAACCGGCTTCACCGCGAATGAACATTAATGAGTATTGGAGTGGGTCATACGATTGATGGAGTTCTGAAACGCGGTGTAAGTGACCACCTTTTGTATGCAAAACCATGTCGCTAGGACACTTATCTTCATCCAACAATAATACGGCAATTTCATTTGCTGTTGGAGCATTGAAGCGACCACGATGTTCGGTTGCAAGTTTATGGTCTGCTTTAATGATTTCTTTGAAGTCGGACATATTTGGAGGAGCATGTGCCAGAGTCGTCTTGAAAATAGATATATACCCATTTTGACTATTTAGGAGACCTTGAAGTAATTCTATGATTTCCCGTTTGAGATTAGGGGCCATGTTTTGCCGCAAAAAGATCTGATCCGCTTCTGAGATGAAGTAAATTTGCAGGAAGCTTGGATTCCTTGTTTCGGGGAGCAAGCTCCCGATGACGTGGTATATTTGCCCTTGGACTTTAAAAGTCGGCATGAAGTTTCCTTCCCTTACCTTTTTTCCACCAAAAGATGTTATTTGGAAGAGTGAATTATATGCCCTCACATTATCTAGAAAATTTTTGGAGTGTGGGTGAGGTACATTGAGCATACTTTTTCAAGGTTAAGATACTTCGGCTGCGGGGGGAGTTTTACTTTGCCACTACGCAACACATGCTACTAAATTAACCAGCCCATTTTTTTGCTTTACAAAATGAGCAAACCTCATCCATTTTACCTACAATATTTCTGTTTTATCGTTATTTATGTAGGGAAACATTGGTTGGTAAAAAACTGCTCAAAAACTGATTTACATTTGATCTGTTAATACTTGCTGTTGATGCGTTTTGAACCTCGTTTCCCTGAATTCTTGTTGAATATTCTCGTTGGCCGTGCAATCTTTGTTCTCTCGGTGAAGGTTGTTGATTTGAACGTTGAAAAGATCTTCTTCTTGCGCTCCACGATTTCCTAGATAAATTTGTCTTTCTCTTGACAAATTTCTTTATGATAAAAAAATAAGGGAAAAAATCTTACACTATGTTTTCTTCATGTTCTTTAAAAAAGAAAGTAGCTAAATACGAGGGGAGTTCAATATATTCTCGGTATCGATATGAAGGAAAATGCGAATTCAATTTAAATTGTTTTTATTTTTCAATATAATCTCCCCTAATATCAATGCATTTGTTACATCTTTTTAAACCCTCAAAAAAAATAAATTTCCTCTTATACCATTTATTGCCGACTTGAGTTCTTCATCATCCGAAAATCTTTTTCCACGAAGACATTTTTTCAAATCCGGAAACAGGAAATAATCACTAGGGGCAAGGTCTGGACTATAGGGTGGGTGTTGGATTTCTTCGAAACCACAATCTCGCGCAGCAGCCTTGGAAGCTCGCGCCGTGTGAACAGGAGCGTTGTCATGAAGAAGCAACACACCCGCTGCGAGTTTACCCCGTCTTTTCTTTTTAATTTCCTCCCGCAAATTATGCAAAGTGGAAGCGTAGGATGTGGCGTTGATGGTTTCACCTTTTTTTTTGTACTCAATGAGCAAGATTCCCTTTGAGTCCCAAAAAACTGTGGCCATGAGCTTTCGGGCAGACGGAGTGACTTTGAACTTCTTCGGGGGGTCTGTTCCTTTTTTATGCCACTGCATGGACTCTTGTTTGCTTTCAGGGTCATAGTGGTGGACCCATGTTTCGTCCCCAGTAACAATTCGATCCATAACACCGTCCGCGTTCTCACTACACATCTCCAAAAGCTCTCTACAGCATGCGATTCTCACTTTTTTCTGAGGCGCTGTGAGCATTCGTGGCACCCACCTTGCACTGACCTTTGAAAGGTTAAGATGGTCATGAAGAATGGTGTGAATGGTACCAATTGAGAGCTTGGTGATCTCTGCCATCATTTTCACCTTTATTCGGGCATCCTCAAGAACAAGTTTTTCGACTTCTTTGATGCTTTCTCCCGTACAAGCAGTAGCCGGGGCGCCGGAGCGGGGGTCGTCTTCAATGCTCTCTCTGCCTCTCTTGAACTCACTTGACCACTTTTGCACAGTTGATAATGAAGGTGCGGAACCCTGGTAAACAGCCACCATCTCTTCATGAATAGTTTTTTGACTTTTTCCTTGCTTAGTGAGAAATTTAATTACAGCGCGATGCTCAATTTTCACCATCATCGCCTCAGTTGCCATTATGATTCTGTTTAACTAGAGATAAAACGCGAATTAATAATCACATTTATATGAAATTTTACATGAATGCACTAAAATAATAGTATTACTTGATAAATAAATCAATTTATATACACAACCACAGCTTTACCCCGATAGCGAGAATATGTTGAACGCCCCTCGTATATATGTATGTACATAGTTTCACTCAATTTTGTATCTACCTTTGTCTTACCGAGTTTTTTGCTTATACATGAAGAAAAACAAAGTCAGGCAGACCGAATTGGCAAACTTCCTTTTTTCGACTCCCCTATAATAATAATATCAAAATGCATCCTAATGTCGAATTTTCTTACACATGTAGTACTTCGCCTATAATGCATGTGGAGGTAAAAAATATCTCCACAATTCAGCTGATCGATGACATATCAAACGAAAAATTATGATACACATAAACTTGAAAATACATTCATATGTACGAATACGAATAGAAATGGGAGAGAGAGAGCGTGCGAGATAAGAAAACCACCCCGAAATGATGATGGAATGGAAAATGGAACAAAGCAGAGGCGATTGAATAGAGGTCGATCATGTAAAGAAATAAAAGTAATTGATGTTTTTAGGTATAGTAAAGAAGAAATTAAGGGCCCAAAATTTGCGTAATCAATTTGACTCTATCAAACAATTTATGTTGTTGCAATTTTTTGAGTGGCTTTAGAGTTATCAGTGATTATGTAGGTCAACCTCAAAAAAATATGTGTAAATGTTGTATTTTCTTGTAAATAAAAAACATTTAAATAGAAAAAGGTAGCCTATGTCACTCTCATGAAAATAACGAATATTATAAAATTTGTTTCACGTTAATCGGTTTAGTAGTTTTTGAAATTATCTTACGACAAAGTTTTAAAATGTTTCGTCTTTATATAATAGTAATGATAATGATTTCTAACAATTTAAATTTGATAATATAAAATAAAAAAATTGTCTGTAATGTATCGTAAAAATTACAAATTCAAATTCATCAGCTTTTATCCTTTAAACAGCTTCCGCCCGCGGCTTCGTCCGCGTGAGCTTAATGTATTAATGCAAGCGTTTTTTACTTATGTGTGTGTTCATATATGTATATTTATATAGTATACTCATTATTATTACATTCCTTTAATTTGATAAGTGTCGAAGATAAATAGCAATGATTTTATTCTATTGAGAAAAGGTGGAAATTTTCTTAAACGTCGGATAAAGGCAAATAGTTTGTTGAAAGGCCTAGGCGCTTTTAAAGTGAATTTTATTATGATGGGGGATAATGAGCTAATTATTCGAGTTTAATCGCAAATTGTGCAGGGGACTTTTTTCTGATAGATAACTGTATAATAGTAAAGGTATCTTAATGGAAGGATTTTTAGTTTTTGATATATGACAGAATGAGTTTTTTGCAAGTAATACTCGTAAAGCGCTTTTGTGATATATCATAATTCGTGGATTAACTTTATTCCAAACTTTATTTTACTCCAAAAAGTTGGACCATATTGAGTCTTACATTGAGCAAGATCATAATATATCATAATTACAAATTTTTCTGAACAGTATGAATAAAGTTATAAAACTCCCTGGAAAAATAGAGTAAATATATTCAGACTAATTTAATAAATATCTAAGATAACTCCGAGATACTTAAAGGATTGCATGAAACCGGTTTGAAAACAATATCTTGATCAAGGCTCACTTAAATCGAAAGTAACACCACAGATCTCACAAAAAGTTGTGCCCTCGAATGAAGAACTCTTATAAATTGGAATATCGTCCGCGTAAAAATGTTTTCCTGAATTCAAAATTACGGTTTGTATATGTATCTTTAACATACAGTGAGAATAAGAGAGGTCCCAAAATCAACCCCAAGGAATGCCTCGAGCCAAGGAAGAAATTCTGAGGCCATCCAGTGACACTTTTGTTCTTTTAGATAAGATGAGAGTAACTTTACGACAAATGGAGACATATTAAAATAATGACGTAATTTATGAATGAGAGTGGAATGTCGTCCACCATATCAAAAGCTTAGATATCCCAAATACGTCCGAAAGACATTTTTTTTTTCAGACAACTAAAATTAAGTGAGATAAGTGATTGCATGACAATATGTCAAGTGGAAATAATGACTGAGCCGGATGTGATTCGCAACATATAGTATTCCTTTAATTGAGTTGGATTTTTATGGAGCCAGTGAAGCACAATTTTTAAATCCGATCACATCGTAAATGTAGCTCCTTCCACTTGTAATGCATTTCGTGTTTCGTTCATCAATGTGGTTAATAATTGAGCCGCCCAGAGTTCCAGTCGAGGTATGGTTGTTGGATGTATAGGGGCTACCCGAGTCTTGGATGTTATCAATTGACTACTGCACTGGCCATCGCTTGTTTTAGTGCAGATTTAAATACCGGCTGAAAATGCCCTTGTGCTTGCATTGCAGAAACCATATAATTGTACCTCAATTGGGGATTGAGCACCCAACCACCGTGGTATTCGAATCGCTTCTAACTGCGGCAACTATTGTCGGAAAGTGAGCAATTCATAATAAATCAGATGGGAGTGGTGTGTCCCACTCTAATCTTGCTTGCCATAATCTTTGTATGAAAATCTTTCCCAAAAGTAAAACAGGAGCTAACATACCTGTTGGGTTGTACAATTTCGCTGCATCGCTAAGTACGTGTCGCTTCGTGATAGATGTCATTTTGCTCAAGCGAAGGCGATAAAACAGATGATCAGTTGAAGGATCCCAGTGCAAATCAAGCACGGTGGTTTCGGCCAAATGTAAATCCAGTTGAACAGAATCCAAAGTGCCAATGATGTTAGCCAGAACTTCGCCACTATTTGATCTCCATTTTCGTAAATGGAAATAACCGCAAGCCAATACCGTGGAGACAGCTGCAGCCAATTGAATTGAATTCTGTACTGTTGGTACATTAGTAAGAGAGTCGTCCACATAAAAGTCGCGCTTATACTGGTTAGAGCGGCCAAAACACTCTCCATTACAATTAATTGATTGCAATTGTCCATAGCACACTGCTGCATTGATCGCACAGTCAGATATGGACCGCTGGTAGTGCCATAACGTAGTATGGCTTAGATTCGACGCCAATTTGCGCTCAAGTTGGTGAAATTGTCGAAGTTCCAATTGAAGAGAATTGCTAAGTGCGGGTTCATCAGATCGAAATAGAATTTGCTCAGAATTACGGCCCTCACGATTGCGCTTAATAATGGCCTTAAATATTTTTTCACAATGGTCGGTTGAAGTCCATTTTTCGCTAGACTAATTCAGCTTCAAACAGCATGTGTAGCAATTCGTCTGCGGTTTTATCCTCTCCGGCAATTTTTACGGATAGAGATGAAACTGAAAGGTATCCAGGGAAAGTTGACTCAGCTAAACACAACTCATCCAAATTGGGTGCACTGTACAATTGGATCATCGCTATTGCCACGAACAATTCCATCCAAAACAACTTGACCCCATACGTCCGAGCCAAGCAATGCCTCAACGCGGCCAGGGTTGCCAAAGTCTGGGTCAGCCAAAGGTAAGTCACGCATATTTTCCCAACAATGATCTGCAATCGGAGCCACGGGGGTGCCTTCTACTCGCAACGTACATCTCTCTCTTCGAATAGACAATTCAATTCAATTCAATTCAATTTCAATTTTATTCAGTTAAGGATGTACAAATAAGACTTAGTCTTTTATAGTACTTAAAATTATGGATAATATACAAGATTAGTTTAAAATTTATATTTAACAGTAAGAGATACTTTAATCAGGAAAGGAAAACAAAAGGATGGATAGAGTGGAGGAGGGGAATAGTAAAGGATAAGAAATAGTCTGCTGTTGCATTTTTATAGAATATGCTCCAAAATAGCATTCTTAAATTGTATTGCTCCAATTATTTGTTTTGCTGTTGTGGGCAGGGAATTCCATAGTCTGGTGGCAAAGACGAAGAAAAGGCGCGAGGAGTTCAAGTAGTTCGAGGATGGAGTTATAAGGCTGTATGTTCTAGGCGAACGAGCGAACTGAAGTTTCTCAAAAAGGTATGGTGGCGACTTGGTCTGAATAATTTTGTGCATGAAGATATAGCACCTAATATGCAAGAACTGTTGGAGCGTACAACCGAGGATATTTGTATGATAATTGGATATGTGGTCGTGCCGACGTAGCCCATACACATACCTTACCATATCATTGAATGCCACAGTAAGTTTATGCTGAGATAGGGAGTCGAGTTTGCAGTACACTGCTGACAATTGGTTAAAAAAATATGAAGAAATAAAACTAACCTGTGATCCAGGATCGCAAAGCATTCTGCATGTCTGTGTGTTGCCAAAGCCATCAAGAATGTAGACTTATGCTGTAGCTAAAAGTATTAAACGGTTGCTAATGACGGTGAATGTTTTGGATGGTTGCGTTGATGTCACCATATTTTGAGTCGCAGTCGATGATTGACTAACGGGAACGGATGGCGCCACCGATGGCGCTTCTGGTGGACTTCGACTCAATAAAACATGGTGTCGACCATTGCATGTTCTGCAATTTGTAGAAGAACATACCCTAGTCGAATGGCCAGGTCTCAACCAGTTGTAGCAAAGATTTGATCCCTTTAGTTCTGCAAGTCATTGAGGTACAGGCAGTGAAGTTAGACCCGGGCATTGACCAATTCGATGTCCCAGCATGTTGCAAAATTCACAATTCCCAGGAGTAATTGTTCCTAAATTAGTTTTGACTAAATGCGATGAGCTGCCAGTGACTGCAGTACCTCGATTGCCAGTCATATTTCCAGATGGCCATTTAAGTACACCAGCAGACAAGTTGTGTGCTCGCCTTTCTAAGAATTTCAATAATTCTTCCAATGTCGGAATGTCATTGGTAGTTTGACCCATGTCCCAAGCTTGTTGAGTACGATTTGGTAAATTCGACACCACAATAGGAACTCCCAATGCATCCCACTGGTCAACGGGCAGGTTCACGAACCATGTCGACTACCGATAGCAATATCGAGGTGCTTTCGTAGACTATTGGTGCTAAGCCTATGAATCGTGAAACATATATTTCCGCCAATTGCCTTGGGTTATCATAACGAGCCTTGAGGGTCTTCCATAATTCCTCATAACCCCCAATGTACATGCCGCCCACCAACGGGACAGCGTCGCCTTGTACCGACTCACGTAGTTTGTCAAGCTTGTACGCTTCAGGAAAGTCTTGCGAACGCACCAATGTCTCGAAGGTGTCCTTAAAGACCAACCAATTGTGTAAGGTGCCATCAAATTTAGGAAGTGACAACCTCTCCAGCTTTAAGTTCATTGATTGGAGTGTGTTGAAGCAGTATCGTCAATGGCCAATACCAGTGGTATTGTGGTAGCTGCAAGTAAACGATTGAGCTTAGCCATACCTTTTTTGTAACTAACTTCCATTTGATTCCATAACTCCAAGTGGACATCCAATTCTGTCTCCTCAACTTCGGAGATAATTTTATCGTGAGCATCAATAAATCGATCGAAATGGTGCTGTGGGAATTCTGATCTTGTTTCAAAGCAAAATTGTCGTCGTCGTAATTATCGGCCAAAATGTGATCCCTTATACGATTAATTGTCTTGACGGAACCAGAACGTTTATTTAATTCAGACATTTTAAAAAATTTAGAAAAAAAATGTGTCGTGTGTGAATTGAATGTTACTGTAACAATGAGAACAATAAGCGGTATATTTCCCGATGACGATCTTTCAATTCATATACAGTGAGCGACAAAAGTTTACGTACGACCGCCATTCTTGCGTTAGGTTCCAAAGCATTATGAAAAAATCTAATGATGCAGTTTTGTTTCAAATCTCTTTTTATTAATAATACACTATAACTATAAAATAAATGAATTTAACAAAAACTTAACAAGTGATTCACAAAAATTGAAAAATCTGTGTTTTTTCTCAAATTTTCAATTTATTTGTTATTATAAGCCAATGTATTTTGTTTCTTTTCCCACAAAGAAGTTCTCGGTAAATTTACACATATATACATATACATATGTGTAATTGTAATTGTCGTAATTTTCTTTTGCCAGTTTTTCTTTTTACACGTCAGATTATTTCCCAGGTTTCGGCATCAAAAATGTAAACAATTGTTTTATTTACATGCAGAAAAACAAAAAAACTTTAGAAAACTATTAGACCAAAAAAAATTTAATTTATTCGAAGTTCAATGTTCACACAAAAACATGAAAAGTCAGCTAATTATGACAGCTCTCTTCTCGCCATTCTACTAGTAGACACCCTCGCCCGTCGCTCTCTAACTCATATGTCCTTAAAAAAGTGTTGCAGTGTTGCCACTGTTAAACACATATCGTGCACCACACTCATTAAAGCTGTATTACATCTATTTTTGGTCTCGAAATCTAAATTGAACTGAGATGATTTACGTTCATATGAATAAAGTTAACTTGATCATCCGGCGAGGGCATACTGTAAACGAAGTTTATGGGACGCAGTGATGTGTTGCGTAAATTAATATTAAAATCAAAAGTTCGGAAGATACGGTCATGTCTTGAAAACGCTGGTGCAGAAATCCGACCGTACCGTTTACAAAGAACAAATCTAACAAGGTACTGGCGGAATTCTTGAAATGAATAATGACCTGGGTATTTACAGGATGTAGATCGAGTGTGCTCATGTTTTCGGCAAGAAGGTTTTCAACAAAAAGGTTACTATTAAATCATCACATGCATTTGTCGAACTTTATTCCATTAAAACATATAAAGGGATTAAATTGATATTCCTGTTTTGTTTATACACACTACCTAATAGAACAGTATTTTCCCCCAGACTATGCTTAGAAAAAGGTAATTGATCGGACACCCACTGGCGATTTACATTTCCCTTTACCACTCAGATCTTTTCTTAACCTACATATTTACTACCACTGTACCCATTTGGGTACAAAATATTCATATACTTTATCACTTTACCATCATTTTTTAATGAGGTTTGAATATATTTCTGTTCTTTGACATCTCACAAGTATGTGAAACCAATGCTCATTTGAAAATAAACAACAACGGTACTCTTTTTTTGAATCAGCTGGGATTGTGCTGTTCAATTTTCCGATATTGCTAGGTTGATTTTTTTGTTTTTCAAAATTTCTTATTTTACTTTTAATAATTTTTCTTTCTCATCAAATAGTTCTAAGACATTGTACAAAAACATTTAAAAGTGGTAAAATAACTTAAAAGTTGTAATTACCCACGGTAATTTTGTATTATTCTTAGAACGGATTTGAAGCCTTTTCCAACAGGTTCCTTTTACGGGCGGAGATTCGATAGTCTTACAAATGCAGTTGAGGCAATAAAAGAAGACGAGAGAGGTGCCAACTATGATATAACCGTTGTACCACCTGATGCTGATGTTATCACAGGCGAAGAAGAGATTGATATTGAAAACTTGGAAAATGAACATTTCCCCAAAAACGGCAACTGCAAAAACAGCAGCAGCAGCAGCAGCAGCAGCAGCAGCAGCAGCAGCAGCAGCAGCAGCAGCAGCAGCAGCAGCAGCAGCAGCAGCAGCAGCAGCAGCAGCAGCAGCAGCAGCAGCAGCAGCAGCAGCAGCAGCAGCAGCAGAAGAAGAAGGAGAAGGTGCCTCTTAAATTGGAGGTAAATGCTATCAAGGACCTGTGTAAGTTGGTCATTGGTAATAATTTTAATATTAAGAGATTGGGGAACGATCGCCATGCCATCCACTGTAATACGCGAAAATGAAAGAGCTCCTAAAGGAAACGACGACGGAGCACTACTCATTCACACCGAAGTGTGAAAACCGGCAATCGATGCTGCTGAAGGGGTTGGAACCGTCTTCTGATCCTGAGGAGATCCTGGCACTGCTCAAAGAGAAGGAGTGCGAAGGACTCAAGTTCGTGGGGGTAAAGTCATTTACCACAGCTAGAGCCAGGCGGGAGAAACGGAGTCTGCCATTCTTCCTGGTGCAGCTCAGTCCCGAAAGCCGTCTGGATAGTCTAAGGAGTATCAATGTCCTAGACTACCAGGTGGTTCACTGCGAAAAATTAAAAAGGAGCGAAGGCGTTATACAATGCGTCCGCTGCCAGAGGTTCGGACACGCCGCTTCGAACTGCCATATGCAGCCTCGGTGCGTGAAGTGCGCAAAGAACCACAGTTCCGAGGAGTGTGCTCTGGGTAGGGACGTATTATGTGGGAACGTGGGACACACCGCAAACTATCGGCGTTGTCCTAAGGTCAAACGTTCACCTGTCAGGTTTGGCGGCTGGTAGGGGGGCTACGATACAGCAAGCGACTGTTACTTCTCCGGCGCCAATGCCGAGAACAACGGAAGCTGCACCTAACATCCTGGCCATCTTGCTCGCAATCCAAGGGCAGATGGCTCAGATGCAAAAGCAGGTGCAAGAACAGGCCAAGCGGGTGGACCAGATCTACGCGCTGCTGCCGGGCCTAACGCAACATATGTCGCAATGGGTACGCACATGGTGGAGCAAACTTTGAAGGTCTTTGCGGTGAATGTTAATTCACTGATTAGGATCGAACGGAGAGCCGCGATATTTAAATTGCTACAAGACCAAACTCCTGATGTGCTTTTCGCTAGCGAAACCAAGCTAACCGATAAGCACAAACTGGAGTACAATAATTATATTGTTAGAAGAAGAAACCGGTCCCGATTAAAATGTAGAGGCGGTGTCGCGATCTTCATTAAACAAGGTATAAAATTTCACAGAGTGTACAAGAAAGTGTTGCGCATTTTCCGGGTGTTGGAGGCAGTCGTCATTTATATCCCGCTCCGCAGTGGAAAGCGGCTGAACTTGGCCTCTATTTATGCACCTGAGACTTCACAATCCACTTTATTCATTACAGAGCTCGATACGCTTTTTCGACTCCTGAGGCTGGAATCGGGGGAGAATTATTTTATAATCGGCGGGGATTTCAACGCTAAACACAGAGATTGGGGAAATAATTTGCCAAATACTAGAGGGAACCTACTACTCGATTGGTGGGGTCAGCACGATGTCATGTACAGACTCGGTCGTAAAGCGACGGATAACCCGTCGTTTCCCAGAGGCGGGTCTTATTTGGATCTACTGCTGTATGACGAACGTATACGACTGACAGGTACGAATTTACAAACGCTAAACTGTCTGCGCACATTCGTGTATGACAGTGACCATTGCGGTTTTAGCACCGAAATTACAGTTCCCAACGAAATTGCGGAATTGGAGGAGTTTGTCCAAAGATATTCTTACAACTACAGTAAGACTCGATGGACACGCTTCTCCACAACCATGACAAGTGCGCTCTCCTCGAATACGCTCCACCCACCATCCAATAGGAATTTGTCAAACGAGGAGATCGACAATTACCTAAAACAAATGGACTAGACAATTAAACAAACTATGGACGCTACAATACCGCGGTGTCGACGTATGACTAACGAAGACCTGTTCCGCAATCCTACTATTGACGCACTGCACCGACAGAAAAGTAGACTTCTGACAAGTCTCAAAAACTTGTACAGACAGCTAACTGACAGACAAGACCCGAAGATTAGGACACTGAAGGCGTCGATTAAAAATATTCAAACGTTAATAAAAGAGAATTACAGAATTTCTGTAAGTTCGTATTGGAACAACAGGGTTCGGGCTATAAACACCGGTAATCCCAATATGTTCCCGCAAATAAATAAACTATTTCGGAGGAAAAATCAAAACGACCTTCAGTGTCTTAAAATAGCTCGGACAACAGACAACGAACTGTTACTGACAATAGCAGGTATTGATCCAAATGAGGCCGCTGGTGATGACGACTTCTTTGTGATCCAGGATCCACAGGAGAAGGTTGAGGCCATAGGGGCGACTTTCCAGGAAATATACAAGGCCACTGATACCATTGGCCCTAATTATGACCTAGACAATCGCGTCTTGGTGCACGATTTCTACATTCGAAATGAAGTAGAGAACTGGTGATCCGAGGGCTCTGGTTTGACCCGGTTCAGCGACGAAAATATGGCAAATAATGTCATTACCAGAGAGGGTGAACTTCCCCCGTTCATTTCGAAGGAAGAGCTCCATGAGATCTTCGACACAATCAGGGCTAAGAAATCAGTGGGGACCGATGTTATTCCGAACATCGTTCTTCGACATCTTCCTCTAGAAGCGGTGGACATTTACACCACCCTGTTTAATAATGCAATGAATAATGCACATTATCCAGCGCATTGGAAAACGGCGGTGGTGCAACCTATCCCCAAAAAGGGAAAGGATATATCCAATCCGGCGAATCTCGGGTCGATAAGTCTCCTTCCGAATATCAGTAAGGTGTTTGAAAAAGTAATCAATAGAGCTCTGTCTAGGTGGGTTGAGGACAAACATATAGTTCCGGATAATCAATTCGGTTTTAAGGCGGGACATGATATCTCACATGCCGCGTCTAAACTGGTGTCCGATATCCAATTGAATAAAGGCAAAAACCAATGCACTGGTGCCTGCCTTGTTGACTTGGAGAAGGCCTTCGACACTGTATGGTTAGAGGGTCTTTTCTTTAAGCTGACTAGGCTGGGGATCAGTAAACCACTCTTGTACATTCTTTATAATATGCTAACCAACAGACAGTTCATCGTGAAAAATGGCGATGTGACTTCTGTTGGAATATTTCAAATTAAAAATGGTCTTCAGCAAGGCGCGGTCAATTCGCCGATCCTATTAAACATTTATACAAGCGACTTGATAGGTTCACTTCCCCATACTATTGCGTACGCAGACGATTTGATAGCGTACAGAACAGGTCCAAAAATCGAGGTCATTAATACTCTCTTGCAGCGTGACTTCGATAAGATAAGACGGTTTTGCGATGACTGGAAGTTGAAAATCAACTTTCAGAAGTCGGAAACCATTCTCTTTAGGAGCCTCTAGGGATACCAGAAAAGATTGGCGAAAGTTCTCGATCATTGGACAACACGGACAGCCTCTTGCCTGCCGAAATGTAGTCAGATACCTTGGGATCTGGTTAGATCAGTTTCTGTATTTTGACAAAAATGTAGATGCTGCTCTGGCCAGAGCTAAAGGCGCTTTTGCTCTTACAAAGAGACTGTTTTATAGCAGCCAACTCGATGCGAGGGTAAAGGTAATCTGCTACATGGCCCTTATCAGGCCCATGCTGGTATTTGGTTGTCCCGTGTGGTTCAATGTGCGAGCAAGCTTAATGGAAAAGATTCGGGTGTTTGAGAGGGCTTGCCTTCGCTTGTACAGAACACCAGAGTCGGAGTACAAAAAATTCTATCGTAATGAGGTCCTTTACAATAGGGCGAACCTAATACGAGTGGACAACTTCGTAATTAAGCTGACTCGAAGGCACATTGCAAGAGCAATGACCTCGACAAATAACCTGGTATCTGGGGCTTACTACCCCAACTACCTTTACCACGAGAGTGTGCGCTCTGACGGCTTCGTTCCACCGGAAGCATTCCTCTACCTAGATCAGATGGGGTTGATCCAGGATAGATCAGCGGTCCCGTTAATCTTCCATGTCGCTCGGAAAGCTGCTGACAGGCGACTCAAGACGTCGCAAACGGCAGTGTGGATCGTCTTAGGTTCAGTAGGGCGGTGGGGAATCGCGATAAGGGGGATGTCGTTCGGCAGCATCAGCATTTCTGGTGGTTGAATGATGGAGAAGATGTTTCGTAGTCGTTTCCGTCAATTACGGACCAGCCTCACTAATGAGGCAGAGTTGACCAATCTATTTGCTCTGTGAATAGCGATGGCCAGCTTACATAGCTTTAGGTTAGCATTTAAGAAATATATACATATATTTGTATATACCTTTGTATACCTTTGTATATACTAATATATGTATATATACCTTTGTATATACTAATATATGTATATAATTGTGTATAATATCTATGTGTGTGTATTGTGTATGTAGGTTAGGTAGACTAAGGTTTATTTTAAGTTAGATATTAAGTTTTATAAAAAATTAAGTCCATATGCTAAGTTTTTGTTAACAATTTTTTTCTTAGCCTTAAGTATAGAAAATAATTATTCCTAAGTAAAATGTAAATATAGTTGAAAGACATAGATATAAGAATTTAGAGTAGCTTAGAGTGCCTGTGTGGGGCTAATAAGTTAATATAAGATTGTTAAGTAATTTTAAGCTAGCATTTAAGCATTTTTTGTTAGTATGTAAGGGCTAATGATTAAGATAATAAAATGCATTTAAAACTAAAACTAACGAGATTGACTTGACTATGAGTTTCATCAATAGCTTTGAAAACTGAGTGTTGGATATGAAAATGAGTTCAGAAAATAAAAGCCCTGTTGAGATTTTCGAAACACTATTTGATGACGATGTCGTCCAATTAATTTTAGATCAAACTCGGTTGTTTGCCTCCCAACAAGACCATCACAATTTTAAAATACCGAAACGAGACCTCCAAGTTTTTATCGGCATACTCTTTTATAGTGGCTACCATTCAATGCCAAGGGAGTTAATGAACTGGCAATTGGACGAGGACACATAAACTCCAATAGTTGCAAACAATATGCCCCGGAAGGAATTTTTTGAAATGAAAAAATTTATTCACTTGGTGAATAATAATCAAATAGACCGTCAATATAAAATGGCTAGAATAAGACCCCTTATGAATTTATTTTGACAGAAATTTCAAAAATGGGGCTTTATGCACAAAAATTTATCTATTCATGAGGTCATGATAAAATATTTTGAACATCGCTCTTCAAAACAATTTATAAGAGGCAAATCATGCTTACAAGTAGTTTTGGCTATTTATATAACTTCGACACATACTGCGATGCAAACAATATTCCTCCAGAAAGATCTCATATGCCATTAGGTCCTCGAGTTGTTCTTGAACTATTAGAAACTGTAAAAGTTCCTACCAACCATGTAATTTACTTTGACAACTATTTCTCTTCCCACGAGTTATTACATTTGTTGAGAATGAAAGGGTTTAGAGCAACTGCAACTACTAGAGAAAATCGAACAAAAAAATGTCACTTGTAAATAAAGAAAGAATTCAAGAAAAAGAAAAGAGGACACTCAGAATTATTTCGATGCCAACAACAAACTTCTCTTCGTAAAATGGAACGACGATAGTGTTGTCACTATGGGCACAAACTTCGATGGCGTAGAACCGTAATATTTTGTGAAATGTTGGTAGTCTGCCGAGAAAAAAAAGGTTCTCGTACCCCAGCCAGAAGTAATCGCTAATTACAATAAAGTTATGGGGGCGTTGATCTACACGACCAAGCAGTAAACGAATATAAAATAAAAATAAGAGGCATAAAATGGTGGTGGCCGCTTTTCACACCAATGCTCAGTTCCACATTGGTAAATGCGTGGAAACTGCAGGAAGTTGCAAATAGTTCCCAGGATGATTTACTGTCTTTCCAAAGAAATTACACCCTAAAGAATCCAACAACAAAATGCCGAGGGACCCCATTTTCCTCAAAGGATCGAGAAACCCCTAAGATCCAATGAATGTCATATGAGGGTAAGGTGGAACTGTGAGCTTTGTCCTATTGCCCTATGTGTGGAAAAAAAATGTTTCAAAAAATTCCATACCAAGAATAATTAGAACCCACACTTTACCACTGTACTCGTTTGGGTACAGCTCCAAAAACTTTTAAATTGATTTATAAAAAACAACACTTTAACTTATTTTTATTATAATGATAGTATTTAATAAAAATATATCGAAAAAAAACTTAATTTCAAACTTTAAACGACGTTGGTTGTAAATGGGTTAAATAAATTCCTACACTGCCACTAAAGAGACCATTCCTATCAGAACGAAAAAGTTTGTAACCACTTAAAGCATATACTTTATCCGCTAAATCTGGAAAAAAACAAGTTTCCGACACATAGATTGCATCTAAATGCATCCATTTTGGGCAATAAATTGACATGACAAACTGTGAGTCCTTGCATAGGACGGCAGAACACTTTAAAAGTAATAGCACCCAATATAACATCACTGCCATCATCAGTGGGGTTCACCTACGAATCATATGAGTACTATTGTAAATGTCACATAGGGGCCATCGGTTAGCTTAGCAGCATCTCTTTGCCCAAAGCAACAACATTGACATAATAGGACGGCTATCAAAAGAAAATTCAAGAGAAAACAACACAAAAGAAAAATGAAAAGTGTAAACAATACAAAAAATTACTGATAATAATTGCTGAATGGCATCATTGTTGTTTTTGTCCTTCTACCTTGAATTGATGCCTCGTGGCTATAGAATCCAATATTCTTTCATGCTCGAACATTCGTGTTTCGCCTTTTCAATGCTTCTTCTTCCTTCTCAAAAGCTGTTGCTCATCCATTCTTTGAATTTCATGTTTCTAACGAGCGGTTGTCGTCTTCTTTAGCAGCGACGTTTTTTTCTCTAATATTGCCTGTTTAGTCTTTAGCATATATGTCGACACCCGTAGTGAAATCATGGCTAGGTCATCTTCCAATTGTCAACAAGTTGTTGGCAACTTCTTACAATAGTAAGCTTTCTATGTTAAGCCTTCTCACATTATCTGAAAAGATTGGATGCCTTACCGGTATCCGCATTCTAGTCTTGACTACAACCTGATAATGGTACGAGTCTATGCGTGCTATTCAGAATATTTAAACGTCTAGAATTAAATGGTTGAAGAATTCATGATCTGAATACCTTCAGTTTCCCTTGAGTATTTTATAATTTTTTCGTTTATCAACCCGGAATATGTATTTTCGAATGATTGTCTGCCCAATTTATTTTGATGACGAATGAAGGACCAATCGTATGTATATAGTATATGTGTATAGTGTAACTACTTACATATATGGCTGGGATACATACATAAAACAAATGAAAAGAAGTACTTCATACAGAAGACCTTCAAAATCAATCATCGAAGGGAAACCGACAAAGGAGAACCATATTTAAGATGTCGAAAACGGACGCTAACCAACTTGTGCAAAACTGGAGATACCTGATGGAGAAGATTACTGGTTGAAACTTATGTATCCTGTTCTATAGCGTGGTATTAATAAGACAAATAGACACTAAAATATCCTTAATTCTACTTCACTTTAATTCTATATAAGTACATTTGTTGTTGACCTAGTTTCAAACTATTGGAAGTGCACCCAAGGAGCTAAAATTGTGTACGTACTTCCTCATTATTTGTTTTACGAATATCTACAATAAATAAGTTGTACTTAGTAGTAGGAGACTATAGCAATTCTAAATCCAATAAATAAAAATATTCCCACAAATAATACCGATAATCACAGATAAGGATAGGAGTATCTAGTTCACCATAATAACAACCATCCATCCAACTGTCAAGCCAATAATAATCACTTTGAAAACTTCTACAATATTGTTTAATAAGACCTCGGAAATAGGACACAAACTTGACAAAACCCATCAGCACTAGGAATTGTAATTATGAGATTTCCCAAGTGTCACATATGCCATCAGGACGCGATGATGTAACGTACCTCGTCGTAGTACGATATTCCGATCGTTATCCTTACGTGTTATTTCTGTAGTGTAGTGTGGTGTTTTGTGGTGTTTGGCCTGGCTTAAGTGGCTAAATAAACTTTGCTCATCTGTTAAAGTTGTGCGGCACTGAAAAGAACGCACGGAACCACATGAGCGGCGATATGGGTCAACAAAAAAAAAGTTCTTAACTCTCTCTCTCTCTTCATCTTTCTCTCTGCATCTCGTGCTCAACAGATTTAATTTTATTTTTTCAGAAGTTTCCCAATGCGAAAAGTTTTGACAATTTTTCCTTTACCTTGACTATTTTTGCTAAGACCACCTACACTTTAAGTGTTACTGAGCTAATTTGATTCAGAACAATGGTAAGTGTTGAGTGATATTCCATGCTGAAAGCCATCTACGAGTATGTAGGAGTTGGCCGATTTGATGGTAATTGCATGGTTTCCCTTGTATCGACAACCCACAGAGGCCATCCTGTCTAAAACACTGGTAGTCTGTCTGCATGTATGCCCATCTCCTGCCTTCATCAAATCAATTAGGATAAATCATGTTCCCTCGATCTGCACTTGGGTTCGAATGCGTTTACCATTACAAAAGGAGGATTGTGTTGCTAGTGCGTAACATGTTAATTGGAATTTCAGATACAAAAGCATGTGTATGATATCGAGAAGCCAACGATGGATTCAGTTTGATGTTCTCTATTCGGTTTAGAGATATTGAAACCATAAAGCTAATGGGCAGTAATTTTGCTTTATGTGGAAGCATACTAAGCCATGACAAGGTTGAAGCGAAACATGCTTTTTGTAGAACTCGATTTCTACAATCTGTCCATAGTAACAAGTATACCATATGTTCATAAGCATAATATGTGTTTATATTTGATTCACGCAAGTACCAGTCGTTTCCAGGAAGTAAACTTATGTGAAACAGCATAGAATTTTCAAGTCGAAAAAAAAAAACAGTTAAAAAAGAGAAAACGAAATTTCAAAGTCCGCAAGTTTACCATTAGTTGCGCCCCAATTGCGATTTTTGCTTTGGAATGAAGTATAATTGATGCCGTCATTAATGAAGCACGAGCAGATGCAATTTTGATGCTCAAACTTGTCAAACTATCGTAATTTTTCGACAATTCAATTTTTAATGGAGTAATCCCGAACTAAACATGAAGAAAGCTAATATGCAACTGATGGTTTGCAACAAACTGTGATTGAATGACAATGTAATTAATAAAAGTTGATTTCCAGAGTTGCCAGATTAAAACGAACAAATGGAAAATTATTTCACTTTACTGCTACACTGAACAACGTCTATGACACTTGAATGAGTGGATGCACTGGACAAAATTTTCCATAACTTTTCCACATAATTCGGTCGATATTCCAACAATTTTCTGTTGGACGGACCAAATGAATAGACCAAATAAATCTAAAGATGTTAAATTGTACGAGTGGGGTGGCTAGCGGGCAGACCCTTTTCTGACAATAAAACGATCAACGAACTTCGTTTTCAATAAGTCGATTGTGGCACGTTTGTGCAGCAAATGTTAATATCCTATTGAAACCAATTATCCGTCAGACATTGCAGCTCTAATTTATCCAGTAAAAAATTGGATAATTTGGAAAAACAGTAGTTTTCCATTGACTCTAATCGACTCATTGGCATCATTTCGGAAGAAGCACGGTCCCATAACATCTCCTGTATGAAAAGTTAAATTTTTTCGCCGATAAATCTAGCAGGACTAAATATTATCTCCAAACAAATTCTAAGTCCGAATGAATTGAAATTTATACAACAACATACCATAAATCAAACCATACGGTTTTTTTCAGATGAACAATTGAATGAATTCTTGAGTCTACAGGCCTATTACTTATAACACAGGTCAACACGAATTTTGATTTTGATAGATTTATCGATAGTGAGACGAAATAAAAATATATGGCCTGAAAAATTTGCTTTTGTATTCTGGAGAATGTTAGAAAATATTTTAGAAAATCCATAGTTTACATTTTTATTTATTGATAAATCGAAAGGAATATACGAGTATTTATATTTAATTTTTATCAACTTTTAATATCAAATCAAATTACAAAATAGCGGAAAAAAGTTTAAAAGTGAACCTTATTACTTCTTCTTTCGTGTTTGTAAGTACTTTCTCTCACTAAACCCTAAATGTAGCCCCCATCATATTTTCGTTGTATTGGCCCTGATAACGTTGCTCGAAGTCCATGATATCTTGATGAAAACGTACTCCTTGTTCTTCTGAGTACGCCCCCATGTTGTTTTCAAATTTATCTAAATGAGCATGCAGCACATACGAGTGTATGTACTTTTAGAAACATTCTGCAACCCATAGTTTTAAAATTGTGTAACATGTTTTCAATTACTTCTCGGTAATTTTCAACTTTATAATTCCCTAGAAATCCAGAAACTAGCCATAGTCAAAAGTATTCACATAATGAATATTTTTTACATATTCCACTAAAGAAGCTTTGCGTTGTTGTTTTTGGTAGAAAGTTGCAAAAAAAAGGGTAGTTTTCGCACAGCTTGATCTACGTAGAAGAAAATGAAACAAGAATCGGTAAAGATAACGTTTATAGGATAAACAATAAAGCAAATGCACTGATGCTTATCAGTTGTCAAAATTATTTACACACATTTTATTTGCGTCAAAAGTATTTACATAAAACTTTAACTTAATTTTCTACTTCTCACTTTATGATTTTTTAATTTTTTTTCAAGTTTCCTAATTTACATAACTACTCGTAGTACTTAATAACACCACCTTTGGCATCAATACCTGCCTGCAACCTGGTTGGAATTGATTCAATTAAATTGCGGGCAAACTTAAGAGTCAATTTGGACCAAATTTCCATTATTTCAAATAAGCTATCATCGCGTTTTCGATCCTTATCAATGGTTCTCTGCTGTTTAATAAAGGACTAAACATTTTCAGTGATATTAAGATCGGTTCTCTAGGAAGGCCAGGTAAGAACAGCCTGATCGAAGTCTATCAAAAATTTTGTAGGCACCCATCCTTTATTACATGGAGCATTGTCGTATTGTAGAACCCAGTTGTTAGTTGGAAAGAATCTGTTTCCTGATGGAAATGTTTGGTTATTTACGATTCCAGCATAACCGGACTGATTTAAAGTACCCTTTATCGGTGTCAAATCTCCAAATCTGTAGTATGATACACATCCGCAAAACATCACCGTGCCACCTCCAAATCTGTTAAGTGGCTGCACTGCATTACTCTTTTGGTTTTGTCGGAGATGCATAAAGCGTTTACTAAACGAACCCTGGAATTGAAATGCTGACTCATCTGTCCATAAAACATTGTACGAAAATTGGATTAGCTTCTTAATATACTCCAGAGCAAATGAAAGATGTTTTTCTAGGTTCGCTGGTGTAATGTCTACTATTTTGCACACAACATAGGTTTTGATATCAATTTCTTTCAACCTGCGACGAAGTATAGCATCGCTAACTCCTTTGCCAATTAATTTGTTCGATGCTGCTGCGACTTTGAAAGGACTTATTGTAGGGTTTTCAACGACCGCTTTTAATAACCTTCTGCATTCCCTTTCGTTCATGGCCGATTTTCGCCCAGTTCTTTTCAAATTATCCTAAATTCCGTGGGCGTCCTTTTTTTTTTAGCCAAATTATACACCGTTTTACGTGAAATTTTGTACAACTTTGCTAAATCTGATGCCGAACTACCATTCTTCAATTTAGTAACAATCTCAGATCGAATTTCAACTGATAATTCGTTTGTTGTCACCATTTTTTTAATCAATTTTTGATACCTAAATAACTCTTAATTTATTGAGACTGTGACAAAAGATAATGACTCTACTTACCTTAAGCAAATCCAAGAATAAATGCAAATTTGCATTGTGTAAATACTTTTGACTATGGCGTTTTTTGTAGAGGTATTCAAATTCAATATGAAATAAAACACTTGAAACTAATGTTAATGTCTATGATATTTATCAGAGCTCGCAAATAATAATTGACCATTCTTCGTTGTCCGTAAATAAGTCTCATTTACAGACTCTTTGAGCAAAAAGTCAGAGATGAACCGTTCACTTCGTCTCTGAAGTAAAACGGTCTGCGTTCAACGGATAACCGAAATGGTTGTTTCTCTTTTGTTCTGACCGCTGACCGTTTGGACGCGAGCGAAGAAAATAAAAGTCTTTTGCGTTTGTATGCCTGTGTGCGAGTGAGGCATCTTTTTGAGCTTGTCACTTTGCTTTGTGAATTAAGTGCGTTCGGTAATTCGGGAAACATGGGCCGTGAACAAAATAAAAAAGTGCATCAATTTTTTTAAATTCGATGCACAAGCAAATAAATCGAAGTGCAACGTATGCGGTATAAAATTGTCTGGCTCGCACGCAACAAATTTAAAGCGCCATTTGATAGCTAAACATGCCGAGATTTTTAACGAATTAGACAGCAACGACAATATCGAAGTGCATGAAAATATTAAAAAAAGAAAAATATCTTGTGAAACAAGTGAAGAAGGACTCGTTTCCTCAATTATAAAAATTGTGACGACGGATGGAAAGCCTTTCTTATTTCTGGAGAGCGAAGAGTTTCGAGAAATATTAAATCCAATATACAGCGCTCTTTCTATGGCACCCATAACGTCACGAAATATTATGCATTTTGTGACCATTAGAGAGCAGAATATTAAAGACAGTATAAGAGCTTTTGTAAAGGGAAACTTGTATCCCTTAAAATGGATATCACCACTAGAATGGATAAAGCTATTCTAGGTATAAATTTACAGGTAATCCACTCAAGTATGTCCAAAGCTGAGATCGTTGTGAAGACTTTGGGTATGATACAGCTCCGTCATGTATATTAAGGAAAAAGTTATGGAGATCCTACAAGATTACGGCATAGCGCTTGATCAAATTTTCAGGTAAAAATTTAATTACAGTCTGTATTTAATATGTTTGTTATAAAAGATTTAAACTTTTAAACACAGCATTACATCTGATAATGGTAAAAATATGGTAAAGGCCACTCAAATTTTAAATGATGCTACGGAAGAGTCACTTTTCGACGATGAACAAAACGAGGACAATTTGATGGAAAAGCTAGACTCTTTGCAATTGGCCAATATTCACATTGTAAGATGTGCTGCTTACACGCTTCAATTGTGTGTTTATGATATCAACAAGCTGAGCGAGATCAGCGAAAAAGTTAACACCTGTCGCAAATTATGTAAATTATTACGTACAGAAACTTATAGGTAAGTGAAATTTTACTTCTATTTTTTTAGTAAATTATTTTATTATATACAAAACATTGACATTGCGCAGACGTTTTTTAATCGAGCACAAAAAAAACATACCATCGCTCGATGTTATCACTAGATGGAATTCCACATATTTAATGGTGGAAAAATTATTGGAATTAAAAGAGTTCCCTGCTCTACAGTCTAATGTTAAAATTGACGTTGATTGGGATTGGATGGAGACGTATATTGACGCGTTCAAGGATACATACGAGGCGACCTTAAAGCTGCAAGAGAAGAAATTAATCTACAGAGAATTCTATATAATATGGATGGAACTTAAATTGAAATGCGAGAAAAGCCAAAATTACATAAAAAAGAAATTATTGGCACAAATAAAAATTCGAGAATGTAAGTTACTCGAAAATGATGCTTTGTTAGCTGCAATTTATATGGACCCCCGTGTAAATTGCATTTTAACTGACCAACAAAAATGTTTGGCAAAACAAAATTTAAAGAAAATTGCTTATCGTTTATTCGAGCTAAAACAAGTAAGGCTAAGTGCGGTTGAAGTTCAGGTCCTATTTTATTTTTGTTAATTGTTTGTAGTTTTTAGTAATTGTTTCTAACAAATTGCCCTTGTCAAAACTTACATTAGTACTAAACTAAATTTGCAAAATAAACAATAACATTTTTCTTTTTTTCTCCTAAATACTTTAGGCGCATGCCACAATACAAATGTGTCATATAGCGAAATTGACATCCCTGATGACGATGAGAATAACGAGCCCTCATCCGACAGTGAAATATCTGCCAACGATGAAAATGAAAACGAAAAGTCTCTGTTTTCCGCGTACTTGGATGGCATGCAGAAACTATCTGAAGCTAAAGAGGAGCCTGTCTCTGAAAAACTCGTCAAAATTTATGCAGACGTAGAAAACTTTAATCTAATGTATGGTAGTTTACCATTAAATGCAAATATTTTAGAGTTTTTTAATGAAATTAGGCTCCAGTCGCCACACTTGAGTGCACTCGCACAGGTTGCGCTGGCTACACCGGCGACTCAAGTGTCTGTGGAAAGGGCATTTTCAGCTCTTCATTTTATTTTAAGTGACAAACGTACTTCTTTAAGTGCAGAACATTTGAATTCGTTATTAATTGTTAAGTTAAATGCAGAATGAATAAATAAATATATATATATATATATATATACATAATCAAAGTATTGAGAAGTTATGTTTCTACTTATTATTAAAATAATTTTCAGGTTACAGGTTTTTTCTAAGAGTTTTACGCAAACGATGCCCTCTCGTTTGTAAACAAGGCAAAGTGAAAAAAAAAAAAAAAAAGACCGTTTGCGCTGAGCATTTAATTTTTTCGGCCATTTGCTGACTCTCAATGTGCGAGCGATCAATCGAATCGCTCTCTCTAAGTTGTTATTGAAAGAGCCTAACATGCATAACTCACCCGAAAACACTCAACCGAATACCAAAACGAAGGCAAACGAAGTGTTCTGCTCAGAGCGAGAGCGAGTGTGCATGAATTTTTCGGTTATGTTAGTGCACAGACCGCAAAGAGAAAAACGGTCAACTCTTATTTGCGAGCTCTGATATTTATTTAATAATATCGGGCTTATGCGCGTCACGGCTAGCCCGAATGAAGCGCAATCGTGAAGTTCAATTTTCGAAAACTTTATCGAGCAACTGGGGCCGCATAATAGCAATAACACGGCGAATGTTGCCTTCCAAATTGTACAACGTTTCTTGTTTATCGGCATAGACTAGTGACTTCACATACCTCCATAGCAAGTAAAGTGAAGGTGTGAGGTCACATGTGTGGCATTTTGCGCCATCTTGTTGAAACCAAAGTTCTGTCACGTCAATGCCATTCAACTTAGGAGCGAAGAAGTCAGAAATCACGTTTCTATAGCGCTCTCCATAGACGGTAACATTCTGGCCGGCATCGTTCTTAAAGAAATATGGGCCGATAATTCCACTAGCCCATAAAGCACACCAAACAGTGACTTTTAATAGTTTGCATGTTTACATATCCATTTAACGAAAAATGGGCCTCATCGGAGAACCAAATTTTGCGTTGAAAATGAGGATCAAGCTGAATCATGTTTTCGGCCCATTCACCGAACCCACGACGGGTATAATGCTGAGTCTTATGAGGTTTTAAGCCAAGATCTTTCCATAAAATCTTCCACAAAGTGGATGGGCATAGCTCCAATTGCTATGCACGATGGTGAATCGACTCATTCGGATTCTCCTCAACATTGCGTTCCACAATGGCAATAACTTCTTCTGTTCGCACTGTTTGTCGTCTTTGGGGATGCGTGTTATTCACTAGAGTGTACGTGGTGCGAAAACGATTCATCGAATAACTTGCTCAGATGGACGATGGACCAAACTATGGTTTTCAAAATAAGTTTGCAGAATTTGCAAAATGGCAAAACGTACTAACTACAAATCAACTTTCAACTTTCAAAGTGACAATCTGTAGAAATAGTGTTGCCAGTTTAAAAACCAAACCTCGAAAAAAAAAACCCTTTATGTCAAAACGCATCAGCAACATATTTACACTTTCTACAATAGACGACATTTTAACCTCTTTGGGTCTTCTATAAAACAGTTAATATTGTTGTTTATCACATATATAAGTAACATCTGTTATGGCTCCTTTATTTTTCGCGGTATTTTTAAATATACCAGAACTGTTTAATATTTTTACGATGACTCAAAAAACATGTATTATTGTATTTATGACCTACCACAAAAGCAAACTTTATATGGGTATTTTTCCTTTATTTTGGAGCATAATAAATAGAAAAATCATAAAATAAATTTTAAGACAAAGAAAAAATTGTTTTTGTTGAGTTGCGTAATCAGTCGAATACTATATTTAATATAAAACCGCCTACCCTGTCCCATGAACCCTTTACCCTATAGTATTTAATAAAATTACCCTTAAATCAAACTCTAACCATACATCTACCAAAACCCTATGCCATTATTAACGATTATTATTATATCCAATTGATTGCCGAACCATGCTTGGTGATTGAGCATGTTTACTAGTGTCAGAAAAAGAAATTGGATAATATCATATCAGGCAGTTGCATTCCTAATATAATCAAAAACAGAGCAGCTACCTGTGTCCTAGTGATGGATTCGAATCAACACAGTATAACTCAACCAGAAGAAAATTAGATATTGATATTAAATTCACCCAACACCGACATGTCCACATCCTGCTGAATTGAAAACGAAACAATCTTAGGAGCAATACTGTTACACTACGGAAATTGCTAAATCATTATCAACAACATAATATATGAAAGCAAAACAAATATATTTTGGGATAAAATACAAATAATTTCTTCAATATTCACTAATATTTGTTCTTCTCATCCCATAGAAAATTTTCATGTAAACAGATTAGAGCCGTTTCACATAACCAATACGGACATCATTGAATTTAAGCGAAAGTACAGGGAAACAGCAAAACTTCCTGCATCTTCATGGCCATCATACCATGTACACTCTCCTTCATCTGCTTCGTAAGCATCAATCGGAATCAAACAAAAACCATAGCCGGTCTTCAAACAAGCTACGAGATGAATCCTGAAGCTCCATCAGAACGCATCATAAATGAAGTCGTACGTATCATGTTTTCTTTATTATTTGTTTTTCTTGATTATTGTAATTTAAAATTTTGCTCACACTTATTTCAATTTTATTACATTGCATTATTTTTTTGTTGTAACTTAAAACTTTTGTTTTTCTGAATGTGGGAACATTCTTACTTATCATTTACAGCCTTTTGTAACCAAAAATCTTTAAATATGAGTAGCTACTTCTATTCGTAATTCTATTTGATTGTTACGTTTCTGGAAATATACTCGTACATAGATTCTCCTTAGTTGTTCGGGATAGGGCCTTATAACTCAATTGCCAAACAACCAGCGATTGATAGAGTGACTCTTCGTTTTATTTATACTGATGTGTTGGTGACAGAATTGAGCCAAGGTTGACAATGTTCCTTACTACCTCGAAATTATAGCTGTCGACTGTGATACTTTGTCCAAATCGTTGACGTTTTGTGTCTCATCCAGTTCATAGAATATACTTGGTGTTGGTCTCATATGCCTTTAAACCAATGTTAGCGGCTTACCTTTTCAAACTAGCGAGCCCATCGGTTACAGACTGCTGAGTTCTGCGTCTGTAATTGCATAGACTTTTGGAAGATTCTGTCTTCGGTGTTAGCTGGTGAATTCCGCACAATTTTTTCAAGCATGTCGTTAAAGAAATCATATGACGGCGCTTGACCTTGTTTTAATCTTTTTTTGACATCAATCGTCTCGGTTAAGCCATTTCCCTGACCCTAACGGATCAGCAAATCGTCATTCCGCACAGACGGCCGAGTTTTGCCAAAAATAAACATTGTATAGGGCTAAGTTCGTCTCTATAAATTCTACCATATGTGGTATATCGATGAAAAGATGGTGGGTATCGATTTCGACTTCTTAAGTCTTGTCCAGGCTCTGCCGTAATGAGAAAATTTGGTCGATTGTGGACTTACATGGCCTGAAGCCACACTGTTAGTGGCTAATCAGGGTTTCAGACGTTCATACAATATGGCAAATACGACCTTATATGCAATGTTTAGAAGACGAATACCCCTATAGTTGGAGGGTTTCTCGTTTTTGTGAATCGGACAAACAATGCTGAGATTCCATACATTAGGCATATGCTCCTCTGACCAGTTCGTGTTTGCTCTCCATAAAGTCACTTCCACAACACCTTTGAATACTCCGCGGGCAAGCCTTCAGGTCCAGCTGATTTCTTGGACTTAATCTTAGATATTGCTGTCGTTATTTCTGTTCCATTTAGCAATCTCCATAGTAGATATCACTCCTCCTTATGCTCGGCCATCCTATTGCACTCCCTGGATGGCGGTGAGAACTGCCATTCAAGGGCCTCTGCCACTTGCTCGGTTGCACGTCGCCCCTTAAGAGTTCGAGCATTTCACGTGCAGATCAGAAGACCGTTGATCGATGATCATTTTGCGGTGAAAATTTGGCACTAGCTCTTGCCAAATTTTTTAGCAAAATACGCCACAGGGATCTTAGAGAGATGCCTACCTCACGAGAACAAAACGGAATTGGTTGATTGCGTTCTTGAACTCCCGACTGGCGACAACTGCAATGATGTCTTCTGGCGTTTCACCGTCTCTCTGGCACGGTATCAATGTGGAGGGAATAAGTCGATTTGATTTTTTCAACTTTTAATTTTACAATTGTTCGCTTATCGGGACGACTATAACAACCGAAAATTGGAATTAACGTACGCAATGTAGTTGTAACAGACTTCTTTGATAAAAAATTAGCATGATTTGTAAAGGTTGTTAAAGCGTATATGTTTGCATGATCGAGCGCGTTCAGAATTTTAGGGACTGAAATTTAAGTCAAACCTGACATACCGAGTGGCAAATTTGCCTGCAAGTGCAAGGCACATTTTCGTATGTCATATACGTTATAATTGGATATTTACTTTCAATTCCTACTTAAAACTTGTTGATGAATTGCTTTTATAAAGATAACTAATTCGTAATATTAGAAAAAGGCAAAAAAGGATAAAATGGGTGACATACATGATGGAATATTATGTAAATAAAACTATGTGAACACTTGTGCTACGAAAGCAAAACTATTTAAACTAAAATTCGAGTTATGCTTCTTGTTGCAAGTGATCCTTCAATCTTGCAAAATTCGCGTTGCTGAAAGAAAGATTTCGTCCCCTTAAATATATCGGTAGTATTGTCATCAAAATTTCAGTTGTTGGCATAGCATTACATAATCGCATTCAAATAATTGTAGACGAATACAGCGAAGACTTTATTCAAGGATCTAGACGATACTTATAACACCGGGACAATGCGGTGTCAGAAAACGAAATTTTTTACTTTCCTTATTTTAATTTGAGAAGAAATATACAAATATCCATTATTTTTTATTATGATAATTTTTTTAAGAAATTCATTTTACTTAATTTACTTGATTTACAAAAACAAAAAATAAAAAAATCTATAAATAAACAGAATCATTCTTTGTATGTTTTCCTTCGGTTCGTTGAATTCATAATCAACTCTCTCAAAATCTACCGCAAACCATATTTTTATTTTCATAAAGGAAAACAATTTATGAAACAAATAAATGATGAAGCACAACTAGCACTTCAATCAAAGTCGAAAAACCAGCTGATTTTCGAGGTTTTTTGATTTTTTGCTTGAAAATCCGGTCCACTACCTCACGAAATTTGGCCTAGTTTTGCATCAAATCTTGCTCTCGACAAACCAGAATCGTTTGACTAACTAGTCGCTAGAATTGGGAAGGCAAATATTACGAGGGTAGTCCACGAAGTAACCGACCTAACAAAGAAAACACAAAAAAAATTGGAAAAAATATGTTTATTTCTCTACGTAATCTCCTTTTAGTTCAATACACTTTCCCCAGCGATGTTCAATAGCTTCGATACCCTGTTTATAGTGAGAATCGTCGAGCTCCTTAAAATAGCCAATCAACCGCAAAATCCACCTCTTTACTCTTGGTAAATCTTTTGCCACCGAGCCATTTTTCCAAATTCAGAAATAGAAAATAATCCGAGGGGGCTAAATCTGGCGAATAGGGAGCATGAGGAAGCAATTCGAACTTTAACTAATAACGGTTGAGTGAAATGGTGCATTGTCTTGATGGAACAAAACTTTTTTCTTCGCCAAATGTGGCCATTTTTCCTGGTTTCATCTTTCAAACGCTGCAATATGTTCTTATAATACACGCCGTTGATTGTTTTTCCTTTCTGTATGTAGATAATCAATGAAAATTATCCCACTCGCGCCCCAACAAACTGACGCCATGACCTTGCTTGCAGATGGAACTCTTTTCGCCTTCTTTGGAGCTGATTTTCACCTTTGAGCCCATTGTTTTTAATGTTCCTGCGTCTCGGGTATGAAATGATTAATCCATGTTTCATCTATGGTAATGAATCGATGCAAAAACTCAGCTTAATTGCTGTGAAACTTCGCCAAACACTCGATTAAAACATTCTCCCGACACGATTACGCTGTTCATTGTGAGTAATCGCGGCACCCATCTAGCGCACAGCTTTCTCATGTCCAATTTTTCAGTCAACATGCGATGTACAGCGCTTTTTGAAATGCCTAGCATACTTGCTAGTTCACGCACTTTTAATCAACGGTCATCCAATATCATTTTGTGGATTTTTTCCAACATTTCTGGTGAACTCACTTCTTTGGTCGGTGAGCACACTGCCCCCAGAGTAGAATCCAGTTTTGTTTTGATGTTGGTTGAATTGAGGCCTTTCAAATGACTAATTTTTTTCCATATTAAAAAAATTCATGGAGAGCGTTCGCTATTGATGGCTGCCGAACAAATACTAAACAACATAGCGTCGTCAAACCACAAATTTAAGCTTCATAAGGTTGGTACTTTCTACAATTGTCATTCTTTTTAAATATCAACTGCCATCTATATGTCAGGTCGGGTACTACCCTCATACATCTGTCAGCATATGGTATGTATGAGTTCAGAGGATCACTATAGAAAAATTGGGGCGCATCTAACGAACAGCCTTAACCGCTTACCGCATACAAGGTATACTTATCAAATTTTGTTTTGGTCAGCGATCACTTCTAGTAAAACATGTATTTGTGTAATGGAATTCCATTATTTTTGTCCATGCAATGCACAACTTGCCAAACTATTCGAGAATTCCTGAAGCGTGCTCGGAGGTCAAAATAAAGTTAAATAGGAGCTACTTTTAAAAATTAATACAACTATTGAAAGCAGTGAGTAAAGTTTGAAAAAATTTAATATACTATATTATTTGAACATTCAAGAACAAGCAATTGTAATGGGTTGTGTGTGTGTGCTTTTTTCTACTTGATTTTTGAAAGTTTTGTAAACTTGCCTTATTTAGCTTGGTATGCATTCCGCACAAAACCCTGTCGTTCACATATGGCTTTATATACATTCAAAGGTGCTTTCATTGTTTACAGAAATGAAACCTTCTAACGTTTATGGAAGTTTCAAACTTGTTAATCCTATTGCTGGTGATGGATCTTTGAGTGATGGTAAGCTGGTTCCAGAATCCGATCAAGAATATGAACCCCATTTTTCTCATCAAGTAGATAATGTAACCATTCCTGAAACTGATTCTCAAAGTTCCGAGAATCATCAAGAGCAAAAAAGGGAGGATTAAAGAAAAAAAAACATTAGTTGGAAAAACACCAAAATGGAAGAATTTGAGACAAAAAACTTTGAATTCAAAGGAAACGCTAACCTTCCAGATGACATAAAGCTTTTAGATACGACGGAAGAAAATTTTAAATTCATTTTCACTAACGATTTAATAAGTACGATCGTTGAGCAATCAAACTTAAAGTCCCTTCAAGACAATATCAATAAGCCTGCAAGCATCACGATAAATGAAATCGAACAATTCATTGGCATTGTCGTTTTTATGTCTTGTGTGAAATTACCTTCAACAAGAATGTATTGGGCGAAGCATGTTGGCCAGTCTCAAGTCTATGAAACCATGCCATGTAACAGATTTGAGGTTATAAAGAAAAACTTACACTTTAATAACAATGAACACTTCAAACCTTGTGGAATAGATGGTCATGATAAACCTTTTAAAGTCAGACCTCTTCTAAAGAAAATTCGAAAGCGTTTGTTATTGGTGCCCAAAGAAGATTATTTGTCGGTGGCTGAGCAAATATTTCCAACCAAATGCCGTCATGAACTGAAGCAATATAACCCTGCAAAACCTCATAAATGGGGCTATAAATATCAGGTTTTAAGTGGCATTTCGGGCTTCAGTTACGATTTTGACATTTTTTGCGGGACATCAAAGCAATTGCTTTCCATCAGATGCACCTGATCTTGGTGTCAATTCAAATGTTGTAACCAGACTCACTTCTACTGTACCCATATTTCAAACCTATAAAATTTGTTTTGATAATGCTTCAAGTTTAATTGTTTAAAAATGGTTTGTTACCGTTGGGAAGAGTAAGACTTAACCATGTGCCGAACTTGAAAAAGCCTACTGCGAAAGAATTGAAAAAACAAGGCCGCGGAAGCATGGCAGAAAAAACAGCGATCATAGATGGTGCTAAACTAAGCTTAATGTCATGGTATGATTATAAGGTTGTAAATATGCTCTCAGCTTACGTTGGAAGTGAACCTAAGACAACCGAAAACCGATATTCTCGGCGAGAAAAAAAATACGTGGATGTGACATCTCCTAAAGCTGTAGATGTTTATAACAAGCATATGGGAGGTGTAGATTTACTGGATTCTATGCTTGGCTATTATAGAATTCACCTACGTTTCCGCCAATGGTACAAATGAATTTTTTTCCACTTTGTAGATATGAGCCTTGTAAATGCTTGGGTACTATGGCGCCGAATTCACGAAAATGAAAACATGCCGTTGTTTACTTTCAAACTTGCTTTTTATGAACATTTACGTAAAACAGGAAAGGTTTTAAGTGTGGGCAGAAAACCCCGACCTCCGAAACTCAAACGAGTCGAGTAGCTATTTCATGCAGCTTGTCGAATTCACCTGTACCCAACTAAGGGAAATTTCAAAGTAAAAAAAAAAAATATTTTCATAATTCATGTAAATTTTTTTTATTTGCTTTAAAACTCTGTTTTTATTAAATTCATTCAAAATTACAAAAAATAAAAAAAATTATTTGGGTTCCCATCTTTCCTCAACTTCTTTCGAATGTCCTTCATAAGGTTGTGACAGTTACATCCGTGATCTTTTTGGACGCTCTTTTCCATGTAGCACTAAAATCTTTTATGTTACGTCCTTTGCACACTGCTCACTTTTCCTCAATTTAGCTTTGACCAAAGTCCAATACCTTTCAATGGGACGGCGCTGTGGAGCATTGGGTGGATTCATGTCTTTTGGGACAAAGTCGACATTTTTAGCAACATTTCTCAACGTCGCATGAGCATAGTGAGCTGAAGCTAAATCTGGCCAAAATAATGTTGAACCCTCGTGTTTGTTTAAGAAAGGAATCAACAGTTTTTTTAGGCACTCGTTAACGTACACTCCTCCGTTAATTGTTCCCGTTGTAATAAACGATGAGCTTCTGTGTCCACATTGGTAAATGGCCTGCCAAACGGGATATTTTGACCCGAATTTTTCCATCCCAATCAATGTTGTTGATTGCGGAAGAATCTCAGCTTCAAACGAGTTGTAAAGCTGCGCACCTGGAAGAGTAGTAAAGTCGGCTTTGACATAAGTTTCGTCATCCAAAACCAAGAATGCTTTCTTGTTGCCGATCAACTTGTATAGCTTTCGGGCTCGTGTTTTTATGGCTTTTTTTTGCTTTTCAGTAACTTTTGGTATTTTTTGTTTTTTTCGTGTTTTTAGGCCGTTACGTTTTTTAGATCTTTGTACCATTGTTTGGTATTACATTTCCGAGCAACATCTCTGGATGACATAGTCCGGTTTTTTACGATTGTACCCACTATTTTCCTGTCCAAATTTGTGTCATGTGCTCCACTTTTCTGTTTTCGCTTAACTGTCAACGTCTCCAAATATCATTTAATAACAGAATCCACTGTACTGCGTGCTATGTTTAAATTTTTTGCGATGAAATGGTTTGGACGCGAAGTATTTGCGAGCCATTTGTCGATGATCTTTTTACGGCGTTCCTCTTCACTCATATTTTATAAATATTTTCAACCGCACCGAACTAAAATCAATAACAAACTGAAACTAGAGAATATACAGGCTAATTTGGGTACAAAATGGGATTGCAATTTTTACGCATTGGAAGTATAACCCGTATTAAAATTTACAGATTTTATTCGTTTCAGTCCTTAAATGTCTCGAAAAACTCCATATAGGCATCAAGACTTACCTCGTGATACGGTGCGTTCAGACTGCTTGGATAATTTCCCGGAATGGAAGAAAAAACCACGCCAACTGTGCCAAAATTGTTACAAATTTCGATCTTTTACACAATGCCAAAAATGTGAAGTATTTTTATATATACTTCAATGAGAAACGAAATTGCTTTAAAGATTTTCACAAGACTTAATTTCGTTTCTGATCTTTACTTTATACAAAGCCAAATATGTACCACTTGTTTTCTGAACTAATTTCCAGCAATGCATACAAAACCATATATGGATTGTTTATAAACTTTTGTGAAAAAGCATTTTTTATTTTCTATTATAAACTAATTACTTATGTCTAATAAAAGAAATTTTCACAAAACAAAATTGTTTCCCTTCGCTTTCATAATTTAATCAATTTGAATTAACGCATAATAAGTTACGAGGACGGGTCAATAAGTCCGTGACTTTTGGATTAAAACACAGATTTTTTGATAAAAAAATAATTTTATTTTTCAACGTACGAGGGGCGTTCAATATATTCTCGGTATCGATATGAAGGAAAATGCGAATTCAATTTAAATTGTTTTATTTTTCAATATGATTTCCCATAACATCAATGCATTTGTTACATCTTGAGATAAGCTTTTTTAAACCCTCAAAATAATAAATTTCCTCTTTCTCTGCAAAATACCGACTTGAGTTCTTCATCATCCGAAAATCTTTTTCCACGAAGACATTTTTTCAAATCCGGAAACAGGAAATAATCACTAGGGGCAAGGTCTGGACTATAGGGTGGGTGTTGGATTTCTTCGAAACCACAATCTCGCGCAGCAGCCTTGGAAACTCGCGCCGTGTGAACAGGAGCGTTGTCATGAAGAAGCAACACACCCGCTGCGAGTTTACCCCGTCTTTTCTTTTTAATTTCCTCCCGCAAATTATGCAAAGTGGAAGCGTAGGATGTGGCGTTGATGGTTTCACCTTTTTTTTTGTACTTAATGAGCAAGATTCCCTTTGAGTCCCAAAAAACTGTGGCCATGAGCTTTCGGGCAGACGGAGTGACTTTGAACTTCTTCGGGGGGTCTGTTCCTTTTTTATGCCACTGCATGGACTCTTGTTTGCTTTCAGGGTCATAGTGGTGGACCCATGTTTCGTCCCCAGTAACAATTCGATCCATAACACCGTCCGCGTTCTCACTACACATCTCCAAAAGCTCTCTACAGCATGCGATTCTCACTTTTTATCTGAGGCGCTGTGAGCATTCGTGGCACCCACCTTGCACTGACATTTGAAAGGTTAAGATGGTCATGAAGAATGGTGTGAATGGTACCAATTGAAAGCTTGGTGATCTCTGCCATCATTTTCACCTTTATTCGGGCATCCTCAAGAACAAGTTTTTCGACTTCTTTGATGCTTTCTCCCGTACAAGCAGTAGCCGGGGCGCCGGAGCGGGGGTCGTCCTCAATGCTCTCTCTGCCTCTCTTGAACTCACTTGACCACTTTTGCACAGTTGATAATGAAGGTGCGGAACCCTGGTAAACAGCCACCATCTCTTCATGAATAGTTTTTTGACTTTTTCCTTGCTTAGTGAGAAATTTAATTACAGCGCGATGCTCAATTTTCACCATCATCGCCTCAGTTGCCATTATGATTCTGTTTAACTAGAGATAAAACGCGAATTAATAATCACATTTATATGAAATTTTACACGAATGCACTAAAATAATAGTGTTACTTGATAAATAAGTCAATTTATATATGCAACCACAGCTTCACCCCGATACCGAGAATATCTTGAACGCCCCTCGTAGTCCCCTTGAGCTCTATACACTTTGTCCAACGCTTCTCCAATTTTTTTATCCCTTCCAAAAAAAATGATTTGTCGAGGTCCTCAAAATGACGAGATGACTTCATCATTGGAGTCAAATCTTTTTCCACCAAGCCATTTCTTCAGGTTTGGGAACAAGAAGTAGTCGCTCGGAGCCAAATCTGGAGAATGGGGTGGATGAGGGAGCAATTCATAGCCCAATTCATGGATTTTTGCCATGGCAACTGCACATGTGTGCACCCTTGCATTGTCTTGGTGGAAAAGAACTTTTTTCTTGGCCAAATGAGGTCGTTTTTTTTTCAAATCGTCATTGAATCGGTCCAATAAGTTGGCATAATACTCCCCATTGATTGTTCTTCCCTTTTGAAGGTAGTCAATGTGGATTATCCCGCGTGCATCCCAAAAAACAGTCGCCATAACTTTATTGGCTGACAAACCCACCTTGGCCTTCTTTGGCGCCGATTCACCCTTAGAAACCCACTGTTTTGACTGTTGTTTGTTCTCTGGTGTGTTGTGATGGATCCATGTTTCGTCCACGGTTACAAAACGGCGCAAAAACTCCTCCATATTGCGATTAAACAACGCCAAACCTTCCTGTGAAGTTGTTACACGATTGCGTTTGTGGTCGACTGTGAGCAAACGCGGCACCCATCTTGCGGAAAGCTTTCTCATGCCCAAGTGATCATTCAAAATTGAAACCACTGAGCCATGCGAGATCCCTACGGCTTCCACAATCTCTCGCACTTTCAATCTTCGGTCGGCCAACACCATATCGTGAATTTTTTCGATTGTTTCGGGTGTAGAGACCTCAACTGGGCGTCCAGGACGTTCGGCATCTTCAGTGCTTGTACGGCCACAACGAAATTCAGTAAACCACTTTTTTACCATTGAAATCGATGGTGCAGAGTCCCCATAGTATTTATCAAGCTTAGCCTTGGTCTCGGTAATGGTTTTTTTTCGCAAGAAATAATGCTTAATAAGCACACGAAATTCACTTTTTTCCATTTTCTCCTCAAATTAGTGAGTAGTCTGATAAAAATAGCTGTCAAACACAAACTAACTGACGCAGCAAGTTTAAATTTTGACAGGAGTCAACGGACAAATGCCTGTTGACAGGAGTAGTATTGCTGTTTCAGTAAAGAGGTCAGAAATTCAAAAAGTCACGGACTTATTGACCCGCCCTCGTATAAGCTAAAAGATTACTGTATATGTTATTTTATTTTTAATGTGTATAATTCATAGGAAATCTTAGCCTATAGAATACGTTTAGAAAAAATCAAATCCATAAGAATGACGGTTCAAAACTTAAATCTGTAGAAATATCCATATCATTCATATACATATGATGGTTAAAAGTAGGAATTTTTCTTCAATAAATAGTGTATTTGGAAAGAACTTAACAACACTTACCTTCTTAATTGGAATTTTTAACAATATCGGAATTCAATGAGTTATAAAACGGCAGCAATAGTGTTCCATGTACGGAAGTATTTTCCCTTTACGTTATTCATTAAGCTTCTTAAAAGTACATTAATACTGGCCGGACCATAAATATCTCAGTTGATGGATATGGTGACAAAAATTCGCACAACAGTTTACAAATAGCTGTAAAGCACTTAACATCTTGTCGCAGTTTTGGTCCAAATGCGCTTTTCCAAAAGTTAATGAGATGAAATGAATTCAATCCGGCGCAGCTATACAAATGTGTATGTATGTGTGTTTTTTTTTTAAGTTCTACTACGACTTTTGTCAAGTATTAAACTACTAGTACTTTTAAAAATCAATTTTCGAAATTAATTTAATCCTGCATTTAATCGTTACATGCTACGCACGTGTACCCGAACGCTAGTGAACGCCCACAATGAAGTCCTGTTCTCATTTGCGAAAATTAAATTTAATTTTACATGAGATTTCAAGCCACGCATTCGTCAAGCGATTGGGGTCAGTGCTCAGATGAATGTTGGCAATTTGTATAGTGGGACCGGGGCTAGAGAATCATTTACTACTGCATGTCCAATAAATAAAACATCGAATCGATATGGTGACACGGATATTGAAGTGATTTAACTTTTTTCTGCTATAGGTACATGCAGCTGGAGCAAATGGTCATTGTGATATGGGACATTTTTTTTGGGTTGAACTCTATATTGATTGATGGGTTTGGTAGTTTGGGCAACAATGGAAAGTGATTTAGGAATATTACATAAATTTGTTTATAAAAATAGGAGCAGATAAAAGGAAAAATACTTAAAAGTAAAACCATAGGAAACATGTGAATGTAGAAAAGCTGCTTAGTTAACGAATATTGCGTCGTAGGGGTTTTTTTTATATATGAATAATGAATGAATTGTATATTGAGATTTAATCTTTTATAGTACATAGAACTTTTTTTAGGAGCGCTTGAATTTAATAAAAAAATAGTAACTTATTTAAATAATAATAGCAGTGGGAATATGAAGGGGAATACATGGGAGAAGAAAGAAATGTAAATAGATACGAAAATGAAAGTAATAATAATAATTTTAGGTTGACAGAAAGTAAGACATTATTGCTTTTTTGAATTGGTTTTGATTAGCAACAGCTTTACTCCAAAATGGTATAGAATTTTCAAGTTAAATCGAGTAGACAAAGAATAAACGGGATGAGTTTAGGTAACTACGGTGGGGTGTAATAATTTTGAGTGCGGGTGTTACTTAACAATAACACACAAGTAAGATGGCGTTTAGTTTATAATCAATTTGTGTAAAAACTTCCAGTTTTGGCGTTCTCTTCAACAGTACGAAGAGAACAACCAAGTAAACTCCCAGAGAATGTCGAGATATGATCAAATCTACATAGATTATGGATATAACGCACCGCATCAATGAGGGCCACCTGCAATTTGAGACAATGGATCAAGGCTGCAGTAGACCTTTGCAGGGTAGGTAATAGGTTGTACAATTAGAGTTTCAACGAGCATCTGTCTTGTGGAGGCAGAAGTGAAGGTCGCGGTTAACCAAAATTTAGGAAGGCTTCCGTAGATACGACGAATAATAGAACTAGTACGAGAACACCCAGAGAGCTTCTGATTAATTACGAAACCTAAACTGGTAACCGATTTAACAATATTCAATTTGACGTCAGAAAGCCAAATGTCAGGTAAAGGCTGGAAATAATTTTTTTTTTAACATACAGGCAGTATTTGGATTTGGTAAGACACCATTGTCCGTGGCCTGACTGCTTATACTGTGAAACTCTTCATTGAGCAAGCTCAGGAATGTTTTTATTAACGGGCTAAATGGAATTGGACGTCAACAGCGTAAAGGTAAATTGAACTACTCGCATGTTTATATACAGAGGGAAGGCCTTTTAAAAACATATAGAATAAAATTGGGCCCAAAATTTACCCCTGGGGAACCCCCTTTGAAGCAAATTTAAGACTAGATATAGGGCTGCTCGTAATACCTCTTTGTAACCTGTTTTACAGAAAACTGTGAATTAAGTCCGTCACCCAAATACTGAAGCCAAAAAGATCCTTAAATTTCCAGCTAGGTACATAGGTCATAGCTAACACTTTCAAAAGCTTTCAAGAAATCAACCAGACAAATCCATTATCGAAATTCTATCTAATGTCATCGATAATGCTTATCATGACAGTAGAGCAGCTATGGTTAGCTCTAAAGTCTGATTGGAGCGGATTGAGTGAATTGCTAACCAACAGATGTTTCAGAATTTGGTATCCGACACGTTTCTCGAACAGTTTTGATAGGTATGTCAGTATGCTTTTAGGCCTGTAAGCCGTAACAGTTACGGTATTTGGTTTGTTAGTGACTAGCAGGACTTCTGCTGCTTTCCAAAATTCGGGAAATGTCGATGTAATCAAGCAGTGGTTAGAGATATGAGTCAAATGGGAGACGATAAAGGACAGAATAGATTTTATAAAACGTATGGGTATAACGTCTCCACCTATTGTATTTGATTTAATTGACAATACTCTACAATTAAATTAAAATCTTCGAAAGTTAGTACAGGAACATTGGAACTACCAAGACAATTCTGATGAGACTAATAGTTTAGTCTCCCCAATAAATGATGCCACCCATGGAGCGAAATAACCACTGAGCCCAAACATTTTTCTCTCTCTCTATATCCAATTTTCTGAAAAACTTAACACGTTCTCCGGCATTTTAAGAGTAGTAATACCCTCTTGAGTGTTAAGTTCTTTTTAAAAAAAAAAATAAAAAAAAAAAGACTGTTGGTGCTAAGGCACTACTTTCGAGAAAATATTTATTAAGTTCTTCTGGATCTGCGTTACAGCTTTCTCTCTGTTTGCCACATGAAACACTGACCTTGTGCAAATTACTCCAGAGATTTTTCGGGGTAACGAGGTATTCAATTTTGAAGCATAGACATAACCTATAACAGAAGTGACAATAATTCGCGTTGTTTTGTAGGCATGCAACCCTGTTGAGATTTGTCTAGATTGCGCTTCCATATACTTAGTCTATATAATTTATTGCAATTCTTAATTGTTTGCATTAGATCTGACCTATACCAGAGGTAGTTGCTGTTAAGGATTGTAACGGTTTTATTCGGGAAACAATTATTAAATATTGTAAATCAAATAAAATATTGTGAAAGGCTTCCACGTTCTGATCGACACTGCTCCCATGGGGAGTACTCTACATACTTATCGCATGAGTGAGGAAGTTCACGTTAAACGAATCGACATCTTTATAAGAAAATAAGTGGGGAGAGACAGTGTAATGTCGTTATCGGACACTAGTTGAGGATTGTATAGCCTTTGGTGAAGCGAGTCGGACTCTGAGCATTAGCAATTTTAAGACCAGATGAGGACAGTGATTCGGTCAACTGAAATGTTCTGGACTCATTTTTCAATCAATGAGCATTGAAAAATATGTGCTCATAGGTTGCTGAGAAGATAGAAAGATCAGCGAAAAAAGGAACGAGGAACAGCTTGTGTTATTACAGCATACATATGCAATCAAACATTGTGTGTTGTTGTCATGAACTTCCAGCATAGTCAACTGAATGCAAATTAACTCACATCAGCGCTAGAATCAGCAAACAAATATTTACTCTAATCTCGTTTACGAACATTTGGACTACAAGCGACGCGGTTGTGTCTTTGATATTCAACATTGTGTATAGTTTGATTCAAATCAGTTTTTCAACGGTCACATGCGTAGAGATGTAAGAAACAATTTCAATGAAAGAACGCATGGATGTGAACGCAAGGACTATTTTATTGTCTTTGCAGCGATCATTTGCTTAAATTAATTTTGAATTTTTGTTGGAACAAATTTAAGAGGCAATTCTAGGGTTTTCAAAAAAATCGTTTTATTTTTATTGCTTTCTATGGCCCCTAGGACCTCAAAAATTATATCCCAAAAGATTATGGCCCGGAAATATCTCCAAATACTTGCTTTTCAAAGTATAGTACAAAGCCGCCAGGTAGGCAGCGAGCTTAACTTAAAATTTTAAAAGCGTTTATCTCAAAACTGCATTTTTCAAGTTAGCCACACTCATAACTTGAACAATTTTCAATCTACTAAATTTTTAACTAGATCTTTAAAAATATATTGTCTAAATAAATATAGCATATGGCATAGTTCATTTGTTATTAACAATTTTCTGCGAATTTTGCAAGATTGACTTTGGAAGTGGGCTATTCAGCCAAAAATCAATATATCAAAAAAATCCTACGTACTTCTCTAACTGTTGTTATGTACAATAAAACAAAATTTAGTGACTCATTATAATTCAAAATTTGGAGGAGCTGTTGGAACGGCCGTAGACCCTTCCAAAAAAACGAGGTCACCTGAGAAACGCTGCACAGCGGCCATTTTCAAATAAATTATTCTATAAAAAATAAGTTTTACAGTCAATCATATATACAACAAACTTCTACCTTTATATACTCGATTTATTTTATAATTTTCCTGAAAAAAAAATCACAAAAAAGCCTATTTTTACTCGGCCCCTCGAGTGGCCTAACCCCTTAATAGAATTTCGTAGTCCAACTGATTTGAATCGAGCTATGTGTATGGTATACTCTTTTCGTCCACAATTTAGTTGTGTCAAAATGTCAACAAAAAAAAAAAATATCACAATCATCTCTCCCGCTTCCGGTCTTAGTACTGTTGCTTGCACTCGGTGACTGCTGTTGATGTATTTGTCATACGGCCAGGGCAATGACTGGATTTTGGATTTTGTTGGCGCAGTTTCACTTGCATAAAGCCGCAGCCGTCGGAATTTTTATTTTGGAGTCTTCGTTAGCTTCGTCGGTGCTTGTGTATTATGTGTTTGTTTGTGATTATGGCATGGGAATTTAGGGCGGACGTCGCCAATATATGCGGGCTAAAAAGTAAACACTTTTTACCGTACGTCCACTTCTGTAAATACACCCAAGGTGTTCTAGCACTTAGTGAAACACAAGTAGATCCGCGCCTACACCTCTCTGATCACTTAGACCTGGAGCTTACCAAACTTGACCCAGCTTATAAATGAGCCCACGCGAATACCAGATGTACCATACCACCAGCCCCCTGAACTTGTGTTTAACTTCTCAGGCTGATAAGTACACCATTGATGTGCTTTACCCTCTAGAGACCGCGGACGTAGCTATTTTATCGTAAACGGACCACATAGCTAGATAAAAGATTCCTAAGAGAACCGTATGGTAATACAAGAGAGCGAATTGGAGAGGACTTAACACCTTCTTTAGGAATTGTAACTGGTCGTTATGTTTCCTCGATAACTACGTTAATGCCGCTGCTGATATGATCACATACACTATTCTCTTTGGAGTGAGATGCTTTATACCTCATCAGATGAAGAGTATAAAACTAAAGGAAAAGGCGTGGTACGACTTGAGCTGTACGGAGGCTGTCAGGGTTAGAGAAAAATTTTGTTTGCTACTACCAGACCAAACCAACAAAAGAAAACCGAAAAAAGCTCAAACAACGAATGACTGCAACGTCTTTTTTACGCTTTTGAAATTTCAATACAACCAAGAAATGAACAATCTTCTGGTTTCTCAGTAATCTACCAGAACATTCGCAGTTTGCGAAAGAATTTTGATACATTTATCACCCATCTCTCATCTTTAGACCATTTACCAGATTTAATTTTTGGTTCTGAAATCTGGATTTTTGAGAATGAAATTTCTGATTTTAGTATTCCAAATTTTTATGAGTTATTGAAGCTTCAAAATTGTATAAATATTATTCTACTCGTAATCGGTGACTTTAATATTAATATACATATTGTCTAACTCAACTGATGTTGACCATTTCTTGTCGACGCCATCTGCATTCGGTTAAGATTCTTTGCAAGCTCAACCAACTCGTTTTAGTTCGCGTTTAGACCACATATTTGTCCACCGTCCATAATAAAACCATCTTTAGAACTATGACAGTTGACCTTCAAGTAACAGATCATTGCTTAACAAATATTCAGTTCTTAGATAATAATGTTCCGCGAACTGAATCAACCGTGCTAAAATTTTTTGATAAAATCAATTATAATATTCTTAAGAATCGTTTGAATTTTCAATTTTGGGATGAAGTTTTTTGACAACTGATCCTTCATCTGCCTTTGACATTTTCTTAAGAAAGCTACAGTCTCATATTGCGGACAGCAAACAGATTACAAGACGCAGAAATAGCATCAATCAATGTATAAAACCTTGAATGACTTCCACACTTCTGAAAAAAATTAGAAGGAAACATAAACTTAGCTTTTTGGTTAGAAAACATCCGAATAGTTCTAGGCTCAGCTTAAGATTGATATCCCTTATTACAGAGATACTTATTATCGTAATAAAATAACAGCAAGTCTTGGTAATCCCAAAAATCAATGACGCGTTGTTGATGAAATACTTAATAGAAAAACTGATATTGTCTTGAACGTGATCAACTCAACTATCTTAATCCTCTGGAAGTCGCTAATTCATTTGTAATATTAGTTCTTTTCAGAACTTAACCAATAATAATTTCCTTCCCAGGAGTAACTTATTTGATCTAGAAAGTCAAACAGAGAGTTTTTTCTGTGAACCGTTCAGTCCTTTTGAGATACATAAATTAATTTGCTCTCTTAAAACTTCTAAGACCACGTCTTTTGACAGGATGACAAGTTTTTCATCTCACATCTCTGACGTCTTATGTTATATTTTTAATACAAGTATACAAATGGGAATTTTTCCTCAAGCTTTAAAAACGGCAATAATATTACCACTTCATAAAAAAAGCGACAAGACAATGTTGAATAATTATCAACCTATATCTTTGCTATCTGTCTTTTGAAAAATTTTTGAGAGGGGTATTAAGTCAAGAATGTTATCATTTTTATTGTAGAAAGAACGCATTTTTTTAGTGTATGTTAATTCGGATTCAGAAGTGGATTGTCAACTGAAGCTGTTTTATTAAAAATAACAGGGGAGTTATGCCGAAGTATTAATTCTTCTGAGATTCTGGCTACTCTCTTTATAGATATTACTAAAGCGTTCGATGTGGTAAATCATTCAATATTATTAGACAAACTTTTTCATTTCGATTTTAGAGGTAATATACATATATAACTGGTTTATTCAGCAAATGGTGAGATACAAAAATATTTATAGCTCTCCAAAAAGGATTGCTACCGGTGTTCCACAAGGATCAGTTCTAGGTCCTATTTTGTTCTTGATTTAAGTGAACTCCTTGTTCATTCAACCGTTTAAAGGTTAAGTGACTGCATTTGCTGACGATACTGCACTTCCATATTCAAAAAGCTTTTTGAATGTATTCCTAGAGGTAATTCATGATCCTGATTTGCTGAGAAAATGGTTTTCAGTTCATAAGCTCATTATTAGTGATAAAAATTTATGGTATTTAATACTAATATTATAAATTGTGACGACTTACCATTATTCTATCACTCTCCAGGTTGTACCCGCTTTCGGTTATCGGATAATGACGATAATTATTCTTCATTTACGAATAACTATGAAGCCTCCTGTTGCAGTAATTGCTTTAAGATAGAATGTGTCGAAAGCGTTAAATACCTGTTTATATTCTTGGATAATACTCGTAAGCTAAGTTCGTCCAAACATACAAATTATCTAAGACAATATCTTAAAAAAAGTAGTTTATTAAAATCCAAATTGGAATATGGTATCACTTGTTGGGGCGGTGCTTCCTTTACTAAAACCGATCCTCTGTTATTACAGCAAAAACAAAGCAATTAGAATGTTATGCAGATTAAACCGCAGAACTCCAAGTTTTAAAACTCTTCCGTTAAGACATCTCTATTGTTATAAAGTTCTTAAAATATTTTTTCAAAATTCGGATTCGAAACACTGATACTTATGATTTGCGGGGTAATTCCAGAAATTTTGCTGTAGTTCCACCAGTTTATGAAGTTAATTTTGGACGATTTTATCTTGCTTCTCTGTTTAATTTACTTCCAGATTCTCTAAGATGTGAAAGAGTGAAAAATGTATTTGTTAATGGTATCAAAAAATGGCTCTTATCCTTTGACTATTCAAATATTAACAATTTTTTCATAAATTAATTTTGTTCTTTTAATACTTAATTGTTTAAATAATAGTTTTATCTCCTTGTTCTTTTTGGTACATTGAATTCTCCCCTCAACAACAATAATAATTATTTATTTTCTGTCAGTATAAACAGTATATTCATCACAGCCACTTAACCTACAGATTGCACATAACTATTTCATGTTTAGAATTCCTGTGTTATTGAATTTGCAATATAATCTTATGCTAAGACTGAAATAAAGTGTGTAACACAAAAAAAAAAAAAAATGAGGCAAAAAATACTGCAATGACCCAAATGTAGTAAACATTTTTGGTCGTTCGTCAAAAATATTAGAAATTCTGCATCATCCTCCATCGCAACCCTCATATATATATAATAACATTTCACCTGTCAGCTCTTTGGACAAACCCAATTTGCTCGCTGCACACTTTGCTGCCAGCTCAACACTTTCAGACTGTCTCCGCCTACACTTGAGTGCACCGAATCTTCAATGGGGCGAATCTACTTTCGCAATCGTGTAGCAGAGAGTGGACTTTGAGATCTTAACATAAGCAAATCCACTGGTCCCTTCTTCTAAAGAGGTATTCTACCACGCTGGAAAAACCACTGCGTAGGATTTTTCATCAGTCCTACTCTTCAGGACTCTCTCCGAGCAAATGGAAAATAACCAGCTCATGAAATATCTCGAAATAAGTAATAATAAGTACGGTTTTCATAGCAGTACCAGGTGCACTGGTGATGTGATGGCATGTCTCACCGAAAAGTGGAACCAAAGCGTACATCTATCTGGCGAAAGTAAGATATTTGCATTTGATGTTTCTAAGATAGAGTTTAGCATCAGGAACTTTTGTCGAAAATGCATGCTTTTGGGGTAGACGAATTTCATCTTCAATGGATTAGAAATTATTTTTCGGAACGTTCAGTTCAAGTTGGCTTGGATATTCACGAAATAAATGCTGGTGTGCCCCAGGGCTCTGTTTTGTCTCCCACGCTTTCTTTGTCTTCATCAATCTTCTACTTCTAATCCGATATATTCCTTTGCTGACGACAGTACACGCTGCTTTTTATATCCGTTCCCGGACTCACATCCCGGCTCTCTGGCTGTAGAACGGAAATGGCAGCATATGCTGAGCTCTTTAAATTCTGATATATTGTAGTAAACGGCATCACTAAGTGGGGAACCACCAAAAGAGTGGAATTTAATGTTTCCAGAATACAATGTTGTCTGATGTCGTCAAGGAGAAATTTAAACACCCAGCCGAGGAAAGGTTGAAACCGAAAAGCTTTCCATTCCGGGTATGTGTGTCAATGACAACCTACTTGAATCTCTTTAATCATGGTGTTAAAGAAGTAACGTGTAGCCCTGTTATAAACTTTTTTGACATAAAAGAGATTAAATGAGGTCTCTTCTAAATTCTGCACAATCAATGTCTCGGTAGACCTTGTTTCTAAAGACACTAATATATTGGACCTTAAATTGGACAAAAAGGTTATGGGTATCAATTCAGTATTTTTGAGTGCATAACGGCTATATGTAGGTCAATACTGGACAGATCTAAAACCGCACTGACTTGGGCTGGTTTTCTTGAGGATTTGTTTTGGACTTTCCCTCAATTCGGCCAAGGATCTTGTTATAAATACTGTATGTGATGTTTAGAATGTTTATGTGCCTGTAGTAGGCGTATTTGAGCGATCTTCTTTTCCAAATAACGGACAGACGATGTTAAAATTATATTATTCAGACTTTAATTTTGTATATTGCTTTCCTCTCTTCGTTTTGGTCCAACTTTCTTCCTGCCAGTGGTATGTTCGTGCTCTTTGCCGTTTAATAGTCGGCAAAAATGGGCATTTCATTTCCGTGTGGGATTCGTGTCCCTGTTCGATAAAATTTCTGAACCGGCAGGAGAATTTTGAACTTTTTGTATTTATCAGCCGCAGATCTTATTTCATTCCTCGTCCGCGCATATATGGTCGTATTAGATTCCTTCTGCTTGGCACTTCGGATGGTAGTGCGGCACCATCGCCAATAGTCCTAATATTTTTAAGTCTCAAACTTTGATAGAATATCGCTAGTCTGCAAATCGTGGGCAGTATATATGTAAATATATTTCAAGGCTTACCGAAATGGACTGTAGCCTAAAATTTAAATTTAACAACGGAAAGCTCATTAACATTCATCCAATTCCGAGTTTAAGACTAGAAATTGATTTCGAATAAAGTTGTCAACAAAACCGGCAGTAGAGAACTTTTTTTTGATTGACAAACTCATATTTTTTTTATAATTCCAAGGCGAAGTATTTTGTTTTTATCAAATAAATATCATGCAAACCTGCACGAGTATCTATAATTAAGGAGGTAAATATTTTTGGAAATTCTTTGAGGGTTTAATAAAAAATAAAAGGAATTCAATTCCAGTTCAACTCCAGTGAGTCAAATTGGTTAAATGCTATTCCAAATTTTTTATCGGAAAAAGTTTAGTACATTGCCGTAGTAGGCAAGGCTTCTAAATGGACTTGGTTGGCAGTGCTTTCAAGAAAAAATTACCACCTCTTTGCAATACTAGTACCAAAGAAACAAAGTCTCAATTTTTTTTTAAATTATTTAAATATTTATGAGTATTTAGGACAACGAAGAAATCGCCTTTAGCTGCTAAACTTTAATTGGAATTCCGTGAAATCGTAATAAGAAAAGTTTTCTACCAGCGCGCTGTCAAAATCGAATTCCATGACCAATTATTTACGTACAAGAGTTAAAAGCTGAAGCAGTTGATTTGGCACGTTTCTAGAAGCAGGTGAGGAAAGGTAGCAGAATTTCGTTTTGTAAGCGTTTTGTAGAAAGGAGATATTTTAACAGAGTGATATTGACAAATTTTGACAAATAAGGGATGCATATCTCTCTACGAGTATATAATAAAATAATTTTTCCCTTCATGTAAAATTCTTGCAATATAGGCAAAGCCATCTGATGAATAATGAAAGTGAATTTGTGAAATTCATCTTTTTTCGAAAATCTGAACCACCGTTTCAATTTGGTTGCGTGCTGAGTGAATTCTGTTTTCAACAGGGGCCAGAAAATAGTAAGAGCAAAAATCAGATTAAATCAGAGCAAATCATATATAGCACCCCAGGCAGAAATAGTCCGTATAGTACTCTAATCCCGAAAATACACGGCGAAGAATTTATAAATCTATTCGTTAAAGGAATTACCACAAATTGCAAAACCGAAACATTTATTATGTATTCATGTTATGTAGGACGTAGATATAATACTCGTATGTTCGAGGAAATAATAGTCAAAGCTTCGAAAGCATTCATTGTGCAAAGAACAAGAAGAAAGGCTGACAAACTCTAAAAAGAATCAAAGCAGATCACCAAAGAAAGATATAATTTACAAACGAAAGGGGCTCTCAATGAAAGAACCAAATTTAAAAAAACTAAGAATTAAACCGAAGCGTTCAATCAGTAACAAAACAAATCATAGAGGATAACATAGAGTCTGTACCAACTGATTTTGCCAACGGTTGATTGCGCAGAGAGAGGATTTAAGAGAATAAAAATGGTACGAAAGAGTAAATGTTTTTGCCTGAAGTTTACAATGCCTAACCCAACTTTACATGGCCTAGAACTAAGATGCTGTTGCATAAATTACTTTAATTTTTTTTGTTATGGGGTCGATAAATTTCAACGCACTTCATATGTAATGCTACCTGTTATCTAGGGTGGGAGACCTTTCGTTTCATTTATCCAATCGTCATCATATGCAAATCCCATACAGTACCAACAGATATACAGAACTTTTTTTTATAACATGTATTATCAGAATATAATTTTCTCCGAATAAATTTGGCATATAAGGATCTACATACATTTACTCTCCCACCAGGGGTGTAATAATTTTTTTGGAAAACTGGATATACACAATGATTATACCTCAGGTAGAAAATGGCCGTCCCATCAGTGCGCTCTCAACCTCAGATTAATAGAATGAAAATAAAAAACACCACAGTCACCGACGAGCTCTGGTAGCGATTAGATCGTGTGCGCAGTGTATTCTTCTCCGAGTGAAAAAAAAAAATTAAAACCCGTTTTCTTTTTCTATTGACAGCTTGCGATCCGTTACTTCTTTTCGAGTTTTCTTTGCCCTTTCTTTGTTTACTGATCGCGTGTGCTTTTGTTTTTACTAAATAAAAATGGCCCCCGGGCCAAATAAAACGAGAAATCGATTTAATGAACTTGCAACTGATGTTTCATGCGATTCTTACCCTAATAAAAGACATAAACCTTTTACAGATTTCCCAGAATTGCCACAAGTCCACTACCAGACAAATCCAAGATTTATTATTATCTCCTCCAAAAATACTGATAATCCTATTTCTTCGCTCAGTCCAAAAAAGCAATAGATGGTGTCAGTAAAGAATATGATCAAATTTCTTTGATTCGGGATGGGAACATCCTTCTATTGGCAAGATCTCAAAAAGTTGCTGATCTTTTACTCAAACTGAACAATATTGCAGTTAAGCTTCACGATACACTTAATTCAACAAAAGGAATCGTCTATGCGCCATGTTTAATTAATGCACCTGAATCTGAAATTATCTCCGAAATGAAATCCCAAGGGGTAACTGAAGTTTTCAATTTTACCAAATCTGTTAATGGCACTCGTAAGTCAACCGGTCTACTTTTAATGACCTTTGACATGTTTCAAGTTCCTTCTTCAGTCGAAATTGGCTGGTACAAGGCTATAGTTAGGGAATATATCCCTAATCCAATGAGGTGTCGTAACTGTCAGTTGCTTGTTCATATAGCTAAGTGCTGCGGGGATACCGAAAAATGCGATGTTTCTAGCCTATCGCCCCATTCTCCATCTGACTGTACACGCTCCATGTGCGCCAATTGTGTCTTTGACTATCCCTCATCCTCAAAAACATGTCATAAATATCTTCAAGCTAAAGAATTACTGACAATTAAAACGAGGAATAAGTGCTCTATGACTGACTTCAAACGCTTATATAACCAAACACATGCTACCCAAACAATCCACTCAATACAACTTATTCTGATGCAGCCAAAACTAACAATAAATCTATTATTTCTGTTTCAAAACAAAATCTCTCTAACCAACCCAATGCAGGCAACAAAGTTATTATCCCTCAATCTAAACAAACAAAAAATAGCCCAACAACAGCAATTCTGTCCGCTGTGTCTCAACCCCATTTAAATAGCACACAGCATCTTTATCCAGCAATCTTTCTAAACCGATTTGCCCTCAATCTTCTTCTAACCCCTAACATTTTTCTAACCCCCCTGCCACCATTAATAAAAATATTGTATCCAGTTCTCAAATCGTTTCAGATAAACAAATCTTTTCCTCTGATGCCACCCCTATCACTCCACTAAAAAAAAATTTCAACAACCAATTCAACTATTCTATCACCTTTATCAAATTTAACGCAAACTCTTGGCCTTAATCAGGAATATCATATTTCTTTATCTGATTCCGATAATGATGATAACATACAGCAAAAATAGTAGCAACACTTACTCCCTCCCCGCTCTACCTGGTGTGCAGTATAACCATCGCTTACTCCCTCAGTCATCTTTTCATCCCATCATTTTCCGAGTTTTACAGGGGAATATAAAAGGCCTTTGGAACAGTTTTGACGAACTCTCTCTTCTCATAAGAGAATACCAACTTTGCCTCATTTCTCTTCAAGGAACTCACTTTATCTCCAATCCTACCGTCTATATTTAGGGTACTTTAGTAATCTCCCCCATAATACTACATCCAAACAAGGTATTGGGCTTCTGATTTGGAACAACATCCCACATAACCCCATCCCTATCACTTCCAACATCTCAGTTTTGATTCTTGAAATTACGCTCAAAAGAAAATTCAATTATGTGGGACTCTACATTCCTCCGGAATAAATCATTACAAAGCAAGACCTATATAATATTTTATCGCAAGTCAAAACTCCCGTTATGTTTGGTGGGGATATAAATGCATGGAGCTCTCTATGGGGATCAACTACAACTAATTCAAGATGAATTTTTAACTAACTCCAATCTTCTTATCCTTAATGATGGGACCCCTACACATTTCTCCAGCCACAACACTCTTACCCACATAGACCTTACCTGTTGTTCCCCCCATTTGTACCCAAGAACGCATTGGGCTGTCCTCGATAACCTTCACAACAGTGACCATTTTCCTACGGTGCCCTGGTGGAACCCGAAACTAAATGAATTAAGGAACACCAAAATGGTCTTGTGGATAAATTTAAAAAAAAAAGCCATTGCAATAAGGTTAGCATATAAGAGAGCAAATGCAATCTTTAGAAGGCAACTCCAAATTGACAAAAGAAAAACCTTTGCCCAATTCACCAGCTCCATTAATCCCAATACCTCTGTTACCAGCATTTGGGAAAAAATATGACGTCTTAGTGGTCTTCCTTCCTCATCACGAACCATTCGGGTGGGTGGCCGTGGCTCAAATGGTAGTGAACTGGCTTCCAAATCGGAAGGTTCGGTGTTCGAATCCCAGCCTCACCCGAAAGACATATCTTTTCAGTTAACGAAAATCAAGCAAGACGAGTAGTTGACTAGAAATCAACATCAAGCCAACTTCCACTAAGAATTTAGTCCCCCCATTAAATGTTGGATGCCACCCATGGAGCGAAATAACCACTGAGCCCAAACATCTTTATTTCTCTCTCTATCCCATTTTCCCAAAAAAAAAAAACTTAACACATACTGAGGCGTTAAAAGTGTAGTCATACCCACTTGAGTGTTAAGTTCCTTAAAAAAAAAAAAGGTGCATCAAATCTAATTCAAGTTCCTTAATTACACCTCAAGAAATTAGCAATCATGGAAAATCAGTTCAGAAGACATCAGTTTCCATCAAAATTTCGTTAATGAAAAATTAAATGTTCTCTCACAACCCTACTTTTAGCCTCATAACAAGGCTGCGTTTATAATTGAAAAATCTATTTCTTTAACAGAACTTGAGGCGTGTCTTGTCAATCTGAAAGGGAAAAGTCCAGGCAGAGGTAAGCTGTCTTATCCCATGTTTAAAAACCTCCCTAATGAAATAAAGCTTAATTTACGAGTACTTCAACTTTACAACCATGTTTTCTCGAGCGGCACCACACCTCAAATTTGGAAAACTGCCACTGTTATCCCTATTCTTAAACCAAAACGTTCATATTGTTAACGGGTACCGTCCTATCTCTCTTTTGCCATGTATGTTATATCGAAAATCTTGGAGAAAATCATTAGCAAACGACTTCTTTGGTATATACATAGTTATAAAGAACTTAGTCAGTCATAATCAAGTTGCTTTCAAGTCCAATCAAGGATGCATAGATGCCTTATTATACAGGGTGAATGACTAACTCCAACTTTTTAAAATGCTATAATTTTTTTATTTTTTGATAAATTTTATTGTGCCAAAGCAAAATATGTTTGAAAATACATCAATTTTCAAATTGTATCAGTAGTTTTCAATATGTCCACCTTTGACGCGAATAATGGCCTTGAGACGGCCGAAGAAAGCATCGCACGCTGCACGCAAGTGGCTCTGCGGTATTTTGGCCCATTCCCGGCGAAGTGCTTATTTGAGGTGGTCCAAACTTTGGTATTTTTAATGCCAACCTTCGCCTTTAAAATACCCCAGACAGAGAAATCCAACGGATTTGCATCCGGAGAATTTGCAATCCATTGTGTCGAAGAAATGAAGTGTGGAACATTGTTTTTTAACCAATCTTGGTTGATGCGCGCTTTGTGAGGCGGTGCCGAGTCTTCTTGAAATGTCCACGGTCTCCGACCGAAATGATTGTTTGCCCAAGGCTTCAATACTGGCTCTAAGACGGTTTCACGGTATACGATCGGAGAGCGACCATCGGCGGTTATGGCGCCCCAAACCATCACCATTTCGAAGGACCTCTCTGGCAAGTAAACTCGGTCATTTTTCTTGCTGACATATTGCTCGGTAACAAATGGCGATTCATCGGAAAAAACGATATTCGGCAACTCACCACTTTCGTGCAAGCGTAGCAACTCCTTCGCTCTTTCGACTCGAACCTTTTTTTGTTGCGGTGTAAGATCGTGTGCTTTTTGGAACTTCAATGGCTTGAGATCAAGCTAATTTTTCAGTATGTGTTGCATCCGTTTCAACGATATGTTGATCTCACGAGCCATTTTTCTTCAATTCGAGCCTTCACTTTCCGAATCATTTCTGCCGATGTTGCTGTTTTTTTGTGACCACCTTCATGGCGTTTTGCAACGCTGCCAGTATCACGGTAACAAGCTATGGTTCGAGACACAAATGATTTATTCACGTTGAGGTGCTGGAGGGCTCTAACAATAGCTACTTGTGGTTTTCTAGCCAAATATAAAACAATCACACTATAATGTTTGAATTCCATCGCGGATAAAAATTTTTCAGCACGACTGAGACGCAAATCGTTTAAAAGGCTTGCAAATAATAAAATTATCTGTCATATGTCAAAATTTGAGCTCACTGCCATGAACGGTTTGGAAATTATAGCAGTCTGAAGTTGGTTGCAGTTCGAGTCATTCAGGGTGTATATTGACCATTTCATATCGACTGCATTATCTGCCAAAAACCATGTTACTATCTTGTCACTAGACTTTCTTACAGTTTTCGACAGAATCGGTATCCATATTGTCAGGTCTCGTTTAGGTGGTCGTTGAAGACGGACGTGTTTCTCAGGTTCTCCGCAATATCCTACCCTTTATCTTTTTTTGCCATTATTTCTTGTATTCTTAACTTTTTCAAAAATAAATACATATTAACAAAACGGCTATCTGTTACAACTCAGAAGTGGGATACATATATCTACATCAAGACACATAATCTCCATACCTCAACAAGAAGAAAAAAAAAAAGGCAAAACGGTCGCAAGCAAACGGGCCCGAATAGGGGCGACAAAAATAAAAGAAACGAATTTTTTTTTGCTATGTATAAGGGTAAGCACACGAAGGATATACAAGAACAAAGGAAACGAGTAGTGTTGATCACGCCATAGATAAACTAACCTAGATGGCAAACTTTCCAGATATTGGAAAATCAAAACCGGTTTTCTACTGATCGCCCCTATCCATGTGATCCTGTCTGTGAATACGTGTAAATTGTCATCAATGGCAATTTGCCTTTAATTTTATACAAACCACGCCCATTTTGATAAAAAAAATGTCGTCTCCATTACACACATTCGTGCAAATCGCTCTCTTTCTAGCAATTTTACTTGTAAATTGCTCTCCTTCTAGCAAATTTTGACAAAGTTATAGAGATGCAGAAGTGTTGGAATTCACTTACAGTGTGTCTGTGCAAAAGTTAAGGGTTTGCAAAAGTATTAGTAGAGTTTGACATCTACTTAGTTTATCTATGATTACACGAATAGGGGCGATCAGTAGAAAACCGGTTTTGATTTTAAAATGTCTGGAAAGTTTGCCATCTAGGTTAGTTTATCTATGCTCTTGTGCTGGCGCATTTGACAACTGATATTGACACCTTGCGAAAAATCAATTGCTGGTGTGCATATGACTTACATTCGCGCGTGTTACATTCTGTAGCAAAATAGGATAGATATGGGATACTACTGGAATGTGTAGGAATGTGTATTAATTTGAGTCGTGGGGTTAGATTTTGCAGTCTGGTGGGAAAGAAAGAAAATGGATTGTGCTGAAATTTAGAATGAGGTGTGCAAGTAAGTTCGGACATACTAACATACTCAAAAAAGTTTGAAAGTCGTAAAAGTTTTCATCAAGGCTGTAACCCCAACTTGGCCGTAGTACAGATGAAAATGCTTCTTCATAACATAGTTTGTAGTCATCAGTGAAAGTGAAAGCTAACGTTGTAGTCCTCCAAAAAGACACCAGCGCCGCATCCGACTACATTCTTTTCCTGGCTTTGTTTTAGGCACAGGGAAAATCGATTTCGTATTTTTTCGGTAGCGAGAATGCAGGTGTTATTGCATCAGACTGCATGCCTATAAGACTGTCGGTGCGCTAGGTCATTAAAGCTCTAATGACTGTTGATCCAAGGGCCACCTCCTTTTAAGCGCAAGGAAAGCTTGTTCCCAGAGACAACAGATGCACAGAATATAATTGGCCTTATCATAGCCGTGCAGATCCAAAGGGCCTTTCCCTGTCCCCATGTCTTGCCGATAGCTCCTATGCACTGCTAGATCGCAGACAGAAGATGGCGCGGTTCAATTTTGGCGGCTTGAAAACCTTGAAAGTCCTAGTTTCCAGTAGTGGAATTTTCGCCACAGACTAGTTCAACCACTCAAGAGTTTGCTGCGTGGAGCGCTTTACCCTACGAGTTCTGTTTTACATATCATAGTCCTTTGTTGGAATGCAAACATTGTCTGCTTTGCGTAGATCCCGCAGTTGATTGACAATTGCTTGCACTTAGCGTCGTTTAGACTATTGTCATTGTCAGCCTTCCCAATTTGGAACAGCATATAGGTGAAAATTATACCATTACAGGTGCACCGGTTTCGTCTCCCTTGGCGTTTCGGGGTTTTCCTGGAGGTGGGTTTTCCCCGACTCCACCTTCTCCACAACCAACCTATCTCCGCCATTCAATCCCTTCGCGACCTCGGCATTTTGTGCGATAGGAAGCTCAACTTCCGTTTACATATAGATGAGATAATCCTTCAAGCCAACTCTGTACTAGGTTTTGTAAAACGATGGTCCAAATAATTCACCAAACCATACATGACCTGGTCCCTCTATATTACCTTTGCTGGCCCCCTCCTAGAGTACGCCAGTCAAGTGTGGTCCCCATATCATCGTGTTCATATCTCGAGAATTGAAAGCATCCAGCGCTGTTTTCTTCGATTTGGTTCGAGATATGCCCTGGGACGATCTTTTTATTCTGCCCTCCTATTAAAACCGTCTCAAACTTATTAACTTAAATACCCTTGAGGAACGCATAGATGCAGCCGACATTCTTTTCATTCATCGACTCCTTTCAGGTCACGTTGAATGCGCGTCCCTTTACAACTTTATTTTAATCAACGTACCCCTAGTCTTTTCTATCTACCAATCCACCACACCCCCTATGGCGCGAACGATCCAAACTCCCGTATGCTACGAAATATCAATTCAAACCTTACCGCCTTTGACTTTGTTCGCACCACTCCCTGCCCCAAATTTGATAACCTTAACCACTCCAACCACCCTTAGTTTTAAGTTTCAGTTTGAATTTAATTTAAGTTAGTTTAAGATTGTATAGCTTGTATTAAGCCGAATGAATGAGAGCCTTCGTCCCCACTATAATTAAAATTAAAATTAATCCAGCAACATCCAAATTCCGTCCACCCGGACTGCAAAATTTTCTGGTTGAAGTACGGGTTTCAGCCGGATCTTCTGCGGGAGGAAAGTCTTCACCAGAGTTGTTTCCTCGCGGGGATTTCACCTCATTAGCCGACTTCCGTCGACTAGAACTACGTCCAGAGGAAATTCAGCCTTTGTTGGTTACAGCACCGATTTAATCCGGGCATCGCGCGCGTCCAGTATTCCTCAATAGAGCAGGACTGTTAGCATTAGAGCTTTGGAGAGCATATTTTGGGTCTTTGAGTTGGAATTTTGGACCTCAGTTGCTAGTCGTTTGAACGAATCGAACTAAAAATGGTTTTTTAAGGTTATACATATGTATTTCGTGAAATCTTTGATAGTGTGATGTATATATTTGTTTCAATCTATGCATTTTCGCTACGTTAAAATAATAACTGTTGATTGGCACGTTCTGTCCTAAATAGTGTTAGACAAATCGGTTTTTGATCGTTAGTGCGTATTTTGTCTTCTTCAGATTCATTATAAAGCCAACTCGTTTGGCTCATTCGTATACCTCAGCTGAACGAATTTGTTAAAGTGTTTTTTCGTTTTATGCTTGCCTTTCCCAGTAACAGCTTCATCACAAGTTTGAAGAAATCATTGAAATCAGTCAGTTGGAAATAAGTCAGATTTTCTGTTTCTAAGCTGCACCATCCATTGCCAATTCTGAAGCGTAATCCGTATTCGTCCATCGAGGTAGATGGTATAATTCAGGGCGGTGCCGTGAAATAACGCCAAGCGCAATAATGCCGAATTCCTAATATTGCTTTAATATAAATCAATATCATGCTAAAAATGATTAAAAGAAACGGTACCATGTCAAATCGACCGATTACAATTACAACCAAAATACAATTGCTAAGAAGTTATAAGCGCCTGCCTGACAGTTGTCGCCATTCCCTTAGCTGGGCGACGAATTCGTGCGAGTGTTTAAACCCTGCGGAGAAAAGGGAGAATCCTGTTAACGAGTGAAGCAACAACAATTCGGCTTTATTTCACAAGTAATGGTAGGTGTTATTTCACTTTGTCATCGTGAAATAACGCCGAATTCTACTGCTACAAAGCGAAGTAAAGCCGAGTTTTGGAATTCGGCGTTATTGCGCTCGGCGTTATTTCACGGGACCATTCAGTGCTGTGAATGCTTTCATATTCGGATCTGAAGTTCATAAAGAGATGGTGAATATCGAATTGCCACTCTTTGGTCCTTTGTATAGAACTGGCTATAGTGTAAAAATTGTTTATTTTTTCAGGCTGGAATTTGTACTGAAAGTGCCGATGAGTATAGTGCAAAACGTCTTTAATTTAATACACAGTACACTGGATAGGATATAATTTACTGGAAGACTGTGAACACATATCCGCCGGTACTTGTTGCCAGACATAGGATTGCCTCTTGAAGATGGGAAGGATAGAGCTGATATTCCAGTCAGAGGTCATGCTGTTGATATCAAAAACGTTGCAAATGACCCATCGAAATGTCGAACCAGTCTGAGAATTTTCTGATAATAATCGATCTGCGCCCGCAGACTTGTTGGTATTTAGTCTGGGCTGACTGTCAGAAGGTTGGGCGAAAGCACTGCTTCATCGATGGTTCATCAAGCACTTTATGAAAATGTTATTTAAATGCATCCATAATTTCCTGTGGGTTAGAAACAATTATTCTCATTAGTTCGGAGAACCTGGGCTTCCAATTTCGAGCTTGCGGCCATGCTCTTTGATTTTTATAAAATTCTTGCACTTCTTGAGTCTTGGATATACTTAACCTGAATGTTAATTTTTTTCTGGGCAATAGCTGTTTCCTCCTTCCTTCTTCAAGCCATATTTACAGCTTTCATTTCACAGATATATGTAGATCTATGTAATGTCTTTGCTTTGATGAGGACCACAACTAAGTGATTGCGAATCAGCTTCAACCTCATCCGTTTTGCCGTGACGAATGTGCATCCACATATATGCTGTGATTTGTGGCATCTGTAAAAATTATCAAACTTGCGTTACTCTATTGTTTTTAATGCAACTTAGCTGGGTTGTTTAAGTAACGAACATTCGCTAATTTGGTTAAGAAAGAAAGTGTGCTTTTACCAAGAACAGGGCTGCATATATTAGTATAAATTAACATGCTAATAAAGTAATGCCAATAGAATTGCTTTAATAAGATTATGATGAGAAATACTGAATTTAAAAATAAGCCTTATACATTTCAATCATTGGCTGGATGTAAGCAATTGTGCTCGAAACCACTGCATACTGCAGAATTTCCGCCTGTTTATTATGCACCTCAGTAAACAAGTCAACATTTTCGATTTCGGATGGATTCAGGAGCAAGGAAAAATGGGAATAATACTCCGTTCCTCCATCAAAAGTCTCTCGCAGTCGACAGGACAATGTCCCATACATTCACATCTTTATTACCTCGGCAAAAATATTGCATTTTCCAGAGCCAGAACAGGATGCAATAAAACCCAGGATGTGTAAGGAACTGCTGTCGTGATAATTTTGAATGAAGCCATTCTGCAGCAGAGTACCTCCCTATTCTCCCCTAATGTCCTTTTCAGTTGTTTATGTTCGCATGGACAACAAGGACAAAGGAGAAAACATCGCAGAGTTTTTTTTTTGTTTTTTGTTTTGTATGTTTCTGATGGTTGCTGTAGTTGTTCTTTGTAAGTGTGCATATGTAAAACAAGCAAACAACAACGTTTCGTGTTTGTGCCTTCAAATTTATATCACGACTTGGTTAGAACTTATAAATTTGTCAAACACTCTTTTCCAGTGTCCACACCAGGATGCGTGTCCTTTTCAAGAGAAATGGCATTAACATGTCACACTGATGCAGCATCAGGAAAATCGATTCCACATGCCTCGGTTTGTGGCACCTGTGGAAAGAGTGCATTTCTAGAAATCATTTCATTTGTCGTAGGAGCTTGGGTGTCACCATATAGGAAATTGGCTAATTCCTGAGGAGAATCTTGTTTCAAAACACTTAATCGTTTTGCTTTGATATAGAAAGAGATGTTCATTCAGAACGGAGAGGTGGGCGAAAGTTTGCCAACCACTCCGGTAAATGCTTGGTTACCGCATTTGTGGGACCAATAACTGCGGATACATAAGCATGTTCGTACATATGTCTGTATGTTTGGCAGTATTGGTCATAAATGAACTGGGTTGTATAACCGATCTGGAGGGGGGAATTATTAATGAATAGGAGCAGAATAGAACCCGAAGGATTGAAACGGACGTGAGGGCTTAAGATTAAATTGAGAGTTCTCTTCCATACGTGTGTTCCATGGTGTACCTATAATGTACCTATATACCTACAGGAAGAATATGTGTAAATGATAAGTACATAGTCCCTTAGGATGAAAACTTTGAAATTCAAAACCTAGGACGAACACCAACAAGAAAGCGTTCTTGTGGTGATAGGAAGGGAGCTAGTGTCCTTTTTGGTCGATTTATCAACATCGAGGGATTTCAAAGTGAATGCTATTGGATTAAGTGCACTAGGTATATCGTTTCTTTGGCTTGACGATTTTATTTAAGCAATTAGAGAATAACCATAAGCATAATACTCGTATCATACGAGTAGTAGAAATAGGTTTAGGAGCTGTCCATTATCTTGTAATTGGAAGCAGGCAAGTTCCTAGTATAACTTAAACGACATATTTCATTAACCTGCCACATCCTGAGTTTCTAAAACAAAATAGGGCTTCCCGAATAAGCTGTTTATACCCATAGTTTGTAAAATGATTCGAAATGTTGCCGATCAAGAAAGAAAAAAAGAAATAACAAAAAATGATGAATAAAACATGCTAAAACAGGAGTAGCATGTTCCAAAAGATGTTGATTAAATGTATTTTGGAGTTCTAATAATGGATAACACTATTATACTCCCAGTCTGGGAGCTCTTTGTGAATGCAGAGCAGGTAGAGTAAATTGCAAAAGACAGGATTGATTTCGGTTAAATTTGGTGGACAAGCTTATTGCCCCAGATTAAATAACCATGTCTCGTAGGAAGACAGTTTCTACAGTTTGTCGATGTCGTTCAAATTTCTACAGCTCATGGCAAAATCATCATACTGTTTGGGGACTTTCACGTTGAGCCAAGTGATAGTTAAATGCCTTGCTATGTGGAGATGACACAGGGTTAGGGTGCCGACCGTTGTCGCCAGACATTATTCTTTTTCGGAACTAGAAATCATGTCGTATTGATACGTACTTACCTAATGAATGGGCCATACAAGGACAATTTTAGTTTAGTTAACCCATTTTTTTCCGGTGTTCCCAAATGGGAACAACGATACCATCTGTTTTGTTTACATTGTAGTTGAAGAAATTTTGAATTTTTGCCCCGTTATCTTTGTTTACTTTGTTTCCAACATCTGTGTGAAGTTAATTGTTGCTCTGTACCGGTTGTGCACACTCGTTTGATACGTTTCAGTTCGTTCAGTTGTTCGTTTGAAATTTATTCTGTTTTTCTGCAGCTGGGATGTCCGAGAAAAAGTAAATAGTTCTAATACTCAACATTTTTTTTGATTAGGTTTTCACCTGAGTTTTATGTAGAAACTCTCATTTTATAAAAATTTCACCTAGTGCTATTCAAAAAATAGAATCTTTTTTTTCTTTTGATATTATTCGGTAACATATAATTTTCGATTATTAGAAGATGACATTAGTACAAAATGTTTATTATTCGTTATTTGTTTCTGTTGTTTAGGCTTGTTGCTCTTAGGGGCAACGGCTTCAGAATTTGTAACGAACGGCAAAGAAAATGAAATGGCCTTTTTAAATTCAATTTATTTATTTACACTTCTTGCCAGTTTAGTTACAAATTTCCTGTAACAATTTACAATTATTAATTAAGGCAAACAATATTAAATTTATATTTACTTTTAGTTATTTTCAAATTTCAGTCAAATTTCAGTTTAATACTGTTTTATTTTAACGTTCTGTAAGTTGTGTTCTTGCGGCTTTTTTGACAGGAGAGCGCTTGACATTTCGTTTGGTTGTCTTATTGACAACTGGCTGTAAGTGCTGCCAATAATCCCCCCCGTAAGACCACTGGAACTAATGGGCTTTACTTAACTTTCTTAATCACTTATATCAAGAATGGCTAGTTTTACGGCAGGCCGTTCATACAATCCAGATATTGTCAAAACCGATGCGCTTCGTACTTGACCGTCGGCTGAGATCTTTGTTGCGACGATACGTCCTTTAGGCCAGCAATTTCTAGGGCTGTTGGGGTTCACAATAAGAACGATGTCTCCAATCTTAATTGGTTTAGCAGGTGCAAACCATTTAGAACGCCGAGTAATTGTTGGAAAGTATTCACGTACCCAGCGTTTCCAAAAGCTGTCAGCATACTTTTGACTAAGTTGCCAATTTTTTATAATCACTGTTGGATCGCTGTTAAACAAAGCCAATTGTTTCATACCACTTGACGAGCCAAGCAAGAAATGGTTTGGCGTTAAGGCATCATCGGTTTGATCACTTAGAGCTAAATGTGTTAAAGGCCGTGAATTTATTATATACTCCACTTCAGCTAACATGCTCCGTAGCGTTTCATCCGAAGGGTTGCGACATGTCTTAATCTGACTCAACGTTGTCTTGACGGATCGGACGAGTCTCTCCCAACTTCCTCCCATATGTGGGGATCCTGGTGGAATAAATATCCATTTAGTTGAAGTCGTGGTGAAGGTTTGAATTAGGACATCCTTATCAACGCTTTTCCAGGCTTCCTTCAGTTCCCGCTCAGCGCCATGGAAGTTAGTCCCATTGTCACTATGTATTTCAATGGGTGTTCCTCTTCTAGCGGCAAAGTTTCGGAAAGCTAAAATGCACGAATCCGTAGATAAAGAGTGTGCGATCTCGAGATGAACTGCTCGTGTAGTGAGGCATGTCAGCAAAACGACCCAACGCTTTTCCGTTCTTTGCAGATTCGATATGGTTAAGGGCCTAAAATAGTCAACACCTACAAATGAAAAGGGTCGGCTAAAGGAAGCTAATCGGGCTTCCGGTAATTGAGCCATTATTGGTGGTCGAGGCTGTGCTTTAGCATTTTTGCAGTGTTGGCAGGATCGTCGGACAGAATTCAGGGCAGCTCTCACCTTTACGATATGAAATCTCTGTCGAAGCTCATTTAAAGTTATTTCGTGATTTTGATGCTTGTATCGTCTGTGGTAATCCATTCTTAGTAGGCGGGTTGTTTCATGATTCCTGGCAAGAATGATTGGGCGCTTAAAACTATCGCTCGCATCCTTTGATAGTTCAGCTCTTAATCTTGCCCGAATCAGCTTATCTCCTTCAATATATGGACAAAGTTTATAAATAGTGCTTGTTTTACTCACCGGTCTGTTTTGTGATAAGCAACGAATTTCTTCTAAGAAGGTACATAGCTGCACTTCTTTGAAAAGAGCGTTTTCTGCTGCCTGAAGTTCTATCTGCTGTAGAGGTCCAGTTGCCCTAGACGCGTCGAGCTTCTTCGGTCCTGAAGAATCCGAAGTGGTCACCTGTTGTTTTGCTTTGGCCCGTAATTTCCAAATGAACCGAAAAACAAATGCACCGGTGCGAACCAAACATGCCCAGTTGGAGAAACGTTGTGGTGTAAATACAGGATCTCGGACGTTGAGATGGATGCCTATGTATTGTGCCTTTAATTCTTCGTTTGTTTCCTCTCGTACCTGATTTTCAGCAGGCCAATCCTTTGTAAAAATGCGGGGCCTTTGATCCAACGACTCGATACGCTAAACATGTCATTGCTCTTCCACTTAGTGGCGTCATCGGCGACGTTTAGCTTGCTTGGGATCCATCTCCACTCGGAAATTTCTGTAAGTCCCAGGATCTCGCTAACGCGGAACGCCACAAACTGCTTGTATCTTTGATGATCCGAGCGCAGCCAACACAGCACATTTTTTGAATCAGACCATACTATCGTCTCTGAAAACTTGATGGAATGGTTTTCGACTATAGATTCCCTTAAACGGGCTCCGAGTGTTGCTGCCTGTAGTTCCAATCTGGGAATAGACATGCTCTTGAGGGGGGCGACCCGTGTTTTGGCACCTATCAAGGCAACCTCAGTAGATTTACTGTCCGAAAATCGTGCGTAAGCTACAGCTGCATAGCCGTTCTCGTTGGCGTCAACAAAAATGTGGAGCTGAGTCTCAGTTTGACTTCTCAAACTAGTAATGTAACACCTTGGTATGCGCAGTTTCTCCATTTCGGGCAAGATACGGATCCAACTTAATCATTTTCCATATTGCTCGTCTCTGATTTCTTCGTCCCATCCAGTTCCACATCTCCAAATCTCTTGTAGCAGTACTTTGAGGTACATGAGAAAGTGAGCAATCAATCCCAAAGGATTGAAAATCGTCATTAACACCCTAAGCACTTCACGCTTGGTTGGACGGCGTGCCTCCGAAAGTGACTCTACCATCCAGTTCCACATCTTTAGCCAGTTCTATAGCTTCTTAGCTTGTATTGACACTCACTAGTAAGTCGTCGACGTAATGATTATCGAGGATCGCTTGAACCGCCTTTGGATGTGTCTTCCTATGCTTCCGCATTTATGTTCTTGACATACTGAGCACAAGAGGGAGAGCAGGTTGCACCAAAAGTCATTACCGTCATAACGTAGAAGTCAGGTTCTTGGTTCTCGTCCATGCTCCAAAGAAAACGTTGGTAATGATGGTCCTCTTCCCGTATACCAACCTGATGAAACATCTCCGCTATGCCTCCGCAAAGAGCTATTGGCCTTTCCCTAAACTTGTAGAGCACTGAGACCAGCGACGTTAATTGATCGGGACCCTTAAGCAGAACCGAGTTTAAAGATATGCCATGCACCTTAGCGGCGGCATCCCATACGATTCTTATTTTCCCAGGTTTGTTTGAATTTTGCACTGGGAAAATGGGAAGATACCACGAGCGATGTTTTCTCTCCTTAGCCGTTTGGTGTGTCAATTTACGGGCATATCCTTGCAAGATGTAATGTTGTATTTTCTTCCGGAGGCCTTCGGCCAATTCAGGGTCGCGTTCCATGCGCCTTTGTAGGTTTAAATGACGTTTGACTGCCATTGGAAGGCTATCAGGCAAATCTATATCCTCATATTTCCAAAGAAGCCCAGTTTCAAAACGTCCGTCCTTGCGGTGAGTTAGATCCAGCAATAATTTAAGAGCGCGCTCATCGTCGGCCGATAGTAGAAGTTGTCCAGGTGCCGATACACCTAAGTTGTCGTTGTACAGAAATTGTTTAACTAGTCCTTCTAGGTTTACATCATCGCAAGGTATGCATTCGCAAGCGTGCAAACTGTAGCCCTGGCTTGTGGATTCGGACTTGTTTTCGTTGTCCCACTTTCCGTGAATAGTCCAACCGAGTCTAGTTTTTGTAGTAACAAGATCTTTGAATTTTTCCTCCTTGTACTTTAAGGGTACTCCCAGCTTCCAATTATTAATTCCGATAAGTAACCGAGGACTCTGTTTGGCAAACGATTTTATCGGTAAACCTCGTAGGTGCCGATTTCCTTTTTTCAGCTCTTCGTAATCTATATTTTGTGGTGGTAGCTGTAAACTCTTAACGGTGCGCACTGCTTTGAGAGGAAATTTCTCGTCGTTAAACCCTACGCCAGAGACCTTTAGATCCATCACTTTGGATTCTTGCTCGAATCGATGTGTATCGGCTGTCCACTTCAAACATAAGGGAGATGCTGTACCCTGGACAATCAAATGCCTTGCTACTTCTTCGTCTATCAGCGTCAAGGAAGACCCTTCGTCGAAGAAGGCAAGCATCTCTATTTGCACGTTGTTACCATATAGGATTACTGGCAGCACACGGAACAAAGTTGAATCGGAAATCTGTTGATGAAAGTTGACATTTGGGTGGGCCGGGACAACTTGTGTGCCACTGGCTTGATCATTTTTATGGCTGTTATGCAGCAGGCGGTGATGCTTAAACTGGCAACTGTTTATGCCACAAATTGACTCATCTGCACATCTACGACCCCAGTGTTTCTCAAGACAACGTCTACACAATCGATGAGTTCTTACTTGAGCCCATTTTGAAGTATAACTGGAACGCTCAAACTTTTTACACTTCGAAACTGACTTACAGTCGCCGTTACATATGCAGCACATATGTTCTCGTGGTTCTGTTGCTTCGCTTTCAGTATTACGGGTCTCTTCAGAATGGGAATTCACAAAACCGCTTTCTCTACCATATCTGCTATTCGACTTACCGGTGGCCGTCTGTGTGGGCGGTTTCGGCAATATTTAGACAATTTGCAGCCTCAGCTACTTGGTACAACCACGAGCTAAAATGGGAAAGTGTGCACACGCCTCCGTCAAGGGTTTGCTTGTACATGGCCCAATTGAGACGGATAGCTGGTGGCAGTTTCTCCACTAGCTCCTGGAGTAGAGATGGGTTGCTCAAATGTGAAACGAGGTCAGATGCTTCCATTGTCGCACATAAGTTCTGAACTGCTATGGCGAAATTGACAATCGTTTCGAATTTGTCTGCTCTTGGTGGTGGCGTGTCGTGGATTTTGCGGAGCAAGGTATGAATTATTAATTCGGGTCTTCCAAACAGCATTCTAAGTGTAGAAATAACACGCGGCAAACAGTTTGGCTGAATGAGCATGCTTCTTACGGCTGTCAATGTTTCCCCTTTAAGGGCTCTTTGAAGACGAATCACGTTTTCTTCATGGGAAAACGCGCAAAGTTCGGTCGTACGTTCAAAGCTTGATATGAACAAAGGCCGGTCTTCCGGATTCCCACTGAAGCTGTGCAATTCCTTCGATAAATGCCGGGCGGCAAGATTTGTTCTCGTCAAACTTCGATTCTCATGAGTAGAAAAGGATGAATGCGCAATAGGCGACGATAAGGAATGTTGAGGTGGTAGCACGGTAACAGTCTGCTGGCGAGTATTCGACACAGGGTTGAAAGCGTGTCCTCTTGATTGAAGTTGATCTACCTGTGGTCGACTTTCGCTTTGCTGCTCTTGGCTCACAACGGAAGCTCCAAGCCAAGTTCTGTTTACATTGGTGTTATTGTTCGCTAGTTTTAATCCGGGTTCTGGTAAGTCTGCTTTGCCTGTGGAGTTATGCGCAACTGTATTAACAACCCAATTATGTGCCCTTACCTGAGATTGACGTGCGTTTTCGTCTTCAGACTCCGAGCACGTTTCATCTTCCATCATACTGAGGAGAGCGTATTTTTTATTTAGGTAGTCCTGGTCACGTTTTTCTTTACGCTCACGATCCTCCTGTTCTCGTTTTTCTGAAAGCTGTCTTTCTTCTTCCAATTTCTGCAGTTGAACTAGGATCCGTTTAGCAGCTGACGCTTTAGAAGACAATGAACTTCGCGCAGTGTTGGTGTTGTTCTTTTTTGTTGGCAAGGTTGTTAACAACTTTGATGTACTGGGCTCTCTATGCACACATGTCCGACATAACCAATCCTTATGAGCTTTGAGGCTATCAACTCCCACACAACCGTAGTGAAACCAACCATCGCAGTCATCGCACTGCACCATACTTTCGGCCGAATCAGGTGCAGCACAAACTTTGCAGTTGAACTCTTCTGGTTGGTGTTCTTCCGCTAGCTTTCTGGTGTTTTGCTGAAAGTTGGAACTTCTCGGTGGTGATCTGGGGAGAGTGTTGGCAGGAACAAATGGTTTCTCACAGTTGGACATTATGGTTTTAAGGCTTGAATCTAAAAGAAATTTGTAATATGTTGCTCTTAGGAGAAACGGCTTCAGAATTTGTAACGAACGGCAAAGAAAATGAAATGGCCTTTTTAAATTCAATTTATTTATTTACACTTCTTGCCAGTTTAGTTACAAATTTCCTGTAACAATTTACAATTATTAATTAAGGCAAACAATATTAAATTTATTTTACTTTTAGTTATTTTCAAATTTCAGTCAAATTTCAGTTTAATACTGTTTTATTTTAACGTTCTGTAAGTTCTGTGCTTGCGGCTTTTTTGACAGGAGAGCGCTTGACATTTCGTTTGGTTGTCTTATTGACAACTGGCTGTAAGTGCTGCCAATAAGGGTGTTGACAGCTGCTGAACTTTTGGCTTTATTAGAAGAGGATGACGATGTTATTGCAGCAGATATTTTCATCACTCCACCAGAAGATGGAATAGAAACGGAACAGGACAGTGGTGATGAAGATACAGGTGGCGATCACAATAATCTGTCGAATTGCCAGCTAAGCTGTGTAACAGGGGCTAGGATTCGAAGGCCGAATGTCACTGATTATATTGATGATACTTTAGAAGTTATTACTCCTTCCCTAACCATATCAACAGAATCACATACTGCGAAAATAACTACCTCTTCTCAATCAATAAAACCTGACGACAATATCAGTGCATCTACTTTATCCACAACAAAATGGGAAAAACACCCCCAATTTCGAACATTTTCCCGATCTATGTGTACTTACTTCTATCCCAGGCCAGTTGAGTGTTTTGAGTTATTTTTTGATGAGGTTGTTATTAGCAGCCTGCAAAACATGTTTGTAAAATACGCAGGTCAAAATGGTGACCATACATTTACCGTAAGTTGTGAAGAGTTAAAATGTTTCATTGGGATTCTGGTCATCTCAGGCTATATTACAGTACCTAGATGGAGAACGATGTGTGATTCAAACAATGCTTACAACACAATAGTTTTATAAGCAGTGCAATGCGTAGAAACAGATTTGAAATTATAAAAAAGTATGCCCATTGTGCTGACAACACCAATCGCGCTTTCAACGACAAATTTGCCAAAGTATCTTCTTTGATATCACTGCTAAATGAACAGTTCTTGAAAAACGCCCAACTTAAAGAAAAATTGTCTATTGATGAAAGTTCAAACAATTTTTAAAAGGAAAACCAATAAGATTTGGGTACAAAATGTGGTGCGTCTGCGATCCCAAAGAGTACATAATCCAGTTTTACCCTTACTCAGGAAAAAATTTGAGAGGAGAAAAAAATGTCAGTCTTGGTCAACATGTAGTGCTGACACTCGTACATAAACTGCCAAAAGCCCCTTATAAAATCTAGGCTGATCGGTTTTTCTTCACCATTTCACTAGCAAAGATATTAAAATCCAAAGGGATGGGATACACTTCCAGATAAGAAATCAGTAGAAAAAAAACCGAGAGGCTCATCTGATTACATCACTGACATAAATTCTGGTTTGTTAGTCGTAGTACGGAATGATAAAAGAGCATTGTACATCATTAGCACTTGTGACATTGCTAACCCTTCTACAATTGTGAGTAGGTGGTCACAGACTGCAAAAAAATATACAACGAAAACATGGGTGGAGTGGATCCCATGGACCAAAATGTGAATGAATACCGTGTTTCAATACGTTCTAAAACATGTTGGTGGCCTATTTTCATATACTGCGTCGACGTTGCACTGCAAAATGCGTGGCAGCTACTATATATAGAAGAAACACGGGAAGTGAACCTCTAGATAACTTAGCATTTCGAAGTAAGATTGTGCAAACCTATTTAGCAAAGTATGCGACTTCTCCAAACGTAGGTGGGTGACCTAAATCATCAAAACCGCTTCTTACTCGTAAGAGAACGATGGATTCTGTAAGGTACGATAGTAGAGACCATTGGCTGCAGACTGCTTCAAAACAAAGAAGGTGCGCTGTTTGTAAGAAAAATGCCAGAAAAATGTGTGAAAAATGTAAAATTACTTTGCATGAAAACTGTTTCAAATCATATCATGTTAACATACATAAAACTGGTTTGTGTTGTAATTTCATGCCAATAAAAACGTTTTCTTTTTTGTAATACTATTTATTCTTGCGCAGCTACTTGAAATTTATAAGTTCGTTCATCCTGGTGTTCCCATTTGGGACAGGACCTTCATGCACCCATTTTCATGCCTGGTGTTCCCATTTGGAAACAGCGCCTTTTATGAATTCTGTGCATAAAAAAGGTGTCAGTCAAGCATAAACATTATTAAGAAATATACAATATAAGAAGTCACTGATAAAAGTTTCCAGTAATTGCTGATTAAAAAAAAACTCGGGCAAAAATGGGTGTAGTTTAAATTTATTTAGTTTATACGAACTATTGTATATTCAGAATTAATAAACCTTATAACATTTATTTCAAGTACATTTATATTGCTTTCGTTTTTGACTTCAGTTATTAAATAATTTAAAGGCTTTGTATACAATAAGCGAATATTGCGTGTTCGCATTTAGTAAATTAAGTAGTCTTTAATCATATCCTGTTTCTTAAATATCTAATTACATAAATACAAAATATTACACATGTTAATTGTACTAATAATCGAAATTTAATTTCTAATTCTTTGCACAAATCCTTTTTCTTTTAGAAATGTTTTTTACAGATGTACTCAATGTGATTTTTCTTAGGCGGCGCTACAGTCCGGGGTGGACCTGGACCTCAACCAATAAGTCTCTCCAGTTAGCACGGTCTTTGGCGAACTGCCTTCAGTTGCGCACTCCAGTTGGTTGAGGTCCACTTTACATGCGCGCCACCTAAGGCGAGACCTTCCCCCATTTCGTTGTCCCTTCGGATTAGAGTCGAAGATTCTGCGGGCTGCTACATGTCCCATCTATCACAAACGCCCAATGCGTAATTTTTTGACCAGGGCGGTGTCGCTATGCAGCTCGTAGAATTCATCTCCTTTAGAACCCGTCAACGCATACGGGACCAAACATCTTTCGAAGAATTTTTCTCTCAAAACGACCAAGGATACCTTTAGAAAAGGTCCTTGCTTCGGAACCATGGAGCAGGACTGGGATCTTACTACACAGTTGCCTTCTCAGTCCAAAGGAACAGCGATTGGCAAGCGTTATTCTTCGTTTGATTTATGAAGAGATGTCGTTTTTAGATGTGATAGCAGAGCCGAGGTAGACAAAGTCCCTTACTACCTTAGTCGATTGTGACATTCTGGCCAATTCGTCGATGTTCGTTGTCCCTTCTTGCTGACAGCATATATCTTGTTTTGCCCTCGTTTACCGCTAGACCCATTTTTACTGTTCCTATACTCGCAAACGCATCAGTAATAACTTGCTGTGTTCTACCAATAATATCAATATCGTCGGCGTATGCAAGCAATTGGACAGACTTTTGAAAGATCGTACCTCGTGTGTTGGCTTGTGAACTTTTTTTGAAGAAGTTACATGACAGCGCGTCGCCTTGCCTAAATCCTTTTTTGACATCAAAGGTCTCGGTTAGGTCGTTGCCCACCTTGATGCAGAAGCGAGCTTTCTCCATCGTCATCCTGCGTTGGAGTTTGGTAGGGATGCTAAAACTAGACATGGCTCTGTATAGCTCTTCTTCTTTAGATGCTGTCATATGCGGCTTTAAAATCGATAAAACGGTCGTGAGTATCGATCTGAACTTCTTGGGTTTCCAGGATCTACCATACTTTGAATATTTGGTCAATTGTGGGCTTACCGCGCCTAAAACCGCACTGATAGGGTCAAATCTGATCGCGCAATACGTCAGAGAAGATATTATATACGACGTTTAGGAAACTGAACCTCTATAGTTGGCGCCGTTCAGAGGGTCTCCTTTCTTTTGAACCGGGCAAACGATGCTGAGGTTCCATTCATCGAAATCTTGGAAATAAGTTGGTGTATTCTGTCTACCATTTCATCTCCTGCTGCCTTAAATAGTTCGGCGGTAGGCAGCCTTGTGCGACTCTAGTTTAGATATTTCTATCCTCACTTTATTTTGGTTAGATGGGCGGAATTCTTGGCTTGCGTCGTCAATATTGAATGGCTCGCTCTGCCTGACAGCGGAATTTCTGTCGTCTTCGCCGTTTAGCAGTCTGTAGAAGTGGTTTTTCCATATGCTCAGCACCGACTGTGACTCTGCTACATGGTTTCACTCTTAATCTCTACAGGTTTCCGTTCGGGTCTCATTACCCTGACACGTTCTTTTTACATTTTGGTAAAACTTCCGAACATTATTCATGAAGTAGCACCTTTCTACATATTTCCTAGATCCGATGTTCTTCCCTCCTCTTTTGCTCGTAGAGCTCACGAACTCTTCTTGTCCTTTTGTGCAGCGCCGCTTTATGGGCATGTTGCTTTGCTGCAATGCTTGCCGGTATTCTTCATCAAACCATGGGCTTCTTTGCACGTCAGTTGCGGCATATCTGATGGCCTCTCGGCATCTAAGCCACTGGTCTTCAGCTCTTGATGCTGGCTACAAAGGACTTCTCGAGAGGTTGAGGGATACGCAATCGGCAAAGGTTCTGGCGGCTTGTTGCGATTACAACCGTTCAACGCTAAATTTGCTCATATTATTTCCCTGATGTTGTGGCGTCTGAGATATCCGTAGACGTACCTTGTCTGCAGATAGGTAGTGGTCCGAGTCTATGTTGGCCGTTCGCAATGTTCGGACATTTAAAGTACTTGAGGAGTCCTTTACGCCGATTGCATCAATCAATCTGGTTGACAATTTGCTGATCTAGTGTCTGCCGTGTTCCCTAGTTAATATTGAGGTGAGGAAACCATCTGCTAGCTATAGTAACGTTATGTCCCACGAAATCGATTAGCCTAAGTCCGTTTCCAGACGTAATGTCGTGCAGGCTATGTCTTCCAATTGTGCTACCAAAGATGTCTCCTTTCCAATTTTGGCTAAAGTCTTCAATTGTCTAGAACTACTCCTAGATATTTTATTGCACTTATTTTTTCTATTTCAGATAGCGTTGTTACTTCTCTCATTCAGCACCATTAGCTTCGTTTCTTCAATGTTAAGTTTAGGTTTATTTTCCACAAGCTATTGATTAATAGACCATAAACCCACCTGTAATCTGCTTTTACTATTATTGCTATTATTACTAGACATGTAAATAACCGTCCGTCCCTAAGACGGACAAAATCTACCTCAACTGCTTCAGATACTTCTCTGTTTAACTTTACTCTTTGTTTTTAATTTGTTAAATAAGACTGAAACCACATTTTATTTCATATACCATATATTTGCATTTTCTTTGTTAAAATACCTCTATTAGCAGTCTCGCACGTTCAAAACGTACAACAAATACTTTTTTTTAGCTACAATAGTTCCTCCTTCCACGACATTATACCTACAGTGTTGGCCAAAACTATAGCACGAAAAATGGTCATATACAGTAGGAAAAAAGTAAAAAATATTAAAAAAGCTTATGAGAGTTTAAAAACGTTTATATTTTCGTTTTCACAAAATATTACTCTTTGATTTGCAATTATTCATTTTACGCTAAATCTTATCTAATTTTTAATAAAATAAAATAATAAAAAATCCTTTGAAAAATAAGTGGACAAAACTAAAACACATTTTCGAATTTATGAACAAATAACACAATAAAAGTTTTTGAAACTAAAACTTAGTGGCATATCCCTTATTTTTGACTACCGCAGAACATCGACGAGGCATTGAGGCAATTAGATTGTCAATATAATAGTACGCATTGGGATGTTATTCCAGGCAATTTGTGCTTGTCGTAGCAGTGAGTCCAAATTATTGCATTTCGTGCGATCAATCCTTTGATCTACAATTCCCCATAGATTCTCTATGGGGTTGAGATCAGGGCATTGCGCTGCCCACTTCATTACAGTTATTTCGCTTTCGTTAAGCCAATCCTTCACAAGTTTAGCGGTATGTTTAAGATGGTTGTCATGTTGGAAAATCCATCGCAACGGCATATTCTCCTCAGCATAAGGAAGCACGACGTTTTGAAGGATATCCCGGTACACGAAACGATCCATTATACCACTAATCCTATGAATTGGCCCAACACGATGACCGGAAAAACATCCCCACACAATAATACTACCACCACCGTGTTCCACGGTACCCTTGGTGAATCGTGGATTTAGGCCTTCGCCTTTCGGCCTCCGTACCAAATGAAAAGCATCAGATCCCTTTAAATTGAATTTGGATTCGTCAGAAAAAAGTACAGTTTTCCATTTTGCTACGGTCCAGTTAAGACGTGCCTTTGCAAACTCAATTCTCGCTCGTCGATTTTTTAGAGAAATAAATGGCTTTTTTATAGGACGATATGATTTTTAAGCCACTATCAAGCGTTCTTCGCTGGATTATCCTACTTGAGATCTCAAGCCCAGTTCTTTTTGTACAATTTTTGAGTATATAAATGGGTCGTTTTTAATAAGCCTTATAATTCTTTTATCCTCGCGACTGGTCGTTTTTCAGGGTCTACCGCCACTGTGCACCGTTTGGACATTTCCCCGAGCACGAAATAGAGCTATTACTCGCGAATTCACCGCATGGCTTACACCAAATTTTTGTGCAATAAATGTTACTGATTTACCGCTTTCAAAATCAGAAACTATTTCTTCTTTTATTTCGTCAGAATGGTTATCACGAGCCATTTTACCACCTTTTTGTCGCAATTAAACACAATTTAAGATTCCGATGTAAAACGCCGTCGATCGAACACAAATAATTCTTTTATTATAAGTAAAGGGTAAAATTTGCTGACTGAAGGCAGTAACAGGATGCATGTGCTTTAGTTTTGTAAACTTAGTTTTCAATGGATTTTTAATTATTTTATTTTATTAAAAATTGGATAAGATTTAACGTAAAGTGAGTAACTGTAAATCGAAGAGTAATATTTTGTGAATAGGAAAATATAAACGTTTTTAAGCTGTCACAAGTTTTTTTTTTAATGTTCCTTACTTTCTTCCTAAATGAGAATTTTTAGGGCTATAGTTTTGGCCAACACTGTAGGTTAGCAGCAGTACTACAAGAGTAATCCTTTCGAAAACCAGATTGTAAGCCAATTATTGTTTGTTTTTAAATACTACGAGTATTGCTTAAATACAACCGTTTAAACAATTTTTTTTCATAAAGGCACCGGTCTAAATTCTTCACATTTTACTGTACTTTGGAAAAATATTGGTGTTAGGTTAGGTTAGGTTAAAACAGGGGTGTGATGGATATGCCATCACACAAAAAATGGGCACCAAAGCGGGTCCATCGCGATTGCTGTGGAATCAGTTATATTCAACCTACACAATCTCCCTGGTGAAATATTCAATCTCTTTTCAAAAGCCAAGAAGGCCTTTGAAGTTCATGCAGTCCATTTTCTCTAGGTTTTCGAAAAATTCGTTCCCTAAAAAATTTCTTCGACTATGCGATATTATTTGAATTTTTAGCACGGTAACTCCTTCTAAATAGATGTCAAGATTTGGCTTTGCCGCTCCGTAAAATTGCTAATGTAGAAATTTGGTCTTTATACGACCGATTCGTAACTTATAGGGCTGCCACGTCGTTGCCTGTAATAGCACTACCATCGGTGAAAAGAAGATGTGCTGCTTGCGCGACATTAAAAGGCAACCGATTTTGCAAACTGCTGTGGAGTACTCCAACCTTAACTGCGAGTTCTTCGGTTATTCCAGCTGTATCTTTAACTTTTGTTTTAACATTAGAATATGTATCGATTATCATTCTTACATACGTTTCGGGTACATTTTGATTTGCATTTTGATATCTTAGTGCCACCCAAACAAGGTCTCTGGGAACTCTGTCTAAGCTGTTTATAATTCGATGAGGACGATATGCAGATCCTTTAAAGCTTCGCAATATTTTTCTGTCAATATTCGCGTCATAAGTCCACTTGTCTACCACAAAGCCGCATTGACTGACATGGAGTTTATTAATAATTAGTTGTCCACTGCCTAGAACTCGCTCTACGGCTTGTCGCCTGCTTACAGGACGTGAAGGTACGTATCTCTTTTAGTTCCCGATGCTGCGATACTGCTATTGGCCGTGCTATCGCTAATGCTTTTTTTCGCTTTTTTTTTGCAACGTTCATAGTCTAACTCAAGACGCACTTTATCAGTTACACTGTTTCCACAAAGTAGACTAAGTAGACTAAGTACGCTTCCTTTTGTTCTTTACTGCCATTTTCGTTTCATGGTTCCACCGTCATGTTTTTTTATTTATGTTTAGCCGTTTGTTTTTGGAAATGCCGAGCAGAGTTTTCGGACTAATCTTAAATTTTTCTTCGAATATGTTTCACATACCATGTGGAAGTTCGTCGAATTGATTTATGGAAATTTGGAGCCATTCTCGAAAATTTAGCGTCCAGATCTGGCCCCTTTCCTTGTTCCTTTATTTTTTTCTACTGATGCTGGTTTTCGTTGGTGGTTGTTCGTCCTTTTCATCGAAAAGTCTGTGAGAAAAAATTGGTGCTCACTTGCTAGTGAACACTTTCGAATCTTTTACTTGCCATTTCGCATTATTTCTGCATAGATGGTAATTTATTTGGTGCCCATCGCTGCAGTATGTTATCAAGTGCCGATCTTGCTTAAAAAAATATGTATTTAGGATTTAGTGTATTTTTTCCCGCTGCGCTTTGCGTTGCAAAACCATTTTCTCCAATCTTCGTATTCGTAGTTCTATTTTCTGGCATCCCCATTCAAATCTGCACCAATGAAAATCTTTTCCTTCCGTGATATTCCATTTACCAGCTCATCAAAATTGCTCCAAAATATAGTATATCTTTTTCTGATTGCCAACTGCCAACATGCTAGAGGCTAAGAAAATTCCACGTTTTGGAATCCATTATCAGTTTCATTACAAGTCGGCCGCTTATTTTTGATACGCTTAAAATTTTATGATATCCAGTAGCTCCACAATAGTATCGTTCCGTAATAATACATGTGGTAGGCTTATTATAATGATTTGACGTTGCCGTAAAACATTTTTTAGTTCGATACATTTGCCCATCGTTGCGCCGAAGTTCCAGCTTATGATTCGTAATTTGTCTATATGTAGAAGGCATTATTTTGCTCGCACTCAGAAACCGTCGAGCTGCGCAGAAAGAGTGTCCGGTGGGGTATATATTTATTATTTCAATTTCCATGATGCCGTACTTTAGTACTTTCCTTTCATCCGTGTGGCGCTGGTAAGGGTGAATGTATGAATTGGAGAGTGTGACTCGCTTTTATAGCATTTCACTATTGTCAAACCTCACAAGCACATAACAGAGATACGATACGTAATAAGTCTGTACAGGTGGTATGAGCTACTGACGTCGACATCATGATATCAATATTGAGTTGAAAGTGGCAAAGATATAGTAAATACCACACGTAGCCAATTCAAGATTAAAGTCCCCGACATCCAACACCAATTGCGCGGCGCCGGTAGCACTCCACAATGGGAAGGAAAATCAGGATGAATTATTTGAGATGGCTGGAACATATCCGGAGATTACCATCAACGCCATAGTAAGAAGTGGATGACCTCGCCTTAAGTGGCACACTTAAGTGAAAAGAGTTCTCCAACTTGACACAGTTCAATTGTAGGCGGTGAACCAAAGCCGTGCTAGATTGAGAAAACAATTAGATGAGGGCAGGTCTATCTCGCATTTTCATCACGTTTTCGTATAATTTCGGCTGTATTTCCCAAATAACAGCTTAGTGCACGAATCATTGGGGAAGCCTTCCCATATACTTTATCTTTAACATATCGCCAACGGAAAATGTGTAATGGTGTTAAATCGCACGACTTCAGCAGCCAAGTCTCCATTTCGAGAAATCACGAGTTCAGAAAATCTGTCACGCAAAAGATCCATTGTTTCAAAAGCAGTGTGGCATACTCCAGCGTCCTGATGAAAATAAACGTCATCTACGTCCACAACATCAATTGCAGGCAAAAAAAAAATCAGTCAATATCGTTCGGTAACGAAATCCATTCCCTGAAACGGTCGAATCAGCATCAATTTCGAAAAAATATGGCCCAATGACACCACCAGCCCAAAAACCGCATCAAACTGTCACCTGTTGTAGATTGATAAGTTATTTCACTATTTATCTTGGGTTTTTAGGGCCTCAGATGCGACAGTTTTGCGTGTTTACGTACTCAGACAAATGGCAATGAGCCACATCACTCAGAATAATTTTGTGTAAAAAATAATGATCTAGTTGTTGTGGTCTGCTGCGAAGTGGAGAGGCCTAATTTCTGTGATCGTCTCGAAATGGGCACACCTGGGTTGTCAGTTACACTTAGGTAGGGCGGGGGTATTTTCATTTCACCTTGCCGGACGAACACGAGTTGGAGTCTTCACATCACTGACCTGACCGAGATGTTCAAATATATTGATTAAATTAGCTACAGCTGGGCGAGAAAACGCTAGAAGAATACCAAAAGCACTACGAACTTCACGAAACGTTTCCACGACATTTACACCGTTTTTGGAGTAAGTTTTCAATATTTCAACACGTTGTGCAAGTGTGCATCGACTCATATTAGTCCATCCATGGTTTTTACTTATAAAAAGTCATACCAATGATGGTTTAATATGAACAGTTCAACAATGCCGCGAAATTTAGACTGACATTTAGAATGAGTCAATAATATCAATTCATCTTATTTGCCTCTACCGCGAGCATCGAACTTGCCGAGTTGTAGAGGATGAGTAGGGTCAATGAATCTCGAGAAATTCTCCAGACGAGTCCTGAAACCAAAGGATGCTCTCCCCCCTCCCCTTCCCTTCCAACCATTCCTTCTCCACTGAGCTGGATCAAGGTGTCATACGACCCGTGCCGAAGATCAACCAGGCTGAGGGCCCAGCTTCTCCAAAAATAGCTCAGTCGCAAACGGAGTATCCGAATACCTGGCGACCTCTAGACTAGCTAGCCTTATCTGTATATGGCGGATCTCTGTACAGATGGACAACCCTTTCTCCGCTACTCGTGGGACCACATTATGAATAAACAAAACAAAACAAGCAAAACAAAACCCGAGGCCGGTACTCCTTCAATACCGGGCGGTAGAACGGTGACTGCACCGACTACCGGCAAGGCTCCTGCATTGTCGAGAGGAGGTAAATCTGTGGCAGGCCATGGTGCACCACCCTCTAAAGGCAAGTGCAACGAGCCTAAAAAGAAACCTTCAGGATGTGGTAGGACTGTGGAAAGCCATAGTCCTATAACTTCCTCCACCCCTAGCAGCAGCAAATTTGTGGCAGGCCACGGACTTGTCGCTGCTACCAAAACTCCTCTTCCCAAGGAGGAATCAGCTTGCCCAGCTCAGCCGCGTCGGCAAGCTCCATCTAAGGCGCTCTGGTAAGACGCCGAAATGCTTCACGCATCATCAAAACCTTCGGATCCATTCCGGACATAAGGAGCAAGATTGAGTGGGCTAACAGCATCCTAAAAGTGGGATTTCCCACTGCTTCCACTGCTCCCAAAACACTTAAAGACTCCTCCGAGCGTCATAGATCGTTGGAGGAAACCGTGTTGGTTCCCAAGAGGCCCAAAACCCACAACATAAAAACCCCTGGGCCATCCAACAGCACATCTCTGAGGTCTTTCAGTGTAGTCCTAAAGGACGCTATAATAATCGCGGTAATGGATAGGAACGATACCGACGGTTCCATAACACCTGAACGGTGGCAGCTGGCCAAGCTGAAGCTTACGAGCAACTTCTTGGCCATCATGCGGGAAAACCCCGGAACACCTCCTATCACAAGCGACGCTGGTTGGCACCAAGGACACGTTAAGCTCATCGTATGTGCAAATCAGAGATCGCTCTTCACAAAAGCCATAGGTGGTTTAGGAGAGATCTGGCCAGATACAAAACTCCAGGTCGTATCTAAGGAGGACATCCCTAGCAGACCTCGAACTCGTACCTGGATCCCAGCAGAACCCTTCTCCCCAGAAAGCATTCTGGAGATCATCAGGCTCAGTAACCCGACCCTTCCGACTCATGACTGGAGAGTCGCGAAACTGGAGGAACTAAGGGGTTCTTATAGATGCGCGTTGATCGTGATCAACAAAGAATCCCTTAATCCTCTAGCGCAGACAAAAGGCATGATTCGGTTCGGATTCTAGTCAATTCATCTAAGGGTCTACAAAAAGGATGAACTGGATGCTGATAAGCAACCTCCTCCTCCTTTAACGGAGATACCACTAAACACAACCTCAGACCCTGGAGCGTCGATCTCCTTTCCAGAAATGGATAGCGACGACTCCAATCTATCCGAAGTGACAAGCAAGATATCGATTTCCTTATCTGACACCCCGTCGGAAATGGAAACCGATGACGAAGCAAAACGAGTTCCTATACGATCAGAGGAAGAAGATGAGCTCTTGGGCACATCTTCAGAATCGGAGGATCTTAACCGCATACGTCCCGCTCTATACAAGAGACAAAGGTAAGATCAGAACTTGTATATTAGTGAAACCTATCCTTAATGTACTTCTACTTCCTAATCTCAGCGACCCCGACTTAACCGTTGTCAGACTAGAGACTGTCAAAGGCTCCCACTGGCTAGCATCCGCATACCTTGGCCACTATCATGTGGGCCTAGAAAGGGTGGTACTGAAGGCTGGAAGACTAAAAACTGACCTCAACATTGGATGCGACGCTAACGCGCATCACACGGTATGGGGCAGCACCGACATCAATAACAGAGGTGAGTCACTTTTTGATTATACTATAAGTACTAACCTCTGCATTTGCAATATTGGCAATGAGCCCACTTTTATAACCAGAAACCGACAGGAAGTATTAGATATAACTCTTGTCTCCGACAGCATCACTCAAATGCTAATGAACTGGATGGTATCGTCTGAACACTCTTTTTCAGACCACAGATACATCCAATTCAGCCTGAATGATGCTCTTCCTAGTCAACCATCATTCAGGAACTTCCGGAAAACTGATTGGCCAAAATACAGAGGAATACTGTCAGAAACGCTATTCTCTGAACTATCAAGTCCCCCGCGTGACACCAATGAGCTTGACATGATTTCACTCTGGCTCTCAATCAGGCTATGGCCGCTTCCTGCCCTCTTATTCAACCTAGAGGCAAGAAAAAGCCACATTTGTGGACATCAGCACTGGGACTGCTCAGAAACACTTGTAGAAAACTTTTCAACTTGGCAAAGAGCACAAGGAAAGTGACTGACTGGGACTCATACAAAGAATCCCTCAAATTATACAAGTCTGCTGGTCCGGGCGGTATAATACCTGCCAAGCTACAAAGGTCCTCAGATATTATTCTGCCTGCGCTAGAAAATATTATGAGGAGCTGTGTAGAACTAATCCACATTCCACTGTTATGGAGAGAAGTCAATGTAGTATTCATCCCCAAAGCCGGAAAATGTTCTCATGTCGTCCCAAAGGACCTCAGACCAATAAGTCTATCATCTTTCCTTCTGAAAACTCTAGAACGACTGATTGATATCCATATACGGGCTAAAATTGATCCTAGACTTCTGTCAACGGCTCAACATGTCTACTGTAAAGGAAAGTCGGTGGAAACGGCTCTGCATTCACTGACTAGCCACATCGAACGATCCCTACAAAATAAAGAGTACACAATGGTTGCTTTCCTGGACATAGAGGGTGCCTTCAACAACGTCAACACATCCGCAATCACGAACTCGCTGTCAACTCTGCTGGTAGACGACTCACTTGGTGAACTGATCAGTCTTATGCTAAAAAGCAGGGTGATTGCCTATGCAGATGACGTTGCTATTGACGTCTCAAGTAAGCATCTTAATACCATTAAAGAACTCCTTCAATTAAATCTCAATAGATTAACCCGTTGGGCAGATCGCCGTGGATTGGGAATACACCCCCATAAAACTGATCTTGTCCTCTTTTCCAGGAAATATAAAATTCCAATTATAGACCCTCCATCAATAAACGGCACCAGTTTAGTGTTTTCCGATACAGCAAAATATCTGGGTCTCATTTTTGACAGAAAACTAAACTGGAAACCTAACATTCAAGAAAGAGTCAATAAAGGTACAATAGCTTTATTCTCTTGCAAAAAATCCATTGGGGCTTTCAACCTCCGATAACCCACTGGCTATACATCTCGGTCATAAGACCGATACTTACTTACGGGGTGGTAGTCTGGTGGACGGCCTTAGAAAGTGCGGTTAACTGCATTAAACTAAGCATAGTCCAGAGAACAGCATGTCAATGAACAAGGGGAGCATTGCGGTCTACCCCCTCTGCGGCATTAGACATTCTGTTTCATTTGACACCCCTCGACATTTTCAGCAGGCAAGTAGCCGCGACTGCAGCTATTTGTCTTAAAGCGACTATACAGTGAACAAATAATTCATTTGGCCACGCCAGTATTCTTAATATATTAGGAATCCTCACAGAGAACATCGATTACACCACACCTGAACTTTGGTGTGACAAAAACTTCAGTGTCAGCTTCCCCTCTAAATCCTTCTGGGAGGAAAATGCTTTCATGGAGGACAAGTCAATCCATCTCTACACAGATGGATCTAAAACCGATAGCGGAGCTGGTGGCGGCGTTTTCTCAGATACGCTAAATCTAAGCCTCTCTTTCCGTCTTCCAAATAACTTTAAAGTGTTCCAGGCGGAAAATTTGACGATTAAAGAAGATCTGTCCTCGCTGAAGAAAAACGTGATATCTGCAAATGATATCTGCATCTTTTCGGATAGTCAGGCCGCTATAAAATCCCTGGACTCAGTCCCACTAAACTCTAAAACCGCCCTTGAATGCCGATCGTCTCTTATGGAGATGGCAGAGCAGTTCAACCTTCACCTCTCATCACTGGACACTGCCTCATAGGCAAGCACGCAAGAAAACTTGGTGCCTTTACAAATGATTTCTGCAGAAGCTGCATGGACGAGGAGGAGGAGGAGACAATCCTCCACCTACTCTGTACATGTCCAGCTCTCTCCCAGAGAAGAAAACTTCACTTAGGAGCCTTCTTCTACAACGACCTAAACAATATGAAAAATATAGACGTAAACAGTCTCCTTCGCTTCGTCAGAAGCTCAAACTGGTTCTATCAGTAAGAGGATCATAGATCCACGTGGCATCACAATGGGCCATTAGGCCTAAGTGGGTTGGTATATCCAACAGCCACTCTTACCTACCCTACCCTACCTACCCTATTTGAATAATTTTTTATATCCCATTGAAGCAGTCATTAACATTTAAAATGAAAAGTTGTAGCCAAAAAACCGCAAAAAACCCCAAAAAATCGTCCTTTTGTATAAATTTGTAGAAGAAAATCACAATGACTTTGAAACAGATTAAAGACAAATCCATACATGAGCGGAAAGTAAATGGAATATCTGGATTTGGCATTAACATTTAATTTGCCACCACAATGAAAATACGGAAAAAACTGTCATCTATCAGGCATTTCTTAAACGTATGCAAATGTCAAAACGTCAACAATTTCAGGACCTCCACCTAAGGAGATGATTTTCGTCTTGCGAAATAAGTGAAGCTTACTACGAATGCTCATATACAGGGTGTTCCGGATAATATGTCGAACACTTTAGAAGGAGATTCGTTGACATATTTTGAAAAATAAAAAATCGTATGATTAGGGTGGGGTTGGGAAATCCATCCCCCGAGATTCAGAGGTTTTAACCAAAGTCTTACCCTGCTCTGTTTTGACTCGTATTGAAAATAAAATCTTTTAAATTTATGGGTGCATGGTAACAACTGGGGTATTGTTGAAATTGTAATTACGAGTACGAGTACTTTAATTGGTTAAAAAAAATGTTACCCTTAAAATAATGTGTTAAAAGCTATTGAAGATCAAAAGTAATTTTTATTTTGAAACTTACAATTTTGATTTTATCATAATTTTTTTCGGAAAAATATGTAACTAACCCGCCCCTTTTGTAACTTTGAAACGTGTACTTAGTATTTACAAATAAAAAAGTCAGTAGTTTTCAAGATATGACCCAACTTATTGAAACAGGTAAAACATTCAATTAAAAATGGTTAACAATCTTTGAAACGCTCTAACAATGTCCATTCTTTCCAACTCTTCTCGGACTTTCGCAGCTGGCTCGTCAATCCTATGGTTCAAGCCATCCATTTACTCTTATGAGTAAATAATGTCCTCCATCGGTTCCCACGAATAAATGTCCATTGGGGCCAGCCCGGGGACTTTGGAGGCCACAAAATGGGTCCATCCCGCCCTATCCACGAATTTTCATACATGCGATTTAACTATTCTCTAACTGTATAGCCATAGTGTGGTGCCACCAAATAATTCTGATAATTTGCTTCGCACAAATGCCAGATAGAGACGCGAATTAAGTACTGGAAGAAGCCGATATATTTGACCATATATTGACGTTGAACTTATAATGGAAAACTTTATGTTCCATGGAGTGGGACTTGCTTTCTGCAAAGGTATGCAAATTCCATCCCTGGTGAATTGGGACTCATCCGTCCATTGAATCCGACCAATAAAGTTGTCTTCCGAAAGATGTAATTGCAGAACTCCAAACGCTTCTCTGAGTTCCAGGGCTCTTGTACTGGTATATGAAGGAATGCATGCATGCCTTTTAAATGTAGAACTCGCCAGATGTAAGTCGTGCTTTTAAAACGTTTGCTTCGTTGCCTAAGATTAGTATTTGGAAGATTTATGACGTAATGCTCTTCGTAGGCGGAAACGCCTTCTACTAAAGCAGGATGTGAGTCTCTCGATGATTTCCGAGTTGCTGCCGTTTTCGGCAGTGCTGTCAGGGTATCATCTCAGATATTCCAATCTCGCTCGTTGGGTGTTACCGTTGCAGAAACCAATATTGTTAAATGTCAATATCTGGTTAGGTAATTAATTTCCCGTTCTTTTTACACTATTTCGTAAGAGAGCTGCTTAGTTTTTTTTTCTGAAAAGGACCTGTAATTTTTGTTTGACCAGTCAAAATCGACGTTACCTACCCGAGATATTCACTTTTTTTCACCTTTCAGGGGTCATAAAATGAACCTTTTTCAAAAGATATTATAATGGTTTCACATTACGTAATAATAGACTTATCTTACGGAAAAAAAAATTCCAAACCAGCTGACAACTAATCAATTTTATAGAGCTGTTGTAGCATAAAAGAATAGATACCCCATTTTCGAGTTTCATAGTTTGAACAAGTGGGTCGTATCTAGAAAACTACTGACTTGAGATGAAAACACTTAACCTTTTTCTGTTTGTAAATAACAGTTACACCTTTCAAAAGCGGAGGTTTATTACGTATTTTCCTGAAAGAAATGATGACAGAAGTAAAAATTTAAGTTTAAAAATAAAATTTCCTTTGGTCTTGAATAACTTTCGATATATTAATTTTAGACCAGCATTTACTTTGAGACAATTAAAGTACTCATACGCTTTCAACGACACCCCATTTGTTACCTACACGAATAAATTTGATAATAAAATAAATAAAACATATGAATTTTCAATACGAGTCAAAACGGGGCAGCATAAGTCTTTGCCTAAACCCTGTGTATCTCGAAAATATGGCAACGAATCTCCCCTTAAAGTCGGTGACTCATTATCCAGAATACCCTGTATATCTACAATATGTATGTATGAAGACGCTCGTCCCCTACAGTTAACTAATTCATCATGATATGCTGAACATTTTTAGTCATTCATTGACGGTCTTATCACAATGAGGCAGGCATCACACTTTATGACAAATGGTGGAGTTTCATTTCGTGTTCGTTTCGTTTTCTTCTCGATTTCAAGCAAAATACTTAATGCCTCAAAAAGAACCAAAAAAAAAATTATGAAAATGATGCTAAGGTAAGATGAAGATTGATGATAAATGGGGATGCCAGTGACGGCAAGGAAAACTGGCAGACTCGTGATGTGAGATGGGCTTATCGTTATAATATGTTAACTGCGTATGCCTCCGAGACTAATAACTTTTTTTTCTTAGGTGATGAACTGAACATTGCTTAAACGTGTTTACCTGGGTTTGGTTATTTTGATAAGTTTATTTGGTTGAGAGGTTCTTCAGCACACTTTAGTCCTTGTGGGACCCATTGTGTTGCCCCGGTGTGAGGGTAGTTTTTACAATGTATTAAAACTGTTTCATCTTCCCTTCGTGCGTGGGTCGCTAACCATCGGATATCCAATGGTTTTAGAGTGCAGTGCCTTGGAATCATTAAGCCTCACATAATAACATATCCTTACAGGTTCCATAGGTATAAAAACCCTAAGATTTGATCTTGTATGTTTACGGGGTTTTAAACCGCTATATAATGAGCAATTCGAAAATCCCATAGTGTGTCCCTATGTTGAATGCAGTCTCGTCACTCGATTTTGGACAATTCCGTGACCAGGATTAAGTTGCTGCAGTCAATGACATACAGGGGCGAGCAAAATAATAGCAATGTCGCCTCACAAATCAACATTTTCATAAATATTTAGATAGCCATGATTTTTTCCTGACTTCTTCGGGGATACTGTACTCATTAAACATGTTGACATGATGGCATATTGTCACGGCAAGTCCTCACTTTTGCTTTTAAATGATGCATCTTGCACCTACTTTTGAATAATAGCAATGCTCAATAGTTTTCCCTATACAAGTTCTGGTTTATTTTAATTTTGAACCTGAATCATAGAAAAGTAAGTTAAAAGCTTCTATTTCATGTCTTGAATTGATTGAAGTAATATATATATTTTTTTTTCTTAAAAAGTGGGCGGTAGTGCGCATACGAGAGAGAAGCAAGTTACCTCATATCATTTTAAATAATGTACGACAATACAAAGTTATAGAAAACATCAAAAACTCCTGGAAAGCTCCGCGGAAATGATACCAATGACAAATACCAAAGAGAAGGTGAAATACGAAGCCAAAAATCCTTCAATGTTCATCCGTGTGGTAAGGTACTGCTTAACGCATTAAGTTTGGAGCGTGGTATTCGTGTTGTTAGGATACGTTTCAGATTCACTACAAAAGCCGTAAAACATGGTGGGTCCAGTATCATAGTTAGGGGATACTTTTTCTATTATGGTGTTGGTACAATATATTGGATTAAGACTATAACGAGCCAGCACTCTTACGTGGATACCTATACGACAAAACATTATTCTGTCATATGCCGAGTACGAAAAGCCTCTAAAATGAGTCTTCCAGCATGACAGCGATTCGAAACATACCAGCAGAATACTTAAGCAGCGGTTTCGGGAAAATCTAACAGAGGTCATGGAGTGGCCTGCTCTGTCTCTCTCGATCATAATCTTTTTGAGAATCTATAGGCCGATATTAAAAAAACGACGTTTTGAATGTAAAGCATGAAAATGATTTGTGGAATCTACTGCAACTCGGCTTGGAAATTAATACTTCCCAATGAATTCCACCCTCTTATTTACTCTATGATGGTTGGCTCCGGTAGAAATAGGATAGGCACTGAGAGGTGTCAACCGGACGACACCCAGTGTTGCAAATGTTTTTACACTTCAATTTTACATTTTAATTACTAAGTTTTAACCATCGAGTACTGGTCGATGTCCACCCGGACTCGATTTGCCGATTTGGAGCTCGGGCCGGTAAGGATTTCCGAGACTAAGTCAAGGTCTTGAAAAAGAGAGGGTGGCGGATGAGCCGTTAATGGAGAGCTCACATCCACGAACGTTTCACTGGCTTTGGTCTAACCGACCCCTCGCCCTAGGCTTATTATAATGGAACTGGCACTCCAGATTGAGGGTTATGCCGCCGGGGTAACTGCCTGGCCTCGTAGCCTCGTATACGGACAGATCTACTATTGACAACCCTTGCAAATGAAACAAGGGGAGCGAATAAAAATGAACAAGGATCTGCACGTGGATTTTTAGGTCCCTTAATAGGCTACGTGAAGTCGAAAAACTAACAGACGCCAAGTCCTTTTCCGATCGAGTCTCCCTTAATCTCTTATGAGGTACTATGCCGCCAGCATCAAGTATCGATGACTAGTGGCCACATTGCCAAAAAGCCATTAGAAATGCCACATCCGATGTAAAGGGTTGCACTCGACCACCACAACGAAACCCTTGGTTTGACGACGAGTGCCGGCAAGCACGAGCAGCTAAGCAAGAGGTACACGAAGCGACGATGTATAGAAGGACAACAGCTGGTCACGAGCTCTACAACAGAAGAGGAGAGACTTCGGTTTCTTAAAGGAAAAGGAAGGAGCATGAGAGATCCAACACTAGGAATGAGATTTGGCAGTTCTACCAAAAGATAAAAAAAAACATGCCCGAACCGAAGCCTGTAGAGACGAATAAGGGAACATCGTCGTAGAATTGCACTCGATGCTGAGGACTTGAAAAGGGCATTTCTATAGACTGTATAACGGTGATACCGCTATCCGGCAGAATGAATCTCTTAGCCTGGACGATGTAGATCAACAATTCCGTTACACTCGACCTAGATGAAGTGAAGACAGCCATATCTAAGCTTAAGTCCAACAAAGGTACTAGAGCGGAAGACCTGACTGCCGAGCTCTTCAAAGCGGCAGGCGATGAATTGGTAAGGAGCATACATCAATTCATCTATAAGATATGGTCGGATGAATGGAACCTCAACATTGCTTGTTCGATCCCCAAGAAAGGAGACCCTGTGAACTGCGCCAATTACAGAGGTATCAGTTTTCTTAACACCGCCTACAAGATCCTATCTGCTGCATTGTACAAACGCATGAAGTTGTTCGTCAACAACCGGATTGGTCCGTCAGTGTGACTTCAGGCCAGGAAAGCCCACCATCGACCAAGTATTCACACTGGAAAAAACGCTTGAGCTTCAAAATCGATACACACAATCTGTTTATCGATTCTAAGGCCGCGTATGACAGCATCTATAGAGACGAGGTACACAGAACAATATCTAGTTTTGACATCCCTGCCAAACTCGTCTGCTTGTGCAGGATATTTTTTTTTTAAATGTAGCGCGCGCACAAGGGGCTAAAGTACCCTTAAAATGATAGTAGGCAGCGCGAGCGAAGGATAATTAGGTTGGAAAGAAAGATAGGTACCAATGGACGTTGGTTTTAAATCTCTGAATGTTATAATGACTAGGAAACAGAGAGCTAACAGAGCATTCCTCAAGCGAGTGGTTCGGCTTAGGAGCGAAGCACAATATTTCAGAGCACGTCCGAAAGTGGGGTTGAGCGTATGCAGATGGGCATTCATTGCGAGACGAGTGTTACGGTTGAAGGTTTGAAGGGCGGAATGCTAATGGCGATTTCTACGGAGCTATAAAACAAAGTGAGACACAAGACATTTCGTCGGTGTCCAAGTGTGTCCATTGACTGGGTGATATTAGCACCATCCATGAGTTTTATCGCACGGTTTTGAATCCTATCTAGCAGGTGCAGAGATGTTTTAGGCGCACCTGACAAGATATGTGCATTGTACTCAAATTTTCGGCGGATGAATGCCTTATATAGTGACGCCAGATCTGAAGGGGAAAAGTGTTTCTGACATCGTTTGAAGAAACCTAGATATTTCGCAGCATTTTTGGTGACATCGAATATGTGGTCATTCCAACGAATGCGATGGCGAAGGAGTTAGACAAGCCGATGCGCTGGCATGCGATCTATTTATCATCATTCTTGAAATAGTGCAAAACTCACGCGCCCGCACAAGAGGCACAATCTTTCAAAAGACCGTCCAATTACTCGCATACACCGTTGATATTGACATAATCGGAAGAAAGCGCGTGATGTCAGTGGCGCTTTTGCGAGTATTAAGGTGGACGCGGCGAAGATGGGTTTAACGAGGCCAAGACCAACCCAACACCGATATTTCGGACAAAACGTCACCCTCGATAGATATACAAAAACTTAGGGCCAGCCAATATTGAACATGTATCCAAAATTTAATATTGATGTATTCAAAAATACAAACACAAACATTGTCATAAGAATTCCTATATATTCCGCTCTGAAAAGCCTCCAAGTTATTTTAGTTGTTCCTAGCAGTTAAAGACTTTGTCTCCGCTATCAATTCAGACAACGACACCAGCGCTGGGATTAAACGGAAAATAACTCTTGCCAATCGCTGCTTCTTTGGGCTAAGAATGCAATTGACTAGCAAAACCCTCTCTCGAACAACAAAAGTGACCCTATATAAGACCTTAACAATCCCAATCCTGCTCTATAGAGCAGAGGCATGCACTTTATCAAAAATGGATGAAGATACTCTTGGCTGCTTTGAGAGGAGAATTTTTCGGGTGATGTTCGGTCCCGTTTGCATAGACGGTGAACTGTACGGGCTCTACAGCGAAATCAACTTAGCCAGAAGAGTCCAATGGCTGGGTCATCTAGAGCGGATGAACAGCAATGCTCCGGCCCAAAATGTCTTGAAATCCGCCCCGAGGAATAGCGCATTAGATGAAGACCGGGGTTCAACATCGGACCTAGAGACAGATCAAGCTGGCTGGAGACGCTTGTTGGTTGAGGCCCAGGTCCATCCGAACTTGAGCGTCACGTGAAGTAAGCATTTACTGCATGAAACGGAGTTACTTAGCTGTGATGATAAAAAAACAACACCGCTATTGCTTTTCTCGGCCGTTTTTAGAGAAGAATTTTGAGAGTATGTGCTTATGAATGTTTCATATAATTCATCCAGAAATCAATTAATATTCTTATATATAAAAAAATATTGTAGGTAATAATATCAATAAACAATTTTTACAAATTTAATTTTGTTTTTTCGGTTAATACTACTTTCTCGCTTTTTTTTTTCTAGTCGCAGCTGTATATGCTTCGCTGCGTCAGTTTACTATGATTCGAAGTAATCCTATCCAACAGGAGGTTACCGTCTGAAAAATTATATCAGATGTTTCAATGAAGGACCATTGGTACATAGAATTCCAATTCAAATGCAATACCCCGATCTTTCTGAGGAGGAGGAATCTGAGAAAAACTAATTAAAATTACTTTAATTAAGGAAAAACTTGTTAACTTTTCTAGATTTTGTGGTTGAAGATTTGGAAAGAGCTGGTGATGTTGAAGCTGGCGAGCTTGGAGACACATCATTTGCGTCAAAACTAAATAAAAGCTGAAGTAGACGTCTCAACATTTAGTTGAGATAAGAGACATGTGTTTATTTTCATTTTGAGTAAACTCCGAGTCTCTACGGTATAGTAGCCAACTATTGACTATCAGCATATTTATACACCAGAAAACGATACGCATGCACCATTTACTGGAACGATGTTTGATCTTATAAAGCTTCAACAGCATGTCCGAAAGATCAACCCACCCATGTGTTTATTGTAGCACTCTACAATCGCCGGACGTACAATTTGTATATTTTTTTTGTTCTTTCTGCTCCATCGAGTGCATTGAGTGATTGGTTGGTCTCCAATATAATCAATCGGAGACTTTTGTTGTCGTACCAGCGGCAGGCAATCAAATAATGTGAGGTCTCAACCTTAGAATAGTTGATCGTCGATCTTCTTAAGCCAGATCCTTTTTACTCTTTAAGCCACAATTTTTGAGTCGGTTGTTACGAATCGTTCCGACTGCGAGGATGCCTCTTTCTTTTAAAGCGATCATTAAACTTACGGATGTGAACCAGTTGTCAAAAAATAGTTTGATTTTTAGAGATATTAGAAGCCAAATGAAGGACAATGTGGGAGGATATTCCAAGCCCAAAGGAATTACAAGTCCCTTTATCAACAAGGAGGCAGAAATCATATATCAGACCGGATACTCCAGCTCTAGAAAACATTTTGAAACCTCACTTATGTGGCTTTTTTGGTAGGTACTATTTCAGGCAATGTTGGCCTGCAGGATAAATGTCTTTTTTATATGATTAAAATATAAATGTAAGTAACTATATACCTTTAAAAGAAATCATTTGCTCGTCTACGCTCCCCCTGCTGCAGTGCATTGCATGTTTCTTTAATTTTTGTCAGTAACGGGCCGATTTTGTACAATTTGTAGTAATGCTGCAGTGCATTGCATGTTTCTTTAATTTTTGTCAGTAACGGGCCGATTTTGTACAATTTGTAGTAATTATACGCACCTTAGGTTGCTTAGAGTTGTCATTCAAATGAAAATTACTTTTAATTTTTTCAAATCTTTTTCGTGACATTGAATCGGCGACTGCAGGCAAGAAAACCATGCCATTCGCCATACGGGTATTTTGACCACACCCAAGTACAGCAAATTCCCTATAAAACGTTTAATTTCGCTAATATGGCACTTGAGTTCCTCTCCATTCTTTTGTAAAGCGTAAATGTTAGTTTCAGTATAGATTTTTTTTAAAATCACTTCGTCAAAATACATAGCCAAGTATGTTATTGGTTCCTTTGTTTCTGAGCCGTTCACGAAACTGTTTCATGAAATATCAATTTCATTTCCATTCAAATCATTTCTTCTACATTTCAAAGTATCCAGATTACTCTTTTCAAAAATCTCCCGCTCACTTTCGGATAAAATTGTTGGTTCATTCAGTTCGCGCTCACTGAGCTTCAGCTATTCATTCTCCAATGTTTCGCCTTTAGCAACAGCATTCTGCATTGCTTCCCCAATAAAATTTTCCAATGTCTCACGTGTACCGCTGTCCCCTCCACTTTCCTCATAATTTTCATCTTCGGAGTTATCCCAATCAATTTGGCAGATTTCTTCAATTTCGATTTTGTGTTAAGCCTTTGGGTCGCATGTCTAGATAATGAAAGCGGTTTTAAAATTTGCTTACCCCTCAGGACCAACGTTGCATATAGGCAACACCGACTGGGGAAAATTCCCGAGACACAACCCAACGGTTTTCATTTAAAAATTAATTTATTATTTATTGATTCACCTTTTTCTGACCATGTAAAACACAAATTTTGTAAATTTTATTAATTTGTTTTATAAAACTTAATTAATGGATAAACACTAGTACTTTTTTATCCAATTCTTCAGCGCGTGTTCAATAATTTAATTTGTTTTGATTTCATTTAATCGTCGCGAGATCACAACAAAGAGCAAATAAAAACAATGTAACAGTATTTTTGTCAACTGAAAACAATGTTGCCCAAATGCAACAATGGTCCCGAAAGGGAAAGAAAGGAAAAGGAACGAAACAGAAAGCAGAGGAAGCTGTTTAGAATCTGAACGATGTCCTCACAAATTGACTTGCCCTGTTTCTTTTTTCTTTTATAATTTGCGCGCGCTCAAGGGATTTAAGTACCCTTAAAATGGTTGCACACAGCGGAGGGGGGGGGGATCAGGAAGGATGGAAAGAGAGATACCGCCGAACGTTGGTTTTAAATGTTTGGAGGTTATAAAGACTAGGAAATAAAGAGCTAGGCAGGGCATTCCATAAGCAATATTTTAGAGTACGTCCGAAAGTGGGCTTGAGGGTATACTGATGAGCATTCATAGCGGGCGGAATGCTACTGGCGATTTCTACGGAGCACTGGTGGTGGAAATAGCGATAAAACAGAGTGAGACACGAGCCATTACGTCGGTGTTTGAGGGTGTCTATTGTTTGAGTGATATTAGTATTACCTATGAGTTTCATGGCACGGTTTTGGATCCTATCTAGCAGGTGCATAGATGTTTTGGGCGCACACGACCAGATGTGGGAATTGTATTCCAATTTCTGGTGGATAAACGCCTGATATATTGCTGCCAGGTCAGAGGTTGTGAAATATGGTATTTCTTACATCGCTTGAGGAAACCTAGACATTTCGCAGCGTTTTTGATGACACCGAATATGTGATCATTCCGACGTTAGTTTTCATTGACACACATACCGAGAATGGAAAGTTTATCGGTTTATCTTTTCTGTGAAATATGCCATCAGATCACCAGTGGACCTGTTGCTACGAAAACCGTACTGCCGGTCATTAAGAAGTTTTTTCGTGTTTCGAGAATCATTAGCTGACGGTTTATCAGCGTTTCCATGACCGTGGAAAGAAGTGGTGTATGTACAATGGGTCTGTAGGAGGAGAGAGGGGAAGATTCGCCTTTTTTAGGGACGGGCTGGACAAATGCTGTTTTCCATCTTCTCGGAAAGAGTCCTAAAGAGTAGGATTGATGAAAAAGCTTACGCAGTGGTTTTGCCAGCGAGGAAGAACACCTCTTCAGAAGGAGGGAAGATATACCATCTGAATCAGCGGATTTGTCAATGTTAAGATCTTTAAGAACTCTTGCTACTACACGAGTGCGAAAGTGGATTTGTCCCATTCAAAATTCGACGCGGAGACAAAGCACAATCTGGCAGCAAAGTGTGCAGCGAGCAGATTGGCTTTGTCCAAAGAGCTGACAGCTCGAATGAATGTCATTGTAAATGAGCGTTGGGATGAAGGATGAGGCAGAATGTCTAATATTTTTGACGAACTACCAAAAATTGTTACTACTTTTGGAACATTGTAGTATTTTCTGCCTCATTGTAATATTTTTAGGTCGTATTGGAATTTTTTACACGTCTAAGAAAGGCTTTGGAGTCATTTCTGGATCGTTTGAACTTTTTCCGGTTTTCCTCTGTTGGGCTGGTCTTGAAGGACCAAAAAAACATTTCTTTAACCCTGAGAGCCTCTTTACAGATCGAGCCGTACTCGATACTCTTCATCCGATGAGGGATAAAGTTTCTCATTCCAAAGAGAATGGTACCTGTGATCATATCAGTAGCGGCATCCACTTCGTTATCGAGGAAACATAACGACCAGTTAAAATTCCGAAAGACGCTGTTAAGACCGCTCCAATTGGCTTTCTCGTATTGCCATACGGTTCTTTTAGGAATCTTTACTGTAACTGTGTGGTCGGTGTACGAGAAATTAGCTGATATAACACAATGGTCCGACGACCCTTGAGGGGAGAGCACATCAACGATGTACTTATCAGAGTGAGAAGTTAAAAACAAGTCCAGGGTGTTGGCAGTATGACTATCACCGTCTGGTATTCGCGTGGGCTCATTTACAAGCTGCGTTAGGTTGTTTTCCGCAGCAAAGATCTCAACACACCGTCCTTCGGGTGTTGTCTGTCCAGAATGTCGAAGCCACCCAGAATTGTGCATATTGAAATTGCCCGTAATAACGATTTCAGTATGATGATACAGGGATACAATTCTTTGAATGGAACCAGACAGGGCATCGAATTCGTTAAAAGTCGAATTGATGTCCAGTTTGGGGCTTTTGTAAATAAAGCAGTAGTGGTTAATTTGCTTACGGAGATGGAATTTTGACCGCATGAAATTGAAATCCGGATTGGAACAGAGACTACATTGTGGTGGAGTTTGGTAAACCACATCTCTACGCACGTAAATGGCGAAACCGCGGTGAGAGAAGAATAATGGCACTAGTTCGTAGCCAGGTAGCTTCAGATCAGAGTGATCTGATAGGTGTGGGCGGTGATCTCCCTGTGTTTCACTAAGTGCCAAAAGCGCTGGTCTGTATTTACGGACGTGGACGTGCGCAGAAAAGTGATTACTTTTTAGCTCGTGTGTATTTGCTATGTCCATCCTGAATTCCCTAATCATTACGCCGAGCGGCTTGTTTTTTTTTTGTTCTTCACGCGAGGAGCGAATTTACGAGTGCACATGTGCGTGTGCACTGGTCAGCACTTCGGTCAGGAAAATATCCTCCAGACCGTCTATTGTCTTTGGATTTTAGAATATACTCGTACAAGTGATAGTGGGTGGCCGTGGCTCAAGTGGTAGTGGACTGGCTTCCTAATCGGAAGGTTCGGTGTTCGAATCCCAGCCTCGCCCGAAAGACATTTGATCCATTTTTTCACTTAATGAAAATCAAATAAGATGAGTAGTTGACTAGAAATCAACATCAAGCCAACTTCCACTAAGAATTTAGTCTCCCCGTTGAATGTTGGATGCCACCCATGGAGCGAAATAACCACTGAGTCCAAAACATCTTTCTTTCTCTCTCTATCCCATTTTCCAAAAAACTTAACACATGCTGAGGCATTATAAGTGTATTCATACCCACTTGAGTGTTAAGTTCTTTTTTTTTAAAAAAAAAAAAAAAATGTGCGCATTGAACTTCTTAATACATTTACAGTTTTTAGGCTTTAACACGTTATTATTTGTATTGAGGCTTGTATTTGTATTAAGGTAGGATACTTTGCGAGACAACGGAATGGTAGGATGAAAAATTAGATAAACATATCCCGGCAAATATTTTTTAAAAGTTAGCCACTCAGTTGGAAGGGAAAAATATGAAGATCTATTATTCACTCGTATGAATAATTATTAGGAATACTGATAATTAAATTTTCTACTTATGTCTCATTACAACTGGGGTAACTTTTTGCTTTATTTTATTTTATTCTCTTTAAGTGAATAAACTTGATGGTGGAATGCAGACCTGTAGCAAATACGTAAGGGAGGTAGAAAACTTCTAACGAGGTCACTGAAGAAGAAGACTGGATTCTATGCAGACCGAGGGAAAAGGCTTTTGCGAATATATCGAATCACTCAGAGGAATCAGCAGGCTAGTCAAAGTCATAAAGAGCAAATCAGTCAGACTAGCTTAGGTTTTGCACTGCTCAATTTGGTTACTTTGTTGGTTTTTGGTTTTTTTTTTTTAAATCTGAAGTATTATTACTTTTATAAAAAGTTGTGAATTTCAAAATACACTCTATTACACGTCAGTACATATCCATTTCTTTTTATTTGGTGGGGTAGTAAGTTGAAAAGATTTACTATCAAGTACTGACTCCAGATGGTTGCTTAGGTTTTGCACAGTACTGTAACATATATGCATTCAATTCGCTTAAACGGCACTTCTTTATGGGAGATGCTTTTTATACGAATGTGATTTGAAGCAGTTATGGATTCTACTTCTATTCGACAGACAAGCCGACATATTTCTGGCTGATATCGCTGATATTTTAAAAGGAAAATAAATTAAAAGAGCTGATACTTAGAGGCTTTGACTTTTCCTCTTACTATTCTCTAGTTATTTTGACAATTAGTGAAACTTTAAACTACGAGTAAAAACAATGACCACCAAGACAAGCTGATGAGACTAAATTTTGAATTTTGGTGTGGTCTAACGCCCCCATTTATTTGGCTTAATTCAAACTTAAAAAACTAGGACTTAAAAACTAAAATACAAAATTTTGAAGCTAGGGATGGTGAAGGAGGTCGAATTTGAGGGAAAGTGTGTTGCGATTGAAATCGAAAACGGAAAGGCTGGAGTTTACCTTACGCAGCATACGGGATATTGGTTCGTTAGAGCCATATGTGGTGCGGTAGGTTGGTAGATAAAAGAGGCGGGGGCAACGTAGATTTTGAGGGTTAGTGTTAAAGAAAATGGAATTGAAAAGCGTCATGCAATCGACGAAGCCTGAAAGGAGTCGATGAATGAAAAGAACATCTACTGCGTCCCTTCGTTCTTCAAGGGTATTCAAGTTAATGAATTTGAGACCGTTTCGTTAGGGAGTTAAGATTAGAAGATCGTTCCAAGGTAGACCTCGAAGAGCAAATCGAAGAAAACGACGTTGGATCCACTCAATTCGGGTTACATGAACTCGTTGAAAGGGACACCACGTTTGGCGTACTCGAGAAGGGGGCGAATGTAAGTGATGTATAGTGATCCGTTCACGTACGGGTTACAGAATTTTACGAAGCCAAGCGATGAGTTTGCTTTGGTAATTATCCCATCGATTTGCGAGCGGAAATTAAGCTCCCTGTGGCATAACATGGCAAGGTCGCGGATAGTCTGAACAAGGGATATAGGTTGGCCGTGGATAACGTAAGTTCGGGGAGTAGACTTTTTGCACTTACGTGAAAAGGTAATCTATTGACATTTGGTGACATTGAGATCTAAGCAGTTTTTGGTGCACCAGGTAGAAAAACTATTTAGATCTATATGAAGGAGGCTGAAGGAGGGTATCGTCAGCATAGAGAGAACGTGCTGACCCTTTCCAGATCGTTAATGGTTAGGATGAAGAGAAGTATACTTAGGTGCCTACCTTGAGGAACACCTGAAGTGGCCAAAAAAGGGGCCGATAGGATAGACCTGAAGCGAACACTATAAAAACGATTATCTAGGTAAGAAGATATCCATCTAGACAAAATGGGTTCATAGCCCAGGACGAACAATTTGAACAGGATTAGTTTATGAGATATCTTATCTAAAGCCTTACTGAAATCAGTTGTTATAACGTCAACTTCTTTACCACTTTCTAAGGCTGAGAGAACAGAGGACACGAATTCGATTAAGTTAGTGGTAGTTGATCTACCTTTCAGAAAGCCGTGTTGATTAGGGGAAATAAGAGTTTTGCACTGGAAGTTTAGGGCTTCGTACAAAATGCTTTCGAGGAGTTTGGGTATACCGCCATGGGGCGGTAGTTAGTGACTTCGCTCTTTAATTCCTTTTTGTGTATCGGTGTTATGAAAGAAGATTTCCATGTCTGAGAAAATTTACCTTGAGAGAGCGATAATCGCAAGAGATTTGCAAGAGGGCGGGAAAGTATTGGGGAAAGTATTAAGAAATATGGATTGAAGACTATCTGGGCCGGGGAAGTATTCATTATTAAGTTGTTGTAATTTATTTTCTATTACTGTATGGTCAAAACTTTAAGAAATAGAGGGGCCAATGGGGAAGTTAAGTAGGTATTTGAAATAAGAGGGATCCGGTACGAAGGAATTATCGGCAAAAGATTGCTTAAAAAATGTAGAAAAAAAGTTGGCTATAGTATGCGGATCGGTTGACGACATGTTTTCGTATGAGAGGGATGGAGGAAAACCGTCAGATTTTTTTTTTGTAGTTAACGAATTGGTAGAAAGACTTAGAATCGTTTATAAGCCTTGATTGAGCATTATCAAGGTATCGCTGGTAGGAACCTTGTAAAGCTGAGCGAATTGAAGGTATGGCTTAAGATAGTTTGAATAGTCAGCAAAAGAGTTGGATCGGAGGAAAACTGCCCATAATTTTTTTCTCTTGTTACGTAAAGAGCGAAGTTTACGATTGTACCACGGGGGGCTCGTAGAAAGCGTTTTATTGCGCGAAAAGGGAACATAGAGAGAAATAGAATTTAATAATTCTCTATAGAAAATAGAGAAAGCACTTTAAAGGGGCATATTGGCGAAATCAAAAGAACACTTACTAAGATATGAGTTAATTTTGCGGAAATTCGCTTTATGAAAGTCGTAAGAAGATGGGGCGGGGTGGATAGGAGAGGTAGAGGAGAATATTGAATTAGGCGTATTACCTAAAACGCCCTACGCACTTGAAGCGGAAGTCATTAAAAGTATTTAGAAAGCCGGGTCGAATGAAAATTCCTACCAAAGAAGAGAAGCATGCAAACCGCCGTCTAAACTATCCACAGAGAATTAATGAAGCAGACCCGGAAATAATTGCATACCTATTGTGTTTGATGAATTTCTCGTTTCGTGAACGATTGTCCTCAAAACATTGTGTTTAATTGCTTTATACTATAACATATGTATAGGTCGAGACAAAGGCAAACATTTTCTGACAAGAGATCTAATACAGAGTTTAGAATTATTGTGCTGCCCTAGAAAGCTTAGACCACTTTATGTGACTTGTAACGGATCAGTGGTATCTCAACGGGTGAAATTTCTAAGTATTATAAGATATTACACAAGGCTTTTCATTAGATGGGCCCAGATTTGTTTTTAAAATAAAAAGGCGTAACATTTTTATTTTGCATTGAATCCTAATAAAGTAGGGGCGACAATCAAACATCCTGGGTTTAAATGGCTCAGGAATTTATTCAACATGTAAGAATGATACGCGATATGTGTGATGATGTTAAAACGAAGGTTATATCCACAACGGGAATAACCAGCAGTGTACAAAGTTCGTTGCTGTTTAATGTCGTGCAGGATTTTCTATTGAAGCAGCACAATAACGAGTAAGGAATAATTTGTTTTCTTTTCGCTGATGATAACGCTATCATAATTGGGAAAGGCGCTAAAAGATACATGGAAGGAGTCATCGTGAATACCAGTGCTCTCCTGTTAACCACGAAGGAAATTGCAATGACAATGTCGGACATGGGGTCAGCGCCGGGTGGCGTAAATGGTGAGAAAACCCCGCTGTGTTTTGCGACGGAAAAATGCCGCTTGAACTACGTATATATACATATGTCAGCCGTTCATTCAGCTTCAACATGCGCAAGGTGTCATACGACCTGTGCCGAGGATCAGCCAGGCTGAGGGCCCAGCGCTGTATAAAGCGCATCTCTGTACAGGTGGACCATCCGCCACTCGTGAGATCTAATAATGGATAAAATCTCAAAAAAAAAAAAACAAAACCCGAGGCCGGTACTCCTTTAATACCGGGTGGTAGAACGGCCACTGCACCGACTACCGTCAAAGGTCCTGCATTATCGAGCGGAGGTATATGTGCACTATCCTCTAAAGGCAAACGCAACGAGCCCAAAACCAAATTTTCATGGAGTGGTGAGACTGTGGCAAGTCGTGGTCCTATCACTTCCTCCACCCCTAGCAGAAGCAAATTTGTGAAAGGACACGGCCTTACTGCTGCTACTAAAATTCCTCCCTCAAAGGAGGAGTCAGGTGCTCAGCTGCGTCGGCAAGGCGCCAAAATGCATTACGCATTATCAAAACCTTCAGATCCATTCCGGAGATTGAGTGGGCTAACAATATCTTCAAAAAGGGATTACCCACTGCTTCCAAAACGCTAAATGATTATTAAAACCGCCAGAGATCGTTGGAGAAAACCGTGCAGGTTCCCAAGAGATCCAAAACCAATAATACCGAAACACCTGGGTCTTCCAACAGTACATCTCTGAGGTCTTCTAGCGAAGTCTTAAAAGATGCAATAACGATGACGGTAATCGACAAAAACGACACCGATGGATAGATGACACCTGAACGATGGTCACGTTAAAGCTTTCAGGCAACTTCTTGGCTATTGTGCAGGAAAACCCCGGACCACCTTCCATCAGCAGCGACAATGACTGGCACCAAGGTCACATCAAACTTATCGCATGTATTGTATGTGCCGATCAAAGATCTCTCGATCTTTACACCAAAGCAATAGGTGGGTTAGGAGAGATTTGGCCAAATGCAAAACTTGAAGTCTTGGCTAAGGAGGGTATCCTAGCAGTCCTATAAGCCGCACATGGATCTCAGCCGAACCCTCTTCACCAGAAAAAATTGTAGAGATCATCAGGCTCAGCAACCCGAAAGTCGTGAAACTGGAAGAACTATGGGGCCCTGATAGATGCGCGTTAATTTTGATCAATAAGGAATCTCTTAACTCTCTAGCGCAGACTAAAAGCATGATTAGGTTTGGCTTTGAGTCAATTCAGCTTAGGGTTTATAAAAAGGATAAGCTCGACGCTGATAAGCTACCTCCTCCTCCTTTAACTGAAACTGCAAATACAACGTTGATATCCTCTCCTGAAATAGATAGCGACGACTCCAATTTATCCGAAGCGACAACTAAACCGTCGGTCTCCTCCTCTGAAACTCTGTCGGAAATGGAAACGGATGACGAACTAAAAAGAGATCCTTTACGATCAGAGGAAGAAGATAAGCTCTTAGGTACATGTTCAGAATCGGAGGACTCGAACAGCACCGTGGTGGAGGCTACTCTGGTCAATTGTAGTAATGATACGGTTTCTCCAGATTAATCTTCATCTTTCAAAAAATTCATCGGTCGTACTCTGCGTCTTTCCAAAAACTCAAAAGACATCATCCTAATCCAGGAACCATGGATAGTAGTAGACGTGGTGCGTGGACTTTGGACGCCTGTATACGCTCCGCTTTATACAAGAGATAAAGGTAAGATTAGAACTTGTATATTAGTGAAACGTAGTCTTAATGCATTTTTACTTCCTAACCTCAGCGACCCCGAGATAACCGTTGCTAGACTGGAGACTGCCAAAGCTCTTACTGGCTGGCATCGACATTGCTTGGTCCTTCCCTGGTGGTACTGGAAGCTGGAAGGCCAGAAACTGACCTCAACATCGGGTGCGACGCTCACGCTCATCACACGAAATGGGGCAGTACCGATATCAACGATAGAGGCGAGTCACTTTTTAATTAAATTATAAGTACTAACCTCATTGTTTGCAACATTGGAAATGAGCCCACTTTTATAACAAGAAACCGACAGCAAGTGCTCGATAACACTCTTGTCTCCGACAAGATCACTCAAATGCTAACGAACTCGATGGTATCGTCGGAACACTCATTTTCAAACCATAGCTACAAGACATCTAATTCAGCATGAGTGATGCTACTCTCAGCCATCTGACTGGGAATCATAAAAGGAATACTTCAGAATGTTGTATATAAAAAAAACTGAGAAAGGCAAAGCCACAATCCTGGAGGGTATTCTGTGACAAAATACCGGAAACCTCTGAGGCATCGCGGCTAACAAAAATTTTGTGATTCTTAGCTGTTTGAAAAAAAAACCGATGGCTCTTGTACAACATCAAATGATGAAGCACTTAATCTGCTACATCCACTTACTAGCCACATCGAACGATCACTACAATATAAGGAGCACACAATGGTCGCTTTCCTGGACATAGAAAGTGCCTTTAACAACGTCAACATATCACGACTGCTCTGTCAACTCTGCAGGTAGACGACTCACTTTGGGAGTTGATCAGCCTGTTCCTAAATAGTAGGTTAATCAACTACAAACTGGGTGGATCTTCTGCTAAAAGATATGTCAGTAGAGGTTTGCCACAAGGCAGTGTCATTCCTCCCCTTCCCTGGATATGTTGTAATGGACTGCTTATACCAATACCTGGAATCGGGTGGTAGAAGGGTGATTGTCTATGCGGATGACGTTGGTATGAATGTCTCAAGTAAGCATCTTAATACCAATAAAGAACTCCTTCAGCTAAATCTTAACAGATTAATCCGTTGGGCAGATCGTTGCGGACTGGGAGTAAACCCCCATAAAACTGATCTTGTCCTCTTTTCCAGTCATATTCTTTTCCGATACAGCAAAATATCTGGGTCTCATTTTTGACAGGGAACTAAACTGGAAACCCAACAATCAAGAAAGAGTCAAGAAAGCTACGGTAGCTTTATTCGCTTCCAAAAAAGCCATTGGGAGCTAATTGGCCTTCAACCTCGCATAGCCCACTGGCTATAAATCTCGGTTATAAGACCGAAACTCACCTACGAGATGGTTGTCTGGTGGACGGCCTTAGGCAATGCAATCAACTGCAGCAAACTAAGCAGAGTCCAAAGAACAGCATAAGTAGGGCTCCTACGCTCTACTCCCTCCGCGGCACTGGATATTCCGTTTCACTCGATATCTTTAGTAGGAAAGTAGCTGCGATTGCAGCTATTCGCCTTAAAGCAGCTATACAATGAACAAATATATTGGCCATGCTAATATTCTTAACATACTAAGAATCCTCGCAGAGAACATCGATTACGAACTTTGGTTTGACAAAGACTTTCATGTAAGCTTCCCTCTAGATCCTTCTGTGATCACAAGTCAATCCAATTCTACGCAGACGAATGTAAGACTGATAACGGAGTTGGTGGTTAATAAGCTTAAATTAAGCCTCTCCTTCCGCCTTCCAAATTACTGTAGGGCATTCCAGGCGACCAAACAGATCTGCTCAAAGCTGGATTTGAATCGCTCTAAGAATTTGATCTTTCTAAATAGGAAACATCTCAGTTCCATAATACGAGTAGCTATTATCACGGGACACTGCCTTATAGGCAAGCATGCAAGAAGTCTTGGCGTCTTTACAAATGATTTCTGTAGAAGCTGCCATGGACGAGAAAGAGGAAGAGACAATCCTCCACCTACTCTGTACATGCCCAGCTCTCTCCCAAAGAAGAAAACTCAACTTTGGAGCTTTCTTCTGCAATGACTTAAGTGATCTAAAGAATATAGACGTTAACAGTCTCCTGCGCTTGATCATAAGCTTAAGTTCGTTAGTTTTAGTTTTAAATGCATTTTTATTTTCTAAATCATTAACTCTTACATACTAACAAAAAATGCTTAAATGCTAGCTTAAAATTACTTAACAAACTTATACTAACTTACTGGCCCCACACAGGCACTCTAAGCTACTCTAAACTCTTATATATATGTCTTTCGACTTTGTTTACATTTTACTTATTAATACTTATTTTCTATGCTTAAGGCTAAGAAAAAATTTAACAAAAAACTTAGCATATGGACATAATTTTTTATTTCTTATAAAAACTTAATATCTAACTTAAAATAAACCTTAGTCTACCTAACCTATATACACAATACACACATACACACATATAGACATTATACACAATACATACATATACTAGTATATACCTTTATATATACTAATATATATATGTATTCCTTAAATGCTAACCTAAACCTATGCAAGCTGGCCATCGCTATTTACAGAACAAATAGACTGGTCAGCTCTGCCTCATTAGTGAGGCTGGTCTGTAATTGACGGAAACGACGACATAACATCTTCTCCATCATTCAACCACCAGAAATGCTGGTGCTGCTGAAGGACATCCCTCTTATCGCGGTTCCCCACCGCCCTACTGAACCCGAGACGATCCACACTGCCGTGTGCGACGTCTCTGTTGTAGTTGAGTCGCCTGTCCCCAGCTTTCCGAGCGACATGGAAGATTAACGGGACCGCTGATCTATCCTGGATCAACCCTATCTGATCTAGGTAGAGGAATGCTTCCGGTGGAACGTAGCCGTCAGAGCGCACTCTCTCGTGGTAAAGGTAGTTGGGGTAGTAAGCCCCATATATCAGGTTATTCGTCGAGTTCATTGCTCTTGCAATGTGCCTTCGAGTCAGCTTAATTACGAAGTTGTCCACTCGTATTAGGTTCGCCCTGGTGTAAAGGACCTCATTACGATAAAATTTTTTGTACTCCGACTCTGGTGTTCTGTACAAGCGAAGGCAAGCCCTAAGGCAAGCCCTCTCAAACACCCGAATCTTTTCCATTAAGCTTGCTCGCACATTGAACCACACGGGACAACCAAATACCAGCATGGGCCTGATAAGGGCCATGTAGCAGATTACCTTTACCCTCGCATGGAGTTGGCTGCTATAAAACAGTCTCTTTGTAAGGGCAAAAGCTCCTTTGGCTCTGGCCAGAGCAGCATCTACATTTTTATCAAAATACAGAAACTGATCTAGCCAGATCCCAAGGTATCTGACTACATTCCGACAGGCAAGAGGCTGTCCGTGTTGTCCAATGATCGAGAACTTAGGCCAATTTTTCCTGGTATCCCTAGAGGCTCCAGACAACGGCGTCCTAAAGAGAATGGTTTCCGACTTCTGAAAGTTGATTTTCAACTTCCAGTCATCGCAAAATCGTCTTATCTTATCGAAGTCACGCTGCAAGAGAGTATTAATTACCTCGATTTTTGGACCTGTTCTGTACGCTATCAAATCGTCTGCGTACGCAATAGTATGGGGAAGTGAACCTATCAAGTCGCTTGTATAAATGTTGAATAGGATCGGCGAATTGACCGCGCCTTGCTGAAGACCATTTTTAATTTGAAATATTCCAACAGAAGTCACATCGCCATTTTTCACGATGAACTGTCTGTTGGTTAGCATATTATAAAGAATGTACAAGAGTGGTTTACTGATCCCCAGCCTAGTCAGCTTATGAAAAAGACCCTCTAACCATACGGTGTCGAAGGCCTTCTCCAAGTCAACAAGGCAGGCACCAGTACATTGGTTTTTGCCTTTATTCCATTGGATATCGGACACCAGTTTAGACGCGGCATGTGAGATATCATGTCCCGCCTTAAAACCGAATTGATTATCCGGAACTATATGTTTGTCCTCAACCCACCAGAGCTCTATTGATTACTTTTTCAAACACCTTACTGATATTCGGAAGGAGACTTATCGACCGAAGATTCGCCGGATTGGATATATCCTTTCCCTTTTTGGGGATAGGTTGCATCACCGCCGTTTTCCAATGCGCTGGATAATGTGCATTATTCATTGCATTATTAAACAGGGTGGTCGAAGCACGATGTTCGGAATACCATCGGTCCCCACTGATTTCTTAGCCCTGATTGTGTCGAAGATCTCACGGAGCTCTTCCTTCGAAATGAACGCAGGTAGGTCACCCTCTCTGGTAATGACATTATTTGCCATATTTTCGTCGCTGAACCGAGTGAAACTAGAGCCCTCAGATCGCCAGTTCGCTACTTCATTTCGAATGTAGAAGTCGTGCACCAAGACGCGATTGTCCAGGTCATAATTAGGGCCAATGGTATCAGTGGCCTTGTATATTTCCTGGAAAGTCGCCCCTATGGACTCAACCTTCTCCTGTGGATCCTCGATCACAAAGAAGTCGTCGTCATCAGCGGCCTCACTTGGATCAATACCTGCTATTGTCAGTAACCGTTCGTTGTCTGTTGTCCGGGCTATTTTAAGACACTGCTCTTGTTGTTGTTGCTGGTATTTATTAACCTTTTGTTGTTGTAGCACTTGTGCTATTTTATTTGTTTGGTGTTGTTGTTGTGCCTGCTTTTGAGCATGCTGATGTTGTTGGGATTGCTGCTGCTCTTCCCTCTTTCTTCTGACCATTTGCTTTTCTTTTATGGCCAGCACTCTTTGTTGTAGCATTTTGATGCTACTACTAATCGCCTCCATCTCTTCCTCTTCATCATCGGATTCACTTGCTGCCAATGAAGCGAAGTTGTTCCCTTCCTTCACCCCGCCAAGCAGCTTTACAGTGGCCGTTGGTAGGGTGGGACGTTTTTCTAAGTTAGAAGGTGGACTAAGCTTCCTCCTTCTCTTTGTTTTTGGTGTTTGGCTCGAACTACTCGAAGCCTCACCTGATAATTCAGCAGATCCCGCTGTTAATATAGCGGACCGCTCTCCACAATCCATCACGTGATGGACAACACTTAATACCACTTGTTTTTAAATTTATTTTAAATGAAAATAACAAAAAAAAAGCACACTGCCACTCTGCTAATTGGAGCTTATAGCAATTTCCTCAAATGTCTCTTTCTTATTGTTATCACTGTTATCCAAGCCGAAACACGTGTATTCTCCACGGAGATATGTCAACGACTCAGCTTAAGTTCGTTCCAAGAGTGGGAGGATCACAGATCAACGTGGCATCACAATGGGCCAATATGCCTAAGTGGGTAGGTCTTTCCAACAGCCACTTTTACCTAACCTCACCTTCAGTTAACTGAAGATCGATTAATTTAGGGAGGCCGTGCTGCAGCGTATGTAGACTGGCGTATCTTATATGTAGATCATTCCATTATTGATCATATCTCAGCCTGAGGGCAGAATTACTCGTAAATGCAATCTGTATGCCCACAAAAAGTATATAGGTGGCACAATTCAGAGAACTGTTTTAATATAAGTTCATAGTGCTCCAGACATTACAAGCAGCATTGAAGAAGAATTATCCAGTAAAATATAACTTGCTTGTTTTCGCTGGATTGGGGTTGAAGTTGGTCCCAATTTTCGGTGAGATATACCATCACTAGTGAATCTGTTTCAGAGAATATCGCACTGTAGGGCATCCATGTCTCGAGATATTTCATGAGCTTATAATTTTTCAGCGTTTCCAAGACCTTGAAAATAGGCACGTATGTAAGTGGAATGGGTTTGCTGGAGAAGGGAGAAGAGGATTTGCCGCTTTCATTTATCATTTCATATCAGAAAGATTCCTAAGGAGTTAGATTGCTGAAATTGCTCACACAATAGCTTTTTTGCAAGAAAGGAAGATGTACCAATTTGATATGGTGGGATCTTTAAGTACTCTTGTGAATGCGTAAGTGCGTAATTGGATCAGTCCTATTAGAGCTACGATGCGCCTAATATAAGCGGAGACATGACACAATCTGGAAGCATTCAAATGTCTCTGCAGCACGCAGCAAACAGATTGGACTTTACCAAGGACTTGACAGCTGGAGTATTATATTAAATGAGCGTTGAGAGGAAAATGACGAAGATCATTTTTTATTTGAAAAACAACCAAAATTGTTTACAACCTGAGGAACACGGTAGTTTTTTCCCATGAGATTTTGATCGTATTGAAACTTCAAACTTTTAAGAGAGGCCTTTGAATCATTTCTGACTTGCTCGCTTTTTTCGGCCGTGCTTTCAATTCTCTAATCCTTGTATACATCTTGATAAATGATAAACGATCCTAAGGAGATTCTTAAAGAAAATAGTGCTTGTGATCACTAGAAGTTCAACAACAAGTCCAGCATATTGGTATTCATGTGGATTCATTAACAAGTTGGGTTTGCTTTTTTTTCGAAGCATTTCAACTTAGCGTCCTTCAGGATTGTCTGTTCAGAGTGTCGAAGGGGGTCTACCTATGCCTCATTAAGTGCCAAAACAGTTGGCTTCGAAGAAGTAGACATCCGCAGAAATGGTTAATTTTATTTGTTACATCCAATTTGAGTTCCCGATTCATTAAAAACAACAACCATTGGTCTTTGAAAAGGTTTAATTAACAGCATAACAATATAGGAATTTTATACTTTGGACACTACCAATCTTGCTGTCAGGTGCTAGCTGAAATAGTAATTTCATTTTCCGCGGCCATGGTCGATCTTGAGCTCCTCCGCGGGCTCCCTTGTTGTAACAGCTGAATCGAGACTTTTTTCATAGCAGCGTCCGCGGATTATCACCTTGAGGGCTATACGCACTTAAATAAGGGCCATACCTTGTTTTACTGCTTTAAGTTGCTACACATTATTAACTTCCTGACAGGGAAGGTCTTGCATTCAGCATCGAAAATGGAAATTTTGTGATATCTTTACGTTTTAAAGTGCCTATAATGTTTTTAGACAGTTTTTGTGCCAAGGGATGCGTAATATTCATTGGCATCAGCGAGCCTGATTATTAGATTCCAGGAATACGTCTACGTAGCTAAGCTACACCTCACACACTTCGACCACTCTCCCCATGCTACTGCTTTTAGGTATTACTTTGCAGGGTCGCAGGGCTGACAAGAAACCTACGCTATATTTTCTATCCTCTTGAGCCTTCGTAGCTCGTTTTGCAGGATTATGAATGTACAAATTTCCATCCAATTTTCATTTGTTCATTTATTGGCTGCGGGTTTGGTATGTCAGTGATCCATCCCAGAAGACGTATTAATGCTCTGTGCCTTCCTCCTGTGTCTGCAAAAAAAAGGTGAGCTATAGTGCACGAAGCGATGTAGATATGTTCGATACCCATCGTTACCAGATAGGAACTGCGTAAGATGGTAGTTACAGTTTCCATGCCTTCAGTTTGTCCAGACGTCTATGGATTGGATCAATCTATAGGCCCATCTGCCTTTCGTAGTGATATTCCACCGATCTTGCCACCTGGTCAGTGAAGTCGTTGTTTCTTTTTCCTTGATTCTTTTATCGACTATCGCCTCTTAATTAGAACAAGTTATCGTATTATAGATTCTCTGGATCTCATCCGCAAGGATATCGATGGGAATCACCCCGCCTATAAGAAAAGCTGCTTCGTCCGAAATCGTTCTAAAGCCACTGATTACTGATGATAGCTTTCTCCTTGCTTCCTCTGTCGTTAGGGCCCCCACCTAAACTAGGGCAGTGTATTACAGGACTTAATTTACTACCTTTGACGCCTTCTTGCCCTCATATTACTCCTAGGTATTTTATGTAATACGCGAGTGAGGTGATGCGACAAATTCTCCGCTGTTTCGCTGTCGACTAGCTTGCTGATATTCATCATTTCGTCGTATAATCGAATACGTCCTCGTCGAAGGCTTTATCTCTTTATTTTGGACTCGCTAACATGGTTCCTTTTGCTGTTTAATATCAATTATTATCGCTATATTATCATAGGCGTTTCACAGAATATTAGGTCTGCATTATCTATGTCACTGAGCTGGTATTGCTGGATTTCCTCCTTCGGCGGATCAAAGCCCGAATCTCCACATTGTTGCCAAGAGCTTCACGAATCATTTTTTATATTGGTCTGGTTTTTCTCATGTCTCGTTCAGTTGAATCGGCAGGTTCCTTTTCTGGGTTCGTCTGATATTCGAAGCCGAATGACTGAAAACGCTAAGTTTTGGGCCCGCCTTAGACGACGGCTTTTGCCTCCCCTTCGAGTTTGGGATCTCCTCTTTCGGCTCCGGTCTTCGTTTTGTGTCCGCTACAGTTTTTAGCCATTGCGAAGTCTTTGATTCATTATGTTGTCGCATGATTCCCTTGTTGCTGTCGTCGTGATTCTGAATCGCCGACAGTTCATACAGCGCTTTGATCGATTCGATGGCATCTGTCATCGGTTGGTGGATAGAACGCCTCTTGCAATCCTCCAATATTTTACAAGTTTTTTTTATCTGTTCTCAAAGTTTGTGGAAGGCAGATGATTGTTATTGCGTCGATGATTGCTGTTGCGGTGCCGCACGTTCTAGTACTGTCGCGTTTTCCTTGGTGCTTCTCTGGGTTTGCATTTGCCATCCGGGCGAGCTCTGCACCCTTGAACTCCTCTGGAAGGGGTTTACTCCAGAGCCTATGTTTACCTCGTTTGCTTTTGTTGAGCAATTATTATTCGATCCCCACTGAAAGTCGTTATGTGTAGAAACCTCTTGATTTAATGGTTGTCTATGCAAGCAATGAGGCCATGCGAGGTTGACACAGGCCCTTATGGGGTGCTGTGCCAGAGCAGATCGGTCCTAACAAGGAATGTTACATCTTAACCTACACCACCGACGAAACATCGAGTGGTCTTTGAGGCCTGCCAGGGTCTTAGCGGAAAGGGGGGCTTGCAGCATTAACCGGAAAAGCATTTCAGCAGGATTTAACTCCTGCTTACGCAGATAAGAGAGTACTATAAGCGTCAGCCCTAATAGCTGCCATTTCAAAATCGTTGTGCAGTATTCCGTAATTAAGACCTTACTGGGCTCAGTCATAATGCAAAAAACAACTCGGTTATCTGAAGTTCTCCTCTTCATTTGTTCGACACTTATACTGATTTGTGGGGCAGGAAACTCGCCATATGTCTCATTCACTTCGCAATCTCCGGAGAGATTCCTAGTCGCACCACATGGCGGCGTTAAGTAGGTCTTATTGGCAGATCGCAAGGTCTTTGGCTGTAGAGGCTCTTTAACGTTCTTTAGCGAACCAGCATCCGTCGGGAGATGCTACTTCTACAAAGCCTAATACTAACCATTGAAAATGGCTGTGTACCATATGTGTACGAGTATGTCCGTATGTGTAAATTTGTTTGGCGAGAACGAATAGTGCTATCGTTATAATATTCATTTTTGAAGCTTATTTTTTAATAGAGCTTATTTCTTATTTCGTAACCTTATACCGTTTTAAATATTTAGGTTGACCACATAGAAGGGAGCAATTCGTATCTTCTCTGGCCGACAATTGCTTCGGCTGTTGTTGCTTTTTCGGTTTCGGTTGTGGTTCTTGTTGCAGCAAATTCCAGAAACAGTGAGTAATCAGACAACTATATCTACAGGGCGCAACTGTTGATATACTCACACAGGCTCTGTTTTGGCAATTTGATTAGATTTTTTCTAAATTGCTTGTTAAGGCTATGCTGCTGACAAAAGAGAGTTGTTCGTCAAAATCTTTTTGTGATGTAGTTAACGTTATCTGAAAAACATTACAACTTAGTGGAATGAGACTTTTATCTTTCCTGCAAAGAGCTGTGTTACGACGAGTTTGTATCTATTTCAACTAAACGTACATTGGAAAAGTGAAGACATTGAGCCTTTTGGCTGATCTGTAATATAATATGAATAACATAGATTAAGACAGAAATAATCTCATTATCTTGTACACCAGTTGCATTTCACAACTACAAGGGTAAAGATAAAACCCCACCGCACCTTGCTTTGAGCTTAAGAAATTAATTTTCATCAAATTCATAATGACATTACATCCGACTTCATGTCACATCGCGGTTGACGCATTTTTGATGAACGCTCATTTCTCATACTGCGAATAAGAAATTTCTATCCCGTGGCTATGACTTTGGGAGTCCTCCAAGGCAATCTGTCGCGCAATCCATGGCAATCTATGTAAATATGTACTAATTGAAAGTGACACGGGGTACGAGTATGTGCCTAAATCTACACCTGAGATGGGATAGGTACTCGGATTAGTTTGAAAGTTGGTATTTGTTCCTTGATGACATTCAGACTGGCAGACAGCTACGGATAGATAGTTAAGTTCTATTGAATTGTTTGATATGTCCTTATGCAGTAAGAAATGCTAGGCGAGCACTTAAGGCTAAGGTGATGCTAGTAGAACCGTGGTAAACTTTTATCTTCAGCTAGCATTGCCTGCATAAAGGGGCTATGTATAAAACTCATTACATGATGAAGTGACAAAAGGATACGGATGATAGAATAAAGAGAAGGAAGCGCACAAGCACGAGCATTACTCCATAACCAAGGGTTACGGGTAAAAGGAAAACGAAAAAAGGTTAAGAATAATCAGCATCCGAGAGCTTTAGTTGCACAGGATGGCTGCATTTGGCAGGTAAACATGGCAATGTAGGAAGCGCAACGACTATAAAAAGAGTGTTATCATGGCACTCGTATTAAACTTCATTTGACTTGTTTGCTTTTATCGTTTGTTCCTTGTATTTCTTATTCCAGGAAACATCAAAACCAGAGTTTTTAAATGTCCCCTGTCTCCACTGAAAAAAGTAAGATCTCTATTTCTTCATTTTAAAAAGATTAACTTAAAATGTGTCAGCTATCTTTATCACGAATCTTTTAAATTTGTTTCTGAATGGCATTTGTTAACTTGTTAACTATCTCCTGAGTCTTTAGTTTGCACCCAGTTTGTGTAATATTTTCTTTGATAATACGAGTATTCTCTTTTACAGAGAAAATAAAATACTATAACCATGTTTAATTCGGAAAACGAAAGATAATAAAAAAGTTAAATCAAACCATTCCTCAGGTCAATCGCTTCAGGTCCTTTCGCCTATGAGATCGATATTTCTTTGAAGTTTTTACGTTTTAGAGATTTAGAAATTTTTCCTTCGGTCTTTTAGATTGAGTTTGGTATTCTCAACGTTTATGGTATACCTCTACGGTGTCATTTATCCTTTGTATTTGTCGTACATCATCCAACACTGCGATGCTTAAGCTAAGGCTGGACGTCGGGTAAAAGTTTGTGGTGCTTCAGGCTGTTTTAACATACCCACCCTAACTCGACATTCGACATCGTCGACGCAATTTCTCTTATGTAGGCCCTATGTATTTTAATTTTTTGGTTTGACCATTGCCAAGCTCGCTTTCATTTCTCTAGGGTTTTGGTATTTTTCATCTTGTTTCCTTTGACTTTACCAGCCTGCTCTAAGTTTTTCTTTTTTTTTATTATTGTTTTCTTCACTATGGAACCTGATATTCCACTTTGCATGAGCTCATCGATGTTTTGGATGATGAAGTTTGCATGTTTTTTTTATAAATATCTAAATTTGTTTTGAATGTATGTAATAAGAATGACACATTGGCTTTGAATAAGTTCAGATTATAAGGATGGGGAAACAAAGAGCTTGGTAGGTTCTATTCTCATAAGAGAGCAAGAAATAACAACTTTCAAACAGGTATGCTAAGGATAGTAGTTTTTTCTACGGTACCATAGGTACGCCGAATTTCAAATCGCATCCAAATCTGCCAAAGTTCTGCTTGGCTCAGAATGAGACAGAAGGCAGAGTAAGCTGCTTAGAGCCTGTCCTCACCAAGTATACAGATCCGCAGTAATTACGTAACGATATTAGAAATCATTTAAACAGGTCACACAGGTCAATAGGTCATTCAAACGTACTCTAAAATATCGTGATTCGTTCCTAAGCCGTACAAATCACTTTTGGAATGCTCTGCCTAGCTCTTTATTTCCCAGTCATTATCACCTTCAAACATTTAAAACCAACGTTCATCGGTACTTCTCTTTCTTTCCTCCCTGATTTTCCTTCGCACGCGCTGTGTCAACCATTTTAAGCGTACTCAAATCCGTTGAGCGCGAGCGAATTATAAAAAAAAAAAAAACAGAATCTTTACAGATGCAAGCAAAGAGAGTATAATACGTTGATTTGAATTTCGAAGGTTTTTACAAAAAGATAACAATCCGGGTGACACCAGTAGGCTACATACTTACTCGTACAAGGGGAAGTCAGACAAGCTGAAAATACCCAGAAAATCTAATTGCACATACACTTATATATGTAAATGAAAGCAGAGGTCCTCAGTCTCACGCTCGTAACTCATTTCCCAGGTAATTATAACAGAGTCGACTACAACCAGCTCGTATCACCGGAACTGCAATTTAGCAAATAAATTTAATCGATCGTAGCCAGTATTTGAAATGGTTCTGTGATGAATCATGCTAGGCTGCTGCTTCCTTTGATGGTAGTTTCAAATCAAATAACACCGAGAGAGATCTTGTGAAACTGCGCTTCAAAATGTAGAGAGCGTAATCGACTGTGCACTCTACGCGGAACGCGCAAAGCATTCTCAGAATTGAAGGCACATTATTCGGCCAGAATAACCTGTGAGGCAGATTAGAACAATAGCTCAGGTGGCAGTGTATTGGCTTCCCAATTGGACGGTTCGGGGTTCAATACCAGCCGCGCCCGAAAGCAGATGAGCGGTTGCCTAGAAAACAACAACAAGTCCAATTACACTAACAATTTAGTCTCTTCATTAAATTTTGGATGCCACCCATGGCTCGAAATAACCAAAAAAAAAAAACAACAAAATAATATATTGGGGAACTGTCTGTTGGATCATATGTAGCAACTGTTTGCTCTAATACGTAAGCAGCCGTAAACGTATTGGTGAGTCAAAATTGTGTTTCGAGTCAAACCTTTCAAAACTGAGGTTATTTTCATCACGAGAAGAAGGAACTTGTTTGGAATGACTTATCAAGTGCTAAGAGGCACTTCTTCTTCTTCTTCTTCTTTTATTAACCATTTAAATTTTAAACCATTTATTAATCAGATAGGCTAGGTTTGCAGATCTTAGTACTAAGTACTTTACTGGTCACTCATTTTTGGATCCTTGTTACTGAGGCCAAGGGTTTCCTAAAGTTTTCTTCATTTGAGTGATCCAAACAGTTTTCTTTCGGCTTCTTTTTGGAACTTTGGCTGGAACTTGAACCTGTTTTGCTTTTTGGACAGGATTTGTCGACGACCTTCGCAGAAAATGGCCAAACCAGCCGATGGCTCCATACTATCGGTTTCTTTATGTTGAGACTTCTTCGAATGCATGAACTTGTTCTAAGATGACGTTTTGTTACACCTGCTGACACTCGCAACATTTTCATTTCCGTCGCTGTCATTTTTCTTTTATAGTTGTCTAACTTTGCTATGAGTATTTTAAAGCTGGATGACCGACTGTCGTGTGTAACAAACTTTGAAGTTTAGCGGTTGAAGAAGAAGTAGTAGTAGCACATAGTAATAGTAATAGTAATAGTTTTACCTTCACACTCTACTTTTGTACTCATACATAACATACTTGATATCCACGTTTAAACTTAATTTATATGTAATTTAAGTTCTTTCTTAACATTTTTCTGCATATATGTGTTTTTAATAATTATTTCATTTTTATTGTTTTAATATAAAGCCATTAATTATTTTATATTATCAAATATTGTAGTTTCAAAAAATAATTTAGAAGATAAAAATTATATTTATCCCCAATAGACACACAGACAATAATCAAAAACAAATGAAGGTTGCTATTTTTTTTTTCGCGTGGGCGAAGGAAATTTATTGAGGAAGAACGGACAGGTGCCGATGTACATTGTTTTTAAATATTTCAAAGTTATAACGACCAGCAAACACAGAGATCGGCATCGGTGTCTATTGATTGACTGATATTAGTATCACCTCTGAGTTTTATCGCACGGTTTTAAATCCTATTTAGCAAGTGCAGAGACGTTTTAGGAGCACCTGACCAGATGTGGGCATTGTACTCCAATTTTGGGCAGATGAATGCTTTATAAATTGAGGCCAGATCTGAGGGGGAGAAGTATTTCTTACAACCTAAGACGACATTTCGCAGCATTTTTGATGGCATCAAATATATGGTCATTCCAACGTAAGTTGTCACTGACACACATACAGAGAATGGAAAGTTTTTCGGTTTCGACGATGCAAGTGCAATTCATGGATAATGGCTGCGTACTTAAATTTCACTTTAATGACAGCAGACAGCATTGAGTTTTGGAAACATTAAATTCCACTCTGGTGATAGATCTGCAATTGGTCATTCCGTTAATATTAGAATTTAATGAGCTTAACTAACATTGCCTTTACCGTTCTACAGCCGAAGAACAGGGACGTAAGTCCGAGAACGAATATGAAAAGCAGAGAGTACTCTCATCAGAAAATTAATCTAATCCAATATGATTAGAAGTAGCAGACAAGAGGTCATTATTGAAAACTAAAAAGAGTGTCGGAGACAGAAGGGAGCCCTGGGGCACACCTGGATTTATTTTGTGAATATCGGACTTGAAATCATCCAAGACAACTTGAATTGAACGTTCCGAAAGGTAATTTCTAATCCCTTGGAGAAAAAAGTCATCGATCCCAAAAACAGGCATTTTCGACAAATGAGCCTGATACCAAACTCTGTCAAATGCCTTAGAAATACCAAGTGCAACTATCTTACTTTCGCCAGATTGATTTACGCTGTGGTTCCACTTTTCGGTGCGACATGCCATGAAATCACCAGTGGATCTGTTGCTACGAAAACCATATTGCCGGTCATTGAGAAGTTTTTGCGTTTCGAGATATTTCGTGAGCTGACGATTTATCAGCGTTTCCATGACCGTGAAAAGAAGGGACGTAAGTTCAATGGGTCTGTAGGAGGAGAGGGAAGAAGATTCGCCTTTCCTAGGGACGGGTTGGATAAATGCTGTTTTCCATCTGCTCGGAAAGAGTCCTAAAGAGTAGGATTGATGAAAAAGCTTACACAGTGGTTTTGCCAGCGAGGAAGAACACCTCTTCAGAAGGAAGGGAGATATACCATCTGGACCAGCGGATTTGTGAATGTTAAGATCTTTCAGTACTCTTGCTACTACACGAGTGCGAAAGTGGATTAGTACCAATGAAGATTCGCCGCACTCAAGTGTAGGTGGGGACAAAGCACAATCTGGGAATATTGGGCTAGCCGCAAAGTGTGCAGCAAGTAGGTTGTCCTCGTCCAAAAAGCTGACAACTAGAATGTCAACGTTGGAATGGAGGATGAGGCAGAATTTCTAATATTTTTGACGAACGACCAAACATTTTTACTGCTTTTGGGACATTGCAGTATTTTTTGCTTCAGTTTTTGGTCGTATTGGAATTTTATGCGTTTAAGAAAGACGTTGCAGTCATTTCTGGCTCCTTTAAACTGTTTTCGGTTTTGCTCTGTAGGGTTGGTCTTGTAGGATAGAAAAAAAACATTTCTCTAACCCTGAGAGCCTCTTTACAGCTCGAGTCGTGCCTTGCCTTTTATTTTGGTTTGATACTTTTCATCCGATGAGGGATAAAGCATCTCATTCCAAAGAGAATAGTTTATGTGATCATGCCAGCAGCGCTATCCACGTCGTTATCGAGAAAACATAACGACCAGTTAAAATTCCTAAAGAAGTTGTTAAGTCCGCTCCAATTGGCTTTCCCGTATTGCCATACGGTTCTTTTAGAAGTCTTTTCTCTAACCGTGTGGTGGGTGTACGAGAAATTAACTGCCGCCCTAAGGACAGCCAAAACCTCTGAGTGAAAGACACTGTTTGCATCCGGTAGCCTTATAGACAATCTTAGTTCTGGCTCTTTTGAGAAGATACTCGTACCAGAACCTGTTCCTTCTCTGTTTTCGAAATATCTGTGAAAACTGCAATTTAATTTGACCTGATTATTGCATTTTTTGCCAATCCTCCTTCCGCGGATGTATTATATCATACGGAATGTCGAAGTCGAACAAGGAAAGAATTTCATCCGTTAGAATTGGATTGCCTGGTATTAGCTCCATTGGGATCGTGCCGTGCCTTTTGATTATTTCCGGCATGTTAAGATTCCAGTTCAGTTTTTTGTCCAGAATTACCCCCAGATACTTTGTACTGTCCGAGAGGGGCAATTCCGCTCCGTTGAGTTTTGGGAGGTTGAATTGCGGTATCTTCTACTTTCTGGTAGGAAGAACCAGGAAGGGTGGCCGTGGTGTAGTTCTACTAGCAATCGCTTCTCACTCGGAGGGTCAAGGTTCGAATCCTAGGAACAACAAGCTTTCATTTGTGTAATTGGAACTCAGTCAGAAAAATCTGCGCGTGAAGGCATAACACTGACATGTAGATTTGGCTGTTGTAGGGTTTTTCAAGCACAAAAAACAACCGTTAAAATTCACAACCTCATATTCCGAGAGAAGAAAAATCTCTCCGTCCTATTCGGACTCCCACCCCTGGAGAGTCAATATCGAAACCAAACACACCTGAGTTTCAAACCACTACATCACAAACTTTCCTTTCTCCTCCTTTTACCTTTCCGCCCGCGCCCAGGCAACCGTGTAAGGGTATTCATAACCCCTTAGGAGCGCGTAAATAAAAAAAAAAAAAAAGGTCCGTTTTGGAAGGGCTAGCAATGAGACCACAGCTTTTGCCCAAGGCTGAAAATATTTAAGTAACTTACCCATTTCACTAAGCTGTACTGGTTATTGATAACCCGCACACATAGGGGTGGCGATATGACTCCCCCTTGACGGGTTCCTCTGGTTACAGACATTCTAACCGAGCTTTGTCCAATGGAACAGTTTATTTTCCTACATGCAAGCATGTTGCAAACCCAATTTCTAATGCCCTGTTCAATATAAGGGACTACTAGAGCGCTTTTAATGTTGCTGCACTCCACGTTATTGAAGGCTCCTTCTATTGTATATCGGGGAAGACTCCTTTTAATTTTCATCACCAACTCATGCAGGGCGATTTCTACAGATTTGCCTTTCATATAAAAGTATGCATGCTGCGACTCAATCAAAAAGCCATTACTGCATCTGTTCCTAATATGAATCCCCAATAATCGCTCTACGGTTTTAAGCATAAATGATGACAGACTTATTGGTCTGAAATCTTTTACTGTTATATGCCCTTGTTTGTATAAAAACCACCCTCCAAGCTATTGGTATATACCCTATTTTTAAACTGTGTCTGGGAATTTCCATATTTTTTTAAATTGCTACTTCCGGTGCTTTCTGTAGCATAATCGGAAGAATACCTTCCGGCCCGGGAGATTTATACAGCTCAATGGAATGATTTGCCCTTCTCAAGCCTTCATAAACTTAAAAAAATGCTTCCACCAATATACATATACGTTCCAATTGTTTACTTTGATTGCCTAACTTTTTTGTAGATTCAACAAGTTCGTATAGAATCGCTGTCATAACGATTATCAAGCATCTACAAATCGATCAATCCAAAGAAATGCATCCTCATACAAGATGAATGGTACAGGACTATGCATTTATGGCATTTATTAAAAGCATGCCGTACGTCCTATGATGTAAGAAAGTTCTGAAAGTAAATCAAATCCTTTAAAGTGGAAGACTCACATAAGACTTTGTTGAGGTTAATTACTTGCTGACCCCGAACATGAAGTTTCGCAGCAGTGAAGTTAAGTTAAGATATCTGCAAAAGGATTTAAGATATCACAGCTCTGTATGGGATAAAGGGGAGGCTACAGTTCCCGAAAGCTTTTCTCTGGAGCTTTCGTCGAAATTTTCCACTATATGGTATTTCGAAAATTCATTTCGTAAAAATCACCAGTAGCAAACCTCTCGAGTTTTCTCCTTCCAAGAAGTAAATACCCCTTTTCAAAGCTTTTCACCAATGAATTCCTAGAAGGAGTATAGGGGAAAATACAGCGATAGAAAAACCTCAATCGCTCTTAGAGCTGGTGAAAGCTAGTCAGTCGTTTTCCTTGCTTCCTACAATAAGGACGGGATTATATTTTTCTGTGGTGAGCTGTGATTTACACATCGAAGAAGTTTCAGCGTATGTCTATTTTGCTTGTCAATATGTGACATGGATGACTTTTTGTGGAAATTGAAAGCAACTTGCAGATTTTTTTATTTTATTAAGTTATTAGATATTATAGGTTTTGTTATCTACAAGTTACTAATAGGTTTAAAGTATGAAAACCATAATGGAAAACTGCAGATTTAAATCAGTTTTCTATAGGAAATGTTACCTACATATGTCTATTTATACTCCTATAGGAGTGGAAAACAAATGTAGTAACATGTAACAACAAATAAAGGCCGAATACGAACACCAAGTTACTTACTTAATATGCAATACTTATTTGTATAATCTTGCAGTACGGATTAAAAATGGTCTCATTTAAGAAATATTTTCAAATTTACTCATGTCTATCTCAATGATTTTCGACCCATTGTTATGTTATTATTCTTCTAAAGATCCTGGGAAACCTTATCGACACATGTCTTCGGCGAGGCATAAATTCAATCTTGCTCTTGACATTACGCATCCCAAACTGAGTTTCAAGGTCTATATTATGGGAGCCTTTCTCGGCATTGGGTGTGTCTTCAACAATATCAAGAGAAGTGAATTATGTACTATATATGCCTGCCTCGACGTGTGAATGGGTTAACCATTCATAAGAGATAATCCATATACGAAAAGTCCGAATGCCTGTATGCGAATAAGAGACTTATTCCCACTGATGCAGTACAAATGCTACTTCACCTCCACCTCTGAATGGCCTTCACTACCAACTTTTTCAGAGCTATCTTGCAGTCGACAGTCAAGCTCCAGTGCCCGTCATAAATTTCCGACCTTCACTTTAGGTGTAACGACATTAAAAACCTAACCCAGCCTAATTTAAAATATAGACTTAAAGGTTTGAAGAACGTCGGGCCATTTAGATGTACATGGCTCGGTGATGTACATATACAGGGGCTTACGATAATTTATGGTTTAGTGCAATACGTTGTACATTTACATAAGAATTAATATTGGCTTAATACCAGTAACAAGCTGCTCCTTTTTGGGTCATACGAGTACCAATTATTCATTTTTTCACTTCAGACGATGATATCAAATGACAAAAAATGCTTCGGTGCTCAAATATATTTATATCTAATCGATGGAGAAAATATTTTCATTGCTGTAGTTCAGAATCTTGGAGGCTGATCGAGGAGCTAAGGACTCTAAGATGTTGAAGTTATAGAACCGCTTCCATACTGGTTGGAGTAAGCAGGGCGATAATCGAAAATTCATCAACGCATTCACGATAGAAGGAGCAGGCAGCAAAACCGTCTATAGAACCCAAAATTAAATTACCTGTAGTCACAGTTTTAGATATCATCGGATGAAAACCTTAAGTGCCAATCTGCTCGTTTCAGATAAGCACCAACTGGGAAGATGTATAATACATAAATAACTTTGTGTGAACCGGTCCTCTGGTCTGAGTCTTTTCCCGAAGAGTGGAAAAGAGAATTAATCGTCAGGCTCCTTAAGAAACAGATTCTTATCGAGTCTGCCACTGTTGGTCATTGGATTATAGTTATTATATTATCCAGGCATCAAATGTTGAATCGAATTTTGTGTTGCTAGGAATTTACGAATTTAAAGTGGGGTGAGACAAAGATATAAACCCTCCTCCACATATTTCTATCGAATTGAACTTAGGGACTTCAATAGACTGCACTACAATCACTCTCAAATTATATGTTGACGACATGTGCTTATTATCACATACGATAATGGACCCCGCCATCAAATGGGATGATATGAAGGGACATGCAAACACCGCCGCACTAAAGATGCCGAGATACATACACGTATGCATTTGTCTACAGAGTAGAGCTGTTAAAGAGAAGTCAATGTATTTGTAGTTAAAAAATTAAAATTTTAGTTAGTTTGTTTCATAAGTTTTTAATTTTGTTAATCCATTGTAAATTGAATGCCGAGCTGACCATCGACAAGTGCACTGTGGAATTCGCTCCTCGGGAAAAAAAGAAAAAATCGCTCGCGAGTGCGAAGAAAAAAGAAAACAACAACAACAACGCGCGAGTGCAGTGAAACCGAAATCCACATCCACAGTGCGGGCATCACAACCTTCCTGCTCCTGGTCAAACTGTTGCTTGCACTCGGTCACTGCCGTTGCTGTATTACAGCGCGTGCAGTGACTGAGTGTATGTAATAACCGATGGATAGCGGGCTGTGGGTTTGAATTTTGTTGGTGTGCTGGTTCCTATTGTTGTAAGGGCATAACACTTACAACAATTTGATTCGGTAAACCAACTCTGAATTTTTACTTCACAGCTGTGCTTAGTAACGTCGGTGTTTGTGTTTTTTGTGTTTGTCTTTCTTTATAATGACTCAGAAATTCAGAGTGGATATTGCCAATATATGCGGGCTAAAGAGTAATCACTTTTCTGCATACGTCCACGTCTGTAAATATAGACCAGCTGTTTTGGCACTTAGTGAAACACAGGTAGATCCTCGCCCACACCTATCAGATCACTCTGATCTGAAGCTACCTGGCTACGAACTAGTGCCACTATTCTTAGTGTAGCTTACTAAATTCTACCACAATGTAGTCCCTGTTCCAATCCGGAATTCCGTAAGCAAATAATCCACTACTGCTTTATTTACAGAAGCCCCAAACTGGACAGCAATTCGACTTTTAATGAGGTTGATGCACTGTCTGACTCCATTCAAAGAATTGTATCCCTGTATCCTCATATTGAAATCGTTATTACGGGCGATTTCAATATACACAATTGTAGTTGGCTTCGACATTCTGGACAGACAACACCCGAAGGACGGTGTGTTGAAATCTTCGCTGCAGAAAATAATTTAACCCAGTTTGTAAATAAGCCCACACGAATACCAGACGTTTACGGTCATACCGCCAACACCCTGGACTTGTTTTTAATTACTCACCCTGATAAGTACACCGTTGATGTGCTCTCCCCTCTAGGCTCGCCGGACCACTGTGTCATATCAGCTAAATTCTCGTACACCCACCACACGGGTAGAGAAAAGATTCCTAAAGGAACCGTATGGCAATACGAGAAAGCCAATTGGAGCGGTCTTAACAACTTCTTTCGGAATTTTAACTGGTCGTTACGTTTCCTCGATAACGACGTGGATGCCGCTGCTGATATGATCACAGATACCATTCTCTTTGGAATGCGAAATTTTATCCCTCATCGGATGAAGTGTATCAAACCAAAAGAAAAGGCGTGGTACGACTCGAGCTGTAAAGGGGGTCTCAGGGTTAAAGAAATGTTTTTTTGGTGCTTCAAGACCAGCCCAACAGAGGAAAACCGGAAAAAGTTCAAACGAGCCAGAAATGGCTCCAACGCCTTTCTTAAACGTGTAAAATTCCAATACGACCAAAAAATACTACAATGAGGCAGAAAATACTACAATGTCCCAAAAGTAGTAAACATTTTTGGTCGTTCGTCTAAAATATTAGACATTCTGCCTCATCCTGCATCCCAACGCTCATTTACAATGACATTCATTCGAGCTGCCAGCTCATTGGACAAAGCCAATCTGCTCGCTGCACACTTTGCTGCCAGATTGTGCTTTGTCTCCGCGTCGAATTTTAAATGGGACAAATCCACTTTCGCACTCGTGTAGTAGCAAGAGTTCTTAAAGATCTTAACATTGACAAATCCGCTGATTCAGATGGTATATCTTCCCTCCTTTTGAAGAGGTATTCTTCCTCGCTGGCAAAACCACTGCGTAAGCTTTTTCATCAATCCTACTCTTTATTACTCTTTCCGAGAAGATGGAAAACAGCATTTGTCCAGCCCGTCCCTAAAAAAACCGAATCTTCCCCTCTCTCCTCCTACAGACCCATTGTACATACACCACTTCTTTCCACGGTCATGGAAACGCTGATAAACCGTCAGCTAATGATTCTCGAAACACGAAAACTTCTTAATGACCGGCAGTACGGTTTTCGTAGCAACAGGTCCACTGGTGATTTGATGGCAAGTCTTACCGAAAAGTGAAACCAAAGCGTACATCAATCTGGCGAAAGCAAGATAGTTGCACTTGATATTTCTAAGGCATTTGACAGAGTTTGGCATCAGGCTCTTTTGTCGAAAATGGGGTCGATGACTCTCTTCTTCAATGGATTAGAAATTACCTTTCGGAACGTTCAATTCAAGTTGTCTTGGATGATTCCAAGTCTGATATTCACAAAATAAATGCTGGTGTGCCCCAGGGCTCCGTTTTGACTTCGACACTCTTTTTAATTTTCATTAATGATCTCTTGTCCACTACTTCGAATCCAATACATTGTTTTGCTGCCGACCGTGCTCTCAGCTTTTCATATTCGTTCCCGGACTCACGTCCCTGCTCTTCGGCTGTAGACCGGGAACGGCAGCGTATGTTAAGCTCATTAAATTCTGATATTACCAGCATAACTAATTGGGGAACCACTAACAGAGTAGAATTTAATGCTTCCAAAACACAGTGCTGTCTGCCGTCGTTAAAGCGCAATTGAAACACCTAGCCATTATCCATGGATGGCACTTGCATCGTCGAAACCGATAAACTCTCCATTCTCGGTATGTATGTCAATGACAACTTACGTTGGAATGACCACATATTCGGTGTCGTCCAAAATTCTGCGGAATGTCTAGGTTTCCTCAAGCGATGTAAGAAATACTTTACCCCCTCTGATCTAGCCTCAATATATAAGGCATTTATCCACCCGAAATTGTAGTACGATGCCCACATCTAGTCGGGTGCGCAAAAAACCTCTATGCATCTGCTAGATAAGATCCAAAACCGTGCCATGAAACTCATAGGTGATACTTATATCACTCAAACAATAGACACCCTCGAACACCGAAGTAATGTCTCGGATCTCACTCTGCTTTATCGCTATTTCCACCACCAGTGCTCCATAAAAATCGCCAGTAGCATTCCGCCCCTTCAAACTTTTAACCGTAACACCCGTCTCGCTATGAATACTCATCAGAATACCCTCCACTCTCGGACGTACTCTAAAACATCGTGATTCGTTCCTAAGCCGTACAACTCGCTTATGGAATGCCCTGCCTTGCTTTTTATTTCTAGTCTTTATAGCCTTCAAACATTTAAAACCAACGTTCACCTGTACTTTCCATCCGCCCTGATTTTCCTTCGCCCGTGTTGTGTGCCTACAAATTTTTGGGTACTAATTCCCTTGAGCCCGAGCGAATTATAAAAAAGAAAGCTTACTTTGTAAAATATTGCAGTCCTGGGTTGAGTGGTAGCCGCAGTAAATAACTTTTGCGTGGTTTTGCGTACATAGCCTTCAGATTTGCATCTAAGGCGAGGCTTCCATTTAGCGGCTTGTATCCCTAGGATGCATTCGCGGAGTCTATAGGCCGGAGCGATGGTTTTTATTCTCTTAACCTGGCCTATCCATCTTATCTGATGAATACCGGTCTTTTTGATGGGGGTAATGTATCGGTATTGCCGATATCATTCGTTATTGTATCTTCTTTTCTAACTTTCATTGGTACATATGTATGGTAGCAATCATTCGAATAACTTTCACTGGAAATAAGCAAGTATAAATTCTTTTGCGGCATAGAAAATAAAAAGAAACTTGAACAGTGTTTTCTGCGTTCTTCGAGAGAAGGGCTTGTTTTTCAGTTGCCCTCTTTTCCAAATTTATTTTAATTTTATTGATGGGGACAGTCATCTCGATCCTCTTCTCTACATTCTTACTATTAACGATCTTGAGAGGGTTATTTAACACTCCTCCCTCTCCCTTTATGATGGCAACACAATATTTTTTAAAACTATTTCTTCTCCTCATGACTCTGCCCTTCTTCAAGAAGACCAATCTGGACCAAATTCCTCTAGTTCAGTCTTTTCAAAACCTTGGCGTATTATTCGACTGTGAGCTTAATTTCCGTTCGCATATCGATAAGATGATCCTCAAAGCCAACGGAACGGTGGTCTACGGAATTTTCCAACCCGTATTGAACCAGATCTACGTTGCCTTTGTTCGCCCCTCTGCTTGGTCCCCCTTTCATCGAGTTCATGTTTCCCGATTCGAGGGTATTCAACGTCGATTCCTCCGATTTGCTACGACCCCCTTAATCTTACCTTCCTATCAGGACCGCCTCAAACTTCTCAATATGAATTCATTAGAAGAACGTAGGAATATTGCTGACATTTTTTTCATTCAGCGTCTGTTCTCATCGACTGTGCATCCATTTTCTTTAACACCAACCCACGCAATCTGCATTGTCATCGTCTCTTCTATCTATCGGTCCACTGCATCGGTCCATTATGGCTTCAGCGAACCAATCTCCCATATGCTCCGAAAGGTCAACTCAAACCTCTACCTTTTTGATTTTAATCTGAGCACTCCTCGCCTTAAACAAGATCTCCTCCATCATTCCCTTGATTCGTAGCTCTTAAGTCTTTCTGTTAGTTTTTAGTCCTAGTTAGATTAAGTCAATAAATAGGGGTCTCAGCGCCCACCAAAATTAAAACTCATTGACTAGAGAAACGGTCATTAATAAGAGTGATTTCTTGCATGATTCCTGCAATGGTGTTACTGTTTTAATTCACATCAAGTCCCAGAAAGAGAAAGGGCTCAACATCTGTAAATCAGCAACTTCCTATTGTGGCGAGCTGTCCGAGTTGAAGTTGGGTATCCTTTCGTACAGATAGCACACATTTTGTTCCTTGAAGCTTTTGGTTCTTCCCACCTCCCACGAGTTCGCGACCAGCCTCGTTTCTTCTTTGTCAACGTCGATAGCGGTCATCAAAGATGATGGCTCTTCGAAAAGTTCCTACAATCGGAATTTGGAACTCTGTCTTTAGCAATTATAATGGTTTTACATTCTTCCCCTCAGTACTATAAACAATAGTTTTCTTTGGTGAATTATAAAACATCAGCGCTCGTCAGGAATTTTTGACTTATCCGGTTTTTGGGGCCTTCGCTAATTGTTTCGTTTCTTGTTTTCTGGGTTTATCGCCATTAAAAAAAGTTTTATGCATTGTGGACTATGGATTTTTCGGACAATACTGAATTTTTATTTTACAATAACAAAATTATAAACGTTAAATATTTGATTTACTCAATTACTGATTTAGTGTTCAAAAATTAAAAAGTTCGCAAAACCCTGAAATACCAAAATTATTAAATTATTAACTGCATTAAACTTTCAAAAGTCTGCCAACATTTTATATTTTCTGTAAATCTGTAATTCAACATTTTTCCAGTTACTTTTGCTATCACGGTTCAATCAAGTTTAAAAATCGCTTCAGGTATCTGTAAAGAAAAAATAATAGCCAAGGAGATGGATTATGTCAGTCTCCTCAACTAACCAGAAAATCGATTACTTCTGCTTCAAGAAAATTCGAACGCAATTATGATATCTCCACGGCAATCTGTGTCTTCTTCTTAAACTGCTTCGGTTCAGGTCAAGTAGCTGCAATGTATAAATATAAACATTCCCTTATCCGAAAGGAATCCAGGAATCCGCTCTGCTAAGGCAGCACAATACTTTAAGTGGTTGAGAGTGGAATTTTGAAATGAAATAGGGAAGCTCTTCTTTATAGCTTCGTCCCTACTTCTTGTGTGCTGGATTCCTATTTTCGTAATTGCATTTTGAATTGTTTGTCCCATTACACGTACAATGAGTTCTCCTCAATGATTATTGTTATCTCTGAAAGCGAAGTGCTTACGATTGTCCAACGCTACAAACGTACAAATTTTGGAATAATGTGGCTTGGGATAGATAGGTTATTTTTATCCCACTTTCGAGTTAATGGCTTAATTAGTAAAACAATTTTTGTTTGTAAGTGGGAGTAGGTGAAGCACAACTGGTCATATCGGCCACATGCTTGGGAATTTGTATTAAAATTCCAAGGCAATCGAGTTAGTTTTGGAAGATAACAAGAGTTGAACAACTTTTCGAGACACCTTATCAAGACGTAACACCGTTAATTGCATATGTATGGTATCCTTCCGTTTTCATAGCTCGAAGAAGATTCACCTAAGGTAAATTTTTGGGGCTGGTTATTAGTAGTCATGTCACAACTTGCGGTTTACTTCGTTCCAATGACATATCTTCGCTTTGTACACTTATGTACCTTTCTTTGAAAAGACGTTACAACATGAGATATACATTTATACATATATATAACTGCAGACTTTACTGAGCGACGAAAGTATTATAACACACCTCTTAACAAATCTGTACCTTGAAGTTGAACATCTCAAGCCTAAAACACAAGTGCAAGTATAGTTTTTTTTTGATGAGCGCTGCATCAGCCTTCCATTCAGAAAAACTGCTTACTGGTGCCCTCCGTTTTTGATTAGTCTAATTAGTGGCAACTGATCCACCAAACAAAATGAGATGTCTAGTTCTAGGAGTGCACCGGAATTCCTGTCAGCACCACGGATTCGTATTCCACTTTCTGACGCTAAAAAGAGAAGTGAATCTGCGCCTTTTGAGCAAGTCAGAACTAAACTAAACTCTCGTAAGAGGCATATTATCGGGCGACCACATGGGACAGTTTTATAGGTGAAGATACTGAGGAGAGTTTTCTAAAATCGGTAAGCATGCTAATCTACATATAAACTTCAAATTGAATGTATTTAAAGCAAGACTTGAAACAATGTATCAGTATGGGCGCACGCTGAAGATGTCCACAAACAACAAGAATTGTACCACGTCTCTCAACCGCGCAAAATATTTTCTGTACCCCTTGTGTGCCAATTCGTCGGTGTGTTTCTAGACAAATGATATATTTGGTCTAATTATGGTGGTTTTAAACTTCGGGGACTCAACCAACTCCTTGTCCAGCTCAATCACAAGACAGATTTTTTTATAATTAGCGCGCGCTTAAGAGATTTGAGTACCTTTAAAATGTTTGTACACAGCGCGGGCGAAGGAAATTTAGGGAGGTAGAAAATAGAGGGACCGATGTACAATGTTTTTAAATGTTTGTAAGTTATAACGACTAGGAAATACAGAGATCGGCAGGGCATTCCATAAGCGAGTTGTACGGCTTAGGAACGAATCACGATATTTGTTCCGAAAAATGGGCTTGAGGGTATACTGATGAGCATTCATAGCGAGATTTGTGCTACGCTTAAAAGTTTGAATGGGCGGAATGCTACTGGCAATGGAGCACTGGTGGTGGAAATAGCGATAAAGCAAAGTGAGACAGAGAGACACACCACTGATATTAGTATCACCTATGAGTTTTATCGCACGGTTTTGAATCCTATCTAGCAGGTGCAGATATTTAGGAGCACCAGACCAGATGGGGGCATTGTACTTCAATTTTGGGAGGATGAATGCCTTAAATATTCAGGCAAAATATATTTTTTACATTACTTGACATTTCGCAGCATTTTTGACGACACCGAATATGTGGTCATTCTAACATAAGTTGACACTGACACTCATACGGAGAATAGAAAGTTTTTCACAGCAGAGAGCCTTGAGTTTTCGAAGCAATAAATTCCACTCTGTTGATAGCTCTCCAATTAGCCATTCTGTTAATATCGGAATTAAATTAGCTTAACATACGTTGCCTTTACCGTTCGACAGCCGAAGAGCAGGGAGAGGGCACTGTCCTCAGCAAAGGAATATATTGGATTAGAAGTAATAGACAAGAGACCAATAATGAAAATTAAAAAGAGTGTCGGAGACAGAACGTAGCCCTGGGTCACACCAGCATTTATTGAAACCATCCAAGACAACTTGAATTGAACGTTGTGAAAGCTAATTTCTAATACCTTGGAGAAGAGAGTCATCAATCCCAAAAGCAGGCATTTTCGAGAAAATAGCCTGATGCCAAACTCTGTCAAATGCCTTAGAAATACCATGTGCAATCATCTTACTTTCGGCAGATTGGTGTACCCTTTATTTCCACTTTTCGGTAAGACAATCACCCGTGGATCTGTTGCTACGAAAACCATACTGCCGGTTATTGAGAAGTTTTCGTGTTTCGAGATATTTCATGAGCTGATGGCTTATCAGCGTTTCCATGACCTTAGAAAGAAGTGGCGTATGTACAATGGGTCTGTAGGAGGAGAGAGGGGAATACTCGGCTTTTTTAGGGACGGGCTGGACAATTGCTGTTTTCCATCAGCTCGGAAAGAGCCCTAAAATGTAGGATTGATGGAAAATCTTACGCAGTGGTTTTGCCAGCGAGGAAGAACAGCTCTTTAGAAGAAGGGGAGATATACCATCTGGACCAGCGGATTTGTGAATGTTAAGATCTTTAAGAACTCTTGCTACTACACGAGTGCGAAAGCGGATTCGTTTCATTGAAAATTCAACGCACTCAAGTGTAGGCGGAGATAAAGCACAATCTGAAAGTGTTGAGCTGGCCGCAAATGTGCAGCAAGCAGATTGGCCTTGCTCAAAGAACTGACAGCTGGAATGTCATTAGAAATGAGCGTTGAGGTGGTGGATGACGCAGAATTTCTAATCTTTTTGGCATTGATAGTACAATAGATGCCTTCTGTCCTGTACGCCGAGTGGTTAAAGAGCGCTTACGCTTGCGCTAACATTCTGAGTCGTGATCTCCGAGTGTGGATTGTTTCTGTTTATTCGCTCTTATTCTTAGGTACAGCTCTTGCATTTCTTTTATATCATCTTCTTTGTTCACCGACGAAGTGGCATCCATTCTTGTCGAAATGCATGCTTTTGCGCCAAAGAGCATAGTGACTTTAGTTATTGACAACTTCGCTACTCAATTGCTTTTTAAATCAAAAGCTACTCCGATTGAAGAGTTATGCTTTGTTCGATCTCAGTGCTTGTAGTGGAGCTCAGATAGAAAAAGTCAAATAAAGTTATATCTATTTACAATAACGTTCTGTCCGATACGTCTATATGGAATGAATTTTTGATATTTTGATCTTGTTATAACACCGGTTCTAAAATGATACTCGCGAACGTGATATTGACATAACACTACATTTTTCTGTCAATATCGTTTAAGAAATTATACTTCTGATGATTCAGAGATCTCGCTGAGATCTTCACTGAACTGTATAGCTCGACTCTGCAAGGGCTATTATTATACATGGGCTTAAAAAAAGAATAAAGTGGTGTGCATCGATCTGAATTTTAAGTGTCTCTCCAAGATATTATTTGTTATCAACCACAAACATCACACAACACAGAAGTTACAGTCTGGTAGGCGACGTTGATAGGATGTATGGATCTACATCTGGCGCTGTTTGAAGAATATTTTTCCTGATTTCCTGGGGAGAGGGCAAATGATAAGCTAAAAAGGAAAATTTCGCTGTATCGATTGAGCTCCGTGATGATGAAGAGAGGCCAATCGAACGATAGGTGGGAATGGCACTTGGTAGCTTATGCCACCGGACTAGTGAATCTGGTCTTGTAAAAGTAAAAAAGAAATGAATGATGGAAAGAATTTGTTTCTAAAATCATCTTAGAACAATGATTGTACTATTTTGGACTACTTAGTTAGTGAGGCAAAGAAAAAGGCTTCACGTATGCCTGGATTCACAAAATACATGATACAACTCGAGAATACCACGTATTCTGCAGCTGATCTAGAATGGCTGAATAAATTCAAAAATTATGTATCTTACCGATTTGGCAAGATCAACTATTCACAGCAGCTCTTTGGACAAGGCAGATCTGCTTACTGCACAGTTTTTGGCCAGCTCAACGCCTATTTTTAAGTGTATCGAATCCTCAATGGGACGAAAACACTTTCGCACTAGTGTAGTAGAAAAAGCACTTAAAGATTTTGATAAACACAAATCTGCTGGTCTAGATGGTATTATTGCTGCAAGAAATATTCCTCTTATATTGGTTGGCTCTCACCAAAATAAACATCGCGTTGTTCCTTTGGTTTGATTTTATTTTCTGAGATTCAATAATACATTTAAAAAATAAAAGTAAATTAATATGGATTCTTGCATTAGTATGAGCAAAAAAGGAATTACATTTTACAGCAACCAGAAATATTTTCGAACAATCGAATACCAAGTGTGCACGAAGTTTCTATGCAGAAAGAAGCATGTGCTCTAAAAGGAGCAGATAGACTTATAGCTCACCCGAAGTACGTGAGCTAGCTAGTGAGCTAGAGAAAGCGAATATTTTAATTCTGGATCGCAGATGGTTGTTCGGTACTGCCAAACTATATTATCGAGACATTTTTAAAGAAAAAGAATGCCACCTTGGAGACCTGGTGATATATACATATATTACATATACATATATATCCCCTTTTTCTGTTTTTCCTCGTTCGCAAAACCACTGCGTACGCTTTTTCATCACTCCTGTTCCTTAGGACGCTTTCCGAGCAGATGAAAAAAGGTTTGTCCAGCCTGTCCCTCAAAATAGCGAATTTACTTCTTTCTACTCCTACAGACCTATTGCACTTACGTCCTTTCTTTTTATGGTCATGGAAACGTTGATGAACCGTCAGCTCATGAAATATTTCAACACCTGAGAACTTTTCAATGACCTGTAGTACAATTTTCGTAGCAACAGGTCCACTGGTGATGTCTCGCCGAAAAGTAGGACTAAAGCGCACATCAATCTGGCAAAAGCAAGACAGTCGCACTTGATATTTCAAAGGCATTCGACAGAGTTTAGCAGCAGGCTTTTTCGTCTAAAATATGGGTTTGAAATGGAAATGGATGGATATCCAGAAAATAAATGCTGGTCTGATACAAGGCTCATTTCTAAATTTACAATAATGATCTCTTGCCTGCCACTTCTAATCCAATGCAATCCCTTGCCGACGTCAGTAATGTTTGCTTTTTGCAATCATTTCCGGATTCACGACCCTGCTCTTCGGTTGTAGAACGGGAATGACAGCGCGTGCTACGCTCATTAAATCCAGATATAATATGTATATTAGGGAATAATCACTGATGTGCAATTTAAAGCAAAAAAAAAAACGTCGTCTGCTGTCGTGAAAGCGAAATGCAAACACAAATGCATGAATAGCGCTTGCATAGTCGAAATCGAAAAACTGTGTACTTTCGGTATGTGTGTCAATGACAACTGTAAAGAGCCTTCATGGTATAGTTAAGGGAAAGGCCGAGATTTTTCTTTCTTTTAAGAATGATATGTATTGTTGGCAACCCTACACATCAAATACTTAGGCAGAATAACATTAAATATTATCAATACCCTTTTGTTGTATAAGCACTTTATTCAGAACACAAAATTTAATCGATCTTTACCTCACAATGAATCGATAACCACTGAACTTAACTTGACTTCAATGATAAAAAACAGAGTTATATAGTATAAGAAAAAATAGAAAAGAATAAATGCAATTATGGTAACTAATGAATTGTTTACAATTTAGTTTTACATATAAGAATAATTTTTAAAAACAACCTATGTTGGATGCTTCATAAAATGCTTCCAAATGTCTACGTTTCCGGAAATGATCTAAGTAATACGTTTACCCCATCTGATCTTGTCACAATTTGTAAGACATTTATCCGCCCAAAATTGGAGTACAAATCCTTCATTTGGACAGATGCCCCCAAAACCTCCTTGCACTTGCTTGATACGATTCAAAAGAGTGTGATAAAATTCATAAATTACGCCAATATTACACCGTTAATTGGCAGCCTAGAACATCGACAGAATGCCTCTTGCCTCACCTTGTTCTATCTCTATTTTCACCACCAGTTTCCCACCAAGTTGCTAGTAACATTCCGCCCTTTCCAACCTTCAACCGTATCACCCGTCTAGCTATGAATGCTCATCAGTTTACCCTTAAGCCCAGCAGTACTCTGAAATATCGTGATTCTTTCATAAGCCGTACAACTCGCTTATGGAATGCCCTGTGTGTAAACATTTTAATGACACTGAAAATCCGTTGAGTGCAGCATAAAAAAAAGAAACATTGAAAAGCTTTCGGTTTCTTGGAATCAGAGTTTCTTTCTATCTAGTAATGCAAATTGCGGAAATCAGCAATTCCACCCCTGTTGAATCATTCTTCTATCAAATCCGACCAACAAATTTTCATCCACAAAGTGTGTTTCCAAAATTCAATTTATGATAATATACAAAACGTCTGTTCTAGGATGTGTGTCTCTCAACGTCTTCTGTATTGATACCGTCTCTATAAATGTTCTGATCTAATCTAAACCATATCTGCGTATTCATCATTTATCCAATGAAATGACAAAATAACATTACTACTCGTATTGTCAATGCCAAAATATTTAACAATTATAATGCGTTTTATTCTCAAATTAGATTAAAAGCATTAGGATGTATAAAATTTGATGGATGGTAAAATTTGAAAAACTTGATAATAATTTGAGATTTTGTAGTGGTTAGGAAATCTATTTGTTCTTAGGACAATACTTTTTGAAAATGTTGGAAAAACTTTTTCTTAAGCCAATTAAACCCTAAAGAACATCTTTATTGGCCTTACATTCACATCAGGTCAAGAAAAATCTCAAGCATAACATCCAATATTCAATAATACACTTAGTGATATTCAACAGAATTAACACCATTTTTGGGAAGAAGTTCAGATGAATGTTAATTGGGTATTGAAATCATTCAGCACCCATGGGACTGACGGAGTCTTTCCAAGTCTGATTTACAAGGATTTACAATATATGTACATACTCGTATGTGTATTGCCTTATTTAGGTGTATTCAAGGCGTATCCCAAACCAAACCCAAATAGAGCCTTGATACCAAATTTTGTTCACAAGGCGGCATCCTAAGTTTTACTTGTCTATTGTCTCTTGTCATCGATGACCTACTAGTTAAACTAAAAAATCTGGTTTGCATTTTGCCATATTGATGAGATAACCATCCTTGCCTCCAGGATAAGAAAAGTATCCAACATAATGCAAAACGTGAAGCAAATGGTGGCGGAATAGTGATTTGGAGAAAACTTCACAACCAACCTCAGTGAAGCTATTCTATTGTGATTCCCTTCACTCCCAAAGAAAAATACGAACTTCGCGCAGATATTATTAATAGAACTTTCGAATGAGGTAAATTATCTAATATGTAATTTCCTTTAGATAAAAGTTTAATTAGAACTCACACAAACAAAAATAATAAGAAAATACACAGAATCTTTGATACGTAGATAATATTCAATAACAAACCTGAACAAACTCTGAGCCTCATTTTGGGGAACTGCCAGCTTCGATGTCACATAAATTAAAAATCATTCAGGAAATTGAATGTCGTCTTTGTAGAAATCACGTAATAACCGGGAAGCACTTACTATGTACATATGTATGTGTGTGGCTTCACGCTCTATTAGGAGACAGCTCTTGTTCATGTGCTTAAGTGAACTTTAAGTGCCAACTTAAATGTCTCACCTCACCTCATAGACATCTGCTAGGTGGACGTCGTAGAATATTATATGATACCTTTTTCTTAATTTGAACATTGAAATATCGAGCCGGAATGAATATTATCCGCAAGAATGACGTACTGGAAGTCCTCTAGGCGGATAATAGCGAAGGAACTGTTTTCTTATCGATTTCCCAGATAAAATTTGATTCCACTGTAACTACAGTTTAACTGCCAATAACTCAGTAATCTAGTATATAGTTATAGGAGCTTCTACGTCAGGACATACAGTGCTGTGAAAAATTATAGACTCACACCAAAATTTTAATTTTTTTTTACACTTTTTTTAAAAATTTTTTTTTTATATTTTTTCTTTGTCCTAAAATATTGCCAACAATATCAATTCAGGGAAAACCCTAAGTACAAACTCAAGATTTTATTCGACGGCATGCTTAGTTGTTAAGCAAAGGTCGGTGTGCTCACTACTGTTAAAAAACAATACAAACCTCCTGCAGTGACTTTTTTTTTTTCAAAAGTGATTTTCTTCGAAATCTTCGAAGAATAGTCGATTTAAAAAATAGTGGAATGACGCAGCGACAAATTGCCACTGTCGCTCTCAAAGTGTAGTAACGAATTTTCTACAGGCCGGATTTGAAAATTGTGGAACAAATAAGCGATCTGGGTGACCTATGAAAATTGCACGAACGGTTAAACGATCTGTTTTACGTAAAATGTCACACACAGGAGCTTCTTCATCCCAAATGATTCGACGTTTTGATTTGGAGTGCGATTTTTGTCTTGCAAGAAAATGGGCAGCAGCTTCGGGCAACGTTAAATACCGAAAGTGCTGGATTAAACCACCTTTATGCTTGAATTTGCTGAAAAACATGTCCAACACTGTGAAATGTGGTCGCATGTAATCTTTGGTGATGAGAAGAATTCAACCTCGACGTCCCCGACGGCTTCAAATACTATTGGCATGATCTTAGGAAAGAACGAAAAATCATGCCAAGCAGGCCTTTAGGAGGAGGAGGTGCTATGGTTTAGGCAGCTTTCATCGGTAATCTAATAACAGAAATTGTCTTTATTTCTGGAAGAATCGACGCCTAGAAATACCAAGAAGTGTTGGAGGAACACGTTCTTCCCCTAATAACGGTAACTGAGGACAATTATGTAATTTTTCAACAAGACAACGTTCCTATCCATACAATAACGTCGTTTCAAGAATATGGAATTAAACTTATAGATTGGACAGCCTTAAATATAGACCTAAACTCCATTAAAAACCTGTGGGGCATCCTGGAAGGACAATCCAGATATTCAAAATGTGGAACAACTCAAACAAAGAATTGTTGAAGCGTGCAATAATACACCGGAAATCACTTAGCAATCTTATTTCCAGTTTACCAGGTCGATTGTTACGATTAACGGACAAAATATTCCTCATTAAATAAATTTTTATCTGAAAACTAATAAATAAAAATCTTCATCACAGGTTCTTTTTTAGATATTCCCGTTAAAAATGGAAATATACCATTAAAGGGTTTTCCATGAATTGGTATTGTTTGGCAATATTTTAGGACAAAAAAAAAATATAAAAAAAAAAATGTAAAAAAAAATTTGAAATTTTGGTTAGAGTCTATATTTCTTCACAACACTGTACATAGCAATGAACTTATATTCATCAGAAAGACTCAAATTAGCAGAATTGCTAACTGGTAAACCATACGTGTAGATTTGTTCAGAATTTTCTTGAAAGTCAAAGCGAATTCTGGGAGAGTAATTACAAGCAGAACTCATCCTGGATGTTTACTCGTATATCTGAATAGAAAATCCAAAAAGATCATTCGATGTCTTCATTTATATCAAGGGAAACTACCTTCTTGTGACGTACGAGTAGTAACGGACATCATCCGATCATCCAACGTACCCTACCTTACTCATATCTAGTACTAAGAAGTAAGAACTTAATTTCCACGAAAGTCAAGTATGATAATTACATTCAGTAAATTACTTTAGCTCCTTATTTCGATAGCTGCTTGGGTAAGGAATACACCCTATTTTCAAATATTGGAAGACCTTCTTAAGAATACACTCATCGTCGCAACTAACATACAATAGATACAAATTGAATTTATCTGTGTGCCAAGAGATTCTTCGCAGAAGCATCTGGCACATAGCATCCTTTTTCCCGTCAATTTACCATCTTGTGTTTCTCTTGCGGTATTTATAACATCCCCCATAATGAGTCCTTTCAAAAAACCACCAAAACTGGAAATAACATATTTCCCTGCGTGCGTGCACGACACTTTCTCACACATGCCAAGCATAATTCTTCCCCCTGGTTGTTTTTTTCCTTGTTATTGAAGGTACCAAAGGACATGGCAGTGTAGAGAAGGCGAAGGGGATTCCTACGAGGACGACAGCACAAGGTAAGTTTAATTAGGAAAACGAATGTTTCCAACCTTTTACTCCGCCCCAACGTAGAAGGCGGTATGTGCACCTGTTAAATGAGTGAAATTTATTTAGAACCAAAGGAAAAAGGTGGAGCAGGAAGACAAGGTAGCATAGGAAGACAGAAGACATGTGGGAAATGTACAATTACAGATTGCTTCGGTACATGGCTGTCATTTTGCTACGTTGGATGAGAGCAAACTCAAAAGTTTGATTGAGATTTCAACTTATTTTTCCAAGAATGGATCCTACCTGTTAGTTCAGAAAAGAAGAAAATGTAATTTTTAATTTCTGACACAAGATGAATAATTGAGAAGTCAAGGTAGTCAAAGGAAGATGATTCATATATGTATACATATACTATACATACGAATATGTTTGGTATTCTTTTGAAAATGTTACATTTCATGAAGTGTAAAATTAATAAAAACAAAGTGGCTGCTGGGCGGAAAAAATTAAAATTACATCATCACCTCCACGTGTTGTCCCCTGGCAACATCTGAATACACATACTTATTATAGAACTTGGAGCTCCGTCAACTTATCTGAGTAAACTTCAGCGTTTATGTAATTAATTAGACAATATATGTACAGTTCACATGCATCAAACCGCCTCAGGATGTAACTGTAAATGGTGATTTTGTTTTTTACTTGTAATATCGAACGACATGTCTTCCTGATTTCATCAGCATCTTTGTATTCTAGGTACGAGCATATCTGAGTAAGTAAGGACATTTTAAAAATGTAGGTACACCAAAGACATAAAGCAGGTTTGCTTATGTAACATTTAAATTTACAAATAGATCGAATTCTCAGTCAGGATGTGGACGGAGTGCCCGAAGTATGTAGTCACAACCAAATTATTGGCCAGAAAACCATTATTTTCACTTGACGGTGCTAAGGTACTGCAAATCAATAAAATATTGAATGAAAGACAAAAATAAAATGAAACTAAACTTCAAAAACATAGAAAAATATAAAAAAACCGAAAGTCGAAGAGTCAGGTTGCATATTTATTACATTTAACAGGTCTTAGCTACATCTATTCCATGCTATGGACCATGTCCGACTGGTCTTGGGTGCTCTTCTGATAGGTTTTTATAGATCTCCATATCAACAATATTCTACAGGATGGACTCAAGGGCCGCGGGTCCTAGAAACTACATCCGAACCCCATATGTTCACTTTCAGTTCAATTGGTAACACAACTCAACAAAAACAATTTTTGTCTTTGTCCTAAAATTTATTTTATGATTTTTCTATTCACTAGGCTCCAAAATAAAGGAAAAATACCCATATTCCACATAAAGTTTGCTTTTGTGGTAGTTATGATAATACTAAATTTTTTTGAGTTATAGTAAAAATATTAAATAGTTCTGGTATATTTAAAAATACCGCGAAAAATAAAGGGGTCATAATTTTCACACAGTGTCTACAGATGCTACTTAAGTGATAAACAACAATAATATCTGTTCTATAGAAGACTCAAAGAGGTTAAAATGTAGTCTATTGTAGAGAGTGTAAATAATGATGCTGATGCATTTTGATATAAGGGGTGTTTTTTTTTTTGATTGGTTTTTAAACTCACAACACTGTTTCTACAGATTCTCACTTTGACAGTCTTTCAACAACAAGTCATCAACCGATCCACTCACCATTGCCAACCTATTTGCCAGCTTTCTTAAACAATTCTTCACCTACGACTCCTTTGTACCAGATCCATCCTATTTTAGTTACCTACTGAACTTCTCCAATGGCCCACTTCTCTCTCACATCTTGGACCCCTCTTATATCGAATATAAATTAAACCAACCCATTGACGAATTTACACCCGGTCCAGATGGCCTCCTTGCCATATTTCTTAAAAAAATGTTCTTCGTTTCTTTCCCTTGCCTTTTTTCATCTCTTCCGTCTATTCCTTTCACAAGGAGAATTTCCTCAGGTTTGGAAAACCTCCTTCATAACCCCGATCCACAAAAAAGGATCAAAGAACGAAATAATAAACTATCGTCTAATCGCTAAACTTTCCCATATACCCAAACTCCTCGAAAGTATTTTGTATGAAGCTCTAAGCTTCCAATGCAAATCACTTATTTCCCCTAGACAACATGGCTTCCTAAAGGGTAGGTCAACCACCACAAATCTCGTTGAATTCGTATCCTTTGCCATCTCTGCCCTAGAGAACGTCAACGAAGTCGATGTAGTTGAAACCGATTTTAGCAAAGCCTTCGATAAAATCTCTCATCGATTAATACCCTTCAAATTGTCTACCCTCCATCCATTTGAACCCCTACTGTTAAAATGGATATCCTCTTACCTCAAAAGCCGTTTTTACAGTGTTCGCTTTAGGTCAGCCCACTCGGCTCCATTTTTGGCCACCTCTGGAGTTCCTCAAGGCAGCCATCTCAGTCCTCTTCTTTTTATATTAACCATAAATGATCTCGATAGGATCATCAAACACTCGTCCGTCTCCCTTTACCCCGACGGTAACAAATTTTTCAAAACCATTTCCTCTTCCCAAGACCTTGATAGTTTTTCGATCTGGTGCCTCAAAAATTGTTTGGAACATAATATCGCCAAATGCCAATCCATCACCAATCTCCTAACCGATTCTACCTTTTCCAAAACCAATCTATCTCCTCCGTTGAATTTCTTCGCGACCTCGGCATTTTGTGTGATAGGGAGCTTAACTTCCGTTTACATATGGATGGAATAATCCTTAAAGCCAACTTTGCACTGTAAAACGATGGTCCAAAGAATTCACCAACCCATACGTGATCAGGTCCCTCTATATTACCTTTGTTCGCCTCCTCCTAGAGTACGCCAGTCAAGTATGGTCCCCATATCATCGCGTTCATATCTCGAGAATCGAAAGCAACCAGCGCCGTTTTCTTCGATTTGCTCTTCGAGGTTTGCCCTGGAACGATCCTTTTATTCTGCTCGCATATCAAAACCGTCTCAACCTTATTAACCTGAACACCCTTGAGGAACGTAGAGATGCAGCCGACTTTCTCTTCATTCATCGACTTCTTTCAGGTCAGGTTGAATGCGCGTCCCTTCACAACTCTATTTTTCTCAACACTAACCCTCGTAATCTACGTACTCCTCGTCTCTTCTATCTCCCAACCCACCACACCTCCTATGGCGCGAACGAACCAATCTCCCGTATGCTACGAAAAATTAATTCAAACCCTTGCGTCTTTGGCTTCCACCGCACCATTTCCTACCTCGAATCCGTTCTCCTTCACAAGTTATAGCTTGTATTAACCCCCACCAAAATTAAAAATTTATTAAAGTACGAGATATAAAAGACGTAAAGGCAAAAATGCGAAACCCATCGAATATCCTAACCTTGCTTCGACTTCTGCTCCAGTCTCACATAACCTACAACTTCCAGTACCTGAACCAGTACAAGATTATTTACTAGTGCGCAACAAAAATGTTAAAATAGTTCCAAAGGATTAGTTTCTGGATTTCTAGGGAATAACAAAGTTGGAAATTACCGAGAAGTAATTGAAAACTATGGGTTGCATAATGTTTCTAAAAGTACGTATGCTACGAGTATATGCTCATTTAGATAAATTTGAAAACAACATGTACGCCCAGATGTTGTTTTCAGAAGAAGAACAAGGAGAACGTTTTCATCAAGATATCATGGACTTTTAAACTTTTCCCGTTATTTTGTAATTTGATTTGATATTAAAAGTTGATAGAAATTACAAATAAATAAAAATGTAAACTATGGATTTTCTAAAATATTGGTTTTGGAACTCATTAAATTGAGGAATATTCATAGAAGAAGCTGGCAAAAATATGGTCAGCCTTTTTGTCGAAACATGGTTTCTCATTTCAACCAGCTTATTTCTAGAGAAATTTCGAAATTCCATACTGAAGAATGGAATAATAAACTAAAAGTTCTTGATAAAAGTGGAAAACCTTTCTGGAACATTATAAAAATAATGAAAAACAAAAACAGGAAGATTCCGTTTTTGAATGATTCCGCGCAAACATTTTACTCAGATTTGGATAAGGCCAATTTATTTGCAAAGCATGTTTCAACAAACCATTTGGTATCACAAAATCTAGGCGAAAGGGAAACAAATACGAGTAGTTTAGTAAATAGAATAATTAAAAAGCTAACATAGGTGCTTCCAATGAAACGATACCTTCTTACGCGTTCGTTGCGGATGAAGATATTGAAATCATTATAAACAATCTGCAAATAAAAAAAACCGGAGGCTTAGATCAAATTAAAAATATTTATTTAAAACATCTTTCGAAAAGTGGTATAAAATTTCTCACTTTTATTATAAATGCCGGTTTAAAAATGCAATTCTTTCCAGCAAAATGGAAAATAGCAAAAGTTTTGCCTGTTGTCAAAGCCGGAAAGGCTTCTGATATTGCTGGTAGTTATAAGCCAATTAGTTTGTTAAGCAGCATAAGCAAACCCTACGAGAAGGTTTTAAAAGGACGAATCCTAAAAATTGTTCACCACAAAAGAATATTCCCTAACCAACAATTCGGATTTAGAAGGTTTCACTGCACTTCTCATCAGGTAAAAAGAATTTGTCAGCATATTAAGGACAACTGTGCCCAAGGCAACTCAACTGGAATGATTTTACTTAACATAGAAAAGGCGTTTGATTCTGCCTGGCATAAAGGAACTACATATGTTATACCACCTTGCTCAACAAGTTCCCGTGGGACACCACCGTGTGGCGCTCCCATTGTACCGATTTGAGTTCTGTTGCTTTTGTTAAGTTGGTAAATCTGTTGTTGATATTCTCTCTAAATCTTAGCATCACAGCTTGACATTTGCCAAGAGTACATCTATCTCTGTGTGTGTTGGAGATTTTTTACAATTTTAGAAGTGGATTTAAATTTGCAACAACGAACTTGTATTAAATTTTGCGTAAAAAAACGGATTAAATAGTGCGCCAACGTTGGAAATGTTAGAATAGTGCTTTGGCAATGATTCTCTAAAGAAAACGGTCGTTTACCAGTGGCACGAGCTGTTCAAGAGTGGTCGTGAGTCAATCGAAAATGATGAAAGCAGTGGCAGACCATCGACATCGAAAACCGACGATGAAGTAAAAGAAATGTTGGTCAATAACCGCAAATTAACCATCAGAGAGATAGCGGAGGACTTGAACGTTGCCTATGGATCCGTCCAAGACATTTTGGTTAATGATTTGGGTTTCCGTCGTGTAGCAGCAAAGTTGGTGCCAAAAGACCTCAATTTCATGCAAAAACGAGACCGTGTTGACATCGCAAAAGAGATGGTTTGAATCCGATTCCACATCCATTAAAGGATCATTACTGGAGACGAGACGTGGGTTTATGAGTACGACATGCAATCCAGACATCTGGCAAGTGAATGGCGTTCACCAAATGAGTCGAGACTAAAAAAAACATGTCGTTTTCAGTCAAACAGAAGGCAATGCTCACGGTTTTCATGGAATGGATTACAACGGTGTAGTGCATTATGAATTTTTGCCAGAAGGCCAGACATTTGGGCGTTATGAGACGTTTGCGTGAAGCAGTTCGCCGAAAGAGATCAGAATTGTGGGCAGCATGATAACGCACCGTCGCGTCGCACAGTGCCATCATTATTCGTAATTTTTTGACGAAAAATGCAACAAATACCATCCAACAGCCACCAAATTCACCTGATTTGGCTCCCTGTGACTTCTTTCCGTTCAATCGAGTTAAAAAACCACTACGGGGAACGCGTTTCAGCAGCCGAGAAGAAGTAATGGAAAAATCGCAGAAAGCACTGATTGGACATACCGAAAACCGAATATAAAAAATGTTTCGAGGATTGGATCAAGCCCTGGCATAAGTGTACTGCAGTCGATGGGGATTACTCTGAAGGGGATAATATAGATTTAGATGAATAAACTTGTATTTCAAATTTTATGAATACATTCCGGGAACGTTTTGATCAAGGTAGTATATAAAATGATTACATTTAAATTCCCGTTATATATATGTAAAATAGTCCAAAGTTTCTTGTCAGACAGGTGTTATAATATTTATGTCGATTGTGTTTTACTTCTGCAGTGATGTTTTCATCACTTTTTTAATTTTGGTGTCCCTCAAGGATCCGTTCTTGGCCCAATGTTATATAACATATATACATCGGATTTTTCAGCTATACCGCAATGTGAATCAGCACTATTTGCTGATGACATAGCAATATATTCATCAGACAAATTCGCTCTCAATATAGAGAGGAATTTAAAACTGGCTGTTGAAATATTGGAAACTTACGAGTATTATAACAAATGGAAAATAAAATTGAATGCCGATAAATTTCAAGATATCTTTTTCACACGGAAAAGTAAGTCTTGTTATCTTCCCAGCAGTTTACTTAAAATCAATGGAAAAGACATAAATTGGGAAAGGTCCGTAAAATATTTACCTTGATATACACCTTGAACTTACGTTCAGCTATAATATTAATAATACACTGAAGAAAATAAATCTAGCAATAAAATTGCTTTGTCCTTTCATAAATCGCAATTCCGTATAAACAAATGGAAACAAAATCATTATATTCAAGGTAATCTTCCAAGCAAATTTACTTTATGATTGTCCTGTATGGGGAAAAGCTGCTAACAGTCGCATAAAAAGACTGCAGGTCTCACAAAATAAACTACTTAAAATGATGTACAATCTACCTTGGCATCATTCGACTATAGATCTCCACCAAAGAGCGAATGTTGAATTGATTTCTGAACGAATTCAAAAACTTGAAAATAACTTTGTTTGTAGCTGTAATAGTGCTGATAAGTCACTAATTAACTAAATGTCTGCATAGTGTTTGGGATAAATATTTATCCTTTTATTTTATTTTTTATTTGTTAAAGAATTTATATGATTATACATGTTATATACTCGTATATGTACATATATCATATTTATTTTCTTGTTAATCTTTGTTTTTTTTATTTTTGTAAGGTATTTATTTAATTGTTTATTTTGTGTTTATTTCTTATAATTATTTATTTACAAATTAAATATTTTATTTATTTATTTATTTACTAATTTATTTAATAATTTTCTTTTTCTGTTTTGTTTTTTAATTTACATAGTTATGTGTTTAATTATTAATTTTTTCTTAATTTCTCGTTCATTAAATTTATTACGTTATTTTCAATCATATTGGTTATTCCATTGTATTCATTCTAGTCACTATCATCATTTTCTTTTCTAATTACTTTAAATTGAGGGTTTTTAATTGCATTTTCCTTCAAACAAACAATATTGCCGTTTTGTATATATTTTAATAGTATTACGATAATGTTTCATATGTAAGATATTATGTATGTTACAACACCTTTGGAATTGTTTTGCAAAATAAAATATATCTATCTATCTGGTCAGCCGTTCTCCTGAATACAAAAGCAAACTTTTTCAGGCCATATATTTTTATTTCGTCTAACTATCGATAAATCTATCGAAATTTCACACCCTCTTATCAATGTCAAAATTCGTCTTGATAACGTTGATTTCCCGCCTGTCGTGGCATATTTATATAATGCATATTTTATGCGGTTAGAGATTATAATCTAGTGTTTGCATAAAAAATGTATTTTGCATATCACTTTTTATATACGAATTAGTGAACACAACAACGAAGAGCAACCGCAGAGAATAACTGACTCCAGGCTACAAACATTGAGCTTGGCATCATACCGCTCCGCTTTTCCATTTTTGCTCGTTTCAGATTTTAAATGCGGGGTATAACCCTATTTCAATTAAATGGACGAGGATTATGGATATCCTTAGTAAATGATCTTGTAGTTTTGATGCAGCAGTTCTCAGACCATATGGATATTGTTGCCGAGTTTGGTACTTCACCGACAGAAAGATACAAGAACGATACAACTACCCCCAGAAGCTGATGTGGAAAGAATCAAATGCATCTGAGTATAGACGGAAACTCGACCTCAACTTGCAGACAAATGCTCAACTTGATACAATATAATGGATATCGACAATTAAATAAAAGTTTGTTACCCGCCAAAAATACAAGCTTATCAAAAAAGATACATTTTTAAAGAAAAATGATTTGATACTGAGTGTGAAGCAGCGAAAAAAATATCTTTTGGGTGGCTAAAAGTTTTTCGAAAGTTTGAAGATCAGTTCTTTAAAAGAATGTACTACCAAACAAATACAGCTTTTAAGCAAATATGTATGAAGAAAAAGAAAAGATTTTTTGAAAACGAAGCTCTAAAATTGGTGAACTGTAAAGATACAAAGGAGTTCTGGTGTGCGTTTAAAAAATTCAACTGTAGAGCACCCCAAATTGGCACTCAGCTAGACGCAAGGACATTGATGAACCACTTTCAAATGCTGTAACATATTGCCGTTTCACTACGCAAAGCCATTAATTAAAAATGAAATATTAGATGCACCTATTACACAGGGAGAAATATGTAACGTTTTGAAAAAAACTTCAAGATGGGAAGGCACCTGGAGTTGATCGGATACCCATTGAATTTTTTAAGTATGCGACAAGCAATTTTATCGACAAAATAGCGGTGATTTTCAACGGGACGCTGGAACCAGGTAATCTACCGCCACAGTTCAAACAAGCCATAATATATCCGATTCACAAAAAAGACAATATAGCTGATCCCGCAAATTATCGTGGAATATCTTTCCTTAACTCATTTTACAAGGTTTTCACAAAACTTTTAAATGAGCGTATGTCAATTTGGATCGAAAACAACAATTTGATCAAAGAATTGCAAGCAGGTTTTTGGAATGTCTATTCAACCGTAGACAACATTTTCGTACTGCAAAACATTGCTGGGACACTCCTCGAACAAAAAAAGAAATTATTCGCCTTTTTCGTTGATTTCAAGGCAACCTTCGATAATATCGATCGAAAAGCTTTAATATTCAAACTTTATAACGCTGGAATGAGCCAAAAGTTTGGGAGGGTTATCCAAAAAATATATACGAAGAGTGTGGAGCGGTACCGAAACATCAGAATGGTTTGAAACAACTATGGGAGTAAGACAGGGATGTACAATAAGCCCATATCTCTTTGCTTTGTACATCGATGACCTCACCGACTTTTTACCTGGAGGAATACATAGAGATTGCAGGACATTTAATAAAGGCACTTTTATTTGCAGACGATGTGGTTCTATTTGCATATTCACCAGAAACCTTACAATTAATGATTAACCGTCTTGATTTGTACTGCCAATTATGGAATCTTACGGTTAACCTTACAAAATCAAGAATTATGATCTTTAAGAAGCTGGTAGATATCGCAGAAATGAAAAATGGCATCTCAACTGACAGCCCATTGAAATTGTGAAAACCTATAGATATCTCGGGGTGACAATAGCTAGTTATCTAAGTATGGAACCTCATCTAAAGAAAAGACTAATAAAAGCAAAAAGTGCCATATCGGCTACATGGAAAAAATGTTTTTCAATTCAACTAATTGACCACAGCGTAAAGTACAAGGTTTTTCAAGTTGTATCAGAATCTGTTATGATGTACGCAGCCAATCTTGGGGATACTGCCAATATGAAACAGTAGAGAAACTCCTTAGATACTACATACATAAAACGATACTTTAGCTTACCAAGTACAACACCAAACTATATGAACGATATCGAAACAGGACTGTCTCCGCTTTTCATTAAACCATTAAAATTGCATGTAGATTATATAATAAAAGTTTTAGAACTGTCGGACGATAGACTTCCAAAAATAATTTCGAAGAAAGTAATCGAAAGGAATACGCTCTGGTATAAAAAAAACTCGAAGAGCTAGCAACGTACTGCAGATTCGAATGTAATTTAGCTCATGGAAACGAAAGATACCGCAAGGATGTGCTTGGTAAGCTTACTGCCAAAGTAGATGAACAGTACAGAACTGATTGCGTAAATATGGCTTCATCGTCCGTTCACCGAGCTACATACAGCGTTTTAAAACACAATCTGTTTGAAAAAATTATTTCTACAATGACAACAGCAAAGAACTAATTTCGGCTGTTTTTAAGATGAGAGGCGAACTAATACGCCTTAATTATATCCCACATCGTCCAGATCTACCAATTTATGGTAGTCTTTGCAACTTATCTGAGAGAGAAGACGTTATACATTTCATCGGAAGATGCCCCATCCTTAAAGAAATAAGAAGATATTTTCTAGGAAACGACACAATATCTGAGGAAGAAGTTATAGCCTATCTAATCTGCAAAAGGGATATAAAACAACTTTTTTACTTCTATAAAACAGCAACCAATTACCGTAGTAAAATTACTACTAAGAACTTTTAACTTTGTAAAAAAAAAAATCAAATTAGTATACTATTTTTTATTTTTTGCTTTTTCACATATGGTATCTTTAAATCCTTTTAAATTCAAGAATTGAATATACATTAAAACAAACTTGATATTAAATGTTTAATTCTATAGCAAAACCATGTTTAATGAGTTTTGTAACATAAATTTGTATCATAATCTACATCTAATCTAATCTAAATGGCATGGCGATTCGAAAATACGTAAGTATACAATTTCCAATATACTCGTATGTTTCAGCATTTATACACCGCTATTTCTTTCTGTCCCATTCTCAACAAAACGGGTTGAATCTGCAGCAGCATCTAACATATGTATAGTATAATACATTAGGCAGTTGTTATCAAAAATTAAATAATTTGACTTGTCAACGTTTAGCTCAAAGTTTCAGCATCCGAAGTTCTTTAATTTTGCAGAAACCTTACATTCCAACTTATATTCCGGCGTATTTATCGTCACGGCGGCGCTGCAGCCAAAAATGTTCAGCAGATGACTTTATCTCGTTGAAACTTATCATTAAAGGGTGCGTGTATCTGCATTGCAGTATTGAAACACCTCGTTAGTAAGGTTAAGAGTTTGCTGATGTTTTCGCGTTTCAGTAATTTAATTATGTTTCTTTAGAGCGCCTCTTCGAACTTCAGTAGTAACTTTAGCTTCCATTGCTTTTTAAACCGGTTATTTCGACGACGTTCTTTGAACATGTCAATGCTAGCTGATGCGCTCAGTGCGGAATTTTTCCATTTTTGGTTTCTTGACACACTTTAGTGAGTAAGAGCACTTCTAACCAGGTTACGTTCCAAGTACGCACACTGGTATCTGTTACATTTTCATTTCCGTTGCTGCCATTTATCCGCCATACCTCTCGTGCATCGTCCGATTTAGCTCGAATTTTACGCACGGTAAAATGTACGAAGGCATTCACTTGCGATGAGATTGCTTTTATGTATTTTTTTTACACCGGCCTGCTTTATATAGCTTCACTATGGGCAAAGCTAAATATTGCCATGCGTTGAAGCCGAACTCACAGCTGCCGTATATTGCAAACCTTTGAGCTTCCGCGAAGTTTTTGTCATCACACGCTAACTCTATGGTCACTATTGCAATTATGCAAGAGTATCACAAATAGATAAAGAAAACGGAGCCAAATGATGTCAGTCTTAAATTGCCAGTGTTCCAATAGTTTATTTTTGGTAAAAGAAATTGTATCATGTAATTGATATTTTTAGATAGATTACGAGTATACGAGTATATTTAACCCTGTAACTTTAAATTACTCATTAAATTCTCCATTAAATCTTCAACTTTATATACGAGCATCCCTCACCCGCTTACCACAAATTGTATTTGCATTAACTATGTCACAAAATGCATCCACAAAATTCAAGCTTTGGTTCCCAACCAAAATCAGACCAGGGTACCTCGCTCTCAATTTATTTTCATTTTTTTCTAAATCAGACTTTTGAATGCAAAATGTACAAGGATTACATGCTTCAGTATTCATAAAACTTTACGTACAGCATGAAGGATTTTCCGAATTTATCTAAACTGGATCTGTGCATGATTGGATAGAAAGGAAACTGACACTTGATACATACAACACATATATACTTAGTTGTGTATTTATATATGATTTTCGTCGTTTGTTTGTGGATGCTGGGCTGAGTTATGATTGGAAGGAATGACTTAAAAATGATGATACAGAACGGTGTTCTACCAAAAAGGACATCAACAGCAGGGCTGTTGTGTTATAGGTAAGGTAACGCTTTTTCGCAATAGACGATCACCGACGTGGTATATCGTGGGAAACATTTCACGCATATCCGAAAGCCTTTGCAACCATGAAGATGACAGTATTCTTATCTCTTCAGGAAAATGTTTAGAAAAGTGATATAATACGTGGTGGTGATGTTAGGATGATAAGGTAATCTCAAGAATGGACAAGAAAGGAACAACATAAGCTCCGAGTCCGTTGAGAACACGAAGTTGTAATCCTTTTGTGAGGTGTGTCATTTATTTTGTGTTGGATACACCTAAAATGCAAAACAGAACTAAAGGTACATACGTGTGTTTAATGTATGTATTTATATACAAGGATACAAAAGGATTGAAAACTAGTTCTTTTGATAACTTCGTTACATTACAACCCAAACTCATAATTACAAAAACTATTCTTGGGTTGCTTACTGTGAACTTTAGTTTAAATTGTTTGGGTAAAAGGCCGGAATCATATAACTGCTTAGATCATTTAAGGGCGAAAATTACACAAGTGTTACAGCATAAAGATCGGGCTGAGATTTTTCCAATAAAATAACGAAATGAGAACTTATTCAACTGCTATCCACTTCGGTTTTCAAGTTCGTGGCATATGGATTTCGACCACCACTATAACGAAGGACAAGCTTAAAGGGAAACTTTCCCAGGAAATTAAACAAGAATTTATCTCTAGTGCAATTAACAAAATGTTTTCGTTTGATTGTATCTGACAATTTTTGAGTAGAAGAGGAGTTCCTCACTTTATTCAGGGCAACATGCGGATCATTCTTGTATATTAAAGAGTCTGTCGAACATTCCGAAGATTTAAAAGTAGAACTCGAGAATGTACAAGTAATCACGGTACGTGTAAGGAGCGGACATACATTTTCAACCATTTCATCCATTTACCGTCCACCGCGAAAAGAGTCTCTTCAAGAGTATATTCAATTCCCTTAAACCCAGTCTCATGCAAAAAAAAAAAACACCTACTGGGGCTCAAGTACCAGATCTTATCGATTTCTCCACTTCAAAAGGAATATCTACGAATTTTATAAATGTTGATGAAAGCTTTGACCTTTCGCCTTCTCCAGTTATTTGGGCTGAATCTCTTATTAAAAAACAACAAGTAGCTGGCAGTAATACAAATTGGGAATGCTTCAAGCAAGAAATTGAAGAAAAATTGGAACTAAACGTACCACTTAAGATGCCATTTGAATTCGAAGTGGAAGTTGATTAATTTGTTGAAATTGTTCAATATGCCGCGTGGAATAACACCTATGTTAATTGTCCATAGGAAATTGTTAATTATAATGTTAGTTACTCGCTTTGGAAAGCAGTAAAGGACTCTAGAAGACCTAAAGGCCCTACGCCGCAAATCAAAAAAAGTAACAATGAACGGCGAATGAACTACCCATCTAGAAGCCGTTCGATGGTTGGCGCTCATTGATTATGCATCTGACAATTACACAATAACAAATGCTATGTTGACGGAAATTAAAACCAAAGAAAGCTTCGGTTACGACCTACGAGTAATAATCGGAGAAGTTCTAAAAATGTTGCCTGGAAAAGCATTAACCATAAACTTAGATTGGAATACATTCAGAATCAATGGAAAGTTGCTGAAATTATAATGGCATGAAAACCAGGGAAACCACCGCGGAACAAGAAGCCTTGTAGACTAATTTCACTTTACTCAATCATAGCAAAAACTTTCGTATACAGCCGGTTATTGACGAAAAAAGCCTTATCCCTGCTCCCCAGTTTAGGCTCAGAAACAAGCATTCAACAATTAATCAGATGCATAGTATGACGGACGTAATTGACAAAGCTCATGAAGAAGAAAGATTTACTTAACCGTATTTCTTGATATCTTGCAAACCTTTGAAACAGTGTGGCATGAACGCTGGGAACTCAAATAGCAACAGACCTTGCCTTTGAGCCTATATGTATAAAATACAGTGTGTCAGCAAGAGGTGTAGGATTTGTTTTTCGAATAAAACAAATGAATCATTGTTGGAATATCTCTGAAACCTTTACTGCTTTAGAAAGCAGACACATTTATTGGTGCAGATCAAAAAGGTGTTCTGGAGCAGATTCTTCGTGACCACTCCAACTTCAAAAAGACGGGAGCATCACGTCACACTTTTGGGTCGTCTTCTTGTTCTAGATGGGAACTTCAAGAACGCGCTTGGTCTTCAAGCGAAGATTCGACGAGGAGAAAGTGAAGAACGCCTGGAAGAGGAAGATTTTGGTGAAATTTTTGATCTGCTTCAAGAAACATATTTCACTTACCGAGGGGAATTGGTCGAAGCTATCGACAATGCAAAGTCAACATCTAAAGAGAAGATTATGGAGAGTGAATCCACAGGCGCTTCTTGTAATGAGCTTTTCTTACCGCAAATACAAATACCACATTTTGAGGGCTCATACATAAAGTGGCGGGCTTTCCATGATGTTTTTTTGTGTCCACAGTAATAAACGTCTAGGGGAAATTAAAAAATTACACTATTTGAAATCGTCTCTTACAGATGAAGCTGCTCGTTTGTTGCAGCATTTAGGGTTGTATTCTGGCAATTATGACAAAGCATGCGAACTGCTTGTCGCCAGATACGACCACTAGCGAGTGTTGGTAAACGCTCACTTCCAAATACTTTTCTTTGAACAGCAGCAGTTGACAAAGGAGACAGCAGGTAACATAAAGTCTCTACTGGACACGTCCGAGGAATGCTTCCATGCTCTAGAAAATTTAGGATTGCCGGTTGGCTCTTGGGATGACATATTAATTTATATACAAGTGCAAAAATTACCTGCTTTTACTCAGCGTTTGTGGGAGGAGAAGTTAGGTAGTTCGAAGGAGTCGCCCACACTAACAAAATTCACAGAGTTTCTGGAAACACGTTTTCGAACCTTGGAAGCAGTAGCTTGAACGAGTGGCACAAAGGGCAGCGGTTCTTTTTCACTTAAAGCTGTTGCTGTAGAGAAGAAAACGGTGTTGCACGTCGGGAAGAAGCAGTTTGCATGCCAGGTATGTGGTAGAAGTCAGCACTCCCTTCGGACTTGTCAAAAGTCTTATTTACATGTAGATAGTCAACACACTCCCACTCACACAACACACAACTCTTATGTCAAAAGAAGTACGACACACTCAAACTGCAATTGGGTACAGGGCGGGTAGATGATCGAGGACATCTGCGGACGAAAATCTTCCACCGGACGGGAGCATGCTCGGAAGTACAATATTTATTTGAATTTTGTACTTCCGAACAGTATTACAATCTGTTCCATATGACCGCCTCAGCTCTACTTGCTGATCCTCATACTTTTCTCGAAATGTTCAATCACTCATTCACATTATTGGGGTTCTATCTAGGCGATGGCGGCTAAAGTGTTCGCTTTAAGAATTGGAATTGTTGGCGTAGACCCTCCTTTAAACATAGCCCCAAAAAAAGATATCTAACTATGCTAAGTCGCACAATATTGGCGGCTGAGTGTCTCCAAAACGCGAAATTATGCGGCCAGGAAACTTAATGCGGAATAACTCGTTTATTTCGCGGCTTGTATGACACGTAGAAAGTAGAACCGTCCGTATCTATGTATATCCTCGAACTACGGCCACAAAAAAAATTTTATCATGGGTTTTCCGGCCTAATTTTCGAAAAGGTGTAGTCAACGACACCTCCGGTCAATAAACTGAACCAAACTGTTACTCGTTCTGGGCGCATTAGCATCTCCTAAATCAATTTTGAACTTTCTGTGCCCTAAATGCGGAAATTTTACTCATTTGCGTAGCCGCCAATATTGAAATGGGCCTCATCAAAAATACGATTTCTTACAAAAATCAATGTGAGCATACACGTTTTCCAGGACCCAATTCGGGAACGTACGGCGCAGCATTTAGAGGATATTGTGTTTTGTTCCTAAAATAAATCTCGCACCTCTTTTTGCAACATCCTATATACTGACAACAATTCTCGAGAATACACTCGTTTTCGCTATTGCAAACAATTTTAATCTGCGTACCGCAAGGAAGTGTTCTCGTCCCGCTTCTATATCTTCAATATACCCATGATATACTGCAAGAAGAGGGAACCATTTCAGCTTACTTTGTTGATGAGATTGTTATACTAGTAGTACGCGAAACGATTGAAGAAACCACAGCTAATCACCAAAGCGCTCTTAAGAGAATAAATGAATGAACAAATACCGAACGGATTTGCTGTTGTACCAAGAAAACGAATGCCAATGCTTTATGAAACTTTGAAAGAGAGAAATTATCCATGGGTCGTGGTATATACTCGTAAGAACAGCCGGCCTTTGGGTGCTCGAATTGTTCGTGTTTGGCATCAAATTATGCGGTATCTAACGCGATGAAATCTTTAGATGGCCAAATGTTCATGTAATATTATGTAAATGTATGTACGTAAGTGAAATTAATGTCCCAGTATGTCTCAATTTCATGATAAGTCACATGACGATCTTGCAATATTAGTTCCCTCACAACTTCGATGTTTTCTGGCACAACAACCAGTGAAAAACAAGCGAAATATGGTTGCCCGGGGTGGTGCTTTACTACCAAAAGTCGAAGCGAGTTGATCGGCACGCTGTTGAGTTAATCCACGTCGAAAATCATAAGAGATCATGGCACGATTTAATTCTATATTTTGGCTTAAACTAATTTTTTAAGTGTCTGTAACACGACGCAAATAGCACTCATGTGACAAAACGTTCTGAGCAGGTGTACCATTGAAAACGTCCAGCTTTACGATGCTGATGACGTACATCGGTCTTGCCGTAACGCAAGACTTAAGTGGTAACCTACGCACAAATCTTGGACTACGTAAATCCTTTGCGCCGTCTTCAAAGGACCAAACCTTTCGACATAGCGCTATAAAATTTAACCGCTTTTAGCTATCGGAATATGCAAGAACTTAATTTGAAATGGCACCTATCAAACGCCTTTATTTCACTGTAGAAAAATTGCTTTTGTGCAGTAAGAAACATATGGATTTCGAAGGGAGGTGGGAATCTCACATTACTATGAGCACGCGCTTGCAATTCGCAAGGTGTCAATTGAAAATTTTCACCTTCTCTCGGCAAAAAAACGCCTACTCACTATATGGAAGACGAAAACAAGACAACAAAAATTATAGGAGCCAGAGATTGTGCTTTAAATTCAGTTTTAATTAAGAGCTAAGTAAGTAAGAAAAGGCTCTGTAAATAACTATGCTTAGCTGAGGCCATCACTATTGTTTACACTCAAAGGCAAGGGCAGTTATCATCTTAAAGTCATCCAATCCATTCTCAAATACAGTGCACCAGTGTGAATAATAAGAATGGTAACACATTCCGGAACAAATATAGATAGGTAGATACATAGATAGTTTATTTCGCATAAAAATTACATTGATTTTGTTATCACACATAGTTTACATTTAGAGATAAAGAAAAACTGTTTTATTTGCGTATATGTATAGTAAGTAAATTAATTAATTATGCGCTGCATGCATGCATGCGCTGCCTACTCAGAAGTAGCTTAGGGTCTAAGTTAGATTTAAGAAGAAACAGAAGGAACGTAGGACTGGATAGTTAAATAAATTGATTTTATAATAAAAATCGCTTTCTTTTAATCGAATAGTACGCCAAACAGTTCGCAGTTTGGTTTACGATTCCTCGTTCACAATTGCAAATTTCTGAAAAACAAACTAAACTAGCAAACTAAAACTTTAAGTTTTTAAAGTGGTAGAACTTTTCTGAAAGGCGACTCATGTAAGAAATTTTTGCCAGATTGTCAATAAATGGATTGAGATAGACATTGAATTCAATCAATGTCGATTAGAGTTCAAAGTCCGTTCCAAAATAAACGACTTTTTAAAAATAGGTATCTCTAGTAAGACCACCTATTGGCAGGCAACTACTTCACTGATGTGCTGTCAAAATTTCATGACATTTGGACGAATAGAAGCAAAGTTATTGCATATGAAGTGACAGTGTATTTATATTGTCGGTACTATAATGATCATCGATCAAAAATTCATCGTTATTCCACGTTTGAAGAACATCATGAAGGAGGCCAAAAAGAACAACAAAAAGCCCTTACAACATTGTGACGTGGTGTTTCAATATGATCCAGAAACCAAACGCCAAAGTGCCTAGTGGAATGTGCCATTTTTTGGGCCAAAACCAAAAAATCTCGTTTGGAAAAGTCAAAAGTGAAGACAATGTTGATTCCCTTTTACGATTCCAAGGGCATTGTTCACAGAGGGTTCGTTCCACCGGGCCAAACAGTTAATATACAATCCTATCTTGGCGTTTTGAAGCGTTTGGTGTATCGTATTCGTCGTATTCGGCCTGAATATCGCACCAAAGGAAGTTGGAGCTTGTTGCACGATAATGCGCCATCTCCTCGATTGATACCTGTGATCGATGTTTTGGCTAAAAATCGCATTTTAACTGTCAACTACTCCCAGTATTCGCCTAATGTGGCACCATGTGACTTTTCGGAAAAATGCCTTTGCCGATGAAAGGAACGCGTTTTGTGGACGTAGAAGCCATCTAAAATGCTTGTAGCATCATCCCGAAGGACATCTGACATTGGTTTTCAATTATTGTATTAAATGGAAAGTTTTTGGAGAAAAAGCAAGAGAGAAAAATCGAACATAAATTTCAACAGGCAGAAACTGAATTCTTCAATCAGGAAAACCAAAATTTAAAAAAATTAATCTATCGCAATCGCATGTAGATAATGCAGTTAACAATATCTTTTGCAAACCAGGAAAAGGGCAGAGTTTTAAATGCGAACAATTGGGTACTTGATAGCGTGTCCACATCGCTTCGCATGCTAAGTATTGTTGCGGCAATATAAGGAGAAAATCAAATAACCTATCTGGAGCTTTGTTCTTTCAGCTAACTTAGTAAAAGTCAAAATATTACACATTAGAATTGGATATTAAAATGTTCCTTGTGTGCTCTAATTTAAACCCTTATTGCTAAACAAACCAGCGCTTTAGAGGTGGAAGGAGAATAGTAAAGTACAGCATAAAAGTGAACGTCAATATACGAGTATATACGAGTAGTACATAAAAATTTTACACGTGTTATGCTTATTTTATGCATTTTTGTATCGTACACCACATGCATGTATTGTACATAATGTATACTTCGTGTTGGTCTGATTTACGTGCAATAATACCAGAATATGTTAGCAAGGGACACCCTTGCGTGTTTGAAGTTGATGCTCTGTAAGTGAAACCACTTTCGACCATCACACATTTTTCTTACGATTACTACCTCTTTATTTACGTCTTTGCTCTTCTACCTATTTGCTTATCGTTTGTAATACGAATCTCTCTTTGTTTTCAATTAAATTAAAAATAATTAATTTTCATCAAAAAATGTGACTTCCGTTTTCTTTTCTTCAGGAGGAGAGAACCTGGGCAAATAGAGATAAACATAGCAGACTTCGGGAAGGAGTATTCCTTTTAGGAAGGAAACACTTTTCACCAGTGCGGATTTAAGTGGATACATTAAAGAAATTAGAGAAACTTAGCTAATGAAGATATACTAGTCCAGATGCCCTACAATTGTGCTAATTTTACCTCAAAGTGGTAACCATCAGGTACTGACCGATGTCCATCCGGACTTGGCTTGCCAAATCTATAAGCGCGAGTGCTGACCAGCAGACTAAAATAGCAGTACTATAAACGGGACAGCGGATGAATTCCGTAGAATAAAATCCCGAAACAAAACAAATGAGACCTTATCTAGGTTACTCCGACATATTTGCACCTCAGGTCTCTAAGGTTGTCCGAGACTATGTTAGGGTCTTGGAAAAGTGAATGGTGTTGGATGTGCCCTTAATAGACTAACGGCAGCTTTTACATTTCCGAACGGGTTACTGGCTTCGCCTAACCGTTCCAACCCCACGTCCTAGGGATATTATAACTGCCCGACCATGGAAAAAATATGTAGTTACGAAGCAACACAAGCCTCAGATACGAACGGATCTACTGTTGACAACCACTACAAACGAAACAAGGACAACGAACTTCGATTCTGCACGTGGAGTGTTAGGTCCAACAACTAACGGAGGGCCTGGACTGCTGTAAAGAGGATGAAAAACTGCAACATCTACTACGGCGGTTATCATCGACGGCAAAAGCAGCGCCTATTTGGATGCTGATTTGTTGTTAGAGGCAGACTCAGGGAAGAAGTCTTGAGTTTCCGATATGTTAACCAGCACCTCGTAACAATCCGTATTAAAGCTAAATTTTCCAACACTAGTCTTATATGCGCGCAACGCCCCCACAGAGGAGATGGACGACAACACCAAAGACGGCTTCAATGAACTATTGAACAAGATCTATGAGCAGGACCCTACTATGACATTAAAATTGTTCTAGTCAATTTTAATGCAAAGCTCAGAAGAGAAGGCATCTTCCCACATCTCATTATTCACAATGAGACTGGGAGGACTCCTGATCAATCAACCGTCAACCATGGATGTCTGAACGTCCCGAGGGGTCAACATCGACTCAGACAGTTACCTTGTTGTAGCTAAGGTAGGGTTGCAAGTATCCCGAAGATCGCAGAGACAACCTGCGATGGCGTTCGAGGAAGGACGGCTACAATTGCAAGAGATTGCAAAATCCTTTTCCCATCGATTCTCCGTTAATCTCTCAAGAGGTCCGATGCCGCCAGCATCAATTATCGAAGACCAGTGCCAACATTGCCAAAAAGCTATCAGAGATGCGACCAGAGATGCGACCAGAGATGCCACGGCCACCATGACGAAACCCCTGGTTTGACGACTAGTGCCGGCAAGCACATGCAGCTAAGCAAAATGCACGTAAAGCAGCGCTGCATAGAAGGACAAGAGCAGCTTACGAGCTCTACAAGCAGAAGAGGAGAGACGAACATCGGTTTCTTAGAAGGAAAAGCGCCCGGTCGATGAAATTAAGAGATGCTACTCGGAAGTTTCACCAAAAGATAAAAAAACATGCAACGGATACAAACCCCGAACCGAAGCCTGTAGAGACGAACAAGGGAACATCGGATTGGGAAAAAGCATTTCCGTAGACTGTGTAACGGCGATGACGAACCAAATACCGCAGTCAGACAGAATGACACTTTCAATCTGGACGATGGAGAACAACAATTTCGTCCACCCGACCTGGATGAAGTTCAGATAGCATCATCTAAGCTTAAGCCCGATAAAGGTGATTGCCAAGACCTTCAAAGTGGCACGCGATGACTGGGTTATGAACATACACAAGCTCATCTGAAAAATAAGGTCGGACGAGAGTATGAAAGCATGTTTGTACGGTCCTCAAGAAAGGAGACCCTCTGAACTACGCCAACTACAGAAGCTACAGTTTTTTTAACATCGCCTACAATATTCTATCTGCCATATTATGTGATGGCTGAAGCTGTTCGTCAACAATATTCACGCTACGCAAATCTTGGAAAAAACTCATTAGCTCAAAATGTATACACAAGAGCTGTTCATCGATTTTAAGGCAGTGTATGATAGCATCTATAGAGACGAGGTATACAGAGCAATGTCCAGTTTTGACATCCATACTAAACCCTTCCGCTTGTGCAGGATGACGATGGAGAATGCACGCTGCTCCATCAAGGTCGGTAAAGAATTCACTGCGACCTTTGATGTCAAAGGATTTATACCAGCCGATGCGCTATCCTGGGATATTCTTGAAAGAATGGAGCAAAACACACGCTCCAACACAAGACGCACGATCTTTCAAAAGTCCGTCTAATTGCTCGCATACGCCCATGATATTGACATAATCGGAAGAAAGCAGCGTGATGTCAGTGGCGCTCTTGCGAGTATCGAGACGGAAGCGGCGAAGACTGGCTTAGGGGCTCACGAAGGCAAGATCAAGTACTCGCTGTCAACCAGAAAAGACACCTAACACCAACGTCTCGTACAGAACATCACCCTCGACAGATATAACTTTGAGGTAGTTAAGATAGATTAAACAAAGATAACTCTTGCCAATTGACTAGCAACGTTCTCTCTCGAAATACAAAAGTGATTCTATATAAAACTTTAATAATCCCAGTCCTGCTGTATGGGACAGAGGCATAGTGTTGAATCAAAAACTGATGAGGGTACTCTTTGAGAGGACAATTTTTCGGGTGATTTTTGGTCCCGTTCGCTTAGATGGTTTGTAGAGGAGGAAATACAGCGACAAACTGTTCGGGCTGTACGGGTTACATCGACTTAGCCAGAATAGTGGAGATCCGATGACTGAGATGGCTGGGTCATGTTGAGCGGATGAACATGGATGCTCTGGCTGGAAAATGCTTCAAATTGCAGATTTCTTCGGTAGCGACAACTTCTCTACTATATTTGGCTCGCAATCCCCTCCTACCAAACGAATGTTAGGTATATCTCTTAATCATAAATATACCAGTCCCTTGCAAACACCGGCTTTTACAGCTCTACAACAACATTTTCAAACATCATGCTCTACAATTATATATAGACTGAACAAAGATAGACCAACATCACCTTGCTCTAACATACTCTAGTGGTTTGTTTCTACCAACAAAATGCTGAGCTCTCATCAACTCGGATTTAAAAAGGGTAAACCAATAACTGACATTTCTTTATATACTTATAGACCCTCAGATTACAAACTCCCTCCCACCAAAAACATTTTCCTCGATGTTGTCACAGCATTTGACAAAATAGGCGGTCATTCAATGATAGACCAACTAAAACAATGGAGAGTAGGACCTTATATAATAAATTACATCCACTAATTCATGACGAATAGACAAATAAAAACACTGTCCTTTCACAACGGAATACTTCAAGGATCACCCCTTTCAGCAATTCTCTTTCCAACAGCATATCACAAACTAACCGAAATACTGACAATCAATAATGAATTCGACTTCTGTGCATATATCGACGACTTTAACATAATATTGTAAAAAATTAATAAAGAAAAACAATGGCAATATCGACCTCATCCCCCTCTTCAACCGAATCACAGATTGCTGTCAGTACTCAGGCGCAGAATTCTCAGCCGACAAACGTAAGATATTACATATTTGTTGAAAAAAACAATGTACATACGTGTATATGCAACATATGCCTCGGCAATTAATTCATTCCAAGAGTGCAATCACTAAAAATCTTAAAGCAAATACAAATGGAACACAGACACCGAACGCCTCCTTCTCAGACCGGCACACTGGCAATGGGGCTAAACATTATTAAATACCTTCCAGTAACAAATAATATAGCAACCCACTATCACAATATCCGTAACAAACGCAATTTTCACCAACAAAATAGGCTTCGGGCTATGGACAAGCCTCCGAATCACAATTAAACAAGATTACAACTTTTCACAACTCCGCAATAAGAATAGCTCTGGGTGCACACCGTACGACCAATTTTAACAACCTCCTCTTCGAATCAAATAGTCTACAATAGAGAATTTAAAACACCTCTCTAGAATACAACTTTTTAAATCTCTTCTTTTTAGTCTCGACATGCCTCTAAGCAAATTTAATAAAAAACGCAACAAAAAGAAAACGACCTAAGAACCCACCCTCAACCATAGACCGAACCATTGAGTTCTGCGAGTCCGAAAATATTCCGTATAAACCAATCAAGCCAAAAAAAACCACCTTGCAAATTCAAAACAATACCAATAGATACATCGCTCACAAATACATCAAGTCATATACCCTCCCAGAGTTATTTTGCGCCAAGTTCTCCGAAATAAAAAATAAGCTCAAAGATTACACATTCGTCTTCACCGAACGGATCAAAAACAAACAATACGTCATTCAGTGTCACATCGTCACACAAAATAATCCACCACGCTATTCTTCTGACATACAGCTCTGTCCTTTCAGCGGAAATGATCGCTATATTGCCGCAAGCCAAATAAAAAAAAACTCAAACAGAAAATACGCGATTATTATCCAAACCTTGTAAGAAACATTATCTATGACTACCACCCAAACATAAAACTTATATGGATTCCCGGGCATGTTCAAATACGAGGATATGACTTTGCAGATAAAGTCGCCAGAAATGACAGCAATCTACTTCCAACTTACACCCCAAACTTCAACCCTCAGGGCATAAAAAAATCGTTAAAGTTCCAACACAAGGCCAAGCTTCAACAACAGTGGCTAAATTCCTCTGAGTGGTACAAAAACGCAAACGAACCCAAACTCCACATTAAAGACTACCTTAATATAAAAGAGATAGATAACGAAATAAAAACAATGTTATCGAAATTTTTTCGCCTTAGACTAGGATATACGAAACGCTCTCATCAACACTACATCGGTAAAAACATCTCATGGCGATAGTCTTATTGCAACCGCGCAATTACAATATCTCGTTTTCGGACATTCTCGACACATGCCCCCATTTCGGTGACATCAGGAGACGCATATTCTTCAATACTAACCCAATAACCTTACTTTCTAATCCCAGTTTAACAAAAGAAACCTAATATCATATTTTTTATTTATTTATTTATTTATTGGGTACATGCTAACATAGTAAGAATACACTTATAATTCTGTGATAGTTAATAGAACAATATAATTACATATTTATGGCATACTGTTGAAAATCAAAATTTAAAATTTTAAATTAGAATTCGAAAGTGAATAATAAACTTACTTAGAAAATAATAAACCGTACTTATACCTATTTACATGTTCATAATAAGTTCAATTTAAACTTGAGATTAAAGAAAAGAATGAATGGATTTGCTTGAAAAGAAGAAAAATAAAATAAAAAAAGAAGACAGGAAAAGCCTTAATTCGCTTCTAAATCGACGCGCATCATTCAGCTCTCGCAGGTTACGCGGAAGTGAATTCCAAAGGCGGATGGAAGCAATGAAAAATTGTCTCTTAGATGTTACGCAACAGAAACGCGGGAGAATTAAGCAAGCAGATCTATTGGACATAGGAAATTGGATTTTGTTGTAGAGATTCGTTGGATCTCTTGCTTTGTATACGAAACTTGACGTAAGGACTGAAACGAATAAAATCTGTAAATTTTAATACTGGCTATACCTCCAATGCGTAAAAACTGCAATCCCATTTTGTATCCAAATTAACCTGTATATTCTCTAGTTTCAGTTTGTTATTGATTTTAGTTCGGTGCGGTTTAAAATATTTATAAAATATGAGTCAAGAGGAACGCCGTAAAAAGATCATCGACAAATGGCTCGCAAATACGAGTACTTCGCGTCCAAACCATTTCATCGCAAAAAATGTAAACATAGCACACAGTACAGTGGATTCTGTTATTAAACGATTATTGGAGACGTTGACAGTTAAGCGAAAACAGAAAAGTGGAGCTAAAAGTGGAGCACATGATACAAATTTGGACAGGAAAATAGTGGGTACCATCGTAAAAAACCGGACTATGTCATCAAAAGATGTTGCTCGGAACTCGGTCTAAAAACACAAAAAAAAACAAAAAATATCAAAAGTTACTGAAAAGCAAAAAAAAGTCATAAAAACACGAGCCCAAAAGCTATATGATTTGATCGGCAACAAAAAAGCGTGTTTGGTTTTGGATGACGAAACTTATGACTTTACTACTCTTCCCGGTGCGCAGTTTTACAACTCGTTTGAAGCTGAGATTCTTCTGCAATCAACAACATCGATTGGGATGGAAAAATTCGGGTCAAAATATCTCGTTTGGCAGGCCATTTGCCAATGTGGACACAGAAGCTCATCGTTTATTACAACGGGAACAATTAACGGAGGAGTGTACGTTAACGAGTGCCTAAAAAAACTGTTGATTCCTTTCTTAAACAAACACGAGGGTTCAACATTATTTTGGCCAGATGCGACGTTGAGCTTTCTTGTTGCTAAAAATGTCGACTTTGTCCCAAAAGACATGAATCCACCCAATGTTCCACAGTGTCGTCCCATTGAAAGTTATTGGGCTTTGGTCACAAGCTAAATTCAGGAAAAGTGAGCAATGTGCAAAGGACGTAAAATATTTTAGTGCTAAATGGGAAAGAGCGTCCAAAAAGATCACGGATGTAACTGTCACCAACCTTATGAAGGACATTCGAAAGAAGTTGAAGAAAGAATGGGACCCAAATAATTTTTTTTATTTTTTGTAATTGTGAATGAATTTAATAAAAACAGAGTTTTAAAGCAAATAAAAAAAAAATTACATGAATTATGAAAGTATTTTTTTTTTACTTTGAAATTTCCAAATTTTATTCGTTTCAGTCCTTAGTCCTGAAAAGACATATCTAACAGGTTTTTAGCCATATGTGAGACATGGTCATATCTTCTAAGACTATAGACATATCGGATAGAGCTATTAAATACTACTACTACTAGCATCACAATCATAAAAAAGTTCAAAGCCATATATAAAAATAGGAATAACCAGTGCTTTAGCGAGTACTATCCGTGTCCTCAGGGGTGTAAATTTCTGAGCGGTCCGCAGAGTTCGAGGAATGCCATAAGCCTTCCCCGATATCAAGTTTAAATGGTTATTCCATGTCACTGTTCTGTTGAACACCAGGATTTTTTGAAGAGTCCACGAGGAGTCCACGAATTGAGCTATCTAGCATGATAGAGGGAAAATATGAGACATCTAACGTTGTTTTTAAAATAACTAAACATTTGCACTTATTTGGATTAAGCACCAAGCAATTTTTGAACGACCAATTCGAAATTCATTTAAGATCCTCATTCACATCATTGGCGCAATTTTCGATAAAACCTAAGGGATAACTTCGATACATTTGAATGTCATCAGCATAAATGTGTTTCGACAAATGCAAGATTACGGAAGCTATGTCATACATATATATGACATATATACACTTGCGGTCATAAAAGCCGCACCACCTAATGAGTTCTCAAAAAATGCCTAATTACATCAGATCGTAAGGATTTTTCCCATACTAATGAAGGGTATTCCCCATAGCGGAGTTCGGCCTTGTATTCAGTGCAAAAAAAAATCAGTCTGAATTGAGTTGTGACGGTGACTAGTAAAAAAAAGTGAAATGTCTGGTAAATATCATCAACTGACTCGGGACGAAAAAGTTCAAATATTGACTTTAGTCGAAGAAGGGCTTGGCTATCGTGAGATTGCGGTTAAAATAGGATGCTGTCACTATCGTACGACTGATGAAGAAAAAAGAAAATTTGGATCCACTGGAAAGGAAAAAAGCTCGGGACGAAAACGTAAAACAACCCAGAAGACGGACAATGTATTACAACGAATTAGCATGAAAGATCGCTTTAAAAGTGCTGTCCGTATAAGAGCAGACCTGAGTGAATTTCATCAAGTTGATCTAAGCGCCGACGGCTACGGGAGATAGGTTTATATGGAAGACGACCAGCGAAAAAACCTCTCCTAACCACAAAAATGAAAAAAGCTCGCTTGACGTGGGCAAAAAAGTACGAAGATTGGACGCAGGATGATTGGCGATGTGTGATATGGTCCGATGAAAGTAAATTTAATTTGTTGTGTGCCGACAATTTGCCATACGTACGACGGTCAGCAGGTGAAAGGTTCAAGGACGAGTGCATAGCCAAAACAGTGAAGTTTCCTCAAAGCCAGATGATTTGAGGATGTTTTTCTTTTTACGTTTTGAGCCCTTTGCACTTGCAAAAGTATGGAGAAGTAATAAGGGAGTTTTTGGTACCAGCAATTGAACAGCATCATTCGGATACTGACAAGTGCATTTTTCAAGATGATTCTGCACCTTGCCACCGCGCCAAATCCGTAAGTAAAGTGCTATAAATCAATTTCTAGATGTCTACTTTATAAATAATAAACAGACAAGTAACTAGAGTCTTTCAATAATTTTCAGCTCAAGACAACGTTTGGTGACCTCGGAATTACCAGACTAGACTGGCCAGCTAATTCGCTCGATTCAAACCCAATACCCTTGTGGCATGTAATGAAACGTAAGGTGACTGAACATAAACCAGAGAGTAAAAAAAAGCTAAATGAAGTTGTGGAACATGTATGGAATATTGAAATTTCAAGGGATATTACTGAACTTCTAGTAAACTCGATGCCTTCTAGAATAAAAGCGGTTATAACCGCCAAAGGAGGAGCAACTTGGTATTGATAATTTTTTGGTAAAAGTGGCGTACCTAAACATCTTATAGACACATACATAAAAAATGTATCGTTTGATTTTGTTAACCAATGACTGTATTAAAATATTTTAAAAAAATAATAAAATTAACTGGTTTTTCTTTCTTTGTTAATATCTTTTTTCAAACATTCAATAAACAGATGAAAATTAGATAGAAATACTTATAAACTACTGCGGAGTACTCAACAAAAATTTCATTTCATTATAGAAATTATTATCGTAGTTATTAACAATTTTTCAATCATTTTGATGTGATGCGGTTTTTATGACCGGAAGTGTAAGTTGAGAATAGGAGAGGGCCCAAAATCGACCTTTGTGGAACGCGTCGTAGTAAGGGGAGAAACTCTGATAGAACACCGTCGAGAGACGGTGCTTTCTTTCACTTAGATACGATGCGATCAACTTTATAGCGAAGGGAGATATGTTAAAGTAGTGGCATAATTTATTAATGAGAATGGAATGGTGAACCATATCAAAAGCGTTCGAAAAGTCTAAAAGGATGAGGAAGGTAACATAATCTTTATCCAGTTTTTCCCTTATGTCTTCTACCACGCTTATTAAAGCAGTTGCACAGCTGTGTTTGGCACGAAATCCAGATTGAACTGAAATCAGCAAATTATGACGTGTCAGGTGCTCATTCAGTTGTTTATGCATAATCCGTTCACAAACTTTAAAGAGAAAAGGGTAGGTCTGAATTCATCACCTGCCGAGTTTTTATGGATTGGTATTATTTTAGCCATTTCCCACTGACAAGGAAAGATGCCGGTCATAAAAATGGTATTAACCACATGCGTTACATATGGCAACAATATTGGCAAAATAGCTTTGACGAATACCTGCAGTCGATTTCACAGACACAAAACTTTGGACTATGTCCACATTGACCACTCTTGTAAAAGCAAATGATGCATTTGTGTGGACAACGGGACCACCACAAGAAGTTTCATCATGTGCCTCTGAGGTTCTAGGTTGGGGAAGCGATAAAAACTTTCGATTAATTTCATCGCAGTCGATGTTGGTTGAACAAGTAAATTCGCGGAGATTACTCCATACTTTACGGCCATCTGCGTTCATATTCAAGCGACTGGAATAAAATTGTGCCTTGGCAGCTCGTATTTCACGAACAACATTATTCCGTATAATTTTGTAAACATAGTGGAATTCTTCGACTCAAAAACGCTTCCACCGACTACAAGCTTGGTCACGACGCAACATTACCGCTCGAATCTCATTTGTTAACCAGGGTTTTGTCTTTTCTTTTACCGTTCTAGTTTTGATTGGAACATGCGTATCAAATAGATGATTTATATTCCTTTGAATAAAATCGATTTGGTCATCCGTTGAGGGCATAAAGTAAACAAGTTCCCAAGGAACACAACTTATGTGTTGTTCAAGAGCTGATCTATTTATATTTTTAAAGTCTCTAAACGTGTGGTTCGATATGCTGGTGTGGACATTAATATTAATAGGTAAGAAAGATAAGATCATGCTTGGAAAAAGCTGGGGCAGAAATTTGGTCAAACAGTAATATTCTGTCAGTATCATTTACAAAGAATAAGTCCAACAGAGTACTTGAGGTGCTCGTAAAATGAGTAGGCATCTGCGTATTTACGGGGTGAAGATCAAGCATGTTCATGCCTTCAATAAGATGATCTTCAACTAAAAGGTCACTATTGAAATCACCACAAATAATGACATTTGTTGCATTAGCTGCAATTTCTTCAATTAAGACATATATGGATGTTAAATCAATATTTCTATTTGGTCTATACACAGTATCTAGACGAACACTATTTTCGCCATAGATTATGTCGCTGAAAATGTAATTACAGGCGGAACCAGATGACCAACCAGCCCCTCTCTCAAATAAACGGCTACTCCACCGCCAACACGATCTCTTCTGTTACCGCGAAAATCTTGGTAGCCGCTCAAATCATATGGTGGGTTTTTTTACATCTTTACAAAATAAAGTTTCCGAGACCCAGATTGCATCAACTTTAGAATTTAGGAAATATCTCTAAACTCATCTATTTTAGGGTACAAACTTTGTGCATTCATGTGACATACCTTAAGTCCTTGTCTATGAGAGCAAAAAATTCTTATCATCGATCGCAGTATCTCGTCACCACCACCACCAGTGGAACTCAACCCGCTCCTTTCTCAAAGCATTTAAGCTGCTGAGGTCATCTATGGCTATGCTTTTCCCGTTCTCGCTGAATTTGACGAACACAGTGCCAAGGTATGTGTGAACAGAAAACAACTGTTTCCCTTTTTTCAAGCGTACTACATGCCGGAGAAGAGTGCGGTTGGTGACAAGCTCTCGTTTATGAACACACTGCAACTTGAATCAAACCCAAGTTCGTCTAGTGAGATCGGTCGCTTTGATTTTTTACGAAAGTTACCAAGTGCTTTGAGAATTGCACTTCTGCCCACAGTTTTGAATTTTAGAATAACAGGCGGCTCGTCTACCTTATTACGATGTGTGGTGCGAAATATATTCTTCAGAGCTGGCGGTGCTAACTCGATGGTAGTGCAGAATTTGTTGAAGATAGTGCTCAAGTTTTCGTCATTGAGTTTAGGGATTCCAAAAATAACAGCGTCAGTCAGAAATTCTTTCCTCACCAAAGCACTGCAACGTTTCCTAATATCAGACACCTCCCCCTTGACAACATTGTCCACGTTGTATTCAATATGATCAGTCCGCTGCGTTAAGTTGGACATGGCCAAACTGATATTGTTAACATGTTCAGTTAGCTGCTGTTCAATGGCATGAACTTTAAGCAAGAGTTCATTGTGGATTTTTTCCATCTCTTCTTTGAAGGTCGCAATCAAAGGTGCAGTTTGTTTAGCTAATTCTACATGAACAGTTTATACCGAGAGCTAAGAGTTAGCAGGGCTGGTTGGTGTTGGTGGATTCGTCTGTGGTATGCTTTGTCTGCCTTTTGTCCGAAACTCCCGCTTTACCATCGATAGATGTATTGGTTATAGGCGAGTTCAGTTTCAGCGACGCTGAAAGTTGCTGCTTATCTCCAACTTGGTTTGGCCTGGAGTTGATAGCAGACGAGGACATCGTGCAGGTTTTGTATATAATATGTGTGTGTGCAAATTTGTATAATTTTTCGGATTTATTTATGTAGGAAGCAGAAATTTTTGCTATTTGAACAATATATTAGCACTACTGTTTGTACCCGCACAGCGTAATTTTAGTAAACGGATAAATGCACGAGTTTAAACTACTTTTGCCGGAGGAAATCAAAAAGACGTCTATTCACTCTCGAACATTAGTACTGTTCAATCATATTTTGAACAGTGTAGACTACATATATATGTACACCTGTATGCAAAAAAATAGCAGTGCTGCTACTCGCAAAAAAAACTAAACTGAAAACTCTACTCCTTTGTTTACATCAAAAATGGCCATCTGATCATGTTTGTATTTACCTGTTCTTACTCGTAATACTGTTATGCGATTTTGGTCGAGTTTTCAATAGAAGTTGATAGTACCGTAGTTTTCTTCTGTGTAAAATAATAGCAGTGAAATTAAAAGTCTATCGATTTCATTAAATAATTTATATATACTTAGTTAAAGATAATTTCTTTTATTTTTTTTTGTGATTGGAATTGTGAGTGGATTGTGATAATCCAAAAATAAAAATTTTTTCTAGATCTATTGTTCAAATTCGGTAGAGGCAAACATTGCACCCAAGAAGAAAGGAACCGCATTTTAGAAATGATTGAAGAGGGGAAAACATATACAAGATGTTCTTTCGTGCTCTGCGAAAATGATATCAAATGCAAGAAAATGGGAAGAAAAAATGGAAGCTCGTGGTCAACAGAGAAAAATTGAAGAGCGTGATGTAAAAAAGGTTATCCGTTTAGTTTTAGTTATCCGGATTCATTTAAGACGTCTACTCAAATTAAGCAAGAACTTAATCTACATGTAGACACTTCCACAATAAGACGGAGACTTGTGGAGGCTAAATTATTTGGCAGGAGCCCGAGAAAAGTGCCGTTGTTCCAACCCCGACACATCAAAAAGAGAATCAGTTTCACTAAGGAACACTTGCATTGGCCTCTACACAAATGGCGAAATATTCTTTGGTCAGATGAGTCTAAAATAGTTCTTTTTTGTTCAGCTGGACGAAGGCAATACATAAGAAGGCCACCGAATGCTGAATAGAATCCTCGGTTTGTGACTCGTACGGTAAAACATGGAGGGGCAAAAATTAATGCATGGGGTTTGTTTTGCTACTATGGTCCAAGTCCTTTGGATGCAAAGTTGTACGTCAATATCTTGCAGACTGTTAAGCTTCCATATACTGAATGGAATATGCCGCTTAAGTGGGTGTATCAACAAGATAATGACCCCAAGCATACCAGTAAATTGTCTAAAAATTGGTTTTGCAATCAATGGGATTAATGTCAGTGGCCTGCTCAGTCTCCAGATCTTAATCCCACTGAAAAGTTATGAGCTTATGTTAAACAAGAGGTTTTTAAGGCAAAACCAAAAAAAAATGTTGGTGAATTGTAGACTACAGTGCAATCTACTTGGGCAGGTATGTCGAGAGAGAGATGCATGCGCTTAGTCGACTCTATGCTACGTCGTTGTATTGCTGTTCTGGCAAAGAAAAGTCATTCAATGAAATATTAAGCAAGTGCAGCATATCCAATTTGCATTTTTTTTTTAAATAAATTCAAGTCAAAAACTTTAGCCTTTTTAAATAATACTGCTATTTTTTTACACACTTGTTTTTGTCTGAAGCTTAATACTTTAGGTTTTCTATACGAATAGTTACTTAATTTCAAATTCAATACTAAGTCTTAAGAACATTATTCCATGTAGAGAAAGAAAAATTAAATAATTAAAATGTAAGAGCTATAAAATTGGTTTTATTGTAAAATAAAAAGTTAACTATCTAACACTGCTATTATTTTGCACACAGGTGTTTATGACTAAATAAGATTTGCTGTATTTATTGCAACATAAAAGGACTGACGGACAACCATGCAGAACTCCAACATAGCTGCGCGAATAAAAATTATGATTTTATGATATTCTCAGAAACCCATATCCCTGACATTATTGAAGATAGCGATATTCTTATAAATGATTACAAAAAACCTCTTCGATGGGATAGAGCATCCAGACACGCAGGTGGAGTATGGATTTGTAAAAAAACTGTTTTGAGGTGTGCGATATAGAAAAATCAAAAGAATCCAGAGCATGGTGGCTTATGCAAAGTAATAAATAACATCCAATCAGTGTACCTCGCTGTTGTCTATAGTGAATCTTGTGATAAATTGAATAACTGAAAAACGCATCTCGTTGAGAAAAATAAGTGATTTACTATATTATAGCTGGAGATATGAATCTTCGCTGGTTTCGTGAATCCAATATTTAAAAAAATAATATGAAATATGTAATCGACATAGAAAATCAGCGTCAACAAATAATGCGCAAACCTACACGAATTTCAAAAAATACGAAAACCTTAATCGACTACAATACATCATAACAGAACCAAACGCTAATGCTGCAGCGGGAATAAAATTGGGCCTAAAAATGAGTACCACGAGATATTACTCATAAACTCCTAAATTTGTTTCACAACCGAAGTTCAACCGAAGACTATTTCTAGCAACCTTAGAAATAGTAGTAGACTCGAGTCTGTATATAATGTCGAAAATCCAAACATTATGGATGAGATAATTGAAAATGAAAAGAATAATAAATTTGTTGTCTATGCAAAAGCATTAACAAGCACAATAAGCTACTGGTATACTGAGGCATTAAAAAGTATGAAACTGGACAAAATTGAAAATTGCTGAAAATTAGCAATTTAGAATTTGCAATAGTGAAGTTTGTTGGAATAGTAAGTGTTCTTAGTGTTCAGACAAGCCATCGACAATTAGTGTTAAACTGGAATAAACAATAAAATTGAATTTAGAAAAAAATGAAAAAATGTGATTTGTTGGTTACGACGTGTAATTCGAGCTGACAAATACGACACATTTGTCCAAGTCTCAAGATGATAAAAAGAAACACAGTCTTTTAAAAAGTTATGGCTATTGCCTTTAACTCTCTTATTCAAATTTATTTCAAATTAATTAAACAACAAAGATACGAGGGCGGGTCAATAGGTCCGTGACTTTTGGATTAAAACACAGATTTTTTGATAAAAAAATAATTTTATTTTTCAACGTAGTCTCCCTTGAGCTCTATACACTTTGTCTAACGCTTCTCCAATTTTTTTATCCCTTCCAAAAAAAATGATTTGTCGAGGTCCTCAAAATAGGCCTTTGTCTGCGAGATGACTTCATCATTGGAGTCAAATCTTTTTCCACCAAGCCATTTCTTCAGGTTTGGGAACAAGAAGTAGTCGCTCGGAGCCAAATCTGGAGAATAGGGTGGATGAGGAAGCAATTCATAGCCCAATTCACGGATTTTTGCCATGGCAACTGCACATGTGTGCACCCTTGCATGGTCTTGGTGGAAAAGAACTTTTTTCTTGGCTAAATGAGGTCGTTTTTTTTTCAAATCGTCATTGAATCGGTCCAATAAGTTGGCATAATATTCCCCATTGATTGTTCTTCCCTTTTGAAGGTAGTCAATGTGGATTATCCCGCGTGCATCCCAAAAAACAGTCGCCATAACTTTATTGGCTGACAAACCCACCTTGGCCTTCTTTGGCGCCGATTCACCCTTAGAAACCCACTGTTTTGACTGTTGTTTGTTCTCTGGTGTGTTGTGATGGATCCATGTTTCGTCCACGGTTACAAAAGCGCAAAAACTCCTCCATATTGCGATTAAACAACGCCAAACCTTCCTGTGAAGTTGTTACACGATTGCGTTTGTGGTCGACTGTGAGCAAACGCGGCACCCATCTCAAAATTGAAACCACTGAGCCATGCGAGATCCCTACGGCTTCCACAATCTCTCGCACTTTCAATCTTCGGTCGGCCAACACCATATCGTGAATTTTTTCGATTGTTTCGGGTGTAGAGACCTCAACTGGGCGTCCAGGACGTTCGGCATCTTCAGTGCTTGTACGGCCACAACGAAATTCAGTAAACCACTTTTTTACCATTGAAATCGATGGTGCAGAGTCCCCATAGTATTTATCAAGCTTAGCCTTGGTCTCGGTAATGGTTTTTTTCGCAAGAAATAATGCTTAATAAGCACACGAAATTCACTTTTTTCCATTTTCTCCTCAAATTAGTGAGTATTCTGATAAAAATAGCTGTCAAACACAAACTAACTGACGCAGCAAGTTTAAATTTTGACAGGAGTCAACTGACAGAAGCAGTGTTGCTGTTTCAGTAAAGAGGTCAGAAATTCAAAAACTTATTGACTTATTGACCCGCCCTCGTAATTACGAACACGTCCTTTCTTCTCAACTCCCGCTTCACAACTGACATTATTGCTCCAGCTGTGGGAACACCCCACCGTTTCTTTTTCGAGTACAGGGTGTGTCCTCGTGACAGTCGGCCAATTCTGAGTCCAAATCGCCGCCGATTTCCTGCTTCTCGGTATCAGGATCTGTGTCGGAGTCATCATTATAAGTATCGTCGTCAAGCTCGATGAGTGTTCGGCACCGGGACTACATTTTATCGAAAGCGTAGACGAAACAAAATTTTCGAGTAGTTATCTGTATATCTGGAGGGTCTTCAATTAGGTAGCGATCATTCCCAAGAACACGGGAAACCATATACGGGCCACGAAACTTTGGATCCAACTTACGCGATTCACCCGCGTAGGTTGGCTCGTTCTGAATTACCACCAAGTCGTTTTCATTGTAGTACACGGGCTTGGCATGTCTGCGATCAAACCTTGCTTTCCACTTCTCCCGTTCACAACGAATATTTTCAGCAGCTTGTTCTCGTTTTGACTGAGTAAGGCCAGTCGTTGAACTCTTTGCGAGTTGACGGTCTATTGGAGCTCTCTCATTGTAAGATCCCAATCTTTTGGATGTTCTGCTGTTGTTCGAATATAGGACAGTATAATTCCGTTCGCCCTTTCGATCTGCCCATTGGCTCTTGGTGTACGGACAGCGTACAGTAGGCTTCGAATGTTTTCGAGATAAAAGCAGTACCTCGGTCGGTGACGACCCGTGTTGGTTAGGCGAAATAACTGGTAATTTCGTTTAAAACATTGATTACAGGAGCGGTTTTCATACTTTTAACCGCCTTGATGATGAGAAATTTGCTAAAGGCATCGGATAAGGCTAGAACATGCGTATTGCCTTTGCAAGATCGAATAAAGGGTCCCAGATGGTCGAGATGCATTAAACGGAATGGTATAGACTCGGCGTCGTCATAGTGTAATCGACCTTCAGGTCAACCCCCACCAGATTTGTTGTGACATCATTGGATGCACGCAGAAATGTAGTCCTTAACGTATTTACGCATCTTCGGGAACCAGAAGTTCTGTTGGATGCATCGCAGGGTTTTTTCCAGACTGAAATGACCCATATTGTCATGAAAATGCTGAACGATCCTCCATCGAATGAATTTAGTTACGCCGAATTTTGGAGTATTGCCATCTCTGCGATATAGTCGGTGGTTCTGCAGTTGGTATTCATTCCTCAGCTGTTGCTCTTGCTGTGATGCCTGATTTCCCCTTAAAACTGTTACGATTTCGCGAATCCGTTCATCTTGAAGTTGCATTGAAAGCACCCAATCGTTTATGTCCATAGCCAAGTTATAAATAAAACCAGCGGGCTCTACATCAGATGATTGTTAATCAGGAGAACGGCTTAGGGCATCTACCTGAGCCAGATGACTGCCTTGGCGGTGAACGGCTTCAAAATCGAATTCCAGCAGTTTCAATCCCCACCGCGCAATTTTGGATTTCAATTCTTTATTTTCCTTGACTGTGGCGATAGCGGAGCAATCGGTAATTAGTCGAAAGTTTTTACCCAAGAGATAGATTCGGAAACGTTCCAATTATTCAACCCCGGCGAGCACTTCGAGCTCGTAGCTGTGGTACCTACTTTCGGCATCGGTACAATGGCGGCTAAAGTACATGACTGGTTGCCATTTCTTTCCGTCGATGGATTGTAAAAGAACTCCAGCAAGACCGAAGCTACTAGAGTCGGTGTGAATTTCGTGTTGCGCTGATGAGTCGTATAAGGCAAGCAACGGCGTACTGCTTAAAGATTTGACGAGTTTCATAAAGGCTTTTTCTTGCTCGGTACCCCTATTGAAAATTTCATATTTGTGAAGCAATTTCGTCAGCGGTTTTGTGATAAGCGAGTATTGAGGCACAAATTTTCTAAAAAATCCCGTTAGTCCCAGGAAACGTCTTATCTCGGTAGCGTTGGTCGGTTGTCGGAAGTTCGTGACAGCGCTTACCTGTTCTTTTCCAGGTGTTATACCGTTAGCGTTGATGATGTGACCCAGATGTGAGATTTCTGTCGACAAAAACTCGCAACCGAAGAGTAAGGCCATATTTGTCTAAAAGAGTCAAGAATCCGTCGAGATGAGTGAGACTTTCTGCGACTGTCTTACTGGGAATGATGACATCATCTAGATACGCCAAAACCTCATTGCGTCCCATTTCAGCAACGAGTTGATTCATGATTTTCTGGAACACAGCGGGTACGTTGACAAGTCCAAACGGCATACGGTTTTATACGAAGTGACCATCGGTGGTGACGAATGCAGTAAATTGTTTTGACGACTCCTCGATTTCGATCTGATGATACCCCATACGCAGGTCAAGAGTAGAGAAGTACCGATTTCCGGCCAGCTGATCAAATTGTTCTTCCATTGTCGGCATTGGGAACGGCGTTTTAACGGTGTTACGGTTCAGGACTCGGTAGTCGACACAAAGTCTATGTTCGCCATTTTTCTTTTCCACTAACATGACTGGAGATGCATATGGCGAGCTTGAAGAACGGATTATATCGTTTTCTAACTAAAGGTCATTGATAATATCAGTTACGGTTTATTCTTTTGGCGAAAGCTATGCGGTATGGTTTCATATTTACGGACTCGTTGGTTTTAAGAGTGATGTTCATTTTCGATACGGTGCATCTACCCAATTCGGAGACGTTTTTGGCAAAACAATGGCGATATAATGATAGTAGATAGTAGTGACGAAATTCTTAATTTTCCTATGGTTTCTATGCAGCAGTCATCGCCTTCAATGATGAGTTGGTTACCTTCCCGACATAGAATGTCCCGGCCCAGTAGGATATCTTAGCTTATATAGTCGTCTTCAACGATGAGGAGATCGGTGGTATAGATGTTATCATCAATTTCGAGATCTACCGTAACTTTGCTGGTACAAACATAAATACCGTCCACGAAAGTGATTTCGTTCAATTTATTACCCTATTAAAATTTTGAGCAAATGACTTACGTACAAGTGTGTATTGGCTACCAGGACTGATGAATAAAACGATGTCTAATCCGTTGATTTTGATGGGTTTCGTGATTATGTTGCTAGCTTTCTCGCAAGTCAATCCGGATGAAATTTCGATTTTGTGGATGTTCGATTTAGATTTCTGTGGATTCGCTTTTATGGGTAGTGCGTTGACAATGAATACAACGTTCCCTTCGTTGCGGCTCCAAAAAATTGTTCGCATAATGTCCCAGTTGAAAACAGTTGTAACGTTTCACTATACGGTTTCCGCTAGACTTTTTGAAATTGGTCTCATCCGCCTTTTTTATAGTTGCGGGTTTGCCGATGCCAATTTCCGGTGCTTTATTAACTGGTACATTTGTTGTTTGGCACAATTCGATTGGTTTGAGTTATAATGCAGTAATTGTTAATGTCACGTAAAAGTTGATTACACGTCGAGTAATCATTTGAAATTTTCTTCTTCAAATCAGACTCGTTAATACCGTTTATGATATGCCGAACGATGGCTGTATCCGGTAATGTAGATACCTTTATTTCCGATTGACACCGTTTTATAGTAATATTCTTGTGGTGTTTCACTTTGGCTGCGTTTCGTATTTGCCATTTTTATGTGTACGTCAGTCACATTTTCACTGTACGGAAAGACAAAACGGAATTTTTCCACGAATTGTTGTCACTCGATGAACATATCTTGCGAATCGACTCAATATTTCGCTGGTCCTAACAGCTTTTGTTGCACGGCGAAAAGCACTGACTGATCGTTCCTTTTATACGCATTTCGACTCGATTTAAAAATTGATTTGAATTTAGCGATTTGTCCGAGGATGGGTCAAATTCAGGCAAAAGATTGATTATGTGACTCACTTTCGAATAGAGGTTGAAAATCGTTTTTGTTGGCACATCACTGCACGGCTGTGATACATAGGGCGTTGTAATATTGTTACACATATACGTCGGATTAGTACGTGTGAACGAAGCCGGATGTGGAACAAACGGCACACTCGTATAACTATTCGCTGGTGCATATGCGTAATCGTTTTTAACATCACTATACGGTTGTGTTGAATACGGGGTAGTAAAATTGGTATACTGTAAGGACTCTGCATTTGGGTTAGTGTATGCAGTTTGACCAGCACTTAACGGCTGTGAAGAAAACGGTACACTCGTATCTACGATCGGGGTTGCATATGTGTGACAGTAGTGATTTACCCCTCCAATATACGGTTGTGGAGCGAACGATACAGTCGGGTTGCTGTAACAATTCTTTGTAGTCGTATGGCTAAACGAAGTTTGCGGCGCATTAACATGAATTTGTGGTGGCGACGTATTCAAACCAAACACAGACGGTACGACGACGGCTGCTGCACGATTGAGATTAAGAACCGATGACGTTGACGATACGAAAAGAGTCGGAGCTACAGTGTCACTAGTAGTTACACAGGTCGGCAAGGACGAAATCAAATTTGAAGATGGTGGTGTGAGTGCATTTTGTTGGCATACCGACGAGCGAGGATGATCGTGTTCTCCGACGAGACAATGATTTGGCGCCGACATTAACAAAGGTTTAGACTGCGTCTGAATATTAGCTGGCGCCGGCGAAGTGCTGTTCAAAGCGAGCTGTGTGATAGATTTTTCCAGACTATGCAATCGATTCAACATATTTTGAGATACGTTATCACTACTACACCCCTCAGCACTACACTCCTCGAGACGTTGTATGAGAACTGTTTTTGAGCCCATCGTTGGCAGTCCCTTTTTCTTACACTTTTTACGTAGAGCGTCCAAATTCAACATGATTAATCTTATTGTTTTTTTTTTTATCTCGCGCACGTACACACACTGAATTTCGAAGTACGAGTATCTATTTTTCTAATTTTCTAAATAGCCACTAAAGTGTTTCTTTTAGAAAAGTGAATTGTGTTTTTATGTCCCCTTCTGAAATAAAAATAAAATTCGCGTGATTAAACATCAATGTGGAGAGCAATTAAATCATGTATCCTAAACGTACAAAGAGGATTAATTAGAAATATGAAATTTAATGGCGATTACAGAAAAGATAACAAGAGCATAGTCGACAAATTTAATTAATTTTTCATTAACAAGTCCTTTCTGATTACTCAATATACTTCACCATCCATCCCCGTTGGCGCACCATTTAAATGTAAGTGTGTTAATATTGCCCAAATAAATACCATTGTATTTTAAAATCAATGAACCAAGAAAGGACTTCAATCATATAAGCACTAAACCATTGATGGATGCAATCAACGTAATCGGTGAAATATTTCTGCGTATAATAAACCCTTCTATGTGCTGTGGTGTGTTCTCTGAAACATGGAAAGAGTTCGTTGTAACATCTATACAAATAGTAAAAGGTACCAAGTTATGTGAAAACTTTCGTCATATAAACGGCCTTCCTGTGAATGAAAATATCTTAGAAAAAGTAGTCTAAAGTTAACTTGAAGAGTATTTTGAAGCAAACAGCTTTTTCATTGAAAATCAGTCTGGGTTTAGAAGAAGACACTCCTGCGAATCAGGTATAAATTGTGTCATAAGTATCTAGAAAGTAGAAGTTACCCAAAAAAATTCCGTCATAGCTGCTTTTCTTGATTTTAAAAGAGCATTTGATACCATAGTGTTCCGTCCGTACAAAAGGGTGAGGCAACCGCTAGTGTGGAAGTCTTCATTAAATTAAGTACGCATTTATTGTGAAATCAATGTAGAATTGTCTATGGCAATTATGAATGGAATACATCTTTCATATAACCACCACGGCTTCAGTTGAAAGCGATCATCCTAAGGACAAAATCATCGACGACTTTTTGAAGGATAAATGGGTCAGTGGCCGTAATTTCAGATTGGATGATGTGATTGAGATCCTGATTTGTCGCTGGGTTATTGGCATAGACCTTAATCTTCAAATAACTCTACAGGAAGAAGTCTAAAGTTGTCAAATCGTGTAACCTTGGAGGCCAATCAACCTCTCATCTAACCGAAATAATACGATCTTCAAATTTCTTACGCAATAAATTGATTTATTGACGGCTTGTGTGGGCGGTAGCACCATCCTATTCAAACCAGAGATCTTCCAGATCCAATTCATTAAATTTTGGTAAAAATTACCCCGTCAACATGTAGCGGTAACGTTCTACATTCATTGTAACTGTCTCTCCAGCGACGAATTGAGGTGCCTGTCTGGTTTTGAACACTTTCGCTCACAGTGGTGATGCTTTGGCGTATACGTCCTGGCCGAGCATGCTGATATGGAGTTTGACCCGATACCGATCCAGTTTCTTCAAAACGCTTTACCATTGCACGAGTTCCTGACTCACTAGGGCGATATGTTGACCAAAAAATTCACGAATTTTACTTTTACACATTGCCGATTTTCGTAATAAGATTGAATAACAAAAATGCATTGTTGCGTGGTAAACGACTCCATGACTAAAATTGCCAAAGATTATTATAACATCCGTTAAAACGATCAATTACGTTGAATTCAGTAAATGACACTAATTGACAGCCATCATCCACACCATCCGTTGGCTCACCCTTTAGAAATATTAGAACTCTAAACGCAACCATTCGAAAATTAAATCGATCTGTCAAAAGAGAACGAGCAATGACGGCGCTTCCGCTACTCTACCTTTTGACCTTCAATTTCTTATTCAAGCAGAATTTTAAATCTTTCAATTTATTTGAAATCAGACAACATTAGTATAAAATAAATTATAAGTTGTATCAATTGCCGCGGTTTATTCTTCTCAAAACATAAAACATAGATAGGAACATTCTTTTATGTAAATTAAGTGGATACGGCATAAGAAGTATGTGGTTTAAATCTTTCCGTCGAACAGAACGAACAGCATATCCTCCGACACCATTAAGACAAAAATGGGAGTCCCTCAGGGAACTATACTTGGAGCGTTACTTTGTATCATATACATTAACGACGTAAAGACTGTACTATTTATATCAGGAAAAAACATCAACGATTGTGTACGAAATATCCAGTATGATTTAGATAAGTTAATTAAAGCTAAATATCTCTAAATTTAAATCTATGATACGTATTTAAACCTAATCACGAATTAAACTTAAATGCAGACTGTCAAATGTTAGAACAAGTTGAGCAAATCAAATATTTAGGTTTGGTGACAGATTCAAAATATAGATTATACATAGTATATGTAGTTAAAAAGTATCCAAAAAAGTGTTCCTTTTTAGTAGGGATTGGATGCCAACGCTAAATGCAATTAATATCTTCAATGTAATGACTAAACCATACTTTGAGTAGTGCTCGTCAATTTTTATGTAGCAATTATATGTTATTGAAATTACAACACAATTATAATAGAACGATGAGAATAATTCCAAAATGTAATAGGCATACGCCAGTTGTTTCTATGTTGAATATGTTACAATGAATGAGCGTTAAGCGAAGGATTCTGGTAAATGGTTTGTGCTTTGTATCGTATTAAAAAAAACCTGACAGTTTCTATTCTAGTGCCGATTTTAATCTGCACAGCTGTTGACAGTAGACTTCTGCAGTGATAGTCTAGTTGTGAGGTAATTGCTCAAAATGGATTATCCCCTCAGCAACCTTCCATACAGACAATAACACCTTAAGCGGGTGAAGTCCATCTCTGGGATGCTGTGCTGGTCTGTTTTCTGGACTAAGCCATTGGTGGCGACGTGATTCTTTGCTGAATATTACTTTGCGATAGGTGGTGTGATACCCATTTTCCCAAATTTATGATTTTTCCCATATTTGTTAGGTGTTGATGGACGGTTATATGGATTACGTGCAGTTCCCTTACCGTAATAGTTGGATTTCTTTCGATGGTGGACTTCAAAAGATCATCGTCTAGCTCTTCTAGATCGCGTCGGCGAACAAGGTTCATCCTTTAGGTGAGCGCTGCCCCTTCTTAATTTTGCAAACCAATGCCAATACTTGGATTCGCTAAGAACACCCTCTTCATGCACATTTTGGATTTATCTAGTATTCTCACTACCTTTCTGGCTTTCCCGAAACAAAAACAATCAAAATTCAGTTAAAAATGATTACAATGATGTTACACTGAAGAATAAAAGTGTAACAATGTTGCAGCATTAAAATAAAGAACACATAGCACGCATAAATCTTCGAAGAAAATTTTTGTTTTTTTTTTCTAGGAACAAAGTTTGAGGAATTCTCTACATACTACCTTGATCGCGGAATGTATTCAGAAAATTAAAAATACAAGTTTATTCATCTAAATCTATATTGTCTCCTTCAGAATAATCCCCATCGACTGCAACACACTTATGCCAGCGCTTGATCCAATCCTCGAAAAATTTTTTAAATTCGGTTTTCGGTATGTCCAATCAGTGCTTCCTGCGATTTTTCCATTACTTCCTCTCGGCTACTGAAACGCGTTCCCCGTAGTGGTTTTTTAACTCGATTGAACAGAAAGAAGTCACAGGGAGCCAAATCAGGTGAATTCGGTGGCTGTTGGATGGGATTTGTTGCATTTTTCGTCAAAAAATTACGAATAATGAGGCACAGTGCCACGGTGCGTTATCATGGTGCAAAATACACGAGTTTTCTGTAAACAATTCTGATCTCTTTCGGCGAATTGCTTCACGCAAACGTCTCATAACGCCCAAATACTCTTTGTTTACTCTCTGGCTTTCTGGCAAAAATTCATGATGCACTACACCGTTGTAATCCATGAAAACCGTGAGCATTGCCTTCTTTTTTGACTGAAAACGACGTGGTTTTTTTGGTCTCGGCTCATTTGGTGAACGTCATTCACTTGCCTGATGTCTGGATTGCGTGTCGTATTCATAAACCTACGTCTCGTCACCAGTAATGATCCTTTGATGAATGTGGGATCGGATTCAGCCTCGAAAATCATCTCTTTTGCGACGTCAACACGGTCTCTTTTTTGCATGAAATTGAGTTCTTTTGGCACCAACTTTGCTGCTGCACGACGGAAACCCAAATCATTAACCAAAATGTCTTGGACGGATCCATACGCAATGTTCAAGTCCTCCGCTATCTCTCTGATGGTTAATTTGCTGATGTTGACCAACATCGTCGGTTTTCGATGTCGATGGTCTGCCACTGCGTTCATCATCTCTCGATTGACTCACGACCACTTTTGAACCGCTCGTGCTACTGGTAAACTACCGTTTTCTTTAGAGAATCGTTGTCGAAATACTTTTCCAACATTTCCAACGTTCACGCACCATTAAATCCGTTTTTTTACGCAAAATTGAGTACAAGTTCGTTGTTGCAAATTTAAATCCATTTCTAAAATTGTAAAAAATTGTCAACACACACAGAGACAGATGATGTACTCTTGGCCACGTAACTTTTGCAAATGTCAAGCTATGATGCTAAGATTTAGAGAGAGTGTCAACAACAGATTTACCAACTTACCAAAAAAAAATTTTTTTTTCTTTTTTTTTATAATTTACGCACGCCAAAGGGGTTATGAATACCCTTACACTGTTGCCTGGGCGCGGGCGGAAAGGTAAAAGGAGGAGAAAGGAAAGTTTGTGATGTAGTGGTTTGAAACTCAGGTGTGTTTGGTTTCGATATTGACTCTCCAGGGGTGGGAGTCCGAATAGGACGGACAGATTTTCTTCACTCGGGAATGGTGAGGTTGTGAATTTTAACGGTTGTTTTGTGCTTGAAAACCCTACAACAGCCAAATCTACATGTCAGTGTTATGCCTATGCCTTCACACGCAGATTTTTCTGACTGAGTTCCAATTGCACAAATGAAAACTTGCCGTGGCTAGGATTCGAACCTTGACCTTCCGAGTGAGAAGCGATTGCAAGTACCACTACACCACGGCCACCCCAAAAAAAAATGGAACTCAAATCGGAATAATGGGAGCGCCACACGGTTGGGTCCCAGGGGAACTTTTTGATCAAGTATTCCGATTGTTTTTGCAACCAACAACGGTACAAAAATGACACAAATAAAAGTACAACATCTGCTTTGTTACAGTTTTGCACCGTTGCGGCGAGCACAAAAATTAGCTTGTATTTTCGTGTTTGCTTATCGCGTATTGATCATTTGGTGGCATCATTTAGAAGTGATTGGTAGTGTCGATAAAAAGATTTTATAAAATGAGAAGTTTAAGCGAAGAAATAAAAAAACAGACTTTAGATTTATTGAAAGAAAGGAAATCTCTACTAGATCGCAAAATTATTAAAAATAAGCCACATGTCCATCTCGAAGATAAAAAGATGCAGCAATTTTGAAGGAGGTGAAGTGAACAACGGAGGAAGACAAAAAAAAAATTGAGACTAGAGAAGCGAGCCACATTGGGAGGCTTTTAATGGCAGGTAAAATGGCTGTGCCAAGCAACGTGCTCCCGTTACTGGAGAAAAAGGTAGGTGTTTGGACTCTTCGTCGCGTTGAGTCGGCTACACATCTAAAGGAAAGTAGAACAAGCCAGCGTTGTCATATAAAAATGTCACGAAAAGTTTTTTGCAATGACATGAAAACTGCACTTTTGATGATTGGAGGTTGGTAATACTCAATTTCTGATTCCTTTGTCATTTTTGTTGCAATCCAATTTTTGTTTTTTTAGGTAATTTGGTCTGATGAGACCAATATTAATGGATTCCAATCAGATGGCCTTTTTTGGTTCTAGACAACCTCCTCAGGTCCTCTAAAACCACAACAAGTCAAGAAAACATGGAGGAGGTTGTTTGATGATTTGGCTGTGTATTACGCCTAACGGCATCGGCCCCGTGTTCAAGCTTGATGGCGTAATGAGGAAAGAGCAGCACCTCAGTATTTTGGAGAAAACTTTGCAAGTTGCTGTGTATATGATGCGAATGGAGGAAGATCTGAACATTTTCCAATATGATAGTGATCCAAAACATTCCTCAAAACTCGTGAAAATTGGGTAAATTTTCAAAAATTTCACACGATGGAATGGCAGAGTCCAGATATGAATCCCATCGAAAACTTAGGGCCTTATTTAAAAAGGCGGCTGGCAAGTTACCAAGTCGTGCCAAAGGAATGACGGAATAATGGGATCGGGTGTAGAAAGAATGGTACGCAATTTCGCCGGAAACCGTACGTAAACTCTACGAAAGCATGCCACGACGGCTTGATTCTTTAAAAAAGGCAAAAGGACTGTGGACAGATTATTGAAAATAATTTTATTTTTTTTCTATGCGGTTCAAAACTGTAATAATGGACTTGTCTTGTATTTTGTGTTTTTTACTATTAGGATACATGCACCAGGTAGCTGAACACTTCGGGATGTTATTGTGCGGCTAGCCACTCAGAGCTAGAGCGGTTAATAGGAAGTACAGTATATTTGGTTCAGAATGACGTTGAAAGAATAGCATAATCTTATTAGAAAAAAAAAAACGATATACTAGATTGAGTGAAAAGTTACCTCCTTGGGAATTAAATTTTTTTTTTTTTTAATGTTTTTTTATATTATTCAATATAGTCCACTTTAAGTTTGATACACTTATTCCAGCGATTTTCCAACTTCTTGATCCCGTCCGAAAAGTAATTTTCCGGAAGGTCTGCAAAATACTCCTCCGTGGCGTCGATGATTTCCTCGCGTGAGCTGAATTTTTTACTGATGAGCCATCTTTTGAGGTTATGGAAGAGATAATAGTCCGAGGGATTCAAATCCAGTTACCGATCGACGCCAAAAGTCCGCCCGATTGCGCATCAGCAAGTCCAAACACTTTTTCGAGGTAATATTATTCCACCTTCTCTTTTGTTTCCTTCGCCGTTTTGCCTCTCAAAAAATAATGTTTTATGAGAGAATGAAAATCGTTTTTGTCCATACTCAACAACAAAACTAAAGACAGTATCGCACTGAAATTTGGCATGTCTACCTAAAGATGAACGGACTTCAAGGCACCATAACCTTTTCTGGAGTAACAGCGCATTTTGGCGGTCAAGGAGGTCACTTTTCACTCCATCTAGTACACTTGCGACTAAAAAAACTAACAACACATGATGGAAAGTGAAAAAAATTAATTTAGAAACGTCACTTTCCAAAAACTAAATTCATATCAGACAATGAAAAGGTACATTAAAAGTAAAAGTGGATTCTCATGTATTTTCTACAATATAAGATAAGTAAGAACAAATTGGGATGCATTTTTGCTGGAAACTAGTGAAATTATGCAAGATCTTGACGTTATTATCATAGCAGAAGCGAACATATCTACATAACTCAGAATATTTTAGTAGATGCAAACATGAGGGAGGAACACTGAATATGATATTGTTGAAAGGGAGCTATAGATAGTTTTTACGAGAGTATTGTGATAAATATTACCCGGCGTAATTTAAAGGTACAATAATGACAGTTTACCGACCTCCTCGCTTAAAGCTAAATCGCGTTATTTAAGGAGTTGAGCAAAAACATTGATAAAATAGATAGAAATAGGATGTCATTTGTCATTGGAGATATTAATATCAGCACGAAGAACCGTAATGACCCAAATGTTAAAAGCTATCTTTCAATGATCGCCTACTTTTTTCTGAGAATATTGTACTATACTGTTTAATTAGAGATAAAAACAGTTATTAACCTAAACATATCTTGCCATTACGCGATTTACGGAGCACTTGTGTCTAACAGTGAAAAAAAAGTTCATTCTATAGTGGAAAGTGATAGTGTGCGCACGCGTAGATAGTATCGCAAAAAAAAAAAACATTCTCGCAAAAGTTCCTTAATCGACTCTGCGGATGAGCCTTTTCTCTCAACAAAAATATCCTCAAGTTTTCCAAAATGGGTTCTGTTAATAACTATTCAAACTATTTCCAACCGATTCTGTCGATTCGGAAATCGATTCGGAAATCGACAGAATTGTCGAAAGTGAACCTACTACTAAAGCAGTAGAAAGTGTTCCCCCCATTATCGTGTTAAAATCAAATAGTGAACTCCTGCATTCAGTTCTTAAAAAAATTAAGGTGCAAAACTACCTAATAAAAACATGTCATTAGGTCACAAAATATTATGTTCCTTTCAATACATACGAAAGTGTCATATATGAATTTAACCATCTTAACCTTCAATATTTCTCCCATGAGCGGAAAAACATCAGACCTTTTAAAGTGACTATTTCTGGACTCGATTTCTACAACACGGATGTCTTAAAAACGGAATTGATCTCTATCGGAATCAAATGTATAGATGTTAAGCCTATAACACTTAAGTCCAACATGAACAACTCTATACACTACATATACTTAGTCTACACCGAACGCGGAACAATTAAAATGATCGATCTTCGAAGAAAATATAATAATATATTTAAAACTACATATTATACGCTGGGATTTCAAGAAACATAACCCTGCAAAGATCACGCAATGTCATAACTGCCAGCTTTAGGGACATGGCACCATGCACAGTCACTTTCAAAGTTTGTGCGCCAACTGTTCTGGTCACCACAACACAAAAGATTGTGACTCTCTTCCTACGATCAAATGCGCCAATTGTAGCGGACAGCACAAATCATCCGACCCAACATGCATTAGTCGAAAGCAATTTCTTGAAATACGGAAGCTCACGAGATCGGGCCAATAAGAATAAACCACCTAGTAACATGTTACAAAAACAACAACAACAACGCCCTTATGACAGCTTTTCTTTAAGTGAATTTCCAACTCTCACAAAACCTCGCATACCACTGCATCGAGCTTCTTCAAACCAACAGTCTTTCGAACAAGTGTCCACACATTAAGTTCAAATCCAACACAAGCATACAACAAATGAGCGCCATCCCTTGAAAACAACTGAAAACAATGATACGTTTTCACTGGAAGAAATCAATTCACTGCTCAATGAAGTGATAACCAAACTCAGCAATTGCAGACCAATTCAATGTGTGTACGTCACTAGCAATTAAGTACTCGTATGTACACCCTGAATGACTCGAACTGCAACCAACTTCAGACTGCTATAATTTCCAAACCGCTCATGACAGTGAGCTCAAATTTTGACACATGACAGATAATTTTATTATTTACAAGCCTTTTAAACGATTTGCGTCTCAGTTGTGTTGAAAAATTTTTATCCGCGATGGAATTCAAACGTGATAGTGTGATTGCTTTATATTTGGCTGGAAAACCACAAGTAGCTATCGTTAGAGCCCTCCAGCACCTCAACGTGAATAAATCATTTGTGTCTCGAACCATAGCTCGTTACCGTGATACTGGCAGCGTTGCAAAACGCCATGGAGGTGGTCATAAAAAAACAGCAACATCGGCAGAAATGGTTCGGAAAGTGAAGGCTCGAATTGAGCGAAATCCGCGTCGAAGTGGAAAAAAAATGGCTCGTGAGCTCAACATATCGTTCGTTGGAACGGATGCAACACATACTGAAAAATGAGCTTGGGCTCAAGCCATTGAAGTTCCAAAAAGCACACGATCTTACACCGCAACAGAAAAAAGTTAAAGTCGAAAGAGCGAAGGAGCGAAGGAGTTGCTACGCTTAAACGAAAATGATGACTTGCCGAATTCGGTTTTTTCCGATGAATCGCCATTTGTTATCGAGCAATATGTCAACAAACAAAATGACCGAGTTTACTTGCCAGAGAGGTCCTTCGAAAATTTACATTTTCGGACGGCCACCAGAAAGCAGGCAGCACCGATGGTGATGGTTTGGGCCGCCATAACCGCCGATGGTCGTTCTCCGCTCGTATTTTTGGACCGTGGCGTCAAAATTAATGCGATCGTCTACCGTGAAACTGTCTTAGAGGCAGTATTGAAGCCTTGGGCAAACAATCATTTCGGGCGGAGACCGTGGACATTTCAAGAAGACTCGGCACCGTCTCACAAAGCGCGTGCCAACCAAGATTGGTTAAAAAACAATGTTCCACACTTCGTTTCTTCGACACAATGGATTGCAAATTCTCCGGATGCAAATCCGTTGGATTCCTCTGTCTGGGGTATTTTGAAGGCGAAGGTTGGCACTAAAAAATACCAAAGTTTGCAGAGCCACTTGCATGGAGCGTGCGATGCTTTCTTCGGCCTTCTCAAGGCCATTATTCGCGCCAAAGGTGGACATATTGAAAACTACTGATACAATTTGAAAATTGATGTATTTTGCAACATTTTTTGCTTTGGCACAATAAAATTTATCAAAAAATAAAAAAATTATAGCATTTTAAAAAGTTGGAGTTAGAGTCAATCACCCTGTACATATGTTATATTCTAATCATGCAAATTATCTCTCTTAAAGTACTAACTTGGAATGCGAGAAGCGTTCAACATATGTAAACAAACTCCTTATTAATGATATGATTGATGTAGCGCTGGTCACGGAGACTACGTTAAAAAACTCCAAATCTTTCTCACATCCCAACTTTGTATGTCACAGATTAGATAGAAAAAACCGTAGAGGAGGAGGAGTTGCAGTTGTTATCTGAAAAGGATTAACACATTCTTTACAAAAATCACTAAACCTTCGGGTCATATTAATCGACATAATCCTAGAAGATAATTCTAAGTTGAGTATTATTTCCGCCTATTCCCCTTGAGGAAATAGTAGTTTGGATAAGAGCGCTCAATTTAGAAGAGATCTAAAAAGAATGTTTAAATGCAATAATAAACTTTTAATTGGAGGTGACCTTAACTGCCGTCACCGAGCATGGGGTTGTTTAAGGGCGAACTGCTGGGGTAATATTCTTTACGATATTATTGAAACCACCAATAATTACGTCTTACTTTATCCCCCTGGACACACGTTCATTCCACTCACACCTTCTTTAAAACCTTCCGTTCTTGATTTCTTCATAACTAATATGTATATCTTACCACTGTTCTCCCCCTAGAACACTGAATAGATCAGATCATCATCCTGTCAGTTTAATAGTTAGCATTTCGATAAGATCTTTCTTTGAAATGAAACATAGTTACACTGCTGCCAATTGGAATAGGTACAAAACATATATAAACAGAAACATTGATAACAACGACGTGGCAGTTGTAGATACAATCTCCATTGACTCTGTGGATCTACATATACATAGAAAAATTTATTTCTACAGTCAAAAGAGCTGAAGACTTTGCTATGCCTAAGAAATACCCGTCTTCTATCTTATATTCTAATTCTTATTCGTCGAAGGAACTGTGTTCTCCGAAAATATGAACATACTGAACACCATTATTGAAGAAGAAATCTTAGCTTTCAAAAATAGACGATGGAATTCTCTTCTTTCCACTCTCGACAGCTCTAGCCCACCTTTCTGGAAAATCACGAAAGTTATCAAAAGTAGAAGCAGGTACTTGCCTCCATTAATAGTTGACAACACTGTGCTTCTAACCCTAAAAGAAAAGGTAGAAGTTCTGGCCCAAACTTTTAGCAAAAACAATTTGATTGCTGCTCATCTTGGTGACAGTTATCCCGAATCTGTAGTGGCTTCTACAGTTTCGCTTATCTCAAACATTCCGTTTATCATTGGCGAAACTTACATGACTAACTCTATTGAGATACAAAGTTTTATCAAGCTATTAAAAGCTAAAAAATCTCCAGGCCTCAAGGCCATGCTTCTGAAAGCCCTCCCAAAAAAGGGAATAGAGATGTTGACATTAATTTTTAATTCATCTCTTAAGCTTTGTTGTTTCCCTAACAAGTGGAAAACTGCTAAAGTCGTTCCTATTGCAAAGCCCTGTAAACCAAAAGATAAGCCCTCTAGTTACAGGCCCATAAGTCTACTCAAGCAAGTTGTTAGAAAAAATTATCAAAGTGAGGATGGAGAAGTACATGGAGGATTACGTTGTTCCTTCTGATTCTCAGTTTGGTTTTCGTAAACATCATTCAACCTGCCATCAAATTGCCAGAATCAAAGACCACATAAAAAATAACTTTACGTAGGGTTTTCAAGCGCAAAACAACCGTTAAAATTCACAACCTCACATTCCGAGAGAAGAAAAATCTCTCCGTCCTATTCGGACTCCCACCCCTGGAGAGTCAATATCGAAACCGAACACACCTGAGTTTCAAACCACTACATCACAAACTTTCCTTTCTCCTCCTTCTATCTTTCCGCCCGCGCCCTGGCAACAGGGCATTCATAACCCCTTAGGCGCGCGTAAATTATAAAAAAAAAAAAAAAAAAAATCTACTGGCTTAGTACTACCAGATATAGAGAAAGCCTTTGATACTGTCTGGCATGATGGACTTACTTCTAAACTCTACCACTGCAACTTTCCGATCCCAATCGTAAATATCATTCGAAGCTTTCTTAAAGAAAAAACCTTTTCAGTTTTCATGGGCAATAATTATTCAACTGTTAAAAATATTGTATAAGATTCGGTGTCCCTCAAGGATCAATCCTTGGCCCATTACTATTCAACATATATATATCAGATCTGAAAGTAAGTAATGAAAACACTCAGCTAAGGATGTATGCTAACGATACCGCCATTTTTGCGTCTAGCATTTTATTTTCCGAAGTTTTCCATTTTTTGCAGAACTCCTTAAAAGACATCGAACAATATTGTAAAAAGTGGAAAATTAAAGTAAATGCAGATAAAACTCAAGCCGTCTGCTTTACAAGACGCAGAAAAGAATGTTTCCTTCCCAACGGTAGAAAACTTCAATTGTACTCAAATTACATAGGTTGGGCAGATTCTTACAAATATCTCGGAGTGGTGTTAGATAAAAGACTTACTTTCAACACGCACATGGTAAGCTGTACAGAAAAAATGAATTTTACTACTAGAATTCTATATCCCTTTATTAATAAAAATTCGGGTCTCAATTCCCGTAATAAGATTATTTTATTTAAATCAATCTTTCAAGCCATCCTATTCTATGGCGCCCCTATATGGTATAACTGTGCTAAAACACATCAGTTGAAATTGCAAAGGTGTCAAAATAAAATCCTAAAAATGATACTTAGATTACCATGGGATTTTCCAACCCTTAGTCTCCATGATTTGGCAAACGTCAAACTTATTACAACTATTGTTAACGATATGAAGATTAAATTTTACAAAAGATGTTCATATTCAGAAAACGCACTCATTATTCAATTAAGTGAAGTGGGGTAATTTGTAATATTAGTTTTTAAGATTCAAATAAGGGTTTTCGATTGTAGCTTTTCCTTTAAGCAACAAATCTTTGAACTCTGTATTTTACGTCATTATATACTCGTACATATATCAAAATATTGAAGTTGTAAAGGAAGTTTTTCCTAAATCTCTTGAATATATGTTAAATAACAAATAATTTTAATTTTTTGTAATCAGAGCCACTAAATAAAATTAGTACTTACTTATTTGTGAAAAAAGAGTGAAAACGAACAAATTATAGGACGTCGGCTATCACAGATTTTATTTCCAACAAAGCTGACCTTGCAAATAAATTTGCTAAAATATTTACTTCAGAAATATCCAACACAGTACGTTTATGTAATCATAGAGTTTTTCATAAAACTGTAGCAGCGTAGAACGTTCAATATGTAGAAGAAGAAGGTTACGAAGGGAGAAGCAGTAAATTTCTAATTTCACTAAAAGAAAATAAATCTGCTGGAATCGGTGATCTAAGACCAAAAGATTTAAAAAACAATTCTAAGACATTAGCAAATAACAAAACTGGTGAATATGAGTCTGAACCAAGCGACAGTCCGGCAGATGGTGAAAATATTAATCGTACGCCCTATATACAAAGATGGGAAGAAAAACGAAATATCTAACTACACACCAATGTCTATTCTGCTAGTTGTCGATAAGATACTGGAATAAGTTGTGTCCAAAAGATTCTACAATTATCTGGAAAAATACAAACTTCTAGAAAGGAACCAGTTCGGATTTTGAAACTAATTGAAGATTTCGGAAATAGGCTTAATACCAGCCTTGAGAGAAATAACAGATCGGTGGTATTATTATTATTTATTGACTTTAAAAGGGCATTTAATACACTATGCTAAGTCATGTAAATATATTAAGACAATTAGAAAAAGTCCCAGTGCACTGAAAATGCATATACTGACGATATTGTTATAGTAGTAAGTCACAAAAAAGATGGCAGAGATGATGATGCAACAGAAGTTTGACGCAGTTATAGTATTCTCAAGATCATTGACTTGTGATAAATGCCAAAAAGACAAAGGTCATGCACATTCGACCACCACATATTACAAAATACAAACTTAGCATAAAAATGCATGAATATAGGTCTTAGCATAGAGTAAAGGGTCACCGGAACTTAAAAAAATAAGATAGCTGTGTAACAATCACGTATAAATATCTTGGTGTTACTCTTGACTATAATTTAAAGTGGAATATCTATACTATGTAGAACACTGACAACAAAACTGCGCCAGCCCGCATACGCTTTGTTTCATGTAGGCTCTTACTGCACACCGGATGTTGTGCGCCAATGCTACTTCGGATTTGTCGAATCCCATCTTAGATACGGTATACTTGCCTGGGATAACACATCTCAGCTAAATTATCTTAAGTCTCTACGTCTCCGAATAGAGATAATTCTATACCGCATAAAAGTGGGACCTCACTATTATATGCAACAGATTTCGACGGATATAAAATTACTAATCTGGGAGTGATATTAAATTTTCATTTTCATTTAAATAAATACCAGAAGATGAGCGGACAACAGATTGGAAATCTCATGCTTCTGGAGCGAATATGACCGAAAAAGATACAATTTAGCTGTCCCAACGATATTCAGTGCCATAGCAGTACTTCCAGGATTAAGAAATCTGTCAAAAAAGCAACTGCTAAAAAAATGTCAAAATTAAAATCAAATTAGAAAAGAAATATATTCATATATATTATATACATACATATAAAAGAAATAACAAATAGGAATATGAAATAAAAATTTATCGAACTCACACATATAATATGAGTATATTTATGTCAATATTGTTGTGTAAATAGTCTTCTGCAGACAAGTTTCTCTGCTTTGCAGATATATTGATTATAAAATTATGTAAAAAAATGGAATGAAATAAGAAAGTTGAAAGTTAAAATTTAAAACAAAAACGCCCCATAGTAGTAGAGATATAACGTCGCCTCGCTGTTAAACAGCCGCCATCACATATTGATCGTAGTCGGCATCCGCAGTAAGGATCCTATTCACCAGTATCGCTTTAATCCAGAAAACACGGTCTGGCCAAGTTCTACATGCCACTCGAATTTGGGTTATCGTAAGCACCCTCGATGTTGATAAAAATCACCAGCTCGTACTCCTTCTTGTTGAGTGTGCCTTCAATTCTGCAGACCAGATTGTGAAAAGCAGTCTCGCAGGATCTTCCGCATTGGTTGGCATGTTGGGTCTTAGGGGATGCATTCGCAAAGTAGTTTCACGTAATGAAGCAGGTGAATAAGTAATCGTTTTGTCTGCCATTATTAGTACAGTTAAATGTCAATGTAATCAACCGCACGTGTGTACGAGTAAGTACACTACAAAAGAAGCTACTCTTACTTTTAGCCAGGGTATGGTATGTATGCCACTGAAGCTGGCAGTAAAAATCCTCTCCTCAGATGTGGCAGAAGCTGATTTTAAATTTTGACAGCATAGCTGGCGACATCGTAGTATGACACAACAACTAATTAATTGCCTTATCCCTCAATGACCGATGAAGACTTCGTCATTACACTAGATGATAAAATCACAATGCCATAAGGTCCAATAGCGGTAGTACGGAATCAAGAGTGAAAATCCGCTTCGCGAATTTATCCTTCAATTCAGAGTTTTTGACTTCGGCAAGTACATATAGTACATACATAGTACATATATACATCCATAATACATACATAGTACATAAATCCCTCCGTCAGTAGATACCAACTCATTTGATCTCGCCTTAAACCGGAAATATGTAAACACTTTTCTCGTTATCCATCAAAATATGTATAAGGAGTATCCGTAGTAATTTTGATAATCTTCTTGTGCATCTTGATTCGTTTGTGAATAAGCCAGATTTTATTTTCTTAATAGAAATATGGATTTATGGGGAAGAAAAATCTTTGTATGGTATTGAAGGGTATGAATTTATTCCTTGTTGTAATAATGAATATGCTTCTGGGGGTGTGCTCGTACTAGTTAATAAGGAGTTATACCACCTTTCGGAATTTATTCAGAAATTTTAAAATACAAGTTTTTTCTTCTAAATTTATATTGTCCCCTTCAAAGTAATCCACATTTTATATTCGGTTTTCCGTATGTCCATCAGTGCTTCCTGCGATTTTTCCATTATTTCCTCTCGGCTGCTGAAACTGAAACGCGTTCCCCGTAGTGGTTTTTTAACTCGATTGAACAGAAAGAAGTCACAGGGACCCAAATCAGGTGAATTTGGTGTCTGTTGGATGGTACTTGTTGCGTTTTTCGCCAAAAAATTACGAATAATGATGACACTGTGCGGCGGTGAGTTATAATGGTCCAAAATCCACGAGGTTTCTACCCACAATTCTGGTCTCTTTCGGCGAATTGCTTCACGAAAACGTTTCATAACACCCAAATAATACTCTTTGTTTGCTGTCTGGCTTTCTGGCAAAAATTCATGATGCATTACACCGTTGTAATCCATGAAAACCGTGAGCATTGCCTTCTTTTTTGACTGAAAACGGCGTAGTTTTTTTGGTCTCGGCTCATTTGGTGAACGCCATTCACTTACCTGATGTCTGGATTGCGTGTCGTGCTCATAAACCCACGTCTCGCCTCCAGTAATGATCCTTTTGATGAATGTGGGATCAGATTCAGCCTCGCAAATCATCTCTTTCGCGACGTCAACACAGTCTCTTTTTTGCATTAAATTGAGGTCTTTTGGCACTAACTTTGCTGCTACACGACGGAAACCCAAATCATTAATCAAAATGTCTTGGACGGATCCATAGGCAATGTTTAAGTGCTCCGCTATCTCTCTGATGGTTATTGACCAACATTTCTTTTACTCGTACTTCATTAATGTTTTCGTCGGTTTTCGATGTCGATGATCTGCCACTGCGTTCGTCATCTTCGATTGACTCACGACCACTTTTGAACCGCTCGTGCCACTGGTAAACGACCGTTTTCTTTAGAGAATCGTTGCCGAAACACCTTTCCAACATTTCCAACGGCACCCACCATTAAATCCATTTTTTACGCAAAATTGAGTACAAGTTCGTTGTTGCAAATTTAAATCCACTTCTAAAATTATAAAAAAATCGCCAACACACACAGAGATAGATGATGTACTCTTGGCTACGTAACTTTTGCAAATGTCAAGCTATGACGCTAAGATTTAGAGAGAATATCAACAACGTATTTATCAACTTAACAAAAAAAAAACAGAATTCAAATCGGAATAATGTGAGCCCCACACGGTGGTGTGATGCGGGAACTTTTTGATCAAGGTGGTATGATTTAAATGTCATTACCTATGAAAATTTGCAGAGCTGTGATGTACTCGTATTAAAAGTGAAAATTAGTGATATGATGTTGTCAATGTTCTGATTAAAATAACGCGTTTCTTGAGGAATTAGAAAATTTGTTATCGTAGGACTCGTCATATGATATAATTTTATTGGGTAATATGAATATAAATGTTTCTGTACCGGTAGACAACTTTTTATTTTTATAAGCTTCGTACGGCCTAGATTTATATATAAATAGACCTACTCGCATTTCTTCAGGCACTTGCATTGACCACATTATGGAGCGTTTTTCCAACTCTGAAAAACTCAGACCTCATAGCTCCGTTTTTGATCTACAAATAACTGATCATGGTATTACGTGGCTAAGTTTTAAATCAAGTTCGGTCACGAGTTCTAGTAGTGGCATTTCTTGCTCACCTGGTTTTATCATTGATCAAAGGGCGCTTAATAATAGTCTGCGTGATGAATGCTGGGTAAATGTACTATGTGAAAATGATCCTTCTTTAGCTTACAGTAAGTTCATTGTTACCTTAAATAAGCATGTATGACGTTGTTCGAAAAACGTTTAGAATAATGGTAATAAATTGAAAAGATTAAAGCCTTGGATCAATACTAACTTAGTTATCAAAATAAAATGTAAGAATAAATTATACAAGAAAAAAACGAAATATCCGAATAATCCCAATATTTTAAGTGCTTATAAACAACTATGTAAAGATATTTCCAAAGATGTTATTCTGTGTAAAAACAGTTTTTATTCGAACACGTTTCGTGCGGTTAGTGGTGATTCTAGAAAAGAATGCAACGTTTTAAAGAAATTCAGAATAAATTTTCGGTCAGCCCACTAGTCACTATTAATGCCCCCAAAGATTTGGCTGAAAAAATTAACGAGTATTTCGCTTCGATTGGCACTGAGTTAGTATCGGGTAGCTGTTCTGAATTCAAAACAGTTGTTGATAAATCATTCGCTCATAGTTTCTTTGCCGAACCAATAACATCCTTTGAAGTGTTTAGAATTATTAACTCACTAAAAAACTAGAACTCTTCAACAACAAATTGTGGTTCAAACAATTTCGTTAAAAAAATAGCTCTAAACATTTGCGATATTCTTTGTAATATTTTTAACAAAAGTATCTCCTCTGGCTTTTTTCCAGACGATCTTAAGCAAGCCGAAGTTATACGAGTACCTTTATATAAGAAAGGTGAAAAATTTGCTATCAATAATTATAAGCTTATTCCTTTACTTCCAGTGATTACGAAGATTTTTGAGAAAGCTATAAAAAATAGAATGATCAAATTCTTAGATAAAAATAATTTCTTTAGCAAGTACCAATTTGGTTTTCAGTCAGGTTTTCCAACTGAAGGAGCCCTGTTAAGTTTCTGCAAAAATATTTATGATACGAGTATGTCGAACTTTGTGCCTGAAAAAGTGTTTTTGTGGGGAGTTTTTCTTCATTACTTTAATATGAAGAAAACTGCTGCCGAAAGTCATCGTATTTTGGTGGAAGTTTATGGTGAACATGCGCAAGCTGAGCGAACGTGCCAAAAGTGGGCAGCCAAAAAAGATTGAAGATGAAGAACTGGAAGCATTACTCTATGAAGAGCTAGCAGAATCTTTGGGTGTCACTCAAGCAGCCATTTCAAAACGTTTAAAAGCAGCTGGATATATTCAAAAGCAAGGAAATTGGGTTCCACATGAACTCAAGCCGAGAGACGTCGAAAGGCGGTTTTACATGTCCGAAATGCTGCTGGAACGCCACAAAAGGAAGTCATTTTTGCATCGGATTCTTACTGGTGATGAAAAATGGATCCATTACGACAACCGCAAGCGCAAAAAATCATATGTGAAACCCGGCCAACCAGCCAAATCAACGGCAAAGCCGAATATCCATGGCGCGAAGGTAATGCTCTGTATTTGGTGGGGTCAGATGGGTGTGCTGTATTATGAGCTGCTAAAACCGGGTGAAACCATCAATGGACAACGCTACCGAACACAATTAATCCGTTTGAAGAGAGCAGTGGCCGAAAAACGCCCGGAATATGCGACTAGACACGAGGCAATAATTTTCCATCATGACAACGCTCGGCCCCACGTTGCTATTCCGGTTAAGAACTATTTGGAAAATAGTGGATGGGAAGTCTTACCCCGCCCCTCTTATAGCCCAGACCTTGCCCCTTCTGACTACCATTTGTTCCGGTCGATGCAGAACGCCCTCACTGAAATACGGTTCACATCAGAGCAGAATATCAAAATTTGGCTTGATTCATTCTTGGCTGCCAAGCCGGCGCAGTTCTTTTGGGATGGGATCCACAAATTGCCAGAAAGATGGGAAAAAGTCATAGCTTCAGCAATCATTAAAGGACAAGCTAGGCCTATCACGTTTCGAAAGGTCAGGTATTCCAGTTGTAGGATTTGCGCAAAACAATAAAATTGCTTTGTGTGCTATTACTATCACTGCCTGGATTCCGAATCCTACAACGTCCTATGCCATGTCTTCCCTGATGACTGGTTAAATATAAAAAAAGATTTCTTCACAAAGGCTACATTAACCATCGAAAATGGAAAGCCTACCATTTATAAAGTTGGCGAAGAGCAAACATTTTTAGCTCGGGTTAATGTTATAAACTGCAACAGTAACTCTTATTCCGACAGCTTAGACAAAAAATTCGATCTATGATAAGCAACTACCAGCCGCAGAAAAGAGTTGAGAGTCGAGATGAGGATTGCATTGGAGGACGAAATTCCAATATTTCAAAGGCCAAGAAGGTTAGCTCCGTTAGAAAGGGGCATAGTTCAGCAGCAGATTACCGAAATGCTAGAGGAAGATATTATTCCAGAGGGTAACTCAACTTACGCTAGTCCTATCGTCTTAGCCAAGAAAAAGGATGTAAGCAGTCGGCTTTGTGTGGATTTCCGAAAGTTGAACTCCAAAGTAATCAAAGACAGATTTCCGTTGCCTAATATTGAGGAAGTTCTCGAAAATCTGCGCGAGGCTCGGATTTTCTCAACGCTTGTTTTACAAAATGGATTTTTTCATGTGAAGCTAGAAGAGTCAAGTAAGAGATACACTGCTTTCGTAACACCGGATGGGCAGTATGAATTCAATAGAGTTCCATTTGGACTCTGTAACTCGCCCTTTTTTTCAATGTTTTATTAATACGATCTTTCGCAAAATGATTCACGATGGTACTCTTCTCGTTTATATGGATGACCTCATCATTCCTTCTGAAAACGAAGTCGACAACATCGAATCCTTAAGGAAGGTTTTGGATACCTGTATCCAGTGTAATGGTCATCGCAAAATAATTAGAATAAATAAAATAATAAAATCCGATTTTCTATGTTTTGTCCCAAACATTCACAACGTTAACACCCTGTACTTGGTTTTACCAATTAAAATGACACTGAACTATGTTGGCAGCAGTACTGAGCTGCAAGCCGCAATGATTTAACATGAGTCAGTTCAGTTTTTTCAGTTTAAATGCATTTTTATTTTCTTAATTAATTTACTCTTACATGCTAGACAAAAAAATGCTTAAAAATTAGCTTAAATAACTTACAAATAATCTTAGACTAACTTAATGGCCCCATGCGGGCACTCTAAGTTAAACCTGACACTTAAACTAAGTCTTTCGACGTATATTACTGTTTATATTTAATTTTATACTTACATGTTAAAACTAAAACTAAGAAAATAGATTTTAAGCAAAAACTTAGTATATGGACATTTTAATAGTATTATAAAAACCTAAAACTAAGAACTTATAGACTACTTAAAAATATATCACATATATATATATATATATACACACATAATGCGTATATACTTAATATATACACATATCTACATATATATATATATATATATATATATTTAATTTTTAATTTTAATTTTTTTTTTGTTATTTTTTATTTTTATTTATGTTTTTTTTTTGTTTTTATATATATATTTATTTCTTTTTTTGTTAAAAACTAACTTATACCTACTTAAAACTACGTAAGCCGGCCATGGCTAAAAAAAAAAAATCAGGCTGGCCCACTTTGCTTCACATGAAGCTACCTATTACTTGAGGAATTCGACGATGAACCCTCCCCTCCTTCAAATAGCCACCAAAATTGTTGGTGCTACCGAGCAACATCCCTCATGTCGCGACTCCCTACCGCTCTACTGAACCGGAGACGCTCCGCACTGCAGTGTGCGACGTCTCTGTCGTAGTTGAGTCGCCTGTCCGCAGCTGTTCGAGCGACGTGGAAGATTAGCGGCACAGCCAATCTGTCCTGGATCAGACCTTTACTATCGAGGTAGTGGAACGCTTCTGGAGGAACATTGCCGTCAAAGCGAACTCTCTCATGATACATATAATTAGGGTAGTAAGCCCCAGAGATCAGGTTGTTCGACGATGTCATTGCTCTTGCAATGTGCCTTCGAGTCAACTTAATAACAAAATTGTCCACTCTTATTAGGTTCGCCCTATTGTACAAGACTTCATTGCGATAGAATTTTATGTACTCAGACTCTGGTGTTCTGTATAACCGAAGACAAGCCCTAAGGCAAGCCCTCTCAAACACCCGAATCTTTTCCAATAAACTTGCTCTCACGTTGAACCACACGGGACATCCAAACACAAGCATAGGCCGGATAAGGGCCATGTAGCAGATCACCTTCACCTTCGCATCGAGTTGGCTGTTGTAAAACAGTCTCCTTGTAAGGGCAAAAGCACCTCTGGCTCTGGCCAGAGCAACATCTATATGTTTGTTAAAATACAGATATTGATCTAGCCAGATCCCAAGGTATCTGACTACATTTCGACAAGCAAGTGGCTGTCCATGTTGTCCGACGATAGAGAACTTCCGCCAATTCTTTCTGGTATCCCTAGAGGCCCCAGAAAAAGGCGTCCTAAACAGAATGGTTTCCGACTTCTGAAAGTTGATTTTCAACTTCCAGTCATCGCAATATCGCTTAATTTTGTCGAAGTCACGTTGCAAAAGTGTATTAATGACCTCAATCTTTGGACCAGATCTGTACGCAATTAAGTCGTCTGCGTACGCTATGGCATGGTGAAGTGAACCTATCAGATCACTTGTGTAAATGTTGAATAGGATCGGCGAATTTACCGCACCTTGTTGCAGACCGTTTTTAATGTTAAATCTTCCAGCAGAAGTCACATCGCCATTTTTCACGATGAACTGTCTACTGGAGAGCATATCAAAGAGAATATACAGCAGTGGTTTACTAATGCCCAACCTGTCCAGCTTGAAGAAGAGTCCCTCTAACCATACGGTGTCGAAGGCCTTTTCCAAGTCAATCAGGCAGGCACCAGTGCACTGTTTTTTGCCTTTGTTCCATTGGATATCAGAAACCAGTTTGGACGCAGCATGAATGATATCATGCCCCGCCTTGAAACCGAATTGATTATCCGGAACTATATGTTTCTCCTCAACCCACTTAGTCAGGACTCTATTGATCACCTTCTCGAAAACCTTACTGATGTTTGGAAGAAGACTGATCGAGCGGAGATTCGCCGGATTGGAAGTATCTTTATTCCTTTTGGGAATGGGATGTACCACCGCAGTTTTCCAATGTGCTGGATAATGTGCATTATTCATTGCATTATTAAACAGGGTGGTATAAATGTTCACCGCTTCTAGTGGGAGATGTCGAAGCACAATGTTCGGTATTTCATCGGGTCCCACTGATTTCTTACTTCTAAGTGATTCGAAGACCGTTTGGAGCTCTTCCTTCGAAATGAACGGTGGTAATACCCTTTCGTTGGTGATGACATTATTTGCCATATTCTCGTCACTGAACTGGGTGAAACCCGAGCTCTCGAATCGCCAATTCGCAATTTCATTTTGAAGGCAGGAATTGTGCACAAGAACTCGACTTTCCAGGTCGTGGTTTGGGCCAATGATGTCATTCGCCTTGTACACTTCCTGGAAAGTCGCTCCTATAGCCTCTACCTTCTCCTGCGGATCCTCGACCACAAAGAAGTTGTCATCATCAACGGCCTCATCTGGATCAATACCTGCTGCTACAAGTATTTGTTCGTTGTCCGTCGTTCGGGCGATTTTGAGACATGGAAGGTCATTTTGATTATTTCTCCGAAATATTTTATTTATTTGCGGGAACATATTCGGGTTGCTGGTGTTTACAGCCCGAATTTTGTTGTTCCAATACAAACTTACAGAATTTCTGTAATTTTCTTTTATTAATATCTGGAGGTTTTTAATCGACGACTTCAATGTCATGATCTCCGGGTTATGTCTGTCAGTGAACTGTCTGTACAAGGTTTTTAGTCTTGACAGCAGTCTATTTTTGTGTCGGTGCAGTGCGTCAATAGTTGTGTTGCGGAATAAGTCTTCGTCGTCAGTGTGTTGATACCGAGGTATCGTTTTGTCCATTGTTCGTTTAATTGTCTCGTCCAATAGTCTAAGATACCTGTCAATCTCCTCGTTTGACAGATTTCTGTTGGACGGTGGGTAGAGCGAATTCGAGGAGAGTGCTCTAGTCAGTGTTCTGGTGAAGTGTGTCCAACGCACCCTACTATAATTGTAGGAATGCCTTTGCACAAACTCATCCAATTCCGCAATTTAGTTGGGAACAGTTATTTCGGTGCTGAGACCGCAATGGTCACTGTCATACACGAAAGTGCGTAGACAGTTTGTAGTTTGTTGGTTAGTGCACGTCAGTTGTATTCGTGAGTCGAACAGCAGGAGATCCAAATAGGACCCGTGTCTGGGAAACGACGGACTGTCCGTGGCTTTGAGGCCGAGTCGATACATCACATTGTGCTGACTCCACCAATTGAATAGTAGATTCCCTCTAGTATTTGGTGTATTATTTCCCCAATCTCTATGTTTGGCGTTAAAATTTCCGCCGATAATAAAAAAGTTCTCCTCCAATTCCAGCCTCAGGAATCGAAACAGTGTCTCGAGCTCTGAGATGAATAAAGTGGATTGAGTAGCCTTAGATGCATAAACAGACACCATGTATAACCGCTTTCCACTACGGAGAGGAATGTACATGATGCATGCTTCCAGCACCTGAAATCTACGTACTACACGACTGTATACTCTTTTGAAACGCAGTCCCTTTCTTACAAAGATCGCAACACCACCTCCTTGAATAGAATTGGGTCGGTTTCTTCGTAATATTTCATATCTTCTGTGTCTCATTTTGTGCCTTTTGGTAAGCTTAGTTTCGCTAACCAAAAGCACATCAGGGGCTTGGTCTTTAAGCAACTTAAACAGTGCGGCTCTTCGTTCGAACCTAATCAGTGAATTAACATTCACTGCAAGGACCTTCAGGGTTTGCTCCGCCATGTACGTACCCATTACGACTGGAGGTGCGTTAGGCCCGGCAGCAGCGCGTATATTTGATCTACCCGCTTAGCCTGTTCCTGTATTTGACGCTGAAGCTGAGCCATCTGCCCCTGAATAGAGAGCAAGATAGCCAGCATGTCAGGTACAGGTTCAGGTGCTCTAGGCGCTGGGGCCTGAGAAGCTACCTTTGCTTGTTGTACCGTAGTTCCCCTACCTGCCGCCATTTGGGCGTAGGTAACTTGGGGAGTAACGGCTGGTTTTTGTGCCTGCACGAGTGGACGTTTAACTTCCACTTTCTGCTGCCGAGCCAGATTTACTCTTTTGATGTATTGGAATTTGGGACAACCCCGATAATGAGGCTGCATTTCGCAGTTCGACGCGGCGTGCCCGAACCTTTGGCAGCGAACACATTGTAAAATGTTTTCGCTCCTCTTTAATTTTTCCCAGTGTACAACCTGGTAGTCTAGGACTTTTATACTCCTTAGACCGTCCAGTTTGCTGTTGGGACTTAGCTGAACCAGGAAGAACGGTAGTTTCCGCTTCTCCCTTTTGGCTCTAGCCGTGACAAATGGCTTGACCCCCACGAATTTGAGCCCTTCGCACTCCTTCTCTTTCAGCAGTGCAAGGAGCTCCTCCGGATCAGTCGACGGTTCTAACCCCCTCAGCAGCATTGTTTGCAGCTTCTCCCCCTTCGGGGTGTAGGAGAAGAACTCCGTCGTCGAATCCTTCAATAAACTTTTAATTTTATGGTAACGCTCCACTGTATTACAGTGGATCGCGTGCCTATCTAAGCTAAGTGTTTTAATATAAAAATTATTGCCTATGGCCGACTTACATAGTTCTTTTGTTTCCTGTAGTTCCATCTTAAATGTATTTATAGGTGGAACCCTTTGTTTTGAAATTTGCTGTTTCTGCTGTTGTTGTTGTTGCTGCTGCTGTTGTTTTTGTTGCTGCTGTTGTTGTTTCTGCTGCTGCTGCGGCTGTTTTTTCTGTTGCTGTTTTTGTGGCTGCTGCTGTTGCCGTTGTTGTGGTTGCTCTTGTTGTTGTTGCTGGTGGCTCTTAAGTTTTTGTTGGTGTTGTTGTAGCACCTGCACTATTGTTTTTGTTTGGTGTTGTTGGCTCCGCTTTTGAGCTAGCTGCGTCTGCTGTTGCTGTTGGGATTGCTGTTGCTCTTCCCTCTTCCTTCTTAGCATTTGCTTGCCTTTTATGGCTAGTACTCTTTGTTGTAGCATTTTGTTGCTACTACTGATTGACTCCATTTCTTCCTCTTCATCTTCCGATTCGGTTGACGCCAAGGAAGCGAAGCTGTTCTCTTTCAGATGTTCGTGAACATCTGAGGCAAATGGGTTGTTGTCGATAAATTGCCCGGGTTGATTCATTTCTGCCGTTGATATCATTGATTGCGCCCCTTCCTTCACTCCACCAAGCAGCTCGACAGTGGAAGTTGGTAAGATGGGACGTGGTACAAAGCTGGAAGTTACCCTTAACTTCCTTCTTCTCTTCGTCTTTGGTTCTGCCCCTGCTGGTGTTTGGCCTGAACCACTCGATATGTCGCCTGTCTTATCAGCGGATCCCGCTATTGGCGTAGTGGACCGCTCTCCGCAATCCATCGCGTGATGTTGTTTAACACTTTATTTTTATTTTTTTTTTCTTTTAGTTCCACTTCCACTGGGCTAATTGGAACCGTTTATTGTATTAGCCAATTGTCTTTTTTATTTTTAATTATTAATTATTTTATTTTTAACTCGTGTCACTACTCAACCAAAAGTCGAAACACGTCTGAATTCGGCGGAGATCAATGAACGACTAATGATTTAACATGAATCTTGGGCATTATGTTTGGTTTCCGCGATCGATTGCGCTCTCTTGGTTTTTGCCCGCGCAGAAGAAAGGTAGTGAAGTAAATTTCAGTGGCTTGAGTATGGCCAAATTATTGTCAAATATAGTTTTCTAAAACCACGGCGTATAATACTCGTTACCATAAAATTTAAGTTTCTTTTTATGCTCATTAAACGCATAACAAAGACTTAATAGTCTCCAACTCCCTGGACCGATGGTCACGATCGCCGAAGATAGCCAAATCCGGCAAAAGCAGCATTGAAGAAATTTACGCTATCGAATTAATTTAATCCCAGCAGACGATCACTTATCGCTATCATAAGTTTGAATAATATCAAGTATCGTCACACCTTCCACGTGGGATTTACTGTAATACAGACAGATTTGAAGACACTCAGCACTAGCTACCATGAGGAGCAGAGCACCAGAGCAGAAGAGCTTACAGTTTTCGTACTTTTTTTTTCTAACATATTACTCAATGATCTGTAATACCAGATTGATTAATTTTTGTTTGATAAGTCATTTGTATTGATTAAAAGTTACTAAAGCCAATCTTAAAATAATTTTTGTAAATATCACAGTCAGTGTCATTATCACAGTAAATTTATTATCACAGATCGAATATATATGTACATACATGTGAATTAATATTAGATTCTTTTCATGCATTAAGTTCTTGTGAATGTAACTTAATCAATTTAATAAAAGCTCTATAAAAGTTCCGGTTTTTGTGCGCACAACAACTGCTGAGGAGAACAATATCAAGGTATGTTACATTTTCATTTATTCAGACGTTTTCAAGAACTTTATATGTATCACCATTTGAATTTAAATTTGTATGATTAAACTTTCTTTGATTAATTTGATTTGAATTAAAATGAAGTTCTAAATATGAAAATATTAACTTCGACTTGTTAGTGTTAATAAATCTGTTGAAACATAATAAAAGTGAATGTTTTGTTCTGACAAAATGAAGAACTAGTGAGATGTAACGAGAACATGTGTGGGTAGATTGAATTGAACGTAGGTTGAAGTAGAGAAGAAAAGATATATAGAAATAGGGGGGTTATTCCTAAGAAACCTGGACAAGGAATAACCATGGTGAGGAGCTCTTTTATAAGATGCTAGAGGGACTATCCAAGGCAGTGGTAACATCTCATTCTGCCATTATTTAATAGTGCGGTAAGATAGTAAGGCACATTTTATTTATTTCTTTGTGCGGTCATGTGGAGTGTAAGATCCCCCCCTAATGCCACGAGTTCTAGCTAGGCGTCGATAACGTGCCGAAACTCACTCCATCACAAGGGACTACAACTTCTTGTCCCAGCCGTTACACCAGAATGGGCTCTTAATAAAGTGGAGTAAGTGTAAGTTTTTGACAAAATTAGTTCAGTTCTTGGGACATATTGTGCAAGGAGGTACCATCCAACCATCAGAGGAAAGTTGTGGGAATATTTCCAGTGCCAAAAAATGTAAGGGATGTCATGAGCTTCTTATCACTAACAGGATTTTTTCGAAAGTTTATACCAGGATATTCTCTATTAGCGAAACCACTCACCGATCTGAGGATAAAAGAAATACAGTTTTTTTGGGGACGAGCGGAAGAAGAATCATTTAAGAATCTAAAAGACAAGTTGTGTAAACAACTCGCCTTAAATCTCTTTAACCCTTCTCACTCAACGCAGTTACACACCGACGCCAGTAAAGAAGGATATGGGGCAGTTTTACTTCAGAAGGGAGATGACTATCTTTTTCACCCAGTTTTTTTTCTGAGCTTTAAAACTTTGCCTGCAGAGAAGAACTACTCAAATTATGAGTTGGAGGTACTTGTCGTCATTCGATCGCTCAAGAAATTGCGAATTTACCTGTTGGGACTGAAGTTCGACATCTTTACTGATTGCAAAGCTTTTCAACTAACAATGGCTAAGAAGGAATTAAATACTCGTAGTAGAGTCGCAAATTGGGCTCTTCAGTTGCAAGAGTATAATTGTTCAGTACATCATAGATCTGGGAAGTCGATGCAACACGTCGGTGCACTAAGTACGTACCCGACTGTTTTAATTATAGAGGATGGTGTTATGGAGTCAGTAAAGAGGGCACAGGCGAAGGATGAGTTTTGTAAGGTTCTCTTAGAAATTCTTAAATCATCAAAGGAGTATGAAGACTTTGTTCTACGAGGCGGGGTAATCTACAAGCATGTAAATGGCGATTATCTTTTGATTGTACCAAAGACAAACAACGTAGATCGTGCAGAAAGTACACGAGCAAGGGCACTTTAACGGCCGTACCGTTGAGGTATCAGTTCGACGCGATTATCTTATACCAAAGTTATCCAAAATTATTGAAGCGGTTTCTGTGAGCTGTGTAAGCTGTATTCTTGCATATAGGAAAACTGGCAAAGGCGAAGGATTCCTTAGTCCTGTTGATAAAATGGATATGCCTCTTCATACTTTTCATATGGACCACGTGGGCCCCTTACCATCCACGGCGAAGAGTTATAAGTTTTTATTCATAGTTGTCGACGCGTTCTCAAAATTTGTTTGGATATACCCGGTTAAAAGTATAGGAGTGGATGAGAAACTGGAGCTGCAGGCTCCAGGGAATCCACACAGGATAATCACAGATAAGGGAGCAGCATTCACCTCAAACCAGTTTAAGCAATATTGTGTATCACGCCAGCTACACCATCATCTTACAACAACTAGAATTCCTAGAGGGAATGGGCAAGCTGAACGACAAAATAAAGTTGTTATTGAAGTATTGTTTAAGCTTTAGGTAGAAAACCCATTAAAGTGGTACCAACATGTAAGCCGTGTTCAGCGAATTTTGAACTCTACAACCTCCCGATCTACGCGAAAGACGCCTTTTATGCTATTCGCCGGTGTGCAGATGTTTGCGAGCGAAGACCTAAAGCTGGCCGAAATACTAGAGGATGAGATTCGCTCAAGCTTTGAACATGAGCGCCAAGGAGTTCGAGAACAAGCCAAACAAGAAATTCAAAGGGTGCAAGAGGAAAATAAAAGAGGGTATAATTGTAGACGAAAACATCCTGTCAAGTACAAATTCGGTGATCTTGTGGCGCATCCAATTCGGAACAGGTCTCTAGCTGTCCCCCAAATTTATTGGCCCGTATCAAGTTTCGAAAGTCAATGACAGATACGATATCAGTAAGGTCGGAGAGCATGAAGGGCCGAATCTTACGTCAACAGCGGCTGACTACATGAAGCCGTGAACGACTTATTATTCAGAGGACGAGGAAGATGACGACGATGAACCCAGCGATTGTAACTCGTCCGAGTCGGTCGAGGCCGTATGTAGGTGTAAGCGGTAAATCCAACTGAGAAGTGAAGCTCGCCTCAGTGGTCATTTTCGAGATCAACCCGTTAGCCTATATTTTGCTTTTTTTTACTGAGAAAGAACGGTGTGACAAGTCCAGAAGCTCAGTCGGTCAAACTAATCATTTTTTTTCTCAAGTCAATTTGCCTACACGTTCTTTTATCCTTTTTTCTATTTGTCTGTCTAGTGCGCGTACCTAATAAAATAATAATAACATAATAAAAAAAAACTAGATACTTTGTGAACTATTGGATTTGAATAAATAAATAATACAATACTTTTTTCAAAATCAAAGGAAAGTGCTTTCAGTTACAACCACATGTATGCTTCACAAAAAAATTCGAAGAAAACCCAGGAGCTTTTAATGCAAGTAATGGCTGTTTTCAAATTTTAAAAAACGGAATGGGATCCGAATGCTTAAAATTCGCGGAGGAAAGCTGTCAAATAAGCCGAAACTGGTGGAACCATTTTTGATTAAATTCAAAAATAAAATTAAAGAGCTTGACTTGTTACCACATCAAATTTACAATGCGGATGAGTCTGGGCTATTTTTTAAACTTATGTCGAACAGAACGTTTGTGGGTTCTAAAAAAGCTACCGCTCTGGTAGGAGGGTAAGCAAGGAGAGAATCACTTTTATTGCTTGCATTAATGTGTCTGGTACCTACGCACAAAGTAAAATTGTTCGTTATAGGAAAACTTTTAAATCCTAGAGCCTTTAGGCATTTCGAAAACAAGCCTGTCGTTTACAAGGCCAACAAAAATGCGTGGATGACACACAAATTATTTAAAGATTGGTTTCATTCAATATTCGTGCCAGAGGTAAAATTATTTTCGAATTGATTTGGTCGAATTTAAAATTGTTTTTATATTTTTTCCTTGGTCTAGGTAAGTAAGACAGTTTCTGGAAACGAAAGATTTGCCAAAAAAGGTTCTACTGCTATTGGTCAAAGCGACTTGTCATCCAAAAGACGGAGAGACGATAAGTGATGATGGAAAGATTGTTACCATGTGTTTGCCAACAAACTGCACCACTCATAATTTTTTCATTTTAAATGCATTTTTATTTCAGTTAATTCATTAATTCTTACATGCTAGACAAAAAATGCTTAAAAATTAGCTTAAATAACTTACAGATAATCTTATTCTAACTTACTGGCCCCATGCGGACACTCTAAGTTCAACATAATACTTAATCTATGTCTTTCGATGTTTCTTACAGTCTACTTTCATTTTTGTTTTTACATTTATTAACACTAAAACTAAGAAAATAAATTTTATTAAAAAAACTTAGTGTCTGGACTTTTTTGTTGTAATATAAAATTTAAAACTAAACCTATACACTACGTAAAAAATAAATCTTAACCTACTTAGACTATCTGATTTTACTTATACCTATATATGTACATACATTTTTTTTTTGTAGGATTACCCCTTTTTTTTAGAGAAGGTTACCCACCTCTTTGCTCTTTTTTATTATTATTATTTTTTTTTTCCTTAAATCTATCCTAATTCTACCTAAAACTATGTAAGTCGGCCACGGCTAATAAACTAGATTGACGACCGACTTTGCTTCCTAGTGAAGCTATCATGTACCCGAGGAATTTGACGAAGAACCCTCTCCTCCTTCAACCAGCCACCAAAATTGTTGGTGCTGCCGCGCAACATCCCTCATGTCGCGACTACCTACCGCCCTACTGCACCGGAGACGCTCCGCACTGCCGTGTGCGACGTCTCTGTCGTAGTTGAGTCGCCTGTCCGCAGCTGTCCGAGCGAAGTGGAAGATTAGCGGCACAGCCAATCTGTCCTGGATCAGACCTTTGCTATCAAGGTAGAGGAACGCTTCTGGAGGAACATAGCCGTCAAAGCGAACTCTCTCATGATACATATAATTAGGGTAGTAAGCCCCAGAGATCAGGTTGTTCGATGAGGTCATTGCTCTTGCAATGTGCCTTCGAGTCAACTTAATAACAAAATTGTCCACTCTTATTAGGTTCGCCCTATTGTACAAGACCTCATTAGGATAGAATTTTATGTACTCAGACTCTGGTGTTCTGTATAAGCGAAGACAAGCCCTAAGGCAAGCCCTCTCAAACACCCGAATCTTTTCCAATTAACTTGCTCTCACGTTGAACCACACGGGACATCCAAATACAAGCATGGGCCTGATAAGGGCCATGTAACAGATCACTTTCACCCTCGCATCGAGTTGGCTGTTATAAAACAGTCTCTTTGTAAGGGCAAAAGCACATTTGGCTCTGGCCAGAGCAACATCTATATGGCAAACTGCATCACTATTCTCCAAACAATGGACCAAAATGTCATCAACTTGACAAAACTGTACTATAAAAAAGGACTTTTGGCACATTTAGTCGGAAGCCGAGGTTCAGATTTGGAGCTGGCTACTGCTTGTGACCAGGTTAAGTCTTCGACGACGGTCATAAGAGATAAAATCATTATTGACCGCGAAATGATGACATCCATTAATGACTTGCTTCAAGAGTTATTTTAAACTGAAACTTTTGTTACCGAGGAATTAAGCAATTGGATTGCCGAAAACGATATGGAACAGGCACCTGTTTGCAACAATCTAGAAGCCGAAGAAATCGAGAGTGAAGAAGAAAACGCAGGTGCAAGTGTAAGTCCGGCATTTACGAGTAGCGTTTGCCTTCATTGGGCTGAAGAAAACTCGGTTTCACTAGAAGATACTTTGACTCTTCAAAAAAAGAAAAAGCACATGAACATTTCCCAATTTTTTAAATCAATTTAACCAGAAACTGTATTAACATTATGAAAATATTTTTTTTTAAATGAATTAAATATATTAATTTTCTTTTCTTTTACAACGAACAATATCTTTTATTTTTCATACTCTGGTTTTAACGTGAAAACCAAGGCTCAACTTTTTTATGACTCGGTTGTTGCAACAACCTCAATTAACGCAACTGCTCGAATTTTCATCATTTGCTTTTACCGAGGTCGCACCGTATTGACATAATTTGAATTTTTTAAATAATAAACTAATACTACTATTAGATCTTGCTTACGAATTTGTTAAACTAGGTTATTCCTACCCAACAAAATCATTTGATGGATATTGTATCGCACATGACATCACCACTCGATTTGATAATATGACAAAAGAAATGATTCTAGACAATTCACTTTGCCCCAGAAATATAAAGTAGGATAATTGTTTGATGCGCTGAAAGCATGCAAAATTGCGTATGATCTTTGTAAGCCGCCAGTGAAAGTCTGTCCTAGGCCAGTAAACCTGGAACATTTCCGAAATTAAATTCATTTATCACTCTTGCGTTAACAACATGCATTTTCCATTACCATTGGAAATCAGCCCCCGGATGCCAGGATGATTACCAGAGTTCAGTTCAGTTTGACTTATTTCATAACTGGAACTTGCCAGTAGCAACCTCATGTTTACCTTTGTTCAACATAAATAGTTATTTAGCCTTTCACCTTGCAGCAAAGCCGGCACAACAATGTGCACAAAACACGAAAAACACCAAAAGCAGGAAAACCAAAGGAAGCAGTAAGAACAATGTGACGCAAAGTAATGCATACATACATACTCCTATTTGTACATACATATATGGCTGCAGGACATCCAATTGTTCGTACGTGTGCGTTTAGAATTATGGAGAGAATGTGGAAATAAATCGTAAAATATCTTCCCATGAAATATGTATGAATGTGCAATCATTTGGTTTCGTTTCGAATTTCGGATATTTTTTGTATGTGAGAGGTTCCTTGCGTCTCTGTTAGGTCGCGCTTACAGCGATATTATCTTAGAATGCCGATGACATTTCGTAAAATGGAATTTATTTCCATCCTCCATTTTCGTTCTGGTAGCCAGTGATCCTTTTTTTATTTAAATTTTCTTTGAGTTACTTCCTATGCTTTCCCTTTTTCCGTGTAGCCATCTTGAATGAATATATGTACGTACACTTGTATATGCATATGTAACATACATATACTCATATATTTTCTCGGCAAGAGATTTTGTTGAGTATGTCCTGATTTAGAAGCGTCTTTTCCTCAGGATTTCGTGTATTATACAATGAATTATTTATAGCATATATTACATCACGGATTATTATGCGAAAGTATGAGGGAGAACTATTATTAATGATGTGTGTGTGTATGTAAATATGTACAAATATTTATATACGTAAGTACGTTTTTATTAAAAGGCACATTTTAAGCTATGGTTGAGTGATTTAAATGATGGAAAATACGAAATTCGAGTAAGTATTCCAATAAACCTTTCAAAAATTTAACTATCAAACGGGACAATTAATTACATACCCTTAAGTTGTTTTTGGGCCAAAATTTCCGAAAAAGTAAAAGAGAGGGCGCCACTACTAATAAGTGAATTCTTTGAGTAACAGATCACACCCATTAAGTTAAAGCATGGGAAGATCAATTTTCTGTTTTCCGACATACTATAGATACGTTTCGGTAAAATCAGTCGAGACCGATCCGAAAAATTGATGAGTGATTAAGTGTTAATCAGGGCGTGTATCCTCAACAGACAAAGAGCTAATTTATACAGTTGTAGCACTTTTGAATCGAGCGTTTTTGCTTTTCAAAATTTACTGAGTGGTCAAAAATAACTTATATACGCTGTAAAGCCCCAGGTAATAAAATATTACACACTTACCTTTCGTATGGTGAAAAAACACTCTTAAAATTAATAAGATTGGCTTATTGAACTGTTTTCTTATGAAATCTGATTAAAAGCAACGAATAATATGTTATTTCCATTGAGAGATCATGAAGAAAATCTTATTAAACATTTCATGTGGTTTTCATATAGTCTCGCTACCTTTTACAAAATCCCAGGGAGGACTTTTTAGCACAAGCACATTTTCTTCAATAAAATTATTAATATTTGATATGTTTTACTAATAACAAAAGTAACAAAATTCAGTGTACAATAATATGCCTCTTCATTAATGCCAGGAGACAATAATAATATTTGATAAACTTATTCAATTTTTAATGACATACCCGTATGCTTCATTGATTCTCGATAATTTGAGGAGCTTGTTACTGTGTTTTATATCACTACACAAATCTGAACAGGACACCTCGACTGGAGATCGGGTAACCAACCCTTATGGGTTGCCCACTGCCCAACTGCCCAACTACATAAAAAATTAATTGTTACCATGCAAAACGAACAAAGAACTACGACTTTCGGATCTGTACGTTGACTGTTCGGACTTCGGCTGCCACGTGCAGCCGAAGAACTAGCGGAGGCCCTAGACTGCTATAAAGCGCATATCACAGCCATCCACGAAGTGTGGTGGGATGGGTCGGACAAAAGAAGATGAAAAACTATGATGTTTGCTACGGTGATTGCTATAAGGAACGTAAGAAGCGTGTGTTTGGATGCGGATTTGTTGCAAGCGGCAGACTTAGGCGAGAAGTCATAAGCTTTCGACACGTGAGTGAACACCTTTTAACAATCCGTATCAAAGGTAAATTCGCTAACATCAGCCTTATATGGGCTCACGTCCCAACAGAGGAAAAGAACGATGCTACCAAAAAAGTTTCTACGAACGCCTCGACAAAACCTATGAGCAATGTCCGATGTATAATGTTAAAATCGTCCTAGGCGACTTTAATGCAAAAATTAGAAAGGAGTAGTACAATCGGAAGACATAGCCTTCACGACACCGCGTCTGGAAACGGAGTTAGACAAATCGATTTCGTTGCGGGACGAAACGTTACTATAGCACGCACAAGGTTTTCTCACCTCAATATTCGCGAGGGAATATGGCAGGCACCAGATCAGCAAACTGTCAACCAGATTGATCATGTTGCACTCGGAAAGCACTCCTCAAGTATTTTAGATGTCCGAACATTCCGAGCGGCCTAGTTGCAGCCAAGGTGCGTCAACGGATATCTCAGACGCCACAACAACGGGGAAGTACTGTGAGGAGATTTGACAGCGAGCATCAAGTGCTGAAGACCAGTGGCCTAGATCCTAGATGCCGAGAAGCCATCAGAAATACCGCAACTGACGTGCTGCGTTTCACCCGCCCACCGGCACGAAACCTCTGGTTTGATGAAGAGTGCCAGCAAACACATGCAGCAAAACAACGTGCCTATAAAGCGGCACTACACAAAAGGATTACAGCGGCTCATGGGCGCTACGAACAAAAGAGGAAGGAAAAACATCGGCTTCTCCGGAGAAAAAAAGAAAGAGCATGAGAAGCTCCCGATGTTGGAAATAAAGAGGTGGTACTGCAGGAATAATGTTCGGAAATTTTACCAAAAGGTAAAAAGAACGTGTCAGGGTAATAAGACCCGAACGGAAACCTGTAGAGATGAACAAGGAAACCTTGTAGTAGAGTCACAATCGGTGCTGAGGATATGGAAAGATCATTTCTGCAGACTGCTAAACGGTGAAGACGACACAAATTCCGCTGTCAGGCATTGCGAACCATTCAATATTGACGATGCAAGTCAAGAATTCCGTCCACCCGACCAAAATGAAGTGAGGATAGCAACATCTTAACTGAAGTCGAACAAAACTGCCGGGTCGGACGGCCTACCTGCCCAACTTATTTCCAAGATTTGGTCGGATGAATGTACGCCTGATGAATGGAACCTCAGCATTGCTTGCCTGGTTCACGAGAAATGAGACCCTCTAAACTGCGCCAACTATAGAAGTATCGGTCTCCTAGACATTGGATATAAGATCTCATCTGCCGTATTGTGCAAGCGCCTGAAACCATTTATCAATGATCTGTTTGGACCCTATCAGTGCGGTTTTAGGCCCGGTAGGTGCGCAATTGACCAAATATTCACAGATCGATACTCACTACTGTTTTATCGATTTTAAAGCCGCATATGACAGCATCTAGAGAGACGAGCTATACAGAGCTATATTTAGTTTTGACATCCCTATCAAACTCGTCCGCTTGCGCAGGATAACGATGGAGAAAGCTCGCTGCTGCATCAAGGCCGGTAACCTTTGATGTCAAAAAAGGATTTAGGCAAGGGGATGCGCTGTCATGTGACTTCTTCAAGCTTACAAGCCAACACGAGAGGTACGATCTTTCAAAAGTCTGTTCTATTGCTTGCATACGCCGATGATATTGAACTCCAACGAATGTTAGTTTGCGAATATAGAAACAGAAGCGGAAAAAATGGATCTAGCGGTAGACGAGGGCAAAACAAAGTATATGCTGTCACCGAGAAGGGACACCCAACATCGGCGAATCGTACCTTTGAGGTAGTAAGTGACTTTGTTTACCTCGGCTCTGCTATCGCATTTAACAACGACATCTCTTTCGTATTTCTTCTAAAAACAAAGTCCTATACGAGGTTTCTACCATTAGTACTAACTGAGCAATTTTCATTAACTTCGGTCAAGGTACACCAAAGTAAGCCTTTTCTTAAATCCTCGATAAATGCTGTCAACATTGGAGATAAACCTCTACAGTAGAACGAGTTTTTTCTTAGAATATGCCTAGGAATCAGTTCCCAAATTATCCTTGACGAATTAGGGGCACCCTGTATATTTATTAGTGCAAATTAGTTAAGTGAAAACTGTCTAACGTGGTCATTTTGTATAGCTAGCAATAAAAAAAAAATTTTAACCTTATTTAAAACTAATTTTAAGTACAACTAGTTGAAGGCCCTAGCTGCTCAAGCTGTATATTCTATTATTGTCAATGTTATTGAATTCGTTATCAATAAACTTATAATAATAAAATTTTTTTGGTAAGTGTATAGTGTATATGTATATGTTTGTACCACATATCCTACTTCCAGATGTTAGGTACTACAAAGGCTCATTGCAGCAGTAAAATTTGTGATATATGGTAGAACGCTCTAAGCTACTCACACTATCTAATATTCCTAGCGACAGTGAAGATCAGCTATGGAGATAATTTGGGTGATGGAATGGTAGGTACTAATGTAAATGTAAATGTTGAAGAATCTGCTTGGAGAAAAAGTATTTTGGAAATTGAATACCCCGTGATGGAACAGCTTTCTGATACTGTTCCTGCAAATGACTTGAACTCCAACGAATGTGAAGATTATCTGGCTATGAAAAAATCGCTTCTTGGAAAAATAAACCGATTAGTGTTTCTGCAGATGAAACAGATTTCATTTCCTTCAGATTTTCCAGCAAGTATAGAACAGCTCAAATCACCATACGATTTTTTCCAGTTCTTTTTTGATGATGAAGTTGTAACAAATATTGTAGAACAGATGAATTTGTACGCACTATATCTATTGAGGACACGCTTTCTGTTACAAGGTATGATATATTAAAATATCTTGGAGTTTTAATAATTTCATCAGCTGTAAAGTACCCAAATATCCGTCTTCATTGAGATAGAGACATCGGCTTTGACATAGTGAATTGTTTTGAAAACATTCATTCTGTGCTGCACTTCAATGATAATTCCAAAATAGCGATTGACAAAACTTCATCCGAATTTGAAAAAATTTTTCAAAATTCGTCCAATTATTGGAGGATTCAAAAGAAAGTTTGTGCATCTGAAGCCAAACATCATTTGAAGCAAACACAGTTGAATTTTTGGCGAAATTCCATTATTTGTTCTACGTAAGACTTGTTTGTAAGATTTATTTTGATACGTCTTCGCTAATAAAAAATTACAATAATGCAGGCCAAATAGGTATGATTCTAACTATGGCGGGTAGTAAAGAGAATCATCTTGTTGTTACGTGTCGAAGAAGTATTTTGAACTCAATATCAGAAAAATTGCAAAATTTTTTTTCAGATTTTCTCGACGTTTTGCGGCATTAGAGAAATACGAATAAATTTTCAAAATAATATTTTCGATGTCTATTTCTAAAATGTTAATCGGTTTCTTTAAAGCATTATTCAATATGTGAGCCTTATGAATTATTATTCTGAAAATTAGAATTCGTATTGTCAACACTCAAACAAACGTCTTTGTTTAGTTCAAGATTGTGGTTTTTTAGTATAATTTCGACTATTTAATACATACATAAGGCAGATTTATTTGCATTTTCAACAAAATCCAATATTCTACTTTGAATTACAAGTGATTTATCAAAATACTGAACTCAAATTGGGAAAATGCATCAGTTGAATACTAAAGTAAATTTTCTCCGACATCAAATACCCTTTAAAGTTTTTAATTATAGTACTATACTAAGGCAGCGAGAACATTTTCAATTTGCATTTTTTTAAAATGTCTGAATCAGAAATTATTTTCCTCAATAATTTAAAGCTACGAATTATTGGTTAGATTGTGTTGCACTGCATGAAAAATTTTAACAATTTGTGCGAAGATGTGACCATCTTCTTGCGATGAGTTTTTTTGAACCCTCTGCCGCATACAATGCCAAGTATGGCTTTGCATTTTTTGATGCAAATTAACACATAATTCCCACAGTAGTTCCCATAGCCTACGTGAACGCCATTTCCTTTCCCAGTCACCCAGGAAGCCTAGTATATTCAAATTGTTCTACCAGACTTTACCCCAAGTTTTCTGTTAAATTTTATCCTTTACGTTCCCTTATCCTAATAACCTAAAGCCTAGCTCCTAAAAAAGTTAACGACCTTTGTCGCGATGGAGCAAATGCAGGAAGTAATCAAACAGTTGACAGGTGCACTGAATGCACAAATTAAGCTCATAAGTAATCGTCTTCAACAATTGGAGAGCAGAATTTGTCCTCCCCAGCCCACCCCACATACCCTAACAAGTCCTAGGTCGGAACAAGACTTAATTGAAATAAGGAAGCTCCCTGACAGTGTCAGAGACCTTCAAATCTTTGACGGAAACCCAGTTCAATACGTCTCATGGGTGCACAACGTAGAATCGATTCTCAAAGACTACGAGATTGTCAGAAGTAAGCCAATATACAGGGCTATACTTTAACACATAAGGCAAAAGATAAGAGGCCCGGCCGATGCCGCCCTCATATCATATAACTTATTCGATGCGAACTTTGGAACATGAGCTTAACACCATGGTGCAAGCCGGTCGAAATATCGAATGCCAAAATGAACCACCAGTTGTCACTTCTGATTAATAAAATCAAAACTGAGGAATGTTCTCAGGAAACTGTCAACGCCTTAACGGCAAATTACAGGAACAGAGCCCTAGATATCTTTATTAGATGCTCGAATGGAGATATTTCAAGGATGCTCGTTATCCAAAAACCTCAGACTCATACCTCGTGCCTAGAATTTCGAAACCCAAGTTTTCGAAGCCTCACCATACATCGCAGAGATGTAAGAAATTCAGTAACCGCACCAATAAATCAGATGTTTCCGCCGGAAGATCAGAAACCCATCACCGCGTACGAGCGAAATCAAATATACAACGCTCTGCGAAATATCAATCCAAAACCCAAAGGGGATAACCCACCACCCGTTAGGACAACGAACCCCAAACCTCCTCAACGAATGGAAACTGACCAGTCCATGCAAAAGCGGCAAGTCAATTACATGAACCAGCCTGCAAATAATTTTGTGTAGCAAAGGCCAGCAAATTCAGAAAATTTGCCGCGAAAACAACAACGTCTTTACGCAACTGAAGTTGAAGAAACGCTAGAAGAATGCCTGCAGGAACCTTAAAACGAAAAATACGAAAAAGCCTATGACGATGCGGTAGATGAGGGAGAATCCACCGAAAACCTAACCCAGCTAAATCTTATGACGGACGTCTCTCTAGCGTACCATACCTAGAGTACGTGACCAGAGACGGCACAGTATTGAAATTCCTAATAGACACCGGAGCCAACAAAAGCTTTGTATCGGACAGAATTTCACCAAACTGCGTCTTAATAAATAAACCATTTCATGTCCAATCTGCCGGTGGTAAGGTTCAAATAATAGAGAAAATCAGTGGCTCATTCTTCAAGAGTATAGGAAATAACACCATCGTCGATTTCTTCGTTCTTCCAGGACTAACATCTTTTGACGCAATAATAGGAGATGACACCCTAAAAAAATTAGAAGCTATTATCGACAGGAAAAACAACGTCCTTAAAGTGAGCCCCAACATCAACATCGAACTAAACGAAAAGGAATCAAAGCAGGCGAACAACATTCAAGTAGACACCAACCTGGATGATGAAATACTCGTAAGAAAAATACTTTTCGGAAACATTTCTGACAGCGGAATAATAGACACAAATGTTAGCGCGGAAATAAGAACTACATCTTCCGAGCCAATTTTTACCAAATCTTACCCTTATCCAGCCAACTTAAGGGCAGAAGTGGAAAAACAAATTGGGAAAATGCTCGAAAATGGTATCATAAGGCCATCCAAAAGTCCGTATAATTCACCGCTATGGATTGTGCCAAAGAAATCCAACGCAGCAGGCGAGAAACAATACACTTGTTATTGACTTCAAGCGATTGAACGCAATAACAATTGCAGACGCTTACCCTATCCCAGACATAACTAACCATAACTTACATATGATATTTTTCGAAGAAAACCTTTTTGAAGTGACCTGGAATTATTTTTTTCCATTGGTGTGTATCCTTTTACACAAAAAACGGTACTTGTTGTTCCTGCCTGATAATGATATTAATTTATATAGGTCATTCCAATTCGAGGGCGCATTAGAAACGAAAGTCAAATATAAGTTGCTAATTATTATCAGTAATCGGTAAGTATGAGTATACTTGACAAAAGAATTATTTTGAGAAAACTATGTATATTGTTTGAAATATTATATTTAAATAAATTGTTTAGTGCAAAAATTGTATTAGTTTACCATTACGAGTGATTTTATTCGCGTAGCCATATATGGCTGAATGCTTTACGCTTTTATGGACGAACCTTAAATGTCAGCTATATCTCTGGATATGGATTTAAAAGTATTGATGCTGAAGTACTAGATTCTGATGTGGAATTTATACCCGCAGTAAATAACAGCGACTGCCTTACAGTCACACTGAATCTGAGATTGAAATTGAACCAGTTGCATCGACTTCAAACCCAAAAAAGGCAGGTCTGAAGGAAAACAGCATGCATTGGAGTAATGGACAATTGGATCCGTACGACGAAAAGAATATTGAATTTTCTGGTGCTACTGCACCAGAACTGGTGAACTGCCTGAGTTGAAAACTCTAGTGGATTATTTTTCAATTCTTTTTACGGAGGAGTTCATTTAGTTTATCGTTGATTAGTCAAATTTAAGAGCTGTTCAAGACAACATAAGTAAGCCAGCAAACGTAACCAGAAATGGGGCAGTCCGTTGGCATGGTGATTTATATGTCTTGTATTCGACTGCAATCTTCGCTTTATTATTGGAGTAAATTTGTTGGCTAGCAAAATATTTTTGAAACGATAACCCGTAACAGATGGAAACAATAAAAAGGTTATTACACTTCAATGATAACACCGATTTTGAGCCATTTGGAGCAGACGGATTCGCATAATATTTAAAAATAATATCATTTCTTGGAAAAAAAGGCAAAGGCTTCCAATTATTCCAAAATACTCTTTTTGCCTTGTATGAGCAGATAATACCCTCTAACTGCCGTTACGAACTAAAACAGTATAGTCCGAAAAGTGGGGTTACAAGAATCAAGTTATAAATGGAGTTTGTAAATTTATCCTGGAGAGCAGAGTGAACTTCTTCGAAAATACGCCTGATTTGAGAGTCAATGGAAATGTAGTGACGAGGCTCATATCTACAGTATAACAGTCCTAAATTGCAGGTTCATCTGTACAACAATAGGTTACTACCCTTGGGCAGAGTTAGACTAAACAGAGTCCCCAATCCTAAAATACCAACAGAAAAATAACTGAAGAAACAAGGTCGTGGAAGCATGATTGAAAAAAATTACTACACTTGATAGAGTGCTTTTGGGACTGGTATCCTAGTTTGATACCAAGTCTGTAAATATACTGTTACCGTATGTTGGAAGCAAGCTAATCAACAGTAAACGGGGTTATCTCAGAAAAGAAAAACAGTATGGATATCAAAACGTTCCCGGGTGACACTCCCATTGTTCCGATTTGACTTCTGTTTTTTTGTTTAGTTGGTAAATCTGTTGTTGATATTCCCTCTAAATCTTGGCGTCATAGCTTGACATTTCCAAAAGTTCATCTATCTCTGTGTGTTGCCGATTTTTTACAATTTTCGAAATGCATTTAAATTTGCAACCACGAACTTGTATTACATTTTGCGTAAAAAACGGATTTAACATTGCGTGAACTTTGGAAATATTGGAAAAGTGTTTCGGCAACGATTCTCTAAAGAAAACTGTTGTCTACCAGTGGCAAAAGTGGTCGTGAGTCAATCGAAAATGATGAACGCAGTGGCAGACCATCGACATCGAAAACCGCAAAAACATTGAAAGAAATGTTGGTCTGTCACCGCACAGTAACCATCAGAGAGATAGCGGAGGACTTGAACATTGCCTATGGATCCGTCCAAGACATTTTGGTTAATGATTTGGGTTTCCGTCATGCAGCAGCAAAGTTGGTGCCAAAAGACCTCAATTTAGTACAAAAAAGAGACCGTGTTGATGTCGCAAAAGAGATGATTTGCGAGGCTGAACCCGATCCCACATTCATCAAAAGGATCATTACTGGAGACGATACGTGGGTTTATGAGTACGACACGCAATCCAGATATCAGGCAAGTGATTGGCGTTCACCAAATGAGCAGATACCAAAAAAAAAACACGTCGTTTTCAGTCAAAAAAGAAGGCAATACTCACTGTTATCATGGATTACAACGGTGTACGAGTAGTTCATCATGAATTTTTGCCAGAAGGCCAGACAAGGCCAGTAAACAAAGAGTATTATTTGGGCGTCATGAGACGTTTGCCTGGAGCAATTCGCCGAAAGAGACCAGAATTGTGGACAGAAAACTCGTTGATTTTGCACCGTCATAACGCACCGTCGCATAGTGTCATCTTTTAATTTTTTGACGAAAAATGCAAATACCATCCAACAGCAACCGAATTCATCTGATTTGGCTCCCTGTGACATCTTTCTGTTCAATTGAGTTAAAAAACCACTACGGGGAACGCGTTTCAGCAGCCGAGAGGTAGTAATGGAAAAATCGCAGGAAGCAGTGATGGACATACCGAAAATCGAATATAAAAAATGTTTCGAGGATTGGATCAAGCGCTGGCATAAGTATGTTGCAGTCGATGGGTATTACTCTAAAGAAAAAAATATAGATTTAGATGAATAAACTTGTAGTTTAAATTTTCAGAGTGCACCTCCAAATTAGAGGGGGAACGTTTTGATCAAGGTAGTATTCCTGCTCCTCAAGCTGTTGAGGTTTATAACAAATATATGGGTGGCGTTAATTTGCTGGACTTTATACTTCCCTTTGCGGTAGTATAAGTGAAAAAATAGTAAGAAAATATCATTTACCATGATTGGTTTATGCTCATTTATCAAATGGATCCTCTGACGCCGTCAGAATGACTTCCACCTGCTATTATATCACTTCAACCTGGCTGTTTCTAAGCATTTCCACAAAACAAACAAATCATAGCCTTAGGGACTACAACATCGGTAGCACATCCAACATTACAAGGAACTCCTATAACAATTTGACACAAATTTAAGCGAAAACGTTCTGAAAGACGGTAAGACCTTCCTCTTTTTTGGCTTGTGTCACTTCAGATACGTCAAAATGTTTTTCTCAATTTCATGGTAAATAAGTTCCTTAAAATGTTGGGTTCAGGACCTTAGGTTTAATTAAATAGTTGTTCTTTTCTATTTTTATTAGTTTTCAATTGCTTATTGCAATTAAGCTGAATTTGATAAATGTGTAACATACACATTACACTGTTCTCGTAACCCTGAACGCATACGAAGCCATATACTCGTATCTATGGATTGTTTTTTTTTTATTTTTTAAACAAATAATTTTTTTTTATTTATTCGTTTTTAAAAAAAAAAGTTAAACAAAATCATTTTAAATGAGTTTTATTTTTTTTTTCTGCTTTCAATAAACGGTTAACGAAGAATTCCTCGAGATGTGTGCTACGTGAAGCAGCCGATCCAAGCAATTAATGCGGTTTTGTAATTAGATGTGCCTGGAGCGCTGAAAACCTTTGAACTCAATGGCAAAATCAACTTTGCAAATATAGCAGTGAGCTTTATTTGAACTATAATCAAACATTTTTTTTAGTCAAGAAAATCCTTCGATCTTTAGTCACTTATCATTGGACATACTTTTTCTCTTGCTTTCGATGGAGTTTGGTCCTTTTCATTAAATTTTGTCGTTTTGGATCTATAAAATAAAGTATTTGAATGAAATGCAAAGAAATTATTTGAATTTTATTTTATTCACTCATCGTAGGTATTGTCTCTAAACAAAACAAAGTAGCTGTCACTTGTGTCAACATTGCATAACAATACGTCTGTTCGAAAGAAAACCAGGCTAAAGATGTCATAAAAGCAAGTGGTTGTTGTTGTTTTTCGAAGTTTTTAGTATTGAGTTTTTAGATTTTCACAATATGCGAAAAAGCCTAATTTACGTAGGTACTGCCTTTAAAATAAACATTCGCTGTCTTTTATGACTGTGTAGCCACATTGTACTCTCCAGAAGTAAAAAAGATTTGATTTGGTGCGATACTTTAGTATATTTTTTTTAGTTCTTGGGAATTTTCTTTGGGGTGGACATTTTCCTTTTTGTGGAGGACGGAGGACATTTCCCGTCCTCTTTCGGGATGGCAGTCAGAGGATTGATGGCAAGCCCATTTTCAAATGACCTCAACAATACGAACACCAGAAGGTTTGCTTTAACAAGTCAATCTTATTGGTTTTATATCCTATCAGAAAATCATTTTCAATCGATAAGACTTTCTTATTAAAGTTTGATAAGGTCTTCACATTACTTTTGCAAAAAATTAACATTAAGTAGTGTGAACAATATGAAAACAACAATATCACCACCAACAACCAGAAAAGTCCTGGAATGGCTAGACAAAATTTCGAATAGCTTGACCAATACCACTTCTTCACGAGTCTGCACGGTCACGTGGTTTTCAGCACCGATTGAATTGACTCCATCCAAGAGTATTGTTACTAGCCTCCTTAGTGTCACTATAAACGGGGCAACTGGTTTTAACACAATAAGGAAAAAAGTATATTTAAACAGCAGAAAGCAGGGCATCTGACTGAGCGGCTTGTAGAGAGATTCATCAGCAAATGCATGAAAATGTCATACAGAGATATAAATACTTCGACTAATGGAATCTCAGAAACGGTTACTTCAAAAAAACCAAATAAGAAACACGGTCGTTTACTGAAATCATAATATTGTATCTAGGTTGTAAATGTACATATTTTAAAGGAAACTTCTGGCAAATTATTTTCTTATGAAAAACAGAGCTAAGGTGTAAAAGAAGAAGAAATAGAACTTACAGTTTGACCACTCTACTATCAGTATACCGCCAAAGTAATTGTTTGCTTCGCTGATTTAACACGATTGCAACCAGCTTTTGATCGTGCCGCTCCTTTATACACACAATTATAACGGTCTTTTTTCATTTATTTATTTATTGTTCAACTATGTGGCGTTATACGAGTGGATCTCATTTGAACTTAGGCTTTTAAAAAAAGTGTTGCTTTACATAGACTCGTTATAATATAGAAATATAACTGTTGAAAATTATTATAATAAAAACCAGTTCTCACTATTGCCCAATATCTGGCAATACCATCGCCAGTTAACATATTCATCGCAATGCCAAGCTACAGTCAGAACTTTTTGTAATAAAACGTGTTTCAAGTAAGATGTTACGTTTCTTTCTTTTCGCTTCTTCTCAAGTTCTCAAAAAAGAAAAAAACCTTCATCCAAACATTGGCATCCCTTGCGGGGAACCTGATTCTTCCATGTAAAATATTCGTGTTTCTTAGTAAAAAGGTTTTTTTCAATGAACAATGGCGCTGGCTAAGGAAGAATCTATTGCGAAGCTAATTTGTAACTTCTCATCTAATTCACAAAAAGTCGGCAAACCGAAGGAAGTAAAAGGGTACTTCGTGGGCAGAAGAAAACTTCTGGACGACTACTGGAGCAAATTCAATGATGCCCATGATTGCATCTCATCAACAGAGGTAACAGAAGATAATGAAAAGGATCTTCAGAGGTGTCTATAGGATGAGCGTTTTTCCAAAATTGCATCTGCGTATCGCGAAGCTTTAGGAGCATTCAATGATCTCATAGACGAGCTGTCCATGACTGCGCATGGTACCATAGGTATGTCTCATTCAACACCGACCCGTCCCGTCATAAACGGAGGTAGCAACGTCAAATCAACTTTGTCAAAATTTCAGCTGCCCACCTTCGATGGATCGTTTAACGAGTGGCTGAACTTCAAAGACTTGTTTACCAGCTGTGTAATCAATGATACATTGCTCTCCAATGTGCAATGATTACATTATCTCAATTGTAGCCTTCGTGGTAGTGCGATTGTGTTAAAAAATATTCCGATTAGAGATGACAACTTTCAGACTGCTTGGGATATTTTACAAAGTCGATATGACAACAAGCGTAGGCTTATTAAACAGTACCTTCGTGACATCATAAAACTGCCAATCATGACTACCGATCCGTCTTGAGGTTTACGTCAGATTTTTGATGGAATGACTGAAGCTGTCCGGACTTTGAAGCAACTAGGGCTGCCAACCAACCATTGGGGCGATTGGTTAATTTTGCATGTGACAGAAAAACTGGATCCTGTCATAAGTAAAGACTAGGAAACTTCACTTGCTAGCCCGAATTCCATTCCCACGTACGCAGAGCTGGAAAAGTTTTTGGAAAACCGCCTTCAAGGACTGTATGCAACGGCTGCATACTCTCGGCAAAATCTAAAAAAGTCAACAGAAAACCATCCAAACCACAACCGGTCCACAGCCATTAAGCAAATGTCAAGCGACGTCCAAGTTGCTTTCGCAAGCATGTTCTAATGTTTTGTCCTGATTTCAGAAAAAAAACCCCAGCACAGAGACTGACGTTCGTGATGAAAGCGAAGGTGTGCACAAATTGTCTCAAAGCTAACCATACATAACAGTACTGCCCATCGGATTTTACCTGCTTAAGATGTCACCAAAAACCACCACACAATGTTGCACGACAGCATCCAGGTTCAAGAGCCCAACGTAATCACAAACCACTTGCGGACAAAGAACACCTGTGACCCCCGTCACCCTCGTAATTCACTCAGTGAATCTGTCGACGAAAATTCACTTGTAAAGCTAGAACTGGTTCTGCTGGCTACAGCTCAAATTGGAATACAGTCTGCTGCTGGACATCATTTAAAACTTCGAGCTCTTTTGGACAGCGGCTGCCAAGCTTCATTTATTAGTGAGAATGCGGTTCAACAACTTCATCTTCGACGAACACGGCTCCTTGTGCCGGTGACTGGGGTAGGGGAATCGAGTGTGGGTAAATCAACAGGTCTGGTCGATATCTCTGTGAACTCTCTCAGAGATCCTGATTTCAACATTAACTGCAAAGCACTAATTTTACCACGCTTGGGTCATCTCATGCCCACTATGCGAATTGACACCAAACCATTTTCAGAATTGTTGGATCTTGATTTGGCTGTTCCAAAATTTCATGATCCCGGCTCTATCGACGTAATTCTGGGAGCTGAGCTTTATGGCTCTCTTCTACATGGGAAAATTATGCAATCATTTGCTGGTGCTCCTGTAGCACAACGTACCCATTTCGGATGGGTCATCTACGGCCGCTTACCAGAATCATTAACTCGAGAGTGACCTTAAAGTCTTTGTGGATTTTCTCAAACTGAACTCGCTGACTTAATTCAGTGTGAGGACGTGAAAACTGTTTCCAATATGGCCCAAGATGAACTCCACTGCGAAGAATTCTTCAAGAAAACGGTAAAACGGACCAGATCTTGACGATACATCGCCAAATACCCGTTTAAGGATTCCATCGAGTAACAACACTGGCAAATTCAAGATGAGATGCCCTTAAACTTTCCCATCACCAACTACATCGCCTAGACCACAACCCAACAATGAAGACAATGTACCAAGAATTTATGTCGGAATATCTGAAGCTTGAGCGCATGGAACCTGTTTACGAGGACGTGTCACCTCAAGGTGTGTACTACATTCCCCATCATGGTATATACAAGGAGTCAAGCTCGACAACAAAATTGAGAGTTGTCTTTAATGCATCCAGGAAGTACAAATCAGGTAAATCACTTAATGATTGTCTTCATGTAGGTCCTAAGCTTCAGAGTAAGCTCTCTGCAATTATTTTAAAATGGCGTATTCATCGAATACTTGGCAGCGAGATGATGCCGATATGCAGTGAATCATATGGACTGATAACGAGGGTAGTCCAGCTATTTTCAGACTACTTACGGTCAACTATGGTTTAAATTGCTCGCCGTATCTAACAATAAAGGTGCTCCACACCCTGGCCAATGATGAAGAAGCTGAATTTCCTCAAGCTGCTAAAGTACTCCGGGAATCATTCTATATGGATGACTGCCTCCATGGCACTGATTCGGTTGAGACTGCTCAACAGCTACAGACAGAACTACAGAAGTTGCTACAAAGAGGAGGTTTAATGCGACGAAAATTGAACTCAAATTTGTCTGAGTTTCTAAAAGGATTAGGCACTTACGACAATTTGAGCGACCCTTGCTGTGATCTGAATTTGGACCGTGAAAACAAGGCACTTGGGATCTACTGGTTTTGCAATAGTTATTGTATAGGCTACAAGGTGAACGTCACAAAAGTCTCGCCAGCAATTACAAGACGTCAACAACTTTCCGATGTCGCCAAATTTTATGATCCAACTTGCCTGCTGGCTCCAGCCTGATAACAGGTAAAATAATCTGTCAACAATTGTCAAACAACAACAATTGGTATTTACTGGGATGATCCACTTGCAAAACCTCATCAGCAGAACTGGGTTCGATTTCGAGAAGAGCTGCCATGGCTAGATGTCATCAAGGTTTCTAGATAGGTTTTCTCGTCACCAGAAGCCTCGAACTGCCAACTATGTACATGTTTTCTCCGAAGCGTCTACCTCTGCTTATACTGCCGTTTCCTATCTACGACCAAAACAGTTGATGGAGAAATTAAAGCGTCGATTCTCATGGCCAAAACTAAAGTAGCACCGTTAAAGAAGATCACCGTCCCGTGTTTGGAACTCAATGGAGCACTTCTTGCTTCGAAAGCAGCTTCCAAAGTGCTCGACACCTTAAAGCTGACGTCAATTACGACTTACTGCTGGTCTGACTCGAAGACAACTCTCAGCTGGATTCGGTCAAATCCTGGAAAGCATAAGCAATACGTTGCCAATCGGATTATCAAAATCCAAGAGCTGACAGCTATTGACAGTGACCACTGATAGTAACCCTGCTGACGTAGCCTCCCGTGGTGTGCACCCTTCCCAGCTGGGGAACCTCGACATATGGTGGCCTGGTCCAGACTGGCTAAAGAAAGATGAAAATGAATGGCCGAAACAAGTTTGCGACGTCAAAGATGTACTTGAGGTAACTTCATTGCTTACGCAAGCCCCATCCAAATTGACAGAGAATGTTGGAGCACTGGGTCTTCTCGGCAGATACTCTAATATCGACACATTAGTTGGAGTTACATGCTGGTGCCATCGTTTTATTGACATCAAACTAGGAAGACAACATTCGAAATCAGCTTGGTGCACAGCCTCTGAACGACGAGTAGCCTTACATTTCTGGATAAGGTATGTTCAAAAAATACATTTTGCTAATGAAGTTTCTTGTCTTTCTCCAGGTAAACCTATCAGTTCAAAAAGCAAGTTACTAAAACTTAATCCAATTATCGACGAAAGTGGCATCACACGATTGAATAGGCAACTAAGAAATGCTTGGCTGCCTATGTGTGAACGATTTCCTATTATTCTACCTAAGGAAAGCAAATTTACTGAGATGCTTTCATTCGTGTACTATATACGGTGGCAAGCAAACAACGCTTTCTCCGACGACGCTATTGGATAATCGATGTGGTCGGGCCTCAGTTCAGAAATTCATTCGTCATTGTTTGACATGTTTTCGTCAAAAACCACTAATTACAACCCAAATTATGGGAAGTCTTCCCACTCCTCGTTGTACAGCTGCTGCTCTGGGTTAGATTATGCTAGACCTTACGCTATTCGAACCACAAAAGGCTGACGTAAATGTAGTTACAAAGGATGGGTTGCTCTCTTTGTCTGCCTGAGTACTAGAGCTATTCATTTCGAACTCCTGAGCGACATGACTACCGAGACGTTCCTTGCAGCTTTGAGACGCTTCTTTTCTACACGAGGATATAGCTCTAGTATCTAAGTAATCTATATATAGCGACTGTGCAACGACATTTTCTGGTGCAAATGCGGCACTCAAGCAAAATTTTGTAGCTTTTCGAAAGCAGTTAGAGGAAGGCGCGCGATCCATTTTGTGCAACGGTGTTCCATGGCACTTTATTCCATCAGGGTCTCCGAACTTTGGAGGCATATGGGAGGCCGGCATCAAGAAACATAATCTGAAGTGAACCATCGGCGAAGCGAGTCTGACTTTTGAGGAATTTTATACCGTCCTGTGCTTAATTCGAGACCTCTGTCAACACCCTCTGATGATCCCAATGACTTAGCCGCCTTGACCCCTGGGAATTTCTTGATGGGTGGTCCCATCACTGCCACTCACGAACCAAACTTGTTGGACATCAAGACCGGTAGACTTTCACGGTGGAGAGAGCTCCAACAAATGCAGAAGGATTTTTGGAAAATGTGGAGTTGTGAGTATTTACATGAGCTCCAGGTAAGAAACAAGTGGAAACAAGCCACAATGAACACTAAAGCGGGCGACCTGGTCCTTGTAGGAGAAGAACCTGCACCACCCACTCAATGGCCACTAGGCCGAGTCTTGATAGTACATTCTGGAGGCGACAATCTGGTGCAAGTAGCTACAACCCGTACACAATCATCAATATTGAAACGAGCTATCTCAAAGTTGGTGGTGCTTCCAATTGACAATGAGTCTACGGATGAACACGGTGGGCGGTCAGGGGTTTCGTCACGATAACTGGACGAGGTGGGCGGAATCTTGAAAAGTATTATTATAAAAACTAGTTCTCACTATTGCCCCATATCTGGAAATACCATCGCTAGTTAACATATTCATCGTAATGTGAAGCTTCTGCCAGAATTTTTTGTAATAAAACGTGTTTCAAGCAAGAGGTTACGTTTCTTACTTTTCGCATCTTCTCAAGTTCTCAAAAAAGAAAAAAAACCTTCTTCCAAACAATAACTGTTTATCACTGGTTTATGTGCATTTGACAAAATATACGAGTTCAACAGTATATATGTATACGTACATGTATATGCACGAAATTCAAATTGGTATGTAACAAAATGTGTATCTCAAGATAAAAAAAATATAAAAATGTGGGAAAATAGAATGGCTGGTACACTTTTATTTAAACAAAAACTCTTCCTAATTAAAATATTTCATAGGAATTCAGTTTAGTTTATTCAGTTTCAGTTTATTCTTTATCTGTTTTAGAACAGTACAGTACAAGTAAGATACAAGATCTTTTAAAGTACTATGCATACAAGATATACAACATCATATAAGGAATAATACAGAAATAGATATAAAGGGTGACTAGATAGCAATTATAGTTTTTCCAATTGCCATATTTCAGCAGCTGTTAAAATTATCAATGACATCTAGCTGTTAAAATATTCAGTAAGGTTTGCCATTTCATTATGCATCGTTTCACGGTTGCCGAACTTGTGGAAATTATTAAAAGTTATTATCGAAATTTTGGCTCAGTTGTAAATATGCAACGTGAATTTCGTCATGGCTTCAGTGTGCAGGCAATTCGTCGCACCATAAAAAAGTTTGAGCGTGAGTACAATCTTTTGGACCTTAAATTACCATCCAGACAGAGATTGGTGCGAAATGAAGAAAACATAACCGAAGTAGCGGCAAGTATCGAAGAAGACCCAGAAATGCCGATTCGGCGCCGATCATCTGAATTGGGCATGCACATATATGTAAAATTGTGCTGACGCAGCAATTGAAGCCGGACAATCATAGACAACGCTGTGAGTTCGCTAATTGGAGGCTGCTGGAAATCCGGATTTTGCCCAAAAAATCATCTTTCCGGACGAGACCCCTTTTTGGCTCAGCGGCTATGTCAACAAGAAAAATTGCTATTATTGGAGTGAATACAACCACTTAACACTCAAGTGGGTATGAATACACTTATAATGCCTCAACATGTATTAAGAGATAGAGAGAGAAAGAAAGATGTTTGGGCTCAGTGGTTGTTTTGCTCCATGGGTAGCATCAAACATTTAATGGGGACAGTAAATTCTTAGGGGAAGTTGGCTTGATATTGATTTCTAGTCAACTACTCATCTTACTTGATTTCCGTTAACTGGAAAAATGAAAATGTCTTTCGGGCGAAGCTGGGATTCGATCACCGAATCTTCAGATTTGGAAGCCAGTCCACTAAAACTTGAGCCACTGCCACCCACAGTGTATCCATAAAGATTTCACTGTTTGGTGCGGTTTATGGCATGGCAGCATCATCGAACCTTATTTCGTCAATGGTCTCAGGTATAGAGCGATGTTCACCGACTTTCTGTGGTCAGGGCTCGACAACATCGATATACTTATCCGAGCTGTGGTTCCAACAAGACGACGCTATATGCCAAACAAGTGGCGCAATGTTCGAAGTTGTGAAGGAGAAATTTTGCGACTGGGTCATCTCACGGCGAGCGTTCATCAATTGACCGCCGCGATCATGCGATTTGACACTACTCGATTATTTTCTCTCTGACTACGTCAAGCCCTTAGTCTACACTAACAAACCAACCAACCAACCAACCAAACCGATTGTAGACCGATTCAGCAAAAATTGGACCGACCGCTTGAAGCACTGCCAGCAAAGCGAAGGCGACTACTTCAATGATGTGTTATTCCACACACAATGGCATGAACGTAGCTTCAAAATAAAGCCAGAATAAATTTTATAGCTCACACCGTTGCTGTTGTTTACAAATTTTTTTCCCATCGCTCTTATCTGGTCACAATTTATAATAAAGTTAATACGAAATGAGGCTGACAGGAAAAGGATAAGGAAAGAAAAACGCAAAAAAAAAACGATGGACATATGCTGATTGAAAAATTCTACTAAGGACTGAAACGAATAAAATCTGTAAATTTTAATACGGGCTATACTCCCAATGCGTAAAAATTGCAATCCCATTTTGTACCCAAATTAGCCTGTATATTCTCTAGTTTCAGTTTGTTATTGATTTTAGTTCGTTTATAAAATATGAGTCAAGAGGAACGCCGTAAAAAGATCATCGAAAAATGGCTCGAAAATACTTCGCGTCCAAACCATTTCATCGCAAAAAATGTAAACATAGCACGCAGTACAGTGGATTCTGTTATTAAACGATATTTGGAGACGTTGACAGTTAAGCGAAAACAGAAAAGTGGAGCTAAAAGTGGAGCACATGATACAAATTTGGACAGGAAAATACCATCGTTAAAAACCGGATTATGTCATCCAGAGATGTTGCTCGGAAATGTAATACCAACCAAACAATGGTACAAAGATCTAAAAAACGTAACGGTCTAAAAACACGAAAAAAAAACAAAAAATACCAAAAGTTACTGAAAAGCATAAAAAAGTCATAAAAAGACGAGCCCGAAAGCTATACGAGTTGATCGTTTTGGATGACGAAACTTATGTCAAAGCCGACTTTACTACTCTTCCAGGTGAGCAGTTTTACAACTCGTTTGAAGCTGAGATTCTTCCGCAATCAACAACATTGATTGGGATGGAAAAATTCAAGTCAAAATATATCGTTTGGCAGGCCATTTGCCAATGTGGACACAGAAGTTCATCGTTTATTACAACGGGAACAATTAACGGGGAAGTGTACATTAACGAGTGCCTAAAAAAACGGTTGATTCCCTTCTCAAACAAACACGAGGGTTCAACATTATTTTGGCCAGATTTAGCTTCAGCTCGCTATGCTCATGCGACGTTGAGCTTTCTTGTTGCTAAAAATGTCGATTTTGTCCCAAAAGACATGAATCCACCCAATGTTCCACAGTGCCGTCCCATTGAAAGGCATTGGGCTTTGGTCAAAGCTAAATTGAAGAAAAGTGAACAGTGTGCAAAGGACGTAAAAGATTTTACTGCTAAATGGAAAAGAGCGTCCAAAAAGATCACGGATATAACTGTCACCAATTTTATGAAGGACATTCGAAGTTGAGGAAAGAATGGAAACCCAAATAATTTTTTTTTTTTTTGTAGTTGTGAATGAATTTAATAAAAACAGAGTTTTAAAGCAAATAAAAAAAATTTGCATGAATTATGAAAATATTTTTTTTTTTTACTTTGAATTTTCCAAATTTTATTCGTTTCAGGTCTTAAGAAAAAAGTTTAAATATTTCTTTTTTTTTTAATTTATTGGCTCCAGCTATTTGTTTCATTGTGATTGGTCAGATTGGTATTCCAGAGTCTGACGGCAAGGACAAAGAATAGGCCAGATGAGTTTCAAAATTTAAAATTGTCATTGAACGCAACGCAGTTTTTTGTTTTAAAGGGAAATAGAGGGCATTAGTGTGAACATAACGTTTTGATATCATTATGGACTGTGATTTATTTGTATTAATTAAAAGCCAACTTACTTACGACCAATTGCATATTTTTAAGATATCCTCATTTATTCTGCAGACCAAATCTTCAATAAGGCCGATTGGTCAGTAAATTTTGACATCATCACCATATAAATGCAGAGATACGTCGGAATATTATACTTAATCTTTGACTTCGATTATAGAGATAGTATTTTATAAGCCGAGCTTCTTTTGAACTGAACCCAAAACAAGACATTTTTGATATCAAATTGAAAAATCAAATAAACACAGTATTGTGATGTTATTTACATCAAATCCTGTTCGTATGTCATCAAGAGCGCTTACCATTGCTGTGACGCAACTATGGTGCTTATGGAAACCAGATTGAATAGGAGATATCAAACTACAATATAGTGATTTCTTACAAGACTTTTTTCAAATACTTTTGACAGATACGGTGGAATGGTTAACGGTCGAAAATCTGAAATCGGAAATGGTTGTGATTTTTTGGGTGTGGGAATAATCTTTGCTAATTTCCAAGCATCAGGAAAAGATGGCAGAAGTCCTGAGAAATGTGATAAAATAATTTTAACAAACTGAATATATAACACGGCCAAGCCGATTTCTATGAAAAAATTATTTTCAATAAATCCAGACTATGCAACCACTTCAAAATCGAAAAGTTACAAAATTTGACGTACATATAAAGCGGACACAAATGCATTATTGCAATTATTAGGATAAGTGATCTTATGCCTACAACGGAGAAAATAAGACAGGAATTCTATGCTAGAAAATAAAATCTGCAGGCAAGAATTGTCGCCGTTGGATCAGGTTGTGAATTCTACGTTTTTGGCGATGGTATACGAGTAGAATATAAATGATGTACTTTTGCAAAATGCTTAGATATTATCATTAAATTATGTTACGTTAATAGAAAATCAGTACCCACAAAGAAGCTGATTTGCAAAAACTAAAATTATCTTTTCTTCATAGACTACATTTCAACACTGCATTCTCTTCTAAAAATATTTTTGAAATACAACAACTTATCACACAATCAATAATAGGTCCCATTTCAAAAAGTATGCAGCAATTGCTTTTGAAAGATCAAGAAAACTCATTGGTTAAAGACATTTTACAAAACACTTCGCAGCCATTTTTAAAATTCAAAACATCCTCGAAATTACACAATAAGTAATGTCTCCTGCCTTACCTTGCTCTATCGCTATTTTCACTGCCAATCAAAATTGCCAGTAGAATTCCGCCCCTACAAACCTTCAACCGTATCCTGGGTCTCGCTATCCTAAAGACCGCTTTTGGACGTACTCTGAAATATCGTGATTTCTTCCTAAACTGTACAACTCGCTTATGGAATGTCCTGCCAGCTCTGTATTTCCTAATCATTAGAATTTGCAAACATTTAAAACCAACGTGCATCGGTATCTCTCTTTCTTTCCTCCCTAACTTTCCTCCACCGCTGTGTGCAATTATTTTAAGGGTACACATTCCTTTTAGCGCGCGCCAATTATAAAAAAAAGGCAATTGCCTTTCAGAAATCGTTATTAACAGCAATCCTTCCGTAATCGGACAGTAGTTAAATTAAGAGGTATTTTGAGAGAAGAAGACTAGGACTCATCTTGGATAATATACTTACTTTTTCCTTCAAACTAAAACTCTTATCAGCATTATATCAGTGGTAAGTTTTAGAAAAACATCAATGTACAATAGATAAAAGTTAGATTATAATTCCAATCTTCTTATATCTATTCGATTTTGAAATAAATGATCCTCTAGATTCAAAATCGGGCCATGGATTTAAGCAAATGTTAATTCAATATTTCATTGAGGCCACTGGTTGGCATTCTTAGAAATTTAGAACTAAATGGCATGAAGCTAAAACTTGAGATGGTGCTTATTATTTATATATTACATAAAGCCAAATCTTGCGGAGCAATTTAAGACTCAACACTCCTCTAGGCTATTTAATTACTATTGCGCTGAAATACTTGATTCGTTAAAGAATAAAATTAATTATCAATTCTCAAAGTACTGGTATTATATTGAATATAGAAGCATCAAAAACATTATCATATTCCCATGCTATTAATAAGCATACTACATAATGCACAACATATTCCATAGCATCTGCAAATACAATTCCTCTAAAATATTGCATTATTTTATATATGAGGAAAATATTCTCGTTAGAGACATTTAACTACGGGAAGCAAATGTTTCGCTGTGGTGATACTGAAGTAGAAAATATTTGTCCCCCTATTGAAAAATCGCATATTCAAAACAGCTACATCAAATGAAAACTTTTATTCATCTTTTGTCTTTTATCATATCTTGTAGTTGATAAAATCGATAAACTTATTCCTTTCTTAATGTACTCATTAGATTCGTAGATTTCTTGTTGTCGCCTAATTTTAATGAACATCTTTTGAATGATCTAAAATTGATTACAGGAAAACATAACCAACTATATCAACATTTGTTCAAAAAAACTTTAAAACCAATATAACATAATCTCGTATATTATCCTAGTATTAAAAAAAACAAGTAGGTGTCCCAAAGTATTCGTGGTGCTTCAGGTATGAATCTCAACTCCATATTCATAAACTTTTTCCGCATGTCTTCACATCTAGAGTAAATATCTCTCTAACATTTTCAATTAAAACATTGATAAAATTTTCTTGTAATATCCTAGTTCGTAACTTCTTTCAACCTGAATTCCTATATTATACAGAGTGTCCTCTAATTCATCAAGGATACTTTGGGAAATGATTTTTGGGTATATTCAAAGAAAAAAATCGTTCTACAGTAAGGGTCTATCTCCAATGTTGACATTATTTATCGAGGATTTAAGAAAAGGCTTACTTTGGTGTACTCCGACCTATGTTAACGGCAGTCGCTCTGTTAATACGATTCTTTTCTTTGAATATACCCAAAAGTCACTTCCCAAATTACCCTTGACGAATTAGGGCACATACTGTATATACATAATACGTACGAGTACATAGATTCGTATTGGTCAAATATGCATTCGCATTTGAGTTTTTTTCTTGTTTTATAATTTGCGGCCGCTCAAGGGATTTAAGTGCCCTTAATATGCTTGCACACAGCGCGGGCGAAATAAAATCAGGAAGGATGCAAAAAGTGGTACCGGTAAACGATGGCTTTAAATGTTTAAAGATTATAATGACTAGGAAATAAAGAGCTAGGCAGGGCATTCTGCAAGCTAGTTGTACGGCTTAGGAACGATATTTCAGAGTACGTCCGAAAGTAGGTATACTGATGCAGGTTTGGATGGGCGGAATGCTACTGGCGGTTTCTAAGGAGCATTGGTGGTGGAAATAATGACAAAACAGAGTGAAACACGAGAAACACTCATTGGTATCACCTATGAGTTGTATCGCATGGTTTTGAATCCTATCTAGCAGGTGCAGATATGTTTTGGGTGCACACGACCAGATGTGGGCACTGTACTCCTATTTCGGGCGTATAAATGCCTTATACATATATTGTGGCCCGATCAAAGGGGGTGAAGTATTTCTTACATCGCTTGAGGAAACCTAGACATTTCGCAGCATTTTTGAGGACACCGAATACTCGTATGTGGTCATTCTAACGTAAATTGCCTTTGACACACATATCGGGAATGGAAAGCTTATCGGTTTCGCGATGCAATTGCTATTTATGGAAAATGGCTGGGTGTTTAAATTTCACTTTAAGGACAGTAGACTGCATTGTGTTTTGGAAGCATTAAATTAGATATGCTGTTAACATCAGAATTTAATGAGCTTAACATACGCTGGCATTCCCGTTCTACAGCCCAAGAGCAGGGACATGAGTCCGGAAACGAATATGAGAAGCAGAGAGTACTGTCGTCAGCAAAGCCATATATTGTGGCAGACAAGAGATTATTGAAAAAAATTAAAAAGTGTGTCGGAGATAGAATAGAGCGCTGAGAAGTTTTCGTGTTTCGAGATATTTCTTGAGCTGACGATTTATCAGCGTTTCAATGACCTTGGAAAGAAGAGACGTAAGTGCAATGGATCTGTAGGAGGAGAGGGAAGAAGATTCGCCTTTCTTAGGGACGGGCTGGACAAAAGCTGTTTTCCATTTGCTTGGAAAGAGTCTTAAAAAGTAGATGAAAAAGCTTACGCAGTGGTTTCGCCAGCGAGCAAGAACACCTCTTCAGAAGGAGGGAGATATACCATCTAGACCAGCGGATTTGTGAATGTTACGATCTTTAAGAACATAAGTGCGAAATTGGAGTTGTCCCATTGAAAATTCGACGCACTCAAGTGTAGGCGGAGACAAAGCACAATCTGGAAGTGTAGAGCTGGTCGCAAAATGTGCAGCAAGCAGACTGGCTTTGTCCAAAGAACTGACAGCTAGAATGTCGTTATAAATGAGCGTTGGGATGGAGGATGAGGCAAAATTTCTAATATTTTTGCCGAACGACCAACAATTTTTACTACAATACTTTTGGGACGTTGTAGTATTTTTTGCTACAGTGTTTGGTCGTATTGGAATTTCACACGCTTAAGAAATTTGTTGCAGTTGTTTCTGACTCATTTAGACTTTTTTCGATTTTCCTCAGTTGGGTTGGTTTTGAAGGACCGAAAAAACCTTTCTCTAACCCTGACAGCCTTTTTACGGCTCGAGTCTCACCATGCCTTTCCTTTTGGTTTGATACTCTTCATCCGATGAGGGATAAAGTTTCTCATTCCAAAGAAAATAGTTTCTGTGATCATATCAGCAGCGGCATCCACGTCGTTATCGAGGAAACATAACGACCACTTAAAATTCCTAAGAAGCTGTAAAGATCGCTCCAGTTGGCTTTCTCGTATTGCAATACGGTTCTTTTAGGAATCTTTTCTCTAACTGTGTGGTCGGTGTACGAGAAATTAGCTGATATGACACAATGGTCCGACGAGCCTAGAGGGGAGAGCACATTAACGGTGTACTTATCAGGGTGAGAAGTTAGAAACAAGTACGGGGTGTTGGCGGTATGACTATCAACGTCTGGTATTCGTGTGGGCTCATTTACAAGCTGGGTTAAATTATTTTCCGCAGCAAATATCTCAACACACCGCCCTTCGGGTGTTGTCTGTCCAGAATGTCGAAGCCACCCAGAATTGTGTATATTGAAATCGCCCGTAATAACGATTTCTGTATGGGGATACAGGGATACAATTTTTGAGTGGAGTCAGACAGCGCATCAAACTCGTTAAAAGTCGAGTTGCTGTCCAGTTTGGGGCTTCTGTAAATGAAGCAGTAGTGGATAATTTGCTTACGGAGATGGAATTTTAACCACATGAAATTGAATTCCGGATTGGAACAGGGACTACATTGTGGTGGAGTTTGGCAAGCTACATCATTACTAGTTCGTAGCCACGTAGCTTCAGATCAGAGTGATATGAGGGGTGTGGGCGGGGATCTACAAATGTTTCACTTATTGCCAAAACAGCTGGTCTGTAGTTACAGACGTGAACGAACGCAGAAAAGTGATTACTTAAATTCCCGAGTTATTATAAAAAAAGGCAAACAAAACAAAACAAACAGCTGTGAAGTAAAAATTCAGGGTTGTTTTACGGAAGCAAATTGTTGTAGGTGGTATGCCCTTACAACAATAAGAAACAGCACACCAACAAAATTCATACCCACAACCCGCTATCCATCGGCTTTGGCACAAGTGATTTTTTTTTGGTTATTTGTTTTGCCATATTTTTTTGTTTTTTTTTTTTTTCCACCACGGGAGAAGCAAGTTTCACAATATCGTGAAAATACCAGGTGCAAATATCTTGGTTTCGCGAAATTGGTGTCGACTTTCGAGTTCTCCGTAATACATGCTATTGAAATCACCAGTGGAACTGCTACTCTGTAGAGTATGTTGGTCATTGAGAAGTTATCGCGTTTCAAGATATTGTATTTTATGAGGTGACGGTTCATCACCATTTCTATGACCTTGGAAAGAAGGTACGTAAGTTAGAGGAGAGAGAAGAAGATTTTGGCATGGGTTGGACAAATGTTGGCTTCTATCTACTCGACGCACTGCAATATTTCTTGGCTCCATTTTCAAGAATCGCGTTGCAGTCGTTATCGAGGAAACAAATTGACTCATTAAGGTTGTTAAGAAAAGCTGTTAAGTCCATACCATTGAAAATTTTGCTCTAACTGTGCGGTTAATGTACAAGAAATTAGCTGATATAACAAAGTAGAACGACTAGTGTAAATGGGAGAGACATCGACCAGACAGGTGACAGAAACGTCACCTATTTGAGATGACTTAGAACACTGTCGAGTGTTTTCCCCAGATCAATGAAAATATTGTCTAGAATGATTTTGCAGTGTTTCTCCACCGTCATCCGTATGCCAATTTCAAATCACATCTTCCACGAAGCCGCACCGTAAATTGTCCAGAACTTGGTTCTAATTTTCCATCGTATGCGACTTCGAGTTGTAGCATCAGCATTTTTTTTCCGTTTTTCTTTAGTTCCGTTTCAATGCAAAATAGTTAAGGTTATATTTGAAGGCAATCGAAACCGCCCAAAATACTTCTCTAACCGATTGCTTGCTGTTTCCTTGCGATGTATGCTCACTTTGTTTTGAATTATCGATGTTCAGCACTATGTGAAGACATAAATGTAGTAGAGATAAGAGATCCCCCACTAGAATTTTTCGCGTTTTCGCGGATGCCGAAAACAAACTAAACACAATTGTTCCTTTTTCAATTAGATCAATATAGGGATTAGTTAAGGATGTTAATTTTAGAACTTATTTCAACCCAGAGACGACCGAATCGACCCTTTCACAACGTGACTAAAACAAGACTCATCTCTGAACTCCTCCATTGTCAACTTGTTGATCCAGCTCATGCCTTCTTCGATCCGCGCCACGACTATCACCTCGTTTGGTATCCTATAGCTAGTTCCAAATGTTTAGGGAGTTCAACACCCTATACCATGTCCAGAGCTTTATCGCCATCGTCAGTAAAAATGCCAAGCCAAAGACACCGCCAACCGTCATCACAATCTTCGCTGGTGACATCGTTAGGGTCGATATCGTAGCCATGAATTTAATACGCAGAACGATGACCGCGGTGAGGCGATCAAAGCTAAGTGAGTCGACCATTTGAATTCTAAAAAAACGGGGATCAAATAAACAGCAATGAAATATGAATGACTGAACACTTAAAGAATGTAATGCCAAAGGCACTTAGTAATTTAAAGAATGAAATAAAACGATTAAAACTTATCTGCGTCGATCGGTCGTCAGATCTTCACTTCTATATAAATGGATACCTATATGCGTACACGAAAAATCCGACATGATCAAATAAGAGTGCGATATCGCTATCATTGTTTTTGTTTCTACAAGATTGTGGTAAAGATCAATAGATTTTTTAGTCCCAACTAAACCCAGTCCCAGGCAAGACAAGAAGAGCTATTTTGTTTCCTCTGCCCACATAGTAGACGCAAAAACGTTTTTCTTCAATTGCTCTTCAGAACGAATTTTCCGGCCACATGCACACTACAAAAGCAGCCACAGTGGTCAGCTTGGAGTTCTTAAATATTCTGTTTCACAATACTGTGATTCCCCGGAGTACTGCCACTGAAGCCTGCATCATTCTTATGTAAATACATATGCCATGTTGGCTTAATTTGTTTTCCTTTTAATAAATATAATACACCGCTTTAAACTGCAGTGCACATGTTAAGGAATTTTTAATATATCCCTAGTGTGCCACAAATTGCAATTTTTTAATTAAATGACTATATTAAGTCCAAATTTATTGGAGAGCACATCATTGAAAACTACTGAATTCCAGCCAATTTACAAAAAGTCTTAATAAATTTGCGTTCCGGCTTTCTAAGAATTATTAATTTTTGTTCTTGATTAAATGAAAAATTGCGTTAAGGAGAAAGATGATATTTTTTGTATTGTAAATAGGGTGCCGGGATCTTATTTAATTTTTCGTATAAATTCCATGTGCTGTATTTTAACGTATAAAATTTGTTCATGTAATAGTCTCGTGGGAGGTTGTGGTAATTCATTTTGTTTAAAGTATCACTTAGGGCATGCAGCAGATGTTTCCTTTAAGGCAGGAACCACAAAATTAATGAAAATATCATATACACTAGAGATTTAGTGTATTGTACTGCTCTAATAATCTTTGGTATATTAAAAAAAAATAAATTAATATAAAGTGAGCAAACTTTTAATAATGTTGTTGTATTTGGTGAGATTGAGAACTAAGCTAGAAAGGATTTCGAGCAAAAATGCATACATGTGTTAATAAATGAATAAACTCTGTCAAAATACAATTATTTTTGGATAGAAAATTGGAAAAGTTTAAATGATATGTTTGCACGAGTATGGTGGCATTATATGTATAAGTTAACAGGAGACAAATTCACACACGTGCCAACGTTCGACTACACCAACAAAAGCTCGAACGACATCGGCAGCATAAGCAACATTATGTTGTAAGCTAACACAACAGAAGTTCACATATGTGTTAACGTTCGATACCTGACATCTCGTATGTTCAGCAATAATTCGAACGACATCGTCAGTATAAGCAAGGTTTTATAGGGTCATTCAACGAGAGGTGTCATTTTAAACCAATAGAAAACAAAACGCTACATTTTTATGAAAAGTGGCGATATTTTTACATAAAGCACACATTAATGCAGTACAATACCTGCCAAATATCTGCCTCGGGTCTGCCTACAAATAGTCATTCTTCTGATTAAATTTTTCATCATGTTTTTGTATAATTGTTGCGGTATTTAGCGAATAATAGCTCTGATATTTTCTTTTACAAAATGAATCATTGGTGAAGCATTGGCGTAGATTTTATCTTTAACATAATCCCAAAGGACAAAGTCTAATGGTGCTAAATATGGACTCACCTGGGTTTCCAGTCAGCTACGGCTACGATATTTTCAGCTGACCTTGCCGGATGAACACAAGTCGGAGTCCTCACATCACTGACACACCCGAGTTGTTCAGATTTATTGATTAAATTCACTGTAGCTGTGTAAGAAGGCGCTTAATAACCTCCTAGTATTTAGGAGTCTGAAAAGTAAAGATAGCTTCACTCGTCAATAAAAGTTAGTGAATGCTAGTTGTGCATCTTTTGACAGTTACGAGTACTTACCGAAGTTTCAGTCATTTTGGAAGGGCAGTTTTTAGTTGACAGTCGTTTGAGTGAGTCGCTGTGAGTGTTTTTTGTGAAAATGAAAAAAATTGAGTATCGAGCTGTTATTAAATTCTTGTTTTTGAAAGGCAATACGCCTACGCAAATCAAAAATGAGTTGGACTCTGTGAACTGGAACTCTGCACCATCATTCACCACAGTGAAATTTTGGGCAGCTGAATTTAAACGTGGCCGTAAGAGCTTGGGTGATGATGAACGTTCGGCATGTCCAAAAACTGCAACCACTGACGATAACATTGCTAAAATTCACCAAATTGTGTTCGACGACCGCCGAATTAAAGTGAGAGAGATAGTAGAGGTTATGAAAATGTCCAAAGAACGTGTTTGTTACATATTAAATCAAGATTTAGGCATGACAAAGTTGTCCGCGCATTGGGTGCCGCGTTTGCTTACGTTAGACCAAAAACGTATTCGAATGAACATTTCCAACGTTCTGTTGGCGCAGTTTACGCGCAATAAGTCCGAGTTTTGGCGCCGATTAATTACTGTAGATGATACATGGATACACCATTATACGCCCGAAACAAAAATTCAGTCAAAACAGTGGACTGCAAAGGGCGAGCCGGCTTCAAAAAAAGCAAAAACTGTTTTTTCGGCTGGGAAAGTGATGGCGACTGTTTTTTGGGATAATAAAGGAATTATCTTAATCGATTATCTTCAAAAAAGAAAAACCCTTACAGGAGCATATTACGCATCATTACTTGCCAAGCTGAAGCCAGAAATTGCGGAAAAACGGCCACATTTGCAGAAAAAGAAAATCCTATTTCACCAAGACAACGCGCCGTCTCACACCTCAGCGGTTGCCATGGCGAAAATCCATGAATTACGATTTGAACTGCTTGACCATCCGCCTTATTCATCAGATCTAGCGCCTAGCGACTTCTTTTTGTTCCCTCATCTAAAAACTACGCTCGGGGGAAAGAGATTGTCGTCAAATGTGGAGTCAATCACCTTCGTGAACAATTATTTTGCAGAGAAAAACGCCAAGTACTATTAGGACGGGTTAGAGAGATCGCTGGGAGAAGTGTGTAGAGTTACAAGGAAACTATGTAAAAAAAAAATTGAGAAAAAATGTCTTTATTATTCTACGGTCGGAAACTTTTCACAAAACCCCCTCGTACTTATCAAAAGTCAGAGAAAGAAATGCGTTAATGGCCTTTAAATAATAAAGCGTGATTCTTTTAGAGGTACCTTTTTCCAGTGGAGATTTCATGGGTGATCTCGCATGCTTCGTATCACACTGATATGATATTATGTCAGTATTATTTGACATTTCATTATGGAAAAATTTAGTCCGGTACAGCGTCTACAAATTATTTAGCTGTATTACGAAAATAAGCGTTCTCTTAGAGCCACTTATGGTCCACATAATCGGCCTACCGAACGCGACAACTCGCTATACTATCGAAAGGTTTGAAACCTAATTTTCATTATTAGATAATATGCCACCAAATAGACCACAATTAGCATGTAGCATGTAGCGAAGAAAATACAGCGGCGGTAGCGGAGAGTGCACGGCTTAACTGTGATGAATCGATTCGTCGTGGTTCTCAACAGCTTGGCTTGTCGCATGCAACAACTTGGCATATTTTACGTGAGGACCTTGGTTTAAAAGCATACAAAATTCAATTCGTGCAAGAACTGAAGTCGGCCGACCTTCTGAATCGTCTTCGTTTCAGTCGTTGAGGTCTTGAAAAGCTTCAAGAAGTGCCAATGGTTTCTGCCAAAATTTTGTTCAGCCATTCCAAATAATCATATTTGGGGTGCGGAGCAACCCGAAGAAGTCCAAGAGCTGTCATTACATTCGGGCAAAACAACGGTTTGGTATTGTTTATAGGCTGGTACAACCATCGGTCCACAAAGTTTTTAAAAATGTGACCGGCCGGAACAGAACTGTGAGTGGCGCCCGTTGTCGCGCCATGCTACCTGAGATCGAAGCCAGTAATCTCGACGACATTGGTTCCAATAAGACGGCGCCTCTTACCACACAACTCGTGAAACCATGGTTTTATTGCGAGAACGATTCGGTGGATAGTTAATTTCACGCTTTGGACGGGTGAATTAGTCATCTAGATCATGTGACATCACACTTCTAGATTTTTCCTTTAGGGCTACGTAAAGTCCAAAGTCTACATGGATAAGTTGGCTACGATTGTGGAATTAGATGCCAAAATCGAACTCGTCATCGAAAATGGGAGCTTCCAAAAACAAATGTAAAGAATGATTACCCGATAAAATTGAATGTTTTTTTTTTTAGAAAAAAGGTACGTCTAAAAGAATATTTCTCAGTTTTTCACAAAAAGAAGCATAATGGCTTCAGTCATACAGTGTTTACAGTACCATCATCCAAAGTAGAAGTTCTAAGTAGCTACGGTCTCATACGAATGCAAGTCGGACAAAAAACAAAAAGTTTTCATCACTTATGCCAAGCATATTTCTCTGGTTAGTGCCGTTAAAGCGCTAGTAAGAAGACTTAAAACTTTTCTACTGAGAAAATACAGGGGTGCCGCTGACATTAAAAGGCAATATGCCGCCTTCAGTTGTCCTCACAGGTCCTGAGGGGAAAAGATATTCATAAAGAATGTGTTTGGCTTTCACCAAGATGAAAATTATCAGAGTTGGTCAATATTGCACATCAATTGCAATTCCAATGACATGAATAAGCTGGTTTTCATCTAATATTAGATTAATATTAATTGAAACTTGGAAATTTTAATTAAAAACTAGGATTAGATACCCTATTATTTAGAATGAATAATAGATATGCTATAATATAAAATAGATATGGGAAATATTTTTCGTGGATGAAACTGAAACTAAGAGTCTCTGTGTTATAATTAATAATTTTTGAAGCGCTTTGTTTTTAATTATCAAAACAACAACAGGAAAATTTCAAAATTGCAAAATTATAAAGATTATTTCATGTAATTGTTGACCAGGACTACGTTTTAAGTGATCCATACGGAGAGCCCACTTTTGAATCACTTTTTCGAGCATATTGGCTGATATATCGCTAGCAATTTGTGTTTTTTTGTCTTGCAAGGCTGCAATTGGCACTGGTTTATCGCCGGTGGTGAATGATTTGACGTATCCCCATAAAAATAAGCCGTCAAATCGCACGACCTAGCCGGCCAATTCACCAGTCCAAAACGAGAGATAAATTGCTCACCGCATGTAGCGCCGTCTTGCTGGAACCATATTGACCAGGTTCAGCTCGTGCGTTTTGGGCAAAAAAAGTTCGAAATCATTGAACGATAGCAAATGCCATTGACGGTAATGTTGTTCTCACGGTCATCTTTGAAAAAGTACGGGCCAATGATTCCGCCGGACCATAAACTGCACCAAACAGTGTATTTTTTCGGGTACATTGGCAGCTCTTGTATTACCTGAGGTTGCTCATTGGACCAAATATGGCAGTTTTGTTTATTAACATATCCATTCAACCAGAAATGAGCTTCGTCGCTGAAGACAATTTTTCGCTAAAAAAGCGGATCTTCCTCCTTCCACTAACAGAAAATTCGAGGCTGTGGCAGATCGTTCAGCTTCAGTTCTTGCACTAGTTGTATTTTGTAGGGTTTTAGACCAAGATCCTTGCGTAAAATCTTATACGTAGTCGAGTAACATAATCCCCATTTCTGCGAACGCTGACGAATGGACAAATCACGGTCTTCATTACTATACAGCGGCAATATTCATCTATGTACACATTCTACGCATACTGGTGCCTTGATGTCCAATAGCCTGAAACTGGTGGGAAATTTGGTCACATGGCTGGAATTGCTTGCTCAGTAGGCCGAATACGACGACCGTAATATGGTCGAAGTGCGCGAAAAACATTTTTCACAGAACACGAATTTTGATAAGAAAATTCAATAATTTATAAGCGTTATTCGGGCGTAAGTCTTTCCATGCCGAAATTGCGATGCTAACTGATCATGTTTGATTTTGGCACATGCCACGAATCACGCGTGAGCTGTCAAAAATAAAATACTGAAAAACCAAATAGCAAACAAATCATCCTTTACAATAAATGCTGGTGCTTTGGTTATTCTGCACATTTTTATCAATCAGAGGTCCAAGCAACTTAAGAAGCAAAAGCGTTACTCAACCGGATATTTTAACCAAGGTCTTTTTTTTTTCCCCCGGTGAAGATAGGTGAAAATCTTCTGTTAGACACTAGAATGATCGCAAGCCCGTGCTCATAGCGGTGTGAGATTCATACTCACTAAGACCACCTCCCTTCGATATTAATGTTTATGTTACCGCAAGTTAAGTTTCGACTTATCAAGCAGTTTTTTTATCATAAAATACTCGTAGATTCACACTTATAATGCCTCAGCATGTGTTAAGATTATTGCAAAATGGGATAGAGAAAGAAAGAAAAATGTTTGGGCTCAGTGGTTATTTCAGTCCATGCGTGGCACCTAACATTTAATGGGGAGACTACATAGATTCTTAGTGGAAGTTGGCTTTTTGTTGATTTCTAGTCAACTACTCATCTTACTTGATTTTCGTTAACTGAAAAAATTAGTGTCTTTCGGGCGAGGTTGGGATTCGAACACAGAACTTTCCGTAGTAGGAAATATTTTATTGATTTCTCTGGGCAGCTTTTCGGTTGTATAGTGATTCGAAATGAACTCTATCCTACCATACTTTTTTTCGGCGCAGAAACATGCAGATTTAACATGGCGAATGTAAGAATCGAGGCCTGTTTCGGAAGAAAAATCTTTCATGCGATATGGCGCAAAAGTTCTCAACCTATCGGAAGATACTATCATTTTTGCAAATGGCGGTAAATATCAATTCAACTTTGAACGCAGAATAATTGTTACGAGTTTTCTTTTGCGGAATAATTTGTCGGTGGTGTTGGCGCATCATGAATTTCAGAGCAGATTTCCCGATCGTCCGACACCAACTGGACAAACGCTACGACGTTTAGCTGCTCGCCTAGAAGAGTATGGGACAACACGAGATGCTGCCAGGTCTGGCCGGCCCCGGAGCAGCCGTTCTGCTGAGAATATCGCAGCTGTGGTTGAAGATGTCACAGAGGACCCCAGAGTATCGACCAGATGACGTGCCATGCAATTGGGCATCAATCGGCGGTCTTTACAGAGAACTTTTTTGCGAGACTGTAAGATGTTCCCTTACAAAGTGCAGACAGTGCATCAGCTGCTACCTGTTGACCGCCAAGCGCATGTAACCTACGCTCAAGCCAGTCTATGTCAACAAGCCTCAGACTCTTGAAGCCCTCAAAGAGAATATCCGTCAAGAATGCGAGGACCTATCGCCCTAACTTCCGACAAGAGTGATGGAAAATGCCGCAAATCGGGCCCGAATGGTCATCGATTCTGGCGGCAGCCACTTAGCCGATATCATTTTCTCGACATTTTGGAAAATATTTAAGACATCATACAAACATAATCCAAAATCAGAACCAACGTTTTTATAAAACTATAGCCAAAGAATATAGGATGAAAACTTTTGCGCCACCTTATATGAACGTGCATAGCAAGATCGTAAAAGTGGCTGATGAGGTTGCCTGATTAAGATTGGGACACCCGAGCTATAGCGCTATAAAGTTTATACCTGTTATTTCATTTATGTTAGTTGAAAATTATTTCTGAAATAGAGTCGTATGTTTTGCCTTCGAAATTCATGATACTTGGAAAACGAAACCGAATGCTGCAAACGGTCAATGGGTATTCTAGAAATAAACAAAAAATTGTTTTTTAAATACACTGGGAGATAATTACGCCTAAACAAGCATCCAATGACACAAGCATAAGCAAAATATTGTCAGATTTTTTTTTTAAGAAACTTTTTGCTCATAAAAGCATATAGGAGCATGATACCATGTTTTGCTAAATTTAAATGATTCTTATTTCACTTCTAGTTAAATCCCAAATCACTTGCAACTCATTTAAAATCTTGTTGCTTTCACCAGCAGTCCTTAATTAAATTTTGTAATCAATATGGAAAAGGTAAAAAGGTATTCGTATCCTAAAATAAGCACGTGACATGAAACTTAAAACTCCATCCATATCTTCCTTATTTTTGTTTTGTTGGTCACCTCTGCTGAAATTCTTATCAATCATCAACCGACGAGAGAAGTTGCACGAGTAAACACATAAATATCCTTGACGAACATTTTAAGGACACCAGTGAAATGCGGAAGAGTACTTTTCCACTTTTTCACTTTTCCAACAGAGACATCCACCAAAATGAAGACGAAGACGGCGCCGTCATACAGTACCTCCAGAAGAGAAGTGTAAGTTTAAGGAAAGTGACAGAATGCGAGAAGAGAAATGTAAACGAATTATTTTTTTCCCGTTTTTGTGTTCCATTTTTATTTTATTTTTAGTTTTTTTTTCTTCGTTTTGGTTGGAACTGGCAGGAACCTTGGTAAGAGAGGCTAAAATTGAGATGAATCGCAGTAATTTTTTTCCAATCTACACCATGATGCATGAGATCTTCCTCTTCGTTGTCGTGTTTTATAAAGCCGGAAACGAAATTTTAATGTACTTCCAGAAAGAAGAATAGAAAATAAAGGCATGTATGATATAAGGATATAGCATCAACGAACGGCATATATGGTATATGCAGTTAGAATGCAAATGCAGAACTAGGTTAAGTTGAGGACTTTATAAAAAAAAAAGTTCTTTCTCTTCATCAAAGCTTCAGAACTACAGGGACTGCAACACAGAATACATTTACAATAAGTTAAAATTTGGTGCAGGGCACTTGGTTTGAATATGCTTTTAAACATCAATCGCAATTTTGGAAAACATATCCCAAAGCTTATGCCTACACCATCTTCTTAGTGTAGTCCTGCTTTGCTTCCGGAAATCTGTAAAAGTATCTGTAGGTTCCTTATCGGCCCTGGGCACTTCCCTTCTGGAGCATAAATGTTTCATATTATTTTACATATACTCGTAACATACATAGTTGGACTGAATGCCTCTGCTTAAAGATCTGATTAGTTTCTATATACTAACGATTTTCGTGGCAAAAGAAAATAAACTAAGCTAGTTCGCTCATTTTAATTTCAAAACCACTAGATTTCTATATACAAGTTGGCGCAAGAGGTCATCATAATTTTTGCAAAAGGCGGCAAACGTCTATTCTAGCTTGACTTTTGTGAAGTAAACATATACAAAATACACGTCAACGAAACATGAATCGCTATACTCCTAAAGAACCCGGAATCATGAATCTCGACCACCAGGGAAACAACTGGGGAACCGAAAATCCGCGTATAATCCACGCAAATCCATTAGACTCGCTCAAAGTTGCTGCATAGTGTGCTTTTTACGCTGGAGACGGCGAGAACTACAAAGCCAAACTCAACGACTTTCTCTTTCCTCAATTGAATGAATTGGGACTGGAGAACATGAGGGTCCAACAGGATGGAGCAACGGCGCATACTGCCCGAGCCACAACCAACAGACTTCATTTTGTGGGTTTTTTTTGAAGTCACGAGTCTATGTCAACCAGCCTCAGACTTTTGAAGTACTCAACGGGAATATTGGTCAAGAATGCGAGGACCTATCGCCAGAAGTTCTGGCAAGATGGATGGAAAATGTAACAAATTGGGCCCGAAGGGTCATTAATTCTGGCGGCGGCAACTTAGCCGGTATCATAATGGACATAATGGAAAAAAAATTAAGACATTAGAGAAATATAATCCAAAATCAGAAACAAAGTTTTTCATTCATGAAAAAACATATAGCCAACGAACATAGGATGACAACCTTGTACTATCTTCTTCTTAGCTTGGGTATGGGAGCCAGTGACAGAACCGTCCTCTTTGGTTATGTAGATGCTTTTATAACTTACGAACCAATGTATGTATACAATCTGTAAGTCTGATTACTTATGTACATCTAATTTTCTTTTTGCGGTCATTGGAAACCATAGTTAACTAAGTTACGCGTATTGTACATTTATGCTTTGAGCTTCCTTCAATGAAAAATCTTAGTACTGTGCTAAGATTAAGATTCCAATCATTCCAAATTCGAGTTTGTCGTATGTCATTGGAGGATCCGACGGGCACTCTCTTGTGTGATAGTACACTTTTAACTCAATTAAACCCTTTCATAGTTTTTATCATACGCATTAATTTTTTTTCTTTGAGATATTTACTCTTACTCGTAATAAAGTGGAATTAGCGAAAAGCCGAAAGTGAGGTTTCAGTATTAATGCCGAATAATAAATCTAGTGGTCTTAGTAAAGTACCTGCGGGTACACCTGTTACTTTTGACTATTTGAAGTATCATAAACCTATACAGAGCACCACCAGTGCCATTACAACAACAAAGAAACATATAGAAGGGAGCCCTTCACACATGTTGTGCACTATACAGTCACCAAGCAGCAGTGTGGCTAGATCAGCAGACGCATAATCAGCAATTTAAGTAAATCCAGCTATAAATATAAATGAGAACAATCTAAAAGCAAGTTGTAAGCTGAAAGTCAACAAAAACTGTTCGAGTGAGTGGGCAACTGGCATGGGTAATCTTAGACGAGCTGCCAGTAATTACCAATCCAACGCCGGGAAAGGAAGAAAAAAATTAATTTTTGAAGCATCCTAACCTAAGAGATTCAATTTGTCGAACAACCGATCTTCGCCATTAACAGACATTGTCCAACAATTCGCTAGACCTACAGGGTCTCAACCAATCACCAATAATGCGAAGAGTAACATAGTCAATCCAATCAAATACTGAATACAAATGGTGGTGCTTCATTAATTTCCGTTCACTATATACTTATTTGGTGATAGTCTTATTAGTGAAGTTGTATATATGTAGATTTGAAACATAAATTTGCCAACTTATGTTATCAAAGATTGTTGACAACGATACAAAGGTTCATGGTTCAATTATCGACCGATCACGTGGAATGGGAATAGGAGCTTTTTCATTTTCTCCTAAGGAAACGAAAAAGGTTTCTTGCTAAAGGGTTTTTGTGAGGATATTCCAATAGAGGTAATAAATAAATCAGTAAGAACATCAGCTCCTAATATTAGGATAAGTAAAATCGTATCATTCGCAGCTTCTAAATCCAAAGCAATTAACCAAAAATTAAATATTTTCACTTTACAGCCGGAGAAACGTGAGTCCACTAAAAATCTAATCAGTATTAGATACGAGTACTTGCATCATCAGAGATTTTATTGGGGGAAAAAGAATCAAAAAAGGGGTTATTAGGTGCTATCGCTGTCAAATATTTGGGCATTCGGCCGTACTATGCGAAGAATCTCATGGGTCTGATGTCTGTATCACATCTTTTAAATACTTTAAAGAGTTTTAATCGGGATGTACCGATCCCAAAGTGTGTTAGCTGCAGCGCAAATGGTCCTGCAGCCGATTACCAAGAGTGTGTAGCGTATCTTAGATTCAAATAAAAACGGGTAGTATCGGCCCAAATGGCTACGGAAACCGCTAACAAAAACAGAGTTGCAGTGCAACACAGTATAAATACGTGCACTAATCCAAACATTTCATATGCTGAAATGGTAGCATAAGGCCCTTCTAATGGAGTAAACCAATCAACTATAATAGTTTCATTAGCTATAGCAACTATCAGTCTTGAATGAAGTAAAAAACCTTTCTTACATTCTCTTCACATACGACTACATAAGAAAGTTCTGGTCCAAGTACCAGCAATTGCAATCTAAAGAAGAGAAATGTTTCCGTCGATAAATCTTAATTTATTACAATTTCGAAAAAATAGACTAAGAAGCCTCCAGAACTTGTCTCTCACAGTTGAAATATATCTAACGGCGGTCTCTCTAAGGACGGTGTGTTGAGATCTTCGCTGCGGAAAACAACTTCAGCCAGCTTGTAAATGAGCCCACACGAATACCAAATGTTGATAGTTATACCGCCAACACCCTGGACTTGATTTTAACTTCCTACCACGACAAATACAAGGTCAGTGTGATATCTCCTCCAGGCTTGTCAGACCACTGTATCATATCAGCTAATTTCTCGTACACCGCCCACCCAGTTGGAGAAAAGATTCCTAAAAGAACCGTATGACAATAAGAGAAAGCCAACTGGAACGGTCTTAACAGTTTCTTTAGGAATTTTAACTGTTCGTTATGTCTCCTCGATAACGACGTGGATACCGCTGCTGATATGAACACACACACCATTCTCTTTGGAATGAGAAACTTTATACCCCTTCGAATGAAGAGTATCAAACCAAAAGAAAAGGCATGGTACGACTTGAACTGTAAAGAGGCTATCAGGGTTAGAGAAATGTTTTTTCGGTCCTTCAAGACCAACGCAACAGAGGAAAACCGAAACAAGTTTAAACGAACCAGGAATGAGTGCAACGTCTTTCTCAAACGTGTAAAATTCCAATACGACCAAAAACTGAGGCAAAAAATATTGTAATGTTCCAAAGGTAGCAACAATTTTTGGTCGGTCGTCAAAAATATTAGAAATTTTGCCTCATCCTCCATTCCAACGCTGACATTCTAGTTGTCAGCTTTTTCGACAAGGCCAATCTAATTGTTGCACACTTTACGGCTAGCTCAGCATTTCCAGATTGTTCTTTGTCGCCGCCTATACTTGACTGCGTCCAATCCTCAATCCACTTTCGCACTCGTGTAGTAGCAAGCGTTCTTAAAGATCTTAATATACATAAATCCGCTGGTCCAGTTGGTATATCTGCCCTCCTTCTGAAGAGGTGTTCTTCCTCGCTTGCGGAACCACTGCGTAAGCTTTTTCATCAATCCTACTCTTTAGGACTTTTCCGAGAAGATGGAAAACAGCATTTGTCCAGCTCGTCCCTAAAAAAGGCGAATCTTCCTCTCTCTCTTCGTACAGACCCATTGCACTTACGTCCCTTCTTTCCAAGGTCATGGAAACGCTAATAAACTGTCAGCTAATGAAAGATTTCGAAATATGAAAACTTCTCAATGACTGGCAGTATGGCTATTGTGGCAACAGCTCCGCTGGTGATTTGATGGCATGTCTCGCCGAAAAGTGGAAACAAAGCGTACATCAATCTGGCGAAAGCAAGATATTTGCATTTGATAATTCGAAGTCATTTAACAGAGTTTGGCATCAGGCTCTTTTATTGAAAATGGGGTCGATGACTCTCTTCTTCAATGGATTAGAAATTACCTTTTGGAACGTTTAATTTAAGTTGTCTTGGATGACTCCAAGTCTGATATTCACAAAATAAATGCTGGTGTGCCCCCGGGGCTCCGTTTTGACTTCGACACTCTTTTTAATTTTCATTAATGATCTCTTGTCCGCTACTTCGAATCCAATACATTGTTTTGCTGCCGACAGTACTCTCTGCTTTTCATATTCGTTCCCGGACTCACGTCCCTGTTCTTCGGCTGTAGACCGGGAATGGCAGCTTATGTTAAGCTCATTAAATTCTGACATAAACAGCATAACTAATTGGGGAACCACTAACAGAGTAGAATTTAATGCTTCCAAAACACAGTGCTGTCTGCTGCCGTTAAAGCGAAATTTAAACACCCAGCCATTACCCATGGATGGCACTTGCATCATCGAAACCGATAAACTCTCCATTCTCGGTATGTGTGTCAAAGGAAAGGTTAATTTCCGGAGCTGATATCTCATCCCATAGAGTTGGTAAACCTTATGAGGTCACTGCATTTGTAATTAATGATATCTTTGTTGGAAGGTTAGACAGTTCTCTTCTGTCTGTCTTATTTTTTGAAGACTACTTAAGTAGGTTAAATGGTGCTGGTGCTTATTTTTTCATCTAGGTAGATTAGAATTAAGGATATGGCAGAAGAGTTCAGAACCTACTCGTGTATATCGCAGAAGTGAGCAATTTATCGCTAACTCCCCAGCCACTTCGTTATCTTTAATGCGTCCGTAATCTGGTACGCACCATAGTCTGATCTTTTTGTATTCGGTAAGAAGGGCATTTTTATTTGTACTTTTTGTAAAGTAAATATATGTACATATGTATGTAAATATATAGGTGCTTCCATGCCTGTCTCGATACTGATATTGGCAAAGTATTCAGCTTATAAGGAATCAGGTTACTCGTACATATGTACTTAGAGCCTTTGTGACACCGATTTGGGCAAACATGTCAGTACCAACAGCAGTCTCCACTTTTGACCCAATAGCATAACACATGATTATTTAAGAGTTCAACTCTGTCTACTCGTACATAATTTGGGATCTTTATCTAGAATTTCTTATCAAAATAGAGTGCAGAGGGGCATGAAATCGGATACCATGTTGCACATTTCTAGCTCAGGATGACTCGACTGGTGCCAAGTAATCTGATTGTATCATGGAGAGATTATCCTCCGAACGAATTAGTCTCATCTCAGTGCGTACCGCTATTTTTTTTTTATACAAAAGGTGCAAATATGAGTCCAATTAGAGACTGTGTTCAAATTACTGTTTTGAATAAGATGTCATGGCGGTATGGTTTCTATTTTATTAAATTTAGTCTATGGAACTGCAGTATGTATGAGTGCAACAAATACACAGTAGCAAAGCATAGCAAACCCATCCTTATAGCACGTACAACAGCATATATAGGACAATTGATACTGACACAACTTCAAGACATTCATCGTTGTGAGGAAAACTTGTAGCTGAGAAAAGGTTCAGCTTTCTTCTCCTCCTACGATGAATACCTCATTTTTATTTATTGATAAACCTACCCTGTCATACCATCCAGTGTTGTGACGTAATAGTTTTGGTACACTAGTATTTATTGAAAATTACATTTACACATCCAAATTAGACAATTATTTTTTGTCGTAGGCCAGTACCCTGCAGAAAGAATGTACGCTCCGGCTATATGTGATTTTAAAACCAGCCGTTCTTTCAGTAGATATACTTCTTTTCGGTTGCCAAAAGCTGGCTCTCATCTAGTTGGTATTAGTAAAGTCAGAGCAAACACAAAGCTATTGAATGAAATTCTTTGCAGCCCAGTTTTTCGATGGTGTCTGTCACTTTTGCTCCAAGATAAAGATTTATTTTTATTTTTTTTATTGCTCGGAGGGTGAAGCATGGTAACTGCACAACATGCATGTGCCAATGTGATACACCAAATCTAACCTCCGTAAAGAAACATCGTTCTTGTTTCAACCCACGGAAACACAGTAAGGCATAACTTCGGGCGGCTTTTTTTCCCCTGTTTGCTGTTCTTTTTGCCAAAGGTGATGCCGTTTAGGTCTGGTTGCTCTCATTGACTCTTTTTAGTAGCCGAAGTTCCTTCATGATTTTTGCCGCAATCTGTTTCACAGCATTCAATATTGCGCTCGATGTTAACATATGGTTCACAATGGTCTCGGGAGCCGATATTTCTTCAATCCTTTCCTCCAGATCTCTACGCTCTATACGAAAGCGTGGACCCTGAAAAAATACGTGTTGTGTATCGTCTCTGACCTCTCCGCATTTTAAGAATATAGGAGATTCATCAAGCCCAAATCTGTTCACATATGCTCGGAAGAGCAGCAATGTCCGGTTACGAGCTGGCAGAGATAGAAATCCACTTCTACGTGCTGAAGATCTCTATTTTTGGATATCCGGTATAAGTCGACGGTTCCATCTTCCTTTGGGAGACTGATTCCATCTTTCCTGCCATGTTCTCATGTTTCGCTGGCTTCTTTCAGCTTGATATCTTTGTCTGAAGCTAAGGGTTCCTGAATTTTGACATCGTAGATCCTGTTTAATTATTCGTTATAAATCTTTATTCACTCTCTGCATTGAACCTATCATATTCAAATTAAATTTTTACCCACAACTTTCATAATTATAATCAACTTAAAGAATAATTATAATCTACCCTATGATTTGATTGATTTTCCTATGTCATAATTTGTCAATTGAATTATTCCGTACTTTTATATTGCTTTATTAACATACGATTTTAATGGAACTTGCGATCACCAAAACAATTGAAGAGCACAATTAAGATAAGTTTTGGAAAGAAAATACAGGTTTTTGTGTTGGCCAATTTCGATACTTCCTGTTATGCTGAAGATTGATCTCAGCCCCTTTCTGCTAGCAACTACCAGAGAAGATTGGATCTTGCATTGGATCATTAATATTTTGTCTAATCCTTCTTGCAGAAGACTTAATTGTCAGTGCTTTGGCGCATGTTAGTGTCGCATGCAACACCCTTGAAAGAATTCGTCTCCTTTGTTGTCTGGGTCCTTCAATATTCGTCACTACTCTGGACAAGGCAGAGTTCATCCGAGCGGCTTTGTCGTACGTTCTTTCAAGGTGTTCCTCGTAATCGAGCCTAGCGTCAATCGTCACACCTAGGCATCTGATCTCCGGTTTTGACATTATACATATTTTGATCGCCTACTCTGATGGCGATTGTCTCTCTTTTTTTGCTTACTAATACTGCTTCCGTTTTATGTTCAGCTGGCTCTAACCCGACTGCTGCCATCCACCGCCTCATTTTTCAGATACATTCGTTCCCAATGTCGTCTATATCTTCCAGGTGTTTCGCCGGCGATTCCAATACCATCGGCAAAGCCTATGCTTTTTGCCTCGTGTGGGATTTCAAGTCTTAGAACCCTGTCAAACATAATGTTTCACAGGATGGGATCTAATATCGATCCGTGTGGTACTCCGCCAAATATGTGGTACTGCCTTGCTCCACCGCCGGTATCGAGAAGCAGGAACCGTTTCTCAAAATGAGTTAGTATTATTTAAATTAGGAAGCCTGGCCCATCATTGTTCTAAGGCAGTGCATTTTACGTCCACAGTTTGCAGAGTTGAACCCATTTTTGACGTCCAGTGTTATTACAGCACCATAATTCTTTACACTATTGGTCTGGAAAAATCCTTTCTGTCAGACACTAGTTTCTTTTGATGACTAGCTTAATGGCCCTATTTGATATACTATCCAATCTAGGTGAACTATTATCAATGAGACATCTGCATACGTCTAGGAATTCCACATCCGTGATGGCTGCGATCTCTTTTGTTTCCTGAGGTGCTTCTGTACGCTCTGCTGTTCTTTGTGTTGGAAATAATCCGATAATATTTTTTGCTTTAGGAGAGCACATGAGAGTGTCCCAGTGCCTTTGAGTTTTGCTGTGACTGTCCTGTATGCGGTACCCCAAGGATTTACACCTGTCTATCAACAGCGACTATTACATTGCGTTGTTGGAGCGTTTGAAGGACGAAATCGCAGAAAAACGGCAGCGTTTGAAGAAAAAGAGAGTGCTGTTTCATCAAGACAATGCACCGTGTCGCAAGTCGATGAAAACGATGGCAAAATTGAAAGAATTCGGCTACGAATTGCTTCCCCACCCACCGTATTCTCCAGATTTGGCCCCCAGCGACTATTTCCTGTTCGCAGACCTCAAAAGAATGCTCGGCGGAAAGAGATTTAACACCGAATCGCTGAAACAGAGGCCTATTTTGAGGCTAAACCGAAATCGTACTACAAAACTGGTATCGAAAGATTGAAAAATCGTTTCAATCAATGTATTGCCCTCGAAGGCAACTATATTGTTAAATAAAGTTGAATTTTGCAAAAATTTTGTGTTTTACTATAAAACGACACGGACTTTCCAGCCCATGTGTTATGTAGAGTTACAATTAGATTATGTAGAAAAATAAAAAAATTTTGTGAAAAAATATCTTGTATCATTGTTTGGTCGGAAACTTTTCCTCGTATTTGGCACCTCTCGCTAGGGAACTCATTACAAAGGTGACATCAACTATGGAGCTTACGTCCTTTCTCCTAAAGGCGTGCTCGCATTCCGTGTTAAGCATTATTATGTGTAGTGACGATACAGCTTCTAGTAGAGCTTCTTCCCTTCAATTGGTCCGAGTGTTGCCACAATCAGTGGCTCACAAGTATCATCCTCCGCTGGTCTATTCAAAATACCCTTGAATTCCTCAAAGGTGCTGCTTGGAGATGCATCCCAACTGTAGATATGTACCCCCTTGAACTTTCTTGAACGAAGCCTATTCAGTTATCAGAATTTTTTCTTTGAACCCGTAGTCTCTACAGTCCCAGATAGGAGTTCTTGTTGAATCATCAGCTACCCAAACTTTTTCGTCGAGAAAATTAGTGACCGTGGCACGTGAACTGGAGATACGACATACGACATTGCAACGGTTTGTGAAAAAAACAAACAAAGGGGACAAACTCCTTCAGTTGGATACAAACCTAGGGTGATATTTAACGTTGGACGAGAGAAAGCACTGGCGTCCAGCAGAAGTAAAAAACCTTGCATATGAATGTGCTATGAGATTTGATGTCCAAAATACTCGTATTCCAAACTCGTGGCGTGCAAATGAAATGGCAAGCAAAGTTTGGTTTACTAACTTCTTAAAAAGAAATCCGTCGCTTTTTATTAGAACACCAGAAGTGGCTATTTCTTTTAATGGATACAATGTGAAATAATTTTTCGACAAGCTTGGAGAAGTGATATTAAAACACAAGTTGACTCCCTCTCGTATGTGGAACTTTGATTGAGACTGGAGTCACAACCGTGCTTAAGCCAAAAAAAAAATGTTGCAGCCAAGGGTACTCGTATTAAGAAAGAAGGAGCAATCGTATCTGCAGAACGCGGAACTTTGGTCACTGTGGAATTAGCGATAAATGATATTCGGAACACAATTCCTCCTATGTTTGTGTTTCCACGACTAAAGTATAAGGCTCTATGCATTCGCGACGGCCCCCCCGAATGTATTAGTGCTGGTAATAGCTCGGTATGGATGGCCAGTAACGAGTTTCTGTTTTTTATGGATCATTTCATTTCATGTTTCATAACTGGTTGAGGAATAATCCCGGAAAGACGATGACAACCTACGAAATACCGGGTATTGTAAAATATGCCTGGCCTTTAGCCCCTACACCAACTAATATCTGCAGCGCATTTACAATGTCTGGTATATGGCCCTTTGACCCTAATGTGCTCACTGACGAAGACTTTACACCATCTTTTCTCACTGATTGGCTGCAACCAGAAAGTCAACCAGCGTTATTGTATCTAAGCAATGAACCTGGTCCATCAGCAAAGATACTGGCCACCAGAAATTGTAAATTCCAACCAAGCTACAATTCGGGAAATAGCTGAGCAAAGGAACATCTTATATTTTCAAGACCCTTCTCCGCAGGTCCTGAAAAACAATAACCAGCAGGAAACGGTTGGTGCGATCATCCCTGAACTTGTTCCTAAGCATATCGTTCAGCTAGAAAATTAGCCGCTTTCTCACCGGAGGTTATAAGGTCATTTCCTAAAGCACTTCCTAGATTATCAACAGTGAAAAAAGGACGTACTAGAAAAGCAGCTGTCTCACAGACACCCCTGAGTAAAATGCACTTGCTGAAGAACAGACTAAGAAAAAGGAAAGAGTAGGAAATGAGACCAAAGTAAAGCGCAACATGAAGGAAAATAGGACTAAACTAAAGGTGCAGCTTAAAAAAGAAACCAACAATGACAAAGGTAACAAAAACCAAGTTAAAAGGAAAATTTTACAATACATAGAAGATACTGAAAGCGAAGAAGAAGAAGATGAATTAGAATGGCACTGTATGAGTTGTTGTGATTCGTATTCAAACTCAAAATCAAAGGAAAAATGGATTAAATGCGTGATGTGTAAAAACTTGAAGTGTATACATAGAAGAGGAAAAACAAGTCACGTTTCTCTGTTCTAATTGTTGCTCTGATGAGACGTTTTTAGATTAGTAATAATTACTGAAGATAAGGAACAACAGATCTCCACTGAATAACAAACTATGAAGTATGTGCACGTATTTTTATTTAAATTAAAAAAAAAAAATAATCATTAATTAAATAATTAATTCCGTAAATTCGGAAACAAATTCAAAATTCATAATAGGTGAGAGATTTCAACCCTAAGAACAAATCTTCGGGATCAAGATTAAAAAATATAAGAGGAAGGGAACTCCTTGAAGCTTTTAAAAAAGCCAATGTTAACTACCATTTAACGGGAAATCCTACTTACTGGCCCACAGATAGGAACAAAATCCCGGAATATATCCTCAAATACTATTGGGTCTATAACTTAATTCGTGCTAAGAGATGGCGTAACTTGAATTATTCCATTGGAACATGCGTTGGAAAGCTACTGTCATTGTACGTCATTTCAGTATATGTCATTCATTTGAAGCGTAAACAACAATAATGTTTTTTCACTCAAATATGTGGAACTTTGTGCCTGAAAAAGTGTTTTTGCGGGGAGTTCTTCTTCATTACTTTAATATGAAGAAAACTGCTGCCGAAAGTCATTTTGGTGGAAGTTTATGGTGAACATGCGCTAGCTGAGCGAACGTGCCAAAAGTGATTTGCACGATTTGAAAGTGGTGATTTTGGCTTGGAAGATGATGAACGTCCTGGGCAGCCAAAAAAGGTTGAAGATGAAGAACTGGAAGCATTACTCTATGAAGATTGTTGCCAAACACAAGAAGAGCTCGCAGAATCTTTGGGTGTCATTCAAGCAGCCATTTCAAAACGTTTAAAAGCAGCTGGATATATTCAAAAGCAGGGAAATTGTGTTCCACATGAACTCAAGCCGAGAGACATCGAAAGGCGGTTTTGCATGTCCGAAATGCTGCTGGAACGCCACAAAAGGAAGTCATTTTTGCGTCGGATTGTTACTGGTGATGAAAAATGGATCCATTACGACAACCCCAAGCGCAAAAAATCATATGTGAAACCCGGCCAACCAGCCAAATCAACGGCAAAGCCGAATATCCAGGGTGCGAAGGTAATTCTCTGTATTTGGTGGGATCAGATGGGTGTGCTGTATTATGAGCTACTAAAACCGAGTAAAACCATCAATGGACAACGCTACCGAACACAATTAATTCGTTTGAAGAGAGCAGTGGCCGAAAAACGCCCGGAACATGCGACCAGACACGAAGCAATAATTTTCCATCATGACAACGCTCGGCCTCACGTTGCTATTCTGGTTAAGAACTATTTGGAAAACAGTGGATTGGAAGTCTTACCCCACCCGCCTTATAGCCCAGACCTTACCCCTTCTGACTACAATTTGTTCCGGTCGATGCAGAACGCCCTCACTGAAATACGGTTCACATCAGAGCAGAATATCAAAAATTGGCTTGATTCATTCTTGGCTGCCAAGCCGGCGCAGTTCTTTTGGGATGGGATCCACAAATTGCCAGAAAGATGGGAAAGAGTCATAGCTTCAGATGGGCAACACTTTGAATAATACTATTGTACATGTTTTTCTTAAATAAACCTTCAAATTTTGAAAAAAAAAACCGCACGAAATAAATTATATACCCAATACCCAAGTTAAGGAAGGGCCAGATCTTGACTCAGATCACTCATCTGTGCTGCTTACACTTGGTAATAAAATTATAATGAAGGAACACAACCCACGTCTAGTAAACAAACTAACTGACTGGATAGATTTCAGATATTTAATAGATGAACGCATCGTACTATCCACAACAATTAATACAATAGAGCAATTAGAAAGTGATGTACAGTCCTTCACCCTAGCTATACAAAAGGCTGCATGGGCTGCAACACCTAAATTAAATAGCAAAGTAAAAAGAAACGTATATCCCAAAGAAATATGCGACATTACCATATATCTGAAAAGAGACGAGTTTGCAAACGATGACAACTGTCAAGAGCTCCAAGTGTATAAAGGTAGACTTAATAGCTTAAACAATAAGCTCAGAAAAAGGATAGCAGAATTTAAAAATGCATCGGTGGAAAGATACCTTACAAATCTGATAAACGATGCTAGTACAGAATACTCACTGTGGAAGGCTACAAAAAAAATGAAAAGACCAACGGCATACATTCCGCCAGTGAAAAACAGCAGTGGTAACTGGACTAAAACAAACAAACAAAAGGCGGATCTATTTGCAGAACATCTTGAAAATGTCTTTAAGCCAAACGACGATAATGATAATTCCCAACAAACGGAAGAAATGTGCGAAAGCGAGAGATCGATTCCAGCAGTAACCTCTAGGAAATATCCAAAGAAATAAAGAAAAGATCAACCCCAAAAAAGCCCCGGGATTTGATTTAATAACGGGTGAAATTCTGAAAAAACTGCCTATAAAAGGTATGAAAAAAATAGCACAAATAACAAATGCAGCATTCAGACTAAGGTATGTTCCACGTATATGGAAGGTCGCGGAAGTTATTATGGTACCTGAGCCGGAAAAATTGCCCAGTGAAGTAACGTTATATCGGCCGTTATCATTGCTGCCAATCCTGTCTAAGCTATTCGAAAAAATCCTTCTAAAACGTCTCCATCCGATTCTAGAAGAAAAGACACTGATCCCAAACCATCAGTTTGGATTTAGAAATAAATACTCAACTATATATCAGATCCACAGAATAACTGATACAGTAGAAGAAGCTTTAGAATAAAAACAAATATGCTCTACCACCTTCCTTGATGTAACACAGGCTTTTGATAAAGTATGGTACAAAGGGTTAGTCTATAAGCTACAAAAATATCTTCCAAAACAGTACTATGAAATACTAGAGTCGTATATAATGAAACGATTATTAAGAATTAAGCAAGAAGATGAGTACTCCGCATTGAAACACATCAAAGCTGGAGTACCGCAAGGTAATGTGTTGGGACCCGTACTGTTTCTCCTATACACGAACGACCTACCACAAAATGACGAAACTACTGCTAACACATTTGCAGACGATACTGCTGTACTTGCAGTAGGAAAAACCGTCCAGGAAGTTACAGAAAAACTGCAAAAGACAGTAAATGATATATCTAATTGGACCAACAAATGACAAATAAAATTAAATGAACTGAAGTCGGCATAATTGTTAACTTTACAAATAAAAACGTACAACACATACCTGTGTACATAAATAATAAAGTAGTTCTGCATTCGAACTCAGCTAAATACTTAGGCTTGACGTTGGACGCAAAAATTCTTTGGAAAACTCACGTCAAGAAAAAACGTGATGAACGTGATCGTATATAAATATACGATATACAATAATAAAATGTATTGGCTCATAGGGAGGTATTCATGCCCCTCAATTTACAATAAACTGCTTCTCTACAAGCAAATATTAAAACCAATTTGGACATATGGCCTCCAGTTATAGGGGTGCACAAGTAAGACAAATCTTCAGAGCATACAATTCTTTCAAGACAAAGTGTTATGCAATATTGTTAATGCGCCGTGGTACATACGTAACCCTGATCTACATAGGGATCCAAAAACTGAAATGGTAGAGGACGAGGTTCATAAGGTCGCAATAAGACATGAAGTTATTCTTCGCAACCATGCTAATTTAGAAGCAGTCCAACTACTTAATAATAACAATTTAGTTAGAAGATTACGTAGAGTAAAACCTTTTGAACTAGTTAACTAGATAAAAAGAAAATAAATATATATGTGACAACATAATCACACTAACAAAGTGATAATGAATTAGAAAACAGAAGGTAACAACCAAAGTTAGTTCCATAAAACAGTACATAAGTACATAAGTACATACTAGAACAAAATTGCTGATTAATTTGACGATTAGGTGCGATTGCTGGAAGGATGGCAACATCCTGCCTTCCATGGGTGTTTTTAGTGGGTATTTCAAGCCCTACACTATCGCAAAGCTCGCAAGCGATGTCTTTCAACGATTTTCATCTAGCTACATGCATAAAAAAAAAAAAAAATAATGTTGATTGTTGTATTCTTTTTTTCCTCAAATAGTTTAACCTTCATCTCATCCTCAAAAAAAATTACGCTCTCTACCCTCGTGTGTAGATTTCTACACATATAGGATTTTAATGTATTTTCTAAATTCTTTTTTAGATTAAACCGAAAAATTGCTTTTATAATTTATTTCTAAAATAATAAGAGAAGGTAGGTAGGTTCAAATTAATTTTTCTTGACTGCATTTTACACATACATTTCGATTATGTTGATTTTACATGCAGCTTTTGTGCAAAAACAACAAATCGTCTCATAGACATTATTTTTTTGGGCGGATTTTTCTTCATAGCAAACGTGACATCTTGCTCTGCCTTTAATTTGTGGTGGAACGCTTCTTGACCGTTTTGGTGGATTTGTTGAAGTCGATGCAGAAACATCCTCTAAAGGTGACGATGGTGAACTTTCTCCCAAAATAGTTGCAAGCAATAAAGCGGACGATGCTGATTTTGGCTTCGCACTTCTAGCTTCCATAAGTGGTTTTGCAAGGGATATTCCAAGTTCACGTATAAAATTCCTTCTTACTGTTGTTTTTTGTGTTGCTTGCCAATTCGGATTCACTTCTTTGAAAATAATTAATGCATTCAAAGCAGAAATGGCAATCATGTTTGCGAATACAGCCATTGGCCATCTGTTAGATTTTCTTTTGCAGCTGTAACAAGTGAGCATTTTGTCAACCGTATCCACACCGCCTATATTGAATGAAAAAAAAACATTAGAGGGTCTTAAAATTCCAAAAAGTAGTATATGAACAAAATTTTTTTTTATTTTAATAAGAAATAGCAGGTATAAGAACAAACCAGCAACCAGAATTTTAGTCCGTATTTTACTGGTTTTGATGGCATATCTTGATGAAATTTACATCTTCCACGAAAACCAAGTAATTGCTCGTCAACTGTCACACATTTATCTGGATTGTAGTAGTCACTCAATAAATTGGATCATTTTTCAAATATATCCCGAATCGGTGCAAATTTATCTGTAGATCGTTGCTGTTGCTCTGCTAATGACATCATCAAAACGAATAACTCGATTCAAATACTCAAATGTTTTCTTCGACATAATTGCCCTAAACACCTGACGATCGTTAATATCATCAAACAATTCAATTGTAGTTTCGTTTTTCGATTTAAAGTAAAAAAAGTCAAGAATCAGTTGAAATAAAAAAGAAAGCAACTACGACTTACCTATAAACACCAGCTAAAATCAAAACACCAATATATGCTTGCAACATATTCGAATCGATTTGTTTGAAATCCTTACCATATGTTGCTTGTGCATACGCATTTGAATGCTTCAAAATGGTATTTTCAATTTGTGGTGGGAAGAAAAGCAAAAAAGCATCTTTGATGCCATCAACACGAGCTTTGGCATATCTTGTTGTTCCAGGATGAAGAGAAATTGTATTTTCATTCCGCAATCTACCACTTTGATGCTGAAATGGCTATAGTTGCCAAACAATACCATCTTTCGAAACAAGCAGTGGATCCACATTTTCGTCATCACTGTCTCCAGAAACATCACTGATATCGCCATCGCCTTCATTCAAAAATGCTTCCGTTTCTTCCTCTGTCAGATATCAGATATCAGGTTTTGACATTGTTATCTTTTATTATTTTTATAAATTTCACTAAATATACCAACGATATTCACTTGCTAAAACACTTAACGCAATATAAAAAATATGACATGCACTTACTGCCCATATGTGTAGAAATCTACACATGGGGGTAGACAACGTAATTAGTGCATTATTAACCGCCATAAACATTTTTATTATGGGGAAGTACGATTTATTTTCGGTAATCAAGGATATAAACAAAGTCTGAAAATTCCGGAAGTTTGCGATTAGTGGTTTTTGAGAAATTAAGAAAACAAAAATTTTTTGTGTAGTTTTCTACACAAGGATGAGATGAAGGTTAATAAAATTGGAAGTTCTTATTTTATTAGTAGAGATATTACATAAATTTACAATGGTTTTGTTATGTATTACCCAAACAGCATTTTTTTCATCTAATCCCAATTTCTTTTAAAACGGCACAACCAACCCCACGATTGGCACAACACGCCTCACCGCGAGATCGATTTTGCCACGTAGACTCGTTTAAGTTACTACAGTCTTAGCTATAAACTATAAGAACATTGCAAACTATTCACATATATTCAAAAACTATATTAAATTTGACACTAAATGGTCTACATAGTATGCACACTACGTTTTATTTTAATAGGTAATTCAAGCAGTTTTCCAAAATCGGCACTTTCAGCCTCGCGCTCTATGTGTATTTGTAATAAGCAAAAGGGTTTTCGAAAACCCTCTGAAATATTTTCATCTTCACCGTTCTCGTTTTAATTTCCACTCATATATTCCGTACGCAATACAAAAGTGTCATCTGATATTGAAGATTGACGTATGCCATTGTGTAGAGCAAACGTTTAAATTTAAATGGCATTTTTTGTCATACAAATTTGCAGATTTTTCGCCACATTTTAAGCAGTCCACATTAAGCCAATTAACTGTGTCATAATCATAAACGGGTCTAATCACGTACGACTATACTTAATGATTTGAATTAAGTAAATGGAGATCAATGGTCAAAATACTGCGTAATGTGGTATTGGCAATGGTCAATTTCGGGGACGATTCGAGGTGCCTGGCTCATTTTGAATACTTTAGCTTAGAGTGGTGATGTTTCGGCGTGTCCTCGTATATTGATATGTTTCTGGATCCGCCTCTGAAACACTTTTTTTGAAACATGTAACCATTGCAGGAATTCCGGGCTCAGAAGGGCGATTATGTTGGCCAAAAATATAACATGTTTCCTATAAAATATAAGAACTTAAGCCCTTCTGGATCCTAGCCTATCTGGTCAAAATTGGCTCAATTTCTTATTGAAATTCAATGTAAGGCCATCTAATAATCGTTAAAAGATAAGGGTTAACGACTTCAAATTTTGTACCTAATGATTGCAAATATTTTGAACCATGTCATGTACGTTAGAAGAAAGAATTGTTTAAAAAATACGATTAAATTTCCCGCGCATGTATGATACTTTATTAGGATGGGATAACACTTAAAATAGAAAATGTCAATGATGAGCAAAAGTTCCCGAAGCTACTTATCTTATTTGCATTTTTCAAAAACAAAATCATATACCATCCAATTCTCTGCCAGAAAAACACTCAGGTTGTTAAACTGAGGGTGAAAAAATAAATACTCTTTTTTAAATAAAAATAAAAAGGGACAAACAAAATCTCTTTGAAGCATATTTTTGTATGTGGAAAAAAAAAATCGGGTTCAAATGGCTTTTAGGCTAACATATCTATATATGCTATATTAAAGAAAATTGGAGTATAATGGAATATTGTCAAAATGGTTCGGTTGTTCTTGTTTTTATTTATTAACAGATTCTATACAAATCAAAGCTAATATATTAAATATATGTACTTGTACATAACTCTGCCAGAAATAAAATTCTGCTGATGCTAATATATCTTACTTATTGTAGACATTGCAAGTAGAGTATGCGTGTTGTGAATACGAGGTGGTGGCAAAGATAAAATACATACATAATATAAACAATACATCCATTAGTTGGTGTACCAATAGCTTACAAATTGTAATAACATTTTTAATGGAATATGTCTCATAATCTAAATGCTGTCTAGAAATCTTTTAAAGTGAGTTGTTAACTGAAATCTGACTAAAAGCAGCTTAAGTGGATCAAGTAGTGAGAAAACAAAAGGTGATGCCTTTTGTCCTTATTTATCATCGACGATGCCTCAATTAAACTTAAAGGGCAGTAATTTGGCAACCACGTGGAAGAATTGGTTCAATCAGTTCACAAATTTTATAAGAGCATCAAATCGTGAAAACTATAATAATTTTTCAATATATTTAACTTCTTCGATAGTTACAGAGTTACATGCTTATATTTTGCCCAAAGTGAATATTGTTATAGAGAGGCATAATTTTTTTTCACATTCATAAAAAGTGGTTGAATCTGTTGATGGATACGTGACAGTGTTCAAAAATATATGAGCTTAGTGTTTTAAGAGACAACGTCATGCGGAATATTTTTTGTGTGTGGTTTACATGACACTTATACCTATATTAAAGAACTTTTACTTAAGGAGGGAGATATAAAATTTAGAAGTCAGCACAAAAGAACATTCACAGAACCTGCAAAAACCTAATGGAAAAAGTAAATTCATAGGAACCTTAATCAAAAAGAAGTTCTCGAATGCTACGATTGAAAAGTATACATTTCAACAAAGTCACACACCAACAAATAATTCAGCACAAACAACAAAATAAAATTAATCAGTTATCACACACCCAAGCCCATAATATTGGGTTCTACCACATGAAATGTCCGATTTTATAGTAAAAATTTAAAAGCTAATATTATTTTTCCGTAAATTTTTATTCAATCAAAATAGGATCCGTTGGCATCTACGAGTATGACATTCTTCCAATGCGATACAAGGTCAAATATTCCTGACTTTTTGAGGCAATGAAATCTACAAAGGCTATGACCTCTATGACCTTTGCTCGGTTCCGGAAGACCTTCTGCCGGCAAAATGAATCCAGATTACGGAAAAGATGGTAATCCGTTGGGGGAATATCCGGAGAGTACGGTGGATGCGGAAGAATTTCAAATCCCAACTGCAACAGTTTTTGCACCATTACTTGTGAGGTATGGGGTCTAGCATTGTCATGCACAAGGATCGGACCGTGCCAACGCAGGTTGCTTTTGAGCCAATTTAGCATGCAATAGTGTATGTCGATTTCCTCACAATATTTGATAGAGTTTATCGTTTCTCCTGGTTGAAGAAATAAAAAGTGGATTGGTCCTTTCCATGTCCACCAAATTGTCACCATAATCTTTTTTGGGTGGAGATCGGGTTTGGGGGTGTGTTTTGGTTTTTCATCTGCATCCAACCACTGCCCAGATGTTTTACGATTATCATACAGTATCCACTTTTCATCACAGGCGACTATCCGGTGCAAAAACGGTTCAGCTTGGTTTCTTAATGTAAGCGATGTGCAGATTTCCAGGCGCCGTAGTTTTTGAGATTCGTTAAGTTCATGGGGTACCCACTTATCGAGTTTTTTTACCTTTCCTATGTGTGAAATGTGTCGACTTATGGTCATTGGGGATTCTCCTATGCTTTGTGCAATCTCTCGCATCGATTTTGTTGGTTCCGCATCCATGTTTTCATCATCGTCGTCAACCAACGTTTCCTGCTTTCCACGTAGTTCATTTTCGATGCTGAAGTCTCCCGAATGAAACTGTTCAAACCAACGTCGCATAGCGCGTTCGTTTAACGCCACATGCTCAAATGCGTCATTAATGTTTTTTGTTTTTTTTTTTGTTTTTAGAACTTAACAACTTAACATTCAAGTGGGTATGAATAATTAATGGGGAAACTAAATTCTTAGTGGAAGTTGGCTTGATGTTTATTTTTAGTCAACTACTCATCTTATTTGATTTTCGTTAACTGAAAAAATGTTATGTCTTTTGGGCGAGACTGGGATTCGAACACCGAACCTTCCGATTTGGAAGCCAGTCCACTACCACTTGAGCCACGGCCACTCAATGCCAATGACGCATTATGTCCCATTTTAAATTCGTAGAAGAAAAATAAAGGTACTTGTAACGAACCCTAAAATTCTCACACGTCAAGCACAAGTAGTACTTTATTTTATAAAAAAAAAGAAAATTTAAAGTTCTGGCACAGATGTTCACCCGAGAACTTCTTATTTCCGACTGAGCGAAAATCGGACATTTCATGTGGTATAAATTCCATCGACCAAACACTCAAGCAATACATTGTTCAGCATGCAAAATTCACAAATGGGCATAGCACCCCGGCGTTAAATCCCGGACCCTACAAATTAATTTGTATCGTTCCCTTGATAATAATAGTAATAATAATTCACAAATTCAGATGCCCTACTATTAGTGTCGTATATAAAAAGTTGCGGCGGAAAGAACCACTACTTCAAAATATGGCGCTCTAAAATATATACATACATACATGCAATGTTGAAGCTGAGTCCAACACGTCATCTGAATCTGGGATCACTGCAATCATCGTCGACGTCATTAACATGGGATATCTATCTATTGTACATATCAACGGGAACAGTCTAAAGTGAAAAGTGGATACCGGTGCCCGAGGCAACCAGTGTCTGATACTACCTTTTCCCAGCTTGAATTAAGTGATTTTGTTATTGTGCCTACATCGAATCGAATTTAAAAGTTCAGCAACGAACCGCTACCAATAATGGGTCAATCAGGAATTCTATAAGAATATAAGTAGATCTAGTGTTATAAAATGTTATGTCGCTGAGCTTAACTGTAGTACAGTCCTAGGGTCGCCAAATTTGGCTAAACTGAATGAATTAAACGTGGAAATGAATTAAATTTCGAAAATGGTATAGCTAATAACTTATCTGAAGACAAAAGTTAATTTTACATAATATATGTATATTACATATGTCAATATTATCCATAAGAATTAGTATAATATTAGGTTTAAGTTTTTGAATAATTTTAAAGATATGTTTAATAGTCTAGGTGGTTTGAAAAAGCAAATTCACTTCAAATATCAAATGCTGATGTGCTCCAGGGCTCCCTTCTGTCTCCGACACTCTTTTTAATTTTCAATAATGATCTCTTGTCTGCTACTTCTAATCTAATATATTCCTTTGCTGATGATAGTACTCTCTGCTTTTCATATTCTTTCCCGGACTCACATCCCTGCTCTTCCGCTGTAGAACGGGAACGGCAGCGTATGATAAGATCATTAAATTCTGATATTAACAGTATAACCAATTGGGGAACTATCAATCGAGTGAAATTTAATGCTCCCAAAACTCAATGCTGTCTGTTGTCATTAAAGCGAAATTCAAATACCCAGCCATTATCCATGAATGGCACTTGCATTGTCGAAACCGATAAACTTTCCATTCTCGGTATGTGTGTCAGTTACAACTTACGTTGGAATGACCACATATTCGATGTCGTCAAAAATGCTGCGAAATATCTAGGTTTCCTCAAGCGATGTAAGGAATACGTATTTTACCCCCTCTGATATGGCCACAATATATAAGGCATTCATCCGCACAAAATTGGAGTGCAATGCCCACATCTGGTCAGGTGCTCCTCAAACATCTCTGCACCTGCTAGATAGGATTCAAAACCGTGCGATAAAACTCATTAGTGATACTAATATCAGCCAATCAATTGACACCCTCGAAGACCGACGTAATGTATCGTGTCTCACTTTGTTTCATCGCTATTTCCACCACCAGTGCTCCATTGAAATCGCCAGTAGCATCAGTAGCATTCCACCCATTCAAGCTTTCAACCGTAACACCCGTCTCGCTATGAATGCTCAGTATACCCTCAAGCCCATTTTCGGACGAACTCTAAAATAACGTGATTCTTTCCTAAGCCGCTTATGGAATGCCCTGCCGATCTCTGTGTTTCCTGGTCGATATAACTTACAAATGTTTAAAAACAATGTACATCGGTACCTGTCTTTTCTTCCTCCCTAAATTTCCTTGGCCCGCGCTGTGTACGAACATTTTAAGGGTACAAAAACCCCTTGAGCGCACGCTTATTATAAAAAAAAAATGAAACACTTGATGTAAAACCAGTGATTCCGGCAAATACCATTTAGCCTTAAAAATCTCCTTAAAGACGAATTAAAACGAATGGAGGATCTGAAAGTCATATGAAGTCAGAGTTTGAATTTTTATAAATCCGTTCGCGAGACATAGATTTTTGAGGCTGACCTTTGGCATAAACGTGGCGCCTGCGAAATTCCATGCAAAAATGGTGAATAATTTTAGTGATATACCAAACGTAATGATTGATATTGATGATTTTCTCATTTATGGGTCTCCCATAGAAAGGCATGAAAACAGCCTCAAAATGTCTTAAAAAGAGCTAAGTTTATGGTCTAATATTTAAATTTTTAAAATCAAAATTTCTTCAAAGAGAAATAAAGTATATTGGTCATGTGTTTAGTCATAAAGGGATACGTGCAGTTAGGAAAATACTCCCGATCTTCTAAGGTTTTTAGGTATGGTTAATTGCCTAGGATCATTTGTTAAAAACTTGTCGATACAAAATTCAAACCTGAGTCAATTCTTGAAGAAATAAGTTTCATGGCATTGGCCTTCTCAGCACGAAGAAGAATTTAACAACTTAAAAAGTCACATATCTAATACCCCAATTTTAAAATCTTATGATCCGGAAAAACATCTTATACTGTCCGTCGATGCATCAATGATTGCAGTAAGTGCAAGCACATCTCACGAATCCTCTCTGATTGCATACGCTTCAGCAACTTTAACATCAAGTCAACAAAACTACGACCAAATAGGGATGGAACTTTTTGCGATTGTAGTGATGATAGAGTGCTTAATAAAGTCAAGGAATATTGCAAACATGGTTGGCCAAATAATAAAAAGGCAGTTGAATAAATAGCAATTGCATATTTTAACATCCATAAGTACATCTATGTTATTGATGAATTAGTATTTAAATGTAATCCCCTTGTCATTCCTAAGTCACTTCCATTACCAAATGCAGTTGCTCCTTCAGAAGGGCATATGGGTATAGAACGATCTAAAAATCTAGCAAAAGACTACATGTTCTGGTCTAATATAAACCAAGATATTTATAATCTAGTCAGTAATTGTGAGACTTGCACTAGAAAGCTACTACAGCCTGTTATATCAGTTCCTTGGCATTGATTTATTTGAAATGAAAAGAAATTGTAGATTTTAGTGGAAGATTATTTCTAAAACTTCATAGAGATAGCTCCACTGCACAACGGCTATTTAAATCATCTAGTTGTCATACAACTTAAATCGATACTTACGCGTTATGGTGTAGGTACTCCAAATTATGATAAGTGACAATGTTCCACCATCTAATTGAAGGATTTCCGAAGTTTCACTTTTGACTGGAACATAAATCATTTAACATCTAGCCATTATCTTTCTCGTTCGAATGGACTTGCAGAAAGATCCATTCAAACAATGAAAAAACTTTTGTTGAAATGTGGCGAAACCGGCTCAGAGCCATACATTGCTCTTCTGTACTACAGGACAACAGAAAAAGAAAACAGAATTCGCCATCAGAACTTCTGATGTCTCTTTAACTACGTACTAAACTTCTAGTAACCTTAAAATCTCTAAAACCTGAAATAGTAAATATAAAAAAACCATGACAAGTTAATAGCGGAAAAATAGAAAAATTTGTAAGATATTGAGTCAGCAGTCTACAAGTATAACAGTCTTTTACTACAAATAAGACAGCTTCATATATCATGGTCTTCCGCTAATCGCCTTCGATAGACTGAAGTTCTTTTCCACTTGTCTCATCTGAAGCAACTTCTGCCTTTACCGCGTTGTCACTTCGAAGACATTCGAAGTCGTAGCTATCAGAGCCGATAATTTTGGTCCTTCTGACAAGGTCAAGGTATAGGCCATTTATCACACTTGTTATATTTTTTTCTATAAATTCCGTTTATGCAAAGGGGTGCAATACGAGTATAACTTTTCTCTCGAAGCTACCTAGTACATTTTGGTCCACTTCAAAGTCCATTCCTCCGCGACAAACAGTAGGGCTGAGCTAAAGGGTCTTATGTTCGTTGTTCGTGAGAGCGGCTTAATTCTTACTTACTTTCTGGTCGAAGGAATCAGCTGAGTGATTCTCCCCTTGATCTCTGCGGTTGTATTATCATTTGAATTTACAGAGGAGCCCAGGTTGACAAAGTTTTCTGTTATGGCGTGTATTCGAGTTGTTGGTGTTGGTTGTCCTGACTTGGGGAGAGCATATACTTTGTTTGATAGTCATCTAACTCCTAAACCCTTATTGCCGCAGGTATTATAGTGGCAGGTCATTAATTTCTTTCTATAATACCAATGTCATCTGAGTATACTACAGTTTTTCAAATATGATGTTAAGGAAATCTTATGATCGAAATCAAACCAACGTTAACAATTGTAGTCAGGCGGATCCTCACATGCCTAAAACTCAGGGGTTCTTGCATTGGTCTCTCATTGATGACAAATCTTCATCCAAATAGGCGCTTTTTCTGTTCTATACATACATACAATATATTAATCATCGTAGTATAGGGTTTATTGAGAATGAATCGAGTCTTCCACTCCATAATCTTTCCATGCCAGTAAAACTGCAAAAAGACAGATGTGAAGACAATATTGCGGCTGTACGTCATTCGGTAAGCAAACGCGCCGTTCTCAAGGGCTGGACATCTTTCGATTGTCCCTGCGATGATCTTTTTTGCAAAAAGACTTGGCCATTGACCCAAGAGCTTAAGCGCGTTAAATTTTCACTACTTGCCACTATTGAATTACACTGATATTGCTATTCGACGAAAAATCATTCTCATTGACGAGACAAATTGTTGGATAAATGGCTCCGTTAATAAGTAAGATTGCCGCATTTGGTCAAGCGAACAGTTAGAGCTGTTGCAACCAAAGCCATTGTCAATGAAAAAGGGTTTTATGCTGCCTGAGATGTCATTGGGCCATGCATTTTCCAAGATGATGCTGGCGAGTTATTTACTGTCACTGTAGAAACCGGAACTTTAAGACTTGGCTGATACTCGTATGTATCAGTTCGGTATCCATCTTATCGTCATAAATGAGCCTGCGACCTAAGAACTCAGTACTCTTTTATTATGTCTCTAGTTTATGCCAACAAGCCAGAAACTTTAGACGTCTTTAAGGCCAACATTTGACGAGAACATGCTGAAACATTGGCCGGATTATGTGAAAAAGTCATCTGAAATTTAGCGTATTCAATCATGTAAGAGTTCCGTTGTAGACATTTGAATGATGTCATATTTTATAACTAATAGCATCGATTATATTTAATCCAATATACAAATTTCATTCATTCATTAAGTATACGTCTTTTTATTAACAAAACAAATTAGGCCGCATCTAATGGAAATCCTTATAATTTGTGTACTCGTATGTCATCGCCTTAATGAGAATAGCTTTTGGCTAGAGGCTGATTTTAGTCACTGCCATCATAAATCACCTATTTGTTCCTGTGTCAGTGCTTGTGGTAGGAAGTTGTCTTTTATCGATATGGCGACAATATTTAGGAAATGAAAGTTATCATCTTATTTGTCTGTCTCCAGTAGTACGGATTGCTTTATTCGCTAACATAAATTTATTAAGAAGTCAGATTTTCATTCGAATCCGCGGTGGCGTTCTTGTAGGTTAGTCCTGTTGTATAATATTTAATTGCTCTGGGGATTGCTCTTGAAATATACTCGTACACTATCTCCCCTTTATTCTCATTTATAAAAAAATGTTGTAGTATATAGTGGCCTCCTATCGAAACTGGTATGATCTTTTTCAAACATTTAAGTCTTCTAAGCGATGTGTTGATGATTCCAGTCCTGCTCTACGGCGCACATAGGAGTATTTGCTGCAAAAACTTGTCCAAAATTTGATTTTTTGATTTTCCGAAATTTAAAATCAAAAACTAAATGGGTCAATGTGTTGCAGTTTTTTTCCCCTTTCTTACATCATGTGTTGTGATAAAATGAGTTCAAAGTTAAAAGTTTGAATTTACTGCATTTTTCTTTGAATACATGGGATTTCGTCAGTGTTCTTCAGTTAGTGATTTCGAGTAGTTGTAATATAAATATAAATATTTTTTTTAATGGAGAGTTCTACTGCAGGTATGCATTGACATTTAAAATAGATTTTTGGAAATGTTGTACAGTTTTTTTTTGTTATATTGCAAAAAGTTATAGTATTTTTGAATACTTTTTTTAAGTTTTAATGATTTTAATATAATATTCCGTGTTATTCCACAATGGTTTGAACTTTTTAAGTTAATTCAATTGTTCGTAAACCCAATGAAAAAAGAATTTGATGCTACTACCTGCTACCCGAAATTTTATGAACGAATTAATTTTGAAATTTTGTGTTAAAAAAACACTCATACGCCATAAAACGATTTTAATGAATAGTTTTTGTAATGTTATTACACTTTTCTTTTTCATTTTAATTTCGAGGAGAAAAGGAGCACATTTGCAGCAAAATGTAAGCAGGTCAAGTAACTGGAGGCGAAAAGCAAGCCAAAAAATCAATTTACGCATTTTTATTGTGCTCATACCGTGAACGTCTATTTTGTGTAAAAGTAAACTTTTTAATTCATATTTTGATACATAGCGTTTTTTAGGATCATCTGGTTCGAGAGTTGTGACTAGAAAATATCCATTTGATATTATGGAAGAGAGCGGAGAAGGGGATATGAACCAACAATTAAATTACCATTTCAATAGATTTTCCCTGTCCAACAGAAGATCTTCTTATTTATAAGCCAAAAGTAGCTAGATTTGTGTTTGATTTATGCTCAGCCTCAAGCAGAAGAAAGGATTTCTTCTTAAACAATAACAAAGCGTGGCTTGAAGGGACTTTCACACTCCCAATTAAGACTGTAAGATCAGCAGGGCGACATGAAAAGATATTTGAAGAATCAAGTGAAAGGAGTAAAAGAAGAAAAACCGAAATCATCCAAGAAAACTTTTAAACTGAGGAATTAGCTTATGCAACCCAGATGAAATTAAGAGAAACTGGGAAAACTGTTGCTTCGAAAGTTTTAACGGAAATTCTTAAATCTCCTGGAAAAGCTCAGAAGTACAAAGAAGCATACTTTGGCAGCCCTAAAGATAACAAAGAAAAATTGTCCACACTAAAGGCTCTTTCCATGTTTGTTGAAGCTGGGCTATCGCGAAAGAAGTATGAGAATGTAGCAGCAACGAATAAGGGTTTTTTTCCTTGTTACAGTATACCTCAGAAAGCTAAAAAAGATTGTTTTCCAATCGAAGAATCATATTCTGTAGCGGCAACATTGACTGAAATAAATCTTCAGGTTTTGTTGGATCACACTGTAACTCGACTACTTATGTATATGGAGGAGGTTACAAGCAGCCTTAATGGAAGTGAATGTAAGTCCCTAGAGCTCATTACAAAGTGGGGTTGTGACGGACACAATACAAATAAAGATTTGAAAACAGTTCTGGGTCAGATGTATTTATATTTCAATGTTCACTTGTTCCATTGCGCTTAGCTTGTGGTTCAAAAATCATCTGGCAAAACCCAACTCCATCTTTTCCCCGATTTTGCCTGCCTATGAGAATAAATTTTATTAAAAAAAAGCACAGATATAACTAAAAACGGGATCAGCCATACCCAGATAAAAATCAATTCACTCTGTAAGACTGTAATAAGTTCCAACATAGAAGTGAAACATACATTGCTTTTTACTATGGTTGATGGGAAAATATGTAACGCAGCTACTGAAACTACATACATCAACACAGAAACGCTATGTTTGCGGATCCACTTCAAAAGACTTTAACAAATTAAATACAACAAATAATCAAATTAACGAAAGCTCCATTCAGTTTGGTTTGTTAATCCTATATTCGCGGATCAGATTTTTTGAAAGTCTTCATATTGCTTATAAGCTTCCAATAAAAAACTTGCAACTTAGATCGGAAGAAGACAAAGAAATGTGCAAATTTAGAAAAATTCAAATTCAACGAGAATTTAGAAACAAGCTTCGCCTCATTGTGGATCTACCTCGATCTAGTTTCGGCAATACAAATGACGGAAACACTAGTCAAAGATTTTTTAATAACCTTGAAATTGCCGCCAAAATTACAGGAATTGAATTCAATTTGGTTTTCCTATTTAAAATCATTTTGGAGGCAATTTCTAGTGGTTACAAAATTGATTCTGGTAAATTTGGATCATACGCAATGGACACAGCAAGACTATATGTAGAGTTATACCCAAGGGATCCTCGACTCCAATATTGCATAAGATCTTAATACACGGATCATAGAAAATGCTCTTCTTCCAATTGGCCAGTTGTTGGAAGAAGCAGCAGAAACCAGGAACGAACTAAAGGTTAGTTTTCAATTGAAAAAAATGAAAATGAGTTAAGCAAAAATAATGATAATTTAAACTTTGAGATTATATTGTCTTAACTATGCAAGAAAGTTCTTAAGAAGAGATTGTAACCGAGATATTCTCAATAAACTGTTACTGAGCTCTGATCCTCTCATCACTCCTCTTAGAAAGTCACAATCGAAAACAAGAATGCGGTTTTCGAAAGAGACTTTAGAAATGCTTCTTCCAGAGGATTCAAACACATCAAATTAAAGTTTCATGGGAAGAATCTAGCGATGCATTTTAACACCATTAAAAAAAACCCTTCAAATAGCCAAGGCATCAATATCTACTGTGTCCGTCCATTTTTCTTTTCAATAAAATATTCCTAAATAAATAGAAAGCAATTAAAAATTGTATTTGATTGAATAAATATTAATTTTAAACAAAAATAATGACAAAGATAACAAAAAATAATTTTGGCCAGGTTTTTGATGCAAACAATCTTATGTGCGGCGCAGAAGCTTGGTCACTGGAAATGCTCTTGGGCACTTCGGGAGAAAAGTTCGGAGAATGAAGAAGACATTTTAACAGCGAACTGTACTGGCTAAACAGCGATGAACAGGTCAGGAAAGCTCGGGTACATCAACTCAGATGGCTAGGTCACCTTGAACGCATGGACATCAGCACCGTGGCCAAGAAAGTTCTCGACTCCAATCCAGAAGGGGAAGTCCTCATTTTAGGTGGTCATAAAAGCCTTTGAAGATATCATAGCCTCAAAAAGTCAGCACTTCTGCGGAAAAATAATATTTGACCTTTTATTACGTTGGAAGAATGCCATAGATGCCGATGGATCCTATTTTGATTGAATAAAAATTTGCGGAAAAATAAAATTACTTTTAATTCCTTGACCCTTGACTTGTATAATATGCAGAAGCGTACAACTTCTACCAAATGCACTCTGAATTAGCCAGTTGGGGATGCGCTGGGTCGCCTGAGGAGCTTTGTCTTCAAAGTCGCAATTACAGATACGAAATCCTTTATCCAATTGTATATTTCATATATTAATAAATACCTACAGACATTCATCAAAATAACTTTTGAAGTATGTATTTAAGGAAATTCTGGGGAAAAAAAATCAATGAAGTATATTAAATATCACACCAACAAGTATTTGCTTTGGATTTCACGAGAGAGAGGGATGTGAGGTGGTACAATAACTCAATATTGAAACAACTTCGTTTACGTAAGCAATTTATGGAATGTACTTTGCGATTCGATGATAACACATTATGCCTTTTGAAAGGCTCTCACCGTGGTGGTTTTAATTCGATTTTTGTTAAAACTTTATGAATTTTTAATCAACTTAATCATTTTAATTGATTGTTTATTATTATTTTTTTCTTATTAAGCCTATAATGCAGTCATTTACATAAAAAATAAAATAATTCATAGAAGAGATTATTCTGTGTATTTACGAGTATGTATTATTTGATATAGTGAAGTTGTTGATGACAAATTGCGTTACTTAAATTATACGAGCAGGTATACATAAAATATACATATGTATGAAAATATACAACTGTTCAACTATATGCAAAGTGATTTTGTGAAGGAAGTCACAAGCGAAAATAAATTTCAGGTCTTAGAGGGAGGAATAGTGTAAAATCTTTAATGCGAGAGTTATTCGTATGTTGCTTTCAAGATTTTTCAGAAACAAATTAAAGAGTTACTATAAAATATCTATAAATACCATATATCTTGAATTGCTTCAAGATTAGCAAGGATTCATAAGGCGCTTAGATAAATGTCTCCTCTGTTGGATGATACTGTGTTTACGTTTCCTCAATCAAAATTACCAACGCCACTTTTCCTCAATTTGCAGTAAAACGACGAGACCAGCGCAACAGAATTTTCAAGCAAGTGATTTCGTTTTGAGGTGATTGAAGTTCATAGTAAATAGTAGGAATACAGAGTTTTTATCATACAAATATATGCAGAATTATTCTTGCCAGAAGTGACTCCTAGTGAGAAAAGACAGATACTGATATTGAAGCGACCGTATGTCGTTTCCTCCGCCTCCTAAGGGCCAAAACTCTTTCATCGGGCGAGCTAAGAGTAATATTGTAGATACTAACGCGTACTTTTCAATGGCTTCAATGTGACAGCGAGCTTTCATATACAGAGAAACACAAAACTCGCATGATCACATCCGCTATAGGGGTGTACCGAACACCGTGATATGTAATCATTCGAAAATTTGAATGCCGCTTTTAACTGCTCCCGTGTTTAAGATTTATAGTTCTTAATACAAGCATTGAACTTACTATACTTATAAAACCAATAAAAATTTGATTGCTAGAGCTGTGGAGTGGGGGTAGAGAGCATGGGAAATAAAGGGCAATCTTAAGGGAGTGTTTGTTCAGGAGATAGTCAAAAATTGAAGTATTCGAGATAACGGTTCATGGTATCCGTAATTAGTTCGGCGGGAATTAACTCGGAAGAGAGGTACAGTTCTTAGATTACGTGGATTAACATTTAAGAAGATGCGTTCTAGGAGAGCCTCAGAGTCAATGTTATCATTTAAGAGCTGATGGATAAAAACCATATCGCAAACTTCTCGACGTGTATTGAGGGGTTGTAAGTTAATAAGTTTCAGTCGATTATGATAGGGGGGTAAATTGAACCAAGGAAGTCCATGTAACGCGAACCGAAGGAAACTACGCTGTACCGATTCTATACGTGCAATTTGCGCAGAACAATATGGTGACCAGACTGGACTTGCATACTCGAGGAGGGGTCGAACAAATGTGGTGTAGAGTGCTTTAGCCACATATGGGTCGTCAAATTCCTTAGACCAGCGCTTAATGAAGCCAAGAGTCGAATTGGCTTTACTAATAATGCTATCTACATATGTGAGAGCGAAAGTTCAGTTCGCTATCATAGATAATGCCGAAATCGCGCATTTCGGTCACAATAGGAACAGGCTCGCTGTTGATGAAATATGCACGAGAAGGAGTTGTATGACGTTTTCTAGTGAAAGTTAAAGCTTGGCATTTGTTAACATTTAGCTCAAGAAAATTATGAAAACATCAAGTGGAAAATCGATTGCGATCAACTTGCAATAGAGTACATTCAGAGGGAAGATTTTGATGTCGTCAGCATAGATAGAGATAAAACAATTGTTAACGATGGTATTAACATCATTAATTGTTAATATAAATAACAAGGGACCGAGATGACTTCCTTGGGGAACACCCGAGGTGGCTTTGAAAAGTTTAGATAATGTAGACCTAAACTGGACAGTAGTGTCTATCATTTAAGTATGAGGAAATCCACGTAACGAAATCTGATTGAAAGCCAAGGGCGCAAAGTTTTAAAAGAATTACTTTATGCGAGATTTTATCGAAAGCTTTGTGGAAGTCGGTGGTTATTACATCCACTTCTTTGCCATCTTCCAACGCACATAGAGTACTTGATACAAATTCAATGAGATTAGTGGTAGTTGACCTGCCCTTAAGAAATCCATGTTGGTTTCTTGAAACCACTGGTTTACAATAAAAAGACATAGCATCATAAATAATGCTCTCAAAGAGCTTGTGTATTGTGGAGCTCCTCGCAATAGGTCTGTAATTTGAGATTTCATCAATACGGAAAGGCGCATTGAGATAAGGAATGTCTGAATATGGCATTGAGAGGTTTTACCAAGTAGGCGGCGTACTTTTTTAAAACTAAGGGGGTACACCATCAGGTCCAGCGGAACATTCACTTTTTAGATTACCTATCTTTTCATCTACTAATGCCATTGAGATATCCACCGAAGTAAAGGATGTTTGTTCAAGTATGAAAAATAAGATAGATCCGGGTTTTGGATGTGGCAAGTAAACGATTGGCGACAGAATTCGGCAAATAAGTTTGCTATTTTTTGCGGATCATTAGAGTTGATAAACTGGAAAAAGCGTTTGGGATCAGAAACAAGACTATTATGCATGCGGCTTAAATAATTGGAATACAGTGATTCACATAGATCTGAAAATTGGGTATAAGCAAGGTCGTATTTATTAAAATCCGCTTCAGAATGTGCGGTAGGCGGGCCAAAGTTTATTGCTCTTATATCGTATTGACCGGAGTTCCTTATTATACCAAGGTGGGGATAACGATAGATTTTTTTTGCGGTAGAAGAGGAACAGACTGGGAAAAGCAATCGAAGATGACATTGCAAAAAGACTTACATAAGTGTATCATCAACGGGAATACTAGAGTTGAATAGAAAATTGAAATTAGCTTTAGAAAGAAGATTGTTTAATTTAGAAAAGTTGGCTCTTCGAAAATTAGAGCTGTAGATGTGTTCAAAGCAAAAAAGTTTTGAAACGTTGTACGAAAATGTCAAAGAAAGAGGCGAATGTTGAGGATCTAGAGTGGTAAGGAGGTGCTTGCTGGCTGAGATTATGCTGTTATCTACGTCAGTGGAGAAGATAAGATCGAGTTATCTACCGAGATAGTTGGTTATGCCACTTAACTGAAAAAGTCCGGAGTCCACGAGACAGTGTTAAGGTTTAAATAGAAAGATCTCCACTCATTTGTTAGAAAAATGCTCGGTCATACATGGAATAAGGTGGGCTACCACAATACCACATATTTATAAAAATTTTATTAAAATTGAGGAAGTGAATGAAAGCACAGAAAAATTTATAAATCTAATTAATATAATGATGTGATGTGATACAATGCTATTATACAATATATATAATGAATCAGATTTAAGCAAGGCTTTAATATTGTTTATAATCAGATTAACATGAAATCTAATACAAGTCTTTTTGCGATATCCCGTAAATGGCTGTTTCTTTCAGCAGAGCGTTAAAACAAACACACTCAAGTTAAAACAATTTGCAAAACCGGATTATATAAAGGTTAATCTCACTGAAGTATTCCGTTGTTTTTTATTTGCAATTAACTGATAAATAATTTATTCACCTTAAAAAAAATATAAAGCCAATGAACAGGGCCATATTGTGAAGTTGAATTTCCCAACATTCCATTGCACGCATTGGACATGGTAGAGGCAATCAAAAGAGATAACGAAATTACTGCATTAATGGAAATATCCTTGTCGTCCATTTTTGCTTAACAAAGAATTGATTTTATTTTTTTATTCCACTCTCGCACTTCAACTGTTGGGCCGACAAAACAAAATTCGGATCCTGATCCTGTGACACTGGGAAAAGGTTTACTCTTAACTATGAAGAGTTTTCACTCAGCCACTTTTTATATGAGGTTAATTAAAAAAGACGATGTACATAGTAACCGGGTTTCCTGCATGAATACTCGTAGATTCGGGAATATGGGAGCTGTAATGTTCGAAGAGTTTTCAAGCGTTGTACGTAAAAATTACGCATTTATGAATACGAGTAAGTCGATCGTAATTTTTATCATATTCAAGATTCCACTTCGAAAATTTTGAAAATCTGCCTCGGAAAACGAAGAAAACGAATATTTCAGCAAAAATAAAACAACCACATCGTTGAAATGTATGAGTGGGTAAAAGGTTTTTCGAAAGCCTTCGTGAAATGCCGCAACATTATGGACTTGTATCGACCGTATCAGACATTTAAAGCTAATTGCTGATATTGATTATTTCCAGAGTTCCTTTGAGCAAAATTGTTTTTTTCATATGCATCATATGAAATATGAGCTCATTCCGATAACATATTCCAAAAGTTTGAGTACTTGAATGTGGAATATAGCTGGCAATATTATGATTATGATTATATACATATGTGCCTTCACAACAAACAAAATCATTAGCAAATTCTAATCTAAAATTTAATTTATGTCCTGCGCGAAAGAGTTAAATTTGTTCCGTCAATTGGCATGACACCAACATTGCCCAATCTCGAGAGTTTTACATAAGAATGCTAATATCTGAGTTAACCTCCACCTTAGCACACCAAAAGTTCTTACAAACCTTGCTGTATAGACAAATATTAGAAAAAAAAGTTTCAATCCTCCGCGAACACTAGTTACTGTCGTGTGACATAAACCCTCAAACCTTGTATAAAATCTGCTGTTTCATCTTCAATATACTAGATGGAGTGAAAAGTGGCATCCTTGACCACCCGAATGCGCTGCTACTGCAAAATGGTGCCTTGAAGTCCGTTCATATTTAGGCAGAAATGCCAAATTTCAGTGCGATACTCTCTTTAGTTTTGTTTTGACCGCTGATTGTTGTTGACGTGTTTGGCATCATGTTGAGTATGGACAAAAACGATTTTCTTTCTCTCATAAAACATCATTTTTTGAGAGGCAAAACGGCGGAGGAAACAAAAGAAAAGTTGGATAAATATTATGGGGCTAATGCTCCGTCAGATTACACCGTCAAATATTGGTTTCGAGATTTTCGTGGTGGCCGCAACTCCACTACCGATCAAGTCAGCAGCGGCAGGCCCTCCGATGCGGTTATAGAGGACAATGTCAAAAAAATACATGAAATGGTGTTGGCTGACCGGAAAGTGAAGGTGCGCGAGCTAGCAGATACCACAAAGATTAGTACTGAGCGCACACACCATATTTTGGGCAATATTCTGCATATGGGTGCCGCGAATGCTCACTCCTGACCTAAAACACTAACGCGAGAACACTTCGAAATAGTATTTGGACTTGCTAATGCGGAATCGGGCGGACTTTTGGCGTCGATTGGTAACTGGGCTTGGATCCCTCGGACTATTATCTCTGAGCCATCTCAAAAGATGGCTCATCAATAAAATTCAGCTCACGCGAGGAAATCATCGACGCCACGGAGGAGTATTTTGCAGACCTTCCGGAAAATTACTTTTCGGACGGGATCAAGAAGTTGAAAATCGCTGGAATAAGTGTATCAAACTAAAAGGGGACTATATTGAATAATATAAAAAAAGATTTAAAAAAAAAATTTTTAATTCCCAAGAAGGCCACTTTTCACTTAATCTAGTATGTACGTATATTTTGGCGATTGTATGTCTAATGAATTTTTTCTTTCTTGTGCCTCCATCGTAAAAATGTTAGGTCGTTTAGCTTCTTCCACTTCTAGCCGGTTGCGAAGGTATCTCTTAAATTTGTGTGTGATACAATGCCTTTACGGCTATCGGACGTGTCCTGGATACCACCTTTTTTTCTCTTTTTTCCAACGTTCAAAACGCACTTTTGTACAAATGTCGCTTTCGAGGGCTATTTAATGAATGCTTATTTAATGCATTTACTGACACAAATGGAATTCAAATTCAAACAAAAACTCAAGATTCGTAATCCTCATAAAGTGTGACATATGTATGCGTGCTAATTAGATGACTTGAAGCTGAGTATTTTTTTTTATTTTTTATAATGAGCGCGCGAGTAACGTCAGCACTCCCACAATTCTAAGAAATAGAAGTGTTGCTTTTTCTACACCTCAAGGGCATTACGGCCACGTTCCAAGAACCAAGTGCTCAGAAGTTTAATTAATAAAATATGTGTAGTATACCTCGACTATATTCTCACGAATCTCGAGGAACACATAGCAAATTTAAATAAAATATTTGGTAGGCTGAAAGAACACAACCTAAAGATCCAGGTCGATAAATGCAATTTTTTCACGAAACAAACAGAGTATTTAGGCCATCTTTTAACAAATAAAGGAATTAAGCCCAATGTTTCGAAAATAGAAGTCATTAAAAAACTTAAACTTCCGACCACTCCAAAGCAAATTAAAAGCTTTTTAGGCTTAACCGGATATTATCGGAAATTTGCCCGAGATTATGCTCGAGTGGCGCAACCAATAACGAAATAGTTAAAAAAAGACATGAAAATTACTACCTCTGACATTCAATATGTAAATTCATTTGACAAACTGAAAGAATTGGTCACCAACCCACCTCTATTACATTACCCTAATTTCAAGATGAAATTTCAGTTGACGACCGATGCGACCAAATATGCAATCGGCGCAGTACTAAGTCAGAATAACCATCCTATAGCTTATGCAAGCAGGACATTAAATAAGCATGAAATTATGTATAGCGGAATAGAAAAAGAACTATTGGCGATTGTTTGGTCAACGCATTATTTCAGACCCTCTCTTTGTGGTGTCGAGTTCGACGTTTTTACCAATCATCAACCAATCTAATGGCTACATTCGAAAAAAGAGTGTAGAAATATAAGTCTTAGACTTCAAAAATGGCTATTGAGGTTAGGTGAATACACATTCAAATTAGAATACATCAAGGGGAAACAAAATAATGTTGCTGATTTTCTAAGTAGAATCAATGTCGATCGAAACGAAATTGGTCAAATTAAAATGAAAATTCATGAAATAAGTGAGGTAGGAAGTGTAGATGTGGAAACAATACACAGCCAGGGGGAAAAAAAAATCAGAGTGATTACATTCCTATTGTGGAAACAATAGTAAACAAATTTAGAACACAAATCATACTGGTAGAATCCAAAACTAACGAAATGAAAACTATTAACAAGAACAAGAAAATTTATATTTCAAAACTAGACATTGAGGAAAATAAATTGAATCACATTCTGCGAAGATCCATAACAAAAGGAACTATAGGAATACACACCGTATTAAATGATCACTTATACAATCAGGTACAGTTAAAGCTAATAGACTTGTTCAGTAATGGTAAAAATATAAAATTTAAGAGGTGCACCTATCTTGCAGAAGAGTTACAGGATGAAGAAGAAGCTATATATAAGATATGTCAAAAACGTTCATGAAAATGAATCGAATCATAGGAGAATCAATGAAAATTATGAGTCTCTGAAAGACAAAGTATATTATTGAAAATTAAAACAAATAATTCAAAGGTATATAAACAATTGTTACATATACCAATTATCCAAATATGACAGGAACCCTATACGAATCAAATTTAAAATAACACAAACTCCTGGTGATCAAAATGAAGTTGTACATATAGATATATGGACATTAAAAGGGCAAAGGTTCTTGACCAGTGTAGATCGATTTTCAAAACATGCTGCGATATTTGATTTAAACGAAATTAATAGAAATTTAATAACTATTAGCGAAGCTCTAAAAAATAGGCACTCTATATTAGGAAAAATTAAAAATTATATCGGCGACAATGAATTTGATGGACTCATTTTAAAAGAATTTTTTAATAGAGAACAAATTTAACTTCACCTTACTAAACCAAACAATCACAGCACATTAAATGAACAAATCAGAATTATGGGAGTATGAAAGATAAATGCTTTAAATCAGTCGAATTTTATAACAAATCAATTCACTCAGTAACAAAAGAAAGACCAATTGACTTCATTCTGGGTAATCTTAAATCTGAAGAAAAGAATAGGAGAAAGGTTAGAAATAGAGAAACATATAAGAATAAATAGACTTAATATTGATAGGCAAACCGAACCAACCAGGAAAGAAGAAAAGGTATTAATAAAAAATTGCAAAGCTTTGAGACATAAATATGAACCAAAGTATAAATACAACGTCAAAGGGAATTTAAATCCTATAAATATTAAAAAGATCAAGATCAAGATCAAGACCACCCTAAGGATAGTATTAACTTTACTGATAACTGCTAAAGCGGAAATCCAGATAGAAAAGTTGGACGGACAAAGTGGGTGCCTAACAATTAAACTTGAAGATAGAAAGCTTCGATACGATTTTACATACTATTAATCTAAAGGAAGTACAGAATTTAATATAACAAATAAAACTAGATATAGCAACAACATTTGAAAAAGATGGAAGATTAAAAATATTAGCTAAAGAACTTAATGACTTAAAACATACTTATTATACATTGATTCCACATAGATACAAAAGAGGTTTAATTAACATAGGAGGCACCATTATGAAGTGGTTTTACGGCACCATGGATAGTGAGGATAGAAATATAATAGAAGAACGCCTCAATATTATAGACACTAACAATCATAAGTTAATTGAGAACTGTAATAACCAAGTACAGATCAATAACATTACTAATCAAAATATAGAAAACCTAAAAATTTCAATAGTAGCAGACAGACGACGTATTTTAGGAATACTAAACGACATAAGAAAGCAAGAAAAAAGCTACATTAAGGACATTTATATGAACCAGCAACTGATCGGAATAAGAATATTAAGGGATGAGCTATACAAAATACAAGACAAAGAGATCGACAAATACGACATAGATTTAATAAAGCTAGAAAATATAAATTTAGCACTTGGAAAATTCAAAGACACCTTAGCGTTTGTAGTAAAAATTCCTAAAACAGTTAAAAATATAAGCAAATACATTGTAACCGCATTAACAGATAAGTCACAGAGTGAAGAGCTAGACATAAACACACAAACCGTTGTAAAATTTAAAAATACCTATTACGAATTAAAAACAGATGTAACATAAAGAAATCTAAATGTTGTAGAAAATTGTATATATAGTTTATTTGTAGAACCAAAATAATGTAACAAAAGAAAAAAATGTTAAAAATATAATAATAGAACTAGATACAGGAGTATATTTACTCAAAAACAACAAAAATGTACAATTAAATAATTCAAGCAATAATCAAACATATTTGCTAAATGGAAATTACTTGATAAAATTTTATGATTGTGATGTAAAACTAAATAATTTAGAACTGGAAAATAATGTTAAGATATTTGAACAATACAGAACTATCCCCAATTATGGAAATATATCAAACACAAATGTAACACTATCTTTGGAAGAATTACAGCTAGTTCAATACGAAAATACTAATAAAATTACAGTATTAAAATTTCAAAAGCAAGTACATACAATAAGTTTTGTTATAATTGTCGTAATTATTATTATTATTCTTATAATTTAGCAACTTATAAAAAGATATGACAATCTAAAGCAACACATTGGAAAAAAAATTTCAAGCTCAGAGAACATGAAACTTGAGGAGGGTGGAGTAACGTCAGCGCTCCCACAATTCTAAGAAATAGAAGTGTTATGTTCTCATTACTCTTTCTGATCCCGTCTGGACAGATCGTGCAACTCTGCTGATGCATACATTTATGTACATTCATTTTCCTTTATGAATTAAGTTGAGAAAAATAAAGTCCCAGTTTGAAAACTCATCGCTTGCTGTGTTCTTTATTTAATTCACGTCGTCTGGTCTAGTAATTCGCGCGCAAGGGATTTGTGTACCCTTAGGGAGGTAGAAAAGAGAGGGACCGATGTACAATGTTTTTAAATGTTTGTAAGTTATAACGACTAGGAAATACAGAGATCGGCAGGGCATTCCATAAGCGAGTTGTACGGCTTAGGAACGAATCACGATATTTGTTCCGAAAAATGGCCTTGAGGGTACACTGATGATCATTCATAGCGAGACGGGTTTTACGGTTGAAAGTTTGAATGGGCGGAATGCTACTAACGATTTCAATGGAGCGCTGGTGGTGAAAATAGTGATAACACAGAGTGAGGCACGAGACTTTACTTCGGTATTCGAGGGTGTTAATTGACTGACTGCCCGACCAGATGTGAGATTGTACTCAAATTTCCGGGGGATAAATGCCTTACATATTGTGGCCCGATCAGAGGTGGCGTAGTATTTCTTACATTGCTTGAGGAAATTTAGACATTTTGCAGCATTTTTGACGACACCAAATATAGGGCAACCGAGTATGGAAAGTTTTTCGATTTCAACGATGCAAGTGCCATTTATGGATAATGGCTGGGTGTTCAAATTTCGCTTTAACTACAGCAGACAGCATTGTGTTTTGGAAGCATTACATTATACTCTGTTAGTGATTCTCCAATTAGTTATGCTGGTACTATCAGAATTTAATGAGCTTAACATATGCTGCCGTTCCCCTTCTACAACCGAAGAGTGAGGACGTGAGTCCGGGAACGAATATGAAAAGCAGAGAGTACTGTCGTCAGCAAAGGAGTATATTGGATTAAAGGTAGCAGACAAGAGATCATTAACCAAAACTAAAAAGAGTGTCGGAGACAAAACGGAGCTCTGAGGCACGCCAGCATTTATTTTGTGAATATCAGACTTGAAACCGTCCAAGACAACTTTAATTGAACGTTCCGAGAGGTAATTTCTAATCCATTGAAGAAGAGAGTCATCGATCCCAAAGGCACGCATTTTTGAGAAAAGAGCCCGATGCCAAACTCTGTTATACTATATGTCTTAGAAATATCAAATGCAACTATCTTGCTTTCGCCAGGTTGATGTACGCTTTGGTTCCACTTTCCATGAACTTTTTAAGAAGGGACGTAAGTGCATTGGATATGTAGGAAGTGTGGGAAAAAGATTAGCGTTTTTTAAGGGCCGACTGGACAAATGCTGTTTTGCATCCGCTCACAAAGAGTCCCAAAGTGCAGGATTGATGAAAGAGATTACGCAGTGGTTTTGTCAGCAAGGAAGAAAACCTCTTCTGAAGGAGGGGAGATATATCATCTGGACCAGCGGATTGGTTAATGTTGAGATCTTTAAGAACTCTTGCTACTGCACGAGTGCGAAAGTGGACTTGTCCTATTGAAGATTCGATGCACTCAAGTCAGCAAAGCACAATTTGGAAGTGTTGAACTGACCGCAAAGTTTGCAGCAAGGAGATTGCCTTGTCCAAAGAGCTGACAGCTGGAATGTCATCGTAAATGAGCGTTGTGATGGAGGATGCGGTAAAATTTCTAATGTTTTTGACGAACGACTGTACTGCCTTTCGGACTTTGCAGTATTTTCTGCTTCAGTTTCTGGTAGTATTGCAATTTCACACACTGGAGAAAGAAGTTGCAGTCACTTCTGGCTCGTTTAAACTTTTTTCGGTTTTCCTCTGTCGGACCGAAAAAACATTTCTCTAACCCTGACAGCCTCTTCACAGCTCGAGTCGTACCACGCTTTTTCTTTTGGTTTGATACTCTTCATCCGATCAGGGATAAAGCATCTCATTCCAAAGAGAATAGTATAATAAAGCAAGAATATTAAAACAAAGTTTTTGTGTTGTAGATGTATGCACTTGCATTTTGCGAAAGTATTTTTTCACAATCATATCCAAAGAATTTAACACAGAGTAAGGGTGAGATCAAATTAGTGTATTAGTGACTCCTGTAACACTAATTATTTGTCATACGGATGAATCGATTACCTCGTAATTAGCCGATGAGAAGACTTAAGACCGTAATCAACATTGGGAAACATTAGATAATGTCATAACTGACCGAAATGCTTCTCTATGTTTTGGAAATTCCAACCGATGACCATAATACTTTTGCCTACATTAGCTATGTAAATAAAGCTACAGACAAATTATGAATCTCTCATCGTTGTTCCTTTGTTTTTTTGTGTGGGAGTAAAAAATGGCTAGCTGCAAAAAATTAAAAATGTATGAAGTTTGAAGGTTTTAAACTTTTGCATACTGTAATGGAAGGATTGCGTGTGTTTAAAAAATTTGAAGATGTTAGAAATAAAAAGAAAAAACATTCCTGCCGCGTGCGTATAATAAATCCAAACAAGTAAGAGGAAAAAAATTCAAAAAATTAAAGATATGGACAGAGAACTGTACAATGCGTTATTAAATTTAATCGAACCATTACTGGTTAAATATTCCGTGAGGGAGCCATTCGATCCGGAATTCCAGCTGGCGGTGCTCCTACTGTAAGTTTTATCCAAGAAACATTTAATAATTAATGACTTCATTTTCTTTATAGGCATTTATCCCAGGGTAGCTGTCTATAGTCTTTGGCTAGGTCTTTCAAATTAGGAAAGGAAACTGTTCGATAAAAAAAAAAATTGGAGAATAGTTTTGGAGACTTCCAGAGGAATTGTGGGTAGCCTAGTATCTCATTTATGTAACTGAGCTCAATTCTGACGATTATAAGGAGATTCTACGAACTTTGAAATATTCTTAATTTTTTTGGCTCAATTGATGGCAAACATAGATGCCCACCCAATAGTGGAAGCCAGTATTTTTCGCATAAAAACACTGCAGCATTGTCCTAATGACGGTATGTGAAGCGAAATATCATTTTACAAATGCTGACTTTAGAGCTTATGGTAGCCGAAATGACGAAGGTAAGAAATGCATAAGTATTTTCTCCTTGCAGAACGAATATTAATGTAATAGTTTAGTTTTACGTAGGATTCTTCTATACAACTCGTTTCCGAAAGCGACTGTTGGAAAATAATCTTCCTATTACTGATCCGAAAAACTTGCCGAACTCCTCGCAACAGGTCCCGTGTTACTACTACTTCGACCACCGAAATAAAAAAATTTTAATAAATGACTTTCTGGAGCTCGCCGCACAATTGAAAACTCTTTCGGAGTACTATGTAGTCTCTCGTTGGCGTATTTTGCTAACTACATTATATTTGATATCAGAGAATACGGAGAAAAATATATTGCCTTCTATAGCACTTCACAATTTTATTATGTTAAACAAATACACGGATTGTGAGGATTATGATGGCCAAGTGCATGATGGATTGTTGCGAGGTGAAGTTGGTATTAATTAACCATCAATCACAGCATCTTCGAATGCACACCAATATGGTGGCAAAACACCTACCACAATACGAAACTCGCCCTATTCTCACTCTTAAGGTTTTCCACTCTTTCAATCGTGACGTGCATTATCGTCAGTCGTGTGGAGAATCGGTGCTGGCGGTACCAATTGTTCTTCCAACTTTGAATGATGATGCCAAACTCAAACTCAGCCTATCCAGCCCAATTTTCCGTTTTTTCACGGGAGTTGACGATGCAAAACCATCTTCAATTGTATCCTAAGAAAATAGGGCACTCTTGTCATTCGCTGAATTGGCTTAACGAACGGAGCTTCATTAAATCCTTTAGGAATCTCAACTCCTCGAACAACTTCCAGTCCGTTTTAGCTGGTCCACTGTCGGAATTGATGCCCTGCTTTCACTTTTCCACTTATTCCTCCATTTCGTAGCTAAAAAAACAGCTTAAAACGCATAAACAAATTTAACGAATCGAAGGTTGTGAGTAATCGTAACTTTATATAGGGGTGCCCCTGCTTGAGTGACTGTTGATTATGTTTCTCACTTTACCTATTTAATGCAGTTGCCGAAGAGACTTCAACTATAAACATACGGATTCATCTAAGAATCTCGGACTTCAATGCTGTTGAAAATTGCCCGTTTGCGATCCGCATTAATAACAACTATAGAATATTCTAGTTTGATGTGTGATTATGCCTTTAGGAGAGAAGCTGATGGCCATTTCATGGAACATTCTGATGACTTCTTAGACAATGCATAAACAATTTATAAAGTTACAACACATATAAGGGGCATCTGAACGAGAAGCCATCTAAAATGCCACCATCGCAAATGTAAGCAAGCAGTACATCTAGTGATGTACTTGATTACCGAAATGAAGCATCGTTGGACGTAGTTAATATTTATAAAGGAGACTGCATCGACCGTATCAGACATTTAAAGCTAATTGCTGATATTGATTATTTCCAGAGTTCCTTTGAGCAAAATTGTTTTTTTCATATGCATCATATGAAATATGAGCTCATTCCGATAACATATTCCAAAAGTTTGAGTACTTGAATGTGGAATATAGCTGGCAATATTATGATTATGTTTATATACATATGTGCCTTCACAACAAACAAAATCATTAGCAAATTCTAATCTAAAATTTAATTTATGTCCTGCGCGAAAGAGTTAAATTTGTTCCGTCAATTGGCATGACACCAACATTGCCCAATCTCGAGAGTTTTACATAAGAATGCTAATATCTGAGTTAACCTCCACCTTAGCACACCAAAAGTTCTTACAAACCTTGCTGTATAGACAAATATTAGAAAAAAAAGTTTCAATCCTCCGCGAACACTAGTTACTGTCGTGTGACATAAACCCTCAAACCTTGTATAAAATCTGCTGTTTCATCTTCAATATACTAGATGGAGTGAAAAGTGGCATCCTTGACCACCCGAATGCGCTGCTACTGCAAAATGGTGCCTTGAAGTCCGTTCATATTTAGGCAGAAATGCCAAATTTCAGTGCGATACTCTCTTTAGTTTTGTTTTGACCGCTGATTGTTGTTGACGTGTTTGGCATCATGTTGAGTATGGACAAAAACGATTTTCTTTCTGTCATAAAACATCATTTTTTGAGAGGCAAAACGGCGGAGGAAACAAAAGAAAAGTTGGATAAATATTATGGGGCTAATGCTCCGTCAGATTACACCGTCAAATATTGGTTTCGAGATTTTCGTGGTGGCCGCAACTCCACTACCGATCAAGTCAGCAGCGGCAGGCCCTCCGATGCGGTTATAGAGGACAATGTCAAAAAAATACATGAAATGGTGTTGGCTGACCGGAAAGTGAAGGTGCGCGAGCTAGCAGATACCACAAAGATTAGTACTGAGCGCACACGCCATATTTTGAGCAATATTCTGCATATGGGTGCCGCGAATGCTCACTCCTGACCTAAAACACTAACGCGAGAACACTTCGAAATAGTATTTGGACTTGCTAATGCGGAATCGGGCGGACTTTTGGCGTCGATTGGTAACTGGGCTTGGATCCCTCGGACTATTATCTCTGAGCCATCTCAAAAGATGGCTCATCAATAAAATTCAGCTCACGCGAGGAAATCATCGACGCCACGGAGGAGTATTTTGCAGACCTTCCGGAAAATTACTTTTCGGACGGGATCAAGAAGTTGAAAATCGCTGGAATAAGTGTATCAAACTAAAAGGGGACTATATTGAATAATATAAAAAAAGATTTAAAAAAAAAATTTTTAATTCCCAAGAAGGCCACTTTTCACTTAATCTAGTATGTACGTATATTTTGGCGATTGTATGTCTAATGAATTTTTTCTTTCTTGTGCCTCCATCGTAAAAATGTTAGGTCGTTTAGCTTCTTCCACTTCTAGCCGGTTGCGAAGGTATCTCTTAAATTTGTGTGTGATACAATGCCTTTACGGCTATCGGACGTGTCCTGGATACCACCTTTTTTTCTCTTTTTTCCAACGTTCAAAACGCACTTTTGTACAAATGTCGCTTTCGAGGGCTATTTAATGAATGCTTATTTAATGCATTTACTGACACAAATGGAATTCAAATTCAAACAAAAACTCAAGATTCGTAATCCTCATAAAGTGTGACATATGTATGCGTGCTAATTAGATGACTTGAAGCTGAGTATTTTTTTTTATTTTTTATAATGAGCGCGCGAGTAACGTCAGCACTCCCACAATTCTAAGAAATAGAAGTGTTGCTTTTTCTACACCTCAAGGGCATTACGGCCACGTTCCAAGAACCAAGTGCTCAGAAGTTTAATTAATAAAATATGTGTAGTATACCTCGACTATATTCTCACGAATCTCGAGGAACACATAGCAAATTTAAATAAAATATTTGGTAGGCTGAAAGAACACAACCTAAAGATCCAGGTCGATAAATGCAATTTTTTCACGAAACAAACAGAGTATTTAGGCCATCTTTTAACAAATAAAGGAATTAAGCCCAATGTTTCGAAAATAGAAGTCATTAAAAAACTTAAACTTCCGACCACTCCAAAGCAAATTAAAAGCTTTTTAGGCTTAACCGGATATTATCGGAAATTTGCCCGAGATTATGCTCGAGTGGCGCAACCAATAACGAAATAGTTAAAAAAAGACATGAAAATTACTACCTCTGACATTCAATATGTAAATTCATTTGACAAACTGAAAGAATTGGTCACCAACCCACCTCTATTACATTACCCTAATTTCAAGATGAAATTTCAGTTGACGACCGATGCGACCAAATATGCAATCGGCGCAGTACTAAGTCAGAATAACCATCCTATAGCTTATGCAAGCAGGACATTAAATAAGCATGAAATTATGTACAGCGGAATAGAAAAAGAACTATTGGCTATTGTTTGGTCAACGCATTATTTCAGACCCTATCTTTGTGGTGTCGAGTTCGACGTTTTTACCAATCATCAACCAATCTAATGGCTACATTCGAAAAAAGAGTGTAGAAATATAAGTCTTAGACTTCAAAGATGGCTATTGAGGTTAGGTGAATATACATTCAAATTAGAATACATCAAGGGGAAACAAAATAATGTTGCTGATTTTCTAAGTAGAATCAATGTCGATCGAAACGAAATTGGTCAAATTAAAATGAAAATTCATGAAATAAGTGAGGTAGGAAGTGTAGATGTGGAAACAATACACAGCCAGGGGGAAAATCAGAGTGATTACATTCCTATTGTGGAAACAATAGTAAACAAATTTAGAACACAAATCATACTGGTAGAATCCAAAACTAAGGAAATGGAAACTATTAACAAGAACAAGAAAATTTATATTTCAAAACAAGACATTGAGGAAAATAAATTGAATCACATTTTGCGAAGATCCATAACAAAAGGAACTATAGGAATACACACCGTATTAAATGATCACTTATACAATCAGGTACAGTTAAAGCTAATAGACTTGTTCAGTAATGGTAAAAATATAAAATTTAAGAGGTGCACCTATCTTGCAGAAGAGTTACAGGATGAAGAAGAAGCTATATATAAGATATGTCAAAAACGTTCATGAAAATGAATCGAATCATAGGAGAATCAATGAAAATTATGAGTCTCTGAAAGACAAAGTATATTATTGAAAATTAAAACAATTAATTCAAAGGTATATAAACAATTGTTACATATACCAATTATCCAAATATGACAGGAACCCTATACGAATCAAATTTAAAATAACACAAACTCCTGGTGATCAAAATGAAGTTGTACATATAGATACATGGACATTAAAAGGGCAAAGGTTCTTGACCAGTGTAGATCGATTTTCAAAACATGCTGCGATATTTGATTTAAACGAAATTAATAGAAATTTAATAACTATTAGCGAAGCTTTAAAAAACAGGCACTCTATATTAGGAAAGCCCAAAAATTATATCGGCGACAATGAATTTGATGGACTCATTTTAAAAGAATTTTTTAATAGAGAACAAATTTAACTTCACCTTACTAAACCAAACAATCACAGCACATTAAATGAACAAATCAGAATTATGGGAGTATGAAAGATAAATGCTTTAAATCAGTTGAATTTGATAACAAATCAATTCACTCAGTAACAAAAGAAAGACCAATTGACTTCATTCTGGGTAATCTTAAATCTGAAGAAAAGAATAGGAGAAAGGTTAGAAATAGAGAAACATACAAGAATAAATAGACTTAATATTGATAGGCAAACCGAACCAACCAGGAAAGAAGAAGGTATTAATAAAAAATTGCAAAGCTTTGAGACATAAATATGAACCAAAGTATAAATACAACGTCAAAGGGAATTTAAATCCTATAAATATTAAAAAGATCAAGATCAAGACCACCCTAAGGATAGTATTAACGTTATTGATAACTGCTAAAGCGGAAATCCAGATAGAAAAGTTGGACGGACAATTAAACTTGAAGATAGAAAGCTTCGATACGATTTTACATACTATTAACCTAAAGGAAGTACAGAATTTAATATAACAAATAAAACTAGATATAGCAACAACATTTGAAAAAGATGGAAGATTAAAAATATTAGCTAAAGAACTTAATGACTTAAAACATACTTACTATACATTGATTCCACATAGATACAAAAGAGGTTTAATTAACATAGGATGCACCATTATGAAGTGGTTTTACGGCACCATGGATAGTGAGGATAGAAATATAATAGAAGAACACCTCAATATTATAGACACTAACAATCATAAGTTAATTGAGAACTGTAATAATCAAGTACAGATCAATAACATTACTAATCAAAATATAGAAAACCTAAAAATTTCAATAGTAGCAGACAGACGACGTATTTTAGGAATACTAAACGACATAAGAAAGCAAGAAAAAAGCTACATTAAGGACATTTATATGAACCAGCAACTGATCAGAATAAGAATATTAAGGGATGAGGTAGACAAAATACAAAACAAAGGATCGACAAATACGACATAGATTTAATAAAGCTAGAAAATATAAATTTAGCACTTGGAAAATTCAAAGACACCTTAGCGTTTGTAGTAAAAATTCCTAAAACAGTTAAAAATAGGAATTAAAAAATATAAGCAAATACATTGTAACCGCATTAACAGATAAGTCACAGAGTGAAGAGCTAGACATAAACACACAAACCGTTGTAAAATTTAAAAATACCTATTACGAATTAAAAACAGATGTAACATAAAGAAATCTAAATGTTGTAGAAAATTGTATATATAGTTTATTTGTAGAACCAAAATAATGTAACAAAAGAAAAAAATGTTAAAAATATAATAATAGAACTAGATACAGGAGTATATTTACTCAAAAACAACAAAAATGTACAATTAAATAATTCAAGCAATAATCAAACATATTTGCTAAATGGAAATTACTTGATAAAATTTTATGATTGTGATGTAAAACTAAATAATTTAGAACTGGAAAATAATGTTAAGATATTTGAACAATACAGAACTATCCCCAATTATGGAAATATATCAAACACAAATGTAACACTATCTTTGGAAGAATTACAGCTAGTTCAATACGAAAATACTAATAAAATTACAGTATTAAAATTTCAAAAGCAAGTACATACAATAAGTTTTGTTATAATTGTCGTAATTATTATTATTATTCTTATAATTTAGCAACTTATAAAAAGATATGACAATCTAAAGCAACACATTGGAAAAAAAATTTCAAGCTCAGAGAACATGAAACTTGAGGAGGGTGGAGTAACGTCAGCGCTCCCACAATTCTAAGAAATAGAAGTGTTATGTTCTCATTACTCTTTCTGATCCCGTCTGGACAGATCGTGCAACTCTGCTGATGCATACATTTATGTACATTCATTTTCCTTTATGAATTAAGTTGAGAAAAATAAAGTCCCAGTTTGAAAACTCATCGCTTGCTGTGTTCTTTATTTAATTCACGTCGTCTGGTCTAGTAATTCGCGCGCAAGGGATTTGTGTACCCTTAGGGAGGTAGAAAAGAGAGGGACCGATGTACAATGTTTTTAAATGTTTGTAAGTTATAACGACTAGGAAATACAGAGATCGGCAGGGCATTCCATAAGCGAGTTGTACGGCTTAGGAACGAATCACGATATTTGTTCCGAAAAATGGCCTTGAGGGTACACTGATGATCATTCATAGCGAGACGGGTTTTACGGTTGAAAGTTTGAATGGGCGGAATGCTACTAACGATTTCAATGGAGCGCTGGTGGTGAAAATAGTGATAACACAGAGTGAGGCACGAGACTTTACTTCGGTATTCGAGGGTGTTAATTGACTGACTGCCCGACCAGATGTGAGATTGTACTCAAATTTCCGGGGGATAAATGCCTTACATATTGTGGCCCGATCAGAGGTGGCGTAGTATTTCTTACATTGCTTGAGGAAATTTAGACATTTTGCAGCATTTTTGACGACACCAAATATAGGGCAACCGAGTATGGAAAGTTTTTCGATTTCAACGATGCAAGTGCCATTTATGGATAATGGCTGGGTGTTCAAATTTCGCTTTAACTACAGCAGACAGCATTGTGTTTTGGAAGCATTACATTATACTCTGTTAGTGATTCTCCAATTAGTTATGCTGGTACTATCAGAATTTAATGAGCTTAACATATGCTGCCGTTCCCCTTCTACAACCGAAGAGTGAGGACGTGAGTCCGGGAACGAATATGAAAAGCAGAGAGTACTGTCGTCAGCAAAGGAGTATATTGGATTAAAGGTAGCAGACAAGAGATCATTAACCAAAACTAAAAAGAGTGTCGGAGACAAAACGGAGCTCTGAGGCACGCCAGCATTTATTTTGTGAATATCAGACTTGAAACCGTCCAAGACAACTTTAATTGAACGTTCCGAGAGGTAATTTCTAATCCATTGAAGAAGAGAGTCATCGATCCCAAAGGCACGCATTTTTGAGAAAAGAGCCCGATGCCAAACTCTGTTATACTATATGTCTTAGAAATATCAAATGCAACTATCTTGCTTTCGCCAGGTTGATGTACGCTTTGGTTCCACTTTCCATGAACTTTTTAAGAAGGGACGTAAGTGCATTGGATATGTAGGAAGTGTGGGAAAAAGATTAGCGTTTTTTAAGGGCCGACTGGACAAATGCTGTTTTGCATCCGCTCACAAAGAGTCCCAAAGTGCAGGATTGATGAAAGAGATTACGCAGTGGTTTTGTCAGCAAGGAAGAAAACCTCTTCTGAAGGAGGGGAGATATATCATCTGGACCAGCGGATTGGTTAATGTTGAGATCTTTAAGAACTCTTGCTACTGCACGAGTGCGAAAGTGGACTTGTCCTATTGAAGATTCGATGCACTCAAGTCAGCAAAGCACAATTTGGAAGTGTTGAACTGACCGCAAAGTTTGCAGCAAGGAGATTGCCTTGTCCAAAGAGCTGACAGCTGGAATGTCATCGTAAATGAGCGTTGTGATGGAGGATGCGGTAAAATTTCTAATGTTTTTGACGAACGACTGTACTGCCTTTCGGACTTTGCAGTATTTTCTGCTTCAGTTTCTGGTAGTATTGCAATTTCACACACTGGAGAAAGAAGTTGCAGTCACTTCTGGCTCGTTTAAACTTTTTTCGGTTTTCCTCTGTCGGACCGAAAAAACATTTCTCTAACCCTGACAGCCTCTTCACAGCTCGAGTCGTACCACGCTTTTTCTTTTGGTTTGATACTCTTCATCCGATCAGGGATAAAGCATCTCATTCCAAAGAGAATAGTATAATAAAGCAAGAATATTAAAACAAAGTTTTTGTGTTGTAGATGTATGCACTTGCATTTTGCGAAAGTATTTTTTCACAATCATATCCAAAGAATTTAACACAGAGTAAGGGTGAGATCAAATTAGTGTATTAGTGACTCCTGTAACACTAATTATTTGTCATACGGATGAATCGATTACCTCGTAATTAGCCGATGAGAAGACTTAAGACCGTAATCAACATTGGGAAACATTAGATAATGTCATAACTGACCGAAATGCTTCTCTATGTTTTGGAAATTCCAACCGATGACCATAATACTTTTGCCTACATTAGCTATGTAAATAAAGCTACAGACAAATTATGAATCTCTCATCGTTGTTCCTTTGTTTTTTTGTGTGGGAGTAAAAAATGGCTAGCTGCAAAAAATTAAAAATGTATGAAGTTTGAAGGTTTTAAACTTTTGCATACTGTAATGGAAGGATTGCGTGTGTTTAAAAAATTTGAAGATGTTAGAAATAAAAAGAAAAAACATTCCTGCCGCGTGCGTATAATAAATCCAAACAAGTAAGAGGAAAAAAATTCAAAAAATTAAAGATATGGACAGAGAACTGTACAATGCGTTATTAAATTTAATCGAACCATTACTGGTTAAATATTCCGTGAGGGAGCCATTCGATCCGGAATTCCAGCTGGCGGTGCTCCTACTGTAAGTTTTATCCAAGAAACATTTAATAATTAATGACTTCATTTTCTTTATAGGCATTTATCCCAGGGTAGCTGTCTATAGTCTTTGGCTAGGTCTTTCAAATTAGGAAAGGAAACTGTTCGATAAAAAAAAAAATTGGAGAATAGTTTTGGAGACTTCCAGAGGAATTGTGGGTAGCCTAGTATCTCATTTATGTAACTGAGCTCAATTCTGACGATTATAAGGAGATTCTACGAACTTTGAAATATTCTTAATTTTTTTGGCTCAATTGATGGCAAACATAGATGCCCACCCAATAGTGGAAGCCAGTATTTTTCGCATAAAAACACTGCAGCATTGTCCTAATGACGGTATGTGAAGCGAAATATCATTTTACAAATGCTGACTTTAGAGCTTATGGTAGCCGAAATGACGAAGGTAAGAAATGCATAAGTATTTTCTCCTTGCAGAACGAATATTAATGTAATAGTTTAGTTTTACGTAGGATTCTTCTATACAACTCGTTTCCGAAAGCGACTGTTGGAAAATAATCTTCCTATTACTGATCCGAAAAACTTGCCGAACTCCTCGCAACAGGTCCCGTGTTACTACTACTTCGACCACCGAAATAAAAAAATTTTAATAAATGACTTTCTGGAGCTCGCCGCACAATTGAAAACTCTTTCGGAGTACTATGTAGTCTCTCGTTGGCGTATTTTGCTAACTACATTATATTTGATATCAGAGAATACGGAGAAAAATATATTGCCTTCTATAGCACTTCACAATTTTATTATGTTAAACAAATACACGGATTGTGAGGATTATGATGGCCAAGTGCATGATGGATTGTTGCGAGGTGAAGTTGGTATTAATTAACCATCAATCACAGCATCTTCGAATGCACACCAATATGGTGGCAAAACACCTACCACAATACGAAACTCGCCCTATTCTCACTCTTAAGGTTTTCCACTCTTTCAATCGTGACGTGCATTATCGTCAGTCGTGTGGAGAATCGGTGCTGGCGGTACCAATTGTTCTTCCAACTTTGAATGATGATGCCAAACTCAAACTCAGCCTATCCAGCCCAATTTTCCGTTTTTTCACGGGAGTTGACGATGCAAAACCATCTTCAATTGTATCCTAAGAAAATAGGGCACTCTTGTCATTCGCTGAATTGGCTTAACGAACGGAGCTTCATTAAATCCTTTAGGAATCTCAACTCCTCGAACAACTTCCAGTCCGTTTTAGCTGGTCCACTGTCGGAATTGATGCCCTGCTTTCACTTTTCCACTTATTCCTCCATTTCGTAGCTAAAAAAACAGCTTAAAACGCATAAACAAATTTAACGAATCGAAGGTTGTGAGTAATCGTAACTTTATATAGGGGTGCCCCTGCTTGAGTGACTGTTGATTATGTTTCTCACTTTACCTATTTAATGCAGTTGCCGAAGAGACTTCAACTATAAACATACGGATTCATCTAAGAATCTCGGACTTCAATGCTGTTGAAAATTGCCCGTTTGCGATCCGCATTAATAACAACTATAGAATATTCTAGTTTGATGTGTGATTATGCCTTTAGGAGAGAAGCTGATGGCCATTTCATGGAACATTCTGATGACTTCTTAGACAATGCATAAACAATTTATAAAGTTACAACACATATAAGGGGCATCTGAACGAGAAGCCATCTAAAATGCCACCATCGCAAATGTAAGCAAGCAGTACATCTAGTGATGTACTTGATTACCGAAATGAAGCATCGTTGGACGTAGTTAATATTTATAAAGGAGACTGCATCGACCGTATCAGACATTTAAAGCTAATTGCTGATATTGATTATTTCCAGAGTTCCTTTGAGCAAAATTGTTTTTTTCATATGCATCATATGAAATATGAGCTCATTCCGATAACATATTCCAAAAGTTTGAGTACTTGAATGTGGAATATAGCTGGCAATATTATGATTATGTTTATATACATATGTGCCTTCACAACAAACAAAATCATTAGCAAATTCTAATCTAAAATTTAATTTATGTCCTGCGCGAAAGAGTTAAATTTGTTCCGTCAATTGGCATGACACCAACATTGCCCAATCTCGAGAGTTTTACATAAGAATGCTAATATCTGAGTTAACCTCCACCTTAGCACACCAAAAGTTCTTACAAACCTTGCTGTATAGACAAATATTAGAAAAAAAAGTTTCAATCCTCCGCGAACACTAGTTACTGTCGTGTGACATAAACCCTCAAACCTTGTATAAAATCTGCTGTTTCATCTTCAATATACTAGATGGAGTGAAAAGTGGCATCCTTGACCACCCGAATGCGCTGCTACTGCAAAATGGTGCCTTGAAGTCCGTTCATATTTAGGCAGAAATGCCAAATTTCAGTGCGATACTCTCTTTAGTTTTGTTTTGACCGCTGATTGTTGTTGACGTGTTTGGCATCATGTTGAGTATGGACAAAAACGATTTTCTTTCTGTCATAAAACATCATTTTTTGAGAGGCAAAACGGCGGAGGAAACAAAAGAAAAGTTGGATAAATATTATGGGGCTAATGCTCCGTCAGATTACACCGTCAAATATTGGTTTCGAGATTTTCGTGGTGGCCGCAACTCCACTACCGATCAAGTCAGCAGCGGCAGGCCCTCCGATGCGGTTATAGAGGACAATGTCAAAAAAATACATGAAATGGTGTTGGCTGACCGGAAAGTGAAGGTGCGCGAGCTAGCAGATACCACAAAGATTAGTACTGAGCGCACACGCCATATTTTGAGCAATATTCTGCATATGGGTGCCGCGAATGCTCACTCCTGACCTAAAACACTAACGCGAGAACACTTCGAAATAGTATTTGGACTTGCTAATGCGGAATCGGGCGGACTTTTGGCGTCGATTGGTAACTGGGCTTGGATCCCTCGGACTATTATCTCTGAGCCATCTCAAAAGATGGCTCATCAATAAAATTCAGCTCACGCGAGGAAATCATCGACGCCACGGAGGAGTATTTTGCAGACCTTCCGGAAAATTACTTTTCGGACGGGATCAAGAAGTTGAAAATCGCTGGAATAAGTGTATCAAACTAAAAGGGGACTATATTGAATAATATAAAAAAAGATTTAAAAAAAAAATTTTTAATTCCCAAGAAGGCCACTTTTCACTTAATCTAGTATGTACGTATATTTTGGCGATTGTATGTCTAATGAATTTTTTCTTTCTTGTGCCTCCATCGTAAAAATGTTAGGTCGTTTAGCTTCTTCCACTTCTAGCCGGTTGCGAAGGTATCTCTTAAATTTGTGTGTGATACAATGCCTTTACGGCTATCGGACGTGTCCTGGATACCACCTTTTTTTCTCTTTTTTCCAACGTTCAAAACGCACTTTTGTACAAATGTCGCTTTCGAGGGCTATTTAATGAATGCTTATTTAATGCATTTACTGACACAAATGGAATTCAAATTCAAACAAAAACTCAAGATTCGTAATCCTCATAAAGTGTGACATATGTATGCGTGCTAATTAGATGACTTGAAGCTGAGTATTTTTTTTTATTTTTTATAATGAGCGCGCGAGTAACGTCAGCACTCCCACAATTCTAAGAAATAGAAGTGTTGCTTTTTCTACACCTCAAGGGCATTACGGCCACGTTCCAAGAACCAAGTGCTCAGAAGTTTAATTAATAAAATATGTGTAGTATACCTCGACTATATTCTCACGAATCTCGAGGAACACATAGCAAATTTAAATAAAATATTTGGTAGGCTGAAAGAACACAACCTAAAGATCCAGGTCGATAAATGCAATTTTTTCACGAAACAAACAGAGTATTTAGGCCATCTTTTAACAAATAAAGGAATTAAGCCCAATGTTTCGAAAATAGAAGTCATTAAAAAACTTAAACTTCCGACCACTCCAAAGCAAATTAAAAGCTTTTTAGGCTTAACCGGATATTATCGGAAATTTGCCCGAGATTATGCTCGAGTGGCGCAACCAATAACGAAATAGTTAAAAAAAGACATGAAAATTACTACCTCTGACATTCAATATGTAAATTCATTTGACAAACTGAAAGAATTGGTCACCAACCCACCTCTATTACATTACCCTAATTTCAAGATGAAATTTCAGTTGACGACCGATGCGACCAAATATGCAATCGGCGCAGTACTAAGTCAGAATAACCATCCTATAGCTTATGCAAGCAGGACATTAAATAAGCATGAAATTATGTACAGCGGAATAGAAAAAGAACTATTGGCTATTGTTTGGTCAACGCATTATTTCAGACCCTATCTTTGTGGTGTCGAGTTCGACGTTTTTACCAATCATCAACCAATCTAATGGCTACATTCGAAAAAAGAGTGTAGAAATATAAGTCTTAGACTTCAAAGATGGCTATTGAGGTTAGGTGAATATACATTCAAATTAGAATACATCAAGGGGAAACAAAATAATGTTGCTGATTTTCTAAGTAGAATCAATGTCGATCGAAACGAAATTGGTCAAATTAAAATGAAAATTCATGAAATAAGTGAGGTAGGAAGTGTAGATGTGGAAACAATACACAGCCAGGGGGAAAATCAGAGTGATTACATTCCTATTGTGGAAACAATAGTAAACAAATTTAGAACACAAATCATACTGGTAGAATCCAAAACTAAGGAAATGGAAACTATTAACAAGAACAAGAAAATTTATATTTCAAAACAAGACATTGAGGAAAATAAATTGAATCACATTTTGCGAAGATCCATAACAAAAGGAACTATAGGAATACACACCGTATTAAATGATCACTTATACAATCAGGTACAGTTAAAGCTAATAGACTTGTTCAGTAATGGTAAAAATATAAAATTTAAGAGGTGCACCTATCTTGCAGAAGAGTTACAGGATGAAGAAGAAGCTATATATAAGATATGTCAAAAACGTTCATGAAAATGAATCGAATCATAGGAGAATCAATGAAAATTATGAGTCTCTGAAAGACAAAGTATATTATTGAAAATTAAAACAATTAATTCAAAGGTATATAAACAATTGTTACATATACCATTTATCCAAATATGACAGGAACCCTATACGAATCAAATTTAAAATAACACAAACTCCTGGTGATCAAAATGAAGTTGTACATATAGATACATGGACATTAAAAGGGCAAAGGTTCTTGACCAGTGTAGATCGATTTTCAAAACATGCTGCGATATTTGATTTAAACGAAATTAATAGAAATTTAATAACTATTAGCGAAGCTTTAAAAAACAGGCACTCTATATTAGGAAAGCCCAAAAATTATATCGGCGACAATGAATTTGATGGACTCATTTTAAAAGAATTTTTTAATAGAGAACAAATTTAACTTCACCTTACTAAACCAAACAATCACAGCACATTAAATGAACAAATCAGAATTATGGGAGTATGAAAGATAAATGCTTTAAATCAGTTGAATTTGATAACAAATCAATTCACTCAGTAACAAAAGAAAGACCAATTGACTTCATTCTGGGTAATCTTAAATCTGAAGAAAAGAATAGGAGAAAGGTTAGAAATAGAGAAACATACAAGAATAAATAGACTTAATATTGATAGGCAAACCGAACCAACCAGGAAAGAAGAAGGTATTAATAAAAAATTGCAAAGCTTTGAGACATAAATATGAACCAAAGTATAAATACAACGTCAAAGGGAATTTAAATCCTATAAATATTAAAAAGATCAAGATCAAGACCACCCTAAGGATAGTATTAACGTTATTGATAACTGCTAAAGCGGAAATCCAGATAGAAAAGTTGGACGGACAATTAAACTTGAAGATAGAAAGCTTCGATACGATTTTACATACTATTAACCTAAAGGAAGTACAGAATTTAATATAACAAATAAAACTAGATATAGCAACAACATTTGAAAAAGATGGAAGATTAAAAATATTAGCTAAAGAACTTAATGACTTAAAACATACTTACTATACATTGATTCCACATAGATACAAAAGAGGTTTAATTAACATAGGATGCACCATTATGAAGTGGTTTTACGGCACCATGGATAGTGAGGATAGAAATATAATAGAAGAACACCTCAATATTATAGACACTAACAATCATAAGTTAATTGAGAACTGTAATAATCAAGTACAGATCAATAACATTACTAATCAAAATATAGAAAACCTAAAAATTTCAATAGTAGCAGACAGACGACGTATTTTAGGAATACTAAACGACATAAGAAAGCAAGAAAAAAGCTACATTAAGGACATTTATATGAACCAGCAACTGATCAGAATAAGAATATTAAGGGATGAGGTAGACAAAATACAAAACAAAGGATCGACAAATACGACATAGATTTAATAAAGCTAGAAAATATAAATTTAGCACTTGGAAAATTCAAAGACACCTTAGCGTTTGTAGTAAAAATTCCTAAAACAGTTAAAAATAGGAATTAAAAAATATAAGCAAATACATTGTAACCGCATTAACAGATAAGTCACAGAGTGAAGAGCTAGACATAAACACACAAACCGTTGTAAAATTTAAAAATACCTATTACGAATTAAAAACAGATGTAACATAAAGAAATCTAAATGTTGTAGAAAATTGTATATATAGTTTATTTGTAGAACCAAAATAATGTAACAAAAGAAAAAAATGTTAAAAATATAATAATAGAACTAGATACAGGAGTATATTTACTCAAAAACAACAAAAATGTACAATTAAATAATTCAAGCAATAATCAAACATATTTGCTAAATGGAAATTACTTGATAAAATTTTATGATTGTGATGTAAAACTAAATAATTTAGAACTGGAAAATAATGTTAAGATATTTGAACAATACAGAACTATCCCCAATTATGGAAATATATCAAACACAAATGTAACACTATCTTTGGAAGAATTACAGCTAGTTCAATACGAAAATACTAATAAAATTACAGTATTAAAATTTCAAAAGCAAGTACATACAATAAGTTTTGTTATAATTGTCGTAATTATTATTATTATTCTTATAATTTAGCAACTTATAAAAAGATATGACAATCTAAAGCAACACATTGGAAAAAAAATTTCAAGCTCAGAGAACATGAAACTTGAGGAGGGTGGAGTAACGTCAGCGCTCCCACAATTCTAAGAAATAGAAGTGTTATGTTCTCATTACTCTTTCTGATCCCGTCTGGACAGATCGTGCAACTCTGCTGATGCATACATTTATGTACATTCATTTTCCTTTATGAATTAAGTTGAGAAAAATAAAGTCCCAGTTTGAAAACTCATCGCTTGCTGTGTTCTTTATTTAATTCACGTCGTCTGGTCTAGTAATTCGCGCGCAAGGGATTTGTGTACCCTTAGGGAGGTAGAAAAGAGAGGGACCGATGTACAATGTTTTTAAATGTTTGTAAGTTATAACGACTAGGAAATACAGAGATCGGCAGGGCATTCCATAAGCGAGTTGTACGGCTTAGGAACGAATCACGATATTTGTTCCGAAAAATGGCCTTGAGGGTACACTGATGATCATTCATAGCGAGACGGGTTTTACGGTTGAAAGTTTGAATGGGCGGAATGCTACTAACGATTTCAATGGAGCGCTGGTGGTGAAAATAGTGATAACACAGAGTGAGGCACGAGACTTTACTTCGGTATTCGAGGGTGTTAATTGACTGACTGCCCGACCAGATGTGAGATTGTACTCAAATTTCCGGGGGATAAATGCCTTACATATTGTGGCCCGATCAGAGGTGGCGTAGTATTTCTTACATTGCTTGAGGAAATTTAGACATTTTGCAGCATTTTTGACGACACCAAATATAGGGCAACCGAGTATGGAAAGTTTTTCGATTTCAACGATGCAAGTGCCATTTATGGATAATGGCTGGGTGTTCAAATTTCGCTTTAACTACAGCAGACAGCATTGTGTTTTGGAAGCATTACATTATACTCTGTTAGTGATTCTCCAATTAGTTATGCTGGTACTATCAGAATTTAATGAGCTTAACATATGCTGCCGTTCCCCTTCTACAACCGAAGAGTGAGGACGTGAGTCCGGGAACGAATATGAAAAGCAGAGAGTACTGTCGTCAGCAAAGGAGTATATTGGATTAAAGGTAGCAGACAAGAGATCATTAACCAAAACTAAAAAGAGTGTCGGAGACAAAACGGAGCTCTGAGGCACGCCAGCATTTATTTTGTGAATATCAGACTTGAAACCGTCCAAGACAACTTTAATTGAACGTTCCGAGAGGTAATTTCTAATCCATTGAAGAAGAGAGTCATCGATCCCAAAGGCACGCATTTTTGAGAAAAGAGCCCGATGCCAAACTCTGTTATACTATATGTCTTAGAAATATCAAATGCAACTATCTTGCTTTCGCCAGGTTGATGTACGCTTTGGTTCCACTTTCCATGAACTTTTTAAGAAGGGACGTAAGTGCATTGGATATGTAGGAAGTGTGGGAAAAAGATTAGCGTTTTTTAAGGGCCGACTGGACAAATGCTGTTTTGCATCCGCTCACAAAGAGTCCCAAAGTGCAGGATTGATGAAAGAGATTACGCAGTGGTTTTGTCAGCAAGGAAGAAAACCTCTTCTGAAGGAGGGGAGATATATCATCTGGACCAGCGGATTGGTTAATGTTGAGATCTTTAAGAACTCTTGCTACTGCACGAGTGCGAAAGTGGACTTGTCCTATTGAAGATTCGATGCACTCAAGTCAGCAAAGCACAATTTGGAAGTGTTGAACTGACCGCAAAGTTTGCAGCAAGGAGATTGCCTTGTCCAAAGAGCTGACAGCTGGAATGTCATCGTAAATGAGCGTTGTGATGGAGGATGCGGTAAAATTTCTAATGTTTTTGACGAACGACTGTACTGCCTTTCGGACTTTGCAGTATTTTCTGCTTCAGTTTCTGGTAGTATTGCAATTTCACACACTGGAGAAAGAAGTTGCAGTCACTTCTGGCTCGTTTAAACTTTTTTCGGTTTTCCTCTGTCGGACCGAAAAAACATTTCTCTAACCCTGACAGCCTCTTCACAGCTCGAGTCGTACCACGCTTTTTCTTTTGGTTTGATACTCTTCATCCGATCAGGGATAAAGCATCTCATTCCAAAGAGAATAGTATAATAAAGCAAGAATATTAAAACAAAGTTTTTGTGTTGTAGATGTATGCACTTGCATTTTGCGAAAGTATTTTTTCACAATCATATCCAAAGAATTTAACACAGAGTAAGGGTGAGATCAAATTAGTGTATTAGTGACTCCTGTAACACTAATTATTTGTCATACGGATGAATCGATTACCTCGTAATTAGCCGATGAGAAGACTTAAGACCGTAATCAACATTGGGAAACATTAGATAATGTCATAACTGACCGAAATGCTTCTCTATGTTTTGGAAATTCCAACCGATGACCATAATACTTTTGCCTACATTAGCTATGTAAATAAAGCTACAGACAAATTATGAATCTCTCATCGTTGTTCCTTTGTTTTTTTGTGTGGGAGTAAAAAATGGCTAGCTGCAAAAAATTAAAAATGTATGAAGTTTGAAGGTTTTAAACTTTTGCATACTGTAATGGAAGGATTGCGTGTGTTTAAAAAATTTGAAGATGTTAGAAATAAAAAGAAAAAACATTCCTGCCGCGTGCGTATAATAAATCCAAACAAGTAAGAGGAAAAAAATTCAAAAAATTAAAGATATGGACAGAGAACTGTACAATGCGTTATTAAATTTAATCGAACCATTACTGGTTAAATATTCCGTGAGGGAGCCATTCGATCCGGAATTCCAGCTGGCGGTGCTCCTACTGTAAGTTTTATCCAAGAAACATTTAATAATTAATGACTTCATTTTCTTTATAGGCATTTATCCCAGGGTAGCTGTCTATAGTCTTTGGCTAGGTCTTTCAAATTAGGAAAGGAAACTGTTCGATAAAAAAAAAAATTGGAGAATAGTTTTGGAGACTTCCAGAGGAATTGTGGGTAGCCTAGTATCTCATTTATGTAACTGAGCTCAATTCTGACGATTATAAGGAGATTCTACGAACTTTGAAATATTCTTAATTTTTTTGGCTCAATTGATGGCAAACATAGATGCCCACCCAATAGTGGAAGCCAGTATTTTTCGCATAAAAACACTGCAGCATTGTCCTAATGACGGTATGTGAAGCGAAATATCATTTTACAAATGCTGACTTTAGAGCTTATGGTAGCCGAAATGACGAAGGTAAGAAATGCATAAGTATTTTCTCCTTGCAGAACGAATATTAATGTAATAGTTTAGTTTTACGTAGGATTCTTCTATACAACTCGTTTCCGAAAGCGACTGTTGGAAAATAATCTTCCTATTACTGATCCGAAAAACTTGCCGAACTCCTCGCAACAGGTCCCGTGTTACTACTACTTCGACCACCGAAATAAAAAAATTTTAATAAATGACTTTCTGGAGCTCGCCGCACAATTGAAAACTCTTTCGGAGTACTATGTAGTCTCTCGTTGGCGTATTTTGCTAACTACATTATATTTGATATCAGAGAATACGGAGAAAAATATATTGCCTTCTATAGCACTTCACAATTTTATTATGTTAAACAAATACACGGATTGTGAGGATTATGATGGCCAAGTGCATGATGGATTGTTGCGAGGTGAAGTTGGTATTAATTAACCATCAATCACAGCATCTTCGAATGCACACCAATATGGTGGCAAAACACCTACCACAATACGAAACTCGCCCTATTCTCACTCTTAAGGTTTTCCACTCTTTCAATCGTGACGTGCATTATCGTCAGTCGTGTGGAGAATCGGTGCTGGCGGTACCAATTGTTCTTCCAACTTTGAATGATGATGCCAAACTCAAACTCAGCCTATCCAGCCCAATTTTCCGTTTTTTCACGGGAGTTGACGATGCAAAACCATCTTCAATTGTATCCTAAGAAAATAGGGCACTCTTGTCATTCGCTGAATTGGCTTAACGAACGGAGCTTCATTAAATCCTTTAGGAATCTCAACTCCTCGAACAACTTCCAGTCCGTTTTAGCTGGTCCACTGTCGGAATTGATGCCCTGCTTTCACTTTTCCACTTATTCCTCCATTTCGTAGCTAAAAAAACAGCTTAAAACGCATAAACAAATTTAACGAATCGAAGGTTGTGAGTAATCGTAACTTTATATAGGGGTGCCCCTGCTTGAGTGACTGTTGATTATGTTTCTCACTTTACCTATTTAATGCAGTTGCCGAAGAGACTTCAACTATAAACATACGGATTCATCTAAGAATCTCGGACTTCAATGCTGTTGAAAATTGCCCGTTTGCGATCCGCATTAATAACAACTATAGAATATTCTAGTTTGATGTGTGATTATGCCTTTAGGAGAGAAGCTGATGGCCATTTCATGGAACATTCTGATGACTTCTTAGACAATGCATAAACAATTTATAAAGTTACAACACATATAAGGGGCATCTGAACGAGAAGCCATCTAAAATGCCACCATCGCAAATGTAAGCAAGCAGTACATCTAGTGATGTACTTGATTACCGAAATGAAGCATCGTTGGACGTAGTTAATATTTATAAAGGAGACTGCATTAGAACTGTTTGCCATCGTACGTGCTGTTGGGATTAGGAACATGTGGGGTTTGAGTTGGAAACCTTTCTGCAATACACGTCCTTATATGGGTAGTTCTATATGTTAGCTTATCCAAAATGACACAGTAGATCTAACCGGTGCGTGGTATATGTAAGCAATGGTAGATTCACAGGATTACATTTATTTTAATGAAATCGAAAACCAAAAAGACACTTTTAAAGTCCAAACATACTGTTTTTGTAAATTGTAAATTACCATATATTAGAACATTACATTACATTAGCAATATTTTTGACAATTTCTTACAGGACATTCGTGGAGAGTCGTTGAAAGTTAAGAAACAAAATTTAATGATTTGCCACGTCGCGTAGTACAAACATCAAATAAGTCTAGCTGGAAGCAAAAATGCCGGAAGACGAGATTTTGTATTATATTTTTTCTTATAGGAAATCCGATACTGTGTTTGCGAAAGCTATTTGGGCATATCTCTATTTAATATCGCATGGTATCCAGGGTACTGATTAGATAGCACAGTAGTCTTGCAGTAATATATTCTGAAGAAGACCAATGAATACCAAGTTGTAAGTTACCATCTATTTATGGGCCTTAGGGCAGCATCCAATAGTTGATAATGATTCGAACTGTTGGAGGCGATATCGGTGTTCAGGACTCCGAAAAATATTATCAAGAATAATGTTGGATATCCTTAAACGTAAATAATACAAGAATACGGCATCATGGAAGTTAATGTTTGTATTTAAGATTGATTGATACTCCGGTGAGATTTATTAAATCAAATTCACTATGGCATATAACTCCTCACGCATTGGGGTGACACAGGATATCATATCGTCACCAAAAATATAGGTCATTGGTAAAAGTTATAGATTTTCATATCATCTGGCTAGACAGAAATCTGTGATTTGTGATTCATTGGGAACATGTAAGAGAATTAATTAAAATCGGGTTCTCTGAAATAGTTAATTGGCTGAAGAACCAGAAAAGTAATTTAGTGATTTATTCAGGATTAATTGAGGTAATGTGTAAAAAGGTTCAGTGTGGATGGAAAATTATTTGAATTTTGAAGTTTGTTGATCAATTTTACTAAATTAGCCTTATGTAAAAATTAAATTGTTTTATAATAAATGATTCCTGTGAGGGTGTTATTATGATTTTGTGTTTGTATTGTAAAGGATAAAGGAGGGTGGTGGCCGTCCAATAACGACGCGTTTACCAACATTAGACAAGAAAACAAGTTATCTATTTATGTACTCGTAATTGGCCTTCCCGTTTAGTTGCAAAAAAATTCGCCCAGACAGACAGTAAATGAAAAGTTTTTCCTGTCTGAAGATGCGTTATTAACAACAAAATTAATCTCATCATCAGAGAATACCCTTTGAAAATGGGAAGAGTTTAAATCTTACAAGACTATAAATACATTTCCGGCTCAATAGTATCTATTGCAAACAGGTACGTAACTAATATTGATTGATTAATAAAGGGGAATGTAAAGATTATGCTTAGAAAATATTGTTGTCACACAAAAGTACTCCAAGTTTACGAACTGCGAGGTTTCGATGCGTTCAGGCTCGAACTAGTACGAATTTCCGAGATTAAACCATGACTGCTAAACATGGTAGATTCCGAAATTTGGCGCCAATGATTCGTTATTCTGAATATCGGGATGCAGATAAATTTCAGAAAGCCGTAAGAAAAGTAGTAGAAATAGATTTCCGGTATTTCCTGCAAGATTGGGTTCACTAAAAGTCGAATACATATCAACGTGAGTTAAGTCTTTTGTTACGGCTTGCCCCTTATGTCGTAAATGAAAGTGCCTCTCCACGGCATAAGCACCACCTCATTATCATCATCATTATTCTAAGCCATTCCGGTGGATGAGTTCTATCATCTCTTTAACTCTTGCTTAGTTACAGTGCTGTTGTAAGAGGTTTTATAAGGAGAATCTTTCCGTACAGGCTGCACTATGTTTGTTTCTTAATAGGAAAGCATAACTTCTGCCACTCAATTTTTTTTACGACAGTGCACATTTCCAGCATTTTGTGAGTTCACACTCCCTATCCTTGTTGCAACTGAAAAATATTATTTATAAAGTATGTTAGAGCAATAAGGTGCATATCTTGTGGTTGTCCAAAAAGATTAGGTAAACTACAATAGATGATGAAAATCGGTCACTACTACTAGATTCTTGTACACAGCTTAGTCGACTCTTCATGTCCATTCACAAATCCCTAAACCGAACACTTATATTAGCGGCTCAAATCATTTCATATTTCCAGTGAAATCATCTCGAAGGAGGCCAGCTAAAGGGCGTGATATAGCACTTTAAGCTATTCGCTGTTCCCCAATTTACGTTTACTGGCTTTAAACTCACGCAAATATGCTTTGGTGTATTGTGATTAACAAACATTGCAATTTGCATGAGGCGTAGTTAAAAATCTTCGGTTGCGGTTCTTTGGTGATGAACTCCTCTATTGTGGTAGATACATGTAGAATCGATCGGTACGTCACGCTATGCATTTTATTATGAGCTTGGATTCCCTCGCCAAAATGCTTACTCGTTCGATTTATATGTGTTCACTTACGTGGCAGACTGGGGCAGAATGGCCCAATTGTTTGTAATAAATCAAAAAATGAAGCTGCTGAAGTATTGGTCAAATACCCCACTGCCAATAATGTAACAGTCCTAAGCTGTTATCATAAACACATTTAGTAAAAAATGCACTGGCGCGAGCCAGTTTTGTTCACTGATAGCTAGTTTGTTACGAAACAGTTTAGAAGTGTGTTTTGGTTGCATTAAAAGTTACTACGGTTATAAAAAATTCTAATTTTCGGTATGGAGCCCTCAAGTTCTGGTATGTATAAAGCAATTTAAGCGTTTTCTTTTTGTAAGAGAGTGCTATTATTTTTATAAAACGGTAATAATCATCAAAACATGTTGGTCGGTGAAGTTGTGTTCCAAAGCCGTCCAAAGCTTAACATATTGGCTGCCAAGGCATTTTAGCGATTCGGGTCGCAGGAGGCCAAGGCATTTTTTTTTTCATTTTCGTGTCTCTCTGTATCCAAAAAGTAGCTCTGCATCACCGCCAATATTTTATTTATCCTAACTTTACAGTTATAATAGTTTTTGCGTATCGTACGCTTTCGTATGACGTGGCCTCATTCGGTGTTTTATCTTCTGCCAGGCTACGTCGTCCGAAACGTGCGACGGTTTTTTCTTGTTTTTTTTTTTGTTTGCTGACTTATTTTTACGCAGTTTTTGTAAATATGGAACAAAGAAACCTAACAAACGAAGAGGTGGCAGGAGTGTTGCAAGCGGCGGACAGCGAGGATAGTGATGGAGATTATTCCAGCGACGACTACGACGTTGGCCGCAATTGGCAACCTACGGGCGGCCAGAATTCGGATGGTGACTCTGGCATTAGTGATGTCAATGTTTTCGATGCGGAAGCTTACAGTGCTGAAGAACCAGTAGATACCGCAAATGAAGACACATCAGTCGCCAATAATGATTTGGCAAATTGGACTGAGTTTTCATCAAAGCAAAAAACCTTTACCTTACTTACGGGCAAATGTGGTTTCCTCATAGATTTGCAAACAATATAAGTTGCCTTGACGCGTTCAACCTTTTTGTCGACGAAGAAACTTTTGGAGCACATCGTTCGCGAAACCAATAAATATGCGGAACAGCAATTGGAAAGAGTCACTCTTACCTGAGCATCGCGGAAAAAAAAAATGGAGACATACAACTAGTCAAGGAATGAAAAAGTTCCTCGGACTTTTATTACGGATGTCGTTTTATTATCATGGTAAGAGTTGGGAATCTGGGAGACTATTGGTCTAAAGACCTTAGGTACCATTTTGGAGTTCCTGCAATAGCAATGTCCCACAATCGCTTTCAGCTTTTGCTGAAACCTCTTTCGGACACGCTGCACACAAATTTTCCCCATGCCTGGAGAGGATATAGTAAATGACGAAACCTTGGAGAGGTAGACTAGTTTTCCGCCAATATATCCCAAACAAAGCCCATCCTTATGGGGTTAAATTATTCAAGCTATGCTCGACGGAAGGTTTTACATGGTCCATGCAAATCTATACGAGTAAAAGCTCAACAGGTGTGCGGGAAGTTGGTCTCGCAAATAATGTTTGAGGGGAACTGAGTTACCTTTTGAAAGGACAGGGGCGCACCCTTTTCGTAAATAATTTTTACACGAGCTACGAACTTGCACGTTCCATGATTGATCAACAAATGCACCTGGTTGGAACCTTACGGGCCAACAAAAAATATTGCCCAAAAGAGGTAATGAATGCTACGTTGAAAAGAGGCGAAATGGTGGCCCGAGAGGAGGAGCATGGGGTGGTTGCGCTCACATGAAAGGACACCTGGGATGTCAGGATTCTTTCGACGAAGCATGCTCCATGGTTGCCGTAAATAACCAACTACATGCAGACTTTAACGAACCATCCACAAGTAGAAGCAGGAAATCAACCCAACGTCAAGGAGTTCGAGATAAACCTCTTACTGTTGTCAAGTACAATAAGGGCAAATCGGGGAACGATCTCTCTGATCAAATGGCTTCGTATGCTACTACACTCAGACGAGGTAGCAAGTGGTACAGAAAAGTTGTGATCGAACTTTTACTTGGGACAGCAATCTTAAATGCCTTTCTAGTTTATAAAAGAGCTACAAATATGTATTAACATACAAATAAGAAAGTTTGAAGAACAGGTATCTGATGGGTTGTTAGATCTGATGTCTATACAGCCTATAACTTCAAGAAATCACAACATACAAAAAACTGTGTTTGGCTTATCACTGTAAGTACTACGCAGGTTACACTGACATGTTCACCAGAGGCCACAGAAACTGAAACGGCTATAAAATTTCATATACCGTGGGACAAAAAAGTACGACGTGGCAGCCAATGTGTTAAACTATTTTTTGTTGGTAGCTCGTTTTATTGTCTTTGAAGAACTGTAAAAAAATTTTGCGAATATTTGCGAATTCGTTTGTAATTTTTTTTTAAATTGGTGAAATTTGGTGGTAAACCTTTTAAAGACATAAACCACAAAGACAACAGCTTGATTTCCGAGGAGTTAAAAAAACGAACTCGAAACTACGATAATAAAGGCTTAAATAAAATATTATCGTATTTTAAGTCACAGTATAAGTCTCGGTGGGAAAAGGCTTACAGAAAACTCAATTTGTTCCTAAATACAAAAAATTCCTGGCATGAGACATCTGCTTCTTTTGCCTGTTGCCCTGAACAAAAGCGAGGTCGACCAAGTACTACTTTTGATGAAAGCAGTTTTCATACTGAATGAACAAAAAGTATGAAAACTGCAAAATTGGGAGAGTCCACATCAGTTTCCATTTTGTGTTATGCTACTCAAATGAGCTTGAGAGCAATAGGACACGTAAATGCCTGTGAAGTCTTAAGAGAAATAATGACAACAACCGCCGATCGAGCAAAAAAGTATAGAAAATCTTATAAGAACTCACTTGAAGCAAAAAGTTTAAAAAATGTCAGGTCAAGAAGCACTAGGGGTTACAGTTGAAGCGCAACTAGCTCGGCACCAATATGATATTATAAGGAAGAATATCATAATAAATAATATATAAAATTTCCTGCATATAAGCTCGTATAAGCTGCAAAAAAAAAATGCTATCCACCCTCCGAACACATGAAATTTACCCAAACTTACACTTCAGGCACTGCTGGATCTCACAACAAAGCATTTGCTAGAATCCCAGAGGGAAGGTATCAGTTTACTAACAAGTGAAGAAATGGAAAACTTGTGTTTATTTTCCAAGTGGGGATTTGACGGAAGCTCAAGACACAGTTCTTACAAACAATCTTTCCGTGGCCTTGAAGCTTCTGATCCATCGGTTTTTATAACTTGCGTTGTTCCACTTAAACTTTCTGCTAATTATAAAGTTGTATAGGTAAATCCACTCCCGGGCTCTACAAGGTACTGCAGGCCATTAAAAATAGAGTTTGTAAAAGAATCTACAGAAATGTCTGTAGCAGAAAAAAAGAGAGTAGACAAGGAATTAAATAAAAAAATATCAATGCAAGTTGAAGGAAAACAGGTACTAGTTTGTCATATCCTACTTTTTAGCATGGTTAACTGAAGAGGATGCAACGCTATAACAGAGAGGTTATATATGTATTTATTTTATATGTGGTGCATCTTATAAAAACTTCAACGATATCGACGATATGATGGCAACGGAGTTAAAACCGAGAACTTGCAGTTTGGTCTATCAGTTTTTCATGGATGGATGCGGTTTTTCGAAAATTTACTCTACTTGTCCGACAAACTACCTCTAAGGAAGTAGCAAGCTCGAAGTTTATCATGATAAGTATATTGTTGCGGAAAACAAAAAGAAGATACAAAAAGAATTTAAATATCATTGTGGTCTGATAGTTGACAAACCAAAGCCGGAGTTTAGTAATTCAAATGATGGTAACACGGCCAGACGTTTCTTTCAAAATCCTGAAATTTTGTTCAGGAAATTTGCTATTGATACTGCCAAATATTATGTTAAAAATATCCGTTGAATCACATGTCACCCACCCTTCATAAATATTTTATTCATGGACCGGAATAATAGCCCATGCTCTATTACCGATTGATCAAATTACGGAGGAAGCTCAAGAGTCACGGAACAAGAACCTCAAAAACAATAGACAGCATCCCTCGCGAAATCAAGTAGGGAAAATACAAATACAGATATTTTTAACTCTTTTTTTAAGTTCTGACCCCATATTAACTAGCATGAGGTTTGCGTAAAGCTCCTTCTGTTCAGCAAATTAGTGAGTCTGAGGAAGATAGCACAAGTGAAGACAGAAGTAGTTAAGATTTTGTTTTAACTTAAGTCGAAATCAATTGGAAATCATGTATTTTTTTAAATAATTTTCATATTAAAATTTTTTTGCTATTCTGTTATTATTGAAAAAAGAAAATTAAGTTTATTTTTTTACTACTAACAACAAAAGGTAACCTTGTTTGTAGGTGATTCTGGGCGTGTTTGATAGTCATAAATTTTAAGAAATTCGTTATGCTAATGAAAATGATAGGTATGTACCATATATTATATTAATGCTTCAACTTTTTTGAGTACAAAAAAGTGGGCATTTTGGTGGGTGTGGTCAATATTGGACTTAAAAAGCATTTTCTGAAATTTTCAGGTTCGCAGTTATATTGGATGATATATTGCCACCAATTGGGCGTGGGTGGAACTGTTGAATGGTGTAATTTCTCGCTGTAGTTCTATCATAAGAAGGATGTGATACCTATGAAAGTTGAAAGATTAAAATGCGTTTCAATTGTAATATTAAGCAATTTTTATGGCATAATCTTCAGTTTTTGTGTTTTATTTGTAATGGCTGGATATATACATAACTCTCGCACGGGATACCGACGCTCCATCTCGTGTCCATACAATAGACCCGAGTATAGGCATATAGAAGTTTCACTTCTATCACCTAGCTTTCTAGGCTGAACAATTGTTTTTTAAACAGCTTTTCTCCATCAGACAATGTCACCTTTTCGAAATTTTTTCTTGACTGTTCTGGAGCAGCTAGCGATCACTATTGCTATTCTGGATAGGCGGACAAATTTAGCAATGGTGCCAGATGTAAGTATAGTTATATGTATTGTATACGCATAGATCGTCTATTCAAATTCTGTTAAATGCTGCCTCAAAATCAATGTACTATAATGTGAATGTCTGTAGGAGTTAACCATAAAACCATACTGATAAGGAAAACTAATTCACCTATAGTTGGCGTAGTTTAAAGGGTCCTTCTTACTGAGAACCTTGTAAACGATGCTGAGATTCTACTCAGTCAGTATGCTTTCACCCGACCATATTCCACAAACGAGTTGGTGTATACTCAGTACCAAATTAACCCCACGCTGCTTGAAGTAGTTCCAGTGCCATTCAAGTAATTCTGCAGTAGACATTGCTCTCCAGGTTCATCTTAGTTCGGATTTTTTTTCGACTATCATCACTTTTCCAACGGCATTTCCGCATGTTCTTTTCTCTTTCTTATATACATTTTCGTATTAGTACCTCGCATAGACATGATCGGATGTGTCGCTACTTCTTTCTCTTTTTCCAAGTACCTTTAAGAATGCTAAGGTATGGAAAACCAGTGATAGCTCTGGTGATATTTCGCTCCATTGCAAAGCGAATTGGACTGAGTCCGCCTTCAAGGCTGATGTAATGCAGGCTATGTTTCCAACTGTGCCGCTGAAGATGCTCTCCTTTCCTAACTTGACATTAAAAGTACCAACGTCGTGCTTATACGAATATTGCCATATGGAAGAGTTCGTATAAGCAATATTTGACAAAGTCGCCCTTTTTGCCCGGAAGGCTTAAACGCATACTATATTTGTAATAAGGCGTTTGCGCAGGCGCCTGAAGCTGAAGTCTTTCAGCCAGAATCTTTCCTTCGCCACAGATTCACTTCCAAATATGTTCTTGCTTTCTATAGCAATCACCTAAGTAGTCAGACTTTTTTATCGTTCTTTTGCCCAATTTATCCCATTTTGAATGGCAGTTATATCCGCTTATCCACAAAAACATATACGTATATATGATAGTGTTTACTGCTTCACAACAGTGCTTTATGTGGTCAGCAATGTTGACCTTCAACTTGGAGGGCTGGATCCACCAAAGGATTGTATCTCACACGCGATTCTGAAAGATACACAGTATATATATTGGGTCTACAAGTAAGTTTCCAGCGTTTGTCAGAGATGGCGCCACCAGTGGATCCCGGGCAGAAATGTCAGACCCCATGTGTTTTATTTGTAGGTTTTGTATCTGTCAACAACTTTGCAGCGTTATATTTGAGCAGTTCTATCGGTGTCGTACATTTTATCGAGCAAAATCATGGCAACTTTCCAGCCAAATAAACGTCATTTGCGGGAAGCGCTGCTTTTATTCTCTAATATGAAGAAAAGTGCAGCTGGGGCCTATCGTTTGCTTTCGGAAACTTATGGGGCGGAATGTATTGGTGAATCGACGTGCCGCGAGTGGTTCAAATGGTTCAAAAGTGGTGATTTTGGAGTTGAAGACAAAGATCGCCCCGGAAAGCCGAAAAGTTTTGAAGACGAGGAATTGGACGCTTTACTGGATGAGGATCCGTGTCAGATTCAAGAAGAACTTGCTGCATCATTGGGCGTCACGCAACAAGACGTTTCCCTGCGCCTAAAAGCACTGGGATTCATTCAAAAGGTTGGAAACTGGGTGCCGTACTAATTGAAGCCAAGAGACGTCGAACGGCGATTTTGCATGTCCGAAATGTTACTGCAGCGGTATAAAAGTAAATCATTTTTGCATCGTATTGTCACTGGTGATGAGAAATGGATTTATTATGATAATCCTAAACGCAGAAAATCGTATACAAAGCCCGGCGAGCCCGCCCAATCGACGCCGAAACGAAATATTCACGTTAATAAGGTCATGCTCTGCATATGGTGGGATCAAAAGGGTGTTGTCTACTACGATCTGCTTCCGAGTGGTGAAACTATCAAAGGACCATTATATCGAACTCAACTAATTCGTTTGAAGCGGGCATTAAAAGAAAAACGGCCAGAATATGAGACCAGGCATGAGTCCGTCATTTTTCATCACGACAACGCTCGGCCACATGTTGCGGTTTCGGTGAAAAACTATTTGGCAAATAGTGGATGGGAAATTCTGCCTCACCCGCCTTACAGTCCAGACTTGGCACCATCTGACTACCACTTGTTTCGTTCGATGGAGAACGCTCTTACGGGAATACGCTTCAGCTCTGTAGAAGAAATCAAAAATTGGCTCTATACGTTCTTGGGCTCGAAAGACGAGAAATTTTTTTGGTCCGGAATTCATAAATTGCCAGAAAGATGGGGGAAAGTTGTAGCTTCCGATTGACGATACTTTAAATAAAGCATTGTAACTATGTTTTCACAACAAAACTTCAAATTTTGGAAAAAAAACTCTGGAAACTTACTTGTAGACCCAATATATTTTACGTTGCATATCTAATTTAATTTATAATATTGAAACTGTGAATTTGACATTCAGAAAATCATAAACGGCTTAGTAAGTTTCTGTATATCTCTCCAATAAAATCTCTCTGTAGAGGAATGAGCAACTACTTCGGCACATAGAAATGTATGAAGAATTGATTTGAAGGACAACCAGTGGACCAACTAATCCTGTGCCAGCAAATTAAAATAATTGAATTAAAGTGAAAAGACGGATTGGTTTTTTTATTTATTGGTGAGAAGATTAAAAATAAAATAGATAAACAAAACATAAAGCTCCTGAAAACGCTAGTACCAATACCTCACAATGATGGTTCTGGTGCTTTTGGTTCTCTATATTTTTATTTCTGTTCTAGCTGGATGCTGAAAAATCATTATAACAAGCTCTAAGTCAATCAATGTAGCTCAAATGAGGATCTGCCTCCGAAGGCGCAATGCACTCCATCTTGAAAATTCTTATTGTAAATGAGGTGTTTTTTAAAAGAAATATCGATTGAAATATAGTATGGAGTCAAATCATTCTTTTCCACAAAATGGAAATATCCGAATGGGATATCTCTAAGCAACTTGATGTCCCGAGTATATTATACCGTCAAGCAACTTACCAAAACTGGAAGCAGAGAACTGTACTTCCAACAAAAACCAACACGCAGGAACATCAGAGTTTCTATTACAACAATTAAGAAGAAATGTGTTTAGATGTGCTGCCAAAAAGAAGCCACCTATTAGGGCGCAAAATAAGAAGAAATGAAAACCACGAAATTGAAAAAGAGTTCTTTGGAATAAAACGGGTAAATTCAGGCTCGAACTATTTAGCACAAAGAAGAAGAGTAAATTGCCTTGTCGCAATCTGAGTATTCTATGCCCGCCGTAAGGTTTCGAGATGAATCAGAAACCTTTGGCAACCTCTGAATGATACCTGGAATGGTGGAATGGCAATTGATTTAAACAACATCAAAACTGATAGAGATGATGCACAGGTGTGTTAAAGCTGTTTTTAAATCTCGAGGGGGATACAAAGATGAAGTCAAAGTTAAATTGATTTGTAAGCAAGTATACGTAATTTTTCTTTGTTGCCTATTTCCATTGAAATTATATTTTAAATGTATGTATGTATCTATTGTACATCGTGATCACATAAAAACAAAACAGCAAAAAGTATTTTACTCTTTCTTTTTAATAACACCTTTTTGTATAGCTTTGTGGTTTTTTAACTTATGTACGGTTGTATTTATGCACATGTTCATGCAAGGAGTATACCATACTCCACGTTACTGGCTTTCGCTACTTTACTATTAATTGCTTTGAATGGAACGAAATAGTAACATAAGTATATTACATAAGAGAATTTTGGTATTATCATTAGATACAGACTTTACATATCTTTGCACATATATTTACGAGTATGTATATAAGAACAAACATAAACGCTAATGTATAATATAAATATGTATGTATAGAAACGGAAAAGTAGATACGATATACCTATAGCCACATGGTATTTGTTATGTGTGTAATGCTTCCCGAATAAACGAATTCGAATTAAATGCAAATATTGAGACAGCTGTATGAACATAGAATCGGAAATATCAACATTTGATGCAGCCGGTGTGTCGTTGCGTTCTTGACATAACAGTGTAGTTTTGATGTTATCCCTTCTCATCCGTCCACCTCATCTAAACATGTGGTTGATGTTGCGAACAAGGATAGAAAATTTTGGAAAAGGCAAGTTCTCAATAGATGTGTACTTCTCTAGATTGGGTGGATTTGCAACGTCTTCGAGTTGAACTGGTGCATATTGCGGTTGAGAAGAACATGATTGACGTAGCCTGACTTACTTTCAAATGTAAGTAAATATGCGAAAACTTGTTTTGGAATTGAACTTTGTTTCTTGTTTGGGAAACTGAAACATGACATTCCAAATTCCTATAAATCAAAATAAATAAATACGAGTAAATAAAATAAATAAATAAGTAAAATAAATACTACATGTTTCAAATAACATTAAATTCTCAACTAAAGATTCAGATTCAGATATTAACATTCAAACTATTGTACAATACATATGAATAAAAAATTTAGTAAGTCGATAAACTTTTATGAAGCGCTTATCTAAATGGTGTCGTTCATTTTTGCTTCTTCATATATTAATCTGCCTATTTATTTATATATTAAGTAATTTATTTATTCATTTCATCATACATTATTTACATTATTTTGTTTTTATTTATTAGACTTTATTTTTTTCTCCTTCTCTTGTTTGTTATTTAATTACTTTATTAACAGTAGATATACCTATCGGTCATTTTGACCTGGACATCTTTTAAAACAAAAGATTTAATATTTAGGTTTAATGGGTTCTAATGAGCATACAATTCAATGTTGATTTTGTAATTTACATAGTTTTTACACATTACATGATAAATTTAAGTAGTAATAATTCAAATTTTAAATTTTAGTAGCGCAATTTATGCAAACTGAAATTTTTTTTAAAGTACACTTCCCACCGACATATTATTTGCAACCAACACAGATACTCATGGTTTTATTTTCGTTGCAGAATCCTATTTGACAGCATTTCCGGTTTAAATTTTCAATTTTATCTACCAACAGTAGTTCATTGAGGTTCATTGGTTCGAAATCTTCATATCCAGTAGAAAGTTCTTCTGCTAATTGAAACAAAAAGTCCTTTCTTGTAATAATTGTTCCTGTTAGTGCTTTGTACAGGATCCAAGCATTAATTCCAGCTATGTCAAGGATATTAAAAAAAAACTTGTAAAGGCCATCTCCACGATCCCGACTTTACAGTGTATTTGTTAGACATTTGGTCCATTATATCTACACCCAAATTTGGCGCTGTTGTAAAACGAAATGGTTTTAGGAAGCTTTTTTCGGGTTTGTTCGATTTTTGAGGAATTATGCTTAGAACTAAGTAGAAGTACTTTCTTAGTTCACTTAGCTTTGTATACTGTTAGTGTGCAATTATCAGATTTGTAAAATAAACTTGAAAATTTTGGCAATTTACCTTTTTTTTGTTTGGCAATTTTCGGTAATTCCTTTTTATTTGAACGAATAGTTCCAACTAAAGTCGTATTATTTTCTAAAAGCTTTGAAGCCAGGGATTTGCTTGTAAAAAAATTATCAGTTATCACATTCCTACCGCAACCAGTAAATGGGTCACGCAAAGATATTGACACTGGTTTATTTTCATTTTTTCCCAAGTATGGAAACCCATTTATGACAAATTTGCTTGTCAAATCCGTTGCGAACCAAAATTTAATTCCAAATTTACTCGGTTTATCCGACATATTCTGGGTAAATTTGCACCTGGTTTTAGTTGGAAGTAATTGTTCATCAATAGTAATATTTTGTCCTGGCACATAGCAGTTTTGACAATTTTTGATGAAAGGATTCCAAACATATGAGATCAGCGCAAATTTGTCGCTTTTCAGTCATTTAGTACTTCGTTCGTTTTTCACGTCGAGGCGTATAAATTGCAACATATCCCTGAAACCTTTCCTAGTCATCGTCTTTCTAAAAAAATCAGGTCCCCAATTTTTTGACCATAAATACGACAATTTTAGATTTTTAGCTTCACAAGCCCCACGCCCATATAAATTGTTAAAAATGAGTTGAATTTTTCTTCTGTCAAGCAAACTGTGTTCCAAGAATTATACAAGCTTGAATTTCTATGCATTTCTTAATATAATTTATAATATTTTTATTTATTATCAAAAAAGCGCGTCATTTAGCAAATGCTGTAGGACCATGGCTTACGTTGAAAGTTGTACTTCTTTGTGGTCTTCCTCGAGGAAATCCATGTTTCAATAGTTCCCACACAGTTCCATCAAGAGCTGTTTCTACTTCAGTATCACTATCATCAGAGTATGATGGTAACCTAATTGTTCTCTTCCGTCTTCGTATATTGGAAATACTTTCCATGTCATTGGCGATATCTAGGGGCGAAGTATCTGAGAGCCCATTTTCATCATCAATATTGTCATTTTCATCACCAGGAGAATTTTCATTTATATACTCTCGTAGTTTTTGTTATTTTGAACGGCTTGTCATTTTAGAGTAAAAATTTATTCCTAGATAAAGAAAAATCAAGATCCATGATCCAAGAATAATGTGAATTTATAAAAAAAATTTTTCCCTTTCACAATATAAAACACAGTCTGTAATATCTGCTATTTATCGCAAACACTCGGAATAAAATTGGCGAATACCTAGCTTATATTATGTTAGCTCAGCAACGGTTTTAGCTACAAAGCCAGTAAGATTATCCAGACAACTAATACAAAATGTACAGAAAAAATTATACAAATAAACAACACAAAAGAAGGAGAGAGATTACAGAGAAGATTAGAAAATAAGAGAAATTAAGAAAAATTTAGAAAGAATTAGAGAATATTTCAAAGCAACCTGAAAAATTACAAATACTAGCACTTGAAAGGTATACCACATACCTACCTCAGGAAAAATAATACTAATAAATAGAAATGCTTACAATAATTTTCGGATATATGTATATAAATAATATTTTTTTATAATATTACCACAAACCTTAGAATTCAAATTAACGGAGAAAATTTGGGAGAACATTTGTAAACTGGTCATTTTGAGCGGTTGGTATATCTAGCGTTAATTTATTAACTTATTTAAAAGCTTAGTTGCAATTCTGGCAATTCCTTTAGTATTTAAGTTTATTACCTAGAAAATTAAATTATACTCGTAAATCATATTAAATGAAGGTTGTAATCATAGATTTTCCTACAAATGTTCTCTTCAAATAAAACTGATTCCAAAATGTTTAAACAATATTTCAGTTGTAAAATAATTAGAATTTAATTGTCAATTCTCTGAGTAAGCTCCGTATAAACTATATTTCAAAAAGCTTTAACCTATGCGAAAATAAACATAACTCAAAATTAATTAAAAATACGAGTAAGTCATTTCGATTTTAGATTAAGGTTCTTATTATTATGTCTAAAATATACAATATGACTTGTAACCTGACTTATGGCTAAAATTAAAATGCCGGCTCAACAACAGAGGCCTGACTTATTTCCATTGTCTATATTTGTAGTTCAAGGTAATCAGTAAGTCAAATTACTGATGATTGCTCACATTTGTTTAATTTTCCTCATACGAGTGCAAAGTTTGGCGAATTGGTTGCAATAGCTTTTACCTGCGATCAAGGGAGCAAAATATTTTCAGACCAAAAAATGGTTGCTTGTTTTGTACACCTGATTAATTTTTAAGCATAAATGAACAATTTTCAAAAAGTTTATCTACAGTGATGTGCAAAATAATAGGGACAGAGATGAGCATTTTTGAAAAAAAAACCGAACAACTAAGAACCTCTTGATTGTTATGATTTGTTTTAATTTTCTATTGATTGTTTTGAATTTCAAGATTATAAAAGCAAACAACATGGCCCAAAATTTGTGCACAAGGATTAAAAAAAAATGTTGCGATTTCTTTTATTTGGCCTGTGAAAAAAAATAGGGACAGCCATCAATTCTTGCTGGAAACATCCCTGACTGATAGCTAAAACGAAGAAAATTGATGTTAGGGTATAATAAAGGCAATAGCTACTTCAATATTTCGTTGAATAGCCTTTGTTCTTGATAACAGCCAAACAACGTTGCTGCATCGAATCCACTAGTTTTTGGCAAGTACTAGATGGAATGGCTTGCCACGCAGTCTTAACGTGTGCCCAGAAATCATTGTTATTGGACGCTTTCACATCCCTCAATGCTACTTTGACCTCTTGCCATAGGTTCGCAATCGGATTTAAGTCTGGTGATTGAGAAGGCCAGCTTAAAACATTGAGAACGTTCTGCGTGAAATATTCTATTGCACGTTTTGATGAATGTTTAGGATCATTATTCTCCTGAAACATCCCTCGAAGAGGCATGCTGTCTTCCGCATAAGATAGAATAGTGGAATATGAAATGTCCCGTAAGACACTGCTGTCATAGTGCTTTCAATTCTTTGAGTTAAATAAATCAAATTTAGTCTCAGTTGTAATCCATGAAAACCGTGAGCATTGCCTTCTTTTTTGACCGAACACGACGTGGTTTTTTTTGGTCTCGGCTCATTTGGTGAACGCCATTCACTTGCCTGATGTCTGGATTGCGTGTCGTACTCATAAATCCACGTCTCGTCTCCAGTAATGATCCTTTTGATGAATGTGGGATCGGATTCAGCCTCGGAAATCATCTCTTTTGCGGCGTCAACACGGTCTCTTTTTTGCATGAAATTGAGGTCTTCTGGCACCAACTTTGCTGCTACACGACGGAAACCCAAATCATTAACCAAAATATCTTGGACGAATCCATAGGCAATGTTCAAGTCCTCCGCTATCTCTCTGATGGTTAATTTGCGGTTATTGACCAACATTTCTTTTACGAGTACTTCATCAATGTTTTCGTCGGTTTTCGATGTCGATGGTCAACCACTGCGTTCATCATCTTCGATTGACTCACGACCACTTTTGAACCGCTCGTGCCACTGGTAAACGACAGTTTTCTTTAGAGATTCGTTGCCGAAACACTTTTCCAACATTTCCAACGATCACGCACCATCAAATCCGTTTTTTACGCAAAATTTAATATGAGCACAAGTTCGTTGTTGCAAATTTAAATCCATTTCTAAAATTGTAAAAAATGTACTCTTGGCTACGTAACTTTTGCAAATGTCAAACTATGATGCTGAGATTTAGAGGGAATGTCAGCAACAAATTTGCCAACTTAACAAAAACAACAGAACTCAAATCAGAACAATAGGAGCGTCACACGGTGATTATTCCGGGATTTTTGATCAAGGTGTTATATGTTACTCCCCTCTCTAGAGGTGTTCTTCCACGCTGGCAAAACCACTTCATTCTTTAGAGTTTTTTCCGAGCAGATGGAGGACAGTATTTTTCTAGAACGTCCTTCAAAAATGCGAATCTTGTTCAGTTCAATAAATGTTTCGAAACACGAAAACTTCTCAATGAACGGCAGTGCGGTTTTCCTCACAACAAGTTCATGTTTCACCGAAATGTGGAACCAAAGCGTACATCAATTTGGCGAAAGCAAGATGGTTGCACTTGATATTTCAAAGGCATTTGACAGTGTTTCGCATCAGGGTCTTTTGTCGAAAAAACGTGCAATTGGGATCAAAGAATCTCATCTTTAATGGATTTGAAATTACCTTTCGGTAATTAAAGTTGGACGATTTCAAGCCCGATATCCACAAAATAAATGATGGTGTGTTACAGGGCTACATTCTCAGCTTTTCACATTCGTTGTAGAACGGAAACATTCAGGTGCTCCTAAAACCTATAGGCACCTATTAGATAGAATTCAACACAATGCGATAAAACTTATAGATGATGCTAATGTGGTAGTACACAGTCGATTGATACTCTTGAACACTGATGCAATGTTCCTTGCCTTATCTTTTTCTATCGTTATTTTTACCACCAGTGCTCTAATGAAATTGCCAGTTACGCTGCGCCCTTTTAAACCTTCAACCGTAATACCCATCTCCCAATGAACACTAATTAGTTTGCCCTCAAGCTCATTTTCGGACGTACTCTGAAATATCGTGATTCTACCTAAGCTGCACAGCTGTCTTATTGAATGCTCTGCTGAGCTCTTTATTTCCTTGTCATTATAACCGTCAAATATTTGAAACCAACGTACATCGGTACCTCTCCTTCTTTCCTTTCTAATTATCCTTTGTCTGCGCTGTGTACATGCATTTTAAAGGTACTCAAAATCGCGCGCAGATTATATAAAAAAAAATACGCGATATGAACGTTTGAACGATGTTCAGCTCTCGAGCATCGATTGATTGTAGTGAATAAGTTGATTTGATTTTTTTTACTAAACGCACAACTATTCGAACAACTATAAATCGAAGTTAACCCGTGAAAGGTGATAAAAAATTCCGTTTGTTCCGAGAATCTTAATTGAATAAATGGGGCACCTAATATAAAATCATTTATTTGCTACTACTGTGACTAATGTTTAACTTACACATTGCTGGTTAGTATAATTTCTATAGGTCCTCTTTCCTCATGACAAATAGCTAACTCCCCTTCTGTTGACATACACATGCCCATTTTTGGTAAACACATACGAGTATTAAGTTTCCTGTAACAGCTTGGCCTTGTCTGAAGCTACACCAATATCCCGAAGTATCAAGTAAATATTTGTTGGCTTACAGTAAACCAGCTGACACGGCAATCGTCGTCCTGCCCTTAAACAGTTTTATTTTAATGTACTATATTGGTTCTATAACTTAATTCGCGCGGTTTGCTAAGAGATGGCGTAATTTGTATTATTCCATTGTTATTATTCCATTGGAACATTCGTTGGAAAACTACTGCCATTGTACGTCATTTCAGTATATGTCATTCATTTGAAGCGTAAACAACAATATTTTTTTTTCACTCAAATATGTCGAACTTTGTGCCTGAAAAAGTGTTTTTGCTGGGAGTTCTTCATCATTACTTTAATATGAAGAAAACTGCTGCCGAAAGCCATCGTCTTTTGTTGGAAGTTTATGGTGAACATGCGCTAGCTGAGCGAACGTGCCAAAAGTGGTTTGCACGATTTAAAAGTGGTGATTTTGGCTTGGAAGACGATGAACGTCCTGGGCAGCCAAAAAAGTTTGAAGATGAAGAACTGGAAGCATTACTCTATGAAGATTGTTGCCAAACACAAAGAGAGCTCGCAGAATCGTTGGGCGTTACTCAAGCAGCCATTTCAAAACGTTTAAAAGCAGCTGGATATATTCAAATGCAAGGAAATTGGGTTCCACATGAACTCAAGCCGAGAGACGTCTAAAGGCGGTTTTGCATGTCCGAAATACTGCTGAAACGCCACAAAAGGAAGTCATTTTTGCATCGGATTGTTACTGGTGATGAAAAACGGATCCATTACGGCAACCGCAAGCGCAAAAAATCATATGTGAAACCCGGTCAACCAGCCAAATCAACGGCAAAGCCGAATATCGATGGCGCGAAGGTAATGCTCTGTATTTGGTGGGATCAGATGGGTGTGCTGTATTATGAGCCGCTAAAACCGGGCGAAACCATCAATGGACAACGCTACCGAACACAATTAATCCGTTTGAAGAGAGTAGTGGCCGAAAAACGCCCGGAATATGCGACCAGATACGAGGCAATAATTTTCCATCATGACAACGCTTGGCTCCACGTTGCTATTCCGGTTAAGAACTATTTGGAAAACAGTGGATGGGAAGTCTTACCCCACCCGCCTTATAGCCCAGACCTTGCCCCTTCTGACTACCATTTGTTCCGGTCGATGCAGAACGCCCTCGCTGAAATACGGTTCACATCAGAGCCGAATATCAAAAATTGGCTTGATTCATTCTTGGCTGCCAAGCCGGCGCAGTTCTTTTGGGATGGGATCCACAAATTGCCAGAAAGATGGGAAAAAGTCATAGCTTCAGATGGGCAATACTTTGAATAATACTATTGTACATGTTTTTCTTAAATAAACGTTCAAATTTTGAAAAAAAAACCGCATGAATTAAGTTATATTTGCTTTAATTTATGCAATTGCGATGTATTGGTTTTTAAGTAATTTTTTTTTAAATGCATTTGTTGCTTTAAACATATATAGAATTCTAAGGGCATTGTGAATATTAAGTTTGGGAAAGCTGTACTAGAAATAGCAGAATTTGTTGCTATTACAAAAACAAATATTATACACACAATCTGAATGTCATGTTCGTATTTGATGGTACTAAAAATTATTCAACATTTTTTTAGATTGTCAATATTATCTTTTTATCTTAATGCCAATTTGTGAACAATATTTTTTTTGTGCGTCACTTGCATAAACAAATAGATTGGATGGATTTCCAACATATGAACAGGCACCACACATGTATAATTGCCAATGTGGAAAACAAGGATTTTCTAAATTCAAGCCAATAATTTGATTGTTTGACCGAATTGGCGAATCAGCAGGTATCATTGGTATACGTGTTAAGAAAACATGCTCTCCCTTGAAATTTCCATTCAAAATTTTTGCCTCCATAACATTTCCCATAATTGTTGGGTCCACTAATATTGCTCCATTAGAAAGTGTTGGTGTATTGAG